>OX589587.1:56705415-57988915 GCA_951329385.1 Polia nebulosa
TTTCCTCGGATTTTCTTGAAAAAAGTTGTTCATATCGATGGGCAGATGCAGTTCTTAAAATATGACCACACCTTTCCGTTACACCCTGTATACGCGTAATTCCGAAGAATGGTGACAAGCCTCCTGACGACCCTAAGTCGTACCCGGCCCATAACACTACTTCCATCTTTGGCTAAGCTCTTAGAGCGACTAATCGTACCGCGGTTGCTACTGAACAGACTTAAATTTCATAATAACCAATTCGGTTTTACTGTTGGAAAATCTAATCTACGTTGTTGGGATTTTTCTGGATATTTCTGGTGCTTTGATAATGCATGGTGGCCAATCCTACTACTAAAAATGAAAACCTGTGGTTGCTACAAAAATATTTATAGGTACTCTTGTTCAATCGCACTTTAAAAAAAAAAAAAAAAAATTATAATGGTTGCTCAAACTTGGACATCATTCTGTGACGAAATCTCTAACCATGGGATGTCCTCAGGGCTCAGTGATAGGCCCGTACGTATGGAATTTGGGGTACGATGATTTTCTCGCGATTCCGCTTCCTTGCGGTTGCTCATTAACCGGGTATGTGGACGATGGGTTGCTGATCATTCAGTCAAGTACTCGGGCTGAACTTATATTGAAAGGTAACCTTAAGTCTTGGCCAAGTATTAAGTTTAATGACGTTCCCGTTAAAAAAAACAGTCTGTATGCTACCTCGGTATGGTATTAAAAAATAAACTTTTTTACAAAAAAATAGAACCGACTTCCAAAAAAAGTGCAAAATAACTTTAATTTCGGAAGTCGGTGTTCCTGTTTTGTGTCTTTGTTTTTTGACAAGTAAAAAGTTTTTTATTTTTACTTTTTTAGTTGTGGCTCCCCATTAAACTGTGTTAACAATTCATAGACATACGATAGCAGCAATCGCGGTTGATTTGCTGTCAATTTTTGAAGAGTTCCGTTGTCTGTCTCCGAAACCTATCATCAGATCTTTTTGAAATTTAAATGGGACCATTTCGGAATAACCCTCTTTCAAACAAAAAAAGAATTTTGCAAATCCGTCAATATATGACGGAGTTATGCCCGAACATACATAAAAAAAAAACATTCTCACAGGTCATGGCAACTTTAAGAGTAAATTATTTTCCTTCAAGCTTGTTGCCTCACCTTTATAATAATAATAATAATCCTTTTATTTCAAGTAATTCCACCCATAACAAGCAAGTCACATAAATCTAATAAATAAATCACTCAAATTAAACATTCAAATTAAATCATTAAAATCGAAATAAATAAAATATAAATACAATAAATTAAATAAAAATAAAAATCGCCAAAATATGTCACTAAAATTAAATAAAATAAAATAATTAAAATCAAATAAAATATTTATAATAAAATCATATAAAATTAGAATACTTGATTTACTATCAAGTATTGAATACTTAATATACGAGTACTACCAAGTATTCTAATTATTAGGCGCACAATTTCAATAAAAACACACATACAAGACATTAAATAGAAATTACATATTCATTTATATTCGTTTACATTATTGGTCATGAAAATAGATAAAAACAAACACATATAATTGCAATTTTCTTACCGGCCATTGGAACAGCAACATGCCTGCCACAGCAATGCCGGATATAAGGGCAGTCCAGCCTGTTGGCTATCATCGCCAGGATAGCATTGGGGCTGGCCCGCACCCGGCGCACCAGGGACGCACACCGCTTGCGCATAGAAGCGTGGAAACAATCAGTGCGTGCCATCGCGAACATCCCTGATGCGCTACAGAAACGGGGCAGCCCCAACACCGCCCGGAACGCGTTGTTGTACTGGACACGGAGGGCACCGTATGCCCTTTCAGTATAGTCAATCCACAGGCTGCACGTGTATCTAATAGAGATGTGCAGTACGCTTTAAAAAGTGTGACCTTCACACCAACAGTACAACGCGAAAACCTACGGGCTATCATGTTGACTCGCATCGACAGTGCCCTCCGCACCCGGTCCATGTCGGCATGGTCTTTTAGGTCCTCGGTGAGTAGATGCCCTAGATATTTAAATTGGTCCACACGGTCTATTGGAACACCATCGAGCTTGCCATTTGGAACGTTCATAGGACTCGACCCACCGATTGCCCGAAAAACTATGTATTGGCTTTTCTTCCCATTATATTTTAACCCATGTCCATGTGCGAATTCTGTACACGTACTGAGTAGACTCCTCAGCCCACAGATCGAAGCGCTCAGCAACACCATGTCGTCCGCATAACTCATATTGTTGACATATACTCCGTCTATGTAGCATCCGACATGTTGTCAATGTTATACTCCTGATTGCGAATACGAACAATCCGCACATCATATCCTGTGGGAGTGTACTCTTTGGCAAGCTAAGCGCAATATTATGTTGGATAGTGGTCAGCCTACGTCTGGAGTTGTCTATTACACGGACCTTGTGGAAACTAGAACGAATTTCCGTGCGTTCAAGCGTTTTTGCCATACCTATTATTGGAATCAAGTGTGCTCAAAATGTGCTTACTAAATTCAAAATTTAACGTATGGTATTTGGATGATGGAACATTAGGAGGTGACGTCGATACCGTATTAAAAGACTTTCAATTCCTGAAGACTCATTTTCAATCCATCGGATTTGACCTTAACCACTCGAAGTGTGAAATTTTTCTTTGTGACAATACCGAAAGACAATCGACCCTTCATAAATTCAATACAATTGCACCAGAAATCAAAATTTTAGAAAAAAGTTCACTGCACCTCCTAGGTTCCCCTATTTTGGAAGAAAGTTTTTCTCCATTCATTGACGGAAAAATTAATCATTTTAATGATATTTCGGACAGACTCACAAAAATAAATTTACATTCGGCATTCACCCTAATTAGATATTGCTGTTTTGGACCAAATTTTATATATTTTCTCCGCTCTTCCCCTTTATGGAAGCATTCACATCTCTTGGACAAAATTGATGAAATTATTCGATGCACTCTTACAACCATTTTAAATGTGGCCTTGGATGACCGAGCGTGGCTGCAAACCACACTACCTATTCGTTTTGGTGGGCTCGGCATCCGCAAAATTTCTAGTATAAGCCTACCGGCGTTCCTGTCCTCGGTCCACAGCACTGAAAAGTTAACCAAAAGAATTTTGACTTCATCACTGGTTAACTGTGAAGTGCCGTGCTTGACCGACGCAATGAACGCTTGGAAAATGGCTTGCCCGGACACGGCGTTGCCCGAGAACCCGTTCTCCCAGAGGCAGTGGGACGAGCCGCTCTGTAGTTTAATAATAATAATATAATAATAATATTTTTTATTGCCATAGTCAAGTTACAGAAATGTGTGAGATCCTGGCTCCAGAGCTAGGCAAAATTACCTGTATTTCAGGAGCCAGTGACTTCTTCCAATTTTAGGTTACACTAAGCAAGTCATATAAGCGAAACTTGTTAAAATTATATTACTTAAAACTAAGTTTAATAGTAAACATTTAATTTAAGTACTAAAAATATGTTAAAAAATAAAATTAGAACAATTTAAATAATCTCATAAAATAAAAAAATAAATAAACAAAATTAGGTTAAAATTAAGATTGAAATAAATAAAATTATGTCAAAAATAAATTACAATAAAGCCAGGTTAAACAAAATTCAATTTAAAACAAGGAGTGCTGGTAAGTGTGTGTGTATGTGTGCGTTTGTGTTATGATGCGTGTGTGTGTGTGTGTGTGTGTGTGTGAATACCAATGATTTGGGTTTTTATTTATGTTGACTGCAGTAAATTTTCGGTTGCATTGTAGTCCTGTGTCAGTAGCCAGATCTTTACCTTCATTTTTGTTTCACGAGTCGTAAGGGGATTTATGTTCAGAATTTTATTCAACTTATTATAAAGAAAAGTGGCAAGATATACCCGCTGTCGCCTAGCGGACGTCGTGTGACAGAGTAAAGGCAAGCAAACGTTTGTTCTGGTGCGCTTCTTATTATATTGTTCATTATAAGGTGTAACACTGTGCTGCTTGGTAACAACTTGCAAAATATAATTTTGTCTTACTGTAAGTACTTTACACTTCTCATATAAGAGTCTGGTGGAAAATCTAAAGGGTTTGAAAGTCATTACTTTAAGTAGAGATCTTTGGGCCCTTTTTAGGTGAATCATGAAAGTCTTGCATCCACCACCCCATACAACAACACAATACCCCACGACTGACTGCACAAGCGCATAGTACACAGTCCGAAGGAGTTCGAAGTCGGCTACGTGTCTAAGTTTTTTAAAAGTCCAAATAAGTTTCCTTATGCGCATTGTGGTGAGGTCTATGTGCTGACGCCAGCCAAGCTTTTCATCCACAATCACACCAAGGTATCTCACATGTGTAGACTTAGCGATAGGTGTGCATGAACATGTTGTTGAAGAAGCCAAGTTGCAGACATGTAGTCTAATATCTAAATTGACAGATTTAATTTTAGAAAAAGAGAATTGAAGAAATGTGGATTTGGAAAGGTTCAAAGTGAGGCAGTTAGATCCTAGCCAATGGCTTACCCTATGCAGCTCCAGTTCGGCGTTTCGTCGAACTTCGTCCCAGGTCCCTCCATGAAATACTAATGCCGTATCGTCAGCGTAGGTAAAGATTTTGCCATTTATAAGTGGCAGCTGACATAGGTCATTTATGTAGATCAAGAAGAGACTTGGGCCAAGAATACTGCCCTGTGGAACGCCAAAGGTAACCGGAGCATCAGAGCTTACGTAATCTTTTATCTTAACTCTTTGCGTACGGTCACAAAGAAAATCCTTAAAAATTTTTAGAGCATTCTCGCGAATACCGATCCTATCCAACTTGTCCACAAGGAAAGGAATCATGACTGTGTCGAAAGCTTTGGCCAGGTCGAGAAATATGCCAACGCATTTCTGTTTTTGATTTATTTTAAGTGTGACGTGATCAATCAAATTAGTTACGGCATCATCAGTGCTTTTTCTCGGCCTAAAGCCAAACTGAGCTTCCGACAGTATGTTATTGTGTTGCAGAAAGTTAGTGAGCCTTTTGTTTAAAACCTTTTCTAATATTTTTGATAAAGTCGTAAGAACTGACATGGGCCTGTAGTTTCCAACATCGTCCTTTTTCCCCCCTTGTGGACAGGAGTAACAAGGGACTTCTTGAAAACTTTCGGAAAGACACCCTGGGTAAGACAGATCTCAATTAGTTTAGTCAGATGAGGGACGATAATGTGTCTAGCTAATTTAAGAAACTTGGCTGATATAGAATCCCAACCAGTAGCACAGTCATTCTTGAGATTCATTATCAACGCTTCAACTTCGGCTTCGTCTGGCGGAAGTAACACGATTGAATTTGGGACGGTGGTTATGTCAAATTTATAAATATTTTGAGCTGGTGTTATTTTATCTGCTAGTTGTTTACCAATATTAGAGAAGTAGGTGTTAATCTCATTTACAACACTTGAACCACTTTTCTGTGGGACTAAAAGGTGTTCCCCACCAGTTTTTTGTTTTGAGGTACTTATAATGGATTTGACGGCTTTCCATTTTTCTTTATTGCAATTTGTACCTTCTAGTAAAGATTTTTCGTAATTCCTTTTTAACTTTTTCAGAAGAGCGTTACAAAAGTTTCTATACCTCTTGTATATCAGTTCAGCACAGGCATTTAGTGAGCTTTTTGCAAATCTGTGCAGCTTATCTCTGTGGCGGATACATCGCAGTAATCCAGGAGTAAGCCAGGGTTTAAGCAATCTTTTTCTACAGGGTCGAGAAATTATGATCGAGTGTTGTGTTAATGCACTTGAAATATGATCAACAAAAAGAGCGGCGGCATCATTTGCGTCAAAGTCACCGTTGATAAAGGAAAAATCAACAGCTTGTAATTGTGCAAGAGCGGCATCATAATCAACCCTCTTACACACGTTATTTCTGTTGATGTCAGGATTTAGGCAACAAAGGCTTAATAGGACTGAGGCGTGGTCAGTCACGGCTGAATCTATCACAAAGGCCGTAGCAGAATAGGATGTGTTTAACATAATATGATCTAGGCAGTTTGCAAGCCTAGTAGGATAAATGTGTGCCGGAAGTAGCCCTAGTTCTGCAGTTAGATTTAGGTAAGTTGCACTGTTTCTGTCAATATTGTTCGATTTAATATCTATATTTATGTCGCCAGCAATAATGATGTGTTTAGCTTTAATTGGACGTATGATGGCTTCTAATGAGTTAAGAAAGCTATTAGTGCAGTGTGCAGATGGAGATCTATACACAGCCAATATGTTAATATCAGGGTAAACCTGAAGCAACAGAAAACTAGCGTCATTTGACTTAGGTTCCTCAACAGTGCATTTTATATTTCTCCGGACATAAATAACGATGCCACCATTTTGATTAAGCCTGTTCTTGGAAGAAAAAGACTCGTAGTTCTCAAAAATAGGAATAGTTTTATGTTCATTAAGCCAGCATTCAGTGAGGATTATAATGTCGATGTCAAAGGAGAATCTGGCTAGTTGTGCTTGAAAATTGTCAAAGTTCTTGTAAATGCTGCGAATGTTTTGTGTTATGATTTTCAAAGACTTCGCACTATGTAACACAGAATTACGAGTTTCAGGGTCACAAAAATAGCTATTTGCCACAGGGAAAGTATCTAAATCTAATAAAATATTATTGGAATTATCAGCCATTGGATAAAGAATTGAAAATTATGTCACCTATAGTTGGTTTTTTATCAAATAAATATTTATGATAAAGGAATACTTGGAACAGTTTAGGAATGATCTTGCCACTTGCAATTATATGTGTATGATGTATTAATTGGTATACGTGGTTGTGTGTGTGGGTGTGAAATTTATAATTGTGTTGTAGTGTGCACTGAAAATTGGTGTGTTTGGATCTTGCAGATAAAACATTATGGTCAACTAACAACATTATAACGATCATGATTCGGTTACAAGAAAATAGATAAATAGTACAATTGAGAAATCCCGAAATAATCGCTAGTCATTTGATTAAACGAAGGTTGTTAATATCAGATTCGTTCTTAATCAGTATTTGCTTATCACCTTCATTTTTTCGTAGAAAAACTTTTCCGAATGATGTCCAGCAAAACTTGTAGCCGTTATCCTTAGCATAGTTTCTGGCAAGGTAATAAAGACGTTGTGCTTTATGACTCAAGATTTTAGTGATATATATTGGTTTTGATGGACCTTCTTTATTAATGTGAGTAGTATTCAGTTTGTTCTGGCTGTTATTTTTGTTGAATTGACGTAAGTTTTTTAGTATGCTATCCTTTGTTGTTGCGGTAGCGAAATCAACCATGATAGTGGAAGCGCCATCCTTTTTATTTAAACGGTAGACGTCTTTTATATCTTGGCGCTGCAGGTGGGTTTCCAGGACGCTTGCCGTTTCTATGATAATGTTGCACAAGTCTTCTTTTGTTTCACCTTGCTTTTTTGGGATGTACTTAATCTCAATTTTGGACGAATTCAGCATTCGTTCGAGGTTTTCCACTCTTTCCTCAAGCTGATTAATGTAAGAGCGGTCCAGTTTTCGTTCCGATTCCAAATTTTGCATTTTAATCACCATATCGTCATATTGTTTTGAGATATGGTCAACAGAATCTTTGATTCCAGCATTTTGCATCTTGATTTCAACCATGGCCGTTTGAATTGATTTCAGCTTGCTATCTGTTTGGATTGTATGAGATTTTAATAGTTCACGAATCTCCTCCATGAAGGCTGTGTAATCGTCATTACGTTTGCGCTTGCGTGAATGCACATTATCAGTTTCACTAGTGGGTATATTTGGCGTGGATACAGCTGTTTGTGCGATTACCATTCGTGCACTTGATTGTGCGTCTGATTCACTGCATGTAGACGTCTTTGGAGGTGTGCGTCTTAGTGGCATGTTTAAATTATGATAGTTGATTAAATACGTATAAGTTGTTAAATAAAGCCTGGCAGAAATGCAATAGCAATGTGTTTGAGAAAAGCTGTGGTAAAAGCGTTTTTCAAAATATGCAAGAAGAATTGCAAGAATCCAGATACGAACTCACGACACCTTGCATGCGTATCTCATAGGTTAACCAACCGGCTATCGGGCCTTAACAGTTTTTAGTGAATTAGCTGATGTATTTCTCACCAGTAGCGTCGTCCGTCAGCGAAGATTGAAGTTTGTGACCATATAAGGTAGCGTTTCTGGTCGTGCGATGTGCTCTGACTCACCAACTGTAGGCGAATAGGAGCGGTGCGCGCTGTGTGACTCACTGCTGATTACTTGTCTCTTTGTTCCAATCCTTGGTATTATTCTTGTTTAGGTACATATTTTTGCAAAAATTTAATTTCTTTATAAGGTAGACTTATATCAGACACTCTTATTTTATTTATTATACCTAGTACAACTCGGGTTCGAATTTCCCTTAATACAGTAAAATAAATAATTACTTATCGGACTCGCAACACGTCTAGCTCTGAGTGCGCGCGGAAGATCAGTGATGATCAGTTTGGTACGGAATAATCTCTTAAATACGTCAACCAATACTGCTGAGCGTGCCCGCCTGCTGGCTGTGGGTGAATGGGAGTCGGGCTTCTGGCTACAGGCACTGCCGTCACCCAAGATAGGTACTATGCTGAGTGACACCACCTTCCGGATCGCTACATGTCTGCGTCTGGGTGCTCCTTGCGGAGCTCCACATCGCTGCCATTGTGGTGAAGCAGTCGACCATCTCGGACACCATGGCCTATCCTGCAGTAGGAGCGCGGGTCGTATGGCACGGCACGCCAGCATTAACGACATCATCCGTCGGGCTTTTGTCACCGCCGGTGTGTCAGCCGTTTTAGAACCTCATGGCCTGGCACGTGAAGATGGAAAGAGGCCCGACGGGATGACTATAATGCCTTGGAAGATGGGTAGGCCTTTGGTGTGGAATGCAACATGTGTCGACACCCTTGCGCCATCTCATCTTCTTAGGACGGCGGGCTGTGCTGGGGCGGCTGCTACAGGTGCAGAAAACCTCAAACGGCGCAAATATACTCGTAACAACCTTATTGGGAGTTATATGTTTGAGCCGTTTGGGGTTGAAACACTAGGGCCATGGGGTCCGAGTGCTCATCGAGTTTTCCGTGACATCAGCAAACTTTTAGTCGACTCTTCACGTGACCAGAGGGCTGGCCTTTTTTTCGGCCAACGAATCAGCATTGCCATTCAACGTGGCAATGCTGCCTGCGTTCTGGGCACTTTTCCCATTGCCAGCGAGGTGGACGAATTTTTTGATGCCCAATGAGCGTTACTCCTACCGGATTTTTTATGCCTCTTGTACATATTTTATTTATTAAGTTATTTATTAGTTTAGTATAATATGTATTGTAGTTATAGTCTGATAAATAAGTAATTGTTACCCCTTTACTTGTTTTAAAATGTTTTCACGATTTTTAAAGGCAGTGTGCAGCATTTAGTTAACTTTAAAACATGTGCAATTAGTGTGCTCACAATTTTTAGGACCCATTAATATTAGTGTTTTTAACCAGTGGTGCTTGGCAACTGGGTTGGGCAGTGGTGCTTGGCAACTGGGCGTACCCCAGTTGTAAAAACCCGTTTTGTGCCTAATGGCCTAGTTTTGTTCTGTCTCCTCTGGGACTCGTCGAGCTTCATTACCTCGGCGTTTTTTCTGATGGTCGCCACTGTTGATTCTGGCTTACAGAAGTTACAGTGGTTTGGGAATAGTGTGGCGGGCTTGTCCCAAAATAAAATCCCTGTTGAAAGCTCTCTTCTTCTAATTCACGTCATTTGCTTTGCGCGTACGAGTGTCGCCCCATTGTAGGTACGCCGCGTGTTTAAGCGCATCAGCGCGATTGCACTCGGCACCAAAGCATGGACGAGCTTTGCCAGACATTGTTACGTCAGAAAACGGAATGTAGTACTCCATTCCACGCTGCAACACATCCGTCACGGCGTCCGCGCACGACAAAGCATCAGTCAAGGAAAAGCAAATGGGCAGCCAAGGATAACATGCGAAGAAAGATCGCATGCCATCCCAATCTGCTGACCTGTATCGCCAAACCCGCCGGGTCCAAGGGCTAGGATCGGGCGGGGAGTAGACGAATACAGACTTCACCAGACAGTGGTCGGAACTGGTTCACCCTTGTTTGATAGAACAACGTTTGATATAATATTACTAAATCGAACAACGTTTAAGAAAATCATCACTTTGTATAATATCGTTTGACAGAATTTTCAGTTCATCGAATATTTATTTGCTATAACAACATTTGCACTAATGATCAAAAGGTATAATGTTCATTTGATGTAATGTTCAGATGGTACAACCATTTATTTTATCGAATATTCAATTGGTGTAATGTAATGCAGAAAAAAAAACATTGTAAATATTTGAAAAATTATTTATTTTGAACAAGAAAACAGTTAAACAAATCTTAAATTACTTGCAATTGCTTTTAGTAAATCCAGTTCTGTATACGTTTCAAAATTGCGCAATATGGTCTCAACATTGTCATTTTTTTTAGTGCAAATCTTCTTCTGCTTTGCACTATGTTCTCCATTTAAAATACACTGTATTTTTCCTTCAACTATATTCATTTCGGCAAGCAGTATAGTAGACAGTTCATAAAATCCGGGGTTTCTTTTATCGACTATACTATTTAACCTGTGGTGCCACGCTTCCACATTATTTTGTGTGCGTGGCAATTTTAAATGGTTCAAATCATGACAACTCCATAAGCTAGGTGGAAACTGGGGGGTTTGCCATTCTTTCCTACGACATAATTTTCTGCAAACCATTTGGCAATTAATGCACCTTGGTACTACCTTCATATTTACAATTATAGTAAATCACAATATTGTTCCACTTACATCTACTAGATGGCGTTAGAAGTACGGCGCGCGGCGTGGGATTAATTCGATAGGTGAAGAACAATGTTAGTTTATAGACGATGAAAGAAACGAATTATTAATGAACTAAATATTCGATACGATCTTTCGACTAAATCATTATTAGTGAAGTGAAACATTAGTTTAAATAAAATTAGTGCATTTGAAAATTCCGCGAAATGAAATTAGTTCAAATGAAATTAGTTCAAATGAAATTAGTTCAAATGAAATTAGTTCAAATGAAATTAGTTCAAATAAATAATTACGCTAAATAAAAATATACCAATGAATTATTCGGTCAAATGAATAATTCTTCGAAATGACTTTATTGCAACTAAAATTCGATTTAGTAATATTATATCAAACGTTGTTCGATCAAACAAGGGTGAACCGTCGGAACTACCTAATCGTGAAGAAATCAACACGGAGTATCGGTCTGGATCTGTTGTGAGCAGAAAGTCCAAGCAATTGGCTGTATGCGAATCAACATCCCGCACCCTCGTAGCCCCCTGGACCAACGGGGTGAGGTTCAACGCTAGCACTAGCTTTTGCATCTCTCGACTAGCATGATCTGTGCACAGGTATGGGAAGAGCCACCACTCCTGAGGTGGTAGAGGGCATTGCGAGTCCTCCATTAACACCAATTGGGCAGAAGGGTACCGCTGCTGAGCCACATCCGCCGCTTCACTGAGGTGTTGTGTGAGCCCAGTTGTCTTTAGATCGCCGCTGTGCGAACGGTAGACAAATGTGTAGATAGTTTTATCTAGACCTGTGTCCACTAGAACCCGAAGTGTTGAGAACCTGGAGTCCTCAAGGTTGCGGAGACGCCGATAGCAGATGTCGTCCTGGGCGTACATACACACACCCGCGTGTGATTTAAAATTGTGCTACAAGGTAAACCCTGGGTAAACCCTACCCATAGTATAGTGATAAGTCGTTGACTGGCATGCAGCTAGTACCGAACGTCAGAAGACCGCTGTCGTTTTTGTATGTGTTCACCGACGCTACGGCTGCCGACCATTGCATCGTCTATATACAGAGGAAACTAAGTCTGGTTAGATGGTGTTTAGATTTTTTGTTAGTAAAATAAAATGTTTTTCTAACGTTAGCCATTAAGTAGATATAAATCTTGACTACGGGGCTGCTACTGGAAAAATTGTACCTAATGGAAAAGCCCAAAATGCTTTTTCGGACCAGTACCTACCTATTATAGGAACCTAGGTATAGGTCAGTCTCTACCTGACTGCAAAAGCGACAAAAAAGTTCAAAACAGAATTACGTTTCAAGCAGTCTGTTGCACTTTGTGAAAGTTATAACCATAATCAAAATAAATTAAGGTAGTTTGGATATAAATCGTAGTTTGGTAGGCGTGGTTTAACAGCAACCACACCTGCGCTCACCGCATGCTACGCCGCGGAAATCAGTTCACTAAATCACCTAATGATTGATGACATTAAAATTATTTGTAGGTGGTGTTCATATTGACGGGTCACTGCAATGACTTGAACCGACCCTCGTACAAAGTGTACCAGGAAGTCGCAGCCGCGAGCTCCGGACAGATATTCAACTTGAACAAAACCAATGTGCATATGGTGAGTATCGCCTTTTGTTGTATCACTCCTAGATTACGCGACTATGTGCAGGCATATTTTGTTCATATGAACAAAATCCCATACATGTTTATATAAACATGGTTATAACTAGAGGTCAGGGAAAAAACAAAAGTCAAAGAAACTAATGAATAACTGATTCGTTTCGTAGTCCCACCCAGGACAAGAAACCCATAGTTTCGGTCTGTCCGTCTGTCTGTCCGAGACGTAGCGTAGATACTGTTAGTACTAGAAATTTGCATGGATTTATACCTATATTAATCACGCCATGTTATCGAAACAAAAAATAAGGATTATTTTTATGGTAGCTCCCATACATGTAACGTGGGGATGACTTTTTTTTTTCTCGCCTATCCTTTTGTGTGGGGTATCGTTGAAAAACTGTCATGGCTAAGATTCTTTTGTTAGTTTTAGAGTAATAGTCGGCCAATTTATAAAATGTTTCTACTTATTTTTAGTACAAGATAGAAAATTCTTAGAAAATAATAACTAAGGTGAAGGTGTTATTTATTTAATGTTTAAAACGGGTAGTTAACGTTAATGTTTAAAAGTTTTTTTTTGGTTTTTAATTTAAACGTTATTTATTAATATTATCATGGTAATAAAAATAAAGCCGCCTTCTAAGTCCGCATGTTATAACGGGGACTATGGAACCCGTAGTACCCGTAGACTCGTCTGTGCGTGGCCCGAAACGCACTTAGCCGATTTTTTTAAAGGAGAATACGATGCCTATAATATAAACTTAATTGTAATTTAGAATTCCGAGTCAAACCAAAGCTTTTCCAGTTCAAATCAGCCCGTCTAATAAAACGGCCATTTCATAGGTAAAGATCAAATACAAACTTATTTTTCAGATGCTGGATTTCGTGAAGAGTTCTATTAAAGGTCGTATGGTGAACCTAGCTTCTGTATCAAACCCGCCGGGATATAACTACACGCAGGAGGTAAGGTGCTATAAAATCAATGCAAATCAAATTTGAGGGCCGGTGAAAGATATACTTATCTAAGCTTCTTTTTTTCCGCCCATCTATTGATCCTAGGAAAGATGGTGGCACAGTGGTCACGTGCTGCCGTGCACAGCGAGGCTCAGGTTAATTGGTGTTGTAAAGAGGGGGTTCCGGGGTGGTCTTTGAAGACGTGATGGGACCTTCCATGTGCTGGTGGTAATCACCGGGTTGTTTTAGTGAGGTAAAAATACCGCACTCCCTGGTCTTTTACCCGAAATTCAGTTCAACAGTTTTTTTTAAGTCGGTTAAAAAGGGTCCTTTTTGGCAAAATGTGCGGTTTCTACAGGATAGAAAATTTAGCCATGAGTGCATGAAATATACCTACTCGTATGTATATGAAATAGTTGTTTAAGATTAACCAGTACCTACAAACAATACAACATGGGATTTTGGTTCTTTTAAGATATCTGAAAAACCCAAAATGGTTTTTCCTGTGTTTTCCAGATCCCAGTGGACACTTCTTTGGGGGAAGTGATGGTGTCTGTGTCGGGGGCCAACCCGAAGATCACGGTGGTGGACCCCAAGGGAGAGCAGCTAACTGGACCCCCGAAGTTGATCACCACACTTGACTTGTCTGAGATTATGGTGAGTTAACCACGTCCGAATGAAGACAAGCACATATATATTTCATCGCACCACACTGGGCGTTTTCGTATTGGAACGCGACTTTTGTTGGTTGCGGCTCGACGCTGCTGTAAATTTAAGAATATAGTACGACAATAGCAACTTTTTGCTATGACGCAGCTCGCCCAACTGTTAGCAAGCTTAAGGCTTGCACACAGTTGGGCGAGCTGCATTTTGGTGACATCTATAAATCGCTAAAATTCTCCCTAAAATGAACAGGTCATTCATCACAATACTTTCAGCCGAAAGACGACTGCTAGACATAGGCAGTGGCGTCTTTAAAGATTTGGCGCCCCGGGCCAAATATTTACGCTGCTCCACGTTTAACAATAAAAAAGGGAATACTCTTTTTTGCTATTACTCATTTAAAATTTGAGCTACTCGATTTCGATAAATAAGATTTTCTTGTGATAGACAAGACGTTACGGGGTGGCTAGAAAAGTAGAAATAGTAGTGCTTATCCAACTTGAAAAATCGACAGCAGGAAACAGTGAACAGGAATTTAGAGCATACGTTCCTACATTTGATATCTAAGAGAACAAAGGTTACCACATAACCAAGTTTACACATAAGTTCTCGAGTGGCGACCGAGTACCGGAAGACGCAGCGTTGGAAGGCACAACGTGGACCTATGACCTGGTGAGGTTCGCGAGAATCCGATGGTTGCGAGACGCACTCGACACCGGTCCAACGACCGCGTTGTGGTGACACTTACGTTGTGGGGAGGCCTATGTCCAGCGGTGGATGATGATGATGAATGATGGTGACCTGTTCATTTTAGGGTGAATTTTACTATAGAAGTCCACTTCTATAGACCTCGCCAATCGCATATCATTTATCTCGAATCTCGGCAACTCTCACCCAGTTGCTGGCATCAATTAACACAAAGTGTTGCCCAAAACCAGATAGTGAAGGTAATGCAGCCGGAGCCCGGCAACTGGACGATCACAGTGGGTAGCGCAGAGAAACACTCTGTGAAGGTAGTCGGTCGCTCCAATGTCACGTTCAACCACGGCTTCTCAGTGGAAAAACCACGGACTATTAAGGAAACCAGTTACAGACCTTTAAAAGGTAAGCAGAGATTATTGGGAATTCTAGTATTTTACCCATTTCTACTAAAAGTTGTAATTTTGCGTGGATAATTATATCGACAAATTTGTAAAATAAAATCTTGAAAAAAAAATCACTGAACGCTTAAATGCAATGAAGTCGGATTTTATAACTCCTTCAGTTACCATCGTCCTATGTGGGCCCGTTAAACAGTGAACTCAATATGTTCATAGTAATAAACATAAAGCCCCCTTCTAATTCTGACTGTTGTAATGGTCTCCTATGGCATCCTACAATGCGCGTGGCCCGACACGCGCTTTGCCGGTTTTTGTATTTATTTATTCGGCCATCTGTGTAGATTTACATACTGCGTGGTTTGATTTAATAATTTTCCTGTTTTCTTTATCCCGCCTAAAGAGCTGGCAGAGACATAAACCACACACATGTAGGTATCTTATATCTCCGTTAAAGAGGGCGCACCGACGCCTTCGATGTTTGTGTCTTCAAAGTATGAACGCCCGCGCCGTTTTGTGGAAATAAACTACTATAAATAAAAGTAATAGATAATATGTTATAAACCATAAACACAAATCCAGGCTCCGTTCTGCATGCCTACCGGAGTCGTGGGATTGTTCAAAAGAGTCACTGCGGCCCTGGAAAGCAAAGGGCAACTGAAGGAACTCAGCTGGGTTTTAGACAGTAAGAGTCTGACACTCCCTCCCGCTCCACGAAGAGAGGGAGGAGTCGTCTGATGATTTCCCACACGCAAAAAAAGGCTTCGTCCTGCCTCTAAGAGTTTCCTAACGGAAAACAGAATTATGCTGCACGAACCAGATATCTAGATAGAACTTGACGCTCGGCAGTAGCTTGAAAACTATTCCAACGAGTCTTCTATGATTGAAAATGAAAGTTAACGACGACATTTTATTTTAAGGCACATACAACCACATGATGATATCTCTGTCACCGCCGAACGTGACCGCTGACATTCAGTACGCAGAGGTGCTTACTCTGGCAGGACACACACTGTTCGAGCTTCCCCTTAGGCAGATAGATCATACCAACTTTTATATGGCTGACCCGTTCATACCACCAGATGAGTTCTTTTACATTGCTGTGAGTATTTTTTTTATTTTTAATTAGCTTAACCTGTAACTATGTAAAAAAATCTTAGCAGAAGTCTAAATGATGCTGTGGCCTCCTGTTATTTGAAGTAGAGCATTTATTTAAAACTCAATTTTTAGTATAAAAAAAAAATATATATAATATTTTTTGTGTACATACTTTTTGTGTAATTCTCTCTCTATAAATAATAAGAATAATTCCAGATTAATGGTAAGGACGAACACAAACTTGATCTCAAGAGAATCGGAGCAACTGCGATTCAAGCAAAATTGCCAGGTAAAGAGGCGAATTTTTATTTTTTTATTAACTAGTTTTACTAGGGGTTTCGTACTAAGCTTAGACAAAGTGGTTTACTGCTATTATGCATGAAATATATTGTCATAATTTACATTGGCATAACGAAATTCAGCATAATGATCATTACGCATTAGTCATAAATGTTTTAGCATAATGTTTATTGCCATAAATACAGTTGGCATAATAATAATGAAGCATAAATTTGTGTGAAGAAGTGGTGGAAAATCTTCATGGATGTCCTTCCCCTGGGGCGGGCGAAGGGGTCTGTCAGACCCTTACTAACTAAAAACCACCCCGGTGTTCCCTCATATGCTTGACACGGGGGCTGCGGGTGCGAATGGGACTTCCGCTGCCCCGGACAAGTACCGGCCCGCTGTCTACGGGCCTCGTCCCGTGGCGAGGAGTGAGGTGTTAACTCCCCTTCACGTCTAAGAGAAGCATGCGTGGAACACTACGCGCCGCCATCTCGGGTTCCGATTGATAAGCCAACGGACATCCCCGAATCCGTCGGCCCTAGACCCTTTTTAAGGGGGCTGGAAGACGGCATTGTCCCCACTTCTCCGACGCCCGGTGCGCCTGGTTCGGGAAGGGAGTGCACTAGTCATCTATACTGTGTTTTACTAATTTATTATACATATCTATAAAAAATATCATTTACCTACCACAACTGTATTTCATTACCTAACATTCAACATAAAATTATTGGCTACGTATACCCAATCACTCAATTATGACTTTTTATATTATTAGGACAATTGTAACTAATAAAAATTATGCCTCAAAAATTTATGCAACTTCAAATTATGCCAAAACAAATTAGACCAAATTACAGTTATGATAAACATTGCAATATGCCAAAGTATTATTATGATAATAAAAGTCATGCAGAAATATTAAGCCAAACAATATTATACCTTAAAATTTTATTCCAAGACAAAGTAAGCCTTTTTACAAGCTTTTATTTAGTTTCACCTGTCCTGTTGATTGTAGTCAAATCATGTAAGCTAAATTAGACCCACTTGTCGAAGTCCGATTGGACTCAAAGGTGTACTTATGTATTTTTAGTGACAATACAATGATACAGTGGCGTAGCTAGGTAACCAAGGGACCTGGGGCAAATAAAAAAATGGGACTCCACTGCTATCTAAACTGATTAGGTTTTATCAAGTAAAAATATTAAATATACAAATACTTTACTTTAAAAAAACAAAAAGTGCAAAATAACTTTAATTTCGGAAGTCGGTGTTTCTGGTTTTGTTTCTTCGTTTTTTGACACCGACTTCCGAAATTAAAGTTATTTTGCACTTTTTGTTTTTTTTGGAAGTCGGTTCTATTTTTTTGTAAAAAAGTTTTCAATTTTCACTTTTTAGTTGTGTTTCTCCATTAAATTATGTTAACAGTGGATATTTAGGCGATAGCAGCAATCGCGGTTGATTTGCTGTCACTTTTTGAAGAGTTCCGTTGTCTGTCTCCGAAACGCATCATCAGATCTTTATGAAATTTAAATGGGACTATTTTGGAACAAATTCCTTTCGAACAATAAAATAATTTTGGAAATCCGTCTATAAATGACGGAGCCCGAACACACATAAAAAAAAAAATATACAAACATCCGAATTGATAACCTCCTCCTTTAGGAAGTCGGTTAAAAATGTTGGTGTTAGAAAATCAAATATTTGACAGACTGCACTCATAAAAGTAAAACGTGTATTTCATTGAGCTACTCGTATTAATGTGTCTAGTACATTATTGAAAAACTAAATTTTAAATATTTCTTCTCTGTTTGGAAATCGGTGCATCTAATTCAACAAAATGTTTTTTTAACTTTCCTTTGCTTTTTTCTCTTGTAAATGGGTATCTATACCATACTTTCTTGCATTTTCTTTGCACTTGAATAATTCGAAATCATTTATATAAATTTGCAACTTTGCTTTGGTCTCTGCTAAAGCTTTGCTTGCCTCGCCCAAATTGTTGTTGCATTTTTGTAAAGTTTTGGATGCCATAATTGATGTCATTTAATACACTGTGCATGAATTCGCAAAGCAACACGAACTCGAAATTTAGCATTTTTGTTCTCTGTTACTCTCTGCTTCACTACGCTCATCTTTATTAGGACTCTTTAGAACTATTTCTAGTAATGCTTTGTTACTATCAAAAAAACGAAGTTGTATTGCAGATATCGTATTGTACTGGACCATCTAGTCGGATTTAGTTTTTTTAGAGTGGTGTCCGATTTGCCAGTGCATTTTGAAGAATGAAGATCCCAACGTTTGATGCTGTTTCTGAAAAAGTTATACAAACCTTGCAACGTTGCGAAAAAAATCTGTATTTCCACACAACTGCTAACGGCATCATTTATCACCAAATTAAAATTATGAGTGGCACAATGTATGTACTCCGCGTAGGCTGGATATCCTTATGTTTTTGTACACACCACTCATCACACTGGCTCCATCATAACCTTGCCCCACACATTTTTTAAAATCAATATTTTTGTCGATAAATAATGTAGTCACTTGGTTGACTAAATCTGCTGCGCCATGTTTGATGGCTGCATAAAAGCCTAGAAACACCTCTTTTACTTCTACACTTCTGGACACATCTATTGGCCCACCTTGTATTTTCAGTTTCGTTTGGTCCTAGCTAAAATTTTATATTAGGTCGAGCAAAAAGTTTTTATGCAGTTTTGAACCTGGCACATTCACAATTTCATTCAATAGTCTTTTTTTGAATTTCGAACACAGAATTTAAAGAAACAAAAGACAATTTGGAGCCTGTTTGTTGATATCAAACAATCGAATACTAAGAAAACTTGGTTTTATTGGTTTACTTGGATTTAATTCTTGAAAAAGTGATTGATATCTTTGGTTTTGCAACAAACATTACTTATTCTTAACATTAAGGTGAGGTTCTATCAATAATCTATGGATACTTCACCTGAAGTCGCCGCCCAAGCTGTGGCACTTATTCAGGCCGGACACAGCCAAAGAAACGTGAGTGCTCAACTTAATTTAAGTCGATCTGCGGTCCGAAATGTTTATCGGAGGTACCTAGAGACTGGCGGCTTTGTTCGTCGCCAAGGAAGGCCACGATCTCGGGTCACAACTGAAAGGCAGGATCGATTCATCGTGACGACCAGCTTGAGAAATCGTCACCTTACCTCCATTGAGATACAAAACCAACTTCGCGACTTCCACTGAGTATCTGTGAGCGCTCGAACTGTTCGGAGAAGGTTAAAAGAACGCGATATGGTACCACACAAGCCAGCTAATGGGCCCAAACTAACGCGAGCCCACCGAACAGCGCGCCTTCATTTCGCACGCAGTCATTTAAATTGGACACAGCAAGATTGGAGCCGTGTACTCTTTTCTGATGAGTCTAAAATTGTGTTACATGGCAATGATGGAAGGAAGAAGGTCTACCGACGTAAGGGAGAGCGTTTCGCACAATGCTGCTTTGAAGAGAGGGTTGCTTATGGCGGTGGCTCATGGACTGTCTGGGGCGGTATATCCGCGAGCGGCAAAACTCAACTTGAGGTTGTTACAGGACCACGGCTGCCAACATTAAATGCTGAAAGGTACATTCGTAAGTGCTTAGAACCTCACGTGATACCATACGCGGACTATGTGGGCCCAAATTTCCTTTTTATGCATGATAATGCAGGAGCCCATGCGGCCGGCATCGTCAGGGAATATCTTCGGGATGTGAACATCACAGTTATGGACTGGCCAGCCAGAAGCCCAGACATGAACCCCATTGAGCACATGTGGGACGAGCTAAAAAGACGTGTTAGGGCTCGTTAGCCAGTTGCCCAGACGATGCAGGAGTTGAAAACTGCCATAGAAGAGGAATGGGAGATGATCCCTCAAAATTTCATAGAGCGGTTGACAAACTCTATGCCTAATCGTATGAGAGCTGTGGTAGATGCCCATGGAGGCAACACGCGTTATTAAATTAAACCTTTATTTGATAAAACATGTTTTTTATTCAAAAATCAATTGCCTTTAACAAGGCGCATATCCGACTTGTTAGGCGTAGCTCCATGTCGTATGGTATTCTGAATTCAAATTTAAAACAATACGATCGAAAAAGATAGTAAAATGTATCAGGTTTAAAACTGCATCAACAGTTTTTGTTCAATCTAGCAATCATATTTCGGTAGGGGCCATCGAAACCTAAACTCTAAGGTGGGCCAATAGATGTGTCCAGAAGTGTATATCAATTGGCTGTCAATTTTCAGATCTGGTTATTACTGTATACCTCACAACAATGCTCGATAGAAAGATCAGCTATCTACCTTCGATATGTCCTGTGTCGTATCCATTATGATGGCGAAAAACGGTGACGCCCTAATTTGTTCTAGTAGATGGGTTCCGAGTTTGGTCCCCAAGCTCTCAATCATTTCATTCTGAATTGTTGCACTCAGATATCTTGTAGATCCTAAAATCATGAAAAAACACATTTTTCGTTATCACTTAAGGTCTGTGGTTCCTCCGAATCCTGCGCTCTTATGTGTGCCATGCAAACATCATCCACATTCACATGATCGGCGGCGGAGGTATCTCCAACTGCAATAATTGTCGAATCTTCTTCAGTAGGCTTCTCAACCAATCCTGCAGTTACCACGTTATTTGAGTCACTATCAATACAAATATTTTGTCCAGAAGTACTTGCAGAAGGCTGACTAAAAAACTCGTCAATTTTGGTCAATTTTTGTTTACTATCTTCTCTTTCTTGGCGTTGTTTGCGTTTAAATGCACCACTTAGTTTCTTCTTTTTATCCGTAATTTTAGTTTTCTAATTTATTTATGCAATTTATATATTAGATTGTGCTTGAGTAGGTACTCACTGTTCACTGCGTTAAAAGTAAAATGAAGTAGAAACTTAAAGATCATACGCTACAAAACGTCGTTGGGGAATCCCCGGCAAACATTTTATCGCAGGTAGTGTTACCATATTTAACGGTGGAGACCAAGAACGATCTCGCGATCGCGCGCGTGCCTGAGTTAATGCACCTACTGCAGGTGACCTGCATTTTTTTCAAGATATTTCGCGTTATACAATGAGTAGCCGAAATCTATAGATTTGACATGATTTATTGACGTAACGGACATCAATATCTGCCCGGGGGTGGAGGATAAATTCGAAAGAGTTACCTCGCCCCCGGGCACTCGAGGCAGGGAGGAACAGGGGTGGGTTTTAGTCAGTAAGAGTCTGACACACCCTTCCGCTCCACCCTAGAGCGGAAGAAGTCATAGGATGATTTCCCACCCCCAAAAAAAAAAAAAAAAAAAAAAACGGACATCAATATGAGACATCTTTTTAGTGCCGGTCAATATTATTGACCGATACTAAAAAGTTTATTGACATTAGCTTACTTACTCCTGATACAGCATCAATTTTTTAACCGTTCTCGAAAAAAAAATCTTGACTCGAATTCACAATAAAACGCACATCGATGAATAATAAAATGCACATATCGCTATCCGTCAAATTGACAACACTGCGAACCCACAGAAAGAGTTTAGGGGAATTCCTAAGGTATAACTTTCGAATTTCTCGTAACTGAGTTGCCATGATTAAAGTCGGGTTGCAACCTGTCATATTTATTTTGAAAATGGGAGAAAATTTCAAAAGTTCAGTTGGATCGAGATTTTCTGGTAAGGATTCGAGGGCCCCCTGAGCTTGAGGGGCCCCGGGGCACTGCCCCGCCTAGCCCCTAGGTAGCTACGCCACTATCACGCCTATATCATTGATATGGTACCATGGAGCTGGTCTGACGATCGAGACGGAAGATGGCTTGATTGAGGTCTTGAGGAGCACCTTGCATCACATCATAATATCCGTAGAATTATTTTAAAATATCACGCCTACTCTAAAATACTTACCTACTAAAGAGTTAAAAATAAATTAAACATAAAAAATATTTTCAAAAACAAGCTTTTATCTGGGATTTTGGGACAATGAACTAAAAATAAATTCTAGTAAGTATTTGGCGTGTAGGTACTTATCAACATTCTTAAAAGATTGAGGCACTACCCGTTACATGTTACAGGTTAGGTACTTACTATACTTCTGTGCCTCATGCAGTTTATTTTTATCTTTTTAGTTCATTGTCCCAGATAAAAGCTTGTTTTTAAAAATATTTTTTACTTATTTTGGTATATAACCATTTAGAATTGTATGAATTTTACATAGTAATCTTTTTTTGCAGATGTTCCTTATTTAACAGCACCCCGAAAGGTAAGAAATATAACATTTTAAAAACTCTCTGTCCATCGAAATTAACAACTTTCTTTAAGCAAGTCATAAGTAGTCAATTCCCATAAAAATGGACATTCCGTACAAAGAATTAATAAGCTGATCAAAATTAATATGGAAGGTACAATTTATGATTTCCTTGAACAAAGTTATCTATTTCGATGGGCAAGCCTTCGATCAACAGAAGGCAGAAGCAGTTTTTAAAATATACATGACGACACCTTTCTGTTATTCTGTAGGTATTATTTTCCCATAGGTACATCAGAAAAGGCTTTTGCTTACACTTTGATCTCTTTATTATTGGATACGTCATTGGAATAAAAATCCTGCGCTTATCTTCTCGTTTAGGAGAGGACTCAGCTCGTAGCTTCTTAAAAATGCCCATTTATCTGAGTTTCTTTTCAGGTGGAGGCCCACTCTCATTCTCGCGTAGTCCTATCGTGTAATGTGGAGAGTTTGGTTCCCGTCACCGCCATGTGGACCAAGGACGCGTCCAGAATACAACAGCAGATATCTAGCTTGTGAGTTTCATTTTTTTTAAAGATAATTTCTCGTATCTTTATTATTTTAAACTAGCTTTTGCTTGCGGCAGTAGAAATTAGTAGATAAGTAGAAAGATATACTACTCGATCCTATACCGGGATAAAAACCGAGCAAGTGTGACGCGAACACGCGGGCATAGGGTTCCGAACAAATCATATTTTTAACCGACGAAAAAAAGGAGGAGGTTCTCAATTCGACCGTATATATGTTTTTTTTTTGTGTATGTTCAGCCCTCACTCCGTCATTTATGAACCGATCTTGATGATTATTTTTTTGTTAGATAGGGTATACCTCAAGGATGGTCCCTGATAATGGTGATCTGATAATGGAATCCTGATAAAATTGAGAGAAAACCTCGAAAATTGTGGGCACCGTGCCACGGCCGGGGCACGGTCAAAGCTTGTTGCATACATTTTGTATGAAGTGATTCATGCTAGACCGGGCCGCGGCCGTGCCCCGGCCGGGGCTCGGCCGAGGCACGGCCGAGGCACGGACGGGGCACGGCCAGGGCTCTTCCCGGTGGCGACACGGTGTAAAGGATGATTCACGTTACACCGTGCGGCCACCGAGCCTCGGCCGTGCCCCGGCCGGGGCACGTCCACCGGCCTAGTCATTCATGCTACACCGGGCTGTCACCGTGCCGCCACCGGGCCCCGGCCGGGGCACGGCCGAGGCACTGCCGGGGCACTGCCGGGGCACGTCCGGGGCACGGCCAAGCATGGATCAGTTCATACAAAAAGTATACTATAGATTTGACCTTGCAATTGTTTGACCGGCAATTGTTTCCCGGCCGGGGCACGGCCAGGGCACGGCCGGGGCACGTCCGAGCCCGGTGCACACGTTCATGTTACACTGTGTCGCCACCGGGCCGAGCCCTGGCCGTGCCCCGTCCGTGCCTCGGCCGTGCCCCGGCCGGGGCACGGCCGCGGCCCGGTCTAACATGAATCACTTCATACAAAATGTATGCAACAATCTTTGACCGTGCCCCGGCCGTGCCACGGCCGGGGCACGGCCCGGTGGCGACACGGTGTAACGTGAATCATCCTTAACATGAACGTGTGCACCGGGCTCGGACGTGCCCCGGCCGTGCCCCGGCCGGGAAATAATTGCCGGTAAAACAATTGCACGGTCAAATATCTATAGTATACTTTTTGTATGCACTGATCCATGCTTGGCCGTGCCCCGGACATGGCCCGGTGGCGGCACGGTGACAGCCCGGTGTAGCATGAATGTCTAGCCCGGTGGACGTGCCCCGGCCGTGCCCCGGCCGGGGCACGGCCGAGGCTCGGTGGCCGCACAGTGTAACGTGAATCATCCTTTAAGTGGCGTGTCCTACCTGACGCGTCTTATTGTGATAATCACCTGATTGTGTACGAATTCGTTTCTATGTTTAGTCACGGTCCGATACACATAGATGGTAATTTTAGATATTTTAGTAAAGGCGCGAATTGGGAATTCTTTGGCTCACTTTTTACTCATGCTTTAAATACGTTTAGAGTTGCCATGTCACGCTACGAGCATCGGTGGAAAAATTTAAGAGTAATCTATTGCGGAAAATTGTCGAAAAACTAGATAAGGAGGGTTCGGGGTCTCCTTTATATCATGAGTTCAAGTCCAGTAGATCAGTCGACCTTGCGTGTGTCCTAAACATCAAAGTAAACAATGAACATACTACCGGTATCGAAGAAACAACGGCAGTTTTGCTTAATTCTCTTATACCTGATGATTTATTAGTAAATGACATTGAATACCACCAACAGATTGGTGGTATTCAATGTCAACGTGGGCAGCTGTACCACCTGAGTCACCAGCGTCAGACCTTCCATCCACTGACGAATTCATGAATGTTGTCAGGAGACTTCCTCTCAACAAATCGGCAGGTGAAGATAAAATATCTAACAGAATGAATATAAAAGCGTGTAAAACAGCGGGTGACGCGATTTTAACTGTCTATAACCGATGCATAACGGATGGTATTTTTCCTCGGAAATGGCGACAGGGCTATATACGCGTAATTCCGAAGAATGGTGACAAGCCTCCTGACAACCCTAAGTCGTACCGGCCCATAACACTACTTCCATCTTTGGGTAAGCTCTTAGAGCGACTAATCGTTCCGCGCTTGCTACTGAACGGACCTTAATTTCACAATAACCAATTCGGTTTTACTGTTAGAAAATCTACCGTCGACGCAGTCCGTAACATATTGTTAATCTTTCCGAATATAAATACGTTATATTGGGATTTTTCTGGATATTTCTGGGGCTTTTGATAATGCATGGTGGCCAATGATACTACTAAAAATTAAAACCCGTGGTTGCTACAAAAATATTTATACTCTTGTTCACTCGTACTTTTTTAATGGTTCCGCGAAACTCAAACTTGGACATCATTCTGTGACGAAGTCTCTAACCATGGGATGTCCTCAGGGCTCAGTGATAGGCCCGTACTTATGGAATTTGGGGTACGATGATTTTCTCGCGATTCCGCTTCCTTGCGGTTGCTCATTAACCGGGTATGCGGAGTTTTACATCGCCAATGAGCCTCCTAGTTCTGCGTTCCAATGAGTCAAGCGCAGCAAATTGGTATTTAGCTGAACCATCCCAGAGGTGGCTGAAATACTTCATGCAGGATCGGACTTTTGCTTTGTAAAGGGTTAAAAGCTGTCCAAGCGTGAAGTATCGCTTCACTCTGTTTAGGATGCCAAGTTTTTATGCCGCAGTTTGGGCTTTGTACTCAATGGTGGCGCCACAGTTGAGACTGGATGTCAACTCCATGCCTAAGAGCTCGAACCGATCAACAAGAGGTACAGATGTACCCCGAAAAGTAGGAGTTTGGTCGAAACGACTCCTTTTAGTGGTAAATAGACACGACTTTTTTTTTGTATGTGGGAAACCATCCAATGACATCTCCCGCTCTGGGTGGAGCGGGAGGGCGTGTCAGACTCTTAATGACTAAAACCCACCCCTGTTCTTTCTCTGCCCTGAGTGCCCAGGGGCGCGGTAACTCTGTATCGAATTTATACACAACCCCTGGGCAGGCATCGGCCATGACGGGTCCCGTCATGATTTGTTGAAAACTCTTTGAGGCGCGTGTAGAACACTATGTGCCGTCGACTCTCGGGCCTGGTGCTGACCGGACGGCGAGCTACCCACTACTCGCCATCCGCAGGCCCGGGTCTACGGTCCGTACCATGGCCTAGACCAGGGCCGCCGATCGCCTCCTGTGATCTGATTCATCATGACACTGAGAGACAAAGCTTAAGGTCAAATTGGTTCGCTTTACTATGGCCTCTCTCAAGGAACAAACTTCATCCCCGCCGGTGTTTGCGCTGGACAAGTATGTCTCTGAAACCGTACTGTCATCTGCGTACCCAACAATAACAGGCTGAAGTAGGTCATTGATGTGCAGCAGGAAAAGAGTTGCAGAGAGAACAGACCCCTGAGGAACTCCGGCATCAATAGCCATGAGGTCAGAGGAACAGCCGTCAACGACTACTCGGATCAACCGATCACTAAGGAAGTCTGATATCCAGCTACAAAAATCAGCTAGGATGCCATAAGCAGGAAGCTTGCTGAGTAGACTTACGTGCCAGACCCTGTCAAAGGCCTTCAAGATATCAAGCGATACAGCTAATGCTTCGCCGTGTTTCTCAAGGGCTTTGCCCCAGCAGTGCGTGACATACACA
Source organism: Polia nebulosa (assembly GCA_951329385.1). Taxonomy (NCBI): domain Eukaryota; kingdom Metazoa; phylum Arthropoda; class Insecta; order Lepidoptera; family Noctuidae; genus Polia; species Polia nebulosa. Next base: position 56,732,487 of record OX589587.1, read on the forward strand.
AGAAGATCGCCAATTGACCGTCCCCGGCGAAAGCTATATTGACGGTCACTGAGGAGATCATGAACCGATGACCGTTGGGGTAGACGTGTTCTCGAGTGGAGACCACGAATCGGCAAACGTAAGATAGGACGCCCTCAGGCTAGGTGGAGCGATGATCTTCGCAGGGTGGCTGGTAGCAGCTGGATGAGAGTTGCCGAGAACCGAGCTGAATGGCGTGCAATTGGAGAGGCCTATATCCAACAGTGGACTGCTATAGGCTGATGATGATGATGAGGAGATCATTGTCACAGTATGACAGTTCAGGTGCACAATGCCTCAACACTCTCACTGGAATGCCGTCAGGCCAGCTGGCCTTGTTCACGTCAAAACTGCACAATATTCTTCGGACCTCTTTAATGTGGACTGCGATCTCTGGCATCGAAGAGTCACAACGAGGTACAGTTGGTGGTTGTTTCGAGCCAGCGTCTAAACGTGAATTGTGTGCAAGAGAGATGCAAATAAGATTGCTTTCTCACTTGTAGAGTGAGCCAGCGACCCATCAGATTTCAACATTGGAGCTGAAGTGGGACGACAGAAATTTGTTTCAACCGCTTTCGAGAGGGACCAGAACTGATTACTACCCGGAGGGTACGATGCCAGCTTGGCCCCGATACGTCCGTTATGGTCAAAACGTGCTCCACGCAGAACCCGCTTGCAGGGCTTGACGGAAATAAAGGCTCTTTTCCTCGTGCGAACCCTATGTGCTCCAACTTATTTGTCGTTGGCCTTGATCCAGGCTTGGTAGGCAGACTCTTTTCAGGCCTCAGCGTGTCTGCATTATACCAAGGCCGGGAGCTGTGATCGAGTAGGATATCGAAGAATGGAATAAAATACTCCACTCCCTGCCGAATCACGTCCGCAATCACGTCAGCACAGCAGGGGGGGGTCACCCGAGGAGAGGCACACTTGCCACCATGGATAAGACGCGAAAAAGTACCGCATCTCATTCCAATCTGATGACTCGTCCGGACCAGGAAACTGACCGGCATGGTCAGTTTCCTGGTACGGGAACAACCACTCTTTAATGTGGGCGTTGAAGTCCTCCAGAAAAATTAGCTTCGCTGTTGGGTACCGTTGCTGGACTACGTCAGTCGACTCCATGAGGAAATCAAACAGCGATGTTGAATGATTTCTCCACGCCAGTGTCCACAAGTAGCCATATGGCCAAACGCAAGCCTATCAATAATTTAAAAAAATTTCGCTCTCGCGTTTTGTGAAGGCTTCTAACACAACAAATTCTGAACAGTGTGATTATTGATTGATATTTTAGCAGTGGTGGCCCAGTAGTAACGGCCATGACTTACAAGTTATGGGTCGTGGGTAGAACCCAGACAAGCCCTTTACTTTGTGTAAATTATTTCATCAGCACTACTCACAAAACGAAGAAGGAATACATTGTGAGGAAACCGCCATGTCCTAACCAAAACACCGAAAACATTTGACATCCACCAACACGCATTGGGAAAGCGTGGTGGATTACACCCCACACCCTCTCACAGAGAGGAGGTCTGTGTTCCAGCAGTGGGAACATTAAAGGGCTGATTGTGCTTATGCTATGCTGTGCTATCTATAGATAAGGAGGGTTTACTGTTTCGACCAGCTCCCTTTTTGCGTTTTACTTTGCACAGGTCATAACCCACTTTTTAATTATAACTATTTATTTATTTCAGACAAACCACGTCGATAGACTATGTGATAGACAACATGAAAGAGGAGCATATTGGAACCTACAGATGCGTTGCGCACAACGTGGCGGGAGTTAGCAAGACTGCTACAGAAGTTACGCTTATAGGTAATGTGAAAACATTTTTTTTTAACCGATTTCAAAAAAGGAGGTTCTATTCGACCCGTATTGTATGTATGTTTGTATATCCGCGATTTTCTCAAAACTACTGATCCGATTTTGATTTTGGTTATTTAATTGAACATTTTTCAAGAAAAATTTTGGTAATGTATAATATATTGGGATTTGATGAAAATCTTCGAAAATAGACAATAGACCTCTTCAATATCTAGCAGCAAATGACTCGCGATTGCTGCGATTGTATGTATATGTATTATTCACACGATTTCTTGGGGATCCACAACTTAAAAGAGGATTTGTTTTTTTTTTAAATAATGGTAGGTATTGATTTAAATAAGAAAAACAAAAAAAAACATCCCAGATTAAAACAGAGAAAAATTTATTACCAGAGTGTCGCCACAATGACCGGTCCTGTGCGTCTCGCATCCATCGGCTACCCGTGACCCTCACCAGGTCATCGGTCCACCTTGTTGGAGGCCTTCCAATGCTGCGTCTTCCGGTACGCAGTCGGCACTCCAGAACCTTTCGGCTCGTCCGACCGTCCGTTCTGCGGGCAATGTGCCCAGCCCACTGCCACTTCAGTTAGGCAATTCTTCGGGCTATGTCGGTAACCTTGGACCTCTTGCGGATATCATCATTCCTGATTCGATCACACAAGGAAACTCCGAGCATAGCCCTCTCCATTGTCCTTTGGGTGACTTTAAGCCTTCTGATGAGGCCCATTATGAGCGACCACGTTTCGGTTCCATATGTCATCACTGGCAACACGCACTGGTCATAGACTTTCGTCTTGAGACACTGCTTTATGTGGGACGAGAAGATACCGCCCAGCCGAGTCGGATTCGACGATTGACCTATTTCTCGAAGTAAGTCTTACCTAACTGGACCGTTTGTCCTAGGTAAACGTACTCTAACGTCTACATGGGTATTTACCAAGATCTTGGTTTTGTCCATGTTCATTTTAAGACCCACTCTTTCGGAAGCTCTACTGAGGTCATCGAGCATTGTACTCAGGTCCTCCATAGTCTCAGCCATGACCACTATATCGTTGGCAAATCGAAGGTGATGTACTCGCCGTTGATGTTAATGCCTAGCCCTCTCCAGTCCAGAACCTTGAAGACATCCTCCATTGCGGCCGTGAAAAATTTCGGAGAAATAACATCTCCCTGCCTCACACACCGCTGCAGGAGGACAGGTTTCGAGGTCTGGTCCTGCAGTCGAACTGACATGGTGGCGTTCTTGTACAAACACTTCAACACCTCGATGTACCGATAGTCGCTCTGGCACCGTTGGAGAGACCGCAGTACAGCCCAAGTCTCGATCGAATCGAAGGCTTTCTCGTGGGAACGGGCTTGGCGGTATCAAATTATGCAATTCCGTCGCACACTCCCCAAAATGTAACCGTTAGAAAACCAACAGGCTAGCAACTCGGCGTCTATGTTCAAGACTTTGGTCTTGAGTAATCCAATCACACAAACCGGCGGGCAGACCGAAAGAAGGAAGCTTGCCAATTAGGCTATTGTCAGACCCGGTCGAAGGCTTTCGAGATGACAAGGGAGACCGCAAGGGCTTCCCCTTGTTTCTCGATGGCCTCACTCCAGATGTGAATGGCATACGCTAGAAGTTCCCCCTTTGACCGATTTCGGCGGAAGCCGTATTGTCGTTTACTGAGGATATCGTTAGCAGGTATAACATTAGCTTGCCATTCAGTAAACATTCCATACTCTTACAGAGTACGGAAGTTACCGAAATGGGCCTATAATTTGCTGGGTCAGCTCGACTGGGTTTCTTGGGCACGAGTTGCACGTTAGCTTGCTTCCAAGCCATCGGCACTTTTCCAGTCTCAAACGAAATGCGAAATAGGCGTGTCAAAATCGGAGACAACTCAGGCGCACAAGTTCTCAGTACAATTGCCGGTATCCCGTCGAGGCCACTAGCCTTGTTCACATCTAAGTTACGCAGTACCCTTAAGACATCCTTTTGATAAATGCGAATTTCCGACATAATCGACTCGCATCCACCAAGAGCACCAGGGGGCTTCGCGCCACCAGGATCTAAACGCGAAGATTCCGCAAACAGAGAGGCAAACAAATTTGCTTTCTCCACAGCGGAGTGGGCCAACGACCCGTCGGGTTTCAGCAGTGGAGGTAGTGAGGGGCGGCAGAAGTTCGATTCAACCGACTTAGCAGGGACCAAAACGCCTTACTACCAGCTGGGTAAGAAGCAAGTTTGTTCACAATTCGGCTAATGTGTTCAAACCGAGCCCTCCGGAACACCTTCTTGCAGGACTTGGCAGCCCTGTTGAGGGCTCTCTTCTTCTGACTCACGTCATTTGCTTTACGCGTCCGAGAGTCGACCCATGCCAAGTAGGACGCGTGTTTAAGCGCATAAGCGCGATTGCACTCGGCACCAAACCATGGTCGAGCTTCGCCAGACCATTCTCTGCCGCAACACATCCGTCACGGCGTCCGCGCACGACGAAACATCAGTCGAAGAAAAGCAAATGGGCTGCCAAGGATAACATGCGAAGAAAGATCGCATGCCATCCCAATCTGCTGACCTGTATCGCCAAACCCGCCTGGTGTCTCTAAGGCTAGGATCGGACGGAGAGTAGATGGATACAGACTTCACCAGACAGTGGTCGGAAGTACCTAATGGTGAAGAAATCGACACCGAGTAACGGTCTGGATCTGTTGTCAGCAGAAGGTCCAAGCAATTGGCCGTGTGCGAATCAACATCCGGTACCCTCGTCGCCCCCTGGACCAGCTGGGTGAGATATTACGCTAGCGCTAGCTTACGCGTCTCATGTCCAGCATGGTCTGTGTACTGGTATGGGAAGAGCCACTCCTGATGGTGGGCGTTGAAATCCCCCAGTAACACCAATTGGGCAGAAGGGTACCGCTGCTGAGCCGCATCCGCCGCCTAACTGAGGTGTTTTGTGAGTCTAGTTGTCTCCAAATTACCGCTGTGCGTACGGTAGACAGGCATAGACAATTTTATCCAGGCTTGTTGGACACAAGGACAAGGAGCCAAAGAGTTGAGAACCTGAAGTCCTCAAGGTTGCGGAGACGCCGATAGCACACTGGCGTGTGGTTTAAAATTGTGCTCCAGGGTAAGCCCTGGGTAGGTGAGGTACGACACGTCCGACGGACATCCGATCTGCGTCTCCGAAAGGAACACGAGCGCTGGTTTCTCAGTCTCCAGGTGGTGGTGGACTGCCGCGAGATTTGAGTGCTGACCTCGTATGTTAGACAGGTGCACTTTGTGAGAGAGGGAGTGCTGCCGCTGTACAGCTTTTTTCTTTTTGTTCCTTTTTTTCATTATTGAAGAGTGAAGGAGGTAGAGGAGGAGGAAGTGAAATGAGGTTCCATGCTGCTAACCTTCAGGCACGCTCTGACAGGACGACATCATTGGGGGACTAGTCTGGAGAATGTCCATCGGGCCCTCTCGTCTGGTCGCAAACCAGCACGATGTTGCATTCCGGGATTATTCGACAGTTGGCGGGACAGCCTTTCATGTGTGGCTAGAACACTACTTGGGCTCCCAACTACCTGCGGTTGGCCAGCGGTGAACCGTGCCTCGGATCCCGCTACCTTCTGCGACTAGTCTCCCGATACATCTATATCAGCGCGAGCCTGGTTGGTCTGCCAACAATGGAACTACTATTTCGAATCAACTCCTCTGGATTGGCTACACTAAGCGTACCGGAACACGGCCAAGCCGCTTGGCGGTACGCCTTTGCCCAGTGGGTGGTCGCAAGCCATCGGTCGAAACCTACCACCAGTTAGTGTCACTTGATTAGCGCCACCCGAAGACCACGTGTAGGGACTCAATAGGTATACTCCTACGGATGCGGGTGACTCGGCCCCCAAATGTTATAAAGTGTGTGCTGTTATCAAGGTACCTTTACCAAACCGCATCGTTACCACGTTTATGACAATACCAGTTACCGTATTGATAAAGACGCATGTTATCAACTCTGTAAAAGAAACAGGACTTCCTTGAGAAAGACATTGGATAGAAACAAGATGTGGGCGACGTACGCACCAGTTCGCTCTGAAAAGAAAGGTTTGTTTGCAAGAGCGCTGTACTCGAAGAAGTAGCACAGAGTCTTCGAGACAGCAGACGCAGACACGCGGCAAACCGACTCTTCACTCGCAGACGATCAGCACTCGACGACCACGCTCAGGCAAAAGGATGGATCCCGCGCGCCAACTGATATTTATACTTTTGCAACGTTTGCTGACGTGTTCAAAATAGCGCCACGCACATGGTTTCCGCGTAGCGCGACGCGCACGCGCTTCTTGTAAATAGTTTAAATGACATGCCACTTGTACTATAATATTTGTAAATATAAATAGAGCATTCATGAATAAAAAGCACAAGAGTTATCGACTGACATTCGAACATTAAACATTTTTTTTTTTGCGTTTTATTCAACAGAAGACCACTCCACTACTGTCCACGAAACATATATATATAATACAGGCTGTAAGGAACAAGATACCGCAAACTTCTGGAAAAGGTTATACCTAATGTCAGTAACAAAATTATCATAGTCATTAATCTCGGTAATGATCGATTACAGAAATTGATATTTTCAAGCACGCAATGTATTGTGAACAATGCGATCTCAACGCTTCCCAATGAATGTAGGCGCGCGCGAGCGCGTAGTACGTGGTAGTACGTAGTTACCTACCACGTCTTATTTACTCAAACACAGGTGGTCGCGCCGCTACGCGCTTGTACCAAAATACACTTTGTACTTTGTGATAAAAAACATTTACGTCGATGTTTTCGATCGATGTGATAAATAACTAGATCAGATACTTAATAGACATAAGCGCATACGTGCGTAAAACGTTTAAAACGACAAATGTATAATGTTCCGGGGCACCTTTAACTATTTATTCTAATGAAGACAACATTGATATCACATACATTTTTAATCCCTCAAGATAAGGTTAGATAAAGATTAGGATAGATAATAATAAAGAAGCATGTAAGTACCTACATTGCGCTCCAGGAATGTAGGTATAAAGCGCCTGCTACACGGTCGCCAATCGCGTCCCTACAGAAGTGACCTTGGTGATTTTGAATTTTGAAATTTCTTAGGTACAGCTCTGCCACTCGCCAACCACGAACACCTCTGTCGGGGACGCGGTTGGCAACCGTGTACTTAACTAATGAACCAACTCACCTTAAAGTTCGTTCATTTCTTACGAGGGAGGCGCGTACGTGCATCATGAGCATTTTCCTGGGCACTGAGGTGTTATTTCAAAACTACTCAGCAAGCAGAACAACTATATTTATAATTATGTTTATTGTTACTGTGTCTCTGTGTGTACATAAATGATTGTGTGTATGTTTTGTTGTGTGTGTTGTGTTGTGTTGTGTATTCTATTCTATTCTATAACCTAAATTCGCGACCAACTGCACATCCGTTTGCGATGAACGTAAACACGGAACTGACAAAAATTCGTCGTCGACGAAATGCTAAAGAAAGAAAATTTTATTTATGAGCGTAGGTACGCTTTTGAACATGCCGCCTGCTCGTAGACCGCATAGATCAATGAAATTGATAGACTGTACAATCGCATTAAGTTGTACCTACTACCTACTCACTCAGTAATTATTTTGATGTAGGTATACGAAATGTAGGAATGTGGTTTTAACGAAATGAGTAAGTAACGTTGTTGTAATGTATTACTTCACTTAACTTTTTTGATAACAAAAATGTATCTAAGAATTATGTCGTTATCAGTAAACTGTAACACATTTTTTTAGATCTTCTTTACTTATTTCGATGAAGGTTTATAAAAATAAACTCCCCTCAAAATAAGTTCAATTAAAAGTAGTCAATGGGATATCAATTTTTGTAGACACTTAAAATGCCTAACGTGTCGCGTCTGTTAGATTCATAGGTCTGTGTGAGCATTTGCCGACAAAGGAACGTCGGTGGTCTTTGGCCGATGTTGCGTGCGTACCTACTGGGCCCGCGATGACCTCCGGTGAACTTAAGAAATCAGCTGAGCAGAGAGCTTCTTGTAATTTTATTTACAATTATTTTTTAATTAAAAATTTTATTGAGATAGGTATAACGATAGTATACAGTTTAATGTAAAAAAAACGCATATTTTTTTTCAAAAATTAGGAAAAAGCCGACGAAAATTTCCAAAGCTAGGGTGTCCAGAATCATGTACTGAATCACTGGAACACGTATGTGTGTTCATGTACCTTACACCCTGTATATGTATTTTCAGCCCTCACTCCGTTATTTATGAACCGATTTTGATAATTCTTATTTTTGTTTGATAGAATATACCTCCAGGGTGGTCCCATATCAAGAAAGATAGGATCTGATGATGTAATCCTGATAAAGTTGAGAGAAACTCTCGAAAATTGTGGCCTCGAATAGTGTTTCTGTTTACTTTTCCATAACTTAATCAGGTATAATCATCACATTTTGAAGCTGAGCTGATGATGGAAACCATACCTGTCCAAAATAATAAAACTGTGGTTTTAGTGACAGTAACCACTTAATATGCTTTGAAGAAAAGACGTTTTTACAATATTGGAGGTATCCTCAATTTGTCAATATCCGGGGAACCTCAAAGAAAGATGGTTACATCATCAGCTCAGTGGCAAGAGGAATGATGAAGGATCGGAATATAGGAAGGCTAATTTCTAATTAGCCTCTGAATATTCAGAGTATTAAAAGATGACGCGAGCCACAAAAAATCATAAAATAAAAAACTTATTAACAAAAATTTTACCGACAAAATAGAACTAAAAACCAAGAAATAAATAAAGTTTTTTTTTTTTTGGCGGGGTTGGAAGCTTTTAAGTCTATTTTTATATAAACTAATGTTGAGTCGACGCCACTAACAAAATGATTAATACATACGAGTACGTAGAGCCTTTTTCATTTCCACGTACTCTCTATTAATACTTTGTCTCTGTCGTTGACGTATGAACTTCAATTTTGGTGATAATGTTTACTATTTTATTACATATATTTTACTAAGAAATACCAATATCTTGATTTTCCTCATTTGGTACGGCACCCTAAATGTGCGAAGTCTGACACGCACTTGGCCTGTTTTTTTTAATATTTGTTTATTAAACCTTTTTATTGAGATCCTGGAAAGAATTCTTTCGTTATACGTTAAAATATTTACCGTTATATTTTAACACACCGTTCTTTCTAATATTTCAGTGGAACCTCCACAAGTCACAATAGAGCCTGGAAACGCTACGGTAGAGATAGGCGACAATGTTACAATATCGTGCACTGTGTATAGTGAGGCGCTGTTGTTAGAGAATCGACTGGTCTACAACGGCACACAGAGACACTATGGTATGTATGTTATAGTCACAACACAACACTACGGTAATGACAGGCGACAATGTTACAATATCGTGAACTGTGTATAGTGAGGCGCTGTTGTTAGAGAATCGACTGGTGTACAACAGCACACAGACACACTATGGTATGTATGTTATAATCACAACACAACACTACGGTAATGACAGGCGACAATGTTACAATATCGTGCACTGTGTATAGAGAGGCGCTGTTGTTAGAGAATCGACTGGTCTACAACGGCACACAGACACACTATGGTATGTATGATAGAGTCATAACACAACATTACGATAATGACAGGCGACAATGTTTCAATATCGTGCACTGTGTATAGTGAGATGCTGTTGTTAGAGAATCGACTCGATTCATGTTATATTCTTTAAAAGAAGATGAAACTGAAATTCTTTCTTTGTACAACAAACATATAGATTTACCACTGTGCACGATAAAAAAGTATTCATCAGTCCATTTGTTTTGGAATTGACTACATTCTTTGTCCACTTTCCGTTTTTTTAAACCAGACTTCCTGATAGTTTACTTTCTTCTGAGCTGAATTTGCTTGAATATTTCCATATTTTTTTATATATACGAGTAATAGTGAGGCGCTGTAGTTAGAGAATTGACTGTTCTACAACGGCACACAGACACACTATAGTATGTATTTTATAGTCAAAATCACAGTCACACACTACGGTTGAGACAGGCGACAATGTTACAATATCGTGCACTGTGTACAGCGTGTAAAATATTTTAAATAATGCTTCTGCCCATATAAATCAACAACTTTCTTCAAGGCAGTAATAGTCAATTCCCAAAATAAAAATTGGTCTTTCCATGCAAAGTTACCATAATCTGATCAAAATTAGTATTCTAATTTTATCCGGAATTGATTATGAGAAATTGAATGAACTTTCTTGAAAAAAGTTGTTCATTGCCGGGTTGTATACTTTCAAACCCTGAAATATAAAAAAAGCTGTTCAGTAACCTTAATGTTCGGGTTACTCGACAAATTGTGTTGATCCCATCGTGAAAGTTGTTCATATTCATTAATTACTTTCACCTTTTGAAAAATTGCCAATGAAATAAAAATCACTGTCTTTGTGTGTTATTTAATATGGAGGTGTACAGGGTGTAACGGAAAGTGGTAGTCATATTCTAATAACTGCTTCTGCCCATCGAAATTAACAACTTTCTTCAAGGAAGTCATAGTAAATTCCCAAAAAAAAATAAACTTTCCGTACAAAATTATCATCATCTGATCGAAATTAGGATGGAAGGTACAATTTTTTTTGGAAATTATGTTAAGTAGTTTTTAAAATATGATTCCTTCAAAACGAAAAAAAAAATGAATATTTAAAATCAAAATACCTTTCTTCGTTTTCAGCTATTGATGTAAACAAGGAGCCAAATGTAGAAGGAGTGTACTCGTTCAATAAAACCATACAAATTGGTGAAAACAATGTTGGAGTTTATGCCTGTTTCGCTGCTAATCGAGGTATGTAGTACATCTCAAATATACAGGTCTTAAGGACCAGAAGCGGTTATTATTTAAATAAAAATAAATGACTCATCAACCAAGAAAGTTCTATTCCTTATAAATGTTTTACAATAACAAGTACGTTCCTACTTCTACAACATTATAAACACGATCCTTGAATAACGTTATAACGACTCTAAAATACGTCTGTTGCGTCCGGGAGCCAAACGAAGAAGAGAGCTCGTACCGAATGCGCTGCGCCTTTTACGCAGCACTGCTCGGCCCAGACCCGGGAGTAGGGGAACTTGCTGAGTGGTTGCTAACACAGGACTATTCATTTAGATGATTAATCTGAACTGGAATGACTTTGAAGAATCTAAAACATTATTTTTGCAGGCTTTTATTTAACTTGCAAGGTTTTCGTATTTACCGTACCTATAAGTTGTCCGCTTCAAAATTTGCAAACCATTCTTCTAGTTGGTTTCGGATAGAGCTGACATTTGGCATTCTTATGTCAGTCCTGTGACAATGCAATACTTACATATTATGATACCATCGAGTTGATCTGATGATGGCGCCGACATGTAGGGACTGGAACTGCTTGATGGCAAATTGTAGAACAGTTGAATTTGGGCTAGTACATTTTTTTATCATGACTACTTTCCATTAGACATTGTAAGGCTAGATTTTCCTTACTCGCGGGCTCACTCAGCGGTAGTGCCTGCATGAGACTAAATAGGCTTGATTCGTATGAGGGATGATTGAAATTAAAAGTCCAACAGCTTGGTCTTCTCACTTCACTTTAATCAGGTAGCACACAGTCACATTAAGTTCGTTGGAATTATGGTTTTACATTAAGAGGTTCACAACTTACATTTAATGGGGATTAAGTTACCCATCAATCATAGATCTGCAATCCAGAGAGTGCCCGATATCGCCATGTGGCTATATATCCAATAATATCCATTAACACGCACGGACGCCTGTGTTCGGCAACATGTGGCTACTTCTTCGTTTTTCTAATTATCGCATCATCCAAATGTTGTGGCGTTCCGTATAGGTAGTGATTAAGTAGAGGAGACCATTTTATTTTTTAAGGTTAAAATTAAAGTATATATAAGGTTAAGAACCCTATCGAAAGAAAAGCATGGTAAGATTCCACAATGTGCACATCAGACAAGATTTCGCCTCTTTGCGAGAATACTGTGACATCTCGGCAAAATTGTTTTTTTTTATTCCTTATTTTTTATATTAAAACGTGGTATTTTTTGAACGAAAAACGGCGAATCTATGAGCAAAAGAGAGAACACGACTGAAGTATATTGTGTTGTCGCGTTGTCTCATTCAGCTGACGTGGCACATCAGTTGGCGCTATTTGGAGGGAAAGGTTCTCTCGTGTTTCGGTACAAACGTGACACCACGAGGATACCACAGTTTAGTTGCAAAGGTATGTTTCAATTCATTGATATTTTTGATTGTGTATTTTTGATTATATTATGTGATATTGTGTATTTGACTCATTGAAAATACAAGGTGGCGAAAAATTATTCACCCTATCGGAAAATGCTATAATTTCTGCAAATGGCGTCGTACGTCAATCATATTTGGCATTTGTAAACTAGACAGTTGAAGAATACAAACAGACAAGCAATGGAGCGCTATACTCCACAAGAGCGTAATTGTGTCGATTTTCTTGCCCAAAATCGGCTTTAGGTGTTGACGCAGAGCGTCATTATCTAGTCGTCGTTCAGTCGTTTTTTTTTTAATCCCTGATTTCTTTCTTTGGGGATAATTGAAGTCGCGGTTTTATGCCAACAAGCCTCAGACAATCGCAGCCCTTAAGGAGATTATTCGACAGTAAAGTCATGGAAAATGCGATAAAACGGGAACAAAATTAAATGTGTATTAACACTGGCGACAGCCACTTGACGGATATCATCTTTTCCACTTAACAGAAACAAATGTAAAGGTATAAAGATTTCCATCAATAAAAATCATTTTTTTTACTTAGTAAAAAAATTATTCTAAAACAAAATTGGATGATTAATTTTGCTGTAGTATGCAAATGTTAACTTGTTATAACTAGGTACTGATATCACGTTGCCGTTAAAAAGGTACCGTTTTTCTTCTGCAACATCTTAGGATGACGCATTGTTGAGAATAAAATAATTTTCAAACCTTATAATGTATTCGGGGTATTTGTTAATGTTACTTCTTGCCGGACATTTTCTTAGTTTTAATGTAAATTATATCGTTATGTCGCGTTATATATACTAAAACAAATGAACTATGTATACCTACTTATCTTTTCAGATGGGATCGCGGTCTAAAAAAATAATTCAATTAGCAACGAAGCAATTAGATGACGATATGCAATTGGATTCCAGTGCAAAAATGGCAATAACCGACAATTGCAGCATCTAAACTGAGGAAGATGATGACTCCAACATAAATGCAGTGATTCCAGAAGGTAAAAAGTGATAGCTTTGTTGATATGGGGTATTTAATTTTGTTTGAAAAATATGTATTTCAATAATTGAATTAACTTTAGAGTTTAGTCATTAAGTTCTGATAAATAAATTCAAACAGATCGAGTTTAGATTTGATTTGTTACTATGTGTAGTCAATTTTTAGATTCTCATTTTAAGTTTAATAATTTCGTGCAAGGTTTTTACTAATTTTATAAAATCTTTCTTTTAGACAAAAATAACGACGACTCACAAAGTCGTCGATATGAGTCGACCAGCAGTAGCAAGCAGTCTACGAAGTTAAGAGTTTAACTAAATGTACTCATTCTATTTAATCAGTTGGGCTGATTTTAATATATCGTTTTTTTTTGCACCAAAGATAGGCTTGTGCGACCCTATCTGCGAAGCTTATAAAAATAGTACGGCTGAAAAAAAAAATTAAAAAAGAAGACTGAAAAAAATGTCTGAGAAAAACAATTAACACGCTTTGAGAAGAATAATGACAAGAATAACAAAAATATTTTAGAAACTGTTTACGATTTTCAAACTGTCTTCCAATGCCCTAAGAGAGAAATTTCTATATTTTACTATAAGGCAGTTGTCCCACCGCCGGCCGAGGAAGCGACTAACTCTCGGCTAGTTTGACGCTCAAGAAACGTACAATAGATATACATTCCGCGTAAACAAAAGAGATGTATATTTATATTAATAGTTGATCGCTGACTGTTCACACCGCCGGCGAAGACTTGCTCCACAAGTTTGTCGCTGAGCGACAAGAGCTATCATAGCTTACCCGCTCAGCTAACCTTGCTCAGTGATGCTCGCTTGGCGGTTAGAACTCACGCCGAGAGATCACCTCGTGCGAGTGGTACTATTAATCGCCCGTAGCACTCGAACACTCGCTTAAAGCCCAGCGACAAAGCTATCGCAACTAGCACTCGCTACTTGCTGCTCGTCAACTATTTTTTAGTTTGAAGCTCTACTCGCTACTCGCTCATCGCCAGCGGTGGGAAAAGTGCCTAAATTAAAACTTAATGTGCTCAACCTAGGCTCAACCTAAGAATTTATAATATTCAGAACAATGTCGTTGAAAGTTACGTATGGGAGGAGTCAAAATGCTAACCGAGGCAAAAAAAAGGCATAAACGAAATTGGTGCTTGTGTCTCTTACGAAGTTTTCAGGAACAGCTGAAGACCTAGAGGTTGTCTGATATTCGGACAACTATGCTGGCCAACAAAAAACAAGTTTATGATTGCTCTCCTATATGCAGTACAGACCTTACCAAACCTCAAATCAGTTACATATTTATTTATATACTTATGAAAGGGCACATACAAAATGAAGGAGACTCAACCCATTCCCAAATTGGGTGAGAAGTGAAGAGACAATTAAGATGAGGTCCTATCTATACTCCTGACGGACACATACAAAAGTGGTAACCACAAAACCCAAAATGACTATTTTCTAGTTAGGCGCAACCATATTAGGCACGTCAAAGACTGCAAAGGACTGCCAGGAGAAGACTTGGTCTCACAGCACAGGCTCCTGGTTATGGTACTAGCGATAAAACACAGTGTACAAAAAGAGCAAAGAGCGTCCTCGACCTACAATAAAATGCCATATGCTAGAGAAGAATAATTGTCCGAAGCAATTTATAGAGCGAGTAGTAGACAAAATGATAGAAATGGGAGACATGAATGATCGAAGTGTAAATCAAAGCTGGAATGAGATAGCTAGGTGTATTAGGGATGCAGCGAAGGATATCTTGGGAGAGACAAAAGGAAGGGGCACAATAGAGAGGGATACATGGTGGTGGTCTACAGAAATACAGGAAGTGTTGAAGGAAAAAAAGAAGAAATTCAAGGAATGGCAGAGTGTAGAACTGGAAAGCTTTAGTTTGAAAGCTGAAAAAAGAGCGAGTATGATGCGTTAAAGAAAAAAGCTAAGAAACCCGTGGCAATAGCGAGAGCAAAACCTCAGGACAAACTATATGATACACTGGATAGTCCAGCTGGCAAAAAAGCTAACCTAACCTCTCTCTGGCTCTAGCTAAGCTTGTTAGAGCCAGAGAGAGGCAGGCGAAGGATGTTAGTCGGATAAGATGTGTAAGGGATGAAGCTGGAATGCTTCTATCAGAGGATGCAATGATTAAGGATAGATGGAAGGGCTATTTTGAAAGACTGATGAATGAGGAAAATATTTGGAGTGGTGTTGTAGAGAGTAAACCAATGAATGAGGGGTTAGTGAGAATGGTCAGTGTGGATGAAGTGAGAATAGCAGTGAATGGAATGAAGAATGGTAAGGCAATTGGTCCAGACGGAATACCAACTGACGTGTGGAAGTCATTCCGGGTAGATGGGTGGACGTGGTTAGCTATGTTCTTCAATAAGTTGTTGCTGGAAAAAGCCATACCTGATGAATGGTGCAACAGTTCGTTGGTGCCCATCTTCAAGAACAAAGGTGATGTGCTGGAGTGTAACAACTATAGAGGAAAAAAGCTAATGTCACATAGAATGAAAGCATGGGAATAAGTTATTGAAAAGCGGCTGAGAGAAGATAATGAAATCTCACAAAACCAGTTCAGTTTTATGCCTGGTCGGGGTACAACGGATGCCATTTTCGCTATCCGCCACCTGTGCGAAAAATACAGAGCTGTGCATAAAAACTTGCACAGGCATATGAGCGTGTGCCTCGAGATGTTTTGTGGTGGGCCCTTAATAAGAAAGGTGTGCCTGGAAAGTATGTGCAGTTGATCCGAACGATGTACAGAAGATGCAGTACACATCCGGTCTGCAGTGGGTATCACTGACAGTTTCAGTGTAGCGGTCGGTTTGCACCAGGGGTCGGCCCTCAGCCCTTACCTCTTCCTGATGATAATGGACGCTCTGATGTCGGACATCCAGGAGGACGATCCCTGGTGTATGCTGTTTGCTGATGACATTATGCTGGTTGCCGAAAGCGGCTTAGAGGTCCAGAGCAGATTGGAGACGTGGTTGCAGAGACTGGAGAGTGTGGGCCTGAAATTGAGCAGAACCAAAACTGAATATCTGTTCTGCGATTTCGGCGATCTCTCCAGTCCTATGCCTGTAGCTCTCAACGGAACGCCTATACCGATCTGCTCCGACTTTCGGTACCTCGGGTCGCTTGTTCAGGGGGATGGCGATATAGACCGAGACGTAACGCACAGGATCAAGTCAGGATGTGTGACTGCTCCTAAATGACCCTAGGCTGATTAAAATTTTCGTTTTCTGTAATATCATAGATTTAGTATTGAGGTTCGGTTTTCCCCTAAGGGAAAAGGCCGCACCCCTCCCCGTACGGCCTCATAGCTCTTCGTCGTCCTGACTTGGATAAGCTCCCGCCGATTAAAGTTCGAATTCCATAAGTATAAAGCAGCCCAAAGCCCTGTTGTTGAAACAAGGAAGGGCCCGAAAGAAATGATTTTGTGAGACTTAGGAATTCAAGTTGTGAAACACATTAGAAGTGGTTTAGAAACATATAATATAACCAAGGGATGCTAAGTAAATCTTTAATTAATGATAGTTCGTGTGAATAACCCTTACGCTAGCGTAATAGGTAGTTGGTCAACATCTAGTCACACGATACCTCACATCTGCACTCATAATACTTCAGATTAACACTCCTTTAGTGACGCAATCGGCTCTTCAGCGTCAATACGTCGTAATCATGCTTATAAGAAGCATGTCCACTAGCAGCTTTCTCAAGCTGTAAAACGTGACGGGCGGCTTTTTCAGCAGCAGAAACGTCGTCATCATGCTCTTGAGAGACATGGACCCTGACAGTTCTTGGACTGTATATATGATATAGGTATGGTCAGCCCGACCCCCCAGGAAGTGTATCATTCGTACAATAAGTACCTACATCCATAAAGTACGGTGCTCGTATCTGACCAAAACAAAGGCCGCAGATAGAGAATATAAACTCAGGAATTAATACAAATACTAACTAGTAATATAGTTGAGAGTCTTCACTCAAGAAGTAAATAGAGTTGAACATTCCAACTCCGTTGAAATCCTACACAGAAAGTTCAAAAGCACCAGCAACACGCTTCTGTCTGTTAAGTTCTAAGAACTTTAGCCAACTAGCTCTCCCCACGACTCCACTCGCGTGTCTGTTTAAATTATTACTTAAACACAATATCAGCCTAGAATAAATCAGAATAACAGAACACTCTTTAAGTTGTGATGGATTTCCTATTCCTACCTAGAGCTAGGTTCACTAGGAAGGGATTGAAGTAAACAAAGTTAAGTATCAATTAGGATTGGTAATCCATATATATAAGGAAATAAGGAAAGGAAACTTACTTCTCCTTTGTATTATGAATATTACAAGACTGAGAGGAAACTAAAGGGTATATGACACGTAACGCTTCTATTGAGTGTTGCGTTATTTCGCATTACGTTAATGGATCTTCTTATAAAGTGTAGAGGCCCACCCCAGGGACGTGACCGCCACCGCCACCGTCACTGTCACCGCCACCGTCACCGTCACCGTCACCGTCACCGTCACCGTCACCGTCACCGTCACCGTCACCGTCACCGTCACCGTCACCGTCACCGTCACCGTCACCGCCACCGTCACCGTCACCGTCACCGTCACCGTCACCGTCACCGTCACCGTCACCTGGTGGTGGTGTTAAGTTATTTTTCGTTACGGAATTTCTGAATTCGGTCTCCACGCTCAAGGCCCGCGATAGAAGCTAAGCAATAGCTTAAAGTAACATTATAGTTCGAATGGGCCCCTTATCATGATACGTGTATCAATTCGGTTCAACCTCACTAAAACAGTGAACATTCATTACAACATTGCATCTAAAGTCAGTTTATAGTCATTGTTGTCGTACAGTCGGTTGGTGTATGTAAACCGCACACCATATGGGCTTGTCCCGAGTCCCGAGAACCAAACGCAGGTATATATCACATATAGTCATAGAGGGATAAAACATTCGACATTCATCCATTCACCATTCAATCACTTAGATTCGTGCACTTGCCCTTCACATTACTTCTACTAATTATAAAATATAGTCTGAACTACACTTATATTGCTCAAGTATGAATTAGAACTCTTGCTCTAATAATCACTTCACAGAGATATAATCTCATATACTTGCCAACTACTGTGTTCTAAATCTATTGGCCTGACCACAGGCGAGTGGTCTACTGGTACCAAACCAATACGGTTTAACAGAAAGCACACACACATACTTTAAACATTAATTAAGTCTAATTAATCTAGTATATCTTTAACCCACCTAATAACAACATTTGCTACAGTACATGTCTCTTACGAATTATGAAACTTAATCTGTGGGCACAATATTAGTATCTTGACGATGACTGTACACATAATAGTATGTGTACTGTACAGTCATCGTCAAGATACTAAACTCATCAGATGATGATGATACTATCATGATAAATAGTAGATAAAAACTAGGATTAGTGAAGGTAATTTTCAATGTGAATAATAATATTTTCAAAGTCTTTATATCTTTATAAAGTGTAATTGTTTTCATTAAGTAGGTTCTTACTACCTAACCTAGTGATTATTTTGAAAGAATAATTGTACGAAGAGACTGAATTATTTTTAACTAGGTGTAAAATAGTAATGGTAATATTAAAGTAAGAATTGATAACTATACTCCTGATTTTGTTAACTTTGTTGATTGTTGTTTGTCTTTTGATACAACTTTTTCAAGGGTTTAATAAAAAAAATATTTCAATAATGTGTTTTTATTCTACAACTCAGTACAAAACAAAAAAAATATATCATAAACAATGTAAATAGCTCATTATATATCGCTTCTGAAAACATTATCACTAAAAACGTGACAAAATTTCTCTTTTCTTTTTAGCTAATTATTACTAAAAAGAACCAAAGTGCGAGACGATTACTTTATTTTCAGGTAACTTAAAAGTTAAATTACATCACCAAAAAGATATGATGCTGAAACTCTATTCGTATAGATTTTATAACATTTTTAAAGTTTTTAGGTCGCGTCCTGTAAAATTGCATTTTTTGAGATGTTACAGTATTCTCGCAAAGAGGCGATGTGCAAAATAAAATGACCGCAGTTAATACTTCAAGCATCCATCAGCACCAATACATGATGTATTTGAACCGGGCGCTGGTCCCTTTCTGCACACGACTCATTATTACTTAGGTCTTTTAATTATATTCCCCAGTCAAGATAAAATGTGTAAAAAAGAAAGCAAATATATTATTTAAAGATGGAATTATTATTGTGTTTATTTTAATTTATTGATTATTTACACAAATTTCAATTGAGATCATCTAGTCTCTTCCTTTGGTGAACAGTATTGATTGATTTGGTACATCCTTTCTCCGCTAGATGTCACTACCAACCTCAATTAGCAGTAACAATTTTTAATTGTTACAACATGACGACGAGGGACTAAAGTTTGTTTAAAAAATTACTTTAATTTTTTTATGAATTTGACTCAGCCATATCAGGAGTTAAACATAAAACTCTTGCTAAAAAACCGCCTTGTATTTTACCGATCGCTATGCACGTAATGATCGCTTTTACTTATTTTTATACTAGAAAGTCGTCGTAGATGGTGGATTTGATCCAGACCTGCTATCAAAACTGTTAATGAGAACATCGTGAGGAAACCGGCAGTGTCCTACAACCAAAAATATGTAGACGTGTACCCCTTTTTGTGGTGGATTACGTCCCACTCCCTCTTACTGAGAGACGGACTGTGTCCTAGCGAGGGAAACATTTTAGGCTGACTTTGAAAGTCAAAGTCGTTCATAATTGTCTGCTTTCATACCCACACCATTAACATTAATTCCCTTTCTAGGAGGAAAAGCAAACCAATCAACACACATCAAAACAAAACCGACCCCAACAGCGCAAATATTGGGCCCTCACACTCTGTCAAAGCTTATAAACTCAAACTTCCAACTCGTGTGTGCTGTGGAGAACGCGGCGTCAGTCGTGTGGAACGCGCCTAAAGGGACGGTTGTGGCGTCACATGACGTTATCGGTACCTCTAACGATGTGTTAGATGTGAAGAATGTTACTGAAGATGGGGACTGGACTTGTTCGGCGTTTAGAGGAGCTCTTAAAGGTATGTCAAGTAGTAGGGTCAGAATTGGTTATCTCGTTTCCTTTCGACAAAAATCCCAGTACCAATTGAAACTTTATATCAGCTCACACAAATACTGAACCCGATTCGAAAATGCTGAAAGTGCTAGTTGCTTCGCGCTGCGCATCAACATAGCGATTTCAGCGATTGTCTCTGTCACTCGGTCACTCAAAGAAGTTGAGTCACATTAATAAAATAAAATGAATAAACATTTCATTTCAACCAATGATATTGCAACCAACGATACAGAATTTCCTAATATTTAATTTGAAAAAAAAAGAATATGGATTTATTAATTATTATTAAGTTGCTTCCAAGAACCCCTCCTCGGTTGAAGGCCTCTTCCAAAAGGTTCCATCTATCTCTGACCAGTGCAACTTGTATCCCTTTAGGACTCACTGTCTTTGCAATGTCCTCATGCCGTCTTGTGTGAGGTCTTCCAATGCATCTCTTGCCTCTCGGGCCTCCTCATGTTATCCCTCGGTTGGTCCATCTGTCGTCTTTTGATCGCGCTAGTCGACCCACCCATTTCTATTTCAGCTTTTGAGCTTGAGTTCAGAGCGTCAGTAGCACATTAACGCCTGCAAAAA
This sequence comes from Polia nebulosa, assembly GCA_951329385.1. NCBI lineage: Eukaryota > Metazoa > Arthropoda > Insecta > Lepidoptera > Noctuidae > Polia > Polia nebulosa. The sequence continues at coordinate 56,753,373 of OX589587.1, forward strand.
GCACATTTAAACACGTAAAGCATCGGCGCGTAAATTTATTTTATATGAAAACAACCCACACTGCCCCCTTATTTAAGCTTACTTACAAAAACTTATTTATTTCAGGTTCAGACTCAGTACACTTAACCGTTCTAATAAAGCCGGTAGTACGTATAATCGGATCTAAGAACATCAGCATTATAGAGGGCTCAGTGATCGAAGTGACGTGTGAAGTGCGCGCCAAGCCGCTGCCGAGGATACTGTGGCACCGGGAGACTGACGCCTTCTTGAACAACACTGTGAGTACATATGAATCAGCACAAGAGTATCATAGTTATAAGAACCTCAGCATAGTGTGTGACTGTGCGTGGTGTGGCTCTGTGTGAGAGATAATGTGTGAAGTGCGCGCCAAGCCGCTGCCGAGGATACTGTGAACAACACTTTTAGTAGACACGAGTTATAGCTAACCTTTGTAAGGTGCTCGCACGGCTAACTGCTCAAGGTGCGTCGAATCCTCAGAAAGAAAAAAGGAATCCTTATAGGATCACATCGTTGTCCATCTGTCAGTTCGTCATGACCCTTTTTTTCAGGAACGCGTTTAGGTATCAAGTTGAAATTAATATCAAATATTCAGGTCTGCAATCCCTTGCGCACGCCATAATTGCGGCGGTAAGGCCCCTGTTTAAGGAGTGGCTGGAGAGGCGCCACGGCTTCATCTTCTACCGCCTGACGCAGGTCCTCACCGGGTTTTCCTGTGTCGGATATGGCGGCAGAAAACGCCTGGGTGTCACCACTGTGTGGATCGTCCAGAAGACACGGTGGAGCATACGGCTGAGTTCTGCCCCGCTTGGGCGGAGCACCACCGTGTCCTCGTGGAGGCGATCAGTGGCAGTGACCTCTCGCTACCAGCCCTTCCAGTCGATTCTGTTAACAGCTCACCGTGAAAACTTAGGTGGAGTGAGCGTGAAGTGAACTGTCATTCCACCTTCATTGTATGGTTTGACAGCCCACTTCACTTTCACTTCACCTAAGTTTTCACGGTGAGATTTTACAGAATAGCACTAAGGTCCAGGCCATGATACGGACCGAGAGGGAATGGGAAGCAGTCGCCTCCTTCTGCGAAGTGCGAACGCGTGAGGGAGACTCAATAGAGACTCATGTCCCCAGTAGCCGCCGCAGGAGACGCCCTGGGCGTCGAGGGTCGCAAGCCGATCTCCGGCCACCTTAGGCGCAGGCTTGCGGACGGCGAGTAGTTGGTAGCTCGTTCTCCAATAAGGACCAGCCCCCCTAGCCATATTACTTTTCTATTATCGTTTACGCTAACGCTTAGTACAAAATGTAGGGCAATGACATTACCTGCGATAAGTCATGTGACACTTCTCTACGCAGGTAATGTCATCGCTATACATTTTGTATGAAGCGTTAGCGTAAACGATAATTGAAAAGTAATATGGCTAGGGAGGCAGGCCCGAGAGTCGACGGCGCGCAGTGTTCCTAGCGCGCCTGTAAGAGATGTCAGCAGTACCTGACGGGGCCATTAGGATTTTCTGCCCGGGGGTGGAGGATAAATTCGAAAGAGTTACCTCGCCCCCCCGCACTCGAGGCAGGGAGGAACAGGGGTGGGTTTAAAAAAAAAAAAAAAACGGGGCCATTAGGACCGTGGGGCATATATAATCTAAATGTCGGCAACGGCTCCTAAGATTTTCAAGAAATTTAGTATGCTGGAGGTTTCGGGGACGACAAATCGATCTAGCTAGGTTTAGAAAACGTCGTTTTATCCGTGTAAAATCGAACAAAACTCGGTCATCTAGGTACTTTTAAACTAAGTAATTTTATTTCGGTGCTTGCGCAAATTACAAAATCAAGCAGTTACGTTTTTTTCGCGAAAACGTTGATAATCTCATCGATACCCAGGTTAACAGCTTTTTCTATATTAAGGAGAGCTAACCCGGATAAATTTTCCTGTGCCATTGAGGCACGCAACCAAGATTTTACTCTGTGAAGAGTAGAAAACGATATCTCTGCGGTAGCTACGCTGACCAGGAGAGTTGCCAGTATTTGTAAGAGTTTTTTTTATTTTAGGGGGTACAAATGGGGGTATTGGTAGGGGGCCAAACTACGCAAGCCGATCTCCAACCACAGGCACCCCACCGCACCGAACCGAACCGCAGGCCCACGCCTATGGAGGCGTGGGCCTGCGGACGGCGAGTAGTGGGTAGCTCGCTGACCGATCAGGATCAGGCCAGCGAGTCGACGGCGCGTAGAGTTCCACGCGCGCCTCAAAGATATGTCAGCAATACCTGAGCGGGAGAAGTCATTGGATAATTTTTCAACCTCAAAAAAAAAGGGGGCCAAACTACCTTCGCCGAGGGGCTTATGTGATGAGAAGGATAGTATCGGTGAGAGATGTCGTGCGATGTTCCACAAGGGTTGGTTTTGGGGCCTGCGCGGTGTGGTCCTCCGTGGAGTCGCGTCGGCGTCATCTGTTACGCCGATGACACGCTGGTGACGGCACGGGGCAACTATCTCCTTGCGGAGGCGGAGCGCCAGTATGCGTGGACAACCTGACAGCCCGCAACATTGCAATACTGAGAAGACCACAGAGAGCAAATGGCCATCAGGGTGATACGCGGATACCGTAAGATCTCTTTTGAGGTGGCGAACCTCTTGGCCGGATCACCAACCTGGGATATTGATGCCAAAATCTTAGTGTCACTATATCGGTGGCGCCCGGAAGCGCTGGAACGGGTCACTTAATGCTTCGTCATGACGAGATGTGCAGGGCTGAGCTCCGCCATCTCCTAATGGTGAAGTGGGAGCAGCTACTTGCGCAACCCAGCGCTGGGCACGCCACTACAACGACGGTAAGACCTGTTGTGAGGGAGTGGTTAGAGAGACGGCATGGCGCCCTTACTTTCCGGCTGACACACATAGTGTCCGAACATGGGTGCGTCGGAAAGTATCTGTGCCGCATAGGCCGGGAACTAGTACCCGGTTGCCATCATTACAACTGCCTCGACGACACGGTGCAGCACACTGTTGAAGAATGCCCAGCTTGGGCAGTGCAACGCCGTGACCTGGTCGCGGCGGTCGATGCTGCGGATAATCTCTCGCTTGCGGACATGGTCCAGTCCATGGCCTGAAGCGAGAGCGCGTGGGACGCCGTCGTCTCCTTTTGCGAGGAAGTGAGGGTTGCGAAGGAGGCAGCTGAAAGGAAAAGGGAGGATACAATGTCCCCCTTCTTCAAAAACGTTCAAAATCCAAACAAAAACACAATTGTTATTTTAAATTAAAATAAAATTTGCTAGCAACTTGGATGTAGCGTAGGGGGGTATCGTATTACCCAGTTACTGGGTTGTGGAGGTCAGATAGGCAGTCACTCCATGTAAAATACTAGTATTCAGCTGCATCCGGTTAGACTGGAAGCCGACACCAAGACAGTTGGGAAAAGGCTAGGCATATTGAATTGACTTGGACGTATTGTTCGCCGGCCGCTGCCGCGGCACCGCTCGCTACGCTCGCTCGGCTCACGCGCGGTTGATCGCAGTTCTAACCCAAGCTAACCCATTTTACCCAGTTCAAAATGATAAATCACACAATCTGCCTGCGACTAGATAATTAGACAATGGTGAAAACATTTCTGCGGGAGATTGTAGGTATGATTCGTCATTTTGAACTGGGTGAAATAGGATAGGTTAGAAACCGCGCGCGAGGCGAGCGAGCGAAGCGAGCGGTGCCGCGGCAGCGGCCGGCGAGCGCTTCTTGACAAAATAAAACAGATCAAATTTGTGCGATTTTAACGAGTAGGTATTTCCCCTTTTTACGCGTGCGGAACCTGAAATATTCTACGTCCTTTCGGGATTTCGTCCATTCGGGGTTTCATTCTTTCGGGCATTTGGACATCGGATTTTATGTTTCGATATAACGGCTATCAGCATTTAAAACTTTCGATATTTTGAATTTCGTTGTTTTGGACGTCGGTATTTTAGTCATACTTATTATGAAATTTCGGGATTTTAATACGTACATCAAATACATTATGTTGATGTCCTTGCCCGATATCCTCCGATTGACTTTCAAGCAACTTATCAGGTCCACTGTCATTTCGAACAATAAACTTATTTTTACTTGGTCTAATATGTCTTTCATTTTTCCTAACCAAATAACCTTTTTCATTTTTTACATTTTTTACAATGACCATCAGTTTCACCGATAACTTTCCCTGCACACAATTCTTTATTTGGTGCATTTTGTATAATTACATTATCCCCCAAAGTAAAAGATTTCTTATCCTTTGCAGTTTTATTATATATGGTCTTAGAGTTTTCCTTGTTTAACATCAATAAAATTGCTCTCTAAGATTTGGTGGTACTTTAGGTTTTAACAATTCTTGTGTACAAGATAAGTTCTTAACAACCTACTCATCAACAATTCAGATGGACTATGTATACTTCAACCCTGCTGCTGGGGTTGTTCTGTAATGCAATAAGGCAATTTCAAATTCAGAATGATCCTCTAAACATTTTTTTAACATTCCCTTGACTATGCCCACTGCTTTTTCTGATAACCCTTTCGATTGAGGGTATCGAGGGCTGGACTTTATCAATTCAATATCTAAATTTCAAGAAAACTGTACAAATTCAAAACTACCAAAAGGCATATTGTCACTTACCATACCCCGGAATACCCTGAGTACTAAAAATTGACAGTATTTTTTTATATATAATTAGCTGTTTTATTCCACACAGACTTCACTTCTATCCATTTTGAATAATAGTCCACCAGAACTAAATAGTCTCTTCCAGCAAAATGAGCAACATCCATACCAACTTTATTAAAAGGCAGGTCAGGTATTTCATGAGAGAATAAGGGTTGTTTAGGATTTGATGGCCTGTACTTTTCACAAGCTTTACATTTTGACACAAACTCTTCTATGTCTCTTGACATTCCTGGCCAGTATAACACTTTTCAGGCACGTTTTTTACATTTTACAATTCCAGCATGCCCTACATGAACTATTGAAATCATCTCTTTTCTTGTATGTTTAGGAATAAGTATTTTATTTTCATAAATATGAGTTGATCTTTCACTACTATTAATCTTTTAATTTATACATTTTTTTCAGTTACCTTGTATATCTTTTATTCATTTTTAGGCCACTCTGAATTATACCATAACCTTAGATTATAAAATGTCCAGATTCCTAGTACGCCACCGTAAATTGAAGTCAAAATAAGTTGCCAATATTGACAACTTCGTTCGATCCCAGCGCCACTCGCCAAGGAACGTTTGCCGCGTAAACACGCCACGGAATCGGTGTTTGATTTTGGTAAAATGACAGTTTGTGCCGTGCAATCTTGTAAAAATTACACGTCAAAAAAAGAAAAGTGCACTTACATCTCATTCCCTAAGTAAGTATTCAATTACACCGTGTATTTCTATAATAAATGTAAAAACGAAAAATAAATAAGGTGACGCAATAACTGACAATTGAACTTGAAGTGTTGACAAGGGCATGAAATCTATTTACCCATATTTTTAACACCAAAAAAAAATAGGGATGACAAAGGAGTTTTACCAATAGGAACGTATTGTTTTTGTGAGTTGGTTTCTTCAACCTCACAGTTCTCTGAGCGCTGAAGCGATTTCGATGCAGTTTTCACAGTACGAAAGTATTTTTTTGCGAGATGGCTCGTATTTATGTCGGGAACGGAAGCATTAACGTTTCTTTTTCTAAAAATTATCATCTTCACTTACATAGATTTCCAACCGATCCCGTAGCTGCCAATTGTTGGACTGAAATCATAAGACGAACTAGAAATGAAAGTTTAGACTTTAAATATTATTATTATATATGTAGGTATATTATATTAAATATATATGTATGTTTATTTTAACTATATTTATATATACTTTTGTAATTATTTTCGTCTTAGAATTATTTTATTTTTTCAGTTTATGCACCTGCCATGTTATCTCTCCACCACCCTTGGTTGACTGGTAGAGAATGCCTAAGGCATTAAGTCCGCCTTTGTACATTTGTGTTGCATGAAGTTTTAATAAATAAATAAATAAATAAAGTTGATGGAAACCTAAACAGGATTTTTCTCGAGCAGGGCAGATTTTTTTAGAAACAACATCCACTTGTGCAAATCAGCGTTGATATGAAAATGACGTACCTACATTGGATTTAAAGCTCTCGCAGCTATCGATTGGGCTACCCCTGCTTACTTGGGTAGTAATTTGTTCTCTAGTTTGAGGAAACTAGAGAACAAATTTCATAATCGTACGCAAAACACAAGCACACTACACAAAAAACATCATAACATAAACATGTGGTCGTACATTGAAAATTACATAAATGGAAACAAATAACTTAAAAAATAATCAACAGTAATGATGAAAATTATTCTTTACACATTTTATAATCTAAGACTTAAATATTAAAAAACTCCCACATTTTTGGGGTAATTCTCTGGCGCTGGTATTATCCGCATGTTGCACGCAAACGCAAATGCAGTACGTAATACACTCGCGAGCGTCGTGCTCACTCACACACGTAATAAGAAATGGCTTCACGATAAACGTCGCGTTTTGTATTGAACACGGAATCTGGACATTTTTTAATCTAAGACCATAACATTATTTGTTGAAGATTGACATCTTTTGCGGTCTCCTCTTTTAACTCTAGTAACTTATTATTTGAAACTTGCAAATCAGTTTCTAAACCGTAGACTACTTCGGAGTTTATACTATGCACTAACTCTCTTAGCACTGGATCTAACTGAGCATTAATTGTGTCATAATGCCTTGACAAATAATCTGCACATTTTTGAACCAGGTACATACTTTATCTCAAATTTATATTTTAATAACTTGAGAACCATGCGTTGCAACCTAGCAGAAATTTGATTAATGTCCTTATTAATTTTTGCTACAAGTGGTTTGTTATCACTTTGTACAATAAAATGACGTCCATAAATAAACTGATGATACTGTGGCGATTGTATACACTGCTTAAGTTAGCGTGTGGGTACCGGCCTTCAGCTGGCAGTTGAGAATATTGAGGAGTCGTTAGAATTTAAAAGGAATAGGCATGTTTTACTAAGGAGTTCTGCTTGCCTGGCCGATGTGGGCACTTATACAATTCTGATTTTAGCAATATAGTTATCAAGAGTGCCCTATCCCTCTTTCCTTCCTTACACTCCACATATAAGCCAGTCACTCTTATGCACCACACTCTCGCAAGCGGCGAGTGAGACCACTACCCTGTAGCTACTGGAGCACCCCTGGAGCCTACAATACTTATCCATAGCATAACAGATAGCAAACTACTCTTTCTCTGTGGGAGCCCATCTCTGTTGATACTCAGTATAACATCTTGAATAGAAAGACCATGGCTTTCCTTCTTGTAATAAGCCTGCTCCCATGCCACTTTAAGAACTGTCAGTTTATAATACTATATTCCCATTTTTTTTTAAGACTGATAAAGTTGGAGCAGAACTAATTCTCATTTTTATTTCCTCAAAGGCTTTAACTTGAGCTGTGTTCCAGTCCCATACTACTTCTTTTTTCAACAATTCTCTAAGAGGTTCAGTAGTTTTTAATATTGTGGTATAAAAGAGAATGTTCAACAAAAAACCCAGGAACGGCGCAAAAGAAAAGTATCTCAAAAATAGGAAAAAATAAGTAATACCCGCCAGCATCTAAATGCGCTAAACCGCCCCATCCGTCAACGCCCGCGCTGTTTCCCGCCATTGTCACGTTTACGACTTTGCTCACAAAAAAACGGTTCGCTGTCGCTTTTATTGGCGTGAGGCACTAGAAGTATTTTTTTTGGGTTGTTAAATAAACAGACCTTATAATAAAATGTAAACAATACTTGTATTACGAGAGTTGAATTCTAATCAAATGCTGTTATCAACGATTTGGCGGGAATAGTGTCTGTTCACGTGTTAAGTTGGTTTCTGATGAAGCCACTGAATCAATCTACACGAAATTTTGCATGTTACAGCTTTTGTGTGTACAGTCCGATAAAATATTTTCCTATTATTCATACTCAAACTTCATATTACGGAAACAAAACAAAGTAACTGCTTTTTCAAATTGCGTTTCTGCGTTTGCGTTGCGTTTTGTGTTGCGTTTTTTTTCTAATACTATGTAATAACTACTTAAGAATAAATACCTACCCTCAAACTTTGAATAACACACAGAAACTCACATCATTCTCCTGTCCTTATCCTAATTTATTTGGGGTCGGCGCAACATGTCTTTTTCTTCCATACTCCTCTATTAGTCGTCATCTTTGTTTTTACCCATATCCTCTTTCACACAGTCCAACCATCGTTTCTTTGGCCTTCTCCTACTCTTATAGCCATCCACATCCATACACAAGACTTACATCCACATTATTCACGCTCACAATAATAAAACGAATAAAACCGGTTGACCTTGATAAAGAATGTTATTACGTAATATTTCTTCAAAATATTTATCTAAACCGATGTTATAACGACGTAATAATAACACAGCAATGAATATATACTCAACATAACACATAAACAAACACAAAACTGTTTAAAACACACAATTCTAGCAAAAATTCGTCCGTCATTGACAAACGTAAACATGCAACTAAAAACTATTATTAGTCTTTGTCTATGGAAATGTTTGTAAAAGTACGATACTATCACGCTCGGAGTGTGTAAAAGATTCCACAGGAATATGACCTTTCGTTATTTAATAATAGAGGTTGAAACAGCGTAAGCCGGCGGGGCCACTGGGGGCCTATTGGACGTTAACGGTCGGTAACGATTTTGGGCACCCAGGGGTCCATTGGATGCTGACAGGATAACCTGTCAAATTACAATGGGCCCCTCGGTAAATTTTTGGATAACACGACGTGATCCAAAAATGATGCGGGGTGCTCGAGCATGCATGCATGCATGCTCATGCCTAGCACACCCTAAGTAATATAAAACGCTCATGACGTGGGCGCAACAGCCTAATGTTCTCCTCCCATGAATGTAGGAACAATAATATCCGGCTATGCCATTCCTGTCATTTTCCCTTTTATAAAAAAGTGTGTGTGTACGCACGTAAGAAGTTATACTTCTTTGGCGTAACAAGATAAAAAACCAAACTGTCACAAAGTTTACAAAAGGAAAACAATCATCCTTCATGAACCACAGACCATAGCTAACTTCAGGGTGTCGGTTCTAGCTAACTTCAACCTGTGAATTTTGTGTGACAATGATGCATGCGCATCTTAAAATTTCACTATCAGAAATATATAAAATATAAACATAAACCAATAAAACTATTCCAAGTTCTCACAAATCTATTATTACCCGCTTCCAGATAACTCAGCTCAAACCGAACGTGTACCGGAGTGTGTTGAGACTGAATTCGACCGCGGAAGCAGTCAACGCCACGTACTTCTGTTTCGGAGAGAACTCAGAAGGCATACACCAGGACAGTCTCATTGTCAACGTGAGGAGGAAAATGACGCTAGTGAAAGGGTTTACAGGTAATTTGACCAAGTTCTTTCAAGTATAATTTGACCAAGTTCTTTCAAGTATAATTTGACCAAGTACTTTCAAGTATAATTTGACCAAGTTCTTTCAAGTATAGTTTGACCAACTTCTTTCAATTACCTATAATTCGCCCGACCGAATTTCGATCACGGTGGCCAATTTCAACGAAGATTAACCAAGTACGAGTACGTAGGAGATATTACTGCTTTCTGTTTCTTTATTCTTATATTCCGATGGGACGGTATTTCGACACAACCGGGGAGAGATAAGGCGCAGGACTAACGCTTTACGTACTTACGACTCACGTTTACGGCAGTATCTGATAGAAGCGCAATGTAAATTAGATATGGTGACCCTGGATGTTTCAATTATATGAAAAGTTCTACAGCATAATAACAACATTAATAATAATAATATCTATAACATGGGGTTGTCTGTATTGCTCACGATTAGGATATCTTCGTCTGTAGTGCCTCGAGATCTTCTGCTCGGTTTTGCTGGTACCATCCGCGACGCCTCTGTGCCTCTGTGCCGAGTTGCGAGGAACTAATAGTAGGTACCTACTGTTCAGTCAATATAAAATCATTGTTTTTATATGCCACTTACTTTCGTCTATTTGCTCCGAACTTCTCGACCAATAATTATTATTTTATCACTTCACTTTTCTCCAAAACTCAATGAACTCTTCATATTTAAGTTTTAGTGGGTACCTATTCATCTCGTTTAATTTTAACATACCTGTGAAGCCCCGCAACTCACTGGTGAGTCGGACAAAAAAAAAAAAAAATTAAAGAGAATAAAAAATAAAAAAAATCGGCTGTCTACCCGGGTTGTCGTCGGGGTTCAATTTGACAACCCGGATTTGGCCGCGGGGCTTTATTTTATTTGACATCTTCATATTTGACTGTTTTAGCATGTAGGTATTTAGTACTTTTTATTTGTATCCTCTGTTTATTATTTAGTTAGTATTTTTATGCACCTTCTACATAATATCTATTTACTGTTTATATATATAAGTATTATTTTTTTACTACAACTTGTTTCACTTAGTTCGTAGCTGTTACCTTCAAATTATCCGTCACAGACCTTTGGAAGGTTCATTTGAAAACCAGCGTCAGGCGGCTCCAGCCCGTTTGACATTATCGCTGAAATGGACCTTTTTAGCGCAGTCGTGAGGCACACACTTTGTTTGTTAAAATGTTTTTTTTTTTTCACTGTTATTTCTGTGTACCGTGCGTGTTTCGTGTACTGTTGCTGAATAAATTTTATTCTATTCTATTCTATTCTACTTTTCGAGGAACGAAGGTGTCACACTACCAACTTCCGAGCTGCTACAGAGTAATTCCTAATGGAAAAACCCAATAGCACTTTTTGACAAAAACCCAATAATTAGCTTTTTGCCCGACGCGGGAATCAAGCAGTTTCAAGTATAACTGTGTAGGAAAGTTATGGAAGGGCAGATTGGATGCACCGTTGTTGTGGCACAATTGGAGGAAGGGCCATCAAAGTCTGAATGTGCCCCTGAACAATGCATGACATTGTTATAATTCACATTCAATGTCATGCATCGAGTAATGGGTAGCTCGCCATTCGATCAGCACCAGACCCGAGAGTCGATGGCGCGTAGTGTTCCACGCGCGCCTCAAAGAGTTGTTAGCAATCATGACGAGGCCGTCATAGCCGATGCCCGCCCAGGGGTTGTGGATAAATTCGAAATAGAGTTACCGCGCCCCTGGGCACTCAGGGCAGGGAAGGAACAGGGGTGGGTTTTAGTCAGCAAGAGTCTGACAAGCCGTCCCGCTCCATCCTAGAGCGGGAGATGTCATTGGATGATTTCTCATCCCACAAAAAAAAAATGTCATGCATTAATTAGAACATCACACATGTACCTACTATTCTAAAGTGTATGCAGTATAGTGCAATCCCCACGAAAATAATTGATAACTTCTCGTCTCACATTAAACTCGTCAGTCATGCTCTTTTATGTTACTTTGTCGGGGGACTCAATTTATTCTAAAGTGTATGCAGTATAGTGCGATCCCCTTACGAAAATAATTGTTAACTTCTCGTCTCACATTAGACTCGTCAGTCATGTAACTCTTATCTTACTTTATCGGGGGCTCAATTTATTCTAAAGTGTTTGTTGTATAGTGCGATCCGCTTACGAAAATAATTGATAACTCCTCGTGTCACATTAAACTTGTCAGTCATGTAACTGGGTGATTTTCAAAATTTTTGTACAGTTACAAAAATGAAACAAAAACGCATACCGTTTGTTCGCTTTTCGTCTTTATTTATATCTTGACATTTTTGATTCTGATTTTTCTTTAGTCTTCTCCAATTCCTTCTTCTTTTTGACTCTCTGGTAGTTTGGAAACTTTGACATTATTTACTTTTGATCCTTTTCAGGTTTTTTTGATTTATTTCATTTTACTTTTCAGGATTGTTTCACTTAAGTCTTTCTCTGTACTTACGTTTCCTTTCTGCAGGAGTCATCGGCATTCCTGTATAAAATTATGTATTCGTACTTAATTTAAAATTTAAAATCAAAATTACTCATCCATAATACTTGTACCTTTTCGCTACTTAATTTAGTATTCAGTATTAATTTACTACTAAAAATATTTTTATTCTGTCTTTTGTATTTTAATTAGTATGAATTTTCGTATTAAAAATTAGATTACCATATCTACTAAACACTATACATTGATCTTTTACATCTTTCAGGTCGATTTTTTAAATATTGTACGTATCCCTGATGCTTTTTAAATATTTTGTTATTTATTTCATTTTTGAAATATTTATTTATTAAATAAACATGTGTAAATAAAATGAATAAACGAAGCACTATCCGTTAAAATATATTAACATAATAATTCTGTATGAAATTGGTTTTTCTTCATTTTTGTAACAACATTTTTGTTACGCAACAAAAAAACGTAACAAATCGTTACAAAAATGAAAATCAACCATGAGTTGAATTACAACTACAAACATTTGGAGTTTACAAAGAATCTTATTGGGTTTATCCAGCTTCTTGTTAGTAGTTGGTCAGAACTATTATTTAGATTTACGCAAAATAATAAGAGATAGCCTTACCGTTGTTTTTATAGCTGACCAACCAAAATGAAAGATTTAATGTTGAAAAAAGACTGCACATTAACAAATTTTAATACACTTTTCTTGTTGGTGGTACCCGCTGTCAAAATGGTGGACAGACGTTCTGTTGTCATCTGATTGGAGGGTTTTAAATGTAGAATATTGATAGTTGAAAACCCCAAATATCTACTAATATTGGTGTTACAATAAATACTAACAAAAAACTTTTTCCAAAAAAAAATACAACCGACTTCCATAAATAATACTAATAAATGCAATAACTTTAATTTCGGCAGTCGGTGTTTCTAATTTGGTTTCTTCGTTATTACCGACTTCCGAATTATTACCGACTTCCGAAATTAAAGTTATTTTGCATTTTTTAGTATTATTTATGGAAGTCGGTTGTATTTTTTTTTGTAAAAAGAGTTTTATTTTTCACTTTTTAGTTGTTGTACCCCATTCTAAAACTAAATTAATAGTAAAGTTATGCCCGAATTGATAGCCCCAAAAATAGGGAATTTGAACATAGTTGGTGAAATTAGGGTGTATCAGGGTGAACTGTACAAATCTGTATGATTCTTCTGACCCTTTCAGAGCGTATCAGCGTGATGTAATGTTGTGAAGTGGTGAAAACAATATACAGACATGCGATTGCAGCAATTCTGGAAGGTTTGCTATCATTTATTGAAGAGTTCCATTGTGTATCTCCGAAGTTCTTCATCAGATCTTCACTTAATTAAAATGGGATCACATATGTGAAACAACAGCTTTCAAATAAAAAAAAAACTCAAAATCGGTTCACGCAGTAAAAAGTTATGAGGTAACACACATAAAAAAAAATACAGTCGAATTGAGAGCGTCCTCCTTTTTTTGAAGTCGGTTAAAAATTAACGAAATGGAAGACATACTGAAACAATGTTATTAATAATATGCAACCTTTCAACCCTTCAACCCCCGCGGCCAAATCCGGGTTGTCAAATTGAACCCCGACGACAACCCGGGTTGACAGCTGATTTTTTTTTTTTTTTCTCTTTAATATTTTTTTTTTTTTTGTTAAACTCACCAGTGAGTCGCAGGGCTTTATATAAAGTTTATATCATTTACATCACAAATATTAGTTAAAGATATTGTGCAACTAGAACATGTAAATATGTGAGTAATTTCTTCTTAATGTTTTTTTTGTTACGCGCTTGTGCTTAGAGACACGAGGTTGCTCTATATGAAAATATTATGAGACTGAAGAAGTAAACATTTTTATTTTTTTAATAACCTATTATTATGATCTGAAATGTTGAAACCCATATGAAAAAAATGTTGCTCAATGATAATAATACTAGTTTGATCACTTCAATGCATTTTTCTTGGATAATATTCACGTAGACGTTTTCACACAACGAAATGTGCAGAAATTTTTGAAAATCACCCAGTTCTCTTTTATGTTACTTTGTCGGGGGCTCAATTTATTGTAAAGTGTATGCACTGAGAAGAGACGTTCCCGAACTTCTCGTCTCACATTAATCTTGTCAGACATTTAACTCTTTTATGTTACTTTGGCGGTAACATAAAAGAGTTAAATGTCTCAATTTTAGGTCGGAATTTAACTCCAGTATCATCAACTCCCATCCCCCATCACGTACTATATGGTAGCACAAAGGTACTGAACTAGCTAGTGGTACCAACTTAGATATGTATATTTTTTTTTTTTTTTTTGTGGGGTGGGAAATCATCCAATGACTTCTCCCGCTCTGGGTGGAGCGGGAGGGCGTGTCAGACTCTTACTGACTAAAACCCACCCCCGTTCCTTCCTGCCCTGAGTGCCCAGTGGCGGGGCGGGGCTTTGAGGCGCGCGTGGAACACTACGCACCGTTGACTCTCGGGCCTGGTGCTGATCTGTCCGCAGGCCCGGGTCTACGGTGGACGGCGATCGTCTCGCGGCGCCTGAAGTCCCAGGCGTCTCCTGAGGCGGCTGCTGCTGAGAGCGTGAGGGCGACTCCGTTGTTGAGTCTCCCTCATGCGTTCCGCCTCCGCCTTCGCGAGCATTACTGCTTCGCAGAAGGAGGAGACGGCTTCCCATTCCCTCTCGCTCCGAACCATGGCCTGAACCAGGGTAGGGCGCGAGAGGTCACTGCCGTCTATCGCATCCACGAGGACACGGCGGGGCTCCGCCCAAGCGGGGCAGACCTCCACCGTATGCTCCACCGTGTCCTCGGGACGATCCGCGCAGTGGAAACACAACTTGGATATATAAGAAGTCAACTTATTCTATACCCTATTATTTTCCAGACCAATCCGTTCAACTGTTCTACCAAGTGAAACTCCATTGTGTCATCGACCCTGCGCCCCACATTAGTTGGTACCACAACGGTACTGAACTGGCTAGTGGTACCAACGTGGACATATCAGAAGACAGCTCGACGGTGTGCTTGAAGAGAATCGACTTTAGTGACTTGGGACCTTATGAGTGTAAAGCTGATAATGGGTTCGAGAAAATGAGTGTGAAAGGAAGTATTAGTGTAACTGGATTGGGTATGATTTTTTTTTATAAACGACGACGTAAGAAAAACCAAGTAGGACCTAATACGAGTAAATTGGCCATCGGCCCAAGCTAGCAGGTTTCCGTACTTTCAAAGTTAGTACCTGCATACTAACACTATTCCACAAAGTTAATCAGATAATAAGTAATGTCTGGCTGTCTTGAATTAAAAGATTAGTAGTTTCATTTTTAATAGTGTTATTTGTATGAAATCCTTTACCTTTTTTTCCTAAGAAACATCAAATTTGTTGCAGCATCTCCGATGATATCCAAGGAGCCTGCAACATTAACTTCACGAGAAGGAAGTTCCACTAAAATCACATGTAGGTGAGACTATATTGTATCGTTTTAATATAATTATTTCTTTGATTGCTAGTCTACAGACATTGGGAAGACTTTTATCTGAACAGTCATAGGCCAGAGACAGCGGCGCGCAGAGTTCCGCGCGCGCTGTCCTTGGGCATTCCATTACGTAAGGTGATTTTGGCGATTTCTTGACACCCTAGTGAGATGTTGTGAGCTTTGGCTCGACCCCCTCCTAACCCCCTAATCACACGTGAGATTGTTAGAAAACATTTTTTTTTCGATACATTAATATTTGCTTGATCGCATTGGATTAAAAAAAAAAACAAAAAAAAACAATTTGCTTAAATATTTTCATTTAGTTTTTATCAAACCCAGTTTTTTATTTATTTATGCACACACAAAAAAAAAAAAATATTTTAACCTTGCCGAGAGCCCCCTTTCCCTCACGTTAGATTAAGTGAGGTGGCCCAGCCCCCCCCCCTAATCGCCTCACGTAATTAATGGACGCCTCCCTAGAGGAATTGCAGCCGCATAAATTCGTGCGGTCTAAAACCTAGCCGGGGTAGCGCACTTCAGCGTCCAGCTGCAGAAAATCGTGTGGATTTAGACAGTGAAAGTCTGACAGACCCTGCCGCCCGCCCCAGGGTGGAGGACATCCATGAGGATTTCCACAGGATTAAAAAGGCATAGCATAAGAAGAAGAAAGAAGAACTGTTTATTCACGTGACAGTGCACACACGCATTGTTACATACATAAAAAATATATATATCCTAGACAGAAATATGTGCCATTATCACGCGAAACGGCTAACGATCAGACATGTTGTGCCGTGCCGATCCTATTGGGATAAGGACAAGAGTAGGTAATGATGATATTCTGGAATGATACATGTAATTATAATATAGGCCTGATAAAATTGCAAAACACGTCATCTGCAAAAAAACATTAATAAGTTTTAAAAGTTCTCGCACGCTCAGCAAAGCGCTCGTGTAGTTGTAACTGATAAAGTGAAAAATAGCTATATTGCTAAATAATAAAATTATCTCAAAAAAAAAAAAACAGTCAAGAGCGAGTCGGACTCGCGTACCGGGCAACCGATGTGTTAGGTATTAATTGGTCAGAGAATTTTAACACTGTGGTGTAGAATATTGCAGTTTTAGGTCAGCGCCATCTCTTGACCGATAGTGGAACTAATGTAATTATAATTGATGATTTCTGAAGTGTTCCCAGTAGAGACATTGTTTTATTTTTCCTGTAATCTTTACATACAACTTCTATCACATAGAATAATTCCAATTATTTCAAAAAATGTGTAATTCTCGGGGAATGGTATTTTTTTTACATTTTTCATCAAAAGTCGAGAACTTCGGCCTAAAAAAAAAGCGCTCTTTCATATGATACACCAAATGCCCTTGTAGCCCCACTTCGAATTTTAAGACCCCTTTTCAGTCCCTGTTGCAAAGAAATATTATATTAAGTGCCCACCTATGAAATCAGCGCTTTGTATGGAGAATTTTAAAGAACTTGCATTTTTCATACTAACATTTTCTTAATTTATCTAACAACTATGCTTTAAAACTAATGTTTTAAAACTTTTATGCAATAATATTTCAAAACTAAGATAACGTATGCCACTTAGATTAAGCAACGATAATACGTTTTGGCTAAGTGTTTTTGTTGGTGAAACAAATAGTGGTTTCATTTCTGCTAACAAAAAGAGTAGTCATTATTGAGGTTTTTTTTTGTATAAAAACATAATAAAATATAATATACTTAAGTAATAAGGTTTTTTTTACTATTGACAGTTGTCTATGACGGTCATTATTCGATAGTATATCAAGCAATTGATGAATATTTTAATTCATATAAGTGACGAGGTTCTCTATTTGTGAGAAAAAAAACGCCAATTTCATAGGTGGGAACCCAATATTTATATATTTGTATTTCTTTCTTATTTGCAAAATATTTAGGCAAACGTTATTTAAAACTATTCCAAACAAGTTGATAGCATTAGCAGTTCTTGAAATAATCAGCTGTGATAGACGGACAGATAGACAGACTGAGTCGCACCATAAGGGTTCCGTTTTACCATTTTGGTACGGAACCCTAATAGCATCGTGAACTCACACGGCAGGGAATCACTTGAACGAATCTTTTGTTTAGTTGTTCAGTTCATTTTTAGTTTTGCTCTGACTGCACTATCCCCGCGGTTTCACCCGCGTAGACCGGGATAAAAAGTAGCAAACCAATGTGTTAATTCAGGGTATAAGCTATCTACATACCAAATTTCATCCAAATCGGTTCAACCGTTTGAGCGTGAAGAAGTAACACAACAACATACAAATACATACACTCACAAACTTTCGCCTTTTATTATTAGTATGACAATTAGCCTTATAATGTTTCCACTGCTGGGTGAGGCCTCTACTCTAGGAGAGGGACCAACCCGCACTGTCACACGTGTGGCTGGGTGGATGTCACATGTCTTCGAATTTTTGTTCTAGGACATAACGGGTCTCCTCACGATGTTTTGCTTTACAGTTTTGAGAGCAGTGGTGATTAAATAAATTACACACGCTGTATATCTGACAATATATTTATTTCAGTGTCCTCCAAGGCAATCCAGATCCAGCAATATTGTGGCAGTACAAACACGACTCTGCTGCAGACTTCGTTTCTCTCCCTAAAGATGTGATTACGGATAATAAGGAGCTAACTATATCTAGCACGACTGAATACCATGTTGGTGTGTACCGCTGTGTGGCTCTGAATGTGATCGGGAAAGACCAGTATGATGTCAGTTTGGTGGTTCAATGTAAGTATTGTAATATCTTAGGACGTAGACTCAGTGGTGTGTAGGTACTTCTGCTGTATGGTCTTATAGGTTTGCGGTGCATTTGCTTACATAATGCATTGTCATCGGAACTGATTCACCACGTAAAAAATCAACACCGGAAGATTCTTACCTTCCGGTGTTGAATTTTTACGTGGTAGTGGTTTCCTCTTAGAAGTGGTTCTAATTCAGCTTGCAAGATTTAACCCGAACATTACAATACATACCATACCTACATACAACATTATAATCCAATACATACCTACATACAACATTGCAAGTTTTATAAAAGCTTTTGATGAACTTTATCAAAATAGAAAAAGCATAAATTTTGTGTAAACGCGAACATTTGACCAAATGTGCCAGACTGGCTGTAAGTGAACAGCACGGCGTTGTAGCCAAAATAATTGGGGAACATAGACACGTGAAGAAGAAGAAGAAGAATTTGGAAACAATCTGAAATGGCGGATGTTCTTATGGACCATTCTATAGATAAATATATTTAAGTTAAATATCGTAACATAATTGTTAGTTTGTTAGTTAAAATCTACGTATTTTCAGACCCACCACGCTTCGACAAACCTGTAGAAGGAGACGAGAAGCCTCGACAGGTAAAACTCGGAGAGGCAGTGACGTTCTCGTGCGACGCGGTCGGCTTGCCGCCTCCCATTACTGTGTGGACCAAAGATATGCGTCCACTCGTGTTTACCAACAACTTGTGAGTTCATATGTATTTCTTTGTGGTTACTGAGTGGCAATAGCAAATGTGTCCGGCGTAGACTGTGCCATCTAGTGGTGCTATCTCGGCACTACTTGAAATTGACGCTTCTGTGCTGCCACCTGCTTTTGTTCGTGCACGCTCACAATAGCGTCACGTTTTGACAAACCTATAGAAGGAGATGAGAAGCCTCGACATATGAAGCTAGGAGAGACAGTGACGTTCTCGTGCGATGCGATCGGCTTGCGGCCGCTCGTTACTATGTGGATCAAAGATATGAACCCACTCGTGTTTACTGACCACTTGTTAGCTCACTTATAGTTCTTTGTGGTTACTGAGAGTGGCAGTATCCCGGGAACGTGCACGTTGCCTTCTGTTGAATTTTCACCAACCATGCCATAGCTATTTGGGCGCACTTTTTTCTAAGCTTGAATTCATTTACTTATGCCCCGAATTAACATAAGGTAGAGGTAGGCAAGAAGGCTGCCAGGCTCAAGTGGGATTGGGCGGGTCATGTCAGCCGCATGTACGACGACCGCTGGGCAAAAGTCTCCACGCAATGGGTCCCTGAAAATGGAAGGCGCCGCCGTGGTCGGCCACGAAAGAGGTGGCGAGACGACCTCGACGCATACCGTGAGGGCTGGTTTGAGGAAACACGGGAGAAGAGTTTGAAGGACTTGGAGGGCGGCCTTTCTCCAGCAGTGGGACAGTGTAGGCTAGTAAAAAAAATGTATGGAACTACACCAACCTAATAAAAGTTGTTGTATAATCCATGTAACGGCGAATAAAAAAACGTTGAGTCGAGGCTGCTATTGAGAGTGTCCCGTTTAAAAAGAGCTTGATATCCTGGCCAAACCAGGAATCAACCTAAATCTCCACTCCCGTGAGCCTCGCTCTCCACCACTCTAATGTTAGGTCCTGATTCTACTATCCTACTTCCTACTAATATTATAAACGCGAAAGTTACCATGGATGTTTGTTACTCAACCACGCCAGAACGGCTGATCGAATTGGGATGAAATTTGACACAGAGATAGATTATAGCCTGGAATAGCACATGACTATTAAATCATAGCCATGTGCTATTCTAGACTATAATCTGGGAAAGTTCTAATCACGCGAGCGAAGCCGCTGGCAGAGGGCTAGTGTTTCATACATATTTGTTTTGCTCAGATATCTGGCTAACACCGGCGAGTTAGTAATAAAGAAGGCGACAGCATACGACTCCGGTACCTACACATGTAACGCGACAAGCACCATGGGTTCCACTCACAAAAACTTCACACTGATCGTATATGGTAAATATATTTGAAAATAATTGACCTTCTCCTTTTTTTTGTCGTTTGGAAATCATTCAATTACTTCTCCCGCTCTGGGTGGAGCGGGAGGGCCTATCAGACTAACTATAACCCACCAATGTTCCTTCAGTTGCCTGAGTGCCCAGGGGCGCGGTAACTCTGTTTCGAATTTATCCGCTACGTAATTACTTCATGTCAATCTATCTACCTAGCCTTTTCCCAGCAACGTGGGGTTGGCTAGTCTTGCAGCTAAAACCAGTATTTTACATGAAGCTAAGTCGAGAAAAGAAGTCAAATCCATTCAAAATTAAGTAAGGAGAACTGTCAAGTAACAGCTTGAACTTTTTTACAAAAAATAGAACTTCCAAAAACAAAAAGGTTCTATTTATTTTTTAAATAAGTTTTTAATTTTCACTTTTTAGTTGTGGTTCCCCATTAAATTAACAATACATATAAAAACGATCGCAGTAATTGCGAATCATTTGTTGTTAGTTATTGAAGAGTTCCACTGTCTATCTCCGAAGATCTTCATCAGATCCTAATCTATATACTAAAACCTTCCTTGACAAATATGCATTTCAATAACGAAATCCCCATCAAAATCGGATCAGTAGTTTTCGAGAAAGTCGCGGACAAACAAGTATACATACAAATGGGTCGATTACAGAACCTCCTTTTTTGAAGTCGGTTAAAAGGATGCATACAGTACGTATGATGTCAGCGCCAGTAGGTTACGCGCGTCCAAAAGAGATAGCGAGATATCCCCACCACGCCCCCACTCTTCATCATACTAATACATGGAATGCTAATTGCTGCTTCATAATTATATTTAACAATTTTGATGCTGTTTTCAGAAAAAGGTATATTTTTAGTGTTCAAAGTCGTTTCATATAAAATATTGTAAAAAAATAGACACGTTAAAATACCCTTATTGGCTGGTGATGTTTGTAATGCTCTTTGGATTCTAGCCTCCTCGCTTCAAGAGGAATGGTCCGTTATCGTAATCCACCACTTAAAAAGAACGAGCATTGATTTCAATCTGTCATTCTCCCTCATTGATCAATTATGAAAGCATAGAGTAATTCATACATCAATCTACCTACACAAACCCAGATTACTTGATAACTATTGAACCCAGCACCTAGCTTCCTGCCAGGGTAGCGGGATAATTGAAGGCCCACCAACGCATCCCTTTTTAACCGACTTCAAAAAAAGGAGGAGGTTCTCAATTCGACTGTTTTTTTTTTTTTTTTTTTTTTTTTTTATGTGTGTTACCTCATAACTTCTTAGTCCGTGAACCGATTTTGAAGATTTTTTTTTTATTTGAAAGCTGTTGCTTTAAATTTGGTCCCATTTTAATTTGGTGAAAATCTGATGAAGAACTTCGGAGATACACAATGGAACTCTTCAATAAATGATAGCAAACCTTCCAGAATTGCTGCAATCGCATGTCTGTATATTGTTTTCACCACTGCACAACATTACTTCACGCTGATGCGTTCTGAAGGGGTATACAGATTTGTACAGTTCACCCTGATACACCCTAATTTCACCAACTACGTTCAAATTCCCTATTTTTAGGGCTATCAATTCGGGCATAACTTTACTATTAATTTAGTTTTAGAATGGGGTAAAACAACTAAAAAGTGAAAAATAAAAAACTTTTTACAAAAAAAATACAACCGACTTCCATAAATAATACTAAAAAATCCAAAATAACTTTAATTTCGGAAGTCGGTGTCAAATAACGAAGAAACCAAACTAGAAACACCGACTTCCGAAATTAAAGTTATTTTGGATTTTTTAGTATTATTTATGGAAGTCGGTTGTATTTTTTTTGTAAAAAGTTTTTTATTTTTTTTTTGTGGTTTGACAAATCATCCAATGACATCTCCCGCTCTAGGGTGGAGCGAGAGGGCGTGTCAGACTCTTACTGACTAAAACCCACCCCTGTTCCTTCCCTTCCCTGAATGCCCAGCAGCGCAGTAACTCTGTTTCGAATTTATCCACAACCCCTGGGCGGGCATCGGCCATGACGGGCCCCGTCATGTTTCGCTTACAAATCTTTGGGGCGCACGTGGAACACTACGCGCCGTCGACTCTCGGGCCTGGTGCTGATCGGACGGCGAGTTACCCACCACTCGCGGTCTGCAGGCCCGGACCACCGCGGCCCTGGCACAGGCAACTGAAGGAAAACGGATGGGTATTAGTCAGTAAGAGTCTGACACGCCCTCCCGCTCCACCCAGAGCGGGAGAAGTTATTTGATTATTTCCCACCCAATAAAAAAAAAGCACCCAGCTTATTCCCTACAACTTTCAGACCCCCCCACAATATCGCCAACAACCCCTGAGCCTATAGAAGTGTTAGAAGGCCAGCGAGTAGAACTGCCGTGTTCTGCCCAAGGAGTGCCGTTACCTATAGTGGAGTGGACTCAGAATGGAGAACCTGTTACTGGCGATAGGATATATATTGATGAGGATGGATTGAGGTAAGGAGTTATCTATTTGATTTCTATAGTTTGTGCAAAAGTACTGGCTTCCGAATTTTCTCCTTGTAAAGCTTTCTCTCATTGTTTTTATTTTTAATATTAATAGGCTCGCGTTTGACCATTATCTCACTTGATGGTTTATCGACGATCTGGTCGACGCTGGACCATACTTGCCTTGAAGTAACCTATTCACTCTTGACTTAAAAATCCCCAGGTTGTAGCTATCCGGAAACACAAACCCCGACAGGGAATTGAATGGACAATGAATGTGTTCTCAAAACGTTTTGTGCGTATGGGTGGGATGTCCACCATGTACCTACTGCCAGTGACCCGTCGGGTTTCAGCAGTGCTGGTAGTGGGGCAGAAGTTCGATAAAACTGACTTAACCAGTGACCAAAACGCTTTATTACCTGCTGGGTAGTGGGTATGAAGCAAGTTTGTTCCCAATTCGGCTAATGTGGTCAAACCGAGACTTCCGCATCACCTTCTTGCAGGACTTGGGAGCCCTGTTGAAGGCTCTCTTCTTCTGACTCACGTTATTTGCTTTGCGCATACGAACGTCGACCCATGCTTGGCATGCTTCGTGTTTAAGCGCGTCAGCGCGATTAGTTAATAATTGTGAAGTCAAAATCTAGATTAGTTAATAATTGTGAAGTCAAAATCTAGATTTGTTGCCAATAAGTTGAATGATTTGAGTTCATAAAAGTAAAAAGGGAACATTTATAATTTTTTATAAGTTTAAATACCATGTAGAAGAGCTAGCTTAGTACCGATAACCGGGCAAATCCAATTTCCGAACTAGGAAATCGTTATTGGAACTACTTAATAATATTTTTTACCTTCATTGGAAATATGTATGTGTTTGTAATATGTCTTTTCTTTTTTTTCAGATTTGTAGCAAACTTGACTGATTTTGGTGAATACGTGTGCACAGCTAAAAACAAATACGGAAACACATCGGTCACCTACATGCTACATGTTTGGGGTAAATCATTCTTTCTTCTTCTTAGCGTGTCGATGGCAAATTTAATATCTAAATATTACGTTTGGCCCAGTATTCAGCGACGGCAATTGCATTCGCTGCTGCAGCCATAAGGTCCTCACATGTACAGGTGACAGGGCATGCAGAGCAATATGAGAGGTGGGCCATGGTCTGCGGAGAAACGCCGCACAAACACAGAAGATCGGAGTCATCTGAGAACCCCCACCTTTGGAGGTTGTCTTTCCTGCGGCCAACCTGAGTACGGAGTCTATTTAAAGTTTTCCAGGTTGGCCACGACAGTTCGTGCCCAGACGGGAGGCTCTCCAATGACTCTATGAAATAATCAGGTGGACCGAACGTCTATCACCAGAGGTCGCATCTTTCTAAGACGGAGCTGCCATCAGATGGACTCTCGCATCCTTTAAGTAAAGCTTGCGCTGTGCTTTTTCTAAGGCGAGATTATATTTATCATAATTAAAGTCTCATATTATACAGGCATACTCAATTTGTGGTCGGATTATAAAATTAAATAGATACAGGAAAGTGGCTGGTCGCTTGAAATATAGCGATGATCTCAATAGAAGATGATCCATTTGAAATGCCTTGGCAATAATCTTATCAATGTGTAGATTAAGGTATAGTTAACAGTCCAATAAAATACCCAGGTCACTGATCTGAGTCTCCCTAAGAAGTAGTTCGTTGCATAGCGAATAATTAAAACTAACAATGTTTTTTTTTCTTAGTGAAATTCATATACCTACACTTAGCTACACTCAATTTTAGCTTATTTATTTTACAATAGTCAGATAACCTACTGAGGTCATCCTGTAAGAAATAACAATCATCGATCGTTAAAATTCGTCTAAAAATTATATATTCATCATAAGTATTTAATTTTGAACAAATTGCCCTTGACATCATTCGATTTCAACGAAAATCTTAGGAGATATCATAGTTTTAATCAACGCACATTCATGATGTGCAAGGCGGGCGATCATGAGAGATGTGGGTGTGCGCTTGCGCTGGCCGGCCGCCGCCAGTAGCTCTGCGAAGTACCATTTTACAATGTATAGCCTATTTATTGAGGAAAGTTATAGGCTTTATAACATCAGGACGACACAGTAACTATAAACGCGGGTGAAACCGCGAGCACAGCTAGTTTAATATATACTAGCTGTGCCCGCGACTTCGTTCGCGTGGTTGTCGAGAACAAAACAACGTCGTTTAGATAAGAGTATATCACCTTTTTGATGATTTAGATAAGAGTCCTGACTTTGGTATAGTTGATTACGTTAATGCTTCTCTATATACTATGTTAGCGGTGGAATTACCCGGAGCATATACAAAAAGGTTGTTTGGGTTGCTAACACGTGATAGAGAAACATAGAGTTGGCCGTGTGAAAAACAATCAAAAGTAAGGTCTACACCCGCAACGGATAACGTCTGGCCTTGGGCTTTATTAATAGTCATAGCGTAACAGAGGCTTACAGGAAATTGCACACGTTTGAAAGTAAACGGAAAATTATTGGGGATAATGGGTATCCTGGGAATGAAAACAACATCACCGGAGCCGCAACCTGTTAAGATTTCGGCTTCGATGACATTTCGTTGGAGATTTGTTACTCTCAACCGAGTTCCATTGCATAGTTTTGGTGGGCTTAAATTTCTGAGTAGAATGATTGGTACTCCGACTTTTAAATAAATTTTGTGTGCTGGAAGACCTGGTGTATTTAGAGAGTCTAAAAACTCTACTGGATAGTGGGTGGCATCTCCTTCTTCTAAAACCGTGTTAATAGATAAATATTCCCTACTTTCTCCAGAAACATGTACCAATATTTGAGAATTTATTGCTGCTGCTTGGTCGTTGCGAGGTGCCAAAATAGCTCGTTGGCATAGCCAAGCAGCGTCATGGTTCGAGATCTCTGATGGATCTCCGTATACAGAGGAAATGAGTTCCTGCTGTGAGGCAACAGAAGAACACAGGCTTGCGACTAAAGTTACTTTACCTCCTTCTTGAGTCGGGTATGTGCCGTTACCAATTTGAAGTAGTAAATTTGAGAAAACCTGCGCGTTTGCGTCACCTCCCAAATATGCTCGCATATTAAAGCTCAAATTAGTTAATATGACACTACGCCATAAAATAGAGCTCTTTAAACAGGCACCTATTTCATCGGCCCTCGTTCCTCTGGGTATTATAGGGAGTGTCTGCCTGAAGTCTCCACAGAATAGCACCGTTAAGCCTCCCATCGGTCGGTCATTTTGTCTTATATCTCGCAACGTTCTATCTACAGCTTCCACAGCTTTACGATTTGCCATCGTACACTCGTCCCAAACGATAAGGGCGCAATCGCGTAAAACCCTTGCTTTATCACTATTGCGAGACACGTTGCAAACAGGGTTTTCTGTGCGGTCCAAGTCGATTGGTATTTTAAATGTTGTATGTGCAGTTTTTCCTCCTGGTAATAAAGTGGCAGCTATTCCTGAGGAAGCGACGGCAAGGGCAATTTTGTTTTGGCTCCTTATTTGAGCCAAGATAACTTTAGTGAGGAAAGTTTTACCTGTTCCACCAGGTGCATCTAAAAACAGCATTTCTCCTAATGAATGTTCTACACTACAGCATACTCTATCAAAGATTTGACGTTGTTCTGTCGTCAAATTTGAACAGCCATTTCGCAATATTTCTGCTAACTCTTCGGGGTTGTAATTTATTTCAGATGTATACTCCCTATTAATTCGTTCCCCACCAACTGTCGGTGTCGGCAAGCCGTATTGACTGAGGGGGTTCCCTCCTATACTTGTAACTATATCTTGTATAGCCAGCAAAGCCCTATTATGGCAGCTTTCACGTACTTGGTCAGAAGTTTCACTATTTATATTTTGCTGTCTCAAAAAATCTTCGGCAAACGCGTCTTTATATTTTTGCCACAACTGCCCAGCGTCCGATAGGCCACAAAATGTCAACAAAATGGCAAATAAATGGCGCAAACGATGTGGACTATCACTGACGCATGCTTCGGCTAAAGCATCATCCCAATGCTGATCGCCATCTAATAAATGCCGTGCGCGGCAAGCAGCTTGAAATGTGGGATATTCTATATCGTCCACTTTGCGGAGCTCAGCAAAAGAAGTAGGTCCTCGCACTGTGTGAAGAAGAAGGCGTAAATAATAACACTCTGCATTATTTGGGTGCACCGTGTATACTCTTCCAATCACGTGTTCTTTAAAAATGCCGGACTCGCCTTCTACAGCAGTTCCACGTCTCCTGCGATTAAAAACACCTTGCTGCTTGTTATAAGTATAATAATGTGGCACTTCATTGTACAACAGAGACTTAGCGAAATTGTCTCTTTCGCAAAGGCGAAAGAATGCGAGCAAGGTGGTTTGTCTTGGGTTGTTCATTCTTTCTGCCACATTTTCTGGCTGAAAGTAAACTCGCTGCCCGCCTTCCAGGTGCACGTCAAGATGGATGACTGGCGGATACCTTTCATGAATAGGGAAACTCAAAATGCGCCAAACTGCCTCCGAAGAGCTTATGTATCGGCCAGATTGATACCTTGTCACTTCATCAAATTGGTTGTTATTTCTTAGTGCTATCATGGCTTGATCACTACCTTTATTAACATATTTACATATATATTTTATAGATTCGACGCTATTACAAATTTCAACATTAATGTGTGCTTGAAAAGCGTTTGACAAAACTGGAGAATACGGTACCACCCAACTATTATTTAGAATTATTTCTTGTCCACGGAATCTGACAGTAGCTGTGAAACCACCTTGTGACGGTGATCTTCGCCGGTATTGCGGATACCCATTTTCCCCAGCCATAGTTAGTTCTTTCAGTGCTCTGGGGTATTTTTTTGAGCATTGACCATCTTTCATGCACGGTGATTCCCTGTTTAAGAGGCCACATGGCCCGTGAACCATATGTGTTTTTACTATGTCATGCAAAATCGGATCTGCATTATAGTCCGGAAATTCTGCACTTATGACACTGTCTATAGCATCGGGACGAATTTTTTCTTCCAGCCACAGAAGAATGTGCGCGTGGGGTAAACCACGCTTTTGCCACTCGACGCTATACATAAAACAAAGAGTTGAACCGAAAACATTCTCCTTTGTAAGTAGATTAATCAAGACTTTGAGTTTTAAATGAAAAATCCTAGCAATAATGTCATGTCTGTCGTATGACGCCTGTCCTGTGAGAAGTGCCTGGCAAATCTCCGTCCACTTTGGATTTGTTGTAAATGTTATAAAAAGGTCCGGCCGGCCGTATTTACGGACGTAACAAAAAGCATCTTGCGTTCGTTCGTGCATATACCGCGGACCGCCTGTGAAACTGGATGGCAAAATAACCAATCGACCCAAGTTTTCGACGTTATTATCTGATTGCATGGCGTCCCGCAAGTGCACGTATTCTTCAGCGCGTAACCGTCGCTGGTTAGTGCGAATATACACTAAACGTTCAGTTTCTATTTTTGCGTACATGTCCACAATAAATTGGCTGAACAAACCACGAAATCGTTGCAAATATACGAAACTGTTTTGCCTTATTTGTAAAAGGTAGGAATAGTATTGTTGAGCAGATATTTTTTTTTGATAATTAGTGACTCTCGTAGTAGGGTTCACTTGGTACAGCCCAAAATTGTACCCATCTTCACCATGACAATAAATTAGTGGATATTGCAGGGCGTCGTAAGCTCGGTGGGTTTCCAAAATGCGTTGAAGGCGATCGTCGCGTGTACGCAACACGATATCACGTCTCTCACACTCCTGGTCGACTAAAACAACTGCAACTTCATCTGCGACGGGTGCATTGTGTCTTCCACGGTGTTCACCCACAGGACGTCTATCGGCACTTATAACAATTTTGAAATCATTGCTGCCTTGTGGAATTGACTCCAATGCAGCTTTGAATTCACGAACGTACTGGTTAACGTGATGCAGCAATTCTTGAAGTTGACCCAAAAGCTCAGCATTGAGCTGGGGAAAATTGTGATTTCTAACATTGAGCTGTTGCGTGTAATCGGATACAAAATAAATTTGGAGAAATTTGGGTTCATTTTCTGGCAGCAAAGATCCAATAAGGTGATAAACTTGACCTTGTACTTTGAAGGTTGGCATGAACGGTCCTTCCGTTATTTGTTTTGCCCCAAAGGAAGTCATTTGGAAAGCACTGTTATATAAACGAATATTATCCAAAAAACGGTTCGACTGGGGATGATCGCCATTCAGGAGACTTTTAAGTAAGTGTGGTGGATCTTGGAAATTTGGAAGAACAATTTTTCCATTTGAGCAGCACATTCCATCTGTCTCTTTCCTCCATTTCAAAGCATGACAAAAATTACAAATTTCTCTCATGTCACCCACGAAAGTAAAGCCAGCATAATTAATTCTAGACGAATATGTGAACCCTGATTTTTCCCTATTGTCCCAAGGAAATAAAATATTTGCATCGTCATTTTCCATGGACTCATCAGCTCCGCTATTTGTTTCTCTATTCATATGGTATCGAGCTCGTTCTATTTCTAGGCGAGATTGACGTTGTTCTGCTGTTTCTGCTCGTCTTAGTTCATCTATTCTTTCCCTTTCAGATGCAAGATAACTTTCATTGTTTCTTTGTACACCTACATAGTTATGTCTAGCTATTTGTAATCGTTCTTCTCTTTGGGAGAGAGATTCAGACTCGCGCGAGAGAGCGTGTCGCTCTCGGTCAGATGACAGACGTGCTTGGCGTTCCTCGATACTCTCTTGAGAACGCAAAGTCGCGGTCCGAGTTCTTTGCGAACTTAAGCGCGACTCCCTTTCTGTGAAAGTCTCTGACTCGCGTGAGAGAGACTGGCGCTCCCGATCAGCAGACAGCCGAACTTCGCGTTCCTGGATATTCTCTTGAGAACGCAAAGTCGCGGTCCGAGTTCTTTGCGAACTTAAGCGCGACTCCCTTTCTGTGAAAGTCTCTGACTCGCGTGAGAGAGACTGGCGCTCCCGATCAGCAGACAGCCGAACTTCGCGTTCCTGGATATTCTCTTGAGAACGCAAAGTCGCGGTCCGAGTTCTTTGCGAACTTAAGCGCGACTCCCTTTCTGTGAATGTCTCTGACTCACGTGAGAGAGAGTGGCGCTCCCGATCAGCAGACAGCCGGTCTTCGCGTTCCTGGATACTCTCTTGAGACCGCAAAGTCGCGGTCCGTGTTCTTTGTGAACTTAAACGTGACTCCCTTTCGGTGAACGTTTCCGATTCACGTGAAAGAGCGATGTGCTCTCGGTTAGCAGATAACCGTGCTTCACGATCTTCTTCCGATTCCTGAGACCTACAAAGTCTCATCCTTTTCGCATTTCGGCTACGCAGCGAAAGGTTAGTTTTTTTTCTTTGAGGCATTTTCAAGGAAAATTAAAGCAATAAACAAAACTAACAACACTTATGACTGAATAGCCTACAAACTTAAAAGATCGGTGCGTCGAACAGTCTAGTGTGACAACGTATCGTCTGTTCGTGGTCGTGACTCAACGAATTGGCAACACTAACTTACTGTATAACGATTGGCACTATTGGATTCAAACTACGAAGTAAATCAAATACAATCTTTACTTCGTACTTCAAACCAATGACCAAAGTTGACCAAACGAAACCAATAAGATAAGCAAATACTTTTTTTTCGACCAATTTAGAAAATCGATGAACCAAGCAACCAAAGAACTTTTACGACACACGCAAGAACTTTTAAGACACCTAACGAAACCCAATTTGCCTAGTAAACACGGTGGACGTCATCCTCGCGCGGAAAATCTTAACACCGCGATTCAGAAAATGACGTCATTTGCACAACGCCATCTATCGGATTTAGATTTCAACTATCAACATTAGTTCTATTTTTAGTCTTAAGATGTCGTTGCAAGTACTATACTTAATTGCGTAACGTAATATTTTACTTCTTGAACTCACTAAATTAATCATATCTTTTGATAGCGTGAACCGATTTCGATGAAACAAAAACTAAGTTAATCCTCAAGTTGCGTATAATTTTTGTATATAAACATTGTCAGCATTGAATTCGTAGATTTTACGTGATGTGCGCACAAACAAACAGACAAACAGACAAACAGACAAACAGACAAACAGACAAAAATTTCAAAAATGATGGAAATGGGTTCTGTTACTTATCTTTTCACACGCTGGCTATTTTTTGTTTCAATTTCTTCAATGTACAAAAATGACTTTTCTACAGATTTATTATATGTATAGATAATAATATTAAAAAACTGAAGTTTGTTTGTTTGGTTGAACGCGCTAATCTCGGGACTTTGTGTCTTTTGTGTTGAATAGTCCATTTATCGAGGAAGGCTATAGGCTATATAATCACGCTACGATCAATAGGAGCGGTGCATCAATTAAAAATGTGGCAAAAACGGGCAAAAAATATTCCTTTTGAGAGCTTCCGTTGCGTGCGCTGCGTAAACGGTTAAAGTTACGCAAAAAAATATGTATTACGGAATTGTTGCCTTTAAAAGGTCTAAAATAATTCCGCGACAACATATGTGTATCTTTTAAGGTTAACTCACTATAATCTTTTTT
The DNA here is from genome assembly GCA_951329385.1 of Polia nebulosa. Classification (NCBI taxonomy): domain Eukaryota; kingdom Metazoa; phylum Arthropoda; class Insecta; order Lepidoptera; family Noctuidae; genus Polia; species Polia nebulosa. Next base: position 56,784,722 of record OX589587.1, read on the forward strand.
ATAGTAATAAAATTTGTTCTAAAATAATGTATTATTTGCGACGGTGTAAACATAAACTAGTGTATTAATCCTTATCCAAATAAATACGTTATTCATCATGAGTATTTAATTCTGAACAAAATTGGGCATGACTTCATTTGATTTCAACGAATATCTTAGGAGATATCATAGTTTTAATCAAGTACCACGCACTCATAAAGGATGTGGGCCCGCGCATGCGCTGGCCGGCCGCCGCCAGTAGTTCTGCGAGGTACCATTTTGCACTGTTTAGCCTACTTATTGAGGAAGGTTATAGAGTTTATAACACCATGCTACGACACAGTAACGATCAAGAGTCAATAAAAATAAAAGTTAATATGATGTGATAGTTGTTGTTTTTCTTACTCCTCCGCTGTTCTTTTCTGATTAATTTCGTTGCGGGACCCAAAACAGTTTAATCGTTTCTCCGGGACTCGTCGAGCTTCATTGCCTCGGCGTTTTGGAACGAAGTTCCTTATCGCGCGTTGTGAAAGGGGGCTAGATGGAAAAAATTCTTACGAAAAGTTGTCACGACATCAAAGAGGCTGTCCATCCAAAAAGATTGTGTTGGAAAAACAATCTAATAAAAAAAATTCTTACGAAAAGTTGTCACGACACTAATGAGGCTGTCCATCCAAAAAGATTGTGTTGGAAAAAAAATCTAATAAAAACTTCTTGTATTTTTGGTGGGTAGGTGCAAGCTACTTCGTTCCATCCGGGTGTCCCTTGACACCTCTCAAGTTTTTTTTTTTCTGCTAACACACCGTGACGCGACGTTGCGCCCAGTTTTTTTAAATAGCTAAACAATATAGCATATAACATGAAAAGGAACACTCAGTGAGAGAATTGGAATACACCCGGAATTAAAATTCGAATTAAAAAAAAATTAAAAGGAATAATCCCGTAGAAGTCACGCGAAATTTCATCGCACTCTGTCGTCCCCATTTTTTGTTTACGAAACCGCGGCGTTACCGATCGGTAACGCAACAATAGATTTTTAATAATAATAATTAATATTAATAATTATTGTTATAATTTTTAATAATTTTTTTTTTTTCGAAAGAAGAAAGAAAAGATGTGTCCAATAGTTTTTGGTAATCCAACTGACGGACTAAATATATTTTTTAGTCATCTACTCGTACCATACTCTCTAACAGAAATGTGTCCTTTTTGTTTACCCATCACCCATGATCATAACTTTAGTATAATTTAGTTTTATTTTCCAGTACCACCATACATCGCACCTCCGTTACATAACTTGAAGGAGGTTTTACTAGGCTCTAACGTGTCGTTTCAATGCGACGTCGTCGGGTTCCCGATACCAAGCATACAGTGGCAGTTCCAAGACGAATTACTGACGAAAAATACTACGGATGTGAGGTAAGGGAGCTTGGCAGACTGTATACTGTACTTAAATATTATTGCTCTCTGCAGTAATATTGGTAATGAAATAAAGTGTAGTACTGAAAAAAACTGTCCAAGTGCGAGTCGCCCCGCACGCAAATGATTCCGAGCAAATAATGTTTTTTAACATGTTTTTTTAAACCATAGTTTTCTTATAGGTTTTCCTGTAATCTGGTCTAGAGCATAATACAACTAGTTTGTGTATTTATTTCAAAATTTTAGGTGCATTTTTCATCTATTTGCTTAAATAACAATAAAACTGTTTATTTAAAAAAATACATTTGTGAACCTCATAATGTTCACCTTTCATGTGATATATATTATGTCGCTCGCTACAGTTTAAAAAACTTAATTTTTTAATTTTCCGATATGTACCCCTAAAGCGACTGTCGCAACCCAGCGCTGGGCACGCCACCATCGAGGCGGTAGTGCCCCTCTTTGAGGAGTGGCTGGAGAGGCGCCATGGCGCCCTCACCTTCCGCCTGACGCAGGTCCTCACCGGACATGGCTGTTTCGGGAGGTACCTGTGTCGGATCAAGGCGGAGGTGACCCCTGCGTGTTTCCACTGCGAGGATCGCCCAGTGGACACGGTGGAGCATACGGTGGAGGTTTGCCCCGCCTGGGCAGAACACCGCCGTGTCCTCGTGGATGCGATAGGCGGCAGCGACCTCTCGCGCCGTGCCCTGGTTTAGGCCATGGTACGGAGTGAGAGGGAATGGGGGGCCGTCTCCTCCTTCTGTGAAGCAGTAATGCTCGCGAAGAGGGAGGCGGCACACGTTAGGGAGACTCAACAGAGACAGAGTCGCCCTAGCGCCCCCAGCAGCAGCCGTCGCAGGAGACGCCAGGGGCTGCGAGACGATCTCCGGCCACCGTAGACCCGGGCCTGCGGACGGCGAGTAGTGGGTAACTCGCCGTCCGATCAGCACCAGGCCCGAGAGTCGACGGCGCGTAGTGTTCCACGCGCGCCTCAAAGAGTTGTCAGCAAAGGACGGGGCCTGCCACGGCCAGTGCCTGCCCGGGGGTGGAGGATAAATTCGAAAGAGTTACCTCGCCCCCGGGCGCGTAGGGCAGGGAGGAACAGGGGTGGGTTTTAGTCAGTAAGAGTCTGACACGCCCTTCCGCTCCACCCTAGAGCGGAAGGAGTCATAAGATGATTTCCCACCCCCAAAAAAAAAAAAAAAACCCCTAAAGTGACCCCCCAAATTCCAAATTAATTTTAAAAAAAGAACAGCGTTTGTATTTTCAGGGTTCCGAAAGTCCGAATGAAAAACGGAACCCTTTTATGTCTGTCTGTCTGTTTGTCAGAGCCAATTTGCTCTGAATCTCTCGGACCGATTGAGTTGAAATGTGGTACACACATGAATATCTGTGACCCAAATAAGGAAGTTTAACGTAAATAAACAGATTTGTATTATGGGGGCTCATTTTTGGGGTGAAAATCGGATACTTAAAAAACAAAGTTTTTCAAACTGTGCGTGTGACATATCAAATGAAAGGGCACATTGTGTTGGTCTCAAAATTTAAAATATGTAGTTTTAAAGTTATTTAAAGGCCTTCCTCCGCATAAGTAGCGCCCTCATTGAATAAAAAATCATATCTTAGCATAGAAAATAAAGATTAAAGAATCCTAATTTTTACGTTGTTAAAACAGAACTCAAAATGTTTTGTATCCAAAGTAGTAGGCAAAAGTACCAAAAACGGCCGATTTTGACACTTTTGCCTACTACTTTGGATACGAAACATTTTGAGTCCTGTTTTAACAACGTAAAAATACCTTATCCTCTTTGTGATAAACGCAACATAGGATTCTTTAATATTTACTTTCTACGCTTTGCTACGATTTTTTATTCAATGAGGGCGCCACTTGACGGATATATGCGCCTTAAGAAAATAGATAAAAATTACCATCACTCCGATATAATGTGCCTAAAATTAAAAAAAAATACAGAAAATTTTTCTTTACTTATAGGCCCTGATGACATACCAGTAGAAGTATAGAAGTTTATTCTTCAATAAGTTGTTGTATGAAGAAGTGATCCCACAAGTATGGTGCAATAGTTCGCTAGTATCTTTAAGAATAAAGGGGATGTACAGGACTGCAACAACTATCAAGGGATAAAGCTCATGTCACATAGTATGAAAGTATGGGAGAAAGTGATAGAGAAAAGATTGCGAGAGGAGAGTGAGATTACTCCAAACCAGTTTAGGTTTATGCCAGGTCGAGCGACAATAGACGCCGCCTTTGTTCTCAGTCAATTGTGCGAGAAGTACAGACATGTGCACAAGAACTTGCACATGGTGTTCATTGATCTTTAGAAAGCGTATGACAGGGTACCTCGGGATGTGTTGTGGTGGGCCTTGAAAGCGAAAGGTTTGCCTGGGAAGTATGTTGAGTTTATTCGTGCTATGTATAGACAATCCAGAACCTACCTACATCCGATCGGCTGCTGGCAACACCGATGAGTTTAGTGAGGCTGTAGGCTTGCATCAAGGGTCGGCTTTAAGTCCTTACCTCTTCCTGTTGATTATGGACGCTCTTACGTCGGAAATTCCTCTTCACCCTAGAGCGGGAGAAGTCATTGGATGATTTCCCAAAAAAAAAGGAGTATGAAAGAAAAAGATATGTTGCGCGGACCCCAAATAAATTGGGATAAGGGCAGGAGAATGAATGTTCTTTACTAATAGATTACAGGAAAACCTATTTCACCTCTACTCTTCCTTTTATTTAACCTAATCAGATCAGAGGAGCTAGTTTAAAAAAAAAAACTAAAAAAAATATGTTTTGTTCGGAACCCTTTGCGCGCGAGTACGACTCGCTCTTGGCTGGTTTTTTTATTTATTTTTATTTTACTTCCTATAAACTTCTTATAAACTTACTATATTTGTTCTAGTTTCAACGAAATTGGCAATCTCCACATAACGAACGTGAGTTCAAAGCACGAAGGGATCTATGTTTGCATCTCCGAGAACAACGGAGGAGTCGCCCAACAAACTACTTTTATCAAAGTTTATGGTAACGTATTAATTTTATTTTAAAGGCGCTGTTCTACAGTAGCCAATGGGTAAGTAAGGATCCCGGTCTTCTTTGTAAAAAAATAAATAACCGTCTGATTAATGTTAACACCGACCCCAAGATAGTTGGGAAAAGGCTAGTCAGATTGATTTAGTGTAAATGTCGCAGCCATCTGGTTGAATTCGCCATTCAATTGGACGCCTAGGCCGTTCATTAAACGCCAACATTCAATTAAATGACTGAAGGACAACCAGCCAAGTCGTTGAACGCAACGTTTAACCAGATGGCTGGATGTTGTCTAGTCATTTAGTTAAATTGGATATTGATGAGTTTGTGATACCACTGATCATGATTATGTGTGTACAAAAGGCAATTTTAGGATGCAAGAGCGAGCGTAGCGAGCTCGGGACATGGGGCACCCCGACTCGGATTTATTGAGCCATTTTCTTCGTGGGCTAATCTAGCACAAATCGTTGAGCCCCGCGAAGCGGGTTCCCCCCCCCCCCCCTCCCCCACCGCGAAGCGGGGCTCCGACTACGCCTTTTAAATAAATTGAATCACTAATCATTACATAGTATAAAACAAAGTCGCTTTCTCTGTCCCTATATCCCTATGTATGCTTAAATCGTTAAAACTACCCAACGGATTTTGATGCGGTTTTTTTTAATAGATAGAGTGATTGAAGAGGAAGGTTTATATGTATAATTTGTACCCGAGCGAAGCTGGGGCGGGTCGCTAGTAAATAATATTTTTTAAGTAATAACCAGTGGTCGGAGTAGGTAGATTGATTTTACGTACTTGCATCATGAATAGTCATAGAAATCATAACATGGATAAGCCTTTTTTCCGGGATTTCATTTTGGTACTCACGGGATTGAATCAAATATTGTGAATGTAAAGATTTTTAAACTACTACATTTGAAATTTATAGAATGCGATAGTTAAACGTTTAAAATAGTTTTTTTCTTATTTATCAAGTAATAAAGTGAATCTTACTTTTGTGCGTCCATTCGAAACTTACAAATGACTAATTTAGTAGTTATTTCTTGCAACTTTATTATCTGCTGCTTGTAATTATTATATATTATGTTCTTGAATAAGTAAATAAAAATAACTTTTTATACTCCTTAATATTTTTTCGCATTCAGTTTTCTTCTTTCCGCCACCCGCTGTCGTTGACAACCGTTGTCAGTAGGATAGCAGAGAGGCAAGTCCCATCTTTCGTCGCACGTACGCACATGTAACTATTATTAGTAGAATCCCACTTTATATTTGCAACGTTTTTACTCAAGTTGTCATGCCATAGTTTTTTTTTTATTATAGTTGGCCGATCACATATTCTATTAAAAAGACAGCAAAAAGGTTAAACATTCCTTATTCATATTGATATATTCTTCATCTTACACATTAAAATATTTGAAATTCCTAAAAAATCTTAATTATTACAAAATCCCGGAATCCCGGAGGCATATCCATATTAATATATATGTGCCAGTTCATTGACCCCAAATCAATCTACCTACTCCGACCACTGGTCCACCGTCTGGACAAACAGTGAATACATTTTTGAAAAAACTATGTCAAGTTCACTAGTGTCATTTGCCTGAACTAGGACATCATATGTGTCAGGCGAGAGGAAACTTCTTTAGGCGCGTTGGGCATTTTTGAGATGGGAAAAATCTATTGAACTCGCGCGTCACCGTCACCGTCACCAACCGTCGTAGCACTCATAGCGGATTGTTTTTTTTTATGGATTTAGATTTTATCGATCTTTCTACGGGGTTCTATAAAGGGAGCCCAAATTTTGGTTATTTTGCGATTGGACTTACCGTTTTCGAGATATTTATGATTTTATATCTTAATAAACCTTCTCTCTCCCTTAATAACCCCCTCTTTCATAATTTTTCATTTAGCTTGAAGTTTTGAATCACTCAGTCTTCATCTTCAAAGGGCTCACTTTCAACACGCCAAGTTGTTAAACGTTGAGTGATTTTAGTTGAATTAACTACCGGCCTAGCCATTTAATTGGATGCCGGCGTTTAATGAACGGCTTAGGCGTCCAATAGAATGACGAATTCAACCAGATGCCTGCGACATAAACACTGATTAGCAGGTTCTTAATTAAACAATTCTGCCCAGAAGAAGGATACCCACATTTAAACCGTCTTCTTTCATTTGACGGAGCTTCAGCTTCATAGACAGCTGAATGTGATGAGACGTTTTTTATTTAACTTGAATTTAGAATCTGCTAATCAGTATTTTAACCAAGCTTAGGGTTAGCGAGTTTTATAGATAAGGTGGATTATTTGCTTATTATTATATTTTTTTTAATCTGTTTTTTTTTATTATGGAATAAGCATGAAAAAAATACCTACTTTTCTGTGCACTATTTCTTATCTAACCACTTTATCGATAAATATACAAAAATGGCATACAGTGAAAGCAGTATCAAAAAAAAACAAACGAGATATAACAATTTTAAACAAATATAATATACTAGCTTCCGCCCGCGGCTTCGCCCGCGTAAAAAGTGTAATTGTAATAAGTCTGAGTGGTATTTTCAGAGAGGAGCACGTTAAATAAATCCTGTAGAAATCAAAATCAAAAGTTATTTAAATTAGGCTGAAAGCCAGATTTTTTTGAATGTCAAAGTTCTACATAAAGACTGTACCACACACTCGCTCAGTGTGTCGGGGTACCTATCTTGTTACTCGTACGTGTTAAATATAATAGTTTACCATATCGAAACTGTTTCATTTATTGGGTCCCGAACATATCCTAAATTGGTGCTTAGCTTCTTGTCCGTGGCTCCGTCCGCGTAGACATTTATATGAAATTACATTTTGGGGAGTGTGCGACGGAATTGCATGATTTGATTCCGCCAAGCCCGTTTCATCTAAGGACCACAAGACGTACGGCGAAGTGCCACCGGTTCATGATGGACATCCCATCCATACGCACAAACCGTTTTGAGAAATCATTCATTGCACGTACAGCTAGAGAGTGGAATTCTCTACCGGAGTCTGTGTTTCCTGTAAGATACAACCTGGGAGTCTTTAAGTCAAGAGTGAATAGGTTACTTCTGGGCAAGCGTGCTCCATCTTCGACCACATCATCGCTTACCATCAGGTGAGATAGTGGTCAAAAGCGAGCCTATCAAACTTAAAAAAAAAAAAAAAAAAACTTTTTCACCACCTTTTACTTCCAATTTACCTTTGGCTTCATCCGCGTGCAGGTCTGAAATTTCTCTTCTTCATGATTCTGTTTTCCTGGTAGTTTAGGATCTATACCGCTCAGGATTCCAGTCCCGAAAATACTTATTCAAGATGCTTTTTTTTTTACCTCTTTTGATCCCACCCTTTTTTTTTGGTTTTTTTTTTGTGATTCTGATCTCCTGGTAGTGAGTGAATCTATACCGATCGGAAATTTTACTTCTTCACATTTCTGGTCTCCTGGTAATTTGTAAATCTCTGTCTCTCCCAATACCAGCTTCGGAATATGTTTTGTACTTCTGATCTCCTGGTAGGTTATGAATCTATACCGCTCAGGATTCCAGCCCCCTCCCTGGTAGTTTGAGAATCTATTTCACTCAGGATTCCAGCCCCCTCCCTGGTAGTTTGAGAATCTATTTCACTCAGGATTTCAGCCCCGGAACACTCTTTGTGTTTCTGGTATCCTAGTATTTTGTGAATCTATACCGCTTAAGATTCTAGCCCCAAAAATACTGATTCACGACTCTGGTCTCCTGGTAATTTTAGAATCTATACCTCTCATGATTCCAACCCCAAAATCACTTCTTCATAATTCTGGTCTCCTGATAATTTATGAATCTGTACCGCTCATAATTCCGGATGATTTCCCACACCCCAAAAAAAAAAAAAAAAAAACCGCTCATAATCCCAGCATTTTGGTAACATTTGTAATTCTTCTATGTCTTGGTTGTTCGTGAATCTGTACTGCTCGGAAAACTTATTCATGATTCTGTTCTCCTGGTAATTTGTGAAGCTGTACCTCTCATAATACCAGCCACAGAATATATTTTGTGATTCTGATCTCCTAGTAGGTCGTAGGAATCTATACCGCTTAGGATTTAAGCCCCAAAAATACTGGTTCATGACTATGGTCTCCTGGTAGTTTTGGAATCTACACCTATCATGATTCCAGTTCCGGAACTACTTTTTCGTGAATCCTGATCTTTTCGTAGTTTTGTGAGTCTTTATCGCTCATAATTTCAGTCCTTGAAATACTTTTCATGTTTCTGGTCTCCTGGTAATTTGTGAATCTCTACATCTCATAATACCTGCCTCGGAATATACTTTGTGATTCTGATTTCCTGGTAGCTTGTGAATCTATACCGCTCAGGATTCAAGCCCCGGCAATACTTCTTCTTGATTCTGGTCTCCTGGTGGTCTGCGAAGCTATACCGCTAGAGTTGTAGCCCCGAAAATACCTCTTCATGATTCTGGTCCCCTGGTACTTTGCGAGACTTTACCGCTCATGATTCCAACCCGGGAAATACTTTTCATGTTTCTAGTCTCCTGGTACTTTGTGAGCGTAAACCGCTCGTTCAGCCTGACTTTGGATTTCTACTTCCACCTCAGCCTTCGCTAAGTCTTGTCATTTACCGGGATAAAAAGTAGCCTATGTGTTAATCCAGGCTATGACCTACCTGTGTGCGAAATTTCATTCAAATCCCTTCAGCCGTTTTTGCGATACCTTCAGCCAAACATACAAACATACAAACATACAAACATACAAACATACAAACAAACAAACATACAAACAAACAAACATACAAAGTTTCGCATTTATAATATTAGTAGGATTTGTTACTATAGAATTTTCGAGAGAGGGACAGATATTATCTGTCCCTCTCTCGAAAATTCTATAGTAGCTATATGGGCGTCATGCCCTTTGACGTCAGATAACACGTACGACTAGAGAAGTCGTACGTCGTCGTTCTATTATCTACTTTAAAGCTTTATGACTTCGGTTCTGATGAATATATTTAAAAAAATATTTTAATATAAATTTAATTAAATCATAATATAATTCGTTATCTTTAATTAATAAGTATACACTGTTACTTTGTTTTCTTTCACTTTCTTCGCTTTGTATGTAGGCTAACGCCTTCCCATGCCATCGTCTGCTGCGACCACCGATAAACATATAACTGGTAAATGAACCGTCGCAAACCTTTCCGGATAGCAATTTTTTTTATCATTGATAGGCTCGTGTTTGAGTATCTCACCTGATTGTAAGCGACGATGTGGTCGACGATGGAGCACGCTTACCTATTCACTCTTGACTTAAGGCCCCTCTCGCGGTCCAGTGGCGCCCTCATTGAATAAAAAATCGTAGCTTATCACAGAAAATAAATATTAAAAATTCCAACTTCACATTTGTTACAAAGAGGATAAAGAATTTTTACGTTGTAAAAACAGGTCTCAAAATGTTTCGTATCCAAAGTAGTAGGCAAAAGTGTCAGAAACGGCCGTTTTTGGCACTTTTGCCTACTACTTTGGATACGAAACATTTTGAGACCTGTTTTAACAACGTAAAAATTCTTTATCCTCTTTGTAACAAACGTGAAGTTGGATTTTTTAATATTTATTTTCTGTGCTATGCTACGATTTTTTATTCAATGAGGGCGCCACTGGACCGCGAGAAGGCCCTTAAAGACCCCAGGAAACACAAACTCCGGCAGGGAATTCCATTCCTTAGCAGTACCTACGCACAATGAATTTGATTATTTGCAATAAGCAAATGGCAAATTACAGTATTCATTGATACGGAAATAAAAATAATATTACATTGATTGCTTCTGTTGTTGTAATTATTTTCATGTTAAAAATTAATTACTCAATTAAAATTAGAGGGAGGGCTATAAGAGACGTGATTTTTTCGGTTTACGGTACGGAACCCTTTATGTGCAAATCCGTTTCGCCCAGGAAGGATTCTTCCGGTTTTACCCGACTGCCCCAAAAGGAGGGTAATGTTTTTACATACGCAATCTACTACTCATATGCTTGATAGTGTGCTTTTCATGTTTTCAGAGCCTCCAAAAATACTAGAAGACAACTATACGGGACCATACTTGGCCACCAATATGGATACAGTGCTTACAATCGCCTGCCGAGCTACAGGCAAACCTAAACCTTATGTTGTATGGTCTAAGGACGAGTTTCATCTGAACAACGGTAAATGAGCAGTCATATATGTACCTATACAGAGTGTAACGGAAAGGTGTGGTCATATTTTAAGAACCGGTTTTTCCCATTGAAATGAACAACTTTCTATAAGAAAAAAAAAAAACTCCCAAACAAATTGGACTTTCCATACAAAACTATCATCAGCTGATCAATATTTGTATGGGAGGCAAAAAAATATTTAGAATTTCTTCAGACTTTCATGAAGAAAGTGGTTCATATCGATGGGCAGATGCAGTTCTTAAAATATGACTACACCCTGTACACATTGCAGGGTACGAACGACCAATTGATCACATTATACCTCAGTAGCCCGCAATTTTATGCAACTTGCATTTTCTTGCATGCAAGTTGCTTGCAGATGGAAACGCGGCTCGAGGTCCGATTTTCGGCTTGGACCTTGCTCAAAAACTTATTTAGTTTTTTATCTGACTTCGCAAAAAAGAGGAGGTTCTATGTTCGACTGTGTGTGTGTTTTTTTTAATGTACGTCCACCGATTTCTCTGTCAGTTGTGAACCGATTTTCAAAATCATTTTTATATCCGAAAGAGATGGTCCCATACAAATTTATCGAAAAAGCTTTAGTGCTTTTTGAAAATATCAACAAAAACAAAAAATGTGTATACGTAGATGACGTTTTGGTCAATCAACGAAGAAGTAAAATACAAACACCGTCTTCCGAAATTAAAGTTATTTTTCAATTTTAAGTGTATTTTCTTTTTTGGAAGTCGGAATTGTACTTTTTGTAAAAAGTTTTCTTTTGCAAAGTCTCAGTAACACCTAGATTAATTTGCAGCTTTATTACCAACATATTAAAGGATATTAAAAAAACTTCAGAAACACGTTTTTGAACTTTTTGAAAATACGGTTTACGATTTGAATTAATCTATTTCTAAAGATTACAAATCACTTGTACAGAAATAAATACTAAACACCACTTGATTTAGACATTTTTGTGGTCCAGGAGTAGCAGGAGTTTATAGTGTTATCATTACGAATATAAAAATATATAATGGTAATTATTGTTAAAAGTTTTGTATTGTCTACCGCGTTAGCGTTGACGCGGTTGACGTGTGGGGGACTCGTTACTTTGTTTTTATGTTTGAAATCTAAGGACTCCTACACACTTAGAGGCAAATTAATTATATTAGTTAAATTAATGGTTTCTTTTTAAGATCTTCTAAGATGTGGCATTTTAGTAGTTATTTAAATAGTAAAAACGATTGTGTATTCTTTATATCTTTTGGTAGTGAGTTATAAAATTTTGCTCCCTCATATACTAGGTATGTGTAAGTCTTGTGCGCGCCTCAGAATAAGTTTTTGTACCTGCATGTTTTTTTTGTGAATGTGATGTGTGTGTGTATGTCTTTGTAAAGAATTTTACGAACTAAAATACATGTGATAGATAAATATACTAGCTGACCGTTTGACTTTGTCCTGCCTTAGCTATGAACTAACAAACGCGTTTGTCGTTACGTTTTCTGTTTTTTTTTTTAATTTTCCGCGCAACTTTCTTAATTTTTTATTTGATAAGAACCTTCTCCTGACAATAACAAACACAACAAAAAAGAATTAATATCTTATAATGTAGGCCCTTAATGCTAGGATGGGTTGGGAACCAACATACCCCTAACGGTGGAGTAGTACCCCAGCTACCCTGTCGGGTCACAACGAACCCCTCACCCCAAATATTTAAGGGGTGTCTTGTATGGAATAGCGTACGAAAGCAGCCGGCGCTGCCATTTTGTACTATTTTACTATATCATACTAAATCTATGATAGGTCTTAGTGCTTTGTACTATAGTAAGGGTGTATTAATTCCCCATCCATTGACATATAATTAGTGTACCTACCCCTAAGGGTTGTTAGGCTATTACGGATTTTATCCAGAAGGGATAATCTAGTCTCAATATTTGATATATGTCTTTGTCACATTTTTGAACGTGTAGGGTACTACCATGTGGAGCATACGGTGGAGATGTGGACCATACGGTGGAGGTCTGCCCCGCTTGGGCGGAGCACTGCCGTGTCCTCGTGGATGCAATAGGCGGCAGTGCCCCTCGCGTCCGGCCCTGGTTCAGGCCATTGTACGGAGCGAGAGGGAATGGGAAGCAGTATTCTCCTACTGCGAAGCAGTAATGCTCGCGAAGGAGGCGGAATGGGTGAGGGAAACTGTACGGAGTGGCCCTCACGCCCCCAGCCGCAGCCGCCGCAGGAGATGCCCTGGGCGTAGGACGTCGCGAGACGATCTCTGGCTACGGTAGACCCGAGCCTGTGGACGGAGAGTAGTAGGTAGCTCGCCGTCTGGTCAGCACCAGAACCGTGAGTCGACGGCGCGTAGTGTTCCACGCGTGCCTCAAAGAGATGTTTGTCAGCCACCACTGACGGGGCCCATCTTGGCCGGTGCCTGCATGCCTAGGGGTAGCGGATAAATTCGTAACAGAGTTACCGCTCCCCTGGGCACTCAGGCAAGGAAGGGACAGGGGTGGTTTTAGTCAGTAAGAGTCTAACACGCCCTAGCTCCACCCAGAGCGGGAGATGTCATGGGATGATTACCTACTCCAAAAAAAATAAAATAGGGTACCTACTATTATACTTCTTCGACCCTCGTTCTTTAATTATTAAACATTGTTTTAAGGGTTGGTATTAAATATAATTCAAACTATCTGACCTAGGGTAGTACCTGTATGATAATATCTATTGTTATCAGCACCTATTGTTCTTTCAAGGAGTGTTGTTAAGGGAAGGTGAACACAGATTATATTCCTTTATTATTAATTATTGTGGGCAGGCGTTTGCGTTCATTATATAGCAAAATAGTCCACAGTCATGATTACATAAGCACATACATAATATATCTATCTATTTATATAAATAAATTTACTATTCTTTAAACTTTATTAAAGCTTAAAACTTCTGCTACGGTGACGACACGTCGCGAACATATTTGACCTATTTACTTATCCTTAGGTACTAATTATACAGACTTAAATACTATACATAGAAACTTATTGCTAAGGGTCCGTTCTATATGCTTATGCTAGTAAGTTACACGATCTGCACCGGAGGAGAGTTGTAGGAGACACTGAACTTGCGAATCTATGTACCTACTGCCAAATTAAAAGACCGATAAAACAGGTAATTAATAATGACTAAATGGTATTCTGATTAAAGTTATATGTATTTAGTGTTAGTCTCTATCAGAATATGTAACGGGTGATTCATTTGGAGTTACTTTTTCCAAAACTAAAAAAAATATGAATAAAACAAATTTATCGGGTAATCTTTATTATAATACAAAAGAACCATTCCTTACATTTACTTTTTAAAGATTATTTCTTTCAAATGTTGTCCGTAACTGCGATGCGAGTGCCGTAATGCGAGGCACATTTTTGGCTCAACGGATATGTTAACAAACAAAATTGCCGTATTTGGTCTGAAGAGCAACCTGAAGAGATTCAAGAGCTACCATTACATCCAGATAAAACAACAGTTTGGTGTGGTTTATGGGGTGGTGGCATCATCGGTCCATATTTCTTCAAAAACGAAGCCGGCCAGAACGTCACTGTCAATGGTGACCGTTATCGTACCATGATAACGGACTATTTGTTTCCTGAAATTGAAGCCCGTCATCTTCAAAACTTTTGGTACCAACAAGACGGCGCCACTTGCCACACAGCACGTGAAACCATGGCTTTGTTGCGAGAAAAATTTGGTGAACAGTTAATTTCGCGTTTCGGACCAGTCAGTTGGCCGCCTAGATCCTGTGATATCACACCCTTAGACTTTTTTCTGTGGGGTTATGTAAAGTCCAAAGTTTATATGGATAAGCCGCGTACGATTGATCAACTGGAAGCCAACATTACTCGCGTTATTCGCCAAATACCACTGGAAATGCTCGGTCGGGTCATCGAAAACTGGAACTCCAGAATGGACCACCTTAATCGCAGTTACGGACAACATTTGATAGAAATAATCTTTATAAAGTAAATGTAAGGAATGGTTCTTTTGTATTATAATAAAGATTACCCGATAAATTTGTTTTATTCATATTTTTTTTAGTTTTGGAAAAAGTAACTCCGAATGAATCACCCATTATAATAATAAATGGCCATTAACATACTCGTAAGATCTAGGGATGTTTTGATAGCTGGTACGAGTATGTGATAACGTTAAAGAATTAAATGCCGACTTTTTGATGTTTTTATATTTTTCTCGGATAGATTTCTAGTCATATAATAGGAATATGTATAGTTTATAGTATATAATGAGGCCATTATACATAAAAAGTGAGTTTAAAGCCGAACAGTGCTCAATAAAGTAATGGGATACAGTACTTTAATTTTTGCGCGCTGTGACGTCACAGCGCCCGCGCGCCGCGCCACCTGGCGAGCGCAGTGATTAGTCACAGTTAACGTCACATATTTTGTTTTCGATGATTTGACCATGGGTTCGTCCTGAACATTTCCAAAAAGGAATAACCTTTAAATCCGCACTAAATTTGCAAAATGTATACATAGATTTTTTAGCTCAGTTTTTGTAACACAATAATAACACGATTTGATCGCAGCACCAACTGTCAGGACAAACTGAAATTAAAATAGATTATTGTTGAATATTCGATACCGCGATCGTAGCGCCGTCTGCCGGATACAACGTAAAACATTCTAAAATCAACAACAATATTTTATAAATAAAATAATTAGATAAACAATTTAAATTGGACCGAATTGTGAATTTAAACTTTTCTCGAATCCACCACACACAAAATTTCATTAAAATCGGTCCAGCCGTTAAGGAGGAGTTCAGTGACATACACACGCACAGAAGAAATATACATATAAAGCTGTGAGATGTTAAATAGCTTGGTTTTTTTGTAAAATTTGTGTGTGGGGGTCAGATCACTATCTGACCGCCACACACAAATTTTACAACTTTACTATGACTTTTAGCGTTACTGAAATAAGACTTTTATAATTTTGTTTTGCGCTCTTTGTAGCTTTTCTAGGTTGGTTTTAGCTGCTCAAAACCACAGTTCTATAAGATATTCAATGTACGGTTCCACCAATGAATTATAAATAGTGTGGCGGACTTTAAGAGGAAAACATCTATCAATTCGACGTAACGCCCCCGTTAGGCTCAATATTTTAGAACAGGTTTTCTCTGTATGTGGTTTCCATGTAAGTAAATTATCCAGAATTAGTCCTAGATATTTCTCTTTATTTAATTGGACTACAATACTAAGAGGTTTGTGATCAGATTTTTTTTTTGTTTTATCTTCAAATAATAAATAGTTGGTTTTAGATGTATTGAAAGTTAACAGGTTATTTTGAAACCATATTTCCAAGATGATGAGATCCACTTGTGCGTCCTGTATTATTGAGTCAATTGAGTGACCAAAATAAATAAGGCAAGTGTCATCAGCATTATAAAGAATTGTGCCGCTTCAGGCCTATCTTGTCTGTATCGTTAAAGTAGATTAGGAATAAAGGGGACCACAAATTGAGCCCTGAGGCACGCTACAGTTAATTAACTTAGGTGCGCTAACATTGTCACCAATTTTAACGACCTGTCGGCAGCCCTGAAGATACGATTCAAAAATGTTTAAAGCCTTTCCAGTTACATCGATCGAGGCAAGTTTATTCATTAACAAGCTATGGCTAACGGTATCAAACGCCTTTTTTAGGTCGATGAAGATCCCTAAAGCAATTTGTTTCTTGTCTATGTTAATTTTAATAGTTGTGATTAAAGCTGCTGAACGAGTATTGGATTTTGATCTAAAGCCATACTGTCGTGGAGAAAGGTAGTTAAATGAATTTAAATGTAGACTAAGCCGATTGTGCAATAGCTTTTCAAAAACTTTAGACAGTACAGGCAAGACTGAAATAGGTCTACAATTTCCCGGAGACAGTTTGGAGCCAGCTTTAAAAATAGGAGTACCTTTGGCGTATTTTAATGAGTCAGGGAAGTGACCTTCGTTCAAACATTTGTTGATGCATTGAGTTAGACAAGGTAATATGAGATTCTTTATAGATTTAAGTGATTTGGCACTAATACCGTCTATACCTGTGCTGGTGTTTGCATTCAGGTCATCAATTATTTTCATACTTTCGTCTGCCGTTGCTGGTGCTATACTTACTTACGGTTGCTGGGGCACAGGCCTCCTGGCCTCTGCCCCAGCAGTGGGGATATTAAAAGGCTGATGATGATGAAGGAGATAATCTCCTTCCGGAAATCGGCGAAATCCGCCTTTAGATCATCCTGTGCGGGTGGGTTCGCTCTACACTCGTTGACGTAGCACGCACACGTTGAGTTAAGGAGAAATGTAATTTTACTCGTTAACTCTGAGCTTAAAAACAGTTGACAGAAACCTGACTGCACGTAGTCTTTTGGCTCCTACCCCTAGAGTGTATATAAAAACCGGAGGCGCGAAGTTAGCCGAAGCTACGGAGGTGAGCGTGGGTGGTTATCCTTTGTTACGCAAGGGCGAAGGGTTTGCACTTCCCGCAGCGCCGGAGACGTTGCAGAAGCCACTTCACACACTTTGTGTTTTGAATATTTTTTAGTTTAAGTGTACAATAAAGTATAAAAGTAGATAAGTAAGTATAAATAATTAAATAAACAAGCATGATGTTATGTTGGTATTTCAGATCCTCGCTACGCTATCGACGTGGACGGCACGTTGAGTATAAAATCTCCTTCCGAGGACATGAGCGGCAACTATACTTGTACCGTAAACAACTCGGTGGGGACGGCCAGTAAGACGATGCCTGTCGAAATATATTGTGAGTACTTGTTACTTTTCATTAATGTTTGACCGAAACAAAATGGGCTTGAAAATGTTATCAGACCATTGAAAAAACAGCCCAATTTTAATCAAATACGAAATAAATTTATAAGATGATGATTACACTACACATGTAGACGAACGAGACTGTCAGTTTAAAGGTCTCTATCACAACCTTCAGCTCAAAGGCGCTAGTTTTGGTGGAGCCCAATATTCGGCCACTTTTGGTGGAGCCCAATATTCGGGCACTTTTTGGCCGAAACCGAAACTCCAGCTAAAATATTTTTTTTCAAAACTGGCGGAAACCGAACCTTCGGTCGGACACTTCTTTTCAAGAGTGCTTCCATCATTTAATTCTAATGAATATAACTTATGGAGGCGAGGCAAAAGAAAAAGAGTCCCAAATATTTTTACCTCTCCAACCCTCTACAATCTGTCCAACCTTTTCCACTATCTTGGGGTCGGCTTCCAGTCCAAACAGGTGCATCTGAATACCAGTATTTTACATAGAGCGACTGTCCATCTGACCTCCACTACCCAGTTGCTGTGTATCTGGTAGCACTTGCTGTCACACCTGGCTTCTGACTACTCGTGACGTACATACATATGTCAGTCTACATGTATACAGTCAGCATACTGTGTTTAGTACAAGAAGATGAAATAGCAAATGCGGTGAAAAATATGGCTAGTATTTTCTATGGATGTATCGCTCTTGAGATACGAAAAGTGGCATTCGGTTACGCTTAAAGCAAGAATTTAAAGCACAACTTCAACAAATCTTCAAGAATGCATACATACATATTATGTCAGTCGGGAGCGGGACCAATGGCTTAACATCTCGGTATATAATGGTCGGTCACCCATCCACGGACCTGAACTCGGCAAGAGTAGCTAAGCCTTCGATCGACCCATGCGGCTGTTTTTAAGACTCCGAACGTCCGAGTGAAAAAATGGAATCCTTATCAATCGTGTGCCTGTTTGTCTGTCTGCCTGTCCTTCTATCACAGCCAATTTGCTCCGAATCTACTGGACAGATTGAGTTGAAATTTGGTGCACACTTGAATATCTGTGAGCCAAACATGGTCGTGTAAAGTAAATAAATGAATTTGGAATATGGGGGTCACTTTTGGGGTGCAAATCAGATAAATATTATTCGTTCGGAACCCTTTGCACGCGAATTCAGCCGCAAGCCCCTTAATCCCCTCATGCCATTGCAATATGTCACTGAAATACTTTACTTCGTTCCCCAGCCATCCCGACTCACACACAATCGGAAGAGAGTCTCACCTCAGTCACGCTTCTAGAGGGGTCGGACGCAACCGTGGAGTGCCCCGTGCGAGGCGCGCACACACTCAAATGGTATAAGGTTCGATATTACACTATAAAATTACAAAAGCATTACAGTTAAAATTTAAATATAGCTATGTTGTTGTTGTTGTTGCTGTAATTTTTTAGTATACAGTAAAGTGTATTCTATCTGTCTATCACTACATATTATAAAACGAATTCCCTCGCCGCCTCTGTCTGTTCGCGATAAACTCAAAAACTACTAAACGGATTTTCATGCAGTTGTCACCGTTAGACAGAGTCATTGACGAGGAAGGTTTAGGTGTATAATTTGTATCAGTGCGAAGCTGGGGCGGGTCGCTAGTGTTAAATAAATGGGAAGATGTAACTGTATTAACCAGTACGCATATTTCCAGTAGGAATATTGCCTGGGTAAGTACAAAAATAATTATTCTAATTAGTCTTTACGAGTATGTTCGATTACAAAAAAATATTGGACAAGTATTTTCTGCATTACCAAATCAATAAAAAATTACAAAGATAAAACGCATCATAGTTCAGGAGTCGGTTTGTTACGTCACTTCGTGGTAAAAAAGTGTAGCTCGACGTGAAGTCACGCAAAATTCCAACGCAGTGTATCTTTTTTATATAAAATAAAAATGACTTGACAAAAGAAAAAATACGTGTCCAATATTTTTTGGTAACTACCTATTCTAACTGACGACCAATTAGATCTTTTTTTAGGAAACTACCTTGAACTAAGTAAAGTCATACTGGGTTTTTCCATCAGGAAATTATCAATACCAGCTCATTTTGAAAACACGATAGTCTCATGGCAATAGAAGCCTCTTTCCTTCCGTACCCAAGGTACCCCTGGAGGATACCCCTGGGAGTGCCACGGGAACTTGGATTCGGACCCGTGACACCCCAGCTCAATTAGTGCAGTGCTTGGTACTTGTTACTATAACAAAGACTATTAGGTACTTGGTATTAAAACTATGTGTACCTACCTACTATTTAGGAAATAAGTAGTCCAATGTACGAAAATATTATTTTCGTATCAAATAATGATTTGTAATACTGATTGCACATCAAATTAAATACGTACGTTGTCCAAGAGCGAGCGGAGCGAGCTCGGGAGCTTAGTGCACCCCGACATAGACAGGTTGCGTTCGCTCGCTTTGCTCGCTCATTGTAGCCCCCATCATACCCTTCGTGTTAGGTTCCTTTAAACCCTGCAGACAGAAATATTAGCCAAAGCGGGGTCAAAATACCTTCTTTACGACTGTGGTTGGCACATTTCCGGCGGTTTTTTTTTTACTTTTTATAGGCACGCGTTTGATCACTATCTCACCTGATGGTAAGCGATGATGTGGTCAAAGATGGAGCACGTTTGCCTAGAAGCAACCTATTCACTCTTGACTTAAAGACTCCCAGGTTGTGGTTGACATGACCAACACCTCCCCGGGAAGACGGGCTCAAGATAATCCATTAATTATAAAAAAAATGCGAAAATGCGAGGATTCATTGATCATGATAAATAAGTCCTTGCGTTTTTTTTTCGTGGTTTCAAAGTGGGAACAGGAGTAAGAAAATACT
Organism: Polia nebulosa; assembly: GCA_951329385.1. NCBI lineage: Eukaryota > Metazoa > Arthropoda > Insecta > Lepidoptera > Noctuidae > Polia > Polia nebulosa. The sequence goes on from OX589587.1 coordinate 56,805,039, forward strand.
GACACAAAATTGCCAAAGCTTGTGGTTTCTACTGAAATTCTGGCAACCTTTCCTATTATAAGCTGTGCGACGTGAGAGAGATCATTTTCTATGCTAAAGCGTGTACAAACTTGGTTGAGAGCAAACATAATTATCAGAAGAGAGGCTGATAGGTTTAGCTCTTCTAAATATTCATCCAGAGAATATGACCTGGGGGTTTTCCAATAAAAATAGAAGACTTCCATTTTTTTTATAATGTGTGTAATAAAGCTATGTATTGTGCAATAAAGACTAATTTACTTGACATACCTACTTATTTTATTATTAATGACCCCCTCTAAAATTTCAGGCTGCGACCGCGCCTGGTTTGGGGAATATAATTAATACAAGATGGCGGTCAGTACTAGTCAGTAGGATAATAAGTTGGGCGGAAAGGAGTTGGATTACTCTGTTGGTGATGCCATCAGAGCCTGGAGCTTTTCTGGGCTGAAGCCTTTTGATGATATCCTCCACCTCCTCTAAAGTGACGGGGGCCAGGGGTTCATCAGGATCTTCAACGGATAGGAGGGCAGATCTCCTTTCGATTTCAGCGTCCACCATATCGAGGTGGGCTTGAGAGCTGGGGGTACATTCTAGGCTGTCGGATAGGCATTCCTCTTTTTCGAGGTTGCCGAAAGCAGCACTCTTATCGGGACGGGTAAGAGCAGGCTTCGATTCCTCAGTGGATTGTAGCTTCCTGTGGAGATGCCAGGAGGCATGGTGTGTGGGCTTAAGTTCGCTCATCATCTTGTTGGCAGAACGCTGCTCCAATGCGTTTCTTAACAGCTCGCTGTAACCTGCGCATGTGAGCTTTGTTTGCGTCGCAGGGAAAAGCACTGTACGCACGGATAGCTGTGTTCTTCTCGGTTATCAGCGGTGGTCTTCCACTACTGGTATTTCCCTAGAATAATCGTTAAGGATGGATTGTACGTTATCCGTAAGCAAGTCGATCGCTGCCGTCGTGTCAGCGACTGAGACTGTTGTCGGGGATGGAATCCAAGTGGGTCGACGTGGAAAATTTCAATCTGTGATTACTTGGGAGAGGGGAGTTTGGCTGGGATTGAGTTGACCCGAGCTAACCTAGGTGCATGATCATGACCGAGTGCCGACAGTGCGGCCGTATTTATAGGGCTCGGTGCACGTCCACGTGTTCCAAGTTTTTAAGTTAAGTATTGAAATTACAATAATTAACAGAAATAATGACATGCTGTTTAACTTTAATTTCACATGTTTTTTTTTTTAATAATTGATTTATGAACAAATTTTAGGATAATCAAATGATTAAGCTTAATTATTCTCGTTTTTATAATAGGTGAACTATTTTATTTGCGCCACGAGACGATACGGCCATACAGCCAGGCGGTGCGCACTCTGCATCAGCCTCGTTGATTCTTGCAGGTGGTTGTGGATTCTCGTAGGTTTTTGTTGATTCTCATTGACCTGCAAATATAGATTTAGATAGATTCTGATGGGTCGTCTTCACCCTGCAGGTCATAGTTTGGCTGTGTTAACAGCTCTTCGTGTGAGGTCGATGGAATGGGTTCAGTTGGTTCTGCAGCAGGATCTTGGTGAGTAGGTGATTCGTTTCCCGCCGATACGGTCAACTGATCACCAGGTTGTAGAGCATGGCACAGCTGATCATGGGCAACTTTGCGAGGTTGTCTACTGCCGATAACTTTCTTCACCAGATATCGATCATTTTCCAGTAAGTTTTCAGTATTTTGCGGCTCGCTGAATTTAAGGTCAAAGGTTTGGTTGCGGGGATTATTCTTAACCAATACGTAATGATGGATTTTGGCCTTATGTAGGTTGAAGCTTTGTCTGTCTTGTTCTCTAGAACGCACCTGTTGAGTAAGCGCTTCAATATCAACAGTTTCATTGTCAATATCCACCAAGTTGAGAAGCTCAGGTGGTACGCAGTGCTTTCGTTGTGTAATAAGTGTCATTGGAGCAACACTGGTGACCCGATGAGATGTAGAATTAATGACCAGTTGAAGTTCTTCAAGTACAGTGTGCCACTACTCAGTTTCGTAGTTTTTAATCATTACTGACAAATCTTGTTAATTCGTAAAAATCATTTTATTATTTGTGTCTGACAATCCTTAAGACATTAGATTTATATGGCCTCTGGCGAGTTTGGATAGTAAAAAGTTTCCATTAAACAAACACACACAACATCTCTCCCTTCCTAGCTGCTGTGGATCAAGGGTGCACCCAAGAGCTGGTCGAGGTGTCGGCGCCAGACATCACCGTTGTCGGTGCGAACAACGTAGTGCAGTCGGCCCAAACGTTCATGACGTTTCTAAACTGCCACCACCAACGCGTGGCACTCGTGTTGTCACGAGCCTGTATCCGATCGCCTGAGTTGAACTCTCTGACATTAACCTCCTGAAGCGTCGGCGTCGGTGCTGTCTCCTTCTCTTTTCTTAAAAACATAGCTTGCAGTGCCGTGCGTATTTCTCTCCCAAACATAAGCTGGTACGGAATTTGACCTTTAGCATTTGGCGTCCGTCGGAGACGAGTTTTTACTGTCACTAACTTCTCTACTAGATAACCTCCTTCCCCCTCAATGCTTCGTATGATTCTCTTAACTGTCTGCACAAAACGCTCAGCTTAGCCATTTGTTGCAAGGTGATATGAAGCGGAGGTCTTATGAATGATCATACAATCTTTTAAGTATTTTTTGAACTTCCGAAACGAACTGTCGACAATTGTCTGAAACCAAGACTTGAGGTGTCCCAAAGGTGCAAAATAGTTCTTTCAATTTTTGTATGCACCAAAAGCTTGTAATTGACTTGGTTGATATGATCTGAGTCCATTTATTTTGAGAATGATCCACAGTAATTCTTAATCTAAACTAAAACTCGTGATCCTCTCAATAATCGTGCAAAGTACTCGTAAATTCATTGTCCTTGTAACCGAGTGTTTTTTAGTGATTGGCCAGTTTCCAATGCGTGTAGTAAAGATGTGCAGTTGGAGTCATTTCTTGTTTCTGTTGCTATGGTATCTGGATTTAATATCAATGATAAGGATTTGCTGAAATTGAAAACAAATGTAATTCTGGTCAATTCTGTTGGTCTTGGTGTTTTCTACTGGAAACCTGGATAAATAATCTGCATTTGAGTTGTTCGCCGAAGTTCTGTATTCAATGCTGTAGTTTAATCCAGATAAGAAGTGAACGTAGTAAAACAGCCTCATCGTACTCATTGCTGGTAGTGTTTGATGTGGGTGGAAAATTACTATCAGTGGTTTGTGGTCTGACCATAACAATAGTAGAAAAACTTTTTCAATCCCCAGTGTATTGCTGTAGCTTGCTTGTCTATTTGACTGTAATTCTTCTCGCTACTAGACAGCTTTCTGGAAGCGAATGCTATAGGTCTTTATGATCCATCTGGAAGTCTATGTGACAATACTGCCCTGAGTCCCAGCGATGCGTCTGTTGAAAACACTATCGGCTTCTTAGAGTCAAAGTGTATCAGTACTCTTTCACTTATAATTTCTTTTTTAATTTGTATATAAGCTTGTTCACACTCTGCAGACCATAGGAAGCTTGATTCTTTCTTTAGTAGGTTGTTAGTGGGTTTGTGATCGATGCTAGGTTTGGTACTCATTTGTTGTAAAAATTTGCTATTCCAAGATATGTTTATTTATTTATTTAAACTTCATGTACAATAGTGGTACATAGGCGGACTTAATGCAACAAGGCATTCTCTACCAGTCAACCTTTAGGTTAAAAAAGCAACTCTGTGGTAGGTGTACAACCACAAATAGAACAAAATTTAAAAACCGATAAATTTTTAGTTTTTAACGTTGTATAAAGTTCTTTAAACTCGTACCTGTATTCTTGTTCTTGATCATAAGCGACATCGTCCTTGTCGTCAACGGTCTTGTTCTCGATTTTCTCTTGTACCTCCCGTATAGCCAGAATCGTCTCCTTCAGGCCCTGGAAGCGAGCAGTAATGTCTTCGTCAGACATCGTTGTCCTCTGATCGACATAGGTGTCGAGTCGCGTGTGCATCCCGCGTAGAGTCCCACGATATTTTCTTAGTTTGTCCATTTCATAAATCTATTTACACAATGTTTATTTGGTTTTTTCTCGTCGCCAATGACAAATGTTGTTAAAGGATGATTCACGTTACACCGTGTCGCCACGGCACGGCCGGGGCACGTCCACCGGGCTAGTCATTTATGCTACACCGGGCTGTCACCGCGTCGCTACCGGGCCGTGCCCCGGCCGGGCTTCGGCCGGGGCACGTCCGTGGCACGGCCGAGCATAGATCATTTCATACAAAAAGTATACTATAGATATTTGACCGTGCAATTGTTTGACCGGCAATTGTTTCCCGGCCGGGGCACGTCCGGGGCACGTCCGGGCCCGGTGCACACGTTCATGTTACACCGTGTCGCCACTGGGCCGTGCTCCGGCCGGGAAACAATTGCCACCGATATTTCGACGCCGTGCCCCGGCCGGGGCACGGTCTGACATGAATCCGTTCATACAATATATATGGAACAATCTTTGACCGGGGCACGTCCAACGGGCTAGTCATTCATGCTACACCGGGCTGTCACCGTGTCGCTACCGGGCCGTGGCACGTCCAGGGCACGGCCAAGCATGGATGATTTCATGGTGGCTATGACGTACTGCTGATCATCTGCAGTGCCCAGCTTCGTTGTTATGTCCATATGAATAACTTGGAAGGCGGTCGTTTTTTGTATCGGGTGTAATTGGGCCTGAATGGCCCCGGATCAACCTTTGGATGTTCGGCATAAAACGCAGTTATCCACAAATCTTCGAACAGTAGAACTCATTTTGTTGAACCTATAAGATTCTCTGATCAGTGCAGTGTGAAAAGAGTTTATAATGCTCCATTGAAATGACTTGGGAACGACTGTACTGAGCTGCTGATGTTCTTCTTTAAGACATTGTCCACCAAGACATAGTCTTCTACTGGGTTATTGTCACTGAGGCTGTCCATTATTGGCAGTAGTTCATCGTCCCGTCGCTGTTGAATTTTGACTTTTGTCATGACATTGACTGCAAACTCAACTATTTTAATGGTGATATGAGCCAGCTTATTGCTTGCTACGCAGTTCACGACATTTATTTGCAGTTAATGAACGTTCGCGTTTGAAGCAAATTTCGTAAGTGTGACCTGGTCTTTTGCAATAGGTACAGGCAGGTGCGGCTGTTGTTTTTCATCCTTATTGCTGCTAGCTTCAGATTTAGACTCCGAAGGTTTGAATCTACAGTCGTTGGTGTTATGGTTTGTCTTCTTACATATACGGCAGCTTGATGTAGATGGTCCGAAAAACGTGGACGTTTATTATATATAGTGGAACTGGAGCTTGGGTGACTAAGCTTCTTCCGTATATATGTTGCAACTGAAATGAGCTCAGGAACAGTGGCTGCCCTGGCATTCAATATGTCAATACGCAAGTGCCCACAAAAAAAAAACTTTTAACTAACTACTACTAACTTTTTTTTTTTTTGTGGGACATCTCGCATGTCAGCCTCTGAGGCTGTCGGCTGCTCAACCGGACTTACATGACCGAGTGCCGACAGTGCTGCCGTATTTATATGGCTCGTCGCACGTGCACGTGTTCTCAAGTTTTTAGGTTAAGTATTGAAATGACAATAAGAGAAATAATGACATGCTGTTGATAAAAAGAATTTTTAAAATCGATCCACAGAGAAATCGGTGGACATACATAAAAATCACTGATTGACATCATAATAAACTCAAAGTAATCAATTAATGATTTATGAACAAATTTTAGGATATTCAAATTATTAAACTTAATTATTCTCATATTTAATCGACTTCGAAAAAGAAAACCGCTGGTTCTATGTTCGACTTTATGTATGTTTTTTTATGTATGTCCACCGATTTCTCTGTTAGTTGTGGATCGATTTTAAAAATTCTTTTTATCCGAAAGAATATACTCCCGAGGCGGTCCCATATAAATTTTATCGAAATTGCTTCAGTGCTTTTTGAAAAACTGAACAAAAACGAAAAATACGTCTACATAGATGACAAATTTTGATTTTCTCCAATTACGAGTATGTTTAAATTCCACGTTCTATTTTATTGTGGTTTTTAGTTCTGGGGTATAACAACTAAGAAGTGAAAAATAAAAAACTTTTTTACAAAAAAAAAAAACTACTGATTTCCAAAAAAGAAAGTAGGTACACTAAAAATTAAAAAATAACTTTAATTTCGGAAGTCGGTGTCAAAAAACGAAGAAATAAAATACAGACACTGACTTCCGAAATTAAAGTATTTTTTTAATTTTTAGTGTAGGTATTTACTTTTTTGGAAGTCGGTTGTTTTTTTTTTTGTAAAAAAGTTTCTTTATAATAGTTGAACTATTGTATTTGCGCCGATACAAACACCCGTTTCCGTTCCACCCTGTACTTCCTACGTGTATCACATAACAATGTGGGTGTCGATACTTAATCACTTCTGCCCTTTCAAGGAAAGCTTACGTCAAAACAGGTGTAATTTTACCTCATTCAGTTAAGACAAAAGAAGATCAAAAAACGCCAACCAAAATACTCCTTACTTCCCTGTTCATAATACCTTATTTATTTTCACAGAACGCCAAACTAATATCAACCGGTGCACTGAAGCTATCGAACGTGTCTAGAAGCAACGCATCTACATACGCTTGTGTGGTGACCAATGCTGTTGGCTCTGCTTACGCTAAAGTACAAGTGTTAGTGGAATGGCCGCCAACTTTTACAACGAATGAGTCTACAGTGGTGGAGGTCGTGAGAGGAGACGATTGGTACTTTGACTGTGCTGTGGACGCGAAACCTAGGGGTAAGGTTAGTATACAGTTTTATTTTTTTAAATCTTAGACAGGCTCGCGCTTGTAATCTATCTGACTCGATGGTAAGCGATGATGTGGTCGACGATGCCTAGAAATAACCTATTCACTCTTGACTTAAAGAACCCCAGGTGGTAGCAATCAGAAAACACAGACTCCGGCAAGGATTTCTACAGCTTCAATAAAAGAAAAGAAAAGCTGCTACGTGCCTAAGATTTTAAAAAACCCATATAAGTTTTCTGATTCTCAACAAAACCATTTCAATATGTGGTTGCCAGGTTAATTTCTCATCCAAAAGAACCCCAAGGTACCTTACTGTTTTAGTTTTACTCACGGGCACGAGCACCGTTGAGTGAATCGTGTTTGTAGACATGTGTGAATCTGATCCGCCACATTTGGCTGTTTGACGTGAGCATTAGTGAACTGCACACAAGAGGTTTTAGTTCTGTTGAGAGTTAACAGATTATACCTCACCCACTAGCTGGCTTTTTGGAGCCCTATCTCCGCTATTTGTTGACTTCATTCCAAATCTCTCCCTGAACATCATCATCGTCATCGGCGTAGGTAAATATTTTCCCTTAATATGTGTCGTTTATGTAAATCAGGAAGAGACTAGAATCAAGAATGCTGCCCTGTGGAACTCCGTAGGTAACCGCTACTTCTGAACTAACAGCACTACTGACTTTAACCGTTTGTAAGCGACTAGTGAGAAAATATTTGTAGATTTTGAGTACTGTTCCCCTTACTCCACACCTCTCCAACTTGTCAACAAGAGCAGAAATCGAGACAGTGTCAAAAGCCTTGGCAAGATCAATAAAAACTCCGACACACTTTTGTTTATTATCTAGACAAGCTGTTACATAGTCTACCAACGAGTCAACGGCTCCTTCTGTGCTTTTACCTACCCTAAAACCAAATTGGGAGTCAGATAATACATTATTTTGTTCGAAAAAAATTATAAGTTGGTTATTGAGTACCTTTTCTAGTAATTTAGAGAGCGCTGACAATACAGAAATGGGTCTATAGTTTGTTACACTGTCTCGAGCCCCACCTTCGTACACTGGAGTGATGAGCGCCCTTTTATAAACGCTAGCAAAACGCCCTGCTCTATACACATTCTAACTATTGTAGTAAAGTGAGGGACAACGATATGTTTTGCCATTTTTAGAAATATATTCGATATAGAGTCGCAGCCTACCGCAGAGTCGTTTTTCAGATTCATGATAAGTGTTTTGATTTCTGTTTCGTCTGGTGGGAGCAATACCATAGAGCTAGGGACGCGGGGTACAATGAAATTATTTCTGAGCAGTGTGATTTCGGGGTTATTAGAACACTATATTTTGTCCGCAAGTAGTTTGCCAGCACCCGCAAAAAAAACAAATCAAACATTTATTTCAGACAATAATAGTCCATAAATGGTAAAGTACAACTAATACAAACAAAAACAATCAAAATTAAACCACAATCAAATCAAATAAAAGTAAAATCAAATGAAACTAAAATAATGTCAAAACAAAACTCAAACTAAAATGAAATCAAAAATAATTTAAAATCAAATCAAAAATAAATCAAATTAAAATCATAATAAAATTAATTAACTAATAGCCCAACCGCCAGACCCCGAAAACACAGGTGCGTGGGCATCCAGTGCCCAACGATTGGACTGTCAACTTTGTCCCCTAATGCCATCAGGATGACGTTGGTACTCCCCTCACCCTACTCATTACTGATGCGGTTCTCCTGCGCATAATAGCAAAGAATTCATTTTCATCTATATTATTATACTGCACACGTAGGGCATTGTAGGCCCGCTGCGTATATATTTCATCCACAGGCTGCAAGTGTAAAAAGATTGACAATATGCTTTGAAAAGCGTAATCTTTACACCATTCGTACAGCGTGCAAACCTACGGGCTATCATATTATACATCGGACCGACAACGCCCTACGCTCTCTCTCCAAGTCTGCATCGTCCGAGAGATCCTCCGTCACCACATGTCCCAAGTATGTGAATTTTGATACTCTTTTTAAGGGCATTCCATTCAGTGTGATCAAAGGAATCTCGGACGATACTCGATTTTTCCCCTTAAAAATTAGAAACTCACTTTTTTTAATGTTATAAGTGAGCCCGTGAGAGGCCGCGTACAATTCACATATTTGAATTAATTTTCTCACCGCATTGATTGAAGGACCCAGCAGCACCATGTCATCTGCATAACTCAGATTTTTGACTGACATAACGTCAATGGAGCAACCCACAGTGGCGCCGCTCAGTTCCTCAATCAACTGATTAATATAAATATTAAACATGGCTGGTGAAGTCAATCCACCCTGTCTAACACCGCACTCCAACTTATATGGGTCAGAAAAGGAATTAGCCCACTTAACCCGATTATTTTGATTTTCATACCAAAATTTCAATAGACTTATCAAGCCGCTAGGTACATTCAACTTCATAAGCTTTTCTCTTAACTTATCATAACAGACAAGGTCGACTGCCTTAGAGAGATCACGAAAAACCGCATAGACTAACTTTTTTCTGTCCGTATATACCTGACCGCCTGTTTGAGCGCCAATATTGCACTTTCAGTTGAGAGTCCTTTTCTGAAACCAAACTGTGTTTGGTCTCAGAAAAGGACTCAGTTTTAGATGTCCACTAAGTTGGCGTTCAAGCAGACCGTCAAGTACTTTACCAATAATTGTGGCTAACGAAATCGGCCTATAATTATTGAAGTCCGATAAGTCCCCTGTCTTATTTTTGACAACCGGTACAACAACAGTCCCCATCAGCTCAGGTGGCAGATATGAATGTCGGATACAAAAAGTATACAGCTTTGCCAGTACACGAGTGATATGGGGTCCAGCGTGCAGAAGATGCTCGACGCCCAGTCCGTCATGAACAGGAGACTTACCTTTAGATAAACTCCTAATAACTTTCGAGACATCCTTCGCCGTAAAACCAAGAGGCGTCTCTGATACAACTGACTCGGCACCGACCATCCCCCACGCAGACGAGTTGAGACTGGATTCTAAATTGCTCACGAAAGACGTTATCAATCTGTACAACATCCGTCTTACCAGTTTCACACATAGGAAGGCCCGCCTTCGGATTCAAGCTATTTGTAAGCTTCCAAAACTTCGAAAAATGCTTATTTTGATGTTGTTTAGCTAATGTGTTCATACGTATTTGCTCCTTATGATTGATATAATACCTAAGCTTACTTTTAATTTTTTTTCTACTGTGCACCATGTCATATAGGGTGTGCACCATATAGGGCCCACCGTTGGCATGTTACTCATTTTCTAGCTGTGAAACTTCTCCCAAGCCTCCCTATGCGCGTCCCTAACATGCTTATTCCAGCCTACACCACGCGGCCCTTCCTGACCCCTCGCACCTCGTGACTACATCTTATCTCTCATCGGCAATCCGCTTCCCTCAGCGAGTTAACAATCCTATTGCATGAGTCACAAATCGTTGCTTTGACTTTCGATTTTACACATTTTGTCAAGGCTTTGCTTTACTTTGTATAATTTATTTTATCAACACTACTCTCGAAACGGTGAAGGACCAAAAATTCAAAGACATGTGTAGCTGCAATACATCTTATACATCAAGACACATCCGTTCTCCGCCGCTGCGCTGGGAAGACTAGAGCTCCAGCGCCGGCCCGCAATATTTATATTATGCGCGCATAGTCGACGGCGCTAAGTTGACGGCGATCTGTGCGCCGCGCGGATTTCTTTAGGAACTATATTCTTATACCGAATATTTGTCTAGATTCCTATTGGTTCATAATTTTGTCAATAGACCACTACTTGTACACCTAAGTTTAGTAATAAGACATGTGCATATTTTGTAAATATTTATTCCATATTCCTCTTTTCTTGTGACTCAAACTTTCATCGTAACTATACATCTGGAGTATTATTTCTACACACCACCTAAGCGCTACACATGTGACAACCACCAACTCGCACTGGGCCCGCTTGGTGAATTACGGCCCATTTAGGGAATGAACCTAAACAGGAGGCGTGTGTCCCAGTAGTGGGATCATAATAAAGAACTTTTTTTTTTTGGGTGGGAAATCATCAAAAAACTTCCCGCTCTGGGTGGAACGGGAGGGCGTGTCAGACTCTTACTGACTAAAACCTAGCCCGTATTCCTTCAGTTGCCTGTGCCAGGGGCCGTGATGGTTCTTTCAAACACACCCGCGACACTGGCAGGCATCGGGCCTAGCGGACCCCGTCAATTACTGCTGATATCCCTTTGAGGCGTGCGTGGAACACTACGCGCCGTCGACACTCGGGCCTGGTCCTTATCGGACGGTGAGCTACGCCCTTTTGCTTCGTACCATGGCCTGGACCAGGGCCGGAAGCGAGAGGTCGCCTCCACGAGGACACGGCGGTGCTCCGCCCAAGCAGGGCTGACCTCCACCGTATGCTCCACCATTTCCTCCGAGCATTCGGATTATGCCTATGTTGTTTTTTTCTATTTATATGCACGCGTTTGACCACTGCCTCACCTGATGGTAAGCGATGATGTGGTCGACGATGGAGCACGCTTGCCTAGAAGTAATCTATGCACTCTTCTTTTGTCATTTTGGGTTGACCGTAGACTCAGTATCCATTAAAAAACTTTTTCAGGCGAAATGGGTGTTCAACGCCAAGCCATTAGTATTTGAAGACTCCGACCGTTTGAAACTCATCAACATTCAGCCACACAAAGCGGGCTCATATAAATGTATCGTCAGCAACATACACGGAACTGTAGTCAAGCAGTTCACTTTGAACGTCTTAGGTGAGTTCTTACCATATCATTATTTTCGAGGATTCGCTCAATATGTAGGCTCATGGCTTACTAACTATTTAAAATTGATTTCGTTTCACTTTTATCTTATGAAAACCGCTTCTATTTTGAAAGTTCCTTGTACTGTTTTAGTTTTCATAAGAAAAATGTTCCTGAAAAAAAAAACGTTCAAAACGAAAATTTAAGACCACTTCCTTTCAGTGACATAATATTAGAATTGGTATTTATTATTATGTGTAATACATATATTCAGATATTTAGACAAGACTTATTTATGTAGGTTTATATTGTACTCCTAAATCTCTCTCTCGAATGTGCTCTGTCTCTATCACTCAAGGGTTTGCTGGGAGAAAACTCACCGTTGAGTTAAGCTCGCCTTTGTACAAGAATTGTGTTATCACTGTGTACTATGTAATGTGTTGGTGTACAATAAAGAATTAATAATCACCCATTATTTTAAATAGTTAAACATGACGAATATGGAGGAGCTCGTAGCTAAAGTAATAACAGCCGCACGGGTCGATCCATCAGGTTAAGCTACGCGTGCCGGGGTTGGTCCATGGATGGGTGACCATCTTTACATACCGAGACTCCTCCGTGCCTCGTAAAACACGTTAAGCTGTTGGTCCCGGCTGTCAATCGTAAATCTTTGACAGTCGTTACGGGTCGTCAGAAGCCCGAAAGTCTGACAACCATTCTTACCAAGGGGTTTCGGGTACCTCCACAACCTAGTTACTGGGTAACAACCCAGTAACTGGGTTGTGGAGGTCAGATAGGCAGTCACTCCATGTAAAATACTGGTATTCAGCTGCATCCGGTTAGACTGGAAGCCGACCCCAAGATAGTTGGGAAAAGGCTAGGCAGATGACGACACATGACGAATATGGCAATGTATGATGAACGTACAATTTTGTTTCAGAACCACCATTCATTTCCGAGTTCGATATGCTAGATGTTCAACTAAAGGAAGGTGTGAACGCGACATTAGAATGTAACGCTAAAGGCACACCCGCGCCGAACTTTACATGGACTTACAAGTTAGTATACCTTTACCGGACGAGTACTAGGCTAAGAAACTTCTACTTCACTAGACTCAATTGCCATGACAACGGAAAAAATGTTATTAATGGTTTTCTTCTTCTTTCGAATCGATGGCTTCTTAACTTTTTAAATACTTTGGCACAGAATCTGGCCACATTAATTGCAGCATCTGCAGTAGCGTTCATCACGTCCTCCGTAGTGCAGGTGTATGGGCACTTGGTGCATTGCAGTGAGTGAGTTATGTTCTGGCACTGCACTCACATTGGATATCAGACGAGTCTATAAAACCCCACTTTGCCAAGTCGTATTTGCAGCGGCCTACCTCGGTACACAACCGATTGAGTGCTTTCCATGGAGGCCACTGCAGTTCCCGTCCGGGTTTCAGGCATTCCTGGGGTTTCAATATTCAGGGAGTGGCTGATGGTTAATGGTCAATAAGTAACAATAACAAGCTACAACGGTCAATTGGTTTGGTTGATTTGTTTCGACTGTTTAGTGCAGGAAATGACTGAGAATATGTAAAGGTCAAAAGGAGAGGACAAACTGGATGTGGAAAGCAGAGGACCGAGTTTTGTGGCGAGGCAAGGGGCATGCCTATGTCCAGTAGTTGACTGCGATAGGCCGAGTCTATTGATACGTTACTTACCTGTTTAGTTGGGCATCACAGTGAAAGGCATAGCATAGTTATCGTAAATCCGGCTACAAGGGCTATAGATATCTGCTCAGGGGTCGTGGATAAATTCGAGACAGAGTTACCGCATACCGTGCGACCGTGTACCTAGGCACTCAGGGCAGGGAAGGAACAGCGGTGGGTTTTAGTCAGTAAGAGTCTGTCACGCCCTCCCGCCCCACCCAGAGCGAGAGAAGTCATTGAACGATTTCCCAACCCAAATTTTTTTTTAATTTTTATAGATATGGATTTTTTTTTTTTATTATTACTTATTTGATGATTAAGATGGTAAACGATGATGAGGTCGAAGATGAAGCACGCTTGCCTAATGTAACCTATTCACTCTTGACTTAAAGACTCCCAGGTTGTACTTAACAGGAAACACAGACTCCGGCAGGGAATTCCACTCCCTAGCTGTAAGCACAATGAATGTGTTCGCAAAACTTTTTGTGCGTGTGGGTGGGATGTCCATCATGTACCGGTGGCGCATCGCCGTACGTCTAGTGGTCCGATGATGGAACGGGATTGATGGAGTTAAACTATGCAATTCCGTCGCACACTCTCCTAAATGCAACCGATAGAAAACCGACAGGCTAGCAACTCGGCGTCGATGGTCAGGACTGTGGAGCCTCGACTCGACGAGCCTAACATTGCCGATGATCATCTTGGCTCGATTCTCAATGGACTCAAGCGCATCAAGCTGGTATCTGACAGATCCATCCCAAAGATGAGAAATCCATACACGATCGAACTTGCGCTTGTTGAGGGTATGCAGAGCAGAGTGTAGAGTCCCACAACCTCCATTGAAAAGGGAGGATCCTCCGACCAGACGGGTGTTGTGTCTGGTCCGGGCAACTGCCCGATAGTTGATTTCGGGCTGTTGTATATGTTTAAATCGCGCGGAGAACTCTGCTTGCGCGATGTAGGAATTTGCTGTTCTAGTTCGTATGTAGCGTCGATCGGAGATCGATTGTTCTCGATGAGTTGTTCATACGTGATGCTTGCCGGGCCAGTGAAAGGTTGGTTCCAGTGAGTCGGAACCGGAAGAGGCGTATAGTTCACGGTGAGTCGGAACTGTCTGCGGTGATGATATCCCAGTGAGTCGGGATGATGTAAGCAGGCTCTAGTGAGTCGGAGTACTGCTGCGGGCTCCAGTGAGTCGGAGCAGTGCGTCGTCGTCTTTTGTCGTCGTTTTTCGTTGTCGTCGTTATCGTTGTCGGCGTTATCATTGTCGGCGTTATCGTTGTCGGCGTTATCGTTTTCGACGTTATCGTTGTCGTCGTTGTTGTACTGGCTGGCTGTATGACTCATTGCTGAAGAGCTTGGAGGAAGTGATGATGATGACGTCACGCTGGAGTAGCTCCACGAAAGCTGCACTGACGTTCATAGTTGAGGGTCACCAGTGTAGAGGTGATGACGTCATGACAAAGGCTGCGCTCACGTTCATAGTCGAGGGTCACCAGTGTGGAGGTATGCGGGACAGGGTGTAAAGTCCCGCTAACCTCCGTTGAAAAGGGAGGATCCTCCGACCAGACGGGTGTTGTGTCTGGTCCGGGCAACTGTCCGATAGTTGAAATCGGGCTGTTGTATATATTCAAACCGCGCGAAGAACTCTGCTTGCGCGATGTATAAATTTGCTGTTCTAGTTTGTATGTAGCGTCATAGATGTCGTTACACGCTTGATAAAGTTTGAGCAGCTGTTCCGGCGTGAAGTACCGTCTCACCTTTGCTAGGATGCCCAAATTTTTGGCAGCCAGTTGAGCCAATTGAGGGTGGATGTTAACGTGACACCAAGAAGATCAAGATGATCGATAATCGGCACGGTTACACCTCAGAAAATGGATCCGGGTGGAATTGGCTCCTTTTAGCTAAGAAAAGATACGCCTGGGTATTGAACTTGACCAGATTGGTATCGCCCCATTCAGAGACAGCCTGTAAGGACTAGTTCAGACGCTCAACAACAGCTCGTGCGTTGGACACGTATCTCTCAGCAACAGTACTGTCGTCTGCATACCCAAAGGTGGTTTAAGCAGATCATTAATATGCAGCAAGAACAATGTTGCCGAGAGCACTGACTCCTGAGGAACCCCGGCATTAATATCCAGCAGTCCGGACGAGCAGCCATCTATAACCACTTGGATAGACCGATCCCTCAGGAAACTGCAATCCAATCACACAATCCGGCGGGTAGACCGAAGGTAGGAAGCTCACTAATAAGGCTATCGTGCCAGACTCTGTCGAAGGCCTTCGAGATGTCAAGGGAGACCGCAAGTGCCCCGCCGTGTTTCTCAATGGCCTCACTCTAGATGTGAATGGCATACTGCCATTGATATGCTAGAAGATCCCCAATTGACTGATTTCGGCGGAAGCCATATTGTCAGTCACTAAGGATATCGTTAGCTTCTAGGTGTGCCAGGAGCTTGTTACCATTCAGTACGCGTTCCATAGTCTTACAGAGTATGGAAGTTACCGAGATGGGTCTACAGGTTGCTGGGTCAGTTCGACTATTTCTTGGGCACGGGTTGCATTTTAGCTTGCTTCCAAGCCATCGCCACTTTTCCAGTCTCAAACGAAAGGCGAAATAGGCGTGTCAAGATCAGAGACAACTCAGACGCACAAGTCCTCAGGACAATTGCCGGTATCCCGTCGGGGCCACTAGCCTTGTTCACGTCTAGGTTACGCAGTTCCCTACGGACGTCCTTCTGATGCATGTCCAACATAATCGACCCGCATCCATCAGGAGAACCTGGGGTTTTTTTTTTGGGACAAGCTGCCACACTGTTCCCATACCACTGTAACTTCTGTAAGACAGAATCAACAGTGGCGACCACCAGAAAAAACGCCGAGGCAATGAAGCTCTACGAGTTCCAGAGAAACGATTAAACTGTCCTGGGTCCCGCAACGAAATTAATCCGGAAAGACAGCGGAGGAGTAAGAAAAACATAATTTCCACTTCCCTCCTAATCAAGCGGGAGACAGAACAAAGCTAGGCCATTCGGCACAAAGGGGGTATTTACAACTGGGATAAGCCCAGTTGCCAAGCACAACTGGTTAAAAACACTAATATTAGTGGGTCCCAAAATTGTGAGCTGTTACACTTAATTCCAATAATTATAGATATGGCAAAAACTCTTGAATGCACGGACATTCGTTCTAGTTTCCACAAGGTCCGTGTAATAGACAACTCCAGACGTAGGCTGAATACTATCCAACATAATATTGCGTTCAGTTTGCCAAAGAGTCCACTCCCATAGGATATGATGTGCGGATTGTTCGTATTCTCAATCAGGTGTAGAACATGTCAAGCTTGAAGGAAAATAGTTTACCCTTAAAGTTGCCATGACCTTTGAGAAATTGGGCAACACAGTGATCCACCTCCAGCAATGTCCTATCCAGTCATTCACGAACCGATGGGAAGAACTGGTGGCAGTGTCTGCCTTTGATGGAACTTTCCCACCTACATTGCCATTCGGATAAAAGGTCCTCCCAAACGTCAGTTTGAGGTTTAAGTAATCTAGAAATCTTGGTACGATCGCGTTGAGGTAAAAAGTCTGGGTCCGTAGTCTTTCGTGCAGAATAGTACATTGCAGCACGTCGCTGCACCTCAAGATCGACTGGAAGTACACCTGCCTTACCGGTAGGTAAGGCTTCAGTGCTTACCGTCCTATTCGCTTTACATAGGAAAATCAAAGCTAAACGTTGGCTTTGTAGCAATTTACGTCATACCGCCCGCACGCGCCCCAATGGTGGCCCTATCCGCCAAAACAGGTGCCCCGTAGCACATATAATCCAGGTAAGTAGCCCCATAGATCGTTTTTAACGTTAGGAATGATATGATGCGAAGGTAAGACGGTTCCAATCACCCCAATGAGATATTAAACGAAGGGAAGTCTTAACCAAACTGACAACTACTCTCAAGGCCAGCCCGAGTACTTGACTGAATGATCAGCAGCCCATCGTCCGCATACCCGGTTAATGAGCAACCGCAAGAAAGCGAAATCGTGAGAAAATCATCGTACCCCGAATTCCATACGTACGGGCCTATCACTGAGCCCTGAGGACATCTCATGGTTAGCGATTTCGTCACAAAATGATGTACAAGTTTGAGCAACCATTGCAACAGTACGAGTGAACAAGAGTATTAATATTTTTGTAGCAACCTCGGGTTTTCATTTTTAGTAGTAGCATTGGTCTTGGCCATTATCAAAAGCCCCAGAATTATCCAGAAAAATCCCAATAACGTATTTATATTCGGAAAGATTAACAATTTTACGGACAGAGAGTGCTGCGTCGACGGTAGATTTTCCAACAGTAAATATATAGCCTTGGCGTATATAGCCCTGTCGCCATTTCCGAGGGAAAATATCATCCGCTATGCATCGGTTATAGACAGTTAAAATCGCGTCACCCGCTGTTTTACACGCTTCTATAATTCGTTAGATGTTTTATCTTCACCTGCCGATTTGTTAAGAGACCAGGGGGCTTTGCGCCAAGATTCCGCAAACAGAGACAAACAAGTTTGCATTTGATGTGCAATCAATATATATTTAATAAATTCTTGTTATCAAAAGTGGTTTTAACTAGTGATACAACACTATTACCTGGTGTTATCGGTTAACTTTAAAATATCCACTGTATCACCAGAAAAAAAAGGTGTACGGTGGGTCTGCACAATTTGGAAATATACCTGATGTTATATTACATATTTACTAAAACCTTTTCAGTAACACAAACTGGCTCCAGCAGCGCTCCAGTTTAACAAGTACCAACATAAACAGACAATCGGAAGGCTTATATCGTTGTGATGCCGAGAACAAAGCAGGAAAGACGCATATAGTGTACAGAGTGAACATAATCGCGGGTCCCACGGTCATGGACATTGTGGCGTTCAGCGATGGAGAGGGGGTCACCGTCGATGGAATCGTGGCAATTGTGGTGAGTAACAGTTTCAGTTAGAAAGTTACTTACTAAAATATACAGAGTGAACATAGTCTCAAGTGCCAAGATCATGGATATTGTGGTGTTCAACAACGCAGAGGGAGGGAGTCGTTTTTGATGGGAATGTGGAAATTGTGGTGAGTGAAAGTTTGTGTTAAATATCTATCTTATTGTGTATAGAGTTTACATAGGCATATGTCTCAAGGTCAAGGACATTATGTAAATAGAAACGAGCGAAATTGGTTTTAAGGTCAAAGTGTTCATCCCTTTTGTCACATACATAACTAATAAGTGACAAAGGGATGAACAAAACTGACGAAAGTGGGCGTACTACACTTCTACCTGTCACGGTGCGGAGGTGGTGTCACGTTGCGGGACCGGAGTGGTGGTGTGACACGTAGAGGAGGACGTAGAGTAGGAGGATCGTAGATGAGGAGTTCAATGAATAATAACACACGACGAGTTAACACATTATATTTGTTATTTACAACAGTGGGCTTTATTATAATATTACGAACACATACACTGTGATTAGTTACGTAATTTAATTGTATTAATGCACAATTCTAGGAAACTGGTAACTGACACTTGAAGAGTCGAAAAATGACAATGAGGAGCTTCTACTAGCTCGGCTTTAGAATTTGAACTGACTTTTAATATAAAAACAGACTATTGACATAGAAAACAAGTAATTTTTGAATTTGAAATTAAAAAAGGTAGCAAAGAACGTAATTTTGGAATAGAGGTCAAAAAATAAACAAGGCTTTAACACTGCCTTGTTACATACCTACCCCTTTTATAGACGTTATGTTATTTTCTAGCAAGGTTCCCACACCCGTATAGCCTGCAAAGCCACAGGGAACCCCATCCCAGACATACAGTGGATAAAGCAAGGGCAGGTGGTCAGTGAGAACTCATACGATATTGACTACGCAGACCTTGTGTTGAACAATGTTCAGGTCGGTCAAGGAGGCGTTTATACCTGCGTGGCGGCCAACGAAGGAGGGACCAGCGAGAGGAATGTGAAGATTGATGTACTTGGTGAGTTTTGTAGGTGATTAAGTGTACCTATTCTGATGCAAGTGGGCAAACTTTGTCATCGCAGCTGAGCTCGAATTGACAAGTAAGTAACTATGAGTGTAATTTCAAATTCCCACACCTATCAAACGACATTTTTCAACACACTTAAAAACTGGGATGCAATTTAGGCTAACAGACAAAAAATATGGCCTATTTTTTTTTCAGGAATGTTTTAAACACTTTGTTATTAGGTTATATGTCGTCAGGGCTTCAAGTCCCAGTTCAGTCATGCCGTTTTATTGGGTTTTTCTGTGTAAAAATTCTCAGCTAGGTCCTCCTGAGAATGGCCCGAAAAGTTATAAAAGGCTCTCCTTAACTACCTGAAAAACCGGTAGCAGAGATTCTTAAAAACTGTCGTATCAGGATTAATTTTGTTTCTTACAGAACCACCAAAAATCTTCCAAACCCTATTCCAAAATTCGAACTCAAGTACGAGCGAGGTTCACCTAGAGGTGCTGTCAGGTCAAGCGTTCTACTTGCACTGCCATCCTTATGGGAACCCGCTTCCCTCCGTTTACTGGTTCAAAGACGACGTGCCTCTGAAACTTTTTGATGAGTCTATGGTTTCTACGAACTTTGGAGAGGTTATCGTGGTGAAGAAAGCGCTGGCGGAACAGACGGGAAATTATACTTGTGTGGCGAGGAATAAAGTTGGCAATATTAGTGTTGTATACTTGGTCGATGTTCTAGGTGAGTACTTTTTGTGTATTCTTTAAGTATATCAAAATATTGTTTTTTCATTAATGCACTGCACTTGATGATAATGATGCGATCTAGCGGATTGCGGCCACAGTGACCTTAAGCCGACTTTAGTTCATAAAAACCGCCCAGGTGCGTGTCGGGCCATGTGCAGTGTAGGGTTCCGTAATCGTCCGTTATAACATGCGGACTTAGAAGAGGGCTATATATTTATTACTATGAACATATTAGTTGAGTTCACTGGTTTTACGTTAAAATTAATAACTAGAAAAACCAAAATATTTAATTTAGTTCTAAATTATTATAAATCACTGCAATTAATTACTTTTAATTTATAATATTTCAGAATATTAAATTGTAGGTTCAAATTATAATGAACACTTAGGATATATTGTTTTGTACGAAATTTTAGATGGGCGACTATTACTCTTTAACTAACAGAGCTAACTCAGGTTTTCTTCAAAAGACCACTACAGACACTAAGCTGCATGGTCCTCATATAGAATAATGTGAATGCGAGAACTATGTATGTCGTTATATTCATGTAGATTTTATGATTGTCTGGCAGTTTGAGTATTTTTGCGGCCTACTCAAATGTCCTTACTTTGGTATTGTTCGTCGGTTCGTTGAGCTCCTCAAAGTTCTGAGTTGAGCTTCGCGATGACTGACAAATGCTTGCACTGTCTGGACAGCTCCACTCGAATTCGTGTGTTGCTTTCTTCAAAAAGCTGATCCCAGACATAAACGTACATGGTTCTCATATGATTTAACCAGTACACATTGTATGGATTTGAACACTTTAAAAGAGACTTTGACCTCTGAGTTTGTTTCGGTGTTTCTTCTCAGGGTAGTCAGCTAGGAAACACCGGCCTCATATAGCTTAAACTGACAAAAAACATTGACGTGTAAAAGTGTTCCTTGTAACCTATTTACTGAATAAACATCATTTATCATTTATCATTCATTTATCATTTATCATTAGTGATATATTTTTAAGTTCGGCATATGCTCGACTCAAACAAGACATTTCACTTTAAACAAATCGCTAAATCGAAAAATAGTCTTCACAACCCCGCAATGATTTTGACCTATCCAAAGATACCCCACGTATCGTTGGATACGTCAAAATCATTGACACGTTATTTTTTATGGTAGCTCCCGTACCATGCAGGTACGGGAGCTACCATAAACGACGGCACGGTTGGCGCAGTGGTTGAGTGTTCGGCTGCTGCGCTGCGTGTCGCGGGTTCGATCCCCGCACGGAACAAATATTTGTATGACCTGCAGATAGTTGTTCCGGGTCTGGGTGTCTTGTGTATGTGAATTTACATGTTTGTGAACACACCCACGATACAGGAATATTCCTAGTGTGGGGCAACGTTTAAAAAAAAAAAAAATATATATATATATATTTTTTTTTTTTCAAAATTTTTTTTTTTCGTTTTCTTGGCAGAGCAGCTTTCTAATATACAATGCTTTAGAAAAATGAGGCACGTACAAGCGAGGATGTAAAACATTTTATGGCAAGGTTAAGTTAACACAATGTTATTTTTTTTATTTTTTTTATTTTAAAACAGTAACAAATAACAACTAAATCACGAAAATTCGGCAGTAAAAATTACAAAGGGGTCGCAATCACACGTATCCACATTCAATGACAATCACAGAACATTATTTACGTCAATTTAACAGACGACATAAACCGGTAAAATTGAAAAAACCCGGCTGTAACAAATTATGAAGGGATTAGGTAACATTTTAAAGCACCATGCAACAAATTGGGCTCAGTGTCAGAGTTATAACATAATAATACGCCATTGTAAAGGATTATGTTCGTACTTAAATTGTTACTATCGGCACCACCTTCAATTCCATTGCAGAAAAAAGATATGCATCTAAATAGGTTTTGTAGAAAAAGACAATTGGTAGTCATAAAATAATGGGAAACAATAGATGCGCCTGCGCCCGTGTGATTTACAACACTCTCCATCCCTCTCACACCTCTCGGATGCCTAGGCGCCCAGGCGCACGTCCGCTCTCTCATCAAATCAATAAATCATTTATTAGAATAAAATACAACAGCCATTGGCGTAATTGACGGCACCTATACAGGCTGTAAGGAACAAGAAACCGCAAACTTTGCGAAAAGGTTACATCTAATGCCACTAATAAAATTATGATAGTCATTAATCTCGGTAATGATCGGTTACAGAAATTTTCATTTTTGAACGCGCAATGTATTGTAAACATTGCGATCTCGAACACGCCGTGCTACTACTTACCTACACTCGCGCTGGCAGAGCGCGCCGCGCGCCGTAGGTATAGGCCGGCAACTTGAATGAACTCTAGCGAAACAGCTGTACGTATTTTATTTACATTGATGTTTTTATTAGTAGTAATTAGCTCATTCGGTTGGATAGGAATAACGATTTTAGACACTCTAAAGTAAAAAAAACTGCAGAAAAAAAATAAAAATTGAGGGAAACGCCGACGAAAAATTCCAATGCTAGGGCGTCCAGAATCGTGTACTGAATCACTGGTACACGTATGTGCGTTTATGTGCCTTACACGGTGTATATGTACCTACATCGAAAAAAGCTCTAACTTTTTATTTCAGAGAAAAACGTACGGTTGCAATAAGTTTCAAAACTTTTTGAAACCTTTTGTGATGGTATGTAGTGACGGCTACATTATCGACGTTTATGGTCCATATGCAGTTACGGACTTTGATGCAACAATAATGAACAATATATTAAACAATGAGGAAAATCCTTTCCACTGGATGTTTCACCAGAACGAATGGTTCATTTTGGACAGGGGCTTTCGAGATAGCCTAGAAAACTTACAGGCATTGGGATATGAGACACACATCTCACCAACAAAAGATAAATTTGAAACTCAATTGACAACAATTCAAGCGAACAAATCACGATTAATAACATTGTGTCGGTGGGTTGTATAGGTTTAACAAATAAACTACTGCGACAGGACTGTTTTAATAGAGCCTTGTCACATTTGTTTGTTGACTTTAAAATTGTGGTCGCTCTTATTAAAGCATTTTACGAGCTAGCTGTTGATAATGAACATGCAAATGACCTTTTAAAAATAGCCAATGAAAGGCATACACCTAATCTTTTGAACGACTAAGTACAACTAAGGAACCTTAACAGGCAAAGAGCCGCATTTATTACAAGGAAAGCAAATCAGGTGGGAGATTTTCCTCGGCTAACAAGAAATAAATGAGATTTTTATGATATCCCTTGGGTCATATCAAATCGAACTTGCTAAGTCATATTGCAGCGAACATTTTCGCAATGGTTTATATACGATAGAAATATATCGAGAAAATGAATTACATGATTTAGCAGCATGCATTATCCAATACGGAGGAAGAATAAAATCAAGACATGTTCGAGCACTTACATATATTATCTGTGATATTACGTATATATTCTGGTCAACAGAAATTAAATAGGCCCAGATGCCATCGCTCAATATAGCTGCTCGTGTCTAACAGGTACATGCACAGTAGGAAGTTGTGCACATACTATTTCAATAATATGATATATAGGGTTAGATAGGCACATACAATTCAATTCACCCGCAGGTATCTAAACGATATTAATATTGAGATTGATTGAAATAATATTTCAATCAATCTCATCATCATAAAATATTTTTAGCTGCTAACAGCTGTTTTATTTCTTTTATGTATTTATTGCACCTGGAATTAAAACTAGCTTTAAGATGTCAGATGATGTGGTTTGCAGGAACATAATTTATTTATTTATGGTAGGAGAAAAATATTTATAGCTAAATAACCCCATGGTTTCTTCAAATCAAATCAAAAATGTTATTTGTTAGAATATGGTAGAATAGATGAATTCTTCACAAAAATGAATTTATATATTTATATTTATTGCTCTCATCTCTGTTGGTGGGTGAGCCCAGGCTTCATACTTTATTTAAATTTATTTATTAACACTATATGCACATACAAGTACAGAGGCGAACTTAACGCCTCGGGCATTTTCTACCAGTCAACCTTTCCTTTTTACTTTGTACTTTGACTTCATACTCGTATTTTGTGCCGATGGTCCTTTGATAGAATTATAGTGACGGTGAAAAACGTTTCGGTTATGTCCACTCCTGCTTATTTTAGGTTTCTAGCTTAACACGGTACTTTTAAATTGGAATGAAATAATATAACTAAATGAAAGCCACATAATTTCATAACATAAATAGTTATTATTACTTGTGACAGCTGCTGTATAAATAGATTACCTACTTATAATAAATTTGGCATCTATCGTAACTGTAACATGTTTATTGTGCTTTTGTTACAAAGTGTGCATTAAAAATAACCTTTTTTTAAATTCTGTCTAATGCTATTGTGAACGGAGTATTACAGTCTCTACGCTATGCCTCCGACGCCGACAAAAAGACAAACAGCCCGAAACTATAAGGGTTCCTTATCCTTGTTAGGACTACCCTAAAAAATTTGTGCATTCTTACAGAACTTATTCAGTCACGCATAGATCATTGTACTTGTAGGTACTTTTCTTGGCAGTTTTTACATTTGATTCAGATTTGACGAAAATGTGAAGAAAACTTACCTTTCATTTTTGATTTACTCGTGATTTTTTTCAGTACCTCCACCTACACCCAAAGAATCTTCCAAAAAGGTGACAGGCGGTTTCGGAAAGCCATTAGTATTGACTTGCCCAGCTGTGGGCAGTCCGTTGCCCAGCGTCATGTGGATCAAGCACCCTTACAGTGAAATAAATGGGGATGAGAGGGTGCTTCTGTCTGATGATAACTTTAGCTTGGTGAGATTACTTGTTTAATTTATGATTGAAGTTATGTTTAATAAGTGGTGAAGCTAGGTTACGAAGCTATCTGTCTATTTCCACCAGAGCTGTGGTGCAGCGGAGCAGGTAAAATAAGCTTTGTTGCTTGCGCGTATGTTAAAAGTTTTGGGAACACTTTCATACCGTGCATACGGCTAAGGAGTCGAATTCCCTTTCGGAGTCTGTGTTTCCCTTTTTTCATATGGAGAAATCCTTACTCTCCGTCTGAGGAGAACGGAGAGTTGTGTCCTACCGACAAAAACCCTAACATTTTCTACCAATACCATGAGTCAGGTCGAGCGTGCTCCATCGTCATCCATCCACCCACCATCAGGTAAGATAGTGATCAAACGCGACTATATTAATTGTAAAAAAAAAACTAATCCCTATATTCTAAGGGCCAGTATCTGGATTAAGTGTCTGAAGTTAAGAACGTGAATGTCAAACCCTGGTTTATGAATTGAATATCTGGAGTTATGTACCTACGTGTCAAAACCTACTTCAATGATAAAGTTTGACAGGTTTTCAGACTAAAGTAAAGTCAAAATTGCCAACACTAGGAATTAATCTATATCATGGATGTGTTCACAGTTTGAAAAATTATCAACTTCAAATACTTTTATTTCAATGCCCAATGAGTTTTATGCCTCCCCTTTTTTATGCCACTTTTACATTTTAGTATTATTTATGATACTAGTGCGGTAATTTGGTTTTTACAAACGAGTAGACGAATGTAAGCCCGAGACAAAGTCGAGGGTTTACCATATTCATGAGTTTGTAAATACCAATCCGCACGTGGGGCTTACAACGTTTTTCAACACATTTGCGAGAAAACAATACAATAGGTAATGAAACCAACTTTTGTTTTTGATGTGAAACATCTATTGGCGTGGCTTGGCAGTAAAACCGAATCGAATGTCGTGACGAAAAATGGCATGACGCCGTCGTGTCACGAGACCCCCCTACTACGCCACCGCTCTCGACTCTGTTCTCTCAAGAAACATGTATGCGAAAAAAAGTAACACAATAACAACCACGAACAACAACAACAACACTACCAACAATAACAACCAACAACAACACCGACAACAAACAACAATAACAACCAACAACAACACCGACAACAAACAACAACAACTACAACACAAAAACACACAACACACAAAATAGATGTTTTACATCTGCCGGGCGTCCCGGGACATAAACCGTAAAGGGTTCGCACGCCACTATACAACGGAGCGTGCGGGAAAATAGGTACTTAGGTGAGAGTACCTATTTAACCGCACGTTCCATTGTATGGTGCCTAATTTTGCACTTTTGAACAATGTATACAGGATTCGTTTTTGAGAAAATGTGTTGAAATATAGTTATTTATGATACTAGTGCGGTAAGTTGGTTTTTACAAACGAGTAGACGAAGGGCTTACCATAGTCACGAGTTTGTAAATACCAATCCGCACGTGTCTCATACAAAGTTTTTCAACACATTTGCGAGAAAACAGTACCTACAATAGGTCATGAAAAAAACTTTTGTTTTTGATGTGAAACATCTATTGGCGCGGCTTGGCAATAAAACCGACTCGAATGTCGTGACGAAAAACGGAATGACGCCGTCGTGCCACGAAGCCCCCACTAACCTACCTCTCTCGACTCCCTTCTCCCTAGAAACATCTATGCGAAAAAAAGTAACACAACAACAACCAATAACAACAACAAACATCAACAACAACCACAACCTACAAAAACAAAAAACAACAACCAGCAACAACAGCCACAACTAACTACAACAACAACCAACAATAACAACAAGCTCCACCGACAACAACAACACTACCAACAACAACAATATTAACAACCAACAACAACAAAAACAACCAGCAACAACCATAACTAACAATAACAACAACAACCGAAAACAATACTAACAACAACAACCACCACAACCAACAACAACACCATTAACTACAACACAAAAAGAATCACAACATGCAAAATAGATGTTTCACATCTGCCGGGCGTCCCGTGACGGCTAATATATTTTTTTTCGTAATGTGAAACTCCTTGGTAGAATTCTATGCTTTGTAGGGAAATTAAAAAAAAAAACGTAAAGGATACGCAGGGTTTTCCCGCACGCTATACAATACAACGAAACGTGCGGTAAAATAGGTACTTAGGTGGGAGTACCTATTTTACCGTACGATCCAATAAAGGTGCGTCATTTTTAACACAATGAATACAGGCTTCGTAAATGCATTTTTTAGCAAATGTGTTGAAAAGGTACTTATTTATTAGCTTTTATACATAAACTATGTAATTTAATAGTATATGGTTAAAAGGTTACGTCACACACTAATCTAATTTGAAGGTAGAGGCTTCTACAACTACGTTTCTGGAAGCCTCACTGACAGACTGACCTCGGCAAGCGTATCTTAACCTCGAAGTTCGATCAATTACAACTAGCCATGAGCTCCTACCCTTTAAATAGCAGAATGACTTTGATAAAAATGGGAGTGTTAAGATTTCTTTTTGTATTAAAAGAAATCTTAACACTCCCATTTTTATCAAATATTATGTAAGTATTTTATCTCGTTATGTAACAAGGAACACGGCTTGAATTAAAACAATTTTCTTTCAGATCATCAACAAAACAGAAGTTTCTGACGGCGGTAAATACTCGTGCATCATGACGAACAAAGTAGGCACCACGGAGGTTATATTCGACGTCACCGTGCAAAAGCCTCCGTCCATTGCTGCGAATGCTGGCACTAACTTGGTGGAAGGACACGTGGTCGCCCTGAAAAGGAGCATTGTATTGAAATGTGAGGCTGATGGACATCCGATGCCAAAGATTTCGTGGTTGAAGGTACTTTCTTTACTACTAGCTTTTGTGCATCTATATTTATTTATATAGATGCACTATACCAATAACGGTATTCCCATTTGATCAAAATTAAACTTTTCGGCAAGTCCTAAGCGCTACTGCTGAGCATGTATTAGGTACTTCTTTTTTTTGGCGGAGTGGGAAATCATCCAATGATATTTCCCGCTTTGGGTTGAGCGGGAGAGCGTATCAGACTCTTACTGACCCACCCCTGTTTCTTCCCTGCCTGAATGCCCAGGGGAGAGGGAACTGTGTTACGAATTTATCCGCTACCCCTAGGCATGAGCATGTATTCCTGGGTTCAACTCTCAAGCCGAGCAGTGTTATCAGGTTTTCCAATTTTTCAGTAGCAGCCCAGAATGTATTTCAGCCAGGATAACGGCATCATATATTTGCGAAAAAATTTATATTAGTACACGCGCGCCGTGGTAGTCATACCACGGCGCGCGTGTTCCAATATTAAAATTTTAACTTATTCTTTTGTTATTCAAATTCCTTGCAAAACATGACAAACAACTTGTGATAATCAACACATTGGCTCAACACATTACAAAATGCAATCCGGTGTGGCAAAATAATTTTAATTTCGGAAGTCGGTTTTTCTGGTTTTGTGTCTTCGTTATTTGACACCGACTTCCGAAATTATATTTATTTAGCATTTTTTTTAAATGTGTTTTAATTTTCCACTTTTTAGTTATTGTAGATACCCTAAAACTAAATAGTAAAATTATGCCCGAATTGATAGCCCCAAAACCATGGAATTTGGGTGTCTCAGGGTGAATTATATAAATATGTGTACCCCTTCAGAGCGTATCAGCGTTATGTTATGTTATGAAGTGAACAATAAACAAACATGCGATTGCAGCAATCGCATCTGATTTGCTGTAATTTTTTGAAGACTTACGTTTGCTGTCTCCGAAAGTCATCATCAGATCCATATGAAATTTAAATGGGACCATTTCGGAATAAACCCCTTTCGAACAAAATAATAATTTTGCAAATCCATCTATATATGACGGAGTTATGCCCGAACATACATAATATATGTATATATCTATAATCATCCGAATTGATAAGCTCCTTATTTTTGAAGTCGGTTAAAAAACGTGTTTCTTGGGTACCGAGACCCGACCTGCGTAGTGTGGCCTTCAAAAATCGGAAAGGTGAACCACTAATCGATTGCAAGACTTTGAAAACTCTTCAGCTAGTTTGGACTGCTTAATTCGTAGCACATACTCGTACGGTCTCGGGGCGTAAAGTGCAACCTGTGTGTCGCCGGTTCAAATCCAAGTCAGCGCAAATACTTTTTGTTTTTTTTTTTCTTTGTTTCTTAGCGGAAATGTTGTTAATTTCGCTTCCATGCCAATAAACCGCTCTCCTCCCAACTACTCGTATATTAACTATATATATATATATCTCTAAACAAATAGGCGACTCTAAAGAGACATTGTGTAGCGAATAATTGATTGCTCGGCAATAAAGGACATTTACAGGCTTAAGTCAAAAGAATCCTCAAACCCGGTTTGTAGACCTAATGACGACACTGCTGAAGGATAAAGTCTTGAAGGCAGTGGAATAACTCAACACAATTCATCTGAACTCCGAATATCAGTCAAAACCGCTATAAATAGCTGAAACTCTAACGCAGAAAACTCAAAGACTTCGTTTTCTGGCGAGACAGTTCCAAAAAACTCATGGTTATAATCATAATATTTTATTTTCTTTTTCAACAAAAACAACACAACAGATTAAAGCATTCTTACAGGCTATAGTACTAAAGGTTACGTTACAGAAGAACATCTGCAGCCGAATTAGGACGGATTCTGTATCTCGCATACAGCGCCATACCACCGATAATAGACAATTTGTGTAGCCCAATACATGCAAGGAGATGCATCGAATCAAGTTTACAATATATTCATAAAAGTTAAAAAATCAAAATACTTAAATCAAAAACTAAAAGATTATCGCGCACTGGGCATCCTCTAAGCCCATGATGGTGGTCTTAGCAGCACCACCCCAAGATAATATGGAGTATCCATTAACAGACTGACACAGAGCAAAATAAATCCTTTTTAGTAGCGACGCTTCAACGACATGCCTATGATTATTAAAACAAATATCAGCTTACGCACCCTAGCAGACATTAACCTAATGTGTTCCTTAAAGCTGAAACTACTATCCAACACAATGCCTAAGTATTTTAAATTATCAACGCACTCTAATGGTTTACAACCGCAGTTTGTTTTAAGGGTACATGTGTGTGGAACAATACAATACTTGCCAAGAACTCCAGCATTTTGGCAGATAGAGAACGCTATGTATTTGGTTTTGTCAAGGTTAAGGGTTAGAATATTGTTATGCAACCACTCTTGAACCATATTGAAACCGGCTTAAGCAGCATCATCCGCATAAGAGATTATTTCGCCTTTTGGTAAACATAGGTTTGTAAAAGGTCATTAATATACACAAGAAATAAGATGGGCCCTAGGATGCTTCCCTGCGGGACGCCGTACGATACTGGAAGCTCTCCACTGCAGTGGCTGCCCACCCTCACACACTGGTAACGTCCAGTTAGGTAACTCTCAAATAGCTCAAGCTGCTTACCATTCATGCCAAGTTTTTCTATTTTTTGTATTAAAATAGGCACAGAAATAGTGTCAAAGGCATTCGCGAGATCGAGAAAGACCGAAAGACACTTCTTACCTTTATCCAATTTTATTGTGATATAGACAGTTAATTTATGCACTGCATCATCAGTTGATTTGCCTGCACGAAATCCAAATTGATTTTCAGAAAAAAGTTTATGTTATTAAAGATAACGGACTAATCTGGTTTAATCATTCTTTCAAGAATCTTGGACAAAGAGGGTAAGATTGAGATTGGCCTGTAATTACTAAAACGATTTCTACTGCGCACTTTTTTAATTAATGCCATAGGGAAGGCGCCAGTTTCGAGACAAAAATTGAAGATCACAGTTAATGGAGGGGCTAGGAATTCTTTGAATTGTTTTAGTACTCTATTAGGAATACCGTCCCAGCCTACCGAAAATTCAGTTTTTAAACCGTCTATATGTCGAGCAACCTCCTTTTCACTGGTATCTTTGAAAAAGAAAAAGGACAGTGGAGAAAAATTTGCAGAATCAGCCAAAGAGAGATTATTAGTGCTATCATGCGTCTGCATAATATAATATCTTCAGTCAAAGACTTGCCCACGTTTATGAAATTAATAGTTGATAATTTCATTGACTGTTAATTGAGGAGAGGAACAAATTTTTAACAGTTCTAAAGGACAAATGTTGCCCTTTTTACTATTTGTGATGCTTTTAATGGCATTGCACAACTTTTTTGGATCCTTGCCCTTGAAATTAATTTGTAGTAACAACTGTATTTTATCTATATATATCAAATTCAAAGTCCTGACTGACTGACTAACTGACTGACTGACTGACTGACTGCCTGACTGACTGATATATCGACGCACAGCCCAAACCGCTGGACCTAGAGACTTGAAATTTTGCACATAGATACCTCATACAGTATAGGGATCCACTAAGGAAGGACTTTTTGGAAATTCCACCCCTAAAAGGGTAAAATAGGGTATGGAAGTTTGTATGGAAAATCTACTGCTACTGCTTGGGTTTAAAAACTTGAAACTTAGCAGAAACGTGTCTCTAAGTAAATATAAAGATTCGACATAATTAGTTTGCCAAAACTACTTCCCAAATGGGGTTTAGAGGGTGTTAAGTTTTATGGTAGAATCTTAACGCTTGGTTCGATAAAGTTAAAATTCGGCACGAATAATCTTGATCAAAAAATAAGAATAACGTATTTTTAAACTTTTGGAAAATCACCCCTTAAAGATCCTGAATACGGGTGTTGAAGTTTTTAGGGAATAATTTTTTGCTTTCTTCAGTTAAACTCGAAAATTGGTATAATCTACAACACAGTAAACAGATGTACAATCTGTTAAACCAAGTGGGGCGAAGAAAAGACAGGATTCTTGTCAGGAAAAATATTACCAACAGTAGATTCAGCACAAACTTTAGTAACTTTTTTGAACTGTTTTGAAATGTGCGTGAATAGTTGCTACTCTCTTAAGAAGAGACTGAATTACTACTACATATACCAAAGTGATTGTAGGCTTATCACAGTCACACACCCTATCACACTCATTCACACATACAGAGGACACTCATACTCATACACACTATTGAGATTGTATATATTTTTTTGGCAAATTCTGTTAATACTGTGTTTGTTGTATTGTGTACTAGCTTCCGCCCGCGACTTCGCCCGCGTGAAAAGTATGATTATAATTAATTTGAGTGCTATTTCCTGAGAGCAGCACGTTAAAAAAACACTGTAGAAATCGAAATCCAAAGTCAGTTATTCAAATTAGGTTGTGAGCCAGAACTTTTTGAACGTCGTTCTACATAAAGACAGACCCTTCACCACTTCTTAGCTTCTTGCCCGTGACTCCATCTGCCTAGACATCCGGATTGAGTCCAGAGAAAAATCGAACATTTGTGAAAGATTAAAAGTTGTACGGGCTAGGATCATGACAAATTAGAATTTCCTACATTAGCAGGGCTTAACAAAGTTGGACGGCGATTTTTTGCGCTACGCCGAACATCTCTTTTCTATGGGCTATCAATTTTTTTTTCTGCGTTTGTATCTACGTTTGACGTCGAAGTTTTGTTGTTTATGTGAAATTAACTTTTTCATGATTTTGGCACCCTAGTAGTTTACGGCTTCATCCGCATGCAGGTCTGAAATTTCTCTTCTGCATGATTGTTTTCCTAGTAGTTTAAGAATCTATACCGCTCAGGATTCCAGCCCCAAAAATACTTATTCAAGAAGCTTTTTTTTTTTCTCTTTTGATTCTACCCTTTTTATTGGAATATTTTTTGTGATTCTGATCTCCTGGTAGTGCGTGAATCTATACCGCTCGGAAATTTTACTTCTTCACGTTTCGGGTCTCCTGGTAATTTGTAAATCTCTACCTCTCCTAATACCAGGTTCGGAATATTTTTTGTGCTTCTGATCTCCTAGTAGGTTCTGAATGTATACCGCTCCGCCCCCTCCCTGGTAGTTTAAGAATCTATACCGCTCATGATTTCAGCCCCGGAACACTCTTTGTGTTTCTGGTCTCCTGCTATTTTGTGAATCTATACCGCTTAAGATTCTAGCCCTAAAAATACTGATTCACGACTCTGGTCTCCTGGTAGTTTTAGAATCTATACCTCTACTGATTCCAGCTCCGGAACTACTTTTTCGTGAATCTTGATCAGTCAGATCGGTAGTAACACTTCTTCTTGATTCTGGTCTCCTGGTGGTTTGCGAAGCTATACCGCTCATGATTCCAGCCCCGGAAATACTTCTCATGTTTCTGGTCACTTTGGATTTCTACTTCCACCTCAGCCTTCGCTAAGTTTTGCCATTTACCGGGATAAAAAGTAGCCTATGTGTTAATCCAGGCTATGACCTACCTGTGTGCAAAATTTCATTAAAATCCCTTCAGTCGTTTTTGCGTTACTTTCAGCCGAACATACAAACATACAAACTTTCGCATTTATAATATTAGTAGGATTTAAAGACTATTGTATTGTGATGATTTGTAAATTTATGTCAACTATTCTGTTTTATTGGTTTTATTCCCACGATTTAATTTTAAATACTTTACTTCATTGACTTTATTTATTTCAATTTTATTCTAGTGATTCTATAGTAATAATTAATTGTAATGATGTTATTATTTTTATACATTAATTTAATATTTTATGGTTTTATTATGTAATTTTAATGTTTTATAATTTTGATTTAATGATGTTGTCATTTATTTTTTAGTTCATTGATTTTGTTTTTTTTTAAGTTATTATGTTTACTAACAATTCTGCTCAATGGTTAGCATATTTAATATTTGAGGGGATTGGCGCTGATAGCTGAAATACAGGCTTTTGCCTAGTTCGGCTACAAATATTTAATTCTTTTGTATTGTGAAAATATAGCCTACAATCAAACAATACTGTAAAAAATAAATTGAAATAAACTTATTATTATTAATTTTAAAAAAAACATTACCCTCTTTTTGGGGCAGTCGGGTAAAAAAAACTTAAATATTTCAGGATACCCAAGCACTAAGTGAGAGTTTATCCAACATACACAGAGTGCTCGGCAACAGTTTACTTGCAATATGGAGTGCTGAGGTCAAAGACGCTGGGCAGTACATCTGTGTGGTAGAGAATGACGCGGGCACTGCGCATCGCAGGTACAACGTCGCCATTCAAGGTGAGACATTTGTGGCTAGGTACGTTACGTTTTTTAGCGATGAAATGACGTTACAGTATATTATCCGTGTCGTAGAGAACGAAGCGAGCACTGCGTATTGCAGCTACAACGAGGCAACAATCAACCTCTCTAACCTTTTCTCAACTATAGGGGAGGGGTCGGCGCCCAGTCTAACCGAATAGAGCTGAATAATAGTATTTTACAAGGAGCGACAGCCTCTCTGACCTCCACAATTCAGTAACTGCACATGGGTACCCGATATCCCTTGGCAAGACTTGTGTCTGATTTTCATGTTTCGTAAGATCGCCCCGTGTAGCTGTTATTACATAGCTACGAGCTCCTCTAGGCAACGATATCTGATGGAAATCTAGCTATCGACAAATCTAGCTGTACCGGTCAAATTAAAACAATTGAAGAAATAGAACGATATTTGAAATTCGTTATACCGTTATACCGCAGTGACATATTTTGGATGACCATTGTTTGAAATAACTGATTTGTGAAGTTTTAAATGATTGTTTCAGTGCCAGCGAAATGGAGTCCGTTTACACAATGGTCGTTATGTAACGTTACTTGCGGGTTGGGGTACCAGCAGAGATCCAGATCCTGCTATTTCATCGATGATAAAAACAATACTATTGGTAAGCAAATCTGTATGAAATCTTTTCAGCACATTTTATTGTTATGTCCAACTGAGACTAATAATTATACTTAATAACTAAATATTAAAAGTCCATACGTCAAGTTAAGTCAGTAGTTTTGGTTACATCAGCCCTGACCATTTACTTATCAAAAGCTTTTGATAAAGGTAGTATAGTAGTAGTATACAGAAATTGTGTATGAATAAATAAATACTATACGAAACATTTTCTTTTCACAACAAATAAGTAACACTACTATTTAGCTAGTATTATTATTCTGGACGCCTTGAAAAACTATAAACTCTCTTTAAACTCCATTTTTCGAAGGGAGTACCACAGGGGTCTAGTCTAGGTAAATTTTATAGAAAAAGTTAGACACATTTTTACATTTACATTGACCGTATTACAGATAGTTCTTCAAAGTCAGATAAAATAATTCTAGACGAGTCAGCGTGTAAGGGCCCCGCCGTCGATAAAAGGAAATGTCACATGCCTCCCTGTGAAGTAAGTATGAGCTTATTTTTCATTTACCTATTTCATTTTATTTTACAGTACCTGGATGACCAAGCTTCGCTTGGTTTTGTTTTTTTGGATAAGACGACGTTTTCTAAAAATGAAATAGCTAGATCGATTTATCGCTCCCGAAACCCCCTGCATACTAAATTTCATGAAAATCTTTGGAGCCGTTTTCGCGACTCAGATTATATATACATAATATATAGCGTGTCGCGGGTTCGATTCCCGCACGGAACAAATATTTGTTTGACCTACAGATAGTTGTTCCGGGTATGGGTGTCTTGTGCATGTGAGTATACATGTTTGTGAACGCACCCACGATACAGGAGTAATTCCTAGTTGGGGGCAACGTTTTTATTTAAAAAAATAAATATGTATATATACAGGCTGTAAGGAACAAGATACCGCAAACTTCGCGAAAAGATTATACCTAATGTCAGTAACAAAATTATCATAGTCATTAATCTCGGTAATGATCGATTACAGAAATTGACATCTTCAAGCACGCAATGTATTGTGAACAATGCGATCTCAACGCTTCGCAATGAATGTAGGCGCGCCCTACAGAAGTGACCTTGGTGATTTTGAATTTTGAAATTTCTTAGGTACAGCTCTGCCGCTTGCCAACCACGAACACCTCCGTCGGGGACGCGATTAGCAACTGTGTACTTAACTAATGAACCAGCTCACCTTAAATTTCGTTCTTTTCTTACGAGGGAGGTGCCTACGTGCTTCATGCATGAGCATTTTCCTGGGCACTGAGGTGTTGTTTAAAAACACTCTCGCACACAACAAGCACACACTCAACAAGCAAAACAAAAAACACACATACTAAAAACACATAAAATAACTTGTTTTTGATAACTTTACGATAACAACCTAAATTCGCTACCAATCATCCGTTTGCAATGAACGTAAACACGGAACTAACAAAAAACAAAAATTCGTCGTCGGCGAAATGCTAAAGAAATACAATTTTATTTATTAGTGTAGGTACGCTTTTGAACGTGCCGACATGGTCATAGATCAATAAAATTGATAGACTGTACAATCGCATTAAGTTATACCTACTACCTACTCACTCAGTAATTATTTTGATGTAGGTATACGAAATGTAGGAATGTGGTTGTAACGAAATGAGTAAGTAACGTTGTTGTATTGTATTACTTAACTTAACTTTGTTGATAACAAAAATGTATCTAAGAATTATGTCGTTATCAGTAAACTGTAACACATTTTTTTAGATCTTCTTTACTTATTTCGATGAAGGTTTATAAAAATTACCTCCCCTCAAAATAAGTTCAAATAAAAGTAGTCAATGGGATATCAATTTTTGTAGACACTTAAAATGCCTAACCTGTCGCGTCTGTTAGATTCATAGGTCTGTGTGAGAATTTGCCAACAAAGGAACGTCGGCGGTCTTTAGCCGATGTTGCGTGTGTTAGGATTAATGTATATATATATGTAGATATGTAACCAGATGTATGTAAATATTTAATTTTCGTTACTTATCTATCTGTTTACCTATTTATTGATCTTTCATTTACCTATTTATTTGCTTATTTACTTATTGTGAATGTGGTGTTTTAAGGAAGGGATTTATTAAGAAAAAGCACAAAGACAAGACTATGTATTTATTTCCAATAGGCTTGTAATCAATCGAAATCTAATTGCCTGTTCGCAAAACTAGGTCTTCGTGGAGAAGAACGGCAAGAAACTCCACGGTAGCTCTCATTGTGCTATATTACGCGATAAATATCTTGTCAGGCAAAGAGCATTAATTTCTCAATACCATTTAACATAAGTAGAAACAATGATATAACATCAAATAACTTTTAGCGAGCCTTGGTAAGCCTTGGTAGTCGAGCTTTCATAATATATAATTATAGCAACAACTAGCCAAAACACCGACTTATGGGGTAAATAATGGTCCATGACCATTATTCTATTCAACATAATAACAATAGCAATTAAACACAGCCAAACAACAAATATTTCAAAATTATAACCAAAAATATAATAACAGCAATAAAATTACTTAACTTTTACTTGTAGGCCGGAGCTCCGTTCTAGTCGTCGTCTCGAACAAGAATGGTCTCTGCCACTCGGAGCTCCCCCTTTATAGTCGTGAACAAACAACTTTGACACTTCTATCTACCGTCATTAAAGGTGGATATCCGTTAGAAATATTTTCTATGTTTTGCTACATTATTCCTCAATATTTTAACTAGTTAATTTTTCAGACATACTGAAATAATATAAGAATTATTGTAAATTAGGTATTAAATACTTGTTACGAGTTTTAGATTATGCCAAACAAACATTTAGCAACTTTTAACAATAAAAAGAATACTCATGATACTAACAATAAGTACCTATAATTAGGATAATCTATCACGTGCGTACCTACTTAACTGGGCCCGCGATGACCTCCGGTGAACTTAAGAAATCAGCTGAACTGAGAGCTACTTGTAATTTTATTTACATTGCGTTTTTTTTGCGAAAAAAGCGAACTAATTATTTTTTAATTAAAAATTTCGTTGAAGTAGATAGGTATAACGATTTTATACAGTTTAATGTAAAAAAAACGCAGATTTTTTTTTTCAAAAATTAGGAAAAAGCCGACGAAAAAATCCAACGCTAGGGGGAATCATGTACTGAATCACTGGAACACGTATGTGCGTTCATGAACCTTACACACTGTATATGTATATACAAGAATTGTTCGTTTATAGGTATTAGATTGCTTACAATTTACTTCCTTTCTATGTAATGATCAACATTAGGATTGTATTTGAACGATTTAAACGTGCTTGACTGACGTGTGTAACTGTGTGTGGGCGATGTCCTACACCTTCCCTAAAACAATATTTTTTGACGAGACAGATCGTGGATATAGTGGTGACGTGGCTGATCGTGTGTGTATGAACCTTAATGCAGGCGTCTTTATCTCTATGTAAAACGATTTAGGTGGACCAGTCGAAGCCCCGCTGGTCACAATGGTCACAATGGTCGGAGTGTTCAGCGACGTGCGGCGTCGGCACGCAGGCGCGCACCCGACGCTGTAAGACTAAGGCCAAGTGCGACGGGGACAATGTACAGGTAAGCAATGAGAACATACAACTGAGAAACAAAGTTTTGACTTAGCTCACAGAATAAGCAAGCTGAAGTGGCAATGGGCTGGCCATATTAGCCGTTGGGGTGGACGTGTTATTGAGTCCACGAGGCTAACGTAAGGATGGAACGCCTTCGGACTGAATGGAGCGACTTTCTTTACAACACGGGTGGGTGTTTAAGGACATGCGGCTTTCGAAGGATCATAATGCGAGGATGTAATTTATGTGGAGAATATTGGCGACACACAGTATTTGAGCTGACCAGGTTAGGAACGAAGGACTTTCATGGGAATCTTCTAGATGGATCACGCTGATAAAAGGACAGCCCGAGAAGCTGTCGCACGTGTTTGATTATTTTTCTTCTTCTACAGTGTTGCACTTCACATGGGTCTTTGTATGTCACACTTGTGTCGGCCAACACGGATAATTGAAAGTTTTTAGAGTGTTAGATATATATTTTAGCGGATCGGCGCTGCGCGGGTTTGCAGAGCCGTTTTTGGTTATGACAGAACAAATTGCAATGGCGGCAATCAGTGTTGCCAACTTGCGGGGTGCACCTCTGGTCGGCGCGGGCGGTTGGCATGTCTTCTTAATAAATATGATAACAAATTCATATTACTAAAACTTGCACGAGCACCGGACTTTAAGCTGGATGAGAGTTGCCGAGAACCGTAATGATCTCTAAACGCGTTTTAAATAAGTCTATGTCCATCAGTGTACTGCTATTGCATGATGATGAAGTAATGAGATGATCAGTATGAGTCCAAGCCCCCTAGTCGATGTGGTCACAATGGTCGGAGTGCTCAGCGAGGTGTGGCATCGGCACGCAGGCGTGGACCCGCCGCTGTAAGACTAAAGCCACCTGCTACGGAGACAATGTACAGGTAACCAGCTAACTACAGCAAAAAAATGTCAGCGTCGATTGTGGTCGCAATGGTCTAAATGTTTAGCCTCCATCTGGGGCAGCTGGGCAAAAACTAAAACAGTTCTTACCTAGATTTATTAGTAGGTATTAAGTGTAAATAAAATAGATAAACTTGAAAATATAAATCAGAATTATTATTTTTTGCAATTTCTTTCAGCTACGGATTTCAGGGACCGCGTAAGTTCTCCATGACGAGGGGGGGGAGGGGGGGAACAGATCAAAAAACAATTGAAAATCTTAAAATGTATTTTATTTACTTTTTTTTTCTTGTTTTGGTGTTGGTAATCATCGAATAACTTCTCCCGCTCTGAGTGCAGCGGGAGGATGAGTCATATTTACTGACTAAAACCCACCCGTGTTCCTAGTGACCTGTGCTAGGGTCGCTGTGACTCTTTCAAACTTTCCACACAACGCGCCGTCGATCCCGGCCTGTTCCGTACCGGACGGCGAGCTACCCATTGCTCACCGTCTGCAAGGCCGCGCCTACGGTGGCTAGGCATCAGCTTGCGACTCCCGACACCCAGGGCGTCTCCTGTGGTGGCAAGGGGCGTGAGGGCGCGAAGATTGCCTGTAGTGCTATTCTGTAAAATCTCACCGTGATAACTTAGGTGAAGCGAACGTGAAGTGAGCTGTCAATCCATACAATCAAAGTGGAATGACAGTTCACTTCACGCTCACTCCACCTAAGTTTTCACGGTGAGCTGTTATCAGAATCGACCGCCTGTTCCTCATGCGTCCCACTGCATTATTCGCTAGCATTACTGCTTCGCAGAAGGAGGTGACAGCTTCCCATGCCCTCTCACTCCGTACCACGGCCTGGACCGGACGCGAGAGGTTGCCACCGCCAATCGCCCGCACGAGAACACGGTGGTGTTCCGCCCAAGCGGATTGGACCTCCACCGTATGTTCCGGGCAATAATAATAATAATAATATATGTGATTCCATACACCTCAGATCTCTCTCCTCAACCGAAACATACAAATATTTGGGTATGTCGGAAGCGTTAGGCATTAACGTTACTGACATGAAGCAATCGCTGAAGGAGCGCTTCTTTATCCGCCTTAAAAAGGTATTGAGTAGCCTTTTGTCGGGTGGAAATAAGGTGCGCGCCTTCAACGGTTGGGTCATGCCGGTTTTGATGTACTCTTTCGGCATACTCAAATGGACTCAGACTGAGCTCGACGCCCTGGACAGGAGGGTCCGTACGCTGCTGACCGCAAACCGGATGCATCACCCACGTTCGTCGGTGATGAGACTGTACATCCCGCGGAAGTGTGGAGGTCGAGGCTTTTTAAATGCTAAGACTCTCCACAACCGCGAGGTGTGCAGCCTCAGAGAATACTTTTTAGAATCCGACGTGGGGATGCACCGAGAGGTGGTCGCAGTGGACAAGGGCCTCACCCCGTTGTCCATGGCTAAAGAGAACTGGCGCAAACTTGTAGTACTTACTACTGATGACCGCAAGGAGGTATGGAAAGGCAAGGAGCTTCACGGGCGCTATTATCAGGCTCTTCATGGGCCTGATGTAGATAGCCTGGCGTCCGTGGCCTGGCTACGGTTTGGTGACCTCTTCGGGGAAACTGAAGGTTTTGTCTGTGCGATTATGGACGAAGTTATCTTGACGAACAACTACCGGAGGCATATTATGAAGGATGGGACGGTTGACGTGTGTCGGGCATGCCACCGTCCGGGTGAATCCATCAGACATATTATCTCTGGATGTTCTCGTCTGGCTAACGGCGAGTATTTGCACAGACATAACCAAGTGGCCAGGATTATCCACCAGCAACTTGCTTTAAAATACAAACTTGTGGATTCTGAGGTACCGTATTATAAATATGTGCCCGACCCAGTTCTCGAAAATGACCATGTCACGTTGTACTGGGATCGGTCTATCATCACTGACAGGACTATTGTTGCCAATAAGCCGGATATAGTGGTGATAGACCGATTAGCGCGCCGCACAATGATAATCGATGTCACCATCCCACATGATGAGAACCTCGTGAAAGCTGAGAAAGAGAAACAAATTAAATATCTTGACTTGGCACACGAGGTTGTCGATATGTGGAATGTGGACTTGGCTGTCATTGTGCCGATAGTCGTTACCGCCAATGGCCTGATGGCCAAAAGCCTCGACGACCACCTGTCGAAGCTGTCGTTGCGCGGTTGATCAAGGGCCTGATTCAGAAGGCAGTACTCCTTGATACGGCTCGCATTGTGAGGAGGTTCCTGTCTCTGGAGCCCTAACCACCGGTAGCTTGGACCCTGCTCCCGATACCGGTGGACTACTATTTTTTATATTTTTAAATGTTTTTTATATGTTTTCTTTTAAAATATTTAAAAATGTAAATAATATGTGTAAAAAAAATATACGAAATAATAATAATAAAATGCAATGCTCCGGGCGATTCACACAATCGTGACACCCGGGCACCACGGCTTCCTTCCCTATCGCCTGTCGCAGGGCAGGACGCCGTGGCGCCTCTTCAGCCACTACTCATAGAGGAGACTTAATTGTTACGTCCGATATAGTATATTCTATGATATGAAGATCTCTTGATATTGTATTTTCATCGGTCTTTGATAAGTGTGCAAAGCTTCAGTTCAATCAGAAGTTTTGAAGTGGGTGAAAATCACGTTCAAAGAATCCGTTACAAACAAACATACATACAGATGAATACCTTTAATAAAAGCCTGTTAAATAAAATATCTTACGTCGGT
Source organism: Polia nebulosa (assembly GCA_951329385.1). Taxonomy (NCBI): domain Eukaryota; kingdom Metazoa; phylum Arthropoda; class Insecta; order Lepidoptera; family Noctuidae; genus Polia; species Polia nebulosa. The sequence continues at coordinate 56,847,069 of OX589587.1, forward strand.
GCGCTTGCCAAATCTGTTATGTGCATTTGAAGAACTTTTCAGGACAACAAAAAAACTGTTTTTTTGGTAATTTATTATCTTCTGAAAATATAAAAATACAACAAAGTATGGCAAAAAATATCTAATTTAGTCTAAGATAATAAAAAAGGTATTACAATTCGTGTATGACAGCAAAATATTTTTTTTTGTTGTTTTTCATGCACATGTCAAGTTTTGTTTGCTGGCTAATATAATGATATGTGCACAAGTAGCACATGTAAGGTAATCTTTGACGTTTGTTTTTAAAATTATGCATGCTATGTGCTTAAACATTGGAACTTTGTTTTTTGTTATTGAGTTTATAATAATATATAGATTCATAATGACATGTTATAATAAACATATTACGGAATAAAACTCTGCGCTAATTAAAAGATCTTTATTTTGCTACAAAATTGAAGAAATCAACATAAAAAAAAATCAAACAAAAAATACTTTCGAAATTATTTCTATGCGACGTTATGATAAGCTTTAAATACGAAGGTATTTAAAATACTTCAATTGAAAATTTTAATCTGCACCAAAACAGTACCTACCAACAAAAAATTAAAACTTATTATCTATTACAATGCAATGTAACCTCAACTTCTTAACTACTAGGTAATAAATAATATAAAAATATAGCCAAATTTGAGGCGTTATTATCAAATAGTTTTATTAAATTATGTAAGGCACAAGATCAGTCTCATTATTGTCACTTGAGATCATTCATTTAACCTAATATTAGGAACCAACATTAAAACAATCAATAACTCTAAAAAAAAATTAAATTGTACGTGTTTAAAAAAAAGAGAACGAAACAAAAAACTTCCAAGATTAACAATTCTTAATTAATGTATTAAGAGCAGAAAAAAAAAACACTTCTAAAACGACTTTGTTTACATTCAATTATGTTGAAGCCCGTCATAAAAGTAATGGTAGTCTCTGTGCATATATTTCTCTGCAAACTATCAAACTTAGTCTTTTCTATTTTTCTGGGTTCATCGTAAAGGCTTACGAGGTTACCACCAGGAACACGAAGTCTTTGTGGTATAACAATTGCCATTCGTGGGGCTGCCGCAATTTATAGTAAATTTGACCATTTTTGTATAATAATCCTCTGATGTCGGTGACTACAGGATCTCCAGCTCTTTTCCCTGGTCTCAATGAATCTAGCTGACATATCATTTCAAAATTTTTAAAAAATGTGTAGTCTAAATGGTGAATTATGTAAGGTTGGGTTGGGCGAGCTTGTGTCATTTTGTTTATGTAATCATTCGGGGAATAAATAGGCGGACTAAAAAGACGTTCTAATGTGGAATGGACACTATCCACCTCCATCATTGTGTGCCCCTTTTCCAAAATAATTTGTTCTATTTGAATTGAATTGTTCTCTTTAGTAAGATGTAGTAAAGCTGAGGATAGTACCTTGTTTCTATTTTGATAGCCACATCCATCTGATATGAGTATTATTTTTTTATAGTTTTCATTAATTTTTGTATTTAAGAAATCTATCAAACAAGTTGTAAATTCATTGGCAGTTACTCCGCCATGACCTTCATGCCACACATATAAATGTACCTCCTTATCATTGTTCACATAAAGGGTATAATTATGAATTTGAAGTTTCTGTTTGTAGTATTGAACAGAAACCTGCAATTTAGGTGATAATAAAACACTTTGCACGTCCATAGTCACTACTAGTACATCGGAGGAACACATTGATTCAGCGTTTTCTTTAGCGAGGTAAGCTTCTTGTTTCATCTGGGTGTGGTGTTCATATTCTTCTGGTGTACAATTGCCTTCCTTGAAAGCAGTACAAGTGTCGCATTGATCTTTTCTGGGTTTGAATATAGATATTTTCTCATTTTTTAATACTGAACAGAAGAGTTTGCGTTGTGCTGCTAGAATATTCTTACTGGAACACCATTTTTTATATTCTGTAAACATGTGAGTTTTGTTTCTGAATGTATCCTCTACATACACTCTATTTGAACTGGATCTGCAATAGTGGCTGGGTACCTTTGGCAATAAACCCAACCATTCCTTTACATTATCTGATTTAATTGTTACAGGTACTCTTGATTTCTTGTTAGATTTTGTGACAGTATTTTCATTTGATGCTGGTTTCTCATGAATCGATTTTACCCATTCACACAGTGTTTCATTATTCATGTCTATTTTCTTTAATAAAAAATGTTTACATACTCTAACAGGTTCATTGTCATCATTAGGTAAAAAGCCGTCAAATCCCATATGTTTAGTTAGCTGTTGAGACGTAGAACTTTTACGCCTTCTCATAATCGGCCGAATGCGAACAATATTTTTTAAATAAGCCTTTTTAGCGACCCACGAATCTAAACTCCAAAAGTATTTAAAAATATTATCTCTTTGATCTTCCTTTATGGTCGCACAAAGAAAAGTCCTAGGTGTTTTTGCTTCAAGTGTATTATGACTACACAATTTAGCTTTCTTAGTCTTTCCTAACTTAATAACAAAATTGGTATGCTGCTTATCATCTTGACTTTTCTCTATTTGTCTGCCAACGTATAGTTTCCCCTTTACTCTCTGATCTTTATTAAATGCTCTGTCCTTTTTTTTATCGAAAATATCCATATCAAAGTTCTCTTCAGATTCATTTACATTATTATCCAACTCAATCATTTCACCTGTTTGATCATCCAATATAAAGTCAGAACAAGAACTGTGTGTTTGTGTGTCGACAAAATTTACTTTAGTCACAAATAATCCAGTAGTTTCATCTAAAAAGTGATTATTTTCATTATATTTCATCTGGCTAACTGTTGCGTAAGTTTGCTTTGTTCTTTCTATGTTGAATTGTGACGAACAGGGAGACAAAATATCAATTTGTTTTGGACTACATTGAATACCAGAAGGACCAGGCTGAATTGGTGGTGGTATATTATAGTCCTCATTATATGATTCATTATAAAAATGCGTTAAATCCAAATCCGGTAATGGTAAATCGGTTGACAAAATTTCACTGTCTGTGGAACTGCATGCAACCATCGGATTCGGCTGAATTGGTGGCAACGGTGTACTCATTTCCATTGAACATGACTCTGGAGAATTTGAAGAATAGCCCTGTTTCGGATGTTCATTTCTTGTTGGATCATATGCGTTCGAAATAAATATATCTGAACTACCCTCCTCAGGTTTTTCAATAACAACATGTCCAGTGCATAAGTTCACTAACAATTTTCCTCTATGAGAAGTCATTTTATTAATGATATTAATTTAGAGTAATCAGTCTGAAAACAAAACACAAATAGCAAGCTTAAGCAGTGCATGGTGTAAAAAAATATTAAATTTTATATTATTGTTTTAGGTTAAGCCACAAAACACGTGCAACAAAGTCATAAATACGTTCAGTCAGTTTCCGTGAGTCAGAAAATATGCGAAATATAAATTAAATCCACTCACCTGTAAATATTTTTATGAATTTTAAACAGTTAACTATCATTTCTTAAAAAACTAACTACATTTAACCTCAAACTTGTTAGTGGCACGCCATTGTCCATGTGGTGTCACATTCTGATATGTGCATAACAAACCTGACATGTGCAAAAAAAATCATCGACAAACTTGTTATGTGCAAATTGAGCACATGACAGTTTTTTCTGACTTAATAAAGACACATATAAGATATTGCAAATTTTGTTCCAGTTATAATTTTCACATAACAGTTTTTGCTATCGATGTGTCGATAAAAATTAATGCCATCTAGCGAAAAAACGAAAAATCAAAAAAATGCACATATCAGGTTTGGCAAGCGCACCGACGTATGCTCGGCTCTTTCCGACAATTTTTTAATTTACTCAAAGATTCCGTTACAAACTAACACACATACAGATGGATATGGATATAATAAAATGGTGTTAAAAATATTCTTATGCTCTGCTCTCTCCGACAATTTTTCTTCCGGACAAGCATTTTTTTTTTATTAAAAAAAAAAACTCAGATAAAGATAGCAGATAAACCTTCTTTACCAAGTATTGGAACTGGGAGGGGCGGGCCCCCCTTTTCTAAATTTACTCAAGAATTCCGTTACAAACAAACATACATACATACGAATGGATATAGTAAAAGTGTGTTAAAAAATATTCTTATGCTCTGCTCTCTCCGACAATTTTTGTTACGGAAAAACGCTTTTTAATTTAAGAAAAAACAAAGCTCAGATAAAGATAGCATAGAATCCCTTACCCAAAATAAATTCCGCGACCTTTGACGGATTTGACCACCGACGCGCACTATGATAAATAATTCACCCTGTAAAGTGTTAAAGCCTGTTAAAACAACGTTTAAAGAATTAAAATAAAACGTTTTTCAGGAATAAAGTGAAACTTGTGTTTTTTCTTTTAGATAAAGAAATGTACTGGTCTTCCCCTGTGTAACCCTGCCTCGAGTCCAGCTGATAACGATGTTTTTGACAGCAAAGAAGAAAACGGCGATGATGTGAGTAATATTAAAATTCACAATTTATGTTAGACTGAGTCAAAAGTTATCCCAAGGGAACATATAGTATCCTACATGTACTATTCCAGGATATGGTCTACCAGTGTGCCTAGTCTCATCCAAATGCAATCAGCCGTTGAAACGTGAAGCGGTAACAGAAAAACAGAATAAAAGTAGATTTACACCGCCTTATAGGCGAGACGTGGATGAGATTGAGATGGGTGAGAAATGATATCACGCCTAAACTTTTACACCGCCAGCGTTGCCCGGCCAGCCGTGTCCCGCGCGCCTACTACGTTTTGTGGAGAAAGAGCCAGTATTATGCTATCAACGTTCGCGGTTTGTCTTGTGCCATGTTTCGTCATTACTTATTAAATATGTTAATGGAGGACAAAGAATCAAAATTAGAAGAAAAAATAATCTTGTAGCTGAAGAGTATATTATGTAGCGATGTCTCGCGATGGTGGGAGCGAGCCGGCGCGAGTCAGCGCGAGCCATCGCGTGACATCACGAGTCAGCGCTTAACGGAAAGAGACCGTCCGGGTTATCGATGGCCGGTGCGAGATTTGTATATCCGTTTTACAAAGGAAATAAATACTTTATTTTTAGAGCAATAAAGTTCAAAATTGTAAACAACAAACACTTCTTAACAAATATTTCAATTGTCGCGTCGCACATCCACGCACGCCTTTTAAACCAAAGATGGGCAGGGCGTGGATAAAAAAAATTGCCATTCAAATTTCAATTCTCGCCCATCACATCCACGCCTCACCTAGCCAGTGTAAACCCACCTTTACTTTCGCATTTATAATATTAGTATGGATTTTTCAGTAGTAGCCCGGAGTTTGGAAGTTCACGGCATAATGCTCTCGAGCCACGTAAAGCTCGTTAAGCCGTTGGTCCTTTGACTAATCTGTCCCTGGTCATGTTGGGTCGCCAACCCATTAGGGACTATAAAGCTGCGGTTCCAATGCGGTAATCGACAGGCCGCACCGCACCGTGCCGCGCCTTTGAACTTACCGACTTGCGATGGATCGGATGGGCGACGACAAGCCACCGCGGGCTCCATGCGATGCGAGGGTTTCCGCCTGTCAGAATGGCGCGGCGCGGCGCAGCCCGTCGATTCACGAGCCGTGGGACCGCAGCTTAACAGTGCAACTGATTTTGCGGACACATTCGTGTACCCGCTTCGATGGCTAGTCCAGAAGATTGGCCGCCATGACCGAAATTGGCAAAGGAGGACTATATCTAGGAGCTACGAACGAATCGGGCCATCTGGAACAATTTCAATGCGGTTTTTTTTTTAAACTGAAGGTCAGGTTGATTGGTATGTTCCCACCATCGATGTGTATGTATGTGATGTGTAATTGACTTTTTAGATATCATCAGTCTTTTGCCCTTATCCTAATTTATTCAGGGTATTTTCTTCCATATTTCACCATTCTAATCCCAGTACTCCCCTTTTTGGAAATATCATCTTTGACACAATCTTCATCAGGTCTTCCCCTTTTTTTATTTATATAATTTATTTTGATTGTTTTTAAATGTTTTCTGCAGGGCTCTTATTTACCAGACGCAACATTTGTGATGCAGCCTGAGGTGATAAACTCGCATTTCTTGCCTGAAGTCGAAGAATTTTACGAAACATCAGGTACCTACACTTTGTCTTAACTTATCGAGTGCTTACCACTGTCTTATCGTTAGCGTTATTTTTCAAAAAGGTTCGTTTGAAATAAGTAAGCAAACGAATATATATCTAATACTCGTACACAAATACAAGTTGACTCATTTTTAGGGTTCCATACCTCAAAATAAAAAAATTATAGGGTATTTCCTGCCGTCCTACAATCATGAAATTTGGCAAGAAGCAAGGTCTTACACAAGTTAAGCGTAAATTTTTAATAACAATACAAAAAAAAAATGGTCCCCGTACAAGGAATTCGGGTCCAAATTTTATAGTGAGGCGACCGTATCTTGAGTGGCATCGTATGAAAGGAGCACATGAGCAAAAGCTCAAACATATTATTAACTTATATTATTTTAACCACGTCTAATAACCGAAAAATTAAAAAAAGAAAGTTTTTCGGGCAAAAATTTTCGAACCCTCGGTGTGCGAGTCCGACTCGCACTTGGCCAGATTTTTTTTAATATTATTTGTATCAAAAAGTACCTTTATCAAAAATTTAAAACAGAATAAAAAATCCGTTATAAATTAAGTAGGTAAGTTAGAAATCTTTCCAAACCTGGTGGAAGGAGAAACTGTCATATAACAGAAAAACGATGCACATACTGATGTATGACGTCACCGCCATTAGGTTACTCGCTTACAAAAGAGATAGCGAGATATCCCCGCAATGCGTCCATTTCCTTACACCAATATTTGTAATGTTAAAATTGTTGATTGATGAACTAATTTTGATGGTGTTTTCTGAAAATTATTTACTTTGTAGTGTTATTTGATATTTCATATAAAATATTTTACAAAAATAAATAGGAGTATACCCATTATCTCACGCGGTTATTTCGGTTTTGCCCCACTAGTTCCGAACTCGTACGGTGTATAGAGGTAAGATCTCACGAAAAGCTCGTTTCGACTAGCTTTTCGTGAGATCTTACTTCTATACACTGTACGAGTTAGAGAAAGAAACGGAAGCCGTACAATATAAATAAACATTTTAAATATATTTGATAGGGTCATGGAGATGTTTTCTCTTCTTGCTTGAGTTTTTCAGATTCTACAACCTATCGGAAAAATCAGCATTGCCATTCAACGTGGCGTTAAGGATGATTCACGTTACACCGTGCGGCCACCGAGCCTCGGCCGTGCCCCGGCCGGGGCACGGCCGGGGCACGTCCACCGGGCTAGTCATTCATGCTACACCGAGCTGTCACCGTGCCGCCACCGGGCCCCGGCCGGGGCACGGCCGAGGCACGGCCGGGGCACGTCCGGGGCACGGCCAAGCAAGGATCAGTTCATACAAAAAGTATACTATACATATTTGACCATGCAATTGTTTGACCGGCAATTGTTGCCCGGCCGGGGCACGGCCGGGGCACGTCCGAGCCCGGTGCACACGTTCATGTTACACCGTGTCGCCACCGGGCCGAGCCCTGGCCGTGCCCCGTCCGTGCCTCGGCCGGGGCACGGCCGCGGCCCGGTCTAGCATGAATCACTTCATATAAAATGTATGCAACAATCTTTGACCGTGCCCCGTCCGTGCCACGGCCGGGGCACGGCCCGGTGGCGACACGGTGTAACGTGAATCATCCTTTAAACGTTTTCCTATTGACAGCGATGTGGACAAATTTTTCGATGTCCAATGAGTTGTACGCCTCCCTTTTGTATGCCGCTTGTATTTATGTTATTTATTTTATTTTAGCTTGTACGAGTATATACTTTATGATCTAAACAATAATAATAAATGTATATATGTATAATTACTTTGGGTCTTAGAAAACGATATTCAACTATTGACCATATTCACACGATCAAACAGGTTCTCGAAAAATATAATGAATACGAGTATAATAAGAAAATCTATGTGGCTTTTATTGACTATGCCAAAGCCTTCGATAGTCTGAACCACAACTATATATGGGAAAGTTTAGAGCAACAAGGAATGCCAGGCATCTATACCAAAATCATAAAAAAAAAATCTACTCATACATTAAAGCCAGAATCCAGTTGAAATCTTTAGGAAATGAAAGGGTGTGACACAGGGAGTCCCGTTATACCCAAAATTGTTCTCTGCAGTGTTGGAAAACATTTTTTTGTAAACTTAACTGAGATGAATACTGCGCGGTAACTCTGTTTCGAATTTATCCACAACCCCTGGGCAGGTACGGAACCCTTCGGAATCCGATACGCACTTGGCCAGTATTTTTCTTGGGTAAATGTCGACGCTAGAGGCAAATCATAGAAATTACTGGAAGCAGTAGGCACCAAATAACGAGATGCTACGAGATGTACATGGTTGTGGTTCGGGGCAAAACATTTTTGCCTTTGGCTCCAAATTAATGGCTTGCGGTATTTTCTCACTGATTTTCGCCTTGTTATGAATAGAGTCTTCTATGTATGATTCAGCGACTGCGTCGGAACGCTATCCGCCATGTCGCTTTTGAAGTTAATATATCGGCACCCGAATCAGCCAACATTAGTGTTGCCCAAAATCGGTCTTGGTCTTGCAGTCTTCGCAAGACCAAGACCAAGACCAAGACCGCCTTATTGTAGCAAGACCAAGACCAAGACTGCACCCTGCAAGACTTGAGCAAGACAAGACTTAAGCCTGCAAGACTCTTGCGTCTTGCAGTTAAGACAAACTGAGATTTGGGCGTTATTAAGTAGGTATTTGGTTTCAATCCCGATTTTGAGAGACGCTCCCCAGTATCAAAACCGTAGGTATCGTCATAACACTAAACTAAGGGCTGCAGTTGTATCTGCAGTTGGCAACGTGCCGCTCGTCTGAAAGAACCCTAAAAGGTATTGTATTGATTAGGTAGGTAAGTACTTATTATATTTCAACTATGTATTTATTAAGTAGGTAGCGTGTTAATACTCACAAATCTGTTCGAATCATCCCATGTGATAAAATGTATCTAGAATAACTTTCTAGCAAAGTTCATACCTTGTAGGTATCTACCTATACTAATATATTATGCTTATTTATGTCTAATGTGCAGATCTAACGTAAGTACTCGTAGGTTGGTATGTGCTTAAAATTATAGCCAACAAAATTATATAAACATTATGTAGGTACCTATTTATGTTTCAAAGTTTATATTATTCTTCTATTCAGCAAAATTTAAAACTAACAGCGAGTCGAGTAGGTCTAGTAACAGTTTCTACGGCAGCCAATGTTATGGTACAGACGCCAGCACATCAAGCTTCTACAATCTGTCAAATTTCTTTAACAGATTTTCAACTTTATCTCTAAAGAATTAAGGTTCAAGGTTGATTGGGAAAATGTGACGTTCTGCGAATAAACTGTTGGTCGGTCGATGAATTATATACCTACTTATTTAATAATTTACCGACAAAGACGCCGCGGTTTGCAACAAGTGTATCACACAGCATTTGACACTGTTTGAGGGCCGCATTCGCCGACAAAGAGTTCCATTAAACAAACTAATTATTATTAGTTAGTAAATCATCGCTGAATACTATTCTCTTCAGCGATGATTTACTAAATAAATAAATAAATAAAAATAATCGTCGTGTAGGTACGACGATTATTTTTCTAAGGAATACAATTTTGTTGTAGTAGGTACCTACATCGTTTCTTACTTACACGTATACTTACGACAGTACCTACGTAGCAAAGCGCGCCAGTCACGAGTACGACAAATTGCCTAAAAAATGTACCTACGCACACTGTAATGAAATCTGCTAATCTCAACACACACGCACTTCCTTATTTTGGCCGCATAGGTAGGCTTTGCCTATAGTCTTCTTTTATTGGTTGATTAACATTGTACATTGGTGAATGCTCCAGGATGGCCCGCGAAATTCATATTTTCTTATTTTTTTTCCAATTTGCAGGCCTGTGTTAGATTGTTTGTTGATTAAAATATTATTCGCGCTGTAAGACGTATGTAGTTACAGAATCATAATCATCAATACAACCCTCCAAGTTCAAAGGTCAAGGAATGAGTTTGACCTTGAAAAAGTCATTTTTTTTAAATAATTTCTCGACCTTTATGAACTTAGAGAGTTGTATTGATGATTTTGATGATTATAATTCTGTAACTACATACTTCTTACAGCGCGAATCATAATTTAAAATCTAAACTAACGTGTTCAATAAATAGCAATAGGCTAATAGGTATTTGCAAGACTTGTAAGACTTGCGAGACTCTTGCTGCAAGACCAAGACCAAGACCAAGACTGAGAGCGCAATACCAAGACCAAGACCAAGACTAGGTGTATTGACGCAAGACCAAGACCAAGACTGGCCTAAGTCTCGTCTTGGTCTTGCATTTGGGCAACACTAGCCAACATTATAGCCGAAGTTCTTCTAAAACTGTGTCCAGTGTAAAAATCGGCCTCAGGCAAACCTAAATACTTCGCAATTTCTCTTGGCATAGGTATTAACAAATTAATACCGATTGTTTGCGCAGTTCATTTTCCTTTCTGATTTTGGAAAAAAGCGGTCATTCTTTGTTTTAGTTGAACGGAGAGCTTAATAATAATATTAAGATAATTTTTCACTATTTCACCAAACTTTCCGTGGATCGTGAACAAATTATTGTGAATTATGAATAATTTGATAATAATAAATGTTTATTTGATTTAATTAAGGACGTACACATTTATTTATTCCAAAAATGTAAGTTGGATTTTCAGCGGTCTAAAACCCCTTTGTTGTTACTAAAAAAAATAACTGTAAGTATTAACCGGTTAAATTGATAATGCTCTGTTTACTCGCATTATTATAACTTGCATTATGGAACTAATTTATCTTTGCAGGGATAATTCTATTACGCACTAGTGTGTAATGTTATTAGTTGTTTACGCACGTGTGTGTCATAGCTCGGTTTATGGCCCTAAAGGCGATGTAATAATGCTCACTTTACAAGCAAGTGTGTTGAAAAATGTGCTGTGATTTTTCCGTCAACAATGTTACGTATACGACTCATGCACATATGCAACTAACATATAGTTCTAATTTCAGGTTCACAATCACCAACTGTGTTCTTTGACGTGAGTGTGACGGAAAACCTCGACCACAGCGACAGAGGGCCGTGCGACCCCGGCTATAGATACAACAAAACTGCCAAGACTTGCGATGGTACATAGAGCTTAAGATTTAAGCATTTAATAATATTAGAAAATGTTTGCTACTACTGTTATTTTGCCCGTCCTTTGGTTTAAAGGCAACTTGTTTTTATTTTTGATAGACTGGCGCGTAGCCATTATCACACCTGATAATAAGCAAGCATTTCGTCGACGATGGAGCACAAATGCTTAGAACTTTTCTTTTTTCAAGCTTTTTTTTTAATTAAAGATGTCCTCAAACTTTTTACTTTACACACTTTTTTATTTTCAGATGTGGACGAATGCTTGGTGGAGACAAACCAGTGTCACTCGACACAGCTGTGCGAAAACACACAGGGCGCGTACCGCTGTCAGTGTTCACCCGGCTACTTGTCGCTAGCGGCCGGCCAGAGGTGTCTGGGTGAGTAGTAGACAGTTAGACACGAACAATGAGAATCCTTCTTCGACCACTTCTGGTCTCAGAAAGATTCTCCCTGTTCAGTGGAGCATGCGTAGCTTTCCACTCTGATCTGCAGAAAAACTTAAAAAAAAGCAACCAAGTGCGTGGTCGGGTCACGCGCAGTGTAGGGTTCCGTAGTTGCCCGTAAGGGCAGGCTTTATATTTATTACTATGAACATACTATGTGAGTTCACGGTATAACGGACTTTTTTATCGATTAAATTAAAAACGAATAAAAAACATATTTTCCAAAATTTAACATGTTTACCTACTACCTGTTTTGAATACTCTATAAGTAAAAACTTCATCTAGGTAAGTATTTTAAAGGTGTCGTACCCGAAGGGTAACTAACGGGACCCTATTACTATAAACGAAATAATAATTTAATTCCAGAAACTTATTACTACTTTACAATGGCATTAAGGCAACAATTTCAAAAAAGGTGATGAGATTAGCGCCAATAGCCGAACTAGGCATAGCCTGTATTTCGGCTATCAGCACCATTCCCCACGTTTTAATAATACAATAATAGGTGCCACTTCTATAGAGGGTAAGTTCTCTTACATAGGAATAAGTAATTTGTAAGTAAGTAATCATTTAATGGATTGTGATGGTGTGTGATGGTGTGTGTATGTATGTATGTTTGTGCGTGCGTGTGGATATGTGTATGTGTGTGAGTGCTCTTTTTTATTTTTTTTATAATAAGTAGTTGTTCCGTGTCATCGTAGCTTAGTTTCTGTAGGTAGTGGCATACTTTATGTTTGCATTGTTTTCTAATCAGAGGGTATATATTTATTATTTTGATAAGCTTATTATAAATGTAAGAGCCTAGAAAGCTTGCAAATCTTTTAGCGATGTTAGTTTTAACTGTGATTAATTCGTCACATATATGATGTTTACGACGTCTTTGTAATAATATTGGGTTGTAAGGCAGTTTGTTGTGTTCATGAAGGATGACTTAAGGGGCGGTAGTACCCCAATAGTCAAAAAAATGGTTTTTTGGATAGTCGAGTATGACGTAATGCAATGAAAATATCCTTTGCAAAAAATACGGTGGACAGAGAAGGGTTTAAAGAAAAATTTTAACCGAATAGAATAGTAAAAAATAGTTTGATATTCTCAATAAAAAATTTGGAAATTGCTCCACAAAAACTAACTTTGGCGTCGAACATCTCTGTATTTTCAGCGATAACAGCATTTTTTTTTTTAAGAATTGAATAGAATTGGCATTTTAGTAAAACTTTGACCGGACAATTATTTAATTTATTGTGTATATTCTGGATAATCTAAAGAAAACCTGTAAAATAAATGCCTATTCGCATCGTCAACATAATTATTACGTTCAATTCTCAACCTTATTTGAAGGTATTTCAAATCGTAGTCAGTCCGCGCCTTAAGTATAAATAACTGACTGTTAAAACCTCGCACAACTGGAACAACGTAACAGTAGGAAAACGCACCGGTTTAAACGTGCCAACCTTAAGTATAGCTCTATTACTATACCTCCACTGTCCGTCCGTCTGTCAGCGGGCACGTTCCGTAATAGCTACACAGTGGAAATTTTCACAGAATGTGTATTTCTGTTGCCGCCATAACAACAAATAATAAAAATAAATTAAAAATTAAGGGAGGCTCCCTAGGGAGCCCCGAGAAACGTGTTTTTTTTTTCTCGATCTTATTAATGGGGATAAATAGATATTTGAAATGTTCGCAGAATGTGTATTTCTGTTGCCACTATAACAACAAATAATAAAATAATTTAAAAATTAAGGGAGGCTGCCTTTTTTCTTTTTTTTGGAGGGGTGGGAAATCGTCCAATGACATCTCCCGCTCTGGGTGGCGCGAGAGGGCGTGTCAGACTCTTACTGACTAAAACCCACTCCTGTTCCTTCCCTGCCCTGAGTGCCCAGGAGCGCAGTAACTCTGTTTCGCATTCATCCACAATCCCTGGGCAGGCATCGGTCATGACGGGCGCCGTCATTATTTGCTGACAACTCTTTGAGGCGCGCGTGGAACACTACGCGCCGTCGACTCTCAGGCCTGGTGCTGATCGGACGGCGAACTACCCATTACTCGCCGTCCGCAGGCCCGGGTAAGGGAGGCTGCCTAGGGAACCCCTAGAAACGTGTTTTTTTGTTTTTGCTCTATCTTAATAATGGCGATAGATAGACAGTTGTAAATTTAACAGTATAGAATAGAATAGAATAGAATAGAATAGAATAGAATAGAATAGAATAGAATAGAATAGAATAGAATAGAATAGAATAGAATAGAATAGAATAGAATAGAATAGAATAGAATAGAATAGAATAGAATAGAATAGAATAGAATAGAATAGAATAGAATAGAATAGAATAGAATAGAATAGAATACTCTTTATTATGTACACCATTTAGATTACAGAACATGTAAATGAAGAAAACTTTACATAGGGTGACACAATGGACGGCCTAATCGCTAATTACCTATTTCCTTACTATAAATGTGTTTTTAAAGAGACCTAACCAACGATACCCCACACTATGGGATAGACGAGAAAAAATTAAATTAAACCCACTTTACATAAAGAAAAATATATTTTTCAAAATTTTATTGTTTTATTATACTGGCGTGATTACGCAAAATTGCAGCTTTCTAGTACTAACAGTCTCTTAGCTATGCCTCGGACAGACATACCGAATCTATAAGGGTTCCTTGTCCTTGTTAGGATTACGGAATCCCGGAAAAGGAGATGCCTCACAATTCGGTTGGATTTTTTTTTTATTTTTTGTGTCTACTATCTTAGAACTTTTATAAATCGATTTGGAAAATCCTTTTTAATTTAAATATGTATCCATATTACCTATCCTTCTCAAAAAATAATAATATTTTATTGTTCGCAGACGTAAATGAGTGCGAGTTGCAGACAGACGGTTGTTCCCACTCGTGTGTGAACACGGCCGGCGGCTACGTGTGTGCGTGTCCGCGTCATCTGAGGCTACACGTCGACAAGCACCACTGTGTTACACGTAAGTTATAATAAGTATTATAATATGTCACCGGATAATGCAGACAGACAGCTGTTCCCACTCGTGTATGAACACGGCCGACGGCTACGTGTGTGCGTGTCCGCGTCATCTGAGGCTACACGTCGACAAGCACGACTGTGTTACACGTAAGTTATAATTATTATAATATGTCACCTGACAATGCAGACGGACGGCTGGAACTTTGTGTGAACACGGCCGACGGCTACTTGTGTGCGTCATCTGAGGCTACACAACAAGCACCACTATGTTACACGTAAGATAAAATTCTACTAATATTATAAATGTGAATGTTTGTGAGGATGCATGGATGTTTGTTACTCTTTCACGCAAAAAAACTACTGAACGGATTTTGATGAAACCTTACAGTAATATTGCTTAAACATCAGAATATAACACATATTATGCTATAATTTATAATGGGGGGAAGTACTAACAACACGCGGGCGAAGCCGCTGGCAGAAGCTAGTGAAATATGTAATTGTTACCGGATAACTGTAAACATCGTTAGTTTATATAAAATCACGAAAAATTATTGTAAACTCTTTATTTTCAATAAGACTCCGATACAAAAATAATCGAATTAGGATACCATTTATTGTATTTAAAATATTTGAGAGGAGCTCGTGGCTAAAGTAATAACAGCCGCACGGGTCGATCCATCAGGTTAAGCTACGCTTGCCCGGGTTAATCCATGGATGGGTGACCATCTTTACATACCGAGACTCCTCCGTGCCTCAAAAAGCACATTAAGCCGTTGATCCCGGCTGTCAATCGTGGGTCTTTGACATTCGTTACGGCACATATTGTTACGGGTCGTCTGGAGACCGAAAGTCTGACAACCGATCTTACCAAAGGCTGTCGTATTACAGATAGGCAGTCGCACCATGTAAAATACTGGTATTCAGCTGCATCCGGTTAGACTGTAAGCCGACCCCAAGATAGTTGGGAAAAGGCTATGCAGATTGATTGATTTTTTTTATTGTTTTTGAAATTATCTGTCTGATTAACTACGAGTCGGACTCGCGCACCAAGGGTTTTGTACAAACTTGAAGGTATCTATGGTATGTACGTAGTAGTTCGTCCATCATGGGAATCGAATCTCAAACAAATTTAACTTTGCCGTTGGAAAACTGTTGTCTCCATACATCGACATAGGTCGCAGTTAGTTTACCAACGGCAATTAAGTATGTAATCACATTTTTTTCTGATGTAACAACAAGTTTGGATGAACTTTCTAGCTGTCAATATTAGGGTTAGCTGTCAATCCTAGGGATAGTCTAGAATAGAGCGAGGGCGAAGCCGCGGGAAAAAAGCTAGTTTATTATACATATATCAACAGTTTTCACTTTCGCAAGATTTATTACAATATGTATAACGGTGTTCACAATGACATTTATCTGTGATATACACACTAATTAAACATACACTACATGCATTGCATGCTGCTTGCATTTACTATGTTTTTATTATTATATTTTTTTTGCGTTTATTCTTTCCCTTAAGTTGCACATGCCACGTTCCACCTCTGCACCACCCTAAGGTCGACTGGTAGAAAATGCCTAAGGCATTAAGTCCGCCATTTTACAGTATTTCTTACTTGTGCAGTCTAATAAATAAATAAATAATTTTATTGTAAATAGTGTTACACACACGATGGCGAAGCGAATTAGTTTCGGTGTACACGGGGCATTACTGGCATGCGGACAAACACACGGGATTGAACAGGTGTAGCGGCATCTATGCCGCCGCATGCGAAGGGTAGCGCCAGGGTAGCTCGCGAAATTCAAATTTTCTTACGTTTATTTTGCAATTTGCAGGTCAGTATCAGGTTGTATGTTGGTCAAAATATGATTCGCGGCCGTAGCAGGTACGTATTTACGGAACTGTAATCATTAAAATCATCAATACAACTATCTCAGTTAGACTGATGCGAAATGTCATGATTTCATGACATTGAAATTTGATATCAATTATAACTGAAAGAGTTGTATTGATGATTTTAATGATTATAATTCTATAAATACATACTTGCTACGGCCGGGAATCATATTTTGACCTAGATAAAACCTGACACTGGCCTGAAAATTGCGAAAAACTTAAGAAAATTTGAATTTTGCAGGCTACCCTGTTTTTTTTTTTTTTTGGGGCGGGAAATCACCCAATGACTTCTCCCGCTCTGGGGGGAGCGGGAGGGCGTGTCAGACTCTTACTGACTAAAACCCACCCCTGTTCCTTCCTGCCCTTAGTGCCCGGGGGCGAGGTAACTCTGTTTCAATTTATTCTCAACCCCCGGGCTGGTTAATAGTCCGATTTATTTCACCATCGCTTTGCACGAGGGAACCGAGATACCGAAAATCAGAGCAGCGTGGAAGCAGCGCGCCATCTAGCGCTATAGCTTCAGAACTGGAGACACCGCCGAAATCGCAGAACATGTATTCAGTTTTGGTTCTGCTGATTTTCAAGCCAACTTTCACCAATCTGCTCTGGATCTCAGGTCCATCTTCACCGACAAGAACAATGTCGACCGCTAACAGCATGTACCAAGGTGCCTCCTCATGTATTTCCGACGTAAGAGCGTCCATAATCAACAGGAAGAGGTCAGGACTTAAAGTCGACCCTTGTTGCAAGCCTACAGCCACACTAAACTCATCGGTGTTGCTAGCAGCCGACTGATCATAGGAGCTAGATTGATTATACATAGCACGAATCAACTCTACATACTTCTCAGGCAAACCTTTCTCTTTCAAGGCCCACCACAACACATCCCGAGGTACCCTATCATACGCTTTCTCAAGATCAATGAACACCATGTGCAAAGTTCTTGTGCACACGTCTGCACTTCTCGCACAATTGACGGAAAGCAAAGTTGGCGTCCATTGTCCCTTGACCTGGCATAAACCCAAACTGGTTCGGGGTAATCTCACTCTCCTCTCGAAATCTTTTCTCTATCACTTTCTCCCATATTTTCATACTATGTGAAATGAATATACACAACAGTTCGAAAATTAACTATCATGCAGTTGCCCAGACCAGACACAACTCCGAAGTTGCTGGACTTTACATCCTGTTCAGCATACCTGTACATATACAGGAAACTTCCTGCTCCCATTCTGACAACCCAACCTTACCAAGGGGTGGCTATCACGTTACCCATTAACTGGGTTGTGAAATTCAATTAGTTGGTCGCTTCTTGTAAACTACTGGTTTACAGCTTAATCCGGTTAGACTGAAAATTGACTCCAGCATAGTTGGGAAAAATATATGTTTACTATAAGTATATATGTATAAATTATATATACCTTTATTAGGATTTTTTATTTAAGTAAGTATACATAATTATATATTATAAATGCAAAATTTTGGCTGGATGTTTGTTACTCAATCACGCCAGATCGACTGAACGGATCTGGATGAAATTTATATATAAGTAGCCTGAAGTAGCACATAGGCCAACATTTATAATGAGGAAGAACTAAATACACGCGGCCGTACCCGCTGGCAAAAGCAAGTTAGTCATATTTATTATTTTTATTTTTCAGCTGCATTATACCGAAGACCGCTCGGAGAGTTGGAGGAAGAATACTTGAGTACCACCATAGAATTTCCGACAAGGTACAAGAAGCCCATAAGAAATATTTAACAGTGATTTCGCCTCTTCAAATGACCATCCTTGTAGATAGAATAAATTCCTGCTGATTACTGGTGAAGTCCATGCCGTAGATTAAGAATGTAACCTAGAAGCCATACTTTCAAGTCTTAGTTTCGGGGCGTAAGAAAATATGTAAGTTTCTATTCGCTCCGATGTTTTCAGAAATAAAAAAATTGTTAAAAAAAATGGGAAAAAACACGCTTTAGTGACGTCATTTTATTTTTCAGCAAATCCTTTCATTTAACCCTTAATTATCATGAGAATGTATACAAACAACTAGTCCGCCATCTTTGGGAGTCCACCATATTGGATTCAGAATGACGTCACTTAGCTAACCATGCATTGTCTTCCAATTTAAATATGTAGATATGCAAAATTTCAGCTCAATCGGAAACCGGGAAGTGGGTCAAAAACTTCTAAGATTTTTTAAAGTTAGTTACAGGTGAAGCAAATAAAAGCATGTTAAGATAAACCTTAATTCCCACAATTCATGTTCAATTTGCGCTAACAACTCCATATTTTCTAGGACACTTCACTTTTAAAAGTACCTACTGTTCAGTCTAGTCTTAGACATTAATAACATGCATGAGTGGATCCTGGATATGTTTCGGCATCACGCTGTACGTTTATAGGAGAGGAGATCGCTTCGATAGGTACGCCTTTCTTAGGGTCAGGCACACTGACGCAGAGTCGAAGCGCATGGAAGCGTCAATCTCAAAAATGTCTCTATCATAATGAATGACTATGACCCCTATACATAGGCGTGCCAACCGTACTCTAAAATTGTACTCTATTTCATGTAGGTATACTCAATAATCTGTAATACCAATAGAGTACCGTAAAATACTCTTTTTTTCACAATGTTTACTATACTAATACCAGTCATGTATACCCATTGTCATCTTACTGACCTTATCCCATGTTACTTGGGGTCGGCGCAACACGTTTTTTTCTTCCATTCTATCCTGTCAGCCGTCACGCTATCAGTAACTTCTTATTCTCACACAATCCATCCATCTTTTCTTTGGCCTCTCCCTCCCTCTCCATCCATTCACATATTTTATATTCATAACTCTTTTAGTTACATGTGTTTAATCCCTCCTCTTCACATGACCATACCAAGATAAGCGGCTCCCTTTCAACTTTTCTGTCACTGGTGCCACTTTTGCTTTTGTTACAACTTGCATTGGGCTTGCCTACGGACTTTTGGATGGTTGACATATGCCAATTGACATTATTGCCTGAAACTCGGCTTTGGCTGCGTTGTATTTCATCGGCGGCAATGGGCGGGGTCTAGCGTAGAGTGGGGGGCCGGTAGTCTCAATATGGTGCTTTACATTATGCTTGATTTCCTTCGTAGGTGTCATAGGTTTTAAGAATTCAGTGAATTCTTGAATAAGTGCATGATAACGGTGTCCTGGTTCGACTACATACAGCGTAGTATCTTGTGTAGTATTTACCGTCATCGTGTTAACTGAAAGCTCGGTCAGACTGTCTACGAGTTTCTTGCTATGTAGGTCTACAAGAAGTCGGTGGTGCTTGAGGAAGTCGGCACCAAGAATTGACGTCTTCAACTTGATGTCCACTTAAAGTTGCGTCGAAGTTCAAGATTTACTTGCAAAGTTTTTTCTCCATATTTCTTAATCGGTGTATTGTTTGCGACGAATAATTTGAAAGGCGTTTCTATCGGTGCTCGCTTAGTTTTTACGGTTAGCACCGCTATTTCTGCACCAGTGTCGACTAGAAATCGTTCTTTTGAATTTAGATCTGTTATACGTAGACGGTTACTCATTTTTGCTACACCGACGCCCGCTACAGCCCATGTGGTCTTCAGTTTTCCGACGGCTTCCTTGAACATGGTGGTTCACACTTTTTAGCTCTGTCTCCGGTGATGATAAAAACACTCCCAGTCTAGATCTCCAGGTCTCTTTCCTTTTTTTTTGTGGTTTAGGAAATCATCCAATGACTTCTCGCGCTCTGGGTGGAGCGGGAGGGCATGTCAGACTCTTACTGACTAAAACCCACCGCTTAGTGGCCAGGGGCGAGGTAACTCTGTTTCGAATTTATCCTCAACCCCTGGGCAGAGGTCTCTTTCCTGACCCTGCTCTTGAGCGGGACCGTTATCTTGAGCGGCAGTTGCTGCGGCGAAATGGACGACGATGACTCACGTTCTCCTTCCTCAGTGCGACAATTTCTAGGGTCAGCCTCTCGAGTTGTTTTGTCAGTACTTAAAACTGCAGATCTGGGCTGGTGCTGGTGCTTGGAGCAGATGTAGATTGGCTGACCTCCGCGATAGTACGTTCTGTATGCTCCATCATCTTATCTGCCGTCATCGCTTGGGTATCCAGTGGAGATTCCGTTTTAATGGATATTACGGCACGAACTTGGGAAGGTAAGTGACCCATTCATAAAATTTTGAGCGGGTTATCAGGTACTTTTTCTCCAGCCAGCTCTCGCATCACCCTCAGGAGTTGTGTAGGCTTCTGATCTCCTAATTCTAGTCCACTTAAAAGCTTCTGGAATTGACAGGACTCGGACTCCTCGTACACCGTCAACAAACGATTCTTCAAAGCGTTGTATCTTCCTGACTCGAATCGGGTCGTTTACAGATGATATCACTTATTTGCTCGATGTCATTCCTATATAGGACTTCAATGGCCAAGTTATATTTTTGTTCATCGCTGGTCTTTTATGGTGATATTACGGTTTCAAACTGAGCAAACCACAGCCTTGGTTGTGCCCGCCAGAATTGTGGGATCTTCGCTTGAAGTGCAATAGCAGAAACTTCCTTTTCGCACTTTTCTGATACGGCATCGTCAAAATGTTTCATGACTAATTTCGTATCGAAATATCACGTCGGGGTCACCAAATGTGGGTACTACTTGGGCTGTTCAGTAAGACGCTCGTTTTGGGAATGACCATGAATATATTTCGAAACCAATATTTATACAAAAATTCTTAAAAACTATAGCAATTTGAAGGTAGGTAGGTAGGTAGCAGTAACTTGAGGGTAGTCGACGTGTGAGTATGTCTGATGCAGACGCGCAATGATATAAATACTCGTCTGAGGACTAGTATCATTTAGTGTTTAGCCGCGCGCCGCGCGTGTCAATCTCCTATGCTCCATGTTGTATGCCTGAGACATACTCATTTCTCACTTTAGCCATTCTCGTTACTCCACACATCCATCTCAACATTCTCATCTCTGCCTCATGCAATCTTTTTTCATCCGTCTTTTTCGCAGCCCAACATTCTGATCCATACAGTGCGACAGGTCTAATCGCGGACTGTTAGATTTTCCTCTTGAACTTGAGGGACATCCGACGGTCGCAAGTTATTCCAGTGACCTGTCGCCATTTCATCCATCCTGAGTTAATCCTGTGCGTAACGTCTCGGTCTATATCACCATCCCCCTGAACAAGCGACACAAGGTACCGAAAGTCGGAGCAGATCGGTACAGGCGTTCTGGTGAGAGCTACAGGCATAGAACTGGAGAAGCCGCCGAAATCGCAGAACAGGTATTCTGTTTTGGTTCTCCCCAATTTCAGGCCAGTTTTTGCCACCACGTGTCCAATCTGCTCTGGACCTTTAAGCCGCTATCGGCAACCAGCACAATGTCATCAGCAAACAACATACACCAGGGGAGCCTCTTCCCGGATGTCCGACGTCAGAGCGTCCATTATATATACCTATTGTCATAACCCATAAATTTAACGTTTAACGTTAAGTTCCTTGAATTTAATAAAAAAAAGTTAAAAAAATAGATTAAGAATGTTTAGAGTCACACAATTCTTTTAAGAATGATGAAGAATTGATATTAAGTGCCGCAAAAGGCACAAAAAATATTTTTTCAAAAATTTAAATAATGTACCTTTTTTTTAAGGTTCCTCCTCCTTATATATCCTATCTCAAATCAGATAATTATACTCTATTTCTTTAAAAAAAAGTTGGCAACCCTACCTATACACAACTTACACCCATATTTATAAAACTCGCTAACCATTTATGTTGTGTGTTTAGTTACTTTACTTTACTGATTACCTGATTCTGAATTCAAATTATCCGTAGAAAATTTTAAATTATGAACCTGTTAGTCTATGTTTAAACTAAGCACACGGTTAACTTTTTTTATCAATATGTCCCATTTTTTTATTGGGTGGGCAATCATCAAATAACTTCTCCCCTCTCTGGGTGGAGCGGGAGGGTGGGTATACTCTCACTGACTAAAACCCACCCGTGTAAGGAACACGGGCGGGTTTTAGTCAGTACCTAAGAATATGTTGCCGTTACAGTTACCTGCTTCAGGGCCGCAGTGGATTGTTCGATCACTCCCGCGATCCTGGCAGAAATAAGGTTCTTCTACTTTCACTAGCCGCCAAATTGATAAAATTAATTTCAATTCGACGCATCGCTTCATCTCGACTCCGCGTAGGGTGTACCTTAAATTCTTGACCCTTATTCTTGCTCATGCCACAGATAAATAATATAATAGGTAGGTGAACCTACTAGCGTACCCATGCTAACCTCAACAAATGTGTTCAAAGTACCATTGTGCTCCAACTGTCATCATGTCATTTAGAAATTAGTAGATATGTAATGCATTCAATTTTTGTGTAAAAAAATCTTCGAATGAAAATAAAAGACCATAACATAATTTTTGTACTATTTATTTTATTCTACGTGTCAATTACAATATAGGTAAGTATGTGAATATTTTTATTATCTCTTTGTAATTTCAATATGATTATTTCAATTGATTTGAAATGATTCTGTAAATTATGAACACCTATAATTCAATGATTTGCAGTGAATACCATACAATTCTACTACGTAGGTACCTACCTACCTACATTAATCTAAGTCATAATTATGCTTTAAGTACCTACCTAGGTACGTTTTCCACCGATCGTGCCGCGCCACTGCGTATTTTTAAGCGACTTCAAAAAGAAGGTGGTTATCAATTCGGATGTTTTGTGTTTGTGTTGGTATAACTCCGTCATATATAGACGGATTTGCAAAATTCTTATTTTGTTCGAAAGGGCTTTATTCCGAAATGGTCTCATTTAAATTTCATATATATCTGATGATGAGTTTTGGAGACAGACAACGGAACTCTTCAAAAAATTACAGCAAATCAACTGCGATTGCTGCGATCGTATGTCTTTTTAGTGTTAACACAATTTAATGGGGAACGACAACTAAAAAGTGAAAAATAAAAACGTTTTCTTACAAAAAATAGAATCGACTTCCAAAAAGAGTGCAAAATAACTTTAATTTACGGAAGTCGGTGTTAAAAAACGAAAACACAAAACCAGAAACACCGACTTCCGAAATTACCTAAACTTATTTTACACTCTTTTTGGATGTCAATTCTATTTTTTTTAAGTTTTCTTTATTCGTAATAACTCAAATTTGCTGTAGGTGAGATTTTTTTAGAAGCTGTATAAAAATATATGTTAATTTTGACTATATTTCTGAGAATATTGTTGATTCCGAAACACGTGAAATAAATGCCTCGATAGAAATGATCATCAAACTTATATCCGCCAAAATTAAATCCCGTAGGTACCTATTACTAACTAAGCCAGCGTAGGTAGTACCTACCTACGCTGGCTTAGTTAGTAATAGGTACATCGATAAAATTTATAACAAATAATGAATCGAATATTAATGCAAAACTTTTTAATTTAGATTTTTTAATAGACCAACTTATTTTTGAGTGAATCGATAAATTGCTACATATTTTGCAATAAATTGCAAGCATTGTGTCGTGCATCTCTTTCTTTTTTTATGCAGTCCGAGAGTGACTGCGCTTTAGGTCATGATTAAACCGATTGCGAAGTAGTCAGCTGTCACATTTACATGAATTTAAAATAACAAACGAACTCGATCGAATTTGCACGCACGCTGAGGTAGCTGGTCGAAAAAAAATTTGCTTCCCCAATACGTTTAAGTTTGCATAACTCGATAAAATTTACTGAACAGCTGATTATTTCTTCGCAACTTCAGGGTTGGTCTACAGTAAAAGTTGTTCATAATGATGAGTATTGCCAGTGTTTTAATTTATTATTATATTGTCGTCTCAACC
Source organism: Polia nebulosa (assembly GCA_951329385.1). Classification (NCBI taxonomy): domain Eukaryota; kingdom Metazoa; phylum Arthropoda; class Insecta; order Lepidoptera; family Noctuidae; genus Polia; species Polia nebulosa. The sequence continues at coordinate 56,871,543 of OX589587.1, forward strand.
TATATGACGTTTAACTGCTTCATTTTTTGCTTCATTTTGACATTGCAAAATGTTTTCTGGCCCGACTCGGTTGGTGGAAATCGCACAGTTTTGGAATCCCTATAAATATGTATCTACATTCATTTTCATGTACACAAAGCCACAGAATAGTGAAAATATGGAGTGTTCATTCAGAATACCCGCCGGCGGTGGAATATGACAACACACATCAAGTTTAAAAACAATGTTTTGGAGAATTAATTTGATCCCACGTTGTATAGGTGAGATTTTTTTCACCTTCTACGCGAAAGGTTAAGAATAGTTAGGATTTGTTGAATGTTATTCCTGTCACTCATACCTATATGCCTTATTTGTTATCATTTCCTGAAGCATCTGGCAATTGCTTGCAACCTATGTTGCTACTTAAGTAAATTAGAAATATCTAGAAAATAAATGAAGTGATTGTGAAGTTACTCATAGATAACTCTATTTTAATGTGTTTCCATGACTCCATGTAAACTATATTACGTAGGTGTAGGTTTATGCCTAAAGCAAAAGGCTCCATTGGTATCCGTTGATACAGAATACTGATTACAGCTTACAGTTTGCCTACTACTCTAATGTACCTACAATATTTGTCCTATTTACTCCTGTGTAAGAAAATAAACTCTACTGGTGTATGAATAATGTCTGATTTAGGTTGCAATAGGTGCAAGCCGCTCGTTGCCCACAATCTTCTTTATATGTCCTCGCTTTGCGTCCAGCACTCGCTCGTCCTGCTTTCTGGCAACATTCCTGGAACGTAATACCAGTAGGAATAAGAACGAATCAAACCTGAACTGTAGCCTCATTTTATCAAAGGAAGAATAACTTATTAAAAAAATATCAAGGAGTGCTTATAGCCCTAGATAGAGAGAAATTTAAGGAGAGTAGAAAGGCCTGCTCTGCAGTGGGAAAACACAGACTAGAAATAATAATAGTTTTCAAGGAGAAATTGTTGAGACTTGCCCTGTAGTCTTAAGTAATAATTCAAATAAATAATTATTCGTAGAACGCCAAGGTGAAAAAACTTCATTCATTTTTAAAGTGGGGGGAGTTACTGAGTTATTACTCCATGTTAGTAATATAATCGGTGGTGTCAATTCAAAATAGTAATTTAAGGCCCTGTTAGAGGGCTAAACTTTTGTATGACACAATATTTTGAAATATTTCCCAACAACGTAGTGCAATACCTTCCCCTAACCCTAGAGACAGCTGATTACATCGTCACTACTCCTAACCCTACCATCCTACGTATCCTACTAATATTTTATTGGAATGTGAAAGTTTGTGAGAATATATGGATGTTTGTTATTCTTTCACGCAAAAACTACTGAACGGATTTTGATGAAACTACAATAATATAGCTTATAAGTACCTGCATCAGAATAACATATACTTCAGCTATAATTTATAATGGGGTGAGTACCTACTAATTTCACGCGGGCGAAGCCGCTGGCAGAAGCTAGTCATAAAATAAGTTGCTTGACGGTAGAAATTAGACAGACTAATCCATACGCATTTTGGTTTTGCTATTATCTGCCTTAATACTTACTGCCAGTAGCTGCTATTCTTCTGCAGTCTCATGATATTGTTCTGGCATATCATCAGCTCGTTTTGCAAGTAGGTTCTTTGGTCGTTCACTCTCACAAACAACTGAAATACGAGAATTACCTATTCAGTTAGTATTCGACAGGAATTAAGACAAAATAAAATCGACGTCTACGATCATCCTACTTCCTATTAATGTTATTGATGCGAAAATTTGGATGAATGGATGGATGTTTGTTACTCAATCACGCCATAACAGATGTAGGGATCTGGATGAAATTTAGGACAAAGATAAATTACAGTCTTACTACCTACTTATTCCACGCAGGCAAAGCCGCTGGCAGAAGTTAGTACATGCATAGACATTGCTGGCCATCTTTCAGCGGTCGGTCAAGCCTATGCATGCATAGGTACCTACGCTAGAACCTTAATTTCAGTTATACTCGTTTTAACTTAAACAGGGCGACACTTTCACACCTAATTAAATGCCAGAAATATTATTGAACTGTCAGATTTTCAACCATCGAGCCGAGTATTTATATCGTACCTACAAGCTGCGTTTATTCATTTAGTTTTGATACTGAAAGTGGACATCAGTCCCGTACCAAGTGACATAGAACAGCACTTTAAAAGACCAGCTCTTACCTTAGATTCCGAGTCTAAACGCCACTCCTTGCTTCGCAGAGTGCTTATCAAGTCGGTTTTGAGACGCTCAAATCTTTTCACCGTCCGTAAAAGTTCTGCCTGTAAATGGTTAAAAGTAAAATATTTCTTACCAAGAGAATCGACTCAGTACCTACACAATAAAAATCGCGAGTAGGTAAAGTTTAAAAACATGAGATTAAATTGAGTTAAGACAGTATGCAGTGTAAACTTTGTGACGCGACTTACCGGTGTTAGAATATCCAAATTTATGTTGAGGTCATCGTGTTTCAATTTGCAATCTGGAATTTGAAAAAAAAGCGTTATTACCTATATATAATGTTTATTTATTAGTTTATTATACAAACTTTATTGTATATATATGCATACGAGTACATGATTAAGATTTTACTCGGGTTTCTTTTAAGATCTTCACTATGGCTCCGGGCCGAAACGCTCGCCGTTTTGTTTCGACTCCGAGAGTGGCTGAAAAGTACAATTTTAGACCAAAAAAGCACTGGCAGACGGCTTGCTTCCTACCAGGGTCGCGGGAGTGTTTGGAAGAGTCGCCGTGGCTCTGGCACAGGCAACTGAAGGAACACGGGTGGGTTTTAGTCAGTAATAGTCTGACACGCCCTCCCGCTCCACCCAGAGCGGGAGATGTTATTTGATGATTGCCCAAACAAAAAAAGAAAAACGGCTAGCTTAGCGTCTTGAGCCTAGCTAGTCACCTGTCGAATAGCAAAGGTGACGAACGTTCTAAAATGTTCGAAGCTGACCGCGACGATTCGCGAAGGCTTTAAGCACGCAGTTGAGCCGGTTACGAACAAATTCGGTCTTACTTACCCAGTCCACAAATCTTAGCGTTTTTAATCTTTTCTTTCAAGGCTGGTAGTTGTTCCCTCAACGTTTCTATGGTGTCCTGGTACACCTTGTGTCTCGCACTCTCCTTCATTAAGTCGTCATCGTGGTCCCAGGTGTAGTCGGTTTTGCGCAGTTCATCTTGGACCAGTACTATCTGTTTCTCTAGCTCTCCGTTCTGCCAGGCCGCTGTTTCTCTGTTTGAATAAAGGATTACAGATTTTCCAGGTAGTTCCACAGTCTCCTCAGGGATGTAACATGCGTTGTAGAGAGGGGGTTGTGAGGTGGTCTTTTAAGAGACATCCGAGCCCCTTCCATGAGCTGATGGTGATCACTGGGATGGTTATAGTGAGGCAAGCATCTACATTCCCCGGACATAGGTATTCCCAAAGTGAAGGTGCCTTATACAAGTTTACCCTCGAAAACAAAAAGTTATGTAGTTGTAGGCAATAGTCCGATACGGTTTGGGCTCGGCTCGCCCCTTGGATCTTGCCCCTAATTGCCTAAGTGTATCTACTCGCCTCCACCCCTTGAATATTAGATATTCCAAATAGCCCCCGATTGTTAGTACGAGTATGTTAAAAGTACTGTCAGCACACAAAAAAATTAAAGCTTAACTTTTTTTTTTTTTTAACTCTGACGCCCTCTCGTGAGAGCGGGAGAAGTCATTGGATGACTTGGAAACATCAAAAAAATGCAAAACTCTCACAAGTGTCACGAGTTGGTCACCAATTTTGAAACGCAACAAATCAAGAGCACTAAAAGTATTCTCCGAGACCATTTTGGTGCGCTAACAAAACCTAATTAAAATATTATAATTTATATAATAATATATATGTCGTATCACCAGGATGTACCGAGCTACAATCAGGCATCAGGTGGGTCTGTGTAGGTATATCGTGCAATAAATAACAACAGCAAAGCAATTATTCACTTTAATTTATTTGAAACTTATAAACTTGGTACTTTAAAATACTAGTAGCAACAAAACGTAGGACAGTTCCGATGCGTCTTCACTCCGTGACTCCCAGGCTATGGTCTGGGGCGGCATCTCGTTAACAGCACATACAGCGTTAGTTTTCATCGAACCGACGGGCCGTACACGTGGACTGACTTCTCATCGCTACATTACTGAAATCCTCGCAGACCATGTCTGCCCGACTAGGCGAGTCTTCCCCAACCTCGAAGTCTTACGGAAACGCGCCGACTCCGTCAAAACCCGCCAACTGTAGTGTTTATAGTTGCCGCCAGGTGGCGTGCTTTGTTTTGTTGCCAATTTGACTAGCGGATACGACATATATAATTAACAACATATAATTCAATTTGAAAACCAGTATTTTTACCATTACTGAGCTAAGTAATACTCGTAAGTCGCTTATGCACCTAGTTCCAGTTCATTTCTGCTTTCCTGGTAGTTTTAATAAATAAACAATTAGGACAGTTGAATTTTAAAACATCTATCGATATCATTTATTACGAATCCTTCATGCTCTTTCTTCTCTATGTTTCATCGTTGGTGCGTTTCGAGGAATAAAATTACAATATTTTTCATTTGCTTTTGTTAGCGCACCAAGATGGTGCGTTTCGAGGAATACTTTTGGTGCGATTCAAGGAAGGACTGTACAACAGGGATAGTAAATAAATATATATTTGAGGGTCGGGGGAGGAGGGGGGAGGGGGTTATACCCCGCCCCCCCCCCCCGCCGCTGCCTGAAAGTTTAGGAAATGCATAGTTTTTTTAATGAATTTTTAAAAATCTCATTTTGAGGTTATGTTTTGTTAACTTTTTGGGTAAAAAAATCACAAAAAATTGTTTAAATCACAAAAGTTGCTTCTGTAACGTCTCCGGCGCTGCGGGAAGTGCAACCCCTTCGCCCTTGCGTAACAAAGGATAGGCACCCACGCTCACCTCCGCAGCTTCGGTTGCTCTCGCTTTGCGCCTCCGGTTTTTATATACACTCTAGGGGTAGCAGCCAAAGGATTACGAGCAGTCGGGGTGCCCCGATTCGGTTATGGACAAAATTCGACCTATTTTAACCATGAAGTAACCTAAACATAGGTCATAGATTATATATCTTTTTGCATTGTAATGCTGCAAAAAAAATGCGTTTCGTTTCACCTTTAGCAGATACCGCAAGAATAAAAAAAATAACTTTAAATTGTCAATAAATCAAAATTTTCGTAGTTAAACACCCAAAAAACAGTAATCACTGAGAAATGATTAAATCGAAATAAAATAACTAATTAAAATGCGAATTTTGAAAAAACATAAAAAATTGCGCGTCGACTTATTATTTGCATAATCAAAACGCATTATTATTAAAACACTCTAAAATAGCAACTCCAGCTGTCAAAATTACGTCAAAAGTAATAAAATGGTGCGAAAGTTGAGGTTATTTTATCCAAGTTTGATATTTTTTATCTCCGAAAGTGTTTATTCCCTAAACTTGAAACTTCGTGAAATTGCTCAAGATAACAAGTACTTTGCACAAAAAAAAATGAAGAGTCTACTCAAAAGTCCTTAGTGTAAAGTTGAGCCATGCACACATTATGTGTGCATTTTTCTATCTAACCATACCTTGTTTTATTTTTCTTTTTTGGTGGGTGGGAAATCCAAATCATCCTATGACTTCTTCCGCTCTAGGGTGGAGCGGAAGGGCGTGTCAGACTCTTACTGATGGTTTGTTAAATTATAAATATTTTTACAAAAATACAACCGACTTCCAAAAAAGCATATTGTTGATTTAACATTATGTACCTACTAAAAAATGTAGTAAAAAAAATGTAACCCTTAAAAACCAAAAGTCATAGATTTTTTATTTTATAAAATGCGAAATTTAACACTAAAGATGGCCGAAACTATAGGTGAACTTTGTCGTGTGTTGCCTTTGATAAGTTTTTCTTTTTTTTTTATTAATTATTTTCATTGAGGAATACTAATATTCTCGTATCCATTAAATGATTACGTATACGTAATTATGTGTAGGTACGCAGTACGATACCAAATAATACCCTTCAGGATCGGACAGGGTTTTTGTTACATGATGTATAGTACCTATGTATGTATGTATAAATATTGTTATTGACTTATTTACATAGGTTTATATTGTACACGAAGGATCGTGTACAATATAAGCCTATGGTGCAGAAGAGGCTGCCCACATCCAGAAACAGGGCCACCTCCGAAGCCACGGCCTCCATAGTGGCGGCGGCAGAGGCGAGTTTCGGCGGGCCTCCGTCTGCATTGGACGAGACGTCCAAACTGCGGGCGGAGGTCGCCCGCCTGACCGCCACTACGGAGCTTCTGGTTAAGGAGAACCAGAAGCTCCGGGCAGACCTGGCCGAACTCCGAGGAGGTCACCGGAGGGACGCGCAGGAGGAGCCCCAGCACGGGCCGAGTCAGCCCCTGCCCGCCGCGGAGAACCAAGTTCTCGACCTGGTGCGGCAGGAGCTGGCTTCCTTCAACAGGCGGTTCTCCGTGCTGGAGGGCATTGTGTTGCGCCCTCCGCTAGCGGCGAGCCAGCCGGCCTCGGGCCAGCGGCAAACGCGCTCGTTTGCCGCCGCCGCGGCTGCTGCGCCCAAGGGTGCGGCGGGACGGGCCGACCGCGGGGCAGTGCTGAAGCCCGCGGGGCCGGCCCCGTCTAAGGCGACGAAGGCGCCAAAGGCGCCGCCAAAGCCACCTGGGAGGGTCCCAGCAAAGGCGACAAGGCGGCCGCCCCAGACTGCCCCGCCTTCTGAACCTCCTGCGACCGGGGCTGCCGAATGGCAAGTGGTCGGGGAGAAGAAGAAGGCGGGCAAGGCGGCAAGGGCGGCCAAGCGAAGGGAGAGGCGCAAGCGGCAGAAGGAGCGAGCCGCCGCGGCTAGGCTCCGCGCCCCGAAGTCCGCAGCTGTAGTGATCACACTACAGCCGGAGGCGGTTAAGAGGGGCGTGACCTACCGCGCCGTGCTCGCTAAGACGAAGGCGGCGGTGAGCCTCGAAGAGGTGGGGTGCGCCGACGGCGTCCGGGTGAAGGTCACCAAGACCGGAGCCCGGATGCTGGAGGTCCCCGGTGCCTCCAGCGGCCCAGCCGCTGACGCCCTGGCCGAAAGGATCAGGGCGTTGCTGGTGGACGAGGCCCGGGTGTCCAGGCCCACGAAATGCGCTGACATCCGCATTATGGGCCTGGACGACTCCGTGACGGAGGGTGAGGTGGTGGCCGCTGTTGCCAGGACTGGAGGGTGCCCTGCTGAGCAGGTGAGGGCGGGCACCATCCATCCTGACACTGCGGGGCTGCAAACCATCACGGTGAGCTGCCCCGTGTCAGCGGCCCGAGCCATCACCGCGGGGGGCCGGAGGCTTTTGGTGGGCTGGGTTTCAGCGCAGGTTAAGCTGCTGGAGCCCAGGCCTCTGAGGTGTTTCCGCTGCCATGTGGGCGACCATGTGGCGGCTAAGTGCACCTCGGAGGTGGACCGCAGTGACCACTGCTTCCGATGTGGTCAGCCCGGTCACAAGGCCGGCTCGTGTAACGCCGCGCCGCACTGCATGGTATGTGCGGCAGCAGGCAAGCCGGCCGATCACCGGGCTGGGAGCAACCACTGCGCTCCACCCGCCAAGGCCAAGGCCAAGACCAGAGGCAAGGCCAAGCCCTCCGCCACCGCCGTCACCGTCACCGCCGCAGCAGCCGTCACCGCCGCTTCCGCCGCTGCCGCCCCCATAGCCGTCGTCGTCGCCGCCGCAACCGCCGCGGCGGCGGGACCCTCACAGGGGGCTCAGGAGGAGGCTGTAATGGAATGCCAATAACGGCCCCATTACGCCTCCTCCAGACGAATCTCAACCACTGTGCCACTGCTCAGGACCTGTTGTTCCAGAGCATGGCGCAGTGGTCGATTAACGTCGCTGTGGTCGCCGAGCCGTACTATGTCCCACCCAGGGATGACTGGGTGGAGGACCTGGACGGCTCGGTGGCCATCATTTCGTCGGCCGCCGCCGGTACCCCGACCCTTGAGGATGTCAAGAGAGGTCGGGGTTGCGTAGCAGCACGGTTCGGGGATATAGTAGTAGTAGGGGTGTACTTCTCCCCGAACCGATCTCTCGCCGAGTTCCAAATCTCTCTCGCGGAGTTGAGAGACGTCGTCGTCGTCGGGTACCGTTCCCTCCCCGTGCTCGTCCTCGGGGACTTCAATGCCAAGAACTTGGCTTGGGGTTCCCGGTACACGGACGCGCGGGGCAGGATGGTGGAGGACTGGGCTCTGGAGACAGACCTGGTCGTCCTGAACCGGGGTTCTGTCCCCACGTGCGTGCGGTGGCAGGGCGAATCGGTGGTGGATATCTCATTCGCCAGCCCCGCCCTGTCACCGTGCGTAGTTGACTGGCACGTCATGGAGGAGGTGGAGACGCATTCCGATCATCGGTATATCCGGTTTGACGTCTCCGCCCAGACCTCCAGCGCGCCGGTCCGACAGACCCCGAGTGGTCCGCGTTGGTCGCTGAAGCAGCTGGACCGGGAGCTACTCCTGGAAGCCTCGATCGTGCAGGCCTGGGTGACATCACCGGACAGGCCTGCCGACATAAACGACGAGGCAGAGTGGTTCCAGGAGGCCATGTCCGAGATCTGTGACGTGGCAATGCCCCGGGTCCGGCCTTGTGCTCGGCGCCAAGTGTACTGGTGGTCGGCGGCGCTTACGGCTTTACGCCAAGCGTGTATTGCCGCGCGACGCCGGTACACCAGGTATCGCAGGCGGCTCCGTAACCGCACGCCGGAAACGGAAGCCGTCGAGGCGGAGCTATACGAGGGGTACAGAGCGGCGAGGACCGCCCTCCGAGCGGAGATCTTGCGGGCCAAGAAATCGGCCCGCGAGGAGTCGCTGGAGGCTCTCAACAGAGATCCGTGGGGGCGCCCGTACAAAGCGGTGCGGCAGAAACTCCGCCCATGGGCCCCCCCGCTGACGCAGAGTCTCCGGCCGCAGCTCGTGGAGGGCGTGGTGAGCGCTCTGTTCCCCTCGCGAGGGGAACATACCCATCCGCCTATGGCTCCGCCTCCTGCGGTACCTGACGCGGACCAACCCGACGACGACGACGTTCCCGAAGTGACCGAGGTAGAGCTGAGAGCGGCGGTGCGTAGGCTGAACGCCAAAAGCGCCGCCCCAGGACCCGACGGCTTTCATGGGAAAGCCTGGGTCCTGGCCTTGCAAGAGGCTCTCGGGCCTCGACTCAGAGGGCTTTTAAGCGCATGCTTGGAGAGGGGCCAGTTTCCACGTCGGTGGAAGACGGGGAAGCTGGTCCTGATCAAGAAGGTGGGGCGCCCTGCGGACTCTCCGCCCGCTTACCGGCCCATTGTGCTGCTCGACGAGGTGGGCAAGCTCTTTGAAAGAGTAATTGCAGACCGCCTCGTCGGGCAGATGGTGCGGGTGGGGCCGGATCTGGCGGAGAGCCAGTACGGCTTCCGCAGGGGGCGCTCCACGGTGGACGCCATCATGCGCGTACGAGCCCTCACGACGGGGGAGGCAGTTGCCCGGGGCAGGGTCGTCTTGGCGGTGTCTTTGGACATCTCCAATGCCTTCAACACCCTGCCCTGGAGTTGCATAGTGGAGGCACTCCGGTATCACCGGGTGCCGCCCTACCTCCGTCGCGTAGTCGAGGCGTATTTGACGGACAGAGCCGTCATCTACCCCGGTCATCAGGGAGAATGGAACCGGCGAGAGATGTCGTGCGGTGTTCCACAGGGATCGGTCCTGGGGCCGCCTTTGTGGAACATCGGATACGACTGGGTGCTGCGCTGCGACCTCCCCATTGGCGTCAGCGTAGTGTGCTACGCTGACGACACGCTAGTCTTAGCGCAGGGGTGGTCGCACGAGGCGGCGGCCGACCGTATGACACGCGGGGTTGCGACAGTCATAGGGAGGATCCGGCAACTGGGACTCGAGGTGGCATTGCACAAGTCCGAGGCCATGTGCTTTCATGGCTATCGGAACGAGCCACCGGCGGGTTCCCAGATCACGGTAGGAGGGGTTCGCATCGGCGTCGAGGGTACGATGAAGTACCTGGGACTCGTCCTCGACAGCCGGTGGAACTTCGTCGAGCATTTTCGACGTTTGGCTCCCAGATTGGACAGGGCCGGGGCCGCCTTGAAGCGGCTCCTGCCCAATCTGAAGGGGCCAAACGCCTCCTGCCGGAGGCTCTACGCGGGGATCGTGCGGTCCATGGCCCTCTACGGGGCACCGGTGTGGGCGCGTTCGTTGACGCAGCGTTCAACGCGCCAGATGAACGCGGCCCAGAGGGTCATGGCGATCCGCATCATCCGCGGATACTGCACGGTCTCCCGTGAGGCGGCGAGCCTCCTTGCCGGACTGTCACCGTGGGATCTGGAGGCAAAAATCCTCGCGCACCTGTACGAGTGGCGCGAGGAGGCTAAACGCCGGGGCGAAACTCCGCTGCCGCGACAACTCGCGGCTCGGCGGACAGAGCTCCGGCAGGATCTCATGGTGACATGGAGAGAGCGACTGTCGCAACCCAGCGCTGGGCACGCCACCATCGAGGCGGTAGTGCCCCTCTTTGAGGAGTGGCTGGAGAGGCGCCATGGCGCCCTCACCTTCCGCCTGACGCAGGTGCTCACCGGACATGGCTGTTTCGGGAGGTACCTGTGTCGGATCAAGGCGGAGGTGACCCCTGCGTGTTTCCACTGCGAGGATCGCCCCGTGGACACGGTGGAGCATACGGTGGAGGTTTGCCCCGCCTGGGCAGAACACCGCCGTGTCCTCGTGGATGCGATAGGCGGCAGCGACCTCTCGCGCCGTGCCCTGGTTCAGGCCATGGTACGGAGTGAGAGGGAATGGGGGGCCGTCTCCAACTTCTGCGAAGCAGTAATGCTCGCGAAGAGGGAGGCGGCACACGTTAGGGAGACTCAACAGAGACCGAGTCGCCCTAGCGCCCCCAGCAGCAGCCGTCGCAGGAGACGCCGGGGGCTGCGAGACGATCTCCGGCCACCGTAGACCCGGGCCTGCGGACGGCGAGTAGCGGGTAACTCGCCGCCCGATCAGCACCAGGCCCGAGAGTCGACGGCGCGTAGTGTTCCACGCGCGCCTCAAAGATTTGTCAGCAAAGGACGGGGCCTGCCACGGCCAGTGCCTGCCCGGGGGTGAAGGATAAATTCGAAAGAGTTACCTCGCCCCCGGGCGCGTAGGGCAGGGAGGAACAGGGGTGGGTTTTAGTCAGTAAGAGTCTGACACGCCCTTCCGCTCCACCCCAGAGCGGAAAGAGTCATTAGATGATTTCCCACCCCCCAAAAAAAAAAAAAAAAACGGACTTAGTGTGTTAAAGTGGGTGAATACATCAGTAGCGAACAACTATTAGATTTCAGTGTGCCCGAAGGAAATCTGCTCAGCCCCTTCCTCTTCCAAATCTACGTTAACGAGCTCTGTCTACTCACCCTTCCCTCTACTCACATTAGGTATAGCATACGCCGATGACACTGTTTTACTATCCAGTGGACCCGACTAGGAACCGGCTATGGAGGCCGCCGAAACATCCTTAATGGCGGGTTATGTTCTGGCTGGGTAGTAATACTCGTAACTCTAAATGTCGCCAAAACTAATTTCATCACCTTTGGTTCCAAACCATCTGCCCTTCCATCACACCTTTCACTTCAAATGAAAACCCACGTTTGTGACGAGAATGTCCGAAACAACCTCTGCTCATGTCAGACGGTGACGAGAGTCTCGTCTGTTAAGTACCTCGGCCTTTACCTTGATTCTTATCTCAGCTGGAAAACCCACATTGAATCCATGTCTGCCTGCATAATAAGCATTTACGTTTTCAAAAAGTTAAGAACATCTGCCCACAAAGACCTGCCCTGAAAATGGTATAAACTGCCCTATATTTAAACATGTGAATCAATACTAAGCTATTGTGTCGTTGCGTGGGGCGGTGTAGCCAAAAAAATTCTTATACAAGCGGAAAGAGCCCAGCGAGCGGTTTTAAAGGTTCTCCTCAGTAAACCGTTTAAGTAGGTATCCTACTCAACAATTATATGCTGAATTTAATGTGATATCGGTCCTGAAAATTATATATGCTTCGAACAATCCTGAACACATAGAATAACTCCTCCCAATAAAGACAAAAGCCCTACCGATCAGAAGACGACTTAAACCAATTGTTCTAGAGTTTGTAGGTACTATACGACCTTCGCAAGTAACCGCTACTTAAGTGCACAAATTTACAATAAACTCCACAACAAACTGATAATACACAATTTGAACAAGTTCCAATGCAAATCCAAGGTAAAAGAATTTCTCCTTACCCACCCTTAACTACGACGATACGGAAGAAATCACGAAAGCACAGTCAAATAATGAATGGATGGATGGCCCCTGTAACACAGGTTCTCCTAGCATGGGGGTTATTGATCATATATTCTGTACCCTTGTATATTGTAGGTACCTACCCTAAATTAAGTGTCACCTGTAATTGTGTATTTTTGCAAATAAATATTATTATTACACAAAAGAAACATGCAGACGATTGAGAACCTCCTCCTTTTTGAAGTCGAAAGTAAAAATTACTTAATTTTAAGCATTTAATAACCCATATCTCCAGGCTTCTAGCTAGTAGTTAATCACTTGCAGCACTAGCAAATAAGTAGGTGAAGTGGGTGTTCATAGCCTTGACCCATTAGAATAAGGTCAAAATTAAGTTGATATGGGTCGCATAATCAAGCAGTTAGGAGATACATATATAAACGTCTTACTATAATATACGCTGTTGCATTAATTGAGCTAAATATTGTATTATTACAGCATTTCCACAGCATTCACACTAAAAATAACAATAAAAATAATTCTGTGTGAAATTAGTGCAAGCAACTTTTTAAATACCTAACTATTTATGATATAATGGATACTACTGTTATGGTTATTTTACTGACCTACAAGTTTTCTCGTGTTCCAGTTCATTTTTCAAACATTCAATTTCACATTCGTTCATTGTGGTAATTATTTTGGCTATTTTTTGAATCAGTTATTGTCGACTGCCACGCTGTAGTGAACACAGTGATACCCTTGATGCTTCTGTGCTTCAATTGATTAAACAATCTATGGCAACCAGAAAATTATACATCCTACAGCCCTCGATATTTTATTCACATCTAACTTCCATAATCCTTTAGAACAGTTAGCAAATTAATTAAATAATGGCCACTTTGCTTTAAATGTTATTTTATTTAGGTACCTCTTTCAGACACGAATGAATTTTGTGATAAAAACTCTCTGGTGAAATAATTGACTCTTAAGAATATGACAGACCTTATTTTGAATCAAAGTTTTTATGCTCAAGTCTAACAATCGGCATCATGTTTCTACAGCATTAAAGTTTTAACAAAATGCGAAGTGTCACAAAACGCAATAGCCTCTACAACTCCGTTATGAGTATATGATGTGTATTCTGTGCTCTACACGCTCAACTGCCTGTTACAGACTTTTCTACTATAGACTTGGCTTAAAGGTTTTGTAACCAAGCCAGTAGCATAGCCACAAAATTATTTAAAAAAAAAACTGCCGCTACAAATTCAATATGCAGCGGAGTTTTTGGCGGGATTTTAACGAGTGAAGTTCAGTGGCTGTTTTAATTATTCGTTTATTGATTCCGAGTGGATATTGTGATGTAAAATTGGTTTAGTTTTGTGTCTCAAGTGTCAACGCAAATGGACAATATGTGGAATCATTAAACAGGCGCGATCTCGGGAAAATGGAGCTGAGAATTTTACTGTAGTATTGACTACCTCAGCGAAGTTTGCCGAGAAGGCTGACTCGACACATTTGTTGCCAAATACTGCAAAAAACATTAGAATGTGTTACATCTGCATTCTAATGGAAAAAAAGTATAAATAACTACGTAAGACTAGGCAATATGGTCAAAAGACTTTCGCCTTCCCTTCGGGGATAATGAAAAAAAAATAATCAATATGCTGCGCTGCGTGACCATTGACATTAAGTCAGTGTGCGTGACCTTTTTTAGCCTGTCGTCTAACGTCAAAGTAAAGGCTCAATACACCTTCCGATTTCAAGGGACTCAATTTAGGAGGAACAATCTAAGTAGGAAGTTAGCGATCACACTACACTAAATTGGACTCCTAAATCGGCAGTGTTGCCAACTCTTACAAATTCGAGCCCCTAGACAGAATATCAAAATTCGCTAGAAAGTCTCTAAAACTGATTCTACTGTTCTACGGAGCGACCAAAAAAAAATAGAATGGACTCAGACTTTTTTTTCTGGTGTAGCGACATCTATGACGCCGCACACGAACTAAAATAACAAAATCCTACATCGCGCAAGCAGAGTTCTCCGCGCAATTTGAACATATACAACAGTTCGAAATCAACCATCGGGCAGTTGCCCAGACCAGACACAACACCCGTCTGGTCGGAGGATCCTCCCTTTTCAATGGAGGTTTGCGGGACTTTACACTCTGTACCGCATACCTCCACACTGGTGATCCCGACGTGATCGTGAGCGCAGCCTTCGTCATGACGTCATTACCTCCAAACTGGTGACCCTCGAGCATGAACGTCAGCGCAGCCTTCGTGCAGCTACTTCAGCGTGACGTCATCATCATCGCTTCCTTCAAGCTCTTGAGCAGCGGGTCATGCGGCCAGCCGGTATCAACGGCTTCTTCGGGTGTCCTGATCATCGGCATGCGGCGGACGCGCGTTCCTGGTCAGCATCCTCAGCCTCTTTCATCAACTTCAACCTCGTCAGCGATCTTGGCGCAGCAAACAGCACCTTCGGCCGGTCGAAGAACCTTTCCTGGTCAACGCCAGCAGTCAAGCCACTACGTCGCGCAGCAACGCTCCGACCCACTGGAGCCCGCAGCGATACTCCGGCTCACTGGAGCCTGCAGCATCATCCCGACTCACTGGGACATCATCACCCCGACTCACTAAGGCATCATCCCGACTCACTGGGACAGCAACACCCCGACTCACTGGGGCATCACCGCAGACAGTTCCGACTCACCGTGAACTATGCGGCTCTTCCGGTTCCGACTCACTGGAACCAACCTTCCACTGGCCCGGCAAGCATCACAAGATGTATGGACGACTCATCAAGAACCATCGATCTCCGATCTCCGGGGGGGAGTGATGTAGTGACATCTATGACGCCGCACGCGAACTAAAATAACAAAATCCTACATCGCGCAAGCAGAGTTCTCCGCGCGATTTGAACATATACAACAGTTCGAAATCAACCATCGCGCAGTTGCTCAGACCAGACACAACACCCGTCTGGTCGGAGGATCCTCCCTTTTCAATGGAGGTTTGCGGGACTTTACACTCTGTACCGCATACCTCCACACTGGGAAGGGACCTTGGGAAATTAAATTATAATTTAAACACACTTAATAAAAATACTAATAGCCCATTTGTATGCGACAAAGTCGCTAAATTGACAACACTTAGCTCTAAATCGTAGTGATGCGATTACAATATCATAAATCGTACACAATTTTGAAAGTCAAATCGGGACCTTCCTATCTCACTAAATCGGATACTAACTGCTCTAACTGCTATCCTGTTTCTTAAATTGGGTCCCTTGAAATCGGAAGGTGTATTTATGCCTTAAATCGGACTCTAACTGTTCTAACTGTATTAAGGCTCAATTACACCTTCCGATTTCAAGGGACCCAATTTAGGAACGATCTAACTAGGAAGTAGGAAGCGAGCAATTCTAACTGCTATTACACCTTCCTGTTTCCTTAATTTGGGTCCCTTGAAATCGGAAGGTGTAATTGAGCCTTTACGCCTGCCGATTTCCTAAATTGGGTCCCTTGAAATCGGATTGTGTATTTGAGCCTTTAGTAAATTTTTGAATTTGAATCTTGCTAACCTAACCGAAACAAAAGTTATTTAAAATTAAAGTCGTGTTTGACCATAGACTAATATAATATGTGTTTGACCAAGTACCCTACATATCTAAAAGAGCCTTTAGTAAATTTTTGAATTTGAATCTTGCTAACCTAACCGAAACAAAAGTTAAAAAAATTAAAATTAAAGTCGTGTTTGACTAAGTACATATCTAAAATGAGTTTACTAAGTGCTGTTCTACAAGAGGCCGACAAAGTGAGTACTCAAGACTTGAAGAAAATTCGTTATAAAGTATTGCTTAATATAAAAGACCTAACTGAACGAGTGCAACTACTGTCTGGGGCTTTACAACAAAACATTAACGATACTTACGTTAATTTTACTATAACAAAGAGCATAGAACAAATAGATTACAAGAATCGAAAGGCTAATATACTGTCTGATCATTCAAAATGCATCGAAGACGTAAAATCTTTACAAGAAAGGTTCGAAATGAATGATACGGAGTTTAGAAGTCATTTTGCAAAATTAAACAAATCGATTCATATTCTGATTGATCTAAGCATTGTTGTGGATGGAAAACGAATTTTGGAGAAGGCAAATGATGCATTTGGTAGATATAACTACATTTATGCTATAATAACAGTAAAAAAATTTAAAAACGAACTGAAAAAATTGAAATTCGAAGGTAATATGGCAAAGGCTCTAACTACTATTAATGCACAGGCTGAAAACCAACTAGCCTTGTACTCTGCCCAGCTGAGTCTTGAATGGGAGGATATCTTCACATGGTCAGAGAAAAAAGGACTGAAGTTCTTAACTTACTCACTGTCTGTTCAACAAAGTGATCCATTCCTACTCCAGAAAATATTAAGAACACTATATGTCACAGAGAGGATATATGCGGCACTCGGTCTGTTCTCACATTTCTTTATTAACAACCTACTACACAATGTTATCCGACACAACTGTGATATATTCACAGAAGATCACACTGGAGCTATTGTTTTCAACATCAAAATAAAACTTAATGATCCCAAAAAACCAGGCTACAAAACAATTTTCAATAATTTAATCGCTATCTTTGAGTTTCTCCACTCAACATTGGGCTCACAACTTAAAAGCAAGAAAACATTCATAGAAATCTTTGCTGAAACAATCCATCAGAAATTCTTCAATAAAATTATTGAAGACTGCATTAGAAAGAACTTACCGTCTTGTGACAGGCGCTATCAATACTATAAAAACATTGTCATTGAATTAGATTCATTCAACAAGTTCCTAATTGACTTAAAATTCACAAAAGCTGACAAGTCACCATTGAATAAATACATACATGATACTCAATGTGTCTTGTATAACAAGAAATGTGATAAATTGCTTTCTGATGTCCGAATTCTGTTGAAAGAAAGTCTATCTCATGGTATAATTACGGTTGGTTCTAAACCAAGTAATGGAAATGAATCTTTACTAGATTTTACGGACATTGTATGGGACATAACTAACCCTCTGCTCCTTCCAAAATGTGTGATATCTCAGAATGTGAAAGCTATCATGTCCTTAATCGTGGAACATTTGGAGGAGAGTGTGAAGTGGCCAGAGAAATACAGCCAACAGCTGGTTGGTTACATAAAGGACATAGCTGTTATGTATCAAAGTTTGGTTCCAAAGAAGTTTAAAGTTAATTTAGAGTGTTGTCCTGCCGAAATTGGTAAGAAATCATTTTTGTAAATTTTATGATAATACTGTATATTCTGTAGTACTCTTTCTCAGAGATTACTAGCTTAATTGTTTTAAGGCTTTTCATTTTGTTTGCCAATAACCACAAACTGCTATCCCTATCATGAATAGACACATAAGTTTGTCTATGGAATGACCATTTTTGATTTTAAGTCATTGATTAATTTCTTCACAAATCATGTCAGAACCTAGTAGCCCACAATGGACTTGTGCCAAGTCAATGCAGCAATGGACATGTTGTGTCCAGATCGTAAAATTGAGCACTTCATGATGTGACCAACCGTTTCATGATATAGATGGCTAAAACTGGCCGAATCATTTAAACACCAACATTTGATAATATGTAAATCCACATTTGACCATATCATTAATGTGGGGTATCTGTCATAGCCAATTAGCTTAATTCACCATTCAGTTAACAGTTTAGCCTTTTTACTAAACGTCACCATTCTAGCCACTCGAATCAATCACCTAGGCAAATGACTGGGATTGATAACATTTCATAACATACTTGTCTAGCCCAGACATTTGAGATAAGACACAACATACACCCCTGCTTGCCCCTTCGGTTAAAGGAGTAATGTTACTGTTATGGCAGACTTGAGTAACCTGATTATGTTTTTTCCAGCTCTATTCTTCAACAACTGCTTCTACTTAGCCCATGGTCTCCTAGGACCTCCATGGTGCGACAGCCTACCCCGGAGCCTGGCTGACCAGCTCACTGTGGTATTGCTGGAGTGCATTCAGGACCTGAGGGTCTTGGGGGTGGAGAAGATATCCCTGTATTTACAGAACCAGATGAATAGCATAATGCAGAGTATTGAGGCTGACGGTAAATATGTTTTGTTGTATTTTCATAGAAGGCTGTAAACAAATTTAAACATATTGTGAGCAGTAATTTTCAGTAATGCCTATTTGTAAATTCATTCATTAAAATAGAAATAAATTTCAAGTAGGGATTTATTTTTTTATTGGGTGGGAAATCGTCAAATAACTTCTCCCTATCTAGGTGGGCGGGAAGGTGTGTCTGACTTTATTGACGAAACCCACCCGTGTTCCTTCAGTTGCCTGTACCAGGGCCGCGGTTACTCCTTCGATATTTCCGCGACCATGGCAGGAAATATTTATTAGTATCATGATGCAAAATTGGCCACATATCCCTACTATGGAAGTCATGTTTTTGGTCAACGCCAGCTTATTAAGATCAGGTTTTTTCCTGAAAACAGATCACTATCATAAGTCGATAATAGCAGTCCATTACTGGGCATAGGCCTCTGCAAAAACATGCCATTAAACTCGGATCTTCAGCTACACTCAATTTCTTAAGTTTCTACAAATTTGCTAAGATCGTCAATCTTCCTGTTCTGACTGCATATCTCCATTACCTTACATGAAGGCCTACCTTATATCTGCCTTCACTTGTCATTGAAGGCAGACGCAAGATAGTACGCCCTGTGTCGTACCAACCAGATTAAAACAGCAAACTAATCAAAGCCAATTTCAAAAATTCAGGAACTCCTTGGACCCACGACTCCTTCGAGAAATTCGACTGTGCGATCAACAGCGCCATAGTCTTAATGAAAGACCTAAAATCCTGCTGGCTCAACATCCTGCCCTCACGCATGTATGAAATGTCAGTATGCAAGCTAGTTCAGACGTTGTACCAGTCTGTACTGGAGCGAGTACTGGCGGACAGTAGACCGGTCAGTGAAGAACTGGTGTATATGTTGGCGATGAAAGTAGAAAGTACAGTGGCTGATGTTTTTACACTTTTTGAGGTGAGTTTATAGAGTTATAAGGCTGGTTTAAGATCTGTTTAAACTGAAGTGAATACCGCGTGAAATGCTCTCGAGACAATAGGGCAGGGATGGCGAACCTATGGCACGCGGCATATTAATTCGGGCACGCCAGTGTAACATATTTAATATCTAGTTCATTGGAAACAGTGGTTAACACACTGATTTTCGCTATTTAAATACGACTGTAATCGTTACGATGATCGCTGTACAAATTTCGGGTTGCAAAGTAAGAGTTAATAGGATCTAGTTTTATTTTATTTTCATTAAATCACTAAGTCAAGATTCTTAGGTGGCACGTCTTAGTGGTATTACATTTATCCTATATCTTTGACCAATATCTATGTCCTATATTTGATCAAATTACTTTGACGCATTTACTGGGCACCTGTTCACGCGCATACCCCGTGACACACGCACACTACAGCAACAGCGACGACAGGCGGGCGCGGGGAAGGCAAGGGCGCGGGAGCGAGGCGCGGGAGCGGGATATACGGCCCGTCAGCTGGAGAGCAGCGACACTGCGTCGACAGCGCGTTGTACGAACTGGTCGTTTCACTAGACTTATTTCTATATACCTATATAATTGTATATTTCTAAAATAAATCAAGTTTTATTATCAACTTTAATACAAGTAAATCATTGAAGAGTACCCGCAAAGTTCCTGACCTCACACAAGAAACACAATCACAAACATTTGGTCCTTCGAGCCGGATGCTGCATGAAGATTATCGTTGGAGATCAGCGCAGTTCAGAGGCCAGTAGTTCCTTTCCTAACTCCCATCCCTATAACGAACAGTGCTAATACTTTTTGTTAAAATTACAGAGACCGTTGCGTTTGGACACCTGCGCCTACCCACCTCTCGTCGGAAAAAAGGTCAACGACCATATTTTCAAATTGTAAGTACTTTCCTTTGTCTTCATAGCCACCGAAATGACGAAAAAACGGCAATCCCTTAGAGTTGATTCTGAAGTCTTAGCGGTTAACGTAGTTAAAGAGTTAGTAAAAAAGCGAGGTGTCGTCAAATGTAAATTCTCTTTGTTCGTAAAGTATATTAATTCTTTAGAAAACACGGTTTTAAGTAGTGCTCAGATAACAGAATTACAAGTTCGTATGCAAAGAGCGGAAAGTTTATTATTGGATTTTTCGGAAATTCAAGATGAGATAGATATTAACGTTTCTGATAGTCAGGTAGCTGTAGAATTAGAAGAGAGGGAGTCCTTTGAAAATCGGTATTATTCTACTGTGGCTAATGCCAAATGCTTGTTAGCTCAGAATGATTCTTCTAATGCTAAATCGCAAGAAACAGCTTCTAAATCTTCAATTTCCATCAAATTACCTACAATTAAACTACCCTCCTTCGATGGCTCATACGATCAGTGGTTGGAGTTTAAGGACACGTATTTATCGCTTATTCACAATTCAAAAGACATAGACGAAATACAAAAATGCCATTATTTACGTTCTGCTCTCACTGGTGATGCCCTAAACGTCATTAAATCATTGGAGTTTTCTGCTGAAAATTATTGTGTTGCCTGGGATTTGCTTGGAAATCGCTATAATAATAATCGCTTATTGTTGCATAATCATTTTAAAGCTTTATTTGCTATTCAGCCAATGAACAAAGAGTCTTCAGCTCAAATTAGGAAATTAATTGACAGTATTTTAAGAAATCTTCGAGCGCTAAAAATATTAGGAGAACCCACTGAATCCTGGGATTCTATAGTCATTTTCTTTATAGGATCGAAATTAGACGCTTCTACAGAACGGGAGTGGGAAAATTATAAAGGAAATTTAAATAACGAATTGCAGGGTACCTTTACAAAAGCAAAATTAGATGATTTTCTTAAATTCCTTAAAAATCGGGCAGACATGCTTGAAATGATTAAAGTTTCTAGTAATAAGCCGGTCGACAACAATTCTAAAAAACCGCCGTCGAATCAAGTCAACAATAACACTCATAGTTACGTCGCAACGCAAACAAATAAGAGCCATAATAATAAGGCATCTAAAACCTCAAAACGTTCGCGCGTTTGTAACATGTGTGACGCTAACCATTCGCTTTATTCATGTAATAAGTTCTTAAATTTGTCGGTAGATGATAAATCTAAATTTATCGATGAAAAAAGGCTTTGTCGCAATTGCTTGCGGGCCGGGCACACTGAAACAAACTGTTGGTTCGGAACCTGCAAACAATGTAATTCGAAACATAACTCATTACTTCATTGTGACGTTAAAATATCCAATGAAGCTTCACAAGCAATGCCGCGGGATGAGCCTGTCGCAGGCAATTCACAGACCACGTCATTACATTCGGTAGCTCATGCGACCAGCCAACAAGTCAATAGCTGTCACTCGTTAACATTGCAGCCCGTCTTGTTATCCACAGCTTTAGTGGAGGTCGCCGACAGCAATAATAAATATCACACTATTCGCGCATTACTCGATAGTGGGAGCCAGCAATGTTTTATTGCTGAGCCATTGTGCAAAAAATTACATACTAAAATGTTACAGTCCACTGTTCAAGTCACAGGCGTAGGACATAGTGTTACACAGTCCACGCAATCATGTGAAATTAAATTGAAGTCCAAAACTAGCGATTATAATAGACGCATAAAATGTTTAGTTTTGCCTCACATTATTGCACAGTTACCCTCACTTAGCATGAATGTTAACTTTGACCTTCCAGATAATGTAACGTTAGCTGATCCAAACTTTCATTCGTCTCATGAAATTCAGCTCCTTATCGGTGCAGATTTATTCTGGAATTTGCTAAATGAAGGGTTAATTAGATTACCAGCAGGGCCCTGTCTCCAGAACACAAAGCTGGGGTGGATTATATCCGGTCCAATAAAAACAAAGAATTTGCGCATTAATCAGATTCAATGTAATTTCTCACAAACGCTTGATACACAAATTAAACGATTTTGGGAGTTAGAAGAAGTTACAATACCCACTACTAATAAATACTCAAAAGAGGAACGTGCATGCGAAAATTTATTCTCTAGTACCACATTACGCGATGATAAGGGTCGGTTTTCTGTGCGCATTCCGTTAAGCGAGTCAGCTGACTCGTTAGGTGATACGTTTACGTTAGCCGAGAACCGGTTCCGATCTCTCGAACGTAAGTTAGCACGCACACCAGAGTATAAAGAACTTTACTGTGAGTTCTTGCGGGAATACGTAAACTTGGGGCATATGAGCCTCATTAATTCATACTCTTCTCCTACCTACTTTTTACCGCATCACGGTGTCTTCAGGGAAAACAGTAGCACCACTAAATTAAGAGTAGTTTTTGACGCAAGCGCAAAATCAACTAGTGGCAAATCTTTAAATGATATTCAATTATCAGGTCCCATCTTGCAAAATGATATATTCTCAATTTTATTACGATTTAGGCAGCATAGATACATTGCTTGCGCCGATGTCGAGAAAATGTTTAGACAGGTATTAATACAGCCTGATCAACGTAATTTGCAGTGTATCTTATGGAGAGAAAATCCTTCAGATTCGCTCGGTATATATCAGCTTAACACGGTAACGTACGGTACTGCGTCTGCGCCCTACCTTAGCATGCGATGTATTAGACAGCTCGCTGAAGAATGCACCGATGACGTCATTTCGCAAGTAATTAAGGAAGACATTTACGTGGATGACCTCATTACGGGTCATGATAACAAAAATACACTAAAAAATATATGCGATAGTGTTTTCAAAGTCCTAAGCTCGGGGTGTTTTATGCTACGTAAATGGGTTTTCAATCACGACGTCTCAAACACGTATGAAGTGAATAGTTCATCGAAAGAAATGTCTTTAGGTGAAAACTGCCAAAATAAAACTTTAGGGTTAGGTTGGTTTAGCACGAGCGATGAACTGCATTTCATAACAAAACTTGAAAACCAACAAAGTACCGTCATAACCAAGAGAAGTATTCTATCAATTATCTCACAAATTTACGACCCATTAGGCCTGCTAGCACCGACAATCATTATCGCAAAGGTTATACTACAAAAATTATGGTTATGTAAAATTAACTGGGATGATCCTATTCCGCAAAGCGTTGAACTAAAATGGAAAAATTTCATTGAGAAATTAAATTGTTTACATACTATACGGGTCCCTCGCCACGTTATAGGCAATATACGCGACGATAATAAACAAGTTGAACTTCACATTTTCTGTGATAGTTCGCAAACCGCTTATGGCGCCTGTGCATACATACGCACCTATACAGAGACTAGTCCCGTCGACGCGTTATCTGTCCGTCTATTGTGCGCGAAAAGTAAGGTAGCTCCAATAAAACCGGTCAGTATTCCGCGTCTCGAATTATGCGGCGCATTAGTGGGTGCAAGATTATATAATAAAATAACTAAGGCGCTTAACATTAACTTTAACAAAGTTTATTTGTGGTCGGACTCGACAACAGTTCTGGGTTGGCTGAATGTAACACCGAGTACTTTAAAACCTTTTGTTCAGAATAGGGTTGTAGAAATTAACGAACTTACTGAACGGTGCTCATGGTTACACATAAGTAGTAAACAAAATCCAGCTGACTTACTATCGCGTGGTGTTCATATAGACGCGCTTCAAACATCCGATTTATGGTGGCACGGCCCGAGTTGTTTACGTGAGCATAACTCAAATTGGGAAAAAGGTCTCACGTCTATATGTCGTGATATTAATTTTAACGATTTACCCGAACTTAAATTAAACACCACTGCAATGGTATGCCAATTAGATACAAATTTAAAATTATTCGATAGGTTTTCATCGCTAAATCGTTTAAAACGCACAATGGCGTATGTGTTGCGTTTTATTTCGAATACGCGAACTAAATCAAAGTCAAACCGAGCGGTCGGTGCGTTATCAGTTATGGAATTAAATAGCTCGGTTACTATTTTGTCTCGCTTGTCACAAAGGGAATCCTTTCCCCGCGAATATGAATGTTTAAAAAATAATTTACCAATAAAATGTAATCGTAGTTTGAGCGGTCTTAATTTATTCCTAGATGAACAAGGCCTTATGAGAGTAGGCGGTAGAATAAAGAATTCTCTTGACTTTTGTTTCGATAAAAAACATCCTATAGTGTTATCTAGTAAACACAACTTCACAATATTGTTATTCAAATACGAACATCATCGTCTATTGCACGCTGGGCCTCAACTACTATTATCCACTTTACGAGAAAAGTGGTGGCCAGTGGGTGGCAGGAATTTAGCTAGAAAGATAACCCGTCAATGCGTCGTCTGTACTCGTATAAAAGGCAAAACAATAAAGGCTCAGATGGGCAACTTACCAGTTGAGAGATTAGAGTCAAAGTTTCCATTCTATCGTTGCGGTGTCGACTATGCTGGACCACTGCTCATACTTAGCCGTAAAGGTAGAGGAGCAAAACTAGAAAAATGTTATATTTGCTTGTTTATATGTTTTTCTACAAAGGCCATTCATTTGGAATTAGTCACCAGTCTTACTACCGATGCCTATATACTCGCTTTAAAAAGGTTCATATCTAGACGAGGTAAACCTGCAGAGATATTCTCTGATAATGGGACAACTTTCGTAGGAGCTTCAAGGGAATTTAGTTCATTCTTAAATAATAACTATAATTCTATCATCAATTATACAGCAAATGAAAACATTAAATTCTCATTTATTCCGCCGTACGCTCCTCATTTCGGTGGCTTATGGGAGGCAGGGGTTAAGTCGTGCAAATACCATCTCCGTCGAGTGGTGGGTAACGCTCATTTAACTTATGAAGAGTTCAGTACAGTTTTAGCATTGATCGAGTCTATTCTGAACTCACGCCCTATATCCCCATTATCCTCTGATCCCACCGATTCACTCCCACTCACTCCAGCACATTTCCTCATCGGTCGGCCACTCACTGCAGCTGCCTCTGATGACCTCACCACTACGCCAACACTACGCTTGTCACGCTACGCAAGAGTAGAACAACTGCGACAACACTTCTGGCAGAGATGGACGAAGGAATACCTTACTGAGCTTCAGATGAGAACTAAATGGAAGAATAAGGAACAAGACATCAAACCTGATACCCTTGTTCTCATAAAAGAGGACAACTTGCCACCACTCAAGTGGCGCCTCGGCAGAGTCACGAACACCTTCACAGGACACGATGGCATCTCCAGAGTCGCCGACGTCAAAACAGCGACGGGACTGATCCGGCGGGCTTACACGAAGCTATGTCCGTTACTACCCGATGATGACGTGAGAGGTTCCTGAAGAACGTACCACCGCTGCACTCCTTTGGAAGCGGGTGCTTACAACCCGGGGGCCATGTTCACGCGCATACCCCGTGACACACGCACACTACAGCAACAGCGACGACAGGCGGGCGCGGGGAAGGCAAGGGCGCGGGAGCGAGGCGCGGGAGCGGGATATACGGCCCGTCAGCTGGAGAGCAGCGACACTGCGTCGACAGCGCGTTGTACGAACTGGTCGTTTCACTAGACTTATTTCTATATACCTATATAATTGTATATTTCTAAAATAAATCAAGTTTTATTATCAACTTTAATACAAGTAAATCATTGAAGAGTACCCGCAAAGTTCCTGACCTCACACAAGAAACACAATCACAAACAGCACCCATCCGTCAAAGAAAGATCAAATTTTTCTTTGATGGGTGCCCAGTAACAAAGATGTAAGATAAATGTAATACCACCCATAATCACATTAAAATAAATCACTACATAGTATAAAACAAAGTCGCCTTTTCTGTCCCTATATCCCTATGTGCGCTTAAATCTTTAAAACTACGCAACGGATTTTGATGCGGTTTTTTTCAATAGATAGAGTGATTCAAGAGGAAGGTTTATATGTATAATACATGCATCATATACTAAGGCAACATTGCTAATTTTAGAGGTTTCTAACGTGATGTCGTAAATTAACCTATTTTTTTGGGCTTATTTAGCAAATTAGCAAAAACGCTGCCTAAACCCTACGAGTTAGATCAAATTAATGTACTACAGTATTGTACACCATAAAAAGGTCTACAAAAAAGTCCGCGATGGTATATGTTTATATTTTAGGGATAACCCACATTAACCATTTTTATTGTTTACTTTTTACGTAAAAAAATGGCTTATTTACGAAGCTATTTTAAGCAATACGGCATTAATCCTTATCGAATTAAGTACCTTAAATACAGTGTGCAATTAATATAGATCAATATGGTTCCTTACAGCATGTAAATTAAACAAATATTTTCGGAGATATTACAAATTTAAAATTTGCGTTTGCGGCGGGCGGTACCGGTCGGACGGGGCAGTGCGGGGAGGCATGCCTATAAATAGCGCGTCGGAGGCCGCGGTTATATAATTTTTTTTAAATTTAGTATCAGCATTGCATCCGTGCGAAGCCGGGGCGGGTCGCTAGTAAAAAATAAAAACGCCATATATTTCCCAAGTTCTACAATAAGTAGGTACGGCAATAATAATTATTAATTAAATCTTTTTAGTTTTTTGAGGGAACCCCTGAGGTGAAGGCCTCCTCCAGAGAGAGCCATCTTTGTCGGTCTTTCGCTATCTCTAACCAGCCTGATCCAGCGAGACGCACGATCTTGTCCTCCCAGCGTGTGCCAGCATGTGTGTGGTCTTCCTCGCTTCCTTTTACTTATCGGTCCCATTCAGATTGTTAACTTTTTCGCCCATCTATTATTGTCTTGTAGTCTTGCTACATGGCCTGCACATTTCCACTTTAGTCTAAGTGCGTGTGAAACGGCGTCTATTGCTCTTGATTTCGATCTGATTTTTGAGTGGCGGACTCTATGCTGTTTTTTTTTATGTTAAGCATGCTGCGCTCCATTCCCCTTTGACATGAAATAATTTTGCTCTTAACAGTGTAGTTAAATTTCCATGCTTGATATATGTTAGGCATGGGAATAGGTTTGAATCCATTAGTTCTTTTTCAACTCTACCGGGAGGTCGCTTTTGAATACTTGTTTAAGATTCCAGTATTTACTCCATGTTTGTTTGACTTTTCATACAACTTCCAGTCATCATCTTCCTGCCCTTATCCCGTGTTACTTGGGGTCGGCGCAACACGTTTTTTTCTTCCATTCTGCCCTGTCAGCCGTCACGCTATTACTAACTCCCTTTTTTATTCATATCACTCACACAATCCATCAATCCTTTCTTTGGCCTCCCTCTCCCTCTCCATCCATCCATATTTATATTCATAACTCTTTTAGTTACATGTGTTTCATCCCTCCTCTTTACATGACCATACCAAGATAAGCGGTTCCCTTTCAACTTTTCTGTGACTGGCGCCACTTTTAAAATACCTCTAATGTACTCATTTTTCACTTTATCCATTCTCGTTACTCCACACATCCATCTCAACATTTTCATCTCCACCACATGCAATCTTTTTTCATCCGTCTTTTTCACAGCCCAACATTCTGACCCATACAGTACGACAGGTCTAATCACGGACTTATAGATTTTCCCCTTTAACTTAAGGGGCATCCGTCGGTCGCAAGTTGTTCCAGTGACCTGTCGCCATTTCATCCATCCTGAGTTGATCCTGTGCGTTACGTCTCGGTCTATATCGCCATCCCCCTGAACAAGCGACCCGAGGTACCGAAAGTCGGAGCAAATCGGTATAGGCGTTCCGTTGAGAGCTACAGGCATAGGACTGAAGAGACCGCCGAAATCGCAAAACAAATATTCCGTTTTGATTCTGCTCAATTTCAGGCCCACACTCTCTAGTCTTTGCCACCACGACTCCAATCTGCTCTGGACCTCTAAGCCGCTTTTGGCAACCAGCACAATGTCATCAGCAAACAGCATACACCAGGGAGCCTCTTCCTGGATGTCCGACGTCAGAGCGTCCATTATCATCAGGAAGAGGTAAGGGCTGAGAGCCGACCCCTGGTGCAAACCGACCGCTACACTGAAACTGTCAGTAGTGCCCTCTGTAGACCAGACTTGGGTACTGCATCTACTGTAGATCGCTCGGATCAACTGCACATACTTCCCAGGCACACCTTTCTCCTTAAGGGCCCACCACAAAACCTCTGGAGGCACCCGGTCATATGCCTTTTCGAGGTCAATGAACACCATATGCAAGTTTTTATGCATAGCTCTGTATTTTTCGCACAGCTGGCGGATAGCGAAAGTGGCATCCGTTGTACCCCGACCAGGCATAAAACCGAACTGGTTTTGTGAGATTTCACTCTCTTCTCTCAGCCGCTTTTCAATAACTATTACTACAATTACACTTCTGGACACATCTTTTAGCCCACCTTAGAGTTTAGGTTTCGATGGCCCCTACCGAAATATGATTGCTAGATTGAACAAAAACTGTTGATGCAGTTTTAAACCTGATACATTTTACCATCTTTTTCGATCGTATTGTTTTAAATTTGAATTCAGAATACCATACGACATGGAGCTACGCCTAACAAGTCGGATATGCGCCTTATTAAAGGCAATTGATTTTTGAAAAAAAAACATGTTTTATCAAATAAAGGTTTAATTTAATAACGCGTGTTGCCTCCATGGGCATCTACCACAGCTCTCATACGATTAGGCATAGAGTTTATCAACCGCTCTATGAAATTTTGAGGGATCATCTCCCATTCCTCTTCTATGGCAGTTTTCAACTCCTGCATCGTCTGGGCAACTGGCTGACGAGCCCTAACACGTCTTTTTAGCTCGTCCCACATGTGCTCAATGGGGTTCATGTCTGGGCTTCTGGCTGGCCAGTCCATAACTGTGATGTTCACATCCCGAAGATATTCCCTAACGATGCCGGCCGCATGGGCTCTTGCATTATCATGCATAAAAAGGAAATTTGGGCCCACATAGTCCGCGTATGGTATCACGTGAGGTTCTAAGCACTCATGAATGTACCTTTCAGCATTTAATGTTGGCAGCCGTGGTCTTGTAACAACCTCAACTTGAGTTTTGCCGCTCGCGGATATACCGCCCCAGACAGTCCATGAGCCACCGCCATAAGCAACCCTCTCTTCAAAGCAGCATTGTGCGAAACGCTCTCCCTTACGTCGGTAGACCTTCTTCCTTCCATCATTGCCATGTAACACAATTTTAGACTCATCAGAAAAGCCATTTTCATTCATTCCCACGCCATTTCTTTTCTCTCGCCTTTGTTCCCTTCCACTTAGTTTCCTGCAAACACGCTATATTTATTCGTCTTCTTTTTAATACGTCCGCTAACTCTCTGGCCCTTCCAGTCATAGTCCCAACATTCCAACTTGCATACCTCAATCTCACTTCCCGAGCTAGCTTCTTACGTTGCCCCCGCCCGGGGTGGTGCAACAACCTTAGTCCATTTCCCACAGCGGCCGGGTGCTGCCCCTGCGCGTCGCCTGTGGGGTACGCCCTAACTCTATCGCACATTCATACCTAACATATTGCTAATGATTTGGCAAATGTTTTACAGTCGGCCGCCTGCCTGACACCAGGGGTGGTGTCAGGCTTTGAAAATGCGGTTGCTGATGGTTTACCCGCCACCATGCGGGTGACCTAAGGTGCTGAAATAATGCACGGTCTAAAAATACAACTTCATAGAACTTCCAGTAAATTGCTATTTTTAGCAAATGAGTTGCCCTAAATATATTTATATTCCTTCGCATATTCGAGTTTTATACTATTAGCGTTTCTATGTTTCTGTGTACTGTTGGTAAGATTTTTGATATTTGTCTGTATAATTTTTCAAGTTGGGAGTAGCGGCAGCAGACGGCGTATGGTAATCTAACTTTAAAGCAAGTAAAGGAAAGCGGTACCTGGTTATTCCTTGTCCAGTCTCGAAGGTCTTCACGAATTAACTTGAAACTGAGGGGCGGTACTCACCACACCACCACTCTTGCGCTCACTTATTTTTGCACCCAGGATGTAATAATAATAGAGATGAATCTCTATTATTATTTCCTTCCTATTGTGAATTAGTTATTCCTACTGTGTGTAAGTGTTTAAACTGCCGCAAATAATCGCATGAATTCGTTATCATTAAACCAATCTATGCGCTCAGTCACATACCGTGTCACGCATGAGATTTGCATCAGTGAGGCCAGATCTTTATTGTCGCGGGAGAGTTTGAGAGAGTCACTGCTACCCAGGGCACAGGCAACTGAAGGAACACGGATGGGTTTTAGTCAATAAGAGTCTGACACTACCCTCCCACTCCACCCAGAGCGGGAGAAGTTATTTGATGATTTCAAACACTAAGGTAGATATTATCTGCTCAGGGGTTGAGGATAAATTCGAAACAGAGTTACCTCGCCCATGGGCACTCAGGGCAGGGAAAGAACAGGGGTGGGTTTTAGTCAGTAAGAGTCTGACACGCCCTCCCGCTCCACCCAGAGCGGAAGAAGTCATTGGATGATTTCCCACCCCACAAAAAAAAAGGTAGATATTATACAAAGATATACAATCGATTGTTGCATCGATTTCCGAGCCGCCAAGTTTGGATCTTACTATACGTATGAAGACTAAGACAGCATAATCGGCCTATAAAGTTCCCGCTGCGGAAACACAGATCTCTCTGTGAGAAGGGGCGAGCTATTATCACGCGGGCTCAGTGCGGGTACTGAAATACCACTAACAGACAAATAACATAATAATAGTTATTACGTGTCTACTATATAATAAATAAGTAAAAAATGTTGAAATAATAAACTCGAGGGGACTGAAGTGAAACGCGAAACCGAAACGATATTATATTATGAATATTTAAAGTTTTATAATAGACTAATACGCACTGCACATTACTGCATTGACAAGTCTTAACTGTACTGATACACACTACCGTTTATATGTACTGTACTATTCTGTTATTTGGCAAAGATTTTGTAATCCCTTGTTCTGATATTCGAAACAGATTTTTGTTCACTTAATATTTTATCGGAATCACACCGTGGAATAATAACAAGGTGGACCGACGACCAGCAGCACCGAAGACCGGCCAGCAATGTACTGCAAAGTGCCTATCAAATTGATGTCAACTGAGTTAGCGAATAAACCTGCTGGTAGGGGTCGCGGGTAGCCGATGGATGCGAAACGCACAGAAACGGTAGTTGTGTCGACACTGGGGCCTACGTCCAGCAGTGGACGTCTTTGATGAACATTTCAATATTCTGCTCCATACAGTATCACAGAGATACTGTATGGAGCAGAATGTTGAACTGTGGAAAAAGACGGATAAAAAATGTTTGCATGTAGCAGAGATGAGAATGTTGAGATGGATGTTTGGAGTGACGATAATAGATATAGTAGGAAAATAAGTTAGAAAGTGGCGCCAGTGACAGAAAAGTTAAAAGGGAATGGTTTGTCTTGGTACGGTCATGTGAAGAAGAGTGACGAGACGCATGTTACTAAAAAAGTTACTGAGTAAAATAATTATGTTACTGGATAATCGCAAACACCGTAAGATTGTAGTAAATCTTGCGGGAGTATTAACTCTCGATATATTTTGAATACATCGTTTCAAATACAATAAATCTCATCCTAATTCGATCATTTACAATGTACCTTGAAAATTAAAAGATTTACAATTTTACCAGATTTTTCATAAAAACATGGTGTTTGCAATTGTAGTGAAATTAGTACTTCCCCCATTATAAATTAGCCTATATGCTATTCCAGACTATAATCTATCTTAGTGCGAAATTTCATGAAGATCCATTCAGCCATTTCAGTGTGATTGAGTAAAAATCATTTTCAAACATTCGCATTTATAATAGTTAAGATATTCTTAAATACACCATATGTACCACCTGTATGTTATATTTTTTCTTTTCGGTTGGTGGGAAATCATCCAATGACTTCTCCCGCTCTGGGTGGAGCGGGAGGGCGTGTCAGACTCTTACTGACTAAAACCCACCCCTGTTCCTTCCCTGCCTGAGTGCCCAGGGGTGCGGTAACTCATTTTCAGAATTTATCCGTTACCCCTAGGCATGCAGGCACCGGCCACGATGGGCCCCGTCAGACCTGTATGTTATTTTAATACAGTCATTAGTCATTAGTGAGTTGTTCGATGGAGGGTAACCCTGGTGATCTGTAATACATATTTGGAGGCATGCGTAACAGGGTGTAAAGTCCCGCAAACCTTCATTGGAAAGGGAGGATCCTCCGACCAGACGGGTGTTGTATCTGGTCCGGCCAACTGCCCGATGAAAGGTTGGTTTCGGACTGTTGTGTAGGTTCAAATCGCGCGGAGAACTCTGCTTGCGCGATGCAGGATTTGTTGTTTAGTTCGTTTGTGGCGTCATAGATGTCGCTACGGGGTGATGATGTCCCAGTGAGTCGGATCGGTGCTGTGCGACGTAGTGGATTGACTGCTGGCGTTGACCACGAGAGGTTCTTTGACCGGCCGAAGTTGCTGTTTGCTGCACCAAGATCGCTGATGAGGTTGAGGGTGCTGAGCAGGAAAGCACGTCCGCTGTATGCTGGTGGTCAGGATACTCTTAGAAGCCGTGGGTACTGGCTGGCTGGATGACTCTTTTCTCAAGAACTCGAGGAAGTGATGATGATGATGATGTCACGATGGAGTAGCTGCACGAAGGCTGCGCTGACTTTGACGCTCGAGGGTCAGCAGTTTGGAGGCATGCGGAACAGGGTGTAAAGCCCCGGGAGGATCCTCCGACCAGGCGGGTGTTGTATTTGGTCCGGGCAACTACCCGATGGTTGATTTCAGACTGTTGTGTAGGTTCAAATGGCGCGGAGAACTCTGCTTGCGCGATGTAGGATTTGTTGTTTAGTTCGTTTGTGGCGTCGTAGATGTCGCTACACAGGTTTTGCCTACAACAGACATCAGTCTTTATTACGTGTTTTACAATGGCTTTATTTTTTGTTTTTTTTTTTCAGTTTATGCACCTGCCATGTTATCTCTCCACCACCCTTGGTTGACTGGTAGAGAATGCCTAAGGCATTAAGTCCGCCTTTGTACATTTGTGTTGCATGAAGTTTTAATAAATAAATGACTACTGTGATTGTGAACATGAGAAAACAATATAGAATAATATATTCTAAAAAGAACTTATTTTTCAGGAGCCCATACAATTCGAAACACAGATCAAGATTTGGCGCAAGTTCACGAAACTGCCACTGTTGCTAAAGGCACAACTGCTGGAGATATCAGACTTATGGAAAGACGGACATCAGTTTAAGAGTTACAGCTGTGAAGAAGTCAGGCTGATCGTGAAGATGAGGTTCCCTGATGATAAATATAGGTTTAAGATATTGAAGAAAATTCAGTAAAGTATACATTTGTTGTCAGGCCTGTTGGTCTAGTATGTAATTAGAAATATATAACTATGTTTAGTTGTCTAGTAAAAAAAAAAAAATAAAAAAAAAATAAAAAAATAAAAAAAACCATCTAGCTTGGGACTAGGTGGCGTTGTGTGATAGTTGTGGAATATTATTTTTTAAACAAAGATTTTTTATTTGTATCAGACCACTAAAACTCAAACCCATAGCCTGATATCTTTTGTTTTCGTATTTTTCCGTCCACATTTTGTCGTCCCCGGACTTGCTTGTGGCGACCTCCAGT
Organism: Polia nebulosa; assembly: GCA_951329385.1. Classification (NCBI taxonomy): domain Eukaryota; kingdom Metazoa; phylum Arthropoda; class Insecta; order Lepidoptera; family Noctuidae; genus Polia; species Polia nebulosa. The sequence goes on from OX589587.1 coordinate 56,905,524, forward strand.
CAGGACTTATAGGATCACTGTTTTGTCCGTCTGTCAAGACCCTTTTTCTCAGGAACTATCAAATACTCAGGTCTGCAATCTCTTGGAGCAGTGAAAAATCAAACTTCTAATTCAACGCAAACAAAAGATACGGCGACACTCAAGGGCATTGGGGACAACAGTTTTCCAACAACAAAGTTAAGTTCATTCGAGATTAAATTCCCGTGATGGACGAACTATTTACATACCTTAAGTTGGTACGTAACCCTCAGTGCGCGAGTTTGACTCGCACTTGGCCTTCGCATCGGCGCATTTTTACTAGATTTCATAGAGTCCCACTGCTGGGCAAATGCCTTCCCTTTCTCCCTTCAAACCTCTCTGGCTTGGGCGACTTCTGCCATAGTTTGCCACGCAAAGTTAAGCAACAGATCATCCCACCATCTTCGCCGCGGTCGATTTTGACGGCGACGTCAACCCTCTGGCTTCCAATGTGACGATCCTTGCCCACCTGTCCGGGTGCAGTCTTGCAACGTGGCCAGCCCACTCCCACTTCAGCCTGGCTGTCTTCACCAACATCTGCTATTTGAGTTATGGAGCGCAGGGTGGTGTTTCTAACGCGATCTGATCGCTTGACACCTATTTATTATGCTGCGCTGCATTTCCGGTACCTACCGTGTGCATTACCAGGGCAAAATGTTGTGCTTTAGAGAGGTGAGCGTGAGACTATAACAAATAATTAGTGTGTCATGAGGAGCAATTTGTTTACCAATAGCAACATTTGTGTGAATTGTAGTTATTTGAGAAAAACAGATTTTGCTGGAGTAACATTTGAAACGTTAGGTACCCAGGCAAAATCGTTTTTCAAAAATTCGTTTTTGTCCGGAACCAAATACATGAATAGATAGCTTTTGTTGCGTAGTAAATGTTTGTAAATAGCAAAATTTGTGTGGTTTTTTTTTTATTTTTTTTCTTAAGTTATTTAAGATTTTGCTGCGGTAACGTTTTGGGATTTTCCCAGATCTCGAAAACGGCTCAACGCAGAAGTTTGAAAAAAATACCAATAAGAGACCTTAATTTGTTTAACATACATTTTTGATTTGGTTGACGTAAACCAATGTAATTAAATGGTTTCAAAAATCAGAAAAAACGGATTTGCAAGTAAACCAATACACTTACAACCAAATAAACAGCTGTAAAAAATACCTGTGGTAGACGCTTATACCGTCAGGAATTTTAGATTTTGTAACTTTACACGATAAAGAATGATTCACGTTACACCGTGTCGCAACCGGGCCATGCACCGGCCGGGCTAGTCATTCATGCTACACCGGGCTGTCACCGTGTCGCCACCGGGCGTCGAAATGTCGGTGGCAATTGTTTCCCGGCCGGGGCACGGCCAAGCATGGATCACTTCATACAAAAAGTATACTATAGATGTTTGACCGTGTCCCGGCCGGGGCACGTCCGGGCTCGGTGCACACGTTCATGTTATACCGTGTTGCCACCGGGCCGTGCCGTGTTGCCCGGCCGGGAAACAATTGCCACCGATATTTCGACGCCGTGCGGGGGCCGGGGCACGGTCTAGCATGAATCACTTCATACAAAATGTATATTATAATCTTTGACCGTGCCCGGTGGCGACACGGTGTAACGTGAATCATCCTTATGAAGATAAAAACAAAAGACATTGGGAACTATCTGACCCGCTTTTCGGAAAGTCGCGGACACTAATGAAATCCATATTAGTTTTTTACATACTATAAACACTGTGAAGTTTTTTTCTCTCAAATATGGGAATGCTGAGAAAATGAGGTACTTAAGTAATTGTATTTTGGTTTATTTTCGTTATACTTCATAAAATGTTCTAAGTTACGTTCAAATAAATTATTATTAACAGACTTCAAAAAAGGAGGTTCTGTATTCGACCCATATGTATGTATGTATGTGTTTGTTTGCGATTTTCTCGAAATCTATGATCCTATTTGGATGGGCTTTTCGCTATTCAAATGCATATTTTTCTAGGAAGGTTTTAGTATAATTATTATACATTAGGATTTCATGAATATCTTCGGAGATAGACAGTGGAACTCTTCAATAACTAACAGTGAGGTCTTTTGTCTATGTATTGTTAAAAAGTCAAAAATAAAAATCTTTTTTACAAAAAAATAGAACCTACTTCCAAAAACAAAAAAGTGCCAAATAACTTTAATTTCGGAAGGTGTTGAATGATATGCTGAATGTGAATTAATCATACTCACTCTGATGCGATAAATTCGTAAAAGTTAATGCCTACGCTAAATTTATTTTTTCTTTTCTTCGATAAAGATCGGTATTAACGGGCGCCCCGGGTCGCCCCACCCTAAAACCGTTGTTATCTGGCGAGTGTGTACTCGTAAGCATACATTTAGTTTTTGAAAGATTTAGTTAATTCCATAGTCGTGTGCCCGTTTGCTAATATTTTTAAAATCATCTTGTATACACTTCTGTACCTCAGCTATAGGTATCTTTGGAGGCATAAACAAGACACATCGTCAGTGGTGTGCGTACGCGCAGCGGAATGTTGTTGAATTTAAAGATTTTAATTATGCAGATATTTAGTGTATGACGTCGTATAATTGTGTATGGTAAAAAAAAATTTGTGCACGCAACCATTGTGGAGAAATTCACCAAAAACTGATTCCGCTGGGCGAACGTTGTCCTGGCGGAACTTTTTTTAATCCATAGACTTTAGAAGAAAAGAGATATGTCCAAAAATTAGTGTGTATTTGTGTGTAATTGTGTATGTATGAATAAAACTAGTGCATGCATAAACTTCGGAGAAATTCAAGTTTCCGCTACGCGAACGTTTGGCCATTAGCTAGTTTTCATATAAAGCGCTTACATAGAGAACTGTAGATTTTTACATACGTTGTTTTGAATTTGTTTATATTTGTTTAAAAAACAGATTTAGAAAAAATCGTAGGGTTTAAAAGATAAAAATATAAACGTAAAATACGCTTATTAGGTCTTAGTTCTGAAAGTATGCACTTTGGGGTCTAGATTTTCACGTTTATACAAACCTTGGGAAGGATTAAAAAAAGTTCCGCCAGGACAACGTTCGTCCAGCGGAATCAGTTTTTGGTGAATTTCTCCACAATGGTTGCGTGCACAATTTTTTTTTTACCATACACAATTATACGACGTCATACACTAAATATCTGCATAATTAAAATCTTTAAATTCAACAACATTCCGCTGCGCGTACGCACACTCGTCAGTGTACTTGAACACCTAGCATTTCATGCCAAGCCTGCCTTATAACAACGCAATTACCTGAGCCAAAAGCAATCAATGTCATTTATTTTAAATTATTAATAACAATTTACCAATTACATAATAGTAATATTGTTATGAAAAGCAGGAATTGTATTACATAACTACTAGTATTTATTTAGCGACGTGTGAACGTAGATCATGAAGCGTGATTTAACATCGCTAACGTTCAGGTGATTAGTGTTTACGAAATGCGTCATAAATTCTCCTCGTAAACCACTGCTGAATATTAAGATGGCCGGTAGTAGCAGTGGCTAAATAACCACCAATCACCACGTTGGGACGACGGATTGGTAACCGCAGGACGTAGGAACAGGAAGAACTTATGTAGGTAAAAACCCAAAAGCATGGCCAACTTGGGGGCGGTTGGCCATGTTTCTGGGTTTTTTTCTATTAGGCACTTTCGCAAAAGCAAACAGGAGTTTAATTTTTTGCCAGTAGATGCCTAAAGACTCGCCATACCGACCCTAGTAGGTACATACATGTACATAAAACTAGTGATTCTGGACCTTTTTAACCGACTTCGAAAAAAGGAGGACGTTCTATGTTTGACTGCATTTTTTTTAATGTATTTTCACCGATATCTCTGTCAACAGTGTCGTTTTGTTTTCCTCCAATTATATTCAAATTCCATCTTGTTATTAGGGTTATCAATTAGGGCGTAACTTTAATATTTAGTTTTAGTTCTGGGCGACCTGTATCATAAAAACTTAAAAGTGAAAAATAAAAACTGTTGGAAGTCGGTTGTATATTTTGTAAAAACAAAAAATACAACAGACCTCCAAAAAAGAAAATACACAAAAAAGTTAAAACTAACTTTAAATTCGGAAGTCGGTGACAAATAATGAAGAAACAAAATACAAACACCGACTGCCGAAAGTAAAGTTATTTTTTTATTTTTAGTGTATTTTCTTTTTTGTAAAAAAGTTATTTTTTTACGTAAAGAGTCATTGATCCTACACGTAAACCTCTGCTGAATATTAAGACGGCCGGTAGCAATGGCTAAATAACCACTAATCCCCACGCTTGGCATACGGATTGATGATCGTAGGATGTAGGAACAGGATCCCCAGTTGTTCCAAAGTAACGTAAAATAATTAGTAATTTATTTGGCACACACAAAAGTACAGTCATGGCCGTCGTGAAGGGTAGGGTACAAGGGGGTGCACTTGCACCCCCATAGCTTTTAATCAGGGACCGTACATCCCCGGTTAAGAGTTAAGTCTTTCCTTCGAAAGACGAGATAAGCCGTTTATGAGGTTACCTTATCATGATGTAACCCCTTGAATAGGTTTTAGGCTAAAAACCCAGGGAATGGGCTTTTTTTCTTTTTTGTCGGGTGGGAAGTCACCCAATGACATCTCCCGCTCTAGGGTTGAGCGCGAAGGCGTGTCAGATTCTTGCTGATTAAAACCCACCCCTGTTCCTTCCCTGCCCTGAGTGCCCAGAGGCGAGGTAACTCAGTTTTGAATTTATCCTCAACCACTGAAAGGGTTATCCCTTAATTATGGATAACCCATTGAATGGGTTCTATTGTTTAAACCCAGTCAAAAGGTTACGACACCATTATGAAAACCTATTGAATGGGTTCTATATTGAAACCCAGTGAAAGACCCCCCCTTATTTACCCCTTCATTAAGATTATAACCTTGTATAATATAAGGGTTTTTTCCGTTACAAATGACCTTGATTACGAGAAAGAAACAATATTTCAACTTGCAACGCCGACAATTTTTTGGCATTAGAAAATACTTTGAAACATTACCAGGCCCATCGTCGTGCTGTGTTTTTTTATTCCCCCTGATGATAAGCGATGATGAGGTCGAAGATGGAGCACGCTTGCCTAGAAGTAACCTATTCACTCTTGACTTAAACACTCCCAGGTTGTAGCTATTAGGAAACAGTCTCTGGCAGGGAATTCTACTCCTTAACTGTACGCACAATGAATGTGTTCCCAAAACGTTTTGTGCGTGTGGGTGGGATGTCCACCATGTACCGGTGGCGCATCGCCGTACGTCCGATGATTGAACGGGCTTGGTAGGATTTAACTATGCAATTCTGTCGCACACTCTCCAAAATGCAATTGATAGAAAACAGACAGGCTAGCAACTGGGCGTCGATGCTTAAGACTTTGGAGCCTCCACTCGACGAGCCTATCATTGCCGATGATCCTCTTGGCTCGTTTCTCAGTTGACTCAAGCTGGTATCTGCACGCGTAGCATGACCACCGTAGAAACGGGGTTTGTCGACGGAAGAATAGACAAAATTACAGATTGTAGAAAAATTTCTACCGTCCTAAGCATGGCGATGTTAAAACTGACGAGAAGAAGTGTTAGCATCATTTCGTCCGGCCTCTCAAGATTAATAAAACACTGATTAATTCTCTGCTTGCAAGACACACACTTGCATGGGAATTCTTTCCTAAGCTCTGCGCACAGCGTGTAAAATTCCATTTCATATTGGAACGTATATCTAAAAAAGTATTGGGCTGCGCCTTTCAGCCAAACCCCTAAAATAAGTGCATAATCGCTCTTTCGCCACCCATTGGCAATGGCCATCGACACGAACTCGTCGATAAATTCTTCAAGGCACACTTCATATGTGTGGCCTGAAAAGTATCGCATCTTCCTTTATATTTGATTTAACACTAATAAAAACAGAACCACTCAGCTTGGACTATACTTCTCTTATCCTGGTGCCGTCGCTGCGCCAGTCCTCCGCTTGTCCACCGCACACCGTTATCGTTACCGTCACTGTTACATACGGCGCTCATACCCGGCGCATCCACCACTTGTAGGAACCTGGAGCACCTTCTCGTACTGCAGGGTCCCTGGGGGTTCTTCGTAATCTCTAGGGGCTGTCGCACTCGCTGGCAACGCGAGAGTGACTGCTTATTGTGTGTTTAGTGTTATAAAAGAAAGAGGAATAGCGCACTGAGAGTAATTATATTGTAACCATAATAAAATATTACATGTGTGCCCTCTTCGGCCGGGCTAGCTGAACTGTACTCCAAAACAAAAGTCTTCTCTACTCTTCTTAATTTCAATCGGTTTTCCAAGAGTTTCTAGAACGTTCCAAACTTTCAACGTGCCAGTCTCCACCATAAGGTCGCCAACATAAGGTTGTCACAGTACCTAGTTATTTCGAAATCGAATGCTATTTTTATAAATGTCAGTTGTGGAATAAAAAACTAGGCCTAGCATATTTGATTTGTTTTTGAAAAAGGGTTACCTATGTTTTTGGTTAATTTGTATGTAGCTCCGTACGCATCGCGAGTATTCGCGAGTCGCATAGGTAGGTATTAATCATTACCTACCTACTTAACGCGTATAATAGCCCAGTCAATAAAAACAAACAAAGGTAAACATAAAACCTCCTTTTTTCGAAGTCTGTTTAAAAAGTTGAACTCATTTTCTCCATGCAAGTTTCCACGCCACTTGTGAGGTACCTAGTGTACTTAGCGCATTTTTTAAACGTGGTTTTCTGGGTAGGCTTATTCCCAGGATCTATTGAGGTCCTGTTTAATTAATTAATATTGTATGTTTATGGGCTTTACATAGGAAGTTTCATTTTTACAAAATGGGCCACTTTGAGCTGTGATAAATCCGGATTGACTTGGAATTATAAGTTCAAATAAACTTTATATTTATGGCATGCTATACTTACCTTTTTTGTTTTTTATATTCATTTCTTTCTTTGACTTTTGTATTTTCGTCTATATTTACAACCATTTTTGTATGAATTTGAAGAAAACTTGGAATATGAGTTCTATCGTGACGTGGAATACAAAACGAACTCTATACGAATTATTGTAACCTTTTTCGAGCTAACTTGACCCGACTATAAATTAATAACCCACGTAGAAAATACGAGAAACAGTGAAAACACCATTTGAACCAATAATTGCGTATTTTATTTACCTGTTTACATAAAGCCTCAACACTATTTTACTTTTGGTGCGTGAGGAAGAACGGAAGCAGGAAAATGGATATAACAGTTATTTCAGCGCGCAACTGTTCACTGTTGGATAACGGATTCGGCGGGAAGAAATCGTAATTTTAAATCTTACACACGCTACTACTTAGATCACAGTTTTGTTAAAGTTTTAGAAATTCAGACGCATGTACAATAATTAATAAAACACAAAAATATGACAGTGATTTAGATAATTACCTACTGAAAAATCCTTAACCATTTATTTACAGCTATGTAAGATTTGATTTATTGGATTATTATGTGAAAATCTGTTTTTTTAGGGTTCCGTAGTCCTAACAAAGACAAGGAATTATAGTTTCGGTCTGTCCGTTCAAAGTATAGCTTAGAGACTGATAAAGTACTAGAAAGCTGCAAGTTTGTGTGAGTGTATTTAAATAATGTATTAATCACGACAAGAAAATGACAACCAAAATTGTTTTTTTTTTTTTAGGTACCTACCTACCTAACTTAGGGACCTCTTCAATGGCTTCATGGAACGCATTCACCGCCTATTCAGGGCTCGTAAAACGTGTGCCTCTAAATAGGTCTTCAATTTTTGGAAACAAAAAGAAATGGCAGAGTGCGAGGTCCGGGCTGTAAGGCGGATGCGTCATCAGTTCCAGATTTGAAGCCTTCAAATACGCTTCCGTTACCTTAGCAGATTGTGAGGATGTGTTATTGTGGTGAAAGAGGACGTTACTTCGAGGACGCTTTTCGCGAACTTTTTCTAAGACTCTGGGCAAGCAAGTGTTGACGTACCAATCTGCAGTCACTGTCCTCTGATCTTCAAGCGATACTGCAGTATAATGTCCTGATTTGCCGAAAAAAGAAGCAACCATTTTTCTACCAATGCTTCGACTTTTCTTAACTTTCGTCGGCAAATCTTCAAAAGGAAAGACACACTCTGCCGACTGGCTTTTTCTTTCGGGTTCACAGCAGTATCTACCCAGGTTTCGTTAACGGACACCATATTATAGACAGCCAGAATGACTGTCCTCCGTTAAACTTTTTTTAACATTTGACGGCACCACTGCACACGCAGTCGTTTATGGTCCTCCGTTACCTAAGTCATGCGGTATCCATCGAGTGCAAAGCTTCCGAACCTTCAGATGCACATGCAAAATGTTTTGCACTTGGCTCATTCCAATGACAACAAAGCACGAATTTGCTGACAAGTAATTTTTTTGTCACTATCGATAAGTTGTCGTACGATAGCAATATTAGATTCTGTAACCGCAGTCGCCGGCTAACCTTCACGTACCTCGTCATGGAGATGATGACGTCCATGTCTAAATTCTCCAATCCACGAATACACAGAGCTGCGACATGGTGCTTCATCACCAAATGCCAATTGAAGTTTCCGGCAACTCTCTTGTTGACTAAGTCAGAGCGAAAATCATATAAAATCAATGGACGAAATGATTACGAGTTAAATTCATTTTGATAGCGACACACAATTTTCGATAAGACGCCACACTGAAAAAACAAACGACAGTCTCGCAAATTAAAAAGTAACATGTTCCCAAAGAGTTCCATATTCGAATTCCAAAATTGTTTTTTTTAATTATTGAAGTTATACTTCTTTTGGCTCGTTAGGGAAAAATTATGAAAATTATAAAAAAAAATTACGATGCGCGCGCACACCTTCACAAAAAACCTACAGCCTGAATGAAGTTAGCTAGAACCGACACCCTGAAGTTAGCTATGGTCTGTGGTTGATGAAGAATGATTGTTTTCCTTTTGTAAACTTTGTGACAGTTTGGTTTTTATCTTGTTACGCCAAAGAAGTATAACTTCTAAGTATAACGTGTGGTATAACGTGCATACATACGTACACACACACTTTTTTTTATTGTAAGTGACCAGATCCATAAACTTTCAGTATGCCCCCTTCCTATAAGTTTGTCTTTATTATCTGGTATTTACATAAGAAGTTGAAGTTTTGTTTGGAAAAATTATTAAAAATATTTTTTTTTTAAGTAGATAACATAATTAATCAAAATATTTACATAAACTATAACATATTCTCGCCATTTTATGGGTAGGTAGTTTGTTGATCCCTTATGCAGTTGAAGTCCTCTGCACGGGAATCGATGAAATCTTTAAGAGCATCAAAAACTGCTTCTTCGGAATATTTTTTTTTCCATCAAAAAGTTATCTAAACTTCCAAAAACGTAGAAATCTGCTGGGACAAGGTCTGCAAAATATGGTGGATGAAGAAGAGTCTCTAGTGTTAGCTCTGTTAATTTTGACAACGTCTGTTGTACTTACGGTATGAAGCCGAGCGTGATCATGAAGGAACAATGAGCATGAGCAATTTACCAATCTGGGTGTTTTGAGTGCTAACTTCTCGATTATTATTTGCAAGTCATGACGATAACGATCAGCAGTATCTGTGGCACCAGATGACAAAAATCTAAAGTGAATAACGCTTACAGAATACCACCATAAGCTTCACCAAGTTAAACATCCGTTTCGGGCAATGTTAAGCTAGGGCCTGATCCTGAGACCTGGATCTAACCATTGTGATGATCGCTGACGATTGTCGTATAGGATCTACTTCTCATCCCAGGATACAATCCAACTCAAAATTCCCTCGATTTAATGCCGATTCAGCAATATGACGCAAGCTTGGACGAGAGCTTCTCGTTGTGGGTCGCTTAGTTCATGAGGTACCTACTCACTTGTCAAGCTTTTTTTATTTTACTTATTAGCCGCAAATGATTTATTGTTTTCACACTTACATCAAAACCGGATGCTAGCTCAGCCGTAGTTTGAGATGGATCTGCTTTTAGGCGGCCAAAGGGTTCTCTTGTACCTTCAAAATTTCTTGAACGGAAGCGATTAAATCAGTATCGTACAGTTCGTTCGTTGGTAGTGTTAGGTCCATATACAGCATTAGTATTTCGTGCCTTTTAAAACGTATGGTTTTCATGATGGTACTCATAATGGTACGGAAGGTGTGCTATTGTCTACAGAGATCACAATAGTATTTGTTTGGTTGTATTTTGAATAAGCTGTAGATCTATAGGTACCTACTTACCCCATTATTTTCTGGAACGCATAATACTACCAAGGGCCATCAATGATATTGGCATTGGCAGAGAAAGTGATCGTCCTGCAGCTCAGCCACCCATCACGCGAATGCTATATAAGTGTGTGACGCTTCCTCAGACCTATTATTACGTTCATGTCTGCATCGGCCGCAGGCACAGCAATATGCAACACTTATCGGTAGGTAAATCAATTAATACATTCTTTATTATGTAGGAATAAAACGTAAAAAAAACAACTAAACTTTTCCTCAAATAAAAAGCGGGTTTTTACGTAAATTCTGTTGGAGTAACAAAACTTTTCAAATTTGGCGCTATTTATTTTGGCGGAAAAACAGTGATGTGAAAAAAGTTTCGTGAAAAAAGTGCAAGGTAATAATGTAGGTTTGGGAATTTTTGGCGGTATTTTTTCGAGTGAAGTTCAGTGGCTGTTTTAATTATTCGCTAATTGATTCCTAATGGATATTGTAATGTAAAATTGGTGTACTTTTGTGTCTCAAGTGTCTACGCAACTGGACAATATGTGTAATAAAATTATTGAAACAGGCGCGATCTCGGTAAAATAAAGCTGAGAATTTTGTCTTAGTATTGACTACTACCTCAGCGAAGCTTGCCGAGAAGGCTGACTCGACACATTTGCTGCCAAATACTGCAAAAACATTAGAATGTGTTACATCTGCAGGCATTCTAATGGGAAAAATTACAGTGTTCTGTATCTAAAACTAAACACTATCTTAATTAACTGTACACTGGCTAAATGCACAGCGAAGTCAATTTTTTTTTTTAAATGTAGTTTGATAAGTAATTATGTGATTTTCAGTGTGAATTGTGTTTCACGTACTTTTGGAGTGTGGTAAAGTGGGTACTCACATTTTAAATTAGTTTGTTTAAAAAACCAGCTAAGCGCGAACGTGATGTAAAAAATATTTTAAAATGTCTTCCTGTTTTTTTTTTATTTGTTGATGATGTTTTTTTTGGAAATGATTTTAGTGGTTACATAACCTGTAATCTCCTGGTATTTTTCAGAAAATAATGACGGAGTGTTACCGACAATGACGAATCGTGGGTAATTCAACTTTAGTACTAGTGTATATAGTGTACATTAGTACTTCTAGGCAATGAATACTACCAGTGTACTTTATTACTAGTGTATTAAAGTTGAACTTCCCACGATTCGTCATTGTCGGCAACACTCGATCATTATTTTCTGTAGAACGCCAGGAGATTCACCCGGCATCATCAGTCTTTTAATGTCCCCACTGGTGAGTGGGGACATTAAAAGACTGATGATGATGATAATGATTACATAAATCCAAAATATTTTGCAACGTTTTGCTTTAAAAATAAGATAAGTAGGTAATAAGAAAATAAATGTATTCTTATTTTTAAAAAAAAATTATAAGCAGTTCATTTTATTATTACTTTTTGCAGTTTTAGGGTTCCGAACCGTTTTAGTTTATCGAAACCCTTAAACTAAGTCTCTGCTGTCCGTCCATCCGTCCGTCCATCGGTCTGTCAACGGGCTGTATCTCGTGAAATTTTCATAGTGTGTGCTTTAATTGCCGTTAGAACAACAAATAATAAAAATTAAGTATATTAAATCAATTTTTTCCGGTTTTATTTTTTAAAGTTCACATTATAGCTGTTTTATTGATTTGGTTTGTTTTAACTTTATAAAAGTCATTTTCCTAACTAAACAGTTTCAAATCGAGCCACAGTTTACCTACTCATCGTCGTATCACTATATACATATTTGCCATCGCTTTATTAAAATAACTTTATAGGAAATTACGTTTACGTATGACGGTCTACGCACATTCCAATGATTTCAAATAAAAAGCACTGTTGCGACTTTCCGACTGATATCTAAAAACAAAAGTTTGTTTAATTACTTAAGGTAGGTACCTACTGTACTGTACCTACTGTTTTCTCGAAAATATGTTGAAAAACGTTGTATGACACACGTGCGGAAATTGGTATTTACAAACTCGTGACTATGGTAAGCCCTCGACTTCGTCTCGGGATGGAAAAAGCGCTTTTCCGCTACCCATCAGGACACTTCCTGATGGGTAGCGGAAAAGCGCTTTTTGTCGTCATTAATGGCGTAAATCCACTGATTTACGCCATTAATTAGGTACTTACCTAATTACCCACTCGCAGCCGCGTTCAATAGGACAATTAGTAAAACACCCCATATTATTGTTTGTAAACAAAAAAAAAATTTATAGTAGATTTTTTTTATAATAGGTATTATATACAAGAATTTATGAGCGAACGCAGTTCGTCACCTAAAATGGAAGAATACGGAAAGATGGATCGCGTGTAAACTTATCGCACGCACTGACGACGTCGATAGTAAAAACTATTTAAAAAATATTTATAGCAACGAGATATTTGCAGCAAAAACGCCTTATTTAATTGTCTTTTTGCACCTATCAATTTCTTATCATTGACATGAGCTGAATTCAAAAGACGTTGATGGATTATGTTTGCTTGACTCTTTGTTCTTTAAATGCTAGCATGCAAGGAGTAAGAACACGGTAATGCGTTATAAAGCACATTAGCACGCCGACAATTCGATGATCAATGCTTTTCAAATTCAGTTTCTCATAGTCGTTATTTATGATTCCTACTAGTGCGGTAAGTTGGTTTTTACAAACGAGCACCTAGACGAATGTAATCCCGAGACGAAGTCGAGGGCTTACCATAGTCACGAGTTTGTAAATACCAATTTCCGCACGTGTGTCATACAACGTTTTTCAACATATTTTCGAGAAAACAGTAGGTACAGTACAGTAGGTACCTACCTTAAGTAATTAAACAAACTTTTGTTTTTAGATATCAGTCGGAAAGTCGCAACAATCTTTGACGTTTCTATTATGAAAATAGCGCGAATTTGCAAATGGCGATGGCGCCACGTGGGCGTGGTGAAAATTAGAACTACATCTTTCGTCTCATCTTCTCTTTAGTATTAAAGTGAAATTAACGTAATGAATAAAAGCGCTTCCAAGTAGGTGCGATCATTTATTTTATTTATTCTCGTAATGTGAAACTCCTTGGTTTGTGAAATTCTTATATACCTACTTATACCTATATTTTACAGAAATTAAAAAAAAAACCGTAACAGATACCTACGCACGGCGTTACACAACGGAGTGTGCGGTAAAATAGGTGTGTACTTAGGTAATAGTATTTATTTACCGCACGCTCCATTGTATGGTGCGTAATTTTTAACTTTTGAACAATGTAGGTATACAGGCTTCGTAAATGCATTTTTTGAGCAAATGTGTTGAAAAAGTTATTTATTGCAAAAGCAAAAGTTAACGCTAAACTAAAACACTCAAAACAGTCTGAAATACTGTGCCCTCTATCTACCAACTTACTTGGCTTAGGTACATTATGACTGATAAGTATTTTTTTCTTTTCAGACGGCATTCCTGATCATTTCGTTAGTGATCGTCGTCAATCAAGGAAGTGGCGTGACGGCACAAGATGACAACGTAGACGAGCCACTCGCTATAGAGTCGAAGAACAGAGCAGTCACTATAATACATAACCCAAAGTACGTAGCGCAACCAAAACCTAACAACCAATCACTGACGAGACCCGACTTGCCTACTCACAAAACTGAACAAAGACCGCCAAGTAAACCGCCCAACTTTCTTGACAAACTAGTGAAACAAAACCACAAAGTCGACGCTCCTCGACCCCACCACGGGCAGATACAAAAACTACCGCCGCCACGCCTCTATCCTAAACAACCTGTGAAGCTGCATCATTCACCAAACTCTATTTACAAGTTTCCTAGAGTGATCCCGCTACCACCGCACCATAGGACATATTACTTCAAGACTAGCCGACCGTTAGTGTACGCCGCGTCGTCAACTGGCAGACCAATAGTTGCAAAGAGCCCTAAGTTCAGCTTACCCGTCCAAGTGATCAATGGCATCCGATCTGACTTTGTCAGGCCACCGAAAATTAATACGACGTCATCGTCAACTACGACTACGTCCAGTACCACCACTGAAGCTACTACCACGACCACCCAAAAAGTCCTGCGGACGAAAAGAATATGGCCCAAACGTGAACTAGACAAAGTGAACTCGACTTTATTTATACACAACACGACATTGACTAAAGCCAACACGACATTGACTAAAGCCAACACGACATTGATTAAAGACAACACGACTCTAACAAAAACTTACACCGCTGACGAACCGTATCGTAGTGATCGTGACACCTCAGAGAGCATCACCCACCGAACTAGATACGCGTACAGAAACACAACGACTGTGACGACTACTACGCCAATCACGCCATCAACGCCGCGGGTCTACCGCCCAGTTACCAGAAAGCTTAAAACCAAAACCACCACGCATCTACCACCGATCAATTTCACCCAAATCGAACCTAACGACTGGGTGCCAATATTGCCCTCACATTATCCTAAATTCAAGAAGCCCCTGCCGACACCAATCACTAAACGATCGGACTTATTCACTGCCCATCCCGCCGCGCCTCAAAGTAAGCAAATGATGTACTTACAATCTTTTGGGCTTGTCCCAGTGCCGAGTTCTCAAAATCCACTACAAATAATGGGACGAAAAAAAATGGTTTTCTTTAAGCGAAAACGCCAATTGAACCCGTATTATTCTGGTTACAGTGGGAAGCGGGGACGCTCGCCGATGCACTACATGTACGGGGACCTAGAGAGCGATGGCAGCCACAGTCACCAACGAGTCATCACCAAAATCAAACACCACCATCACCACCACCACCACAGATACATTAAAACTATTGAGAAACCTGTCAAAGTACCATACAAAGTCGAGGTTCCTAAGCCATATCCGGTCCAAGTGGAGAAGAAAGTTCCAGTTCCAGTGGAGAAGATCAAAGTGGTAGAGAAGCCGGTGCCGTACCCGGTAACCGTCGAGAAAAAAGTTCCATATCCAATAGCAATCAAGATACCACACCCTGTACCTGTGAAAGTGGTCGAAAAGGAGTACGTATCAAAACCGTACCCAGTAATTCACCAAGTGCCAGTAGTGAAACACGTGCATGTGAAAGTGCCGTATCCAGTGGAGAAGAAGGTGCCGTACCCAGTAGAAGTCAAAGTGCCGGTACCAGTGGACCGGCCCGTCCCAGTGCACGTTCATGTGGAAAAAAGGGTACCTTACCCAGTTCCAGTCAAAGTTCTCGTCCCCCAACCGTACCCGGTAGAAACGAAAGTGCCTTATCCAGTCCAAGTGAAAGTGAAAGAGCCAGTCGAAGTAATAAAACACGTTCCGATAAGGGTGCCTTACCCGCAACCATATGCCGTTAAAGTGCCGCATCCGGTTCCAGTGCCCTACGAGAAAAGAGTGCCTTATCCAGTCGAAGTGGAGAAAAAAGTGCCAGTGCCAGTCGAAGTGCTTGTTCCACAGAGAGTAGAAGTGGAGAAGCGAGTGCCCGTTTACGTGCCGAAGCCGTACCCGGTTGAGAAGAAGGTTCCTTATCCGGTGAGAGTTCCGTATCCTGTTAGTGTCAGGGTACCTGTCAAAGTGCCGGTAAAGGTTCCTGTACAAGTCCCGGTGTACCTTCATCACCCGTTCCAAGTGTACACTGATGATCAGTACAGCTCTCACTACGGGGGAAATTCTGTGACGCAGACCCCTATAATTTCAAGTACACAGCAACATACAGTGACAGTGCACGGGAACACGGGTTTCAACGGTTTCCAGTCCCGGTCTGACAAAGAGGAAACAACGACATCGACCACACCCGCTAGTAGTTAGATAACGAACTTTTGTTGAATATTTAAAGTTAAGTTGTTAATGCACAGTGGAAAGTACCAAACCCACTAGAATACTGTACCTTGTTATTATTGATAAGTTATTGTGGTGTGTGTGGAATGTTAATATAAGTTGGTTATGAGTAAATGAATGGTGCTGTGATACACATGTGTTGTCATTTTGTGGGACTCTTCTATCTCGGTTTATTGGGCAGGAGACTAAGAGTGTTATCTCGCTTCGGGAATAAGTGTTACTGCAGTGGATACTAAAATGTAATACATGTAAACGCATGTTTCTCCGAAAAACTAAGCATAGGTTTACCTGGCACACATTCTCCAGTTATTTTTAAGTCCCATGTATTAAGGGGCCAGCCTATTGACATCATTTGCGCACAAATTCAGACTCCGGGCTGCTACTAAGAAATTCCAGATGGAGTATCCTGTTTTCTCGACCCGGTAATCGAATCCCGGATCTCATGTTTAGCAGCAGCGTGTGACCACTAGATATAAGAGCAACAAGGCAGACATGGAACTCGATTACTAATGTTTTTAGAGCCTGCTTTCGGCTAAATGACTTGGGAATGACAGGACAGGATGCATAAAATCAGGACTGAAAAAAAAACGAATTTAATTTGCAGTGATTAAAAGTGATTAATTTTTCAGCAGTCGAATAACTTTTACCTATCTAGAGAATAATTATAGTGGTGGATAAAAAATATCCAACTGTTGTACGCGGCGTCAGCAACAAAGCAATCGTATAAAGTCCCGTAAACATTGTGTCATGCAAGCATACCGACCAAGTTCAATGGTAAACCCGCTGGGTGAAGCTAGCGCAAAATTACATGCTGCTAAATGTCACTCACCTTCGCAACGAACCGTTTATGACTTGGTTAAATACACGCACGTTATGATCGCGATTTCACGACAGATTGAAAAATGTACAAGAATTTCGTAAAAAATCATCGGATTTACTGATTTGCTTGGGAATTTCGAACGAAATTCCAATCAGCTGTCAGTCAATATTTCTTGCAACTTTATAGCTTTTTTTTATAGGGTGGGAAGCCATCAAATAACTTCTCCCGCTCTGGGTTGAGCGGGAGAGCGTGTCGACTCTTATCTGACTAAAACCCAGCCGTGTTCCTTCAGTAGCCTGTGCCAGCGCCGTGGTGACTCCTGCGATCACTCCCACGACCCTGGAGACTGGAGCGGCTTTCTATCTTAGCATAGCACTTTTCTGAAGTGTTTGACGCGCTTACATGGCAAAAGCTTAATTTCTGGAACAATAAACGTGATGGGGGAGTCCGCTAGATGCACAGAACCTGTCGATGTGGCGACGCTGAGGGTAGGCCTAATGTCCAAGGGGGTTCCGAAATGGTCTTAAAAGAGGTAACGGGGCCTCTTCCATGTGCTGATGATGATCACCGGGGTGGTTTTAGTGATGTAAGGATAAAAGTCCAGGCGCCTTTTGAAGGTTTCCCGAAAATAAAAAAGGCCTAATGTCCAGTAGTGGTCGTCTTTCGGCTGTAGTGATGAAACGTATTCCCTTTCGGACAGGACAGGCAGTAAATCCAAAACTTACATTTAAAGCTTATCAAAAGTAAGTCACGTTAAAAAAAGCCTCAAACTGTTTCAGCATAGAAGAAAGGCCTGTACAGGCAGATAAGTCTACAACGCGACAGTTTTCAGCAAGTTGATTAGCAAAGCCATAAAATTCAAACAATTAAAATAGCACTAATGGGCGAAGATTAACTGCGGAATAGGAAGTGTCGATCGAAAGTGAAGTCACAGTTGAGCTGGCGCGCGAAAACATGTACGTCACACTCGTATGGTTCATTCAATCCGACGCATTACGTTAGTCGAAGTAAAAAACAGCGCCAATAATAGTTTTATACAGCTTATGAGTAGGTAATCCGCTAGGACTAGACTGGGTTTGATTGGATAATGGCTCAAGTCTGAAAGGTGTTATTCAATTTCCTTCACATACGTAATACAATGATGAAACTGATTTTAGATCTTTGTCACGTCGTAATTTGTTTAGGTAGGGGCACTATGGGCAGTAGGCTAATACAGGTCAGTAAGGAAGTGGTAGCGAGAAGGACTGCTCAACTGCCCATGGCGACTCGTACTAAAAGAACCTAACTTGTACCGATGCCCAGTCCGCAAAATGCGTTCATATTAAATAAATATAAATTCTTATTATAGGACTTCTTAACGAGTAAAGGCCTCCTCCATTTTTTTTCAACTATCTCTGTTTTTTGCCTTTGTAATCCAGTTTTTTCCTGCTAATTCATTTATCTCGTCTATCCATCTCTCTTTTGGCCTTCCCTTCTTTCGTTTACTGGGTGGTCCCGACCAAGTATCCTAAGTCCTTTGAGCCCACCTATCTTTGTTCATACGAGCAATATGACCAGCTTACTTCCATTTCAATTTCATACAATGTTCTAAAGCGTCTAAAACTTTCGTTGCTTTCCTTATATCTTTATTTCTTATTTTATCATTTCTTTTAAGATGCAATATACAACGTTCCATTGATCTTTGACATACTTGTAGTTTGTTTCTTGTGTGCTTATTAAAAATCCAAGTTTGACAGGCATATGTTTTTTTTTTTTTTTTTTGGTGGGGTGGGAAATCATCTCATGACTTTTTCCGCTCTAGGGTGGAGCGGAAGGGCGTGTCAGACTCTTACTGACTAAAACCCACCCCTGTTCCTCCCTGCCCTACGTGCCCGAGGGCGAGGTAACTCTTTCGAATTTATCCTCCACCCCCAGGCAGGCATTGGCCGTGGCAGGCCCCGTCCTTTGCTGACAACTCTTTGAGGCGCGCGTGGAACACTACGCGCCGTCGACTCTCGGGCCTGGTGCTGATCGGACGGCGAGTTAC
Organism: Polia nebulosa; assembly: GCA_951329385.1. NCBI lineage: Eukaryota > Metazoa > Arthropoda > Insecta > Lepidoptera > Noctuidae > Polia > Polia nebulosa. The sequence goes on from OX589587.1 coordinate 56,924,496, forward strand.
CCGCTACTCGCCGCCCGCAGGCCCGGGTCTACGGTGGCCGGAGATCGTCTCGCAGCCCCTGGCGTCTCCTGCGACGGCTGCTGCTGAGGGCGCTAGGGCGACTCTGCCTCTGTTGAGTCTCCCTAACGTGTGCCGCCTCCCTCTTCGCGAGCATTACTGCTTCGCAGAAGGAGGAGACGGCCCCCCATTCCCTCCCGCTCCGTACCATGGCCTGAACCAGGGCACGGCGCGAGAGGTCGCTGCCGCCTATCGCATCCTCGAGGACACGGCGGTGTTCTGCCCAGGCGGGGCAAACCTCCACCGTATGCTCCACCGTGTCCACTGGGCGATCCTCGCAGTGGAAACACGCAGGGGTCACCTCCGCCTTGATCCGACACAGGTACCTCCCGAAACAGCCATGTCCGGTGAGGACCTGCGTCAGGCGGAAGGTGAGGGCGCCATGGCGCCTCTCCAGCCACTCCTCAAAGAGGGGCACTACCGCCTCGATGGTGGCGTGCCCAGCGGGACAGGCATATGTAAGACACGGTAGTATACAGGCATCTAGTACTTTTCTCTTCAGTTTTAAAGGACGGTTCGATTTGAGTACTTCCTCGTTGCTCCAAAATTTGTTCCACGTAGCATTTATTTGTCTGGGTAGTTCATCATTGTGTCTGGTTGTAACAAACGATATCTGTTTACCCAAGTAAATATAATCCTGTACGTACTCCAGAGAGCTATTGTTGACTTTTATGGGTATTTTTCGTGGTTGGTCATGACCTTTGTTTTTGTGGTATTTAGTTCTAAACCAATTTTTCTGCTCGCAGTATTTAGTTCACTTACCATTTTTTTCAGTTGAGTTGATGTTTCAGAGAGAAAAGGATTAGATCATCTGCAAACCGGAGGTTGCTTAGAAACCTTACCTTACGAGTACCTTGTATGTTGATACCTTCTCTATCCCAGTTTAGATTTTTCATAGTTTTGCAGAACTGTTATAAAGATTCTCGGCGAGAGAGGATCGCCTTGTCTAACACCTCTACATATTTTTATTTCAGGGCCTCGTTTTTCTAATTTTACTCGACTTTTAGATTTACTATAAATATCTTTAATAAGCTCAGCTAGAGGCCAGAAGGAGCTCTACCGGATTACAAAATTAAGAGAAAGGAGAACCGAGGGATATAATGCATATAAAATGTATGAAGGATGAACTCGGTAAAGTCTTGTCGAAAGATGACGAAATAAAAGAGCGATGGAAGGTTTATTTTGAAAAGTTGATGAACGAGAATGAATGGAGTGGTGTGCTCAAAGAGGTACAAGTAAATATGGATTTGGTGAGAGAAATTAGCATGGATGAAGTAAGAAAGGCAGTTCAATGTATGAAAAATGGAAAGGCCATGGGCCCTGATGATATACCAGTGGAAGTATGGAAGTGTTTAAAAGAGGATGGATGTATGTAATCTAATATTAGTAGTAATATTTAAGCAAATAAAAACAGAAGTATTAGACAGTGATTTATCGCGCATAAACTGGGAAAATATTTGTGGCTTGCATAATGTGAATGACATGGTTGAAGAATTAAATAGAACCATTTTAACAATTTACGATGTGCACGCACCGGTCAAGAAATGTGTAATTAAGGAACCATCGTACCCCTGGATTACAGATACAATTAAATTGATGATGCACTTGCGGAATGACGCTCTGACCAAGTACCGTAAAACGAAATCCGAGTCGAAAAAGGCATACTACAAGCAGTTGAAATCTCTGGTGTTAATTTCCATATTTAGAGAGAAAGTTGCATATTTCAAATTCAACATAAATAACCAAATTAAATATCCGAAAAAATTATGGCAAAATTTAAAAAGCACAGTATTACCAAAAAAACAAATTGATGACCTTCCTACTCACTTCAGAGATCCAAACCGAATTAATAATTACTTTATGAGTGTTCCTGGTAACCCTGTCTGCAATATATCGCAGCGCACTTTCTTTGAGTCACATCGTTATGGTGATGAAGGCTTTGCATTTGCATTACAACCAGTAACTGCTGATCAGATTCTGCGATACTTCCGCCAGTTAAAATCTAACGCTGAAGGCTGTGATAGGGTGACCCTAAACATGCTCTTGCTTACACTCCCACATACACTAAAAGTCATCACTGACATTGTGAACAGTTCAATTGTCTCAGCAACCTTCCCTGACACCTGGAAAATTGCTATCGTTAGGCCATTGCCTAAAAAAACAAATCCAACTGATTTAAAAGACCTTAGACCTATTAGTATTCTGCCTTGCCTTTCTAAAATTGCTGAAAAGGCGGTATGCCAGCAGCTGTCAAAATATCTAGAAGACAAACACATTCTGCCTGAGTTACAGTCAGGCTTTCGCAAACAGCGTGGTACTTGTACAGCTCTCTTGGACGTGACAGATAACATTCTGTCAGCACAAGATAAGGGCCTATGCACACTACTTGTCCTACTTGATTTTTCGCGTGCCTTTGACTGCATAAATATAGATCTGTTTCTATCAAAACTTTACTACTATGGATTTGACCAAAATACGATACACTGGTTCCAAAGCTATCTCACCAACCGACGTCAGCGTGTGGAGATACGACTGAGCAATGGCTCATCTCTTGTTTCGTCACTGACTTCTGTTTACAGAGGAGTCCCGCAAGGGTCAATACTGGGCCCCATCATCTTTATTTTGTATTGTGCGGATATCATAAGCTCCCTGAAGCGCTGTAGTTACCATATTTATGCTGATGACGTACAAGTCTATATTTCCTTTAAGCCAAGTGACTATGACATTGCGATAAAGGATCTAAACGATGATCTTGACAGGATAGCATGTTGGGCTGAAAGTAACGGTTTGGTACTTAACCCCACTAAAACCAAATACATGCTGTTTGGAACCAAGAACCAAATCGATGCAGTGCCGGCATCACTCAACGTTACCCTACTGGGTGAGTCGGTCCATCGAGTCAGTGAGGCACGTAATCTGGGTCTGAACATGGATGCAGAGTTGAGATACGAATTGCACGTGTCAGAGTCAGTGCGCACTTGTTTTTATCGGCTTAAGGTCCTCTATAAAATAAGGCCTTATCTTTCAGAGGAGCTGCGAATCCAGCTGGCTGAGTCTCTAGTGCTGTCTAATCTGAACTATGCGGATGTAGTTATTGGCCCTCGACTACTGGCAAGAACTGATCGACTAATTCAGAGAGTGCAAAACGCCTGCGCTCGATTCTGCTTTTCAATCCCACCAAGAAGTCATGTGACGCCATTCTTAAATAAACACTCAGTCCTCAAGATGAAGTCGCGTCGTAAGTTGCATTTGGCATGCCTACTTTTTGGGTTTATAAAGCACAAGCAGCCGACCTATCTATACAATAAACTGAGCTGGATCGCTAGTAGAAGAGAATGTGCAAGAAGACAGTGCTCACAGCAACTCTTCACTCACTCGCACAACTCAGCGGCTTTCAGGGGAAGTTTTAGATACGCCGCATCCAAATGTTGGAACAATATTCCCCCACCGATAAGGAACCTTAAATGCCTTGTAACCTTCAGAGTTCGTCTGCGGCAGTTTCTTATCGCCTCGCAGAAAAAACTTGGGATGACTATTTCGAATACGTCGGTTATATAACTGGCTGTCACATTCTTCCCGAGCCAATCTATTTAGCGTATCTCGTGGTCAAACCTGCGAACAAAGAGTATAGGAACTTTGTAATTGAACAACTTGGGAAGCATTTCTTAGATTTAATTAAAATACACATACATAAATATGTTATTTACGTACTTATATTTATTTATTGTAAACGTATTTAATTATACTGTACTAATTGTTGCAACTCTATTGTAATTAAAAAGTTGCGGGTATACTTACAATAAATGCTCCTTGCATAATAATGTCACAACACCAAGATAATTGTCACGTCTGCTCAGCGTCCGCATGTCACTGCAGGGATTCAGCAGAATATCAGCGTCAGGTATATTTGCCTGACACGTGCTGAGCTGAACTCCCATTTGGTGCAACCTTGAGACGCACACCGCACTGTGTACATTCGTTATTATTTGAAATGTTCCAAGTGTCACTTTTATTTCTATAATGTATGTTTTCCTTTTTTGTTTATTGGCACTTTGTTTTTATATACGTAAGTTTAATTAATTTTATTGTGATTTTGTGTGTCTTTTGTGTGCACTGAATAAATGTTTTATCTATCTATCTATCTATCTATCTATGTGGCTGACTTTATTCTTCAATAAGTTGTTGTATGAAGAAGTGATCCCACAAGAATGGTGCAATAGTTCGCTAGTGCCATCTTCAAGAATAAAGGGGATGTACAGGACTGCAACAACTATCGAGGGATAAAGCTCATGTCACATACTATGAAAGTATGGGTTTCTCCCATACTTTCATAGTGATAGAGAAAAGATTGCGAGAGGAGAGTGAGATTACCCCGAACCAGTTTGGGTTTATGCCAGGTCGAGGGACAATGGACGCCACCTTTGCTCTCCGTCAATTGTGCGAGAAGTACAGACGTGTGCACAAGAACTTGCACATGGTGTTCATTGATCTTGAGAAAGCGTATGATAGGGTACCTCGGGATGTGTTGTGGTGGGCCTTGAAAGAGAAAGGTTCACCTGGGAAGTATGTTGAGTTGATTCGTGCTATGTACAGACAATCTAGTACCTACGTCCGGTCGGCTGCTGGCAACACCGATAAGTTCAGTGTGGCTGTAGGCTTGCATCAAGGGTCGGCTTTAAGTCCTTACCTCTTTCTGTTGATTATGGACGCTCTTACGTCGGAAATACAGGAAGAGGCACCCTGGTGCATGCTGTTTGCCGACGACATTGTTCTGGTCGGTGAAGATGGACCTGAGATCCAGAGCAGATTGGAGAAATGGCAACAGAAGCTGGAGAAAGTTGGCTTGAAAATCAGCAGAACCAAAACTGAATACATGTTCTGCGATTTCGGCGGTCTCTCCAGTTCTGAAGCTGTAGTGCTAGATGGCGCGCTTCTCCCAGTCTGCTCCGATTTTCGGTATCTCGGTTCACTCGTGCAAAGCGATGGCGAAATAGATCGGACTGTTAAGCACAGAATTAACACTGGATGGATGAAATGGCGGCAGGTCACCGGGACTATCTGTGACTCCCGCATTCCTCTAAAACTTAAGGGAAAGATTTATAAAACAATGGTCAGACCTGCTGTCTTGTATGGTTCAGAATTTTGGGCCACAAAAGGGATGAATGAAAAGTAATTGCATGTAGCTGAGATGAGAATGCTAAGAGCGATGGTGGTGTTACGCGCATGGATAGAATCCGGAATGAGTATATAAGAGGAAGTCTGAAAGTGGCACCGCTGACTGAAAAGTTGTGTGGAAATCGGTTGTCGTGGTATGGGCATGTGATGCGGAGGAATGATGAAAATGTCGTGAGGAAAGTCGTTGTGTATGGATGTGGATGGCTATAAGAGTAGGGGAAGGCCAAAGAAACGATGGATGGACTGTGTGAAAGAGGATATGGGCAAAAAGGGGGTGACTACAGAGATGACGACTAATAGAGGAGTATGGAAGAAACAGACATGTTGCGCCGACCCCAAATAAATTGGGATAAGGGCAGGAGAATGATGATGATCTTTAATATGCTCAATAGTCTCCAGTGGTACATCGCACTCGTATAAGGCTTTTCACATGCTACTATGGGATATAGAGTCGAAGGCTTTTGCGTAATTAATAAAAGAAAGATAGAGTGCCCTGTTGTGTTCAGTATACTTCTCTATATTTAAGTTTAATGTGTGTATGTGATCTGTGGTAGAGAACTTTTTTCTAAAGCCTGCCTGTTCCGGTGGTTGGTGTTTCTCGGTGTACATAGCGAAGCGCACTTCTAGACATGAAGCAAACAACTTATATACACTTCTGGACACATCTATTGACCCACCTTAGTTTAGGTTTTATGATTGCTAGATTGAACAAAAACTGTTGATGCAGTTTTAAACCTGATACCATCTTTTCGATCGTATTGTTTTAAATTTGAATTCAGAATACCATACGACATGGAGCAACGCCTAACAAGTCGGATATGCGCCTTGTTAAAGGCAATTGATTTTTGAATAAAAACATGTTTTATCAAATAAAGGTTTAATTTAATAACGCGTGTTGCCTCCATGGGCATCTACCACAGCTCTCATACGATTAGGCATAGAGTTTATCAACCGCTCTATGAAATTTTGAGGGATCATCTCCCATTCCTCTTCTATGGCAGTTTTCAACTCCTGCATCGTCTGGGCAACTGGCTGACGAACCCTAACACGTCTTTTTAGCTCGTCTCACATGTGCTCAATGGGGTTCATGTCTGGGCTTCTGGCTGGCCAGTCCATAACTGTGATGTTCACATCCCGAAGATATTCCCTGACGATGCCGGCCGCATGGGCTCTTGCATTATCATGCATAAAAAGGAAATTTGGGCCCACATAGTCCGCGTATGGTATCACGTGAGGTTCTAAGCACTCACGAATGTACCTTTCAGCATTTAATGTTGGCAGCCGTGGTCCTGTAACAACCTCAAGTTGAGTTTTGCCGCTCGCGGATATACCGCCCCAGACAGTCCATGAGCCACCGCCATAAGCAACCCTCTCTTCAAAGCAGCATTGTGCGAAACGCTCTCCCTTACGTCGGTAGACCTTCTTCCTTCCATCATTGCCATGTAACACAATTTTAGACTCATCAGAAAAGAGTACACGGCTCCAATCTTGCTGTGTCCAATTTAAATGACTGCGTGCGAAATGAAGGCGCGCTGTTCGGTGGGCTCGCGTTAGTTTGGGCCCATTAGCTGGCTTGTACCATATCGCGTTCTTTTAACCTTCTCCGAACAGTTCGAGCGCTCACAGATACTCCGTGGAAGTCGCGAAGTTGGTTTTGTATCTCAATGGAGGTAAGGTGACGATTTCTCAAGCTGGTCGTCACGATGAATCGATCCTGCCTTTCAGTTGTGACCCGAGATCGTGGCCTTCCTTGGCGACGAACAAAGCCGCCAGTCTCTAGGTACCTCCGATAAACATTTCGGACCGCAGATCGACTTAAATTAAGTTGAGCACTCACGTTTCTTTGGCTGTGTCCGGCCTGAATAAGTGCCACAGCTTGGGCGGCGACTTCAGGTGAAGTATCCATAGATTATTGATAGAACCTCACCTTAATGTTAAGAATAAGTAATGTTTGTTGCAAAACCAAAGATATCACAATCACTTTTTCAAGAATTAAATCCAAGTAAACCAATAAAACCAAGTTTTCTTAGTATTCGATTGTTTGATATCAACAAACAGGCTCCAAATTGTCTTTTGTTTCTTTAAATTCTGTGTTCGAAATTCAAAAAAAGACTATTGAATGAAATTGTGAATGTGCCAGGTTCAAAACTGCAAAAAACTTTTTGCTCGACCTAATATAAAATTTTAGCTAGGACCAAACGAAACTGAAAATACAAGATGGGCCAATAGATGTGTCCAGAAGTGTATATTTGGTTGAAAGCTAATGCGTCGGTAATTTCCGATATGGGCAGGGTTTCCTTTTTTATATAACAGAATTATGTCAGATTTTGCCCATGCTGTTGGTATTACCTTGTCATCCAGAACTCTATTAAATAGGGTAGTTAAAGGCGATGCTAGCAGATATTTTCCTTCGTCGTTCCCTTCGAGCTTCGTCGAGCATTTCCGACGTTTGGCTTCCAGACTGGAGCGGGCCGAGGCTGCTTTGAAGCGGCTCTTACCCAATCTGGGGGGTCCAAACGCCTCCTGCTGTAGGCTCGACGCGGGGTCGTGTGGTTCATGACCCTTTATGGGGCACCGGTGTGGCGCGCTCCTTGAGGCGGCGACCAGCTCGCCGGTTGAGCGTGTCCCAAAGGGTCATGGCCATCCGGCTGGTCCGCGGATACCGCACGGTCTCCGGTGAGGCGGCGAGTCTCCTTGCCAGACTGTCGCCATGGGATCTGGAGGCTAAGGTCCTTGCGCTGCTCTGAGAGTGGCGCGAGGTAGCCAAACACCGGGGCGAAACTCCGCTGCCACGAGACCTCGCGGCTTTGCGGACGGAGCTCTGGCAGGATCTCATGGCGACATGGAGACAGCGACTGTCGCAACCCAGCGCTGGGCACGCCACCATTACGCCGGTAGTGCCCCTCTTTGAGGAGTGGCTGGAGAGGCGTCCCGGCGTCCTCACCTTCCGCCTGATGCAGGTCCTCATCGGACACGGTTGTTTCCGGCGGTTCCTGTGTCGGATAAGGCGGGAGGAAACGCCCGGGTGTCACCACTGCGCGGATCGCCCAGAGGACACTGTGGAGCATACGGTGGAGGTCTGCCCCGCTTGGGCGGAGCACCGCCGTGTCCTCGTGGAGGCGATAAGCGGCAGCGACCTCTCGCACCCGGCCCTGGTTCAGGCCATGGTACGCAGTGAGAGTAGAGTTAGTAGAGCGGAGCGAGTTCATCACCACTGCTCTCAAAACGGTGAAGGAAAACAACGTGCGGAAACTGGCATGTCCTAGAACCAAAAATTCGAAGACATGTTACATCCACCAACCCGCATTGGGCCTGCGTGGTGGATTACGGCCCACACCCTCACAGAGAGGAGGCCTGTACCCCAGCAGGGTGGACATTAAAGGCTGATGATGATGGTGATGATACGGAGTGAGAGTTAATGGAAAGTAGTCTCTTCCTTCTGCGAAGCAGTAATGCTCGCGATGGAGGAGGCGGAACGGGTGAGGGAAGCTCAACGGAGAGCCCTCACGCCCCCAGCGGCAGCCGCCGCAGGAGACGCCCTGGGCGTAGGACGTCGCGTGACGATCTCCGGCCACCCTAGACCCGGGCTTGCGTACGGCGAGCAGTGGGTAGCTCGCCGTCTGATCAGCACCAGGCCCGTGAGTCGACGGCGCGTAGTGTTCCACGCGCGCCTCAAACAGATGATTGTCAACCACCACTGACGGGGCCCATCGTGGCCGGTGCCTGCATGCCAAGGGGTAGCGGATAAATTCGTAACAGAGTTACCGCACCCCTGGGCACTCAGGCAGGGAAGGAACAGGGGTGGGTTTTAGTCAGTAATAGTCTGACACGCCCTCCCGCTCCACCCAGAGCGGCAGAAGTCATTGGATGATTTCCCACCACCCCAAATAAAAAAACCCCCTTGGCACTCAGGCAAGGAAGGAGCAGGGGTGGGTTTTAGTCAGTAAGAGTCTAAGACGCCCTCCTGCTCCACCCAGAGCAGGAGATGTCATAAGATTATTTCCTAAACCCAAAAAAAAGGTACCTTCGTCTATGAAGTTTATTTTTTTTCTAAACAGCTCGATGGCGCACTCTTGCCTAGAAGTAGGTAACCTATTCACCCTTGACTTGTAAATTGATTCGGCCGGTCGTTTTCACCTGAAAAACCAGACCACAGGTAACTATAATAGTAGCAAGGGCCAGACCCGGAAAAACTATATTTGGGCCACGCAAATTTTTGTTCCGTGCAGGATTCAGCCTCGCAACACGATCGTAGCCATCAACAAATCGCTCGTCCAAGCACGAACCTTATGTAAACACGCTATTCCATTTGCATGTTGTGACTTAAAATGATTAATTTTACGCAAATGTAATTGCTACTTCTGTTGTTCCATTTTACTTTGTTCGATACTTCCGAAACGTTCACCTACACGCGATGTAGGTATGCCGTGGCATACATTAGAGATACAGTAATGTATCAGGAAGCGACAAAGTCACGGCGTTTCCTTTGGGTTCACTTTTTAATTGGTACTTATTAGTTATTTACTTTGCAATTGGTACATTAAAATAGTTGGACTTGGCTCGGTTGTTCGGTAGTGTATCTTCTAATGCGGCGGGATCTAAGACAGTTGAATTCGTGTATCCGGCATTGTTGAGCTTCATAAAGGCCCTACTACCAGCCAAGCATAGAAAATAAATATTAAAGAATCAAACGTTACGTTTGTGACAAAGAGGATAAAGTATTTTTACGTTGTTAAAACAGGACTTAAAATATTTCGCATCAAAAGTAGTAAGCAAAAGTGTCAAAAACGGACGTTTTTGGTACTTCTGCCTTTTTGTTTTTATTCAATGAGGATGCCACTTGGCGCCTGGCGGGTAGTAGACCCTTAACGCGGCGTCTTTCTGGTGGTCGCCACTGACGATTCTGGCTTTCAGGAGTTGCAGCGGTTGAGAATAGTATGGAGAGCTAGTCCCAAAAAAATAACGATGTAGCAAAAATACGTAATGTGGAAATGTCAGAAGATAAGCTGCTGACATTGGTGTCTGCCCCCAGCTAGATGGACCAAAGACCTTCGAAAGGGATAGATTGCTCAGAGTTTAGAAAGATACACCTAAGAATAACACAAAAAGACACAAGATTTAGAAATAAACTAAACAAATGCATTTTAGAAGAAAAAGTAAGGTCTGGCAATAAGAAAAATGTGGACACATTACAATTTTTTTTTTGTGGCGTCAAGTCATCCAATGACATCTCCCGCTCTAAGGTGGAGCGGGAGGGCGGGTCAGACTCTTACTGACTAAACCCACCCCTGTTTCTTCCCTACCCTGAATGAGGGGAGGTAACTCTTTAGAATTTATCCTCAACCCCTGGGCTGGCGGCATGTTTGCTGACAACTCTTTGAGGCGCGTGTGGAACACTACGCACTGTCGACTCTCGGGCCTGGTGCTGATCGGACGGCGAGTTACCCACTACTCGCCGTCCGCAGGCCCGGGTCTACGGTGGTCGGAGATCGTCTCGCGACGTCCCCGGCCCAGGGCGTCTCCTGCGGCGGCTGCTGCTGAGGGCGAGTGTGCTGTTGTTGCCTCTCCCTCACCCGTACCGCCTCCTCCTTCGCGAGCATTACTGCTTCGCAGAAGAAGGAGACTGCTTCCCATTCCCTCTCGCTCCGTACCATGGCCTGGACCAGGGCCGGGCGCGAGAGGTCGCTGCCGCGATCACCTTATCGCTTATCGCCTCCACGAGGACACGGCGGGGCTTCGCCCAAGCGGGGCAGATCTCCACCGTGTCCTCTGGGCGATCCTCACAGTGGGGACACCCGGGCGTTTCCCTCCGCCTTATCCTACACAGGAACCTCCCGAAACTTCCGTGTCCGGTGAGGACCTGCGTCAGGCGGAAGGTGAGGACGCCGTGACACCTCTCCAGTCACTCCTCAAAGAGGGGCACTACCGCCGCAATGGTGGCGTGCCCAGCGCTGGGTTGCGACAGTCGCTCTCTCCATGTCGCCATGAGATCCTGCCGGAGCTCTATCCGCCGAGCCGCGAGGTGTCGCGGCAGCGGAGTTTCGCCTCCTCGCGCCACTCATCTAGGTGCGCGAGGACTTTTGCCTCCAGATCCCATGGCGACAGTCCGGCAAGGAGGCTCACCGCCTCACGGAGATACCGCAAAATTTATATTTTGCGGTATCTCCGTGAGGCGGTAAGCCTGTGGCCTAGGATTTTTTTCTATACTTTTAGAAATTCAATCTGTTATTTATCTAAATTTCTGGTCTCTGCAACGCTGTTAGATCTCTGTAGCCGCGCGGTTCTCCGCGTTTCAATGGCGCAGCCACGTTCAAACCCTAATCATGGCATAGTTTTTTTTTTAATATTGTCGTGGCCGCGCCTTCGATACGGACACCTTTCACGCCAGTAAATATCACGGTAGTAGGTACATATTCTGAGCATAGCTACAGTATTAGATATGAAGTTTTATCGATATTTTAACAAGAATAACTGATTTCAATTGGTAACTGGTTCCGGGTCTAATTAGAGGGCTCTATTAAAGTTAAAACATTGAATTGAAGTAACACGTGTTTTTAATACATAAGCATAAAAAATACAAGAAAGAGAAAAAACAAATTCTCCACTAAGACGCCCATTTTGGGCGCCGAAAATTCTCTGGCGTCCGTCCTTCGCTCACTCGCTCGCGGCCGCACGAGCCCATTTCCCCTTGCCAACTTAAAGCTTAATATCTCGTAAACTGCTGCAGCTACACGCATACAAAAAATACGTGTGTCTAGCTAATATAGAGAATCGAATTATGTTATACATAAGTCGCATTAACTAGTAATAAGTACTCAAACAAAATGTTAAACTTGAGATTACGATTGAAAAACAGTAAAATTTTTGTTCTTACTAAGTTTTTACCAATAATTTTGTAGTTTGTGTCTTTTAAAGCTATTTATAATGAAACTAGACTATATAACCTTTCTTTTGATACCCATAACTCATTACTTGGACAGTTCTAAGTAGCAAAATAAATTAAGACAATGTACCCCTTTCCTCATTTATTTCCTGCCGCCTGCGCTAGCGAAATCAAAGCAAAATACGACAAGATGGCCGCCCGTAGGGCTTATCTGCAAGGCTGAACATGATTTTATTTGAACGCCAGTGACCACCACGGTGGTCGAATTATTTATTAAGTTATATGAACATTTTAATTGAATACTAATAGAGAATTAAATAGAAATGAGACAATGAATCATGTACATAGTTATTTAATGTTTATTTACAACGATTAAATTAATGTTTATTACAAGGAAGATGGATAACGAGGTTTACACAAATCTGTGTGTTGTGTCACTGTGTGTGTCTGTGTGTGTGTTTTGGTGTGATGTCATGTCCTTTTCGTTTTTTTAATAGTTTGGGCGACTGCGGCATAAAGGAATATAGTGTATGTTTGTTTGTGTGTGTGTGTGTGTGTGTGTGTTGAGGTATGTGTGTTTTGGTATGATGTCATGTCCTTTTTGTTTTTTAATGGTTTAGCCGACTGCGGCATAATAGATGTAGTGTGTGTGTGTGTGTGTGTGTGTGTTGAGGTGTGTGTATTTTGGTATGATGTCGTCCTTTTTGTTTTTAATGGTTTAGCCGACTGCGGCATAATGGATGTAGTGTGTGTGTGTGTGTGTGTGTGTGTGTGTTGAGGTGTGTGTATTTTGGTATGATGTCATGTCCTTTTTGTTTTTAATGGTTTAGCCGACTGCGGCATAAAGGATGTAGTGTGTGTGTGTGTGTGTCTCTGTGTGTGTGTGTGTCTGTGTGTGTGTGTTGAGGTGTGTGTGTTTTGGTGTGATATCATGTCCTTCTTGTTTTTTTAATGGTTTAGCCGACTACGGCAGAAATGTTAGTTCGCACCGTTAACATATATACTTACTTCTATCTATACAGAGTTTCAAACGAAAAAAACCCAGCTGTCCATACATACCTCTAGCTATTCTAAATATGACATACATATGCAAAAACTATAAAGCAAGTATTGCATTTTTTGTACTAACCACCGTCCACCAGAGATTATAAGATTTGTGGAAGAACCAGTGGATTATAAAACTGTGGCTGTCGGTTTATAGTGGGTTGAATATATTTGAACAGTATGTTTTGGACTAGATTTTATTATATTAGCTATACAGTGAAAGAAAACTAAAATGAGGTTATTAACGTTTTTATTTTAAAACATGAGTAAAATATAATATTTCCTATTTCGTCTAAGCAAGTGTGCTCCATCATTGACCATATGATCGCTTACCATCAGGTGAGATATTAGTCAAACGCAAATGATTAAAAAAAAGTAAAAATGAATGCATTTTATCCTTTAAATTAGTCTTCAATAAATGCAATTTATAGTTTAGTCAAGACTTCTTAGGGAGTTCTAGGGTTCGATTCACTTTTCTTATTTCAAAGATCTACATATAATAATATTATAAAATTATTTAACTTTAACAAATTGCCATTCCAACTCATATACACCAACTGAGGTTTGGTTTTTCTCATCATAATCCACCCATTCTTTTTCAGTTAAGTCAACATCTTCAAAAGTTTTTCCTGAAACATAAACGGTTTTGTAAGTCATTTTTGGTGCCAAATACTGCAAAGGCAGTGTTCTGTAACTTCTGCCTACCCCCATGAGACAAATGTGTGTTTATACATAACATATACAGGGTGTAACGGAAAGGTGTGGTCATATTTAAAGAATCGGTTCTGCTCAAGGCTATGAACAACTTTCTCTAAGAAAAAATTGAAAATTCCCAAAAAAAAAAATTGGGACTTTCCATACAAAGGTATCATCAGCTGATCAATATTTGTATATGAGGTAAAAAAAAAATTGAGAATTTCCTCAGGTTTTCTTGAAGAAAATTGTTCTTATCGATGGGCAGATGCAGTTCTTAAAATATGACCACACTTTTCTGTTACACCCTGTATAAATGTAGGTGTTGTTTTTTTTGGAGAAAGTAAATTGATAGAGAACCTACTAGATAAATTCATTAATGGAACGGAATTTTTATGAAATGATGTCTCATGTTTCAGATAAGTTACTAAACATTCATCTAGTTTTTTTTTTTTAAATTCTATTCTCTTCAGAAATTAAAGCTAAAAATAACAATGTTATGTTTATAAAAAACCGGCCAAGTGTGTGTCGGATTTCGCATATTTAGGGTTCTGTACCAAATGTATTTTTGACTATTTATATGGCTTTGGGTCAACAAGATGCTTATACTGTGAAAATTTGATGACTGTAGGTCCAACCGTTTGGCTGTAAAACCTGTGTGACAGACGACGGACAGACAGGTAGACGGACAGACGGACGAACGAGTGATAGCAATAGGACTCCGTTTGGACCCTTCGGGTCCTGGAAACTAAAAAAGAAAAGTGAAGGACATTTACAACTAAAAAAAGGTTAATTTTCTAAACTAAATTTGTGGAGTTGTTCAATGGTGCAAAAAAAATTTCTTTGACTATAAAATAGTTACACATTTTAATATTCTTAACAGAGAAAATCAAAATTTAAAAAATCAACTAGTTGATTAAAATAATATAGGATTAAAATGTCTATAATATAATTTTTAAAATTCCGATTTTCTCAGTGCCTCCCCACCAGATCAATTCATGTGGTTTTTATGGTTCTGTATTCCTAACAAGGACAAGGAACCGTTATAGTTTCGGTCTGTCCGTCTGAGGCATAGCGTAGAGAATATTAGTACTAGAAAGCTATAATTTTTCATGGGCTGAATCTGAATATTAAATATCTAAATTGTATATGTACGTAGAAATGAAGAAGGCTAGATGTAGGTAATTAATCATTTCATCATAATTAGCGCCGACTCAAAATTAGTTTATATAAAATTTGATATTTTATGTAGGTAAATAAGCTCAATACAAGACTTAAAAGGTTTATTTATTTTTTGCTTTTTAGTGTTTTTCGTCGGTTGAATTTTTTGTTAAAAAGTTTTTTATTTTATGATTTTTTGTGACTCGCATCATCTTTTGAGACTCTGAGGCTAATTTCTAATCCTTCATCATTCCTCTTGGCACTGAGCTGATGATGTAACCATCCTTCCATGAGGTTCCCAGGATATTGACCAGTTGAGGTTACCTCCAATATTGTAAAGACGTCTTTTCTTCAAAGCATATTATGTGGTATTTGTCACTAAAACCAGTTTTTTTTATATCTAACTTCTATTGTTTATTAAAGGTATGGTTTCCACTATCAGCTCAGTTTCATGATGTGATGATTCCTAAATTCAAATACCTGATTAAGTTATGAAAAGTAAACAGAAACAATATTCGTGCCCAATTTTCGAGGTTTTCTCTCAATTTTATCAGGATTCCATGATCAAATCCTAATGTCCTTGACATGGGACCAGCCTTGAGGTATACCCTATCTAACAAAAAAAAGAATCATCAAAATCGGTTCATAAATAACGGAGTGAGGGCCGAACATACATACAGAAACGCTAAATTTGCCCACACTTTTCGAGGTTTTCAGTCAATTTTATAAGGATTTCATTATCAGATCCTGACTTTCTTAACATGGGACCACCCTTGAGGTATACCCTATCGAACAAAAAAATAATCATCAAGATCGGTTCATAAATGACGGAGTGAGGGCTGAACATACACAAAATATATATATACCTATATACGGTCGAATTGAGAACCTCCTCCTTTTTTTTGTCGGTTAAAAAAATTGATAAAAATGATAAAAACGTTTTTCCAAAAAAAAAACACCGACTTCCAAAAAAAAATACACTACAAGTTAAAAAAAAACTTTAATTTCGGCAGTCGGTGTTTGTATTTTATTTCTTTGTTATTGAACACACTTCCGAAACTTTTTTTTTGGAAGGCGGTCGTTTTTTTTGTAAAAATGTTTTTTATTTTTCACTTTTAGTTGTTATACCCCAGAACTAAATACCTCAATAACATGGAACGTGGCATTTAAACATAGTCGTAATTGGAGAACATCAAAACGTCATCTAGGTATACGTATTTTTCGTTTTTGTTCAGTTTTTCAAAAAGCGCTGAAGCAATTTCGATAAAATTTATAAGGGACCACTTCTGGAGCATATTCTTTCGGATAAAAAAAGAATTTTGAAAATCGGTCCTCACAGAACAATCGGTGAACATACATACAGCCGAACATAGAACCTCCTCCTTTTTCGAAGTCGGTTAAAAAGATAACTTACTTCCAAACTACATCCTTATAGTCTAACTTATAAAAATATTGCTATGAAAATTCGTTCAGGGGCAGTAAGTAATACTTACATTGAATATATTAAAAAATTGAGAAATACTTGACTATCTTGACTTGACTTCAATTATTGAATTCCATCATCGAACCAATTAGGTTTTTTTCTCACTTTTTCAACCACCGAGCATCGAACTAGTGCGGATATATAACTAGAGTGTTTCATCATTCGCATTATTAAATAGAATAGAGTAGACTAAGATAGAGTAGGGTAGAGTATGTTCCAACTGTACAAACTGTTTTTTTTTTTAATTTTTTTTTTTTGTTAATTGAGTTTAAGGAGAGTCCAAAAAAATAACAAAATATTTTACATAACTTTTATTCAATTTCCATATCAGTCTCTTAATACAGTATTTAAGAATTGTGGCGGGTGGTTCATAAGTTCTGGATTATTTCTCATCCAACCTATGTAAGATCGACATGTGTCCTCCGCCCGTGTATACATGAAAAAACTCTAGGTTCCTCTTAAAAATACCTTCTACTGTCAATAGAGCTTAATCACAAGTCAGGATAGTTGGCTAACACATTTTTTATTTTTCATCTTTGTGAATCTCATCAACAAAAGAAAAGAAAAAACAATAAACGTATGTAGAGTTGGAATTCACCATAGTCTACCTTACTATAACTTAGGGGCGATTTCACCAATGAAACTTATCGCGATTAGATTAAACTAAACTCAGTTCATGCGTTTAATCGAGATTAGAGCTTCATTTTGCGTTTCACCGAAAACTGGGCGTTTAGAATTTAAACTAGTTTAGTTTGTAGTCTACTCTATTCTATTTAACAATGCTAATGATCAAACAATCAAGTTATAATTCTCACTAGTTCGATGTTCGGTGGTCGAAGAAATGAACAAAAAAAAACCTAGGTTGTTCGATGATGGTATTCAATAATTGAAGTCAAGTCAAGATAGCCAAGAATTTCTCAATATTCATTGTACATATTACTAACCCTGAACGAAATGTCATAGGTAGCATTTTTTTATATGTTAGACTGTTAGGATGGCGGACTTGTTTGTCAACTAGCCCGCGTGTAACTCGCGACCCGCGCCCGTTCGTGCGTTGGCACCTTCCGATTTTACCTATTTTTTTTGTTGTCAACTCGCTCGCACGTATTAAGTACAGTTAAGCATAAATAAAAACGGATTGCAACCAATAGCTAT
Source organism: Polia nebulosa (assembly GCA_951329385.1). NCBI lineage: Eukaryota > Metazoa > Arthropoda > Insecta > Lepidoptera > Noctuidae > Polia > Polia nebulosa. The sequence continues at coordinate 56,942,147 of OX589587.1, forward strand.
TAATAACTAGCTATTGCTCGCGCTGGTAAGTATTCTGAGGCTGGAATCATGACAGGTAGAAGAGATTCACAAATTACCAGCAGAACAAAGAATCATGAAGAAGTACGAGCGGTATAGATTCACAAATTACCAGGAGAACAGAATTATGAAGAAGTAAAATTTCGTGATATTGTCGACTGTTTTTGTTTTATTTGCTTGGTTGTAGACAATTTACATAATTATGTAATAAGCCAAGTTCTTGATTTATTATGATACCTAGTGCTGATTTGCGATATTGTTGATAATTATTAGGTAATATATAAGCAGTTTTATATTATTGTCAGGTTGATTTATATTAATTATGTCTCAAAAACGATATTTGTTTTATTTTAAAGTCAAGTCGTATAAAATGTCTTATAAATTTAAAGTAAGTACCTATATTTTAAATTGTATAAGACGTTCTTGTAGCTGACTGTACATAAATACGTCAGATTTTACTTAGGTTGGATGAGAAATAATCCAGAACCTATGAACCACCCGGCACAATTCTTAGATACTGTATTAAGAGCTAAGGAAATTGAATAAGATTTATGTAAAATGTTTTATTTTTTTGGACTCCCCTTACACTCAATCACAGATAATATAATACTAGCGTACAGATGCCTCATCCCATACAAAGAAACGGTACCGCCGTAACTACGGGTTTTTTTCTGGTACAAGTAACTTTTGTTCTTCGTTCGGGCCCGTCCTCTACACCTCGCTAGATGGTGTTAGCAGCGAAGGCTTGGAAACTGAATGAATTTACATAAAGTTCTACCAATATTTTCTCACACATTGTGGAATTATTTTATAGTATTTTTGGCACTTTACAGCAGTTTTACTGTATCAAAATATGTCACTATCAAAATTTTAAAGAGGCGAAAGTATAAACTCTAAAACTTCAAACAGCGCCATCTATTGGTACAATAAATATAGATGTCAAAGGACACGTCGTTACAATAATCGTCTAAAGAACAATGCCAACCTTCCATACATTTAAAAACCTGATGATGAAAGTATATGTATAGTTATAAGATATAGTAGAAATACTTCCCGTAAGTTTAGAAAGTAATGTCTAATAGTCATTTCGGCAATTTAAACGCCACGAAGTTCAAAAAATATTAATGTTTCTTTTTAGGTTAAGATTTGCCGTCACCAGAATTAATGAAACAAACGTGCATGAACTAATTAATAACGCTCGTAGTTTACTCTAAAATAAGAATATTTAGCTAACTATGGTCTAAAACATCTTTTTTACTCAGTTAATTCCTTGAAACTAACTGCCCCTGGCTAAGTCAATGCTAAGACTCCATGATTGTCACTATAAAATGAGTGTCGAGTTGAAAACTGCATTCTCCAGTACTTACTTACAAATTATTTATTGATTAATTTAATTCAATTATTGTGTTATTTTTTAATTATTTACTTTATCCCATGACTAAACGTAAAATAAGTATGAAACTAAGGAACAAAGTTAAATATGGTCAACCAGCAATTTGTAAAATGGAACGTTTTAAAGAATTGATGGTTTGGATGCGTTCAAAATATGACAATACGTTTAGAATTAGCTTAAATAAATGTAAAAATATCTTTTTTTCCTGCGTTTCTTTTAACATTGTGATAAGCGTAATTAATATACAATTCAATAAGCTATATTTTAAGATTTATTTCATTTCTATACACAGTCAGGTCAAATATGAACATTCTTCTTTAAATTACAAGCCCATTATTCCACAATTTTATGCTTAGGGCAATTTATTAAATAAGAAAATACAGTTTTTACCATATTTATTTTCAAAATATTAATATTACTTAAAACTTCAGTAAGTAATCAATGCATATTACGCGATCTAATTGAGATTTATTTGAACTAAATTTTCTTTGTTCGAGATGAGACCCCGTGACTCAATTAACAAAAAAATAAATAATATAACAATATTGTACCGATAGTCGTGTCAGCCAATGGCTTAATAGCCACGAGCCTCGACCAACATCTCAGGAGGCTCTCGTTAGGCGGCTGGATCAAGGGCTTGATTCAGAGAGCAGTACTTCTGGACACGGCTCGCATTGTCAGGCGGTTCCTCTCTCTGGAGCCCTGACCGTCGGTAGCTTGGAGCCTGTTCCCGATACCGGTGGGATACTATTTTTTATATGTTTAAATGTTTTTTATATCTTTTTTATTGAAATATTTAAAATTATAATTTATGTTTACATAACAAGAAACGAAATAATAATTTAAAAAAAAGCAGTATGTACAGTTGGAACATACTCTATCCTACTCTATCTTAGTCTACTCTATTCTATTTAACAATGCTAATGATTAAACAATCAAGTTATAATTCTCACTAGTTCGATTTTCGGTGGTCGAAGAAGTGAAAAAAAAACCTGGGTTGTTCGATGATGGTATTCAATAATTGAAGACAAGATAGCCAAGTATTTCTCAATATTATAGTTATATTCATTGTACATATTACTAACCCTGAACGAATTGTCATAGCATTTTTTTTATATGTTAGACTGTAAGGATGGCGGACTTGTTTGTCAACTCGCCCGTTCGCGCGAGTTGGCACCTTCCATTTTACCTATTTTTTTTGTTGTCAACTCGCTCGCGCGTCAAACCCCTCATTAGCAGACACATTTAAAAACCTATTGCTGCGTTACCTTATGGTAACGCGAGGGGCCTGACGCGTTAAGTACAGTTAAGCACAAATAAAAACTGATTGCAACCAATCGGTTAAGTACCTATCTACTTACATTCCGGGATACGTTACAGCCCATGCGGAATGAGGCGAGGAGGATGTAGCCGACGACGCATGATACCCAAGCATCAGCGTTGCCAGAATGTTACGTTTGTAACATTTTACGTTACTTTTGACCTCATGTTACCTCCCTTTTTACACGACTCAAAATGTTACTTTTACGTTACTTTAAGGACTTGATTCGCAAAAAAAGTATGCCGAGTCTGGAATCATGATAGGTAGATTCACAAATTACCAGGAGAACAGAATTATGAAGAAGTAAAATTTCGTGATATTGTCGACTGTTTTTGTTTTATTTGCTTGGTTGTAGACAATTTACATAATATGTAATAAGCCAAATTCTTGATTTATTGTGATACCTAGTGCTGATTTGCGATATGTGGTAAGTGGGGTACCTATATTTTAATTTTTATGAGAAGTTTTTGTAGCTGACTGTACATAAATACGTCAGATAAGGTGCCAACTCGCCCGAACGGGCGAGTTTCACGCGCGCGCGCGTTGACAAACAAGTCGGATGGCGTTCGGAAGCTTGCCTTCTTTTCTTTTTATACTCAATTTTAATTTTGTATGGACCGTGCCCCTTCTTCTTTACTTCAAATTAAATGAAAAATTATTATTTATTAGAGATTCAAATTCCACCATGTCAGCCCAACTTCAGGACCAGACCTCGAAACCTATCCTACAGCGGGGTGTGAGGCAGGGAGACGTCATTTCTCCGAAACTGTTCACGTTCGTAATGGAGGATGTCTTCAAGTTTGTGGACTGGAGAGGGATAGGCATTAATGTCAATGAGGAGTACATCACTCACCTTCAATTTGCCGACGACATAGTCGTCATGGCTGAGCCTATGGGGGACCTCAGTACAATGCTCGATGACCTCAGTAGAGCTGCCGAAAGAGTAGCTCTTAAAATGAACATGGACAAAACAAAGGCCATGGTAAATACCCATTTAGTACCCATTCCTATCAAGATTGGAGACTCGGAAGAGTACGTCCACCTGGGACAAACGGTTCAGTTAGACAGGGCTAAAAAAAAAAAAAGGCGGCGCAGCGTTCGGGAAATTGCGTGGTACCTTCTCGTCTCACATAACCCCTCTGTGTCAAGACGAAAGTCTATGACCAGTGTGTGTTGCCAGCAGGCAACGACGGAGTAAATGCATTTACTCCATCGTTGCCTGTGATGTGATGACTTATGGCATCGAATCGTGCTCGCTCACAATGGGCCTCGTCTGTAACCCTAAAGTCACCCAAAGGGCAATGGAGAGGAATGCTCGGCGTTTCATTGCGTGATCGAATCAGGTGGCAGTGGGCAGAACAGATGATCGATGGGGCCGAAAAGTTCTGGAGTGGCGACCGCGGGGCTCAATGGTTTAAAAAAAATAACCACAAAGGAGATGGCGGGATCTGAGTACGCCCGCTTCACTCGCTCACTAGATCCCGCGATCCCCTTCGAACCTAACCTATCTGAGACAGGGTGCCCCATGTCCCGAGCTCGTTTCGACATTGCCATTTGTGCACACATAATCATGTTCAGTAATATCACAAATTCATCAATATCAAATTTAACTAAATGACTAGCCGACATCCAGCCATCTGGTTAAACGTTGCGTTCAATGACTTAGCTGGTTGTCCTTCAGCCATTCAATTGAATGGCTCCATCCAATCAACTAGTTAATTCAACCAGATGTCTGCGACATATATATTAATCACGCCAAGAAAACGAAATAAAAATAATATGGAAAAGATTATTTTTATGGTAGTAGTACCTACATGTAAAGTGGGAATAATTTTTTTTCTTGCCTATCATATAGTGTTGTTGGATAGGTCTTTGAAAATCATTTAAGTTAGATCTGTAAGTTTAAGAGTAATAGTCGCCCAACTTTTAAAATGTATCTGCTTGGAAAATTTCGTACAAAATACAAAATCCTAAGAAAAACTTAGGTGAAGTTCTTACTTATTAATATTTAAAACGGATAGTAAACATGAACATTTTGGAAAATTAAAACATTTTTTAACCAACTTCAAAAAAGGAGGTTCTGTATTCGACCCGTATGTACATACGGGTCGAATACAGAACCTCCTTTCTTGTTTGTCCGCGATTTTCTCGAAAACTACTGATCCGATTTCAATGGGGTTTTCGTTATTCAAATGCATATTTTTCAAGGAAAGTTTTAATACATTAAAATCTGATGGAGAACTTCGGAGATAGACAGTGGAACTTTTTATTAACTAACAGCAAATGACTTGCGATTAAGTCCGCATGTTGTTACGGGCAACTACGCAATCCCACACTCCGCGTGGCCCGACACGCACTTGACCGGTTTTTATTTGAATAAGAGTGAATATGATATAATTGTCTTACCATCATCTTCAGCCACTGCTATCCAACCGGATTTAGGCTCAAAATCAACCGGCTCTACACCCCGACAATCAAATATCACCAATGTTTTGAACTTGCTTTCATCGTTGCTGGTTAACTGACCTGAAATATGAGAAAAAGAAATGAATAAGTATTCATTATTTTATGTAGTAAAATTAACCCTTGACAAATTAAGACCACATCATCGTTTACTATCAGGTGAGACTACTGGTCATGTGCGAGCCTATCAATATAAAAAAGTCTGTTTGTTAATTAGTTCTGCCTCAACATTTGAATGGATTTGGTTGAAATATTGTACTCAATTTAGATCATGTCCTGTATTTTCCTTGGCATGATAAATTAAAATTCAAAATTAAAACAAAAAAAAAAAGTGTGTGTGTACTTGTGTACGCCCGTAAGAAGTTAAACTTCTTTGGTGTAACACGATAAAAAACCAAACTGACACAAAGTTTACAAAAGGAAAACAATCATTCTTCATGAACCACAGACCATAGCTAACTTCAAGGTCTCGGTTCTGGCTAACTTCAACCTGTGAATTTTGTGTGACAGTGATGCGCGCGCATCTTAAAATTTCGCGCCTAAAGAAGTATAACTTCAATAAATTCACAATTTTAAGAAAAACAATGATCCACCATCGTGGATTCTAAAATGAATGTCAGATTAGCAATCGGCACCCCCAAAAACCTATTACAAGATACCCATATCGAATGTTTGAGAAAAAGTTGCATCCGCCATCTTTGGTTTTAAAATGACTGTCAGATTTGTAATCGGCACCCCCAAAAACCTATTATACGATACCCTTATCAAATGTTTTAGAAGAAACAATCAGTCTTCATGAACCACAGACCATAGCTAACTTCAGGGTGGATCGGTTCTAGTTAACTTCAACAGTGACAGTGATGCGCGCTCATCTTAAAATTTGACTCACATCATTTTTTCATAACGCGCCTAAAGAAGTATAATTTCAAAAATATAAACAAAGTTACAAGATAAGATTAAAAACAAAATTATATTGAATAAAATTAAATTAAATTAGCATGCACGTTAGAGTTTGTGGAGAGTGTGTGTTAGAATATCTGTGGGTGTAGTGTGATGGTGTGTACGAGTATTAGCGTGACTATACCTTACTTGACAATTTTAATTAGAGTTTTTGTGGTTTCGTAGTCTAGATTTTTTAGCCACTTTTCAGTTTGTGGTTGTTTAGTTTCCTTGTTTTGGCATTCTTGTAAAAAAGGGTTGTAAAAACATGGAGTAATGTTCTTCTTTCTAACTTCCGTTAGATTAAACTTCTGTGTTACATTGGTTGTTTGTTGACATATTGTCATTATTTGTTTGAATTATTGAGCAAGAATCCAGAGTCGAGAAACTTTAAAATCCAGCGGCCCTGTTGATTACTTACTCTGTCTGTGCTAGTGGCTACGAAAAGTTATTATAACCTAACTTTTTAACGTTTGCGCCATTTAATCGAATTCATTTAAAAGTTTATCTTTCGTTTGTGTTATTTGTTGGTGGAAATAGGAACTATACGTTTAAATTTTAGCAAATGCAAGTAACCTAGTACATTTAATAATATTAAAATCAAAGCACATAATTTGGTGAGAACTTGGCTGGACTCAAATTCAAAAGAATCTTTTACAGATGCTGCCTTTCTAGGTGAACCAGTATTAATAAATCTTTTTAGGGTTCCGTACCCAAAGGGTAACCAACGGGACCCTATTACTGAGACTCCGCTGTCCGTCTCTCTGTCAGCGGGCTTTATCTCACGATCCGTAATAGTTACACTGTTGAAATTTTCACAGAATGTGTATTTCTGTTGCCACTTTATCAACAAATAATAAAAATAAATTATAAAATCTTTTTATCGTTATACATATACATAATATAATTAATGTAATTATTATAATTTTTATTATTTGTTGTTATAGCAGCTGCTGCAACATAGCTACTATGTACCTATTACGAATCATGAGACACAGCCCAAAACAAAAAAAGACATGTTTCTAGAAACGTTTTTTGTTGTTTTTTTTTTCAGTTTCGCACACAATGGGTTCCGTACCATAGTACGGAACCCTTTGTGTCCGAGTCCGACTCGCACTTGGCCGGTTTTTTTTTAAATATAATACTACAATCCCATCAAGCGCTGCAGTAGAAGGCTTTTTGAGAGCTAAACGCTCATCACTGTCAGAATTCAATTTGAAAATGAAAAATAAAAGGCTACATGAACATGCAACTAATGCAAAATAATGAATAGCAAAATAAATAGCCTTTATAACTGACTTCAAAAACTGGTCAAGTGCGTAGACGGGATTTCGCACATTAGGAGTTCCGTACCAAATACCAAATATTGGTATACTCGTACGTTATAATAAAACACTATCACCAAAATTCAATAAGTCAGTGGGAAGTTAAAAAATTCCTCGTAACAAAATTTCGTGACAGACGACCGACGGACAGACAGACGGACCGTGAGTGAAAACAATAGGGCTCCGTTTGGACCCTTCGGGTACGTAACCCTAAAAAAGGAGGTTCTGTATTCGACCCGTATGTATGTTTGTATGTATGCTTGTTCGTCCGCGATTGTCTCGAAAACTAATTATCCGATTTGGATGGGGTTTTCGTAATTTAAATGCATATTTTTCAAGGAAGGTTTTAGTATATAATACATTAGGATCTGATGAAGATCTTTGGAGATAGACCGTGGAACTCTCCAATAACTAACAAGAAATGACTCGCAATTACTGCGATCGTTTGTCTATGTATTGTTAACACAATTTAATGGGAACCACAACTAAAAAGTGAAAAATAAAAAACGTTTTTTTTTTTAAATAGAACCGGCTTCCAACAAAATAACAAAAAAAGTGCAAAAAACGGTGTCAAAAAACGAAGAAACAAAAACAGAAACACCGACTTCCGAAAATAGTTACTTTGCACTTTTTGTGTCATTTTTTTTAGAAGTCGATTCTATTTTTCTATATTATTAATTTGATTTTTGACTAAAGAGTTTGTGAGGTTGTAGGGAGTAATCTCTGAATCGATTTTGAAAATTCTTTTACCATTAGAAAGCCAACGCTATTTGTGAGTGTCATAGGCTATAAATATTTATCTATAAATAATTGAAATTCACGCGGACGAAGGGACGAAGTCGCGGGCGGAGTGCTAGTTGTAAAAAAGTTTTTGATTTTTCAATTTTTATCTTTCATATTAGTAAAGTGTGCGTTACCCAAGCAAAATAACGTCGAAAATAGTCATTTTAATGTTATAGATAATTAGTAATAATAATATTTACATAGTACAGATATTATAATATTGTTATTTACTTAACGGTGTAGGCGTCTGTACCGAACTTGTAAGGTGTAATATACTAAACATTTTAGAAGATAGCATAATGTACTACGCGCTCGCTTTTCTGTTACCACCAAGGTAACCCTAATGACTTTTATTTTATTATCTCGTTAATTATTGTATGTACTACGCTGAAAATTTACAGGTATAAGACTGAAATAAGCATCTAATTATTGATACATCATTCAGTTTATATATCTACATACAGTTTTATCAGTGGCCAAATAACTCCGCGCGCAATGTGACTGTGAAAGTGCAGAACTGAATTTCGTCATAATTTGTTAGTTACTAAAAGGATACTAATGAAACATCACATACATTTGAAGGCAGTCACAAGCTACAAATCACGCTTAAAGTAAGTCTTTAGAGCTCTTATTCAAAGTGTTAGGACATACTAAGTGTTTTTATTTTTAATTGAATAACGTTTGAACGGTGCGTTATCTTTGTTTTTTTTATTGCACAACTAATTAAAACTAATTCTTAAGAAGTCATGTACAAAAGATGATAAGAATCCACCAAACTGTTTCAGAGAGCCAGCAAAACCACAAACGTTACTCCAGCAGGATCTCAAATAACTTCGCAGACGAAGAAACAAATACAAAATAAGTTGCAACATTTACCTCGTCTAGACAACTATTAAAGTTATATAGCTAATATTTATTTCAATATTCCCATTAAAAAAGAAAATGTCTGGCTACGATAACGTTACCCCCGCAGGAAATGTTTTTGTGAAATAACTAAAATACCATGTAACAAATTTAAAAATGTGCGTATCAATTACAGTAGCTTGGCAACTAATTACCTATAACATTTAACGCGTCAAGCCCCTCATTAGCAGACACAATTAAAAACCTATTGTTATGGCGACGCGAGGGGCCTGACGTGTTAAATGACTGTTTTCCACATTATTTTGCTGGGGTAACGCACACTAAAGATAAACAAAACATTATCCTCCTTCTGGGGCAGTCGGGTTAAAAGATAGAATTTAGAAGTCTAGTTAAGTTATCATGTAACTGTTTTTTGACATGAACGAGCATGGCAGTCGAGAGTTCGTCATGCTCACTCAAATGTCTCATTGAGTGGCTTGTGTGTTGGGTCATTCGGTTCCCTTCAAAATGGTTGAGCTGAGCGGTGCTATTCCACGCATCATGTTCGTGAACGGGCACCGTCAGTTGAGACTAGGGTTGCCAACCCTAATATATAATATAGTATCCTACTGTATAAGAGAGTGTTCAGATCTGACGAATGCGCCGCTCGCACGCCGCTCGCGAGCTTCACGCGTGTAGTTACTGCTATGGGTTGAAGACTTAAAGAAATCTAATTAATCCGTCAGCTAGATTGCCAAAAATTATTGGACACGTATTTTTTCTTTAGTCACTTTTAACAAAAAATAAAGATGATAAAGTGGGTTGAAATTTCGAATGACGTCAACTTAAAATTGTACCACTTTTTACTCAATAGTGACGTAACAAGCCCCGCTCCTCAACTTTGTTGCGTTGTATCTTTGTAATTTTTCATTAATTTGATAAAGCAAAAAATACGTGTCTAATATTTTTTGATAATCTAACTTACGGACTAAATAGAAATATTATTTTTGTACCCTGTCGTCATCGTTTGGTGTGGTGCGCTAGCCGGCGCATAAGCTCCAGATCTCGCGAGCTGCGCATTCGCCAGATCTGGACACACCCTAAGAGCCCCATCTACTATATTTCTGAAAAAGTATTAGGCGAAACTAATCTATTTTTAAAAGCATCTAACCCACTAAGTAATAATATTCATTTCAAAATGTGTAAGCGTAAAACGAAACATCAATATCTATCTTTTAAAGATTCTGGTATCTGGTGTCACGGGACACTTGGAGTTTGACAGATTGTCAATTTCGCCTCAGAGCGTATATTTTCTGTAATTAATAATAAATGGCGAGATGAGCGCAATATGGCCAGTATAAAATTAATTAAAGCAGAGCTAATGGTATATATTCATTAAATTTAAATTGCACTAATAGTTACGAATAATTTCTGAAAAATAAATAATATTAATAACGGCTCAAAGTAGCAAAAATATTCTTCTATGTTATAGTATTTTAAAACCATACCTATTTTTTTTTCGCTATCTACTTTCGTTTTGGGTAATTATTTTAAAGCTACTATTTTTGACTGAAAAAGAGTTGGCAGCCCTAGTTGAGACTGTTCATCTCTTAGTCATCAGTGTTTTAGTTTAATACTTGTTATTTTATGTGTAATGCGTCTAATTTCGGACAGCGCTCCTTGATGGGCGAGTCCTATTACTGGGTGGACATACGACGCTTTACGTGAGCTCAGCGCAGAACACGCAAGCTAACCACTCAAGGTCGTTGGCAGCTAATAGCGCCTTAACTGCCACTGGCCACAATCTTTTTATTTTTTGAGTTGTTTATTTTATAACATTGCTCCCCCCATAATAGAAGCAACAAGATATATTATGTAACCAGGATTTGCAATACATAACATGGTTTAAAACAGAGTCCATGGAGTTTCTTGCGTACTTCTCCATAGAGATCCATGCTTTGTAATGTGCAACTAACTTCATCTTTCTGACCAACCGACTTCTTGACAATTCAAAAGTGCCTGTGAATGGTTTATTTGAAATAAATGCTTGAGTTTGAGTTTAGGATAATATTATGCTCTGCTTGTAACAACTATATTATAATGTATCTACTTGTTTTTTTTTTATTTCCTCTATGTAAATGCCATCCCAAAAGCAGTACACAGATTTGGATTCAGAGAACTAAAGCCAATATGAAGCACATGGTAACCTCCTTGCTACCAATTTTTTTTTTTTTGCTTTCATATATAATCAGCTGTTAGGTCAAGCATCGCCACACACCTACCGTTTCTTTTCTATCTAGAACAGATCAAAAAAGAATTGAAATCGGGCGGATGCCCCACACCTACCGGTCACCGGGCTTTCTTGATTTGCACTCAGTCGTAATCGAGCGCTTGCCGGGAGACGTACTAGTATACCTATGCGTTAGTACGTTATAAATCGTAATGAACGATGATCAATGATTTGACATTGATGTATTGATCTGCATTGCATTACTGCTTGTTTCCAAGCAAGATTTTTAATATCTCTGCGGTATGCTTTTGGAAATTGAGGTTTTTTGAAAAAAAAATTATTTTTATTTCCTATATTTTAGCGAGTTATATTTTTGGAATCCTCAAGCTCTTTATTTTGATACCCCACATGACTAGGTCAAAAACAATACCACTAAACTAACCTAATTGCGACCGCCATTTTCTTTTTTTTTCAAAATTCATATAGCCTATGTTACTTCAGCGGTCAAGACCAATCTAATAATATCTCATTTGTTAAAATCCATCAAGCCGTTTAGGCTACAGCGTGTGCCAAAGAAATAGACATACAAACATACATACATATACACATACATACTCTCGAAAAACATTATCCTCCTTCTAGGGCAGTCGGGTAACAATAATCAGAGGAGATGTTCTCAGGCGCACAGCTGGAGGCGTACTGAGGCAAAGTCACCGGCACCGGGTTTTGTATGGCATTCTTGCCTTCCGTTTTCAATTCTTTTCTGATTTGTTCTATGTAGAAAAGCAAAGAAAAGAAAAAAAAAGGGAAGATGTGTGGCGACGCTTAAACTGCAATAGTGTAGCTAATGCTCTTGCATTTTAAAACCTAAGGTTAAGGTTTCCAACTCGAAACGGGAAAAAGAACGCGTTGCTTGAAAGGTTATGCCGACTTTAATAGGATTACTTGAACCTACCATTGCTGCCTTCAATAACATCCATACTGTTCTCTCTGGAACACAGTTTGCACTTTATTAACAAGTTAGTTTCCGACCTATTGTGCTTCTGCGGTATTTTTTCAGCCTCAGTAAGATCGTGGAACTTCTCAGTCACCTCACCGCAACTTCCACACTTCAGTTTTAAGAACCACTGGTAGTATGGGTGGTTTGTGTATAACTTTTCGATGCATTCTAAGGTTGCCTTAATCTGAAGAGCGATTTTAACCATCTTGCAATTATGTTTTTTGTATTTTTGTGTGAAAACTGGGAACAACAACAACAGCAGAACACTTCAGAGAAAAGAAAATCAGAGCAGCGACAGAGCCAAAGGACCCAGCAAAGAGCGACAGTAAATAAATGAATGACACTTGACTTGACATTGACAGTCACCAAACTTCAAATTTCACTTGTCAAACACATTTTTTTTGTGCCTTCTGGAACAGGCTAAGGTCAGAAAGCATGCTGCTTAGTCATCAGTAGTGTATTTTTTTTTAATGCAGATTCTACTGTTTTTTTTACTTTTTTGCAGTATTTGGCAACAAATGTGTCGAGTTAGCCTTCCCGGCAAACTACGCTGAGGTAGTCGATACTACAATAAAATTCTCAGCTCCATTTTACCGAGATGGCGCCTGTTTCAATGATTCCACAGATTGTCCAGTTGCGTAAACACTTGAGACACAAAAATAGACCAATTTTACATCACAATATCTACTAGGAATCAATAAGCGATTGTAAACAGCCACTGAACTTCACTCGAGAAAATCCCTTCAAAAACTCCTTGTCAAACACAGTTTACTAACACCGCGTTCAGAGTGACACCAACATCGCTGTTAACGACCACATCGCTAAAAGGTATTCCGACTCAGGTATCGTTTATAGCACTGTAACAAGTCCGAACGGCTGTTGACGTGCTAATAGCGATTTCGACGTGACGTGAACTGATTTTCAGCAGTTCTTGGTGACATTTCGATAACAGAAGATAATATAAATACGATATTGTTAGATATTCCCCTTCCAACCTACCCGCAACGAGTGGAAGTGTATAAAAATGCATGGCGCGCTGTCAACGGGCTCTTCTTCGTTTGGCTCCGGACGCGACTGACGTATTTTAGAGTCGTTATAATGTTATTCAAAGATCGTGTTTATAATGTTGTAGAAGTAGGAACGTACTTGTTATTGTAAAACGTTTTTAAGCAATAAAACTTTCTTGGTTGACGAGTCATTTATTTTCATTTAAATAATAACCGCTTCTGGTCCTTAAGATCAGAAGTGGGATAACCACGCGTTCTAAGCCGTTTTGCCATCTATACTTATACCTAAGTGCTTGATTATTTTATCCGGTCAAAGTGAAAATCAAAGTAAAGTGTTGTACTTTTAATCGTAAAGTGCAGACTTGTCAACCGTAAGTAAGTTTTGTTTCCTTACAAAGTGTCGAGAGCGTGTTTCGGTTCAGAGGACGTAAGAACTCGTTGGAGCGACAATTTGCTAGTCTTAGTTCTTACGAATCGCGCCGCGATAGTTTTAACTACACGCCACTTTTTATCACGCACTACCCTCAAAATAGATTGATAGACCATAGCGACAGATTTTCTAATCATCGAGTGTATCGCGTAGACCTCATGCAGTCCTCGTTCTTGCAGATCAGTGTTATTCAAACTGTAGGTCGCGACCCCAGGGGGTCCCAAAGATTTGCTCGGGGGGTCACGGTCGCAAGCCAAGTAAAAGTGAAAAGCGACGATTACTAGTCTTGCTTGTACTAGAAGAAGGCTACGCCTGTTAATTCTTCAATATTTTCAAAATCTTGGTTCTATTTTTGTCACGCAAATAGTGTGATGTGAAACATATTCGACTTAGACGTTTAGGTTTAAAAATAGATCACAAGAGTACATTACGCTCGTCCGCTCACCGCATTGTTACGGCCCTAGGGGGTAGCCACAATTTTTTTTAAATTAATAATTATTGGTCGCGTGTTCAAAAAGATTGAAAAACGCTGTGACTCGTGTGACTGTGCTTTTGATCGAATTCATACGAGATAACAAGTTATTGAACGTAGTTACCGATTATCAATTGGTGAACGTCTGTTGCATTCAAATAACGAAAGCCAGTTATTTTCATACAATACGGTTGAACAAACCCCTGATTGCAAACAATGTTTAAGTTTTAAAGCGGCAACACTCTTTAGTCGAAGCTATATAATTTCTATACACCGCGTTTGATCGAAGAGTTCATGATTTAAATATATGCCAAAGTGGAGTGTGTCCAACACATGGATAACCGGGATGATCGAAAATACCTTGGGCGTATAGATACTTGCTTGCGTGGCGATGCAAAGTCGTGGTTAAATGACTGGGTGATAAATGATAGTTCTTGGAGTAATTTCAAGCAAGAGTTTAGATCTTTTTCCTCATAAAATTCATTTTATGTATAAAGTGTGTGAGAGAGGATATGCTTAAATAAAAAGCAGGTTCATGCGAAATACGCCTTAAATTATTGCTACGTCTCGATTTAGTTAAATGACTATCTGAGAAATTGAAAACTACCTACCTGTTGAAGTTTTTACTCTGGCGGGTTTGACATTGCTTTTTCGGGTGGGTAAGTCTGTAGTTACCAGGGGCGATTGATTGTACATGGTCAGGTACGGCCGAGCCCAGGGAAAGTGAATACTCTCGTTCGATCACCGGAACCTACTAACGTTACCGGTCCTGTAGTTTCTGGAGCTTGCAAGCTATTGTCGCTGTTACATTGCAGGCTATGCCTCGTAAGACAGCAAGCATATCAAGGCTGCTTCAGCCGCATTGGTCAACTTTCAAGGTTGAGCAACCATTGAAGGGGTTGGTCCGTGGATGGGCGACTGAATTATTACATACCGAGACTTTTCCGTGCCTCGGATTGGACCTGTTTCAGGATAGTGAAGACTAGATGTGCAGTCGCTGCGTGTGAGGTGCTGGTGCTTGCCTGCATCCGCTGTGTCATGCGCAGTGGCCCGCGTCGTGGTGCGCGGTGGCGCCCTGCGTGAAGCGCTATGGTGTGCGCTGCGTGAAGCGCTATGCTGTGCGCTGGGCACTTCTTGGTGCGCTGGCTGTGCGCTCCGCGGTGCGCAGTGAGGCGCTTCATGGTGCGCATGGAATGCACTATATGGTGTGCTGTGCTGCGCTGCATGATGCGCTGGGTGTGCGCTTCATGGCGTGCGCTGCGTGGTGCGCATGGTTTGCGCTCCGTGGAGAGATGCCGACTTGATGCCTGTGTCTTCATGACGCATTGCTCAGTACCGCGGGCATATGAGAGACATGCGGACTCTATGCCTCTGTCTTTATGACGTGGTTGGTAAGTGACGACGAGCCTTCGTGGGGCCTCTGTCGTGGTTACATTGATGAGCATGCTAACGTTTGGGCCTCTGCTCTGTTTTGCGGTCATGGTGGAGACATGCAGAACTTTTGGGCCTCTGTCTCAATGACGCAATGTGTCACAAATTCATAGTAAGCATAACCTTTGGGCCTCTACTATCTATTCGTGAAAACGACAAGCGAACGTTTGGGCCTCTGTCGATAACAATGTATTGCGAGTGATGGAAATCCGGATTCTATCATTAGCTATGCACTGAATGTCTTGGGTTTGAAGCTGTTTCAACTTTAAAAATCTCTATTGATGGTCCTTGTTGCTGGCGCTTGAGTGCACGCTTGCGCCTGGAACACTGGACAAATTCGTGAATCCTTACTTATGAAACTACTTCAGGCTGAATAAGCTTCAAACCATAGTGGTCATGTTATTTAATTACTCATGTACTCTGTATTTCCAGATAATGATGACGGTCAAAATAATGATGATGGCCAGGTTGTGACAGATGGATCTGATGGGAATGAAATTGCGGTCGAGGACGTCACGCTATCAGGAACGGCCGTGTTAGATATTCCCCTTCCAACCTACCCGCAACGAGTGGAAGTGTATAAAAATGCATGGCGCGCTGTCAACGGGCTCTTCTTCGTTTGGCTCCGGACGCGACTGACGTATTTTAGAGTCGTTATAATGTTATTCAAAGATCGTGTTTATAATGTTGTAGAAGTAGGAACGTACTTGTTATTGTAAAACGTTTTTAAGCAATAAAACTTTCTTGGTTGACGAGTCATTTATTTTCATTTAAATAATAACCGCTTCTGGTCCTTAAGAATATATTACCGTTATTTTACAGAAGTCCTTATTCAAATGATGTAAAAGATGTGCCGTTGTCACTCACCAACGTATGTGGAACTCCAAATCGCGACATAAAATCGTATAATCTACATATACACAACATAACATAACACTACATAACAGCCTTTGAGTTATAAGTTGAGGACATATCGTAACATTCTACATATTTACTAAAAGCATTCACAATAATTAAAAACATGTAATCGTGAAACGGGCCTATAAAATCTGTATGAATCCGGTTAAACGGTTGGGGCGGCAACGGCAAAGGCGCTAGAGGGGAGTGCGGCGGTGCGGGGCGCAGCGCACAGCACACGCTGCAAGCCCCCGCTACCTGCTCCAGCGCTGCGTCTATACCTGGAAACAGAAGCGCGGAGACTCGTAAGCACGAGCCTCCGCCTTCATCTTCAACACCCCGAAATGTGAACTATGTAGTTCCCTACAAACGTTTCCTTTTAAGAACGAAGGAATAAGATACCATTTTCGCTTTCATTTAGCTGTGCTCAACAATTGTAAAATATCGCTTGGTATCAGTATTTATTATTTGATTACAATTTAGGTACAATCTCGAAGAAAAACTTCATTAGCGTGCTAAGGATTACATAGCAATGAACTTGAGCACGATACAGCCCGTGCTTGTGCGTTTGTGTGTATGAGTGATGCCTTAACATTCCACAGATAACACAAACTAATGAACTGTCGTCGCACTACGCGATATGACATTATACTTCTGTTGCATTTTGAATATGCGTCATAATGACGACCTGTTCATTAATAATAATAATAAGCAATAAGCCGAACGTAGTGGTGATAGATCGACAAGAGCGTTGCACAATGATTGCTGATATAGCTGTCCCTCATGACGAGAACCTCGTGAAGGCTGAGAAAGATAAAAAAAAACAAAGTATCTTGATCTGGCTCGCGAGGTTGTCGACATGTGGGAGGTGGATACAGCAGTCATTGTGCCGATAGTCGTGACGGCCAATGGCTTAATAGCCAAGAGCCTCGACCAACATCTCAGGAGACTCTCGTTGGGCAGTTGGATCAAGGGCTTGATCCAGAAAGCAGTACTCCTGGACACGGCTCGTATTGTTAGGAGGTTCCTTCCTCAGGAGCCCTGACCACCGGTAGCTTGGACCCTATTCCCGATACCGGTGGGCTACTTTTTATATTTTTAAATGTTTTTGTACTTAGTTATGTTTTTATATGTAAGTACCTAAATATTTGAAAATGTAAAGTGTATGTATATAAAATTAAATAAATGGAATAATAATAAGACATTTATTTCAGACGTAGTCCATATACTGTTAGTAACACAAAAAACCTTCTATGCTATTGTTAGTACATACAATAAAAAAGACACAGAAATCACAAATTGGCACCGCACAGGAATGCCAGTTTATGCCAAGCCCTGGACGCGACCACCCTCAGTGTGAAGTCTCATCCAGTGCCGCCACATCGGCGAGTCCCAGCGGTTCACGAACACACTCAGAAGGCTGTTCGAGTTGGCCCACATGCGCCTCATAAGGGACGCACAGCGCTTCCGCATGATAGCATGAAAACCATCCACGCTTTTCATCACAAACATTGCTGAAGCGCTGCAATGGCGCGGCAGCCCGAACAGCACCCTGAACGCGTTATTATATTGTACTCGCAGAGCACTGTATGTACGCTGCGTGTACTTAGTCCACAGGCTGCAGGTGTAAAACGATTGACAGAAGGCCTTAAATAATGTCACTTTGACTTGCTCGGTACACCGTGCAAACCTGCGGGCCAGCATGTTACAGCGCACAGACAGCGCCCTGCGCTCCCTCTCCAAATCAAGGTTGTCACATATATCCTCTGAGACCCAGTGACCCAGATACTTAAAATTAGACACTCTGTTTAAGCTGGCACCACAAAGATACAAAGGAGGAACATTAGCGACAGATTTATTACCAGCCTTAAACACCATCACTTCACTCTTCCTCACATTATATCTGAGTCCATGGGCTCGTGCATACTTTTCACAAATACTAAATAGTCTGCGCATGGCACTGATTGACGGGCTCAGCAGCACCATATCGTCCGCGTAGCTAATATTATTGACGCACTGACCATCTATATGGCACTCTATGTTTGTTCTGCTGAGCTCGCCGATCAGCTCGTTCATGTACAAGTTAAAGAGACGAGGAGAGGTTAATCCCCCCTGCCTCACTCCGCACTCCAACCCATACACGTCCGAGTGTGAGCCCGCCCACCGCACAACATTCCTTTGACTCGAGTACTAATATCTCAACATTGCAATAACATCACGTGGCACATCTGCTTCATTTTTCATCTTTTGCCACAGTACATCATATGATACCAAATCGAATGCCCTGGACAGGTCCAGGTAACAGGCATAGACCGGCGTACTCCTGGCTGTATAATACTGCACAGTCTGCTTGAAGCACATGATGGCACTCTCGGTCGAAAGGCCAGATCTAAATCCAAATTGAGCATCATGAAGCTCTATATGCCTATCCAGGTGTTTGTCAAGCAGACTGTCCAGTACTTTTGCTATCACAGTAGCCAGCGAGATTGGTCTGTAGTTTGCCAGGTCTGAGACATCCCCGGTCCTGTTTTTTAAAACCGGAACAACCACGGTATGCGTAAGTTCCTCCGGAAGGTAACAATGACTCACACATAAGCTGAAGAACATAGCAAGCACTCGAGACAAATGGGAACCAGCATATTTTAAATGCTCAATGCTGAGACCATCATGACCAGGGGACTTACCCCGCACCATTTTATGTATTAAGGAGACAACCTCCTCGGCACAAAACCGAACAGCAACGTCCCCTGCCATGATCCCAGCACCGCATGTCAGGTCAGTCGAGCCTACAGGAGGAGATTCCAACCTAAAATGTCGCTGAAATAGGTTGGTTATATCACGAGATGCATGCACGCCCGCAACGCTCACAGGTAGACACGATTTCGGGTTCAATTTATTTGTCTTTTTCCAGAAATTACCAAACTGTTTATTCGAATGATGCTGTGCAATTATATCTAACTTGATTTGTTTTTCATTATCTTGACAAAATTTTACCCGAGATTTAAAAAGTCGCCTCGTTTGGCACATGCTATCGTAAATAGGTCCACTTTTTTGTTTCCCACTTAATAGCCAGTTTTGATTACATAATCGAGCCTCTCTGTGAGCACCGCTGACGTGTTTGTTCCACCCTGGCATATTTATGTTTCCTGGACACAGGACCAACATAGCTGTCTGCCGCCGCCTTACTAAGTATTCGCACAATATCGCTATACATTTGCTTTAAAATGCGCTTGTGATCCTCATTACAACAACAGTGATCAGCGCAGTGTGTAAATTCTGCAGGAAAATTAATATTTCTCAGTTGCGAGTGACAACTTTCAAAAAACTTTCCGATCTGTTCACTGTTTCTTTCTCCCCAAATTACTTTATTATAGACGTTATCACTATCAGTCACAATAATTTTCGGCCTTATCAATTTTAAGTCACACTCAACCAACAAGGGACAGTGATCAGACCAGTAAGCATCATGTAAAACGGACACTTTACGTACTGAGCGTCTCGCCGCACTGGTCGTCACACAGTGATCGAGCCAGCGTACAAAAGTTAATTAGTTCACTTGAAAAAACTCACCTGGGTGTGCATTAAAGTCCCCAAGTACAAATACAGACTCCACGGCACTATTTTCAATCAACCCATTTACTTCACTAAGACAATTGGTAAATTCAATTAAATTGCCGGCACTCGCGGTGGGCATGTACACTGATACGACCACAATTGACCTGTCACTGACCACTACTTTAATGGCTGCAATACGCACATTATCACACGGTATCACTGTTACGCACGGGAACGCAGATTTCCTCCAGAGCAAGGCTACACCACCGTACGGTCTGCCCCTTAACACACCCCTGCTGTCGTATCCACAGCTGAGGTGCCCGTAAACGCAAACCCGTCACCGATAGTACCGAGAAAAGGTACGTCATGCGGCAGCAACCAAGTTTCTTGAAGCGCGATTATGTCGGTTGTCTTGCACAACTTCCGTATGCAATCTGCCGATCTAATAACATTCTTACAATTGAAACTAATAAGTTTAATTGGCGTACTATCCACTTGTTCCATTAGATTTTGTCTTGAAGTTCACAAAGCGACTATACGCGACGCCTTCTGGCCAAAAATCAGCATTGAGAAACATTTCCAAATTTTGCCTTGGTACCAATACTTTGTACGCATCATTACTGTTTTGGTAATTTCATAGTCATCTTTTCTATGTGTACCGCAACATCAGTTTTACCCTCAATATAACTTAAAATGTCACACACGGGCACGTTCTTCGCAACATTACAAATGTAAATGGGAATTTTTATATCCGCAGCTTTGAAGTTCGCGTTCGGGCACAAAACTGCCTTCCCTCTGCAACAAAACGATTCCTTAGACGTCTCCTCTGTACTACGGTCCATTCTGTGTCTACTTTTGGTATTTTCCACTCGCCAACACGTACAACATCGGCTAACAATTTGTTTTTGCCGAATACGTCACTGTTTACATTCGGAGCCGCCGTGTGTCTCATCTCGCTGTGTACGTCGATCGCAGCTGACTGCGCGTGAGTCACCGACTCGGGCTCGTCACTGGCCGCCGTAAGGCGAATACCGCTCTCATTAAATACATGAATCTCACCGCAAATTTTTCGCCCACCTTCATTTTTGGAAAATGATTGACCAATATCCCGATAACT
Source organism: Polia nebulosa (assembly GCA_951329385.1). NCBI lineage: Eukaryota > Metazoa > Arthropoda > Insecta > Lepidoptera > Noctuidae > Polia > Polia nebulosa. The sequence goes on from OX589587.1 coordinate 56,963,371, forward strand.
GGAATCTGAGCGGACCTCACTAGGTTTTCTGCATGGAATTTCATGATCTGCGTCCATGTATGCAAGTCCCCTAGGACCGCTGCAGTAGTCGTCGTGACTATCCAGCAAAAAACCACCCCGCTTGATGTTTACATTACTGGCGGTACTTCCAAAGTTGTTCACTAAAGATGCCTTTTTTAGGTTTTCAAGATTAACAGGTTTTAGTTAGTGACATACAACTCTTTGATCTTATTCATCTCCTGCTGCATACGCACCAAATGCTTTAAACTGCGAGTGACGTCAACATCATTGCATTGCTAAAATTCGCATAAATGTAACATGTTCCGGTAGCTGTTTGGGCTAAGCAATGGGTTCACGGTCAATAAGGTCCGAGTCAATCCTAATAATGAATATGGTCCGAGTCAATCCTAATAATAAAAACATTTGCGAGATTTTTTCCGGTGTCAAAAAAGAACTCATTAACAGAGTTAACTGACTGCTGTGGAGAGGCAGAAGAAACAAGTAAGTCAGCAGTTGGATTCTTTGGGGCTGCGATATTCGTAACTCTCTTTATAATTTGCCAGATCTTTTTATTATCATTGCCAGCCTTACTCAACTCCGCCTTATCGTAGTCCCTCCTAAGTTTTTTAATGATTTTTGTGCAGTAGTTCCTATATCTTTTATATGTTAGTTTTAGTATGGCATTATCTGGAGATACCTTCAGTTTTTTGTGCATTCCATCTGTTACGTAAACAGCGAAGCATGCCAGTAGTCATCCATGGTTTAAGTAAACGTTTGTTATTTGGAAGCCTAATTACAGTTGTATGAGAGCGCAAAACACCGACAAGCGTGTTGATAAAATAATTAGTAGCTTCATTAGCATCAGTATGCTCATACATCGGAAGGAAATTAATACTGTTCATTTCAGAGTCCAAGGAGTTGTAATCGACTCTTGAGACAGTTTTGATACCAGTACCTTCATCCACGTATTTCACTTTGCCCTATCTTATTACCGCACTTTTTACACTAAGTTTTTGAAACGACACTGATTAGACTTGTGATTTGTATCCTCAGTCACCGCACTTTCCTTCTTGGAAATGCTGAAGACGCCGTCCGGGCCCGCTACTCCTGGCACTGTGCCTAGCGCTGCCAGCGAGTAGGCCTGGCGCGCGCAGCGCACTCTCTCTGCCAAGTCGATGGCCTTCGCGAGGGTCAGCTCCACGGAATAGAAACAACTGTTTTTTTTTAATTCCGTGTTCAGCTCTATAGTTGTGAAGCTGGTTACTAACATTTCTAGCCTAGCGGCTGGAGACGGCTCATTTGGCTTATTATCATTTTTAGCGATAACTAGCGGCTGGGCACGGCTGCTTACATTTCATTGACATATTCAAATTATTTAGTTTTTTTGTTTTTATTTTTCTCTTATGATTTATTTACAGGAAGCCCTGAGCCCTGAACTCACCGGTGTTTGACAAAAAAAAAAAAAATGTGAAAAAAAAAAAACAAATCGGCTGTCAACCCGGGTTGTCGTCGGGGTTCAATTTGACAACCCGGGTTTGTCCGCTGGGGCTGAAGGGTTAACATAAACAATGACATTTGCAACTGTATAAAACTCAAAATTCTCATACAAAATGTGTCACAGCAGTGGATTTGGACTATTTTAATAATTTATTTGTGAGAGATGTTTTGGAAACAGGTATTTATCCATGAAATAGTGAGGACAGATACCTAAAATAATAGTAAGCATTTAGTTGTATTTCTGTAATGCACCAAAAGCTCTGTGAGTGCCTGATTTGCCGCGACGTTGCCAACCCGTGCGCAAACGGGGGGCGGCAGTGGGCGCGGCACGGACATTACTTTGTCTGTCTGCGTCTGAATTAAGTTAATTAGTAGGTATAAACGGTCTTCCTTGTTTATTTAAAAAAAGCAAAACATATTACGTGCTACTGTTTAATAAAATTAAGTGTTTAACATGTTACAAAAATCAATTGTTTTTCGATCGAGTCAGGTATCTACCCGGTATCAAGCGGCTGGTTATTCGTTTCGGTTTCGGTAACTACCGGCTTACAAGCCGCTGGTTTACAACTATAGTCAGCTCCCGCTGGTCCTGTGCGGAGAGTTTGTCCCATTCATATCCTGCCGCCATGCCCATGATAAATTTATCCAGCAAGGCCTCTTCCAAATTCTTGAATGCACAATGAATGATTCGCCAATCCCCTGATCCTGGCCGCCAATTTTTTTTTTGGCGGGTTGGGAAATCATCCAATGACTTCTCCCGCTCTTGGGTGGATCGGGAGGAAGTGTCAGACTCTTACTGACTAAAACCCACCCCTGTTCCTCCCCCGGGCAGGCGTCGGCCGTGACGGGCTCCGTCGTATTTGCTGACAACTCTTTGAGGCGCGTGTGGAACACTACGCGCCGTCGACTCTCGGGCCTGGTGTTGATCCGACGGCGAGTTACCCACTACTCGCCGTCCGCAGGCCCGGGTCGGGTCGGGATCCTGGCCACCCATTGAGAGTGACTTTCTTCTGGTCGTTGTGTTGCCGAATAGAAAATTGATATTTTTTAATCGTAAAATGAGTTCGCTAGTCGCCACTTGTATACGGGAATTACTGGAAGGATGTGCGTCAATCAAACTCGCTAGTCAATTGCCTGCAGTCCTACCACGAGCTTTTAACGCGATCTATTTTAGGATCTAAACTGAACTGTTCTTCTAATTCGTACCATGACGTCAGTTCCATTCAATATAGGCGATGGCATCTGACAGCGATTTTCCCAAACTGAGTCGCAAGTTTTGGTTTCATTCATTCAATTTGGTAATATGTGGTCCCTAAGCAGCTCGACTGAAACGCTCCACTCTCAAAATAAGCGATTCAATAAAAGTTACTATTTATAGTCTCGAGCTGGTTAAAGTTACTCTCCTTCGGCAAGAATGCAACAAAAAAGCACTTGAAATTCTTAATTCTTGTCACCAAGACTAAAGTGGCTTCTCAAAGCAAGATACATTTACTTATTCACTTTCATAATAGGTTTATCGAATATTGGTTTCAACACATATACAAATTTTACAATGTTTAATAGTTAAGACATTCCTTGAAATAATTGTGTAAATGTGTAATATCAAACTTTTACAAAAAATGACGCAATCACAAGTCCACAGACTTTTGTACGTTCGTACATCTACCAATCGCACAGTGGCGACCAGGAGACAACAGCGCTGTTTAATTTCCTCGTGGAGTCGACTGACGTAGCCCAGCAACGGTACCCAACAGCGAAGCTCATTTTTCTGGGGGACTTCAACGCCCACCACAAAGAGAGATTGTTTCCGTACCAGAAAACTGACTATGCCGGGTTAGAGGAGCGCAAGTTTGCTTTAACGCTAGATCTAACCCAGCTGGTGAATGTGGCAACGTGGATACCGGCTGTTGACGGCCATACACCCAATTGCTTATTAGATCTTCTGCTGACAACTGATCTTGACAGTCGATTCAGTATCGGTCTCGATCTGCATATCGCCAGATGATACTACCTCCTGCAGAAAAAGATAAAACTACTTATACATCTTTGATACTTGTCCAGCGCAAAAACCCGCGGGGATGAAGTTCGTTCCTTGAGAGAGGCCATGGTAGAGCGAACAAATTTGACCTTAAGCCTAGTCTCCCAGTGGGGTGATGACAATCTGGTCTCCTTTAACGCCACTAAAACACAGGCGTGTTTTTTAAAAGGGAGTTTTAAAAAACACGTCTCGTGTTTCGACTAAATTCCTACTTGTCGGGGTACATCTGTTCATGTAATTGATCGGCTCGAGCATCGAGTCATGGAGTTGACATCCAGTCTCAAGTTCGGCGCCACCGTTGAGTACAAATCCCATACTGCGGCTAAAATGCTGGGCATCCTAAATAGAGTGAAGCGATACTTCACGCCTGGAAAGCTTTTTACCCTTTACAAAACACAAGTCCGATCCTGCATGGAGTATTGCACCCACCTCTAGGATGGCTCAGCTAAATACCAACTTGCTGCGCTTGACTCGGTAGAACTCAGAGCTAAGAGGCTCATCGGCGACGTAAAACTGGTGGATACCAAGCTTCACAGTTTGGCTCATCGCCGCTAGGTTGCCTGCTTGTCGGACTTCTACAGAATGTACTTTGGTGAGTGTGCCTAAGAACTCCACGACCTCATCCCACCGGCCCCCTTCTACCATCGGACATCTAGACGCACAGCAAGTTACCATACCTACCTTGTTGCTATTCCAACTTTTTCACCAAATTGCACTAACCGTATCAAAAAGTCTTTCATAATGCGCACAGCAAAGGAGTGGAACTCTCTACCTGAGTCTGTGTTTCCGAATGCATACAACCCTAATCTCTTCAAAGTTAGAGCTCGCTCCATCGTCGACTTTGTCTCTGTCTGTCCTCTGACCTAGACTAGAGTCAAGAGCAAACCGATAAATAAAAAAAGATCGTTTCAGTATGTGGACTTCCAATTTTCCTGCGCTGCCACCGACGACGCTGTGGTAGTGGCAACGTTTTGGGACACAAAAATTAAAATTGGAAGATGTCGTGCCGGCGACACGAAGAAGAAGAAGTGGAAACAGATGTTGCCGAGCGGCAACAGCGCTTTGGAAATAGCGCCTCGATAATTCTGGCCTCATGGATGCTCTGCAGCCGTGACTGCAACCCGTTTGTTTCTGCAAAGCGCTGCCACTGCTTTAGAACTAGGTATGGTTAAAAATTAAATATTGAAACTGTCTGTTATCATTTATTCCTCACATAAGAATACCATCTTGGATACTATAATAATGTTGTAGAACTTGCAACAAGCAAAGGAAACTATTATAGTTAATTATATTTGCATAATACAGCACGACTGGCTTCACATGCCAAGCTATAAGAATAGCTGAACCCCTCAATCATTCTATACAAAATCTATATTTAATAACAATTACACTCCGAAAACGAAGCACTATTGCTTGAAACTGGGTCTAGGTAGGGCGAATGAGATGGCTAATGCGTTTGGCTGCTATTCTCCCTCGATAGCAGTAAAATCGAACATCATCACCTTTGCTTCCAACAGGTGCGCAATTATCCATATTGGCCCATCGAGCTTGAGAAAAAGAGAAACCTACGCTCTACAAAGTGACTTTTTCTAAAGCTCGGTGTGCCATATTTCCCTCCGTGTTATAATACTCTGTTAGTATCATCGACGAATCTATTCAGTCTATCCGCGGGACATAGGCACAATCTTGATGCCGTTGCCTTGGTTGTCCGTATGAAGGGTAAGTCCCATCTCTTGAAGGAGCTCATTGTCCACCGGGGCTTGGAGTGTCATCTTTGATATTACCTCCTGCAGAAAAAGATAAAACTACTTATACATCAATCCATAAAGTGTGTCATTTTAAAAAAGTTACGATTTTTTTCGAACTGCATACTAAAGAGATAAAAATGTTAGGTTGGGCAGGAGAATGAACAAAGTGCTAAACGAGTATGTCAGGGGATCATTCAAGGCTCTTGAAATTCCCGACCAACAGCGAGGTAGAGGACGACCGTCCGCCACCTGGCGGCCAAGTATGCAGAAACAGAACTTAAGCACTTGGAAAACCCAGAAAAGAGCTCTCTGGGGGCAGACTTATAAAGAGACCAGACCCTATCTAAACTGGGAAATGGTTTGGACAAATAATAAGAAGACGACTAGGCTTTTGGCTTTTCAAATACTAGTATTTAAATAACAATACCACTACAATAACATTATCAATGTATGTACCTGGTTCTCCGGGCAGTTCTCACATAGGTTGCGAACAGCGAAGATGACCCACTGCATTATTACTGTTTATCGTATAAGGAATATTATTTAGGTTTTCTTTAGGAGTCATGGTCTAGTAATGAAAAAATATAGTTAGATAAATGATAATGATACAGCAATCTGCCGAGCCTTTTCTCAACAATGTTGGGGGCGGCTTCTAGTCTAATCAGATGAGCTGAATACCAGTATTTTACACGGAGCGACTGCCTAACTGACCTCCACAACCCCCACTCACTAGGTAACATAATACACAAGTCAAGTGATACGATTAACTATTGAAAATTCATTCAACCAATCACAGCAGCGCATTTGGAAATTTATATTCGTTCCAGAAATTGGCCCTAATTATATTAGTAAGTTATTTTAAGTTAGTAAAAGGATACAAGGATTGCGAGCGTCGATGTTGCAGCAATCTAGAAGTACTGGGATCACTTCTAGTTCACGAATCTGGAAAAAATAATTATAATTAACAATAGCAAAACACACACAGCAGCACTAACAACAACAACACACACACACAGCGCGCGAGGGACTTTTTTTGAGAAGCAGGGGCTTTTTTTTTGTGGGGTGGGAAATCATCCAATGACTTCTCCCGCTCTGGGTAGAGCGGGAGGGCGTGTCAGACTCTTACTGACTAAAACCCACCCCTGTTTCTTCCCTGCCCTGAATGCCCAGGGGCGCGGTAACTGTTTCGAATTTATCCACAACCCCTGGGCAGTCCGTTTGGACCCTTAGGGTACGGAACCTTAAAAACACAGTTTTTTCTTTATTTTTCGTGTTTTTAACCGACGAAAAAACGGAGGAGCTTCTCAAATCGACGCGTATATATATTTTTTGTTTCCGATTTTGATAATTCTTTTTTTGTTAGATAGGGTATACCTCAAGGGAGTCAGGATCTGATGATGGGATCCTGATAAAATTGAGAGAAACTCCCGAAAATTGTGGGCACGAATAGTGTTTCTGTATGTATGTTCAGTCCTCACTCCGTTATTTATGAACCGATTTTGATGGTTCTTTTTTTGTTAGATAGGGTATACCTCAAGGGTGGTTCCATATCAAGGAAGACAGGATCTGATGATATAATCCTCATTAAATTGAGAGTAACCCTCGAAAATTGTGGGCACGAATAATGTTTCTGTTTACTTTTCATAACTTAATCAGGTATTTGCGTTTAGGAATCATCACATCATGAAGCTGAGCTGATGATGGAAACCATACCTTTCCTAAACAATTAGAAGTTAGATATAAAAACTGTGGTTTTAGTGACAGAAACCACTTAATATGCTTTGAAGAAAAAACGTTTTTATAATATTGGAGGTAACCTCAATTGGTCAATATCCTGGCAACCTCAAATTGGACGGATGGTTATATCATCAGCTCAGTGGCAAGAGGAATGATGAAGGATTAGAAATTGGCCTCAGAGTATTCAGAGTATTAAAATATGACGCGAGCCACAAAAATATGATGATTAATTACATACGTAGAGCCTTATTCTACGTACCTAGGTACATATAAAATTTTGATAATTAACCAGATTGTTGTTTGGCGCCGACTCGAGATTAGTTTATATAAAATTAGATATTTTATGTAAATATGCTCGATACTCATGACTTAAAAGTTTATTTATTTTTTCTTTTTAGTTCTTTTTCGTCGGTTAATTTTTTTGTTAAAAAGTTTATTTCTACATAGTCATGTAGTTAGTTAGTTACAGGTGAAGCTATTAAAATTATATTAAAAACAACAACGTAAGTGCCGCTATCAGACATATGGTGGGTTTTCGTTTTTTGATGCCACGGTAATCAGCAAAAAATATTCTATCGATCTATATAAGCAGTATTTTCCCACTATCAATAAATTCCGAGATAAAGAAATAAAATCACCGTTGAGTTCCTTTGGTTTCTATGGAATTCAAATACATAGGACGTCAAAACTGCATTCTTATATGGAGATGTAGAAGAAGATATTTTCATGACACCACCTGAAGGTTTTGATGCTCCTTCAAACATGGTATGTAAACTTAACCGTTCACTTTATGGGCTTAACCAAGCACCAAGGTGCTGGAATCAAAAGATGCTCTCTATTAAAGAAATTTGGTTTTGTAAATACCCACAAAGATAGGTGTATGTATGTTGAAAATGTGAACGGCAACAAGGTGTTTTTGTTACTATATGTTGATGATGGGCTCCTTATGTCGAAATCAAATTATTCACTAAATAAAGTAATGTGTGAATTAAAGAAAAACTTTAAAATCAAGCAGTGTGATCGAAACTACTTCGTAGGACTACAAATTGAGAGATCTGAAGAATCTATTATCATCCACCAGTCAAAATACATTGAACGATTGTTATATAAATTTAATATGCAAGGAGCTAACCATAGTATTATTCCAGTTGATCCTCATACTTCACTGGAGAAGGGAACTGAGACCCAGGATAACAATATTCCCTATAGAGAGGCCGTGGGCTCACTGATGCATCTGGCTGTGGTAAGCAGGCCCGACATTATGTATGGAGTTAGCCTGGTGAGTATATTTCTCAATAGTTTTGATCACACACATTGGAATCTCGTTAAGAAAATATTGAAATATTTCAAAGAAACTAAGAACTATGGTCTGTGTTATACAGCATCACAACAGAACAAAGCTGATTATGCAAAGGACAATTCTACACGAAAATCTTTGCCTGGTTATGTGTTTATAATAAAATGGAGCTGCAATAACATGGGCAACACAACGCCAGCAAAGCGTTGCATTATCCACAACAGAAGCTGAGTTCATGGCTGCTTGTTCTGCATCTAAAGAAGCTATGTGGTTAAAAGGACTGTTAGTTAACATTAGTGAATATAATCAAGATTCAATTTGTTTGAATATAGACAATCAGAGTGCAATCTATTTAATTAAACATTTTGATTATCATATGCGTTATAAATATATAGGAGTGCAATATAATTTTGTTAAAGATAAATATGCTGAAAAAAAATAGACTTAAATTATGTTTGTACTAAAGAACAATATGCTGACAGACCAAAGCTCTACCTAGAGACAAGTTTCAGTATCTTTGAAGTTAAATTGGTGTTCAGAAATTTAAAACTGATTAAACTTGTTTAGAATAGTTATTACAAAATCTTTGGTGAGAGCATGGCAAACTAAATTTGAATGTAAATTATTATTTATGTTTTGTAAAATTAACTTCAGTAATGGGTTCAAATTAGGTGAGAGTGTTGTATTAGTAAGTTGAACACCACTACTTTACCGGTTATTGTTAACACCACTATTAATGTTCACTCTATGGTTGCATCACTGTCTGTGAAATTCGCTCAGTAGATAAAGGCCCTACTTCCATTTTAGTGCCGTAAAACGGTGACTTTCTAGAGCCTACTCCTTGGTAACAGCTAAGGTAAAGGTTTTGAAAAAAAGATATTTTTATTATTGATTCATGTACTTTACGTATTCATGTACTGTCGTATTTCAATGTGACTAATAAACTGCCTTAAAAAAAAATTTTTTTTCTCGCTACTCTATTCGCTATTTTGCCTACTCCTCTTAAACGGCTATGATACTCGTATTTTAAAATATTTTCACACAGAATCATTGTTTGTTGGCGGTTTTTTTTAATGTGACGTTGCTTATCTAAATCAAAAAATATTTTTCAAAGAAAGTCTTACAAAGTAAGGTCAAATCCGTCAAATGTATATATTCTGGCTCTCTACGGGGTCGGAGTCAGTCGCACGTTAGCATTGGGATGGGCCGGCTGTGTCGCTTGCTGCTCCGCCGTGCTATGTTCGGACTAAGCGAATAGGTTCGTGTCTGATAACTTTTTCAAGTCAAGATTTTTTTTGTCAATTTTTCTATTACCACGTGAGTTTTGGTTTCGGCCGAAACTGCAAAGGGAGCCGAACGGTCGGTAACGGTTTCGGCTTTAGCTAAGAATCGTGTTTCGGTCGGACACTATAAAAACACAACCTTTTTTAGCAGTAGGGTTTCAAAGAAGCCTTACTTACCATCTTCTTATTCTCCTGATTCTTCCAGCAGAGGTTGGCGAGCGTCCGTACGAGCGCCGCCTTGAAGCCGAATGCGACATGACGCTCCACCGTCTCCACACTCGTGATGGCCTTCTTTGGAGTCGTCATGTCGATCGCACCTAACCTGCAAATACAAAACATCCTGTGCGTATTCCCAATTCATACTAGTAATACAGGATTATTGGTAACTTGATGTATTCCCGGCAGGACGTAATAGTGCTATTTGCAACAATTAAGCATGCGAGATTTTTTCTGTAGTTTTTGAAAATTTTCCCAGAATTCGTTAGCAAACATAATTTTAGTTGAAAACTTGGATTTTCTCGAAACTTAATTGTTAGAAATAGGTTACATTTGTCACGTTGCGGAGGTCGACGGTGTGGTGACACGAAGAGGAGGGTCGTAGGAGTGACACGCAGAGGAGGGACGTAGAGTAGGAGTGGGATGAAGATAAACCACGACGAGTTCAGGCGTATATTTTATTATTCACAGACGGCTAGATTTTATGTAGCACTCACTAATCGTACGTACACCATATACTGTGATTAGGTACATATTTAAATTTGTATTATTGACAGGACACATGCCTACACATGCCTGAATCTGCCAACTCTTGAAAGCTGGTAACTGTCAGTTATTGAAGAGTAGGAAAAAATGGCAATGTCAGATAGAAGCTCAGTCTAGCTCGGCAGCTGAATTTGAACTGATCTTAAATATTAAAACAAAGGCTAGACAGAGAAGGCAAGTAATATTTGAATTTGAAATTTAAAAAAAGGTAGGCAAGAACGTAATTTGGAATAGAGGTCATAAAATAAACAAGGCACACTGCCTTGTTACACATTATCACGTCCGGCCGAGAATACTACGAGTTACCCAAAGGCCTGTAGGTACAATAGAAGCTCTGTTTAGTATTTTATAACGCCTAGACCACCAATTTTGATGAATTTTTGGTAAGGAGACATTGGACCTTGGAGAAGAACATAGGATACTTTTTATCACGCGAGGGACGCCGCTGGCAGAAGGTAAAAGAAGTATTTCATTAAACGGTAGATTTTATAGCAACACTTCGCCAGTATTCAAATTCTAAGCTATATGAGGCGAGTTTACAGCAATTAAACCAAAATAACTTTGTAAAAATCAAACTACTAAAAATCTTGATAAAAAGTCTCAACAACTCTTTTCTTAATCTGAAAATCAAACCATCATAATTTCCAAATCGGATTAAGCGTTCTTACTCCTCGAATAGCGCCTTAATAGACACGTTTAACAGCACCGGTGACGACTCATGAAACCAAATACGTATTTTACAAAAAAAAAAGAATGCATCTTACCTGGTCTTGACACCTTCAGGAGAGTCAATCTTCACCGAAGGCACCTTATTAGTGGCTTCATCAGAAATCTTAACTTCCTTGGCAGGTTCGCTCTTCTTCTCTGCAGTAGCTGTGTCCCCGCGAGTCTTCTCTGACGATATACCAAGAATCTTCTGCAACTGCTCGCTAAGATCGAAGTCCGTTGATAAGTTCTGACTTTTCTTTACCTCCTTAGGAGTATCGGGCGACTCTTTTTGCGACTCCGATTCAGGTACACTATCAGCTAAGGGAGGAGAAATCTCGCTTGGGGAGGCTTTAACTTCACATTTCAATTCCTCTTTCGAAATGTGTATTTCTGTAGGAGGATCATTCGGTGAACTGTCTTGGGATTCAGTTCTGCTTGTCGGCTGAAGATCCAACCTCGGTTGCATTGCTACGGGAATCATTTCAGCTATTGTATTCATACTACCGTTTGGCGACGCGGAATCTATGATCAAAGGAGGTTCATTGTCATCGCCTATATCAATTTTATGTTCTAAGCTTATCCGTCTTGTGGGCAAAGGCACGCGGTCATCATTCTTTGGGACCGAACTACTTCGTTTGTACGCGACTTTGGACATATCTGCATCGATTTTAACACCGACATTCGAGTTGCTTCTACCGTTTTTCACTTCAGGGTATGAGTCGGCGAATTTGAGGGGTTGCATATTATCTACTGCGTCGAATTTGTCCATGAATGAAGGGTTCTCGTTACACTCAAAGTATTGTTCGCTGCTTTCAGATTCCGTGCATTCCGATGTGGTTTCGTTGCACGAGAGCATGTTGTCGGCTGAATCGTTTTTAGTTAAGGGATCTGTAATTGGTAATAGATACGTTAGTTTTGTGCGAATTGGTGGGATGTCCACCATGTACCGGAGGCGCACCGCTGTATGTCTAATGTTCCGATAATGGTGTACCTACTGTAGCGTAACGCTACAAAAACCCTCATTGCATCTCGCCTTTTCGGACAAGCTGAACGGTTACAAAAAAAAATATTTTTAAACCCCGAAAGCTCTAAAAAATAGTCGAAAAAGAAAGTTTGGCATGAGACAGACTTAAAAAAATTCGGTGACACGATCATCATGTTTTAAGGAATTATTTGCGGATTTATTTTAAAGTTATACCCGTTTTTCTTATGTATACCGTTTAATTAGCGTCGTTTCACCAACGCACATTATTAGCGACGAATCTTAGAACATCAAATAGGTATTGATGTAAGTTTATTTAAATGGTTAACTAATCATTAATTGCCATATTTAAATTATTAAAGTAAAAGAAAAATTAGTAAAATTAATAAAGTCAACAACTTTTACTATATGGCAAGTAGTGACTACGGTATAAAACTTTACCATAAAAATACTCATTTGTTTGTTTATTTCTTATGTTTTCATAATGTTATAATAAAGAACTATTTGTATAGTTGTTAGGTTATCAATTGTCAAGTATAAGTAATGAATAAAACTATAGAATTATATAGAATAACTAACTTGTGCAAATCTTAACCGTAAACAATAAATAAACGTGTAACTTAAATTATTAATAATGTTACTATGATGAAACTATGTAGTTAGACTACATAAGAAAGCAGAAAATACATATTTCTATACATATAATAAATCTGTAGAAAAGTCATTTTTGTACATTGAAGAAATTGAAACAAAAAATAGCCAGCGTGTGAAAAGATAAGTAACAGAACCCATTTCCATCATTTTTAAAATTTTTGTCTGTTTGTCTGTTTGTCTGTTTGTTTGTGCGCACATCACGTAAAATCTACGAATTCAATGCTGACAATGTTTATATACAAAAATTATACGCAAGTTGAGGATTAACTTAGTTTTTGTTTCATCGAAATCGGTTCACTCTATCAAAAGATATGATTAATTTAGTGAGTTCAAGAAGTAAAATATTACGTTACGCAATTAAGTATAGTACTTGCAACGACATCTTAAGACTAAAAATAGAACTAATGTTGATAGTTGAAATCTAAATCCGATAGATGGCGTTGTGCAAATGACGTCATTTTCTGAATCGCGGTGTTAAGATTTTCCGCGCGAGGATGACGTCCACCGTGTTTACTAGGCAAATTGGGTTTCGTTAGGTGTCTTAAAAGTTCTTGCGTGTGTCGTAAAAGTTCTTTGGTTGCTTGGTTTATCGATTTTCTAAATTGGTCGAAAAAAAAGTATTTGCTTATCTTATTGGTTTCGTTTGGTCAACTTTGGTCATTGGTTTGAAGTACGAAGTAAAGATTGTATTTGATTTACTTCGTAGTTTGAATCCAATAGTGCCAATCGTTATACAGTAAGTTAGTGTTGCCAATTCGTTGAGTCACGACCACGAACAGACGATACGTTGTCACACTAGACTGTTCGACGCACCGATCTTTTAAGTTTGTAGGCTATTCAGTCATAAGTGTTGTTAGTTTTGTTTATTGCTTTAATTTTCCTTGAAAATGCCTCAAAGAAAAAAAACTAACCTTTCGCTGCGTAGCCGAAATGCGAAAAGGATGAGACTTTGTAGGTCTCAGGAATCGGAAGAAGATCGTGAAGCACGGTTATCTGCTAACCGAGAGCACATCGCTCTTTCACGTGAATCGGAAACGTTCACCGAAAGGGAGTCACGTTTAAGTTCACAAAGAACACGGACCGCGACTTTGCGGTCTCAAGAGAGTATCCAGGAACGCGAAGACCGGCTGTCTGCTGATCGGGAGCGCCACTCTCTCTCACGTGAGTCAGAGACATTCACAGAAAGGGAGTCGCGCTTAAGTTCGCAAAGAACTCGGACCGCGACTTTGCGTTCTCAAGAGAATATCCAGGAACGCGAAGTTCGGCTGTCTGCTGATCGGGAGCGCCAGTCTCTCTCACGCGAGTCAGAGACTTTCACAGAAAGGGAGTCGCGCTTAAGTTCGCAAAGAACTCGGACCGCGACTTTGCGTTCTCAAGAGAATATCCAGGAACGCGAAGTTCGGCTGTCTGCTGATCGGGAGCGCCAGTCTCTCTCACGCGAGTCAGAGACTTTCACAGAAAGGGAGTCGCGCTTAAGTTCGCAAAGAACTCGGACCGCGACTTTGCGTTCTCAAGAGAGTATCGAGGAACGCCAAGCACGTCTGTCATCTGACCGAGAGCGACACGCTCTCTCGCGCGAGTCTGAATCTCTCTCCCAAAGAGAAGAACGATTACAAATAGCTAGACATAACTATGTAGGTGTACAAAGAAACAATGAAAGTTATCTTGCATCTGAAAGGGAAAGAATAGATGAACTAAGACGAGCAGAAACAGCAGAACAACGTCAATCTCGCCTAGAAATAGAACGAGCTCGATACCATATGAATAGAGAAACAAATAGCGGAGCTGATGAGTCCATGGAAAATGACGATGCAAATATTTTATTACCTTGGGACAATAGGGAAAAATCAGGGTTCACATATTCGTCTAGAATTAATTATGCTGGCTTTACTTTCGTGGGTGACATGAGAGAAATTTGTAATTTTTGTCATGCTTTGAAATGGAGGAAAGACACAGATGGAATGTGCTGCTCAAATGGAAAAATTGTTCTTCCAAATTTCCAAGATCCACCACACTTACTTAAAAGTCTCCTGAATGGCGATCATCCCCAGTCGAACCGTTTTTTGGATAATATTCGTTTATATAACAGTGCTTTCCAAATGACTTCCTTTGGGGCAAAACAAATAACGGAAGGACCGTTCATGCCAACCTTCAAAGTACAAGGTCAAGTTTATCACCTTATTGGATCTTTGCTGCCAGAAAATGAACCCAAATTTCTCCAAATTTATTTTGTATCCGATTACACGCAACAGCTCAATGTTAGAAATCACAATTTTCCCCAGCTCAATGCTGAGCTTTTGGGTCAACTTCAAGAATTGCTGCATCACGTTAACCAGTACGTTCGTGAATTCAAAGCTGCATTGGAGTCAATTCCACAAGGCAGCAATGATTTCAAAATTGTTATAAGTGCCGATAGACGTCCTGTGGGTGAACACCGTGGAAGACACAATGCACCCGTCGCAGATGAAGTTGCAGTTGTTTTAGTCGACCAGGAGTGTGAGAGACGTGATATCGTGTTGCGTACACGCGACGATCGCCTTCAACGCATTTTGGAAACCCACCGAGCTTACGACGCCCTGCAATATCCACTAATTTATTGTCATGGTGAAGATGGGTACAATTTTGGGCTGTACCAAGTGAACCCTACTACGAGAGTCACTAATTATCAAAAAAAAATATCTGCTCAACAATACTATTCCTACCTTTTACAAATAAGGCAAAACAGTTTCGTATATTTGCAACGATTTCGTGGTTTGTTCAGCCAATTTATTGTGGACATGTACGCAAAAATAGAAACTGAACGTTTAGTGTATATTCGCACTAACCAGCGACGGTTACGCGCTGAAGAATACGTGCACTTGCGGGACGCCATGCAATCAGATAATAACGTCGAAAACTTGGGTCGATTGGTTATTTTGCCATCCAGTTTCACAGGCGGTCCGCGGTATATGCACGAACGAACGCAAGATGCTTTTTGTTACGTCCGTAAATACGGCCGGCCGGACCTTTTTATAACATTTACAACAAATCCAAAGTGGACGGAGATTTGCCAGGCACTTCTCACAGGACAGGCGTCATACGACAGACATGACATTATTGCTAGGATTTTTCATTTAAAACTCAAAGTCTTGATTAATCTACTTACAAAGGAGAAAGTTTTCGGTTCAACTCTTTGTTTTATGTATAGCGTCGAGTGGCAAAAGCGTGGTTTACCCCACGCGCACATTCTTCTGTGGCTGGAAGAAAAAATTCGTCCCGATGCTATAGACAGTGTCATAAGTGCAGAATTTCCGGACTATAATGCAGATCCGATTTTGCATGACATAGTAAAAACACATATGGTTCACGGGCCATGTGGCCTCTTAAACAGGGAATCACCGTGCATGAAAGATGGTCAATGCTCAAAAAAATACCCCAGAGCACTGAAAGAACTAACTATGGCTGGGGAAAATGGGTATCCGCAATACCGGCGAAGATCACCGTCACAAGGTGGTTTCACAGCTACTGTCAGATTCCGTGGACAAGAAATTATTCTAAATAATAGTTGGGTGGTACCGTATTCTCCAGTTTTGTCAAACGCTTTTCAAGCACACATTAATGTTGAAATTTGTAATAGCGTCGAATCTATAAAATATATATGTAAAAATATGTTAATAAAGGTAGTGATCAAGCCATGATAGCACTAAGAAATAACAACCAATTTGATGAAGTGACAAGGTATCAATCTGGCCGATACATAAGCTCTTCGGAGGCAGTTTGGCGCATTTTGAGTTTCCCTATTCATGAAAGGTATCCGCCAGTCATCCATCTTGACGTGCACCTGGAAGGCGGGCAGCGAGTTTACTTTCAGCCAGAAAATGTGGCAGAAAGAATGAACAACCCAAGACAAACCACCTTGCTCGCATTCTTTCGCCTTTGCGAAAGAGACAATTTCGCTAAGTCTCTGTTGTACAATGAAGTGCCACATTATTATACTTATAACAAGCAGCAAGGTGTTTTTAATCGCAGGAGACGTGGAACTGCTGTAGAAGGCGAGTCCGGCATTTTTAAAGAACACGTGATTGGAAGAGTATACACGGTGCACCCAAATAATGCAGAGTGTTATTATTTACGCCTTCTTCTTCACACAGTGCGAGGACCTACTTCTTTTGCTGAGCTCCGCAAAGTGGACGATATAGAATATCCCACATTTCAAGCTGCTTGCCGCGCACGGCATTTATTAGATGGCGATCAGCATTGGGATGATGCTTTAGCCGAAGCATGCGTCAGTGATAGTCCACATCGTTTGCGCCATTTATTTGCCATTTTGTTGACATTTTGTGGCCTATCGGACGCTGGGCAGTTGTGGCAAAAATATAAAGACGCGTTTGCCGAAGATTTTTTGAGACAGCAAAATATAAATAGTGAAACTTCTGACCAAGTACGTGAAAGCTGCCATAATAGGGCTTTGCTGGCTATACAAGATATAGTTACAAGTATAGGAGGGAACCCCCTCAGTCAATACGGCTTGCCGACACCGACAGTTGGTGGGGAACGAATTAATAGGGAGTATACATCTGAAATAAATTACAACCCCGAAGAGTTAGCAGAAATATTGCGAAATGGCTGTTCAAATTTGACGACAGAACAACGTCAAATCTTTGATAGAGTATGCTGTAGTGTAGAACATTCATTAGGAGAAATGCTGTTTTTAGATGCACCTGGTGGAACAGGTAAAACTTTCCTCACTAAAGTTATCTTGGCTCAAATAAGGAGCCAAAACAAAATTGCCCTTGCCGTCGCTTCCTCAGGAATAGCTGCCACTTTATTACCAGGAGGAAAAACTGCACATACAACATTTAAAATACCAATCGACTTGGACCGCACAGAAAACCCTGTTTGCAACGTGTCTCGCAATAGTGATAAAGCAAGGGTTTTACGCGATTGCGCCCTTATCGTTTGGGACGAGTGTACGATGGCAAATCGTAAAGCTGTGGAAGCTGTAGATAGAACGTTGCGAGATATAAGACAAAATGACCGACCGATGGGAGGCTTAACGGTGCTATTCTGTGGAGACTTCAGGCAGACACTCCCTATAATACCCAGAGGAACGAGGGCCGATGAAATAGGTGCCTGTTTAAAGAGCTCTATTTTATGGCGTAGTGTCATATTAACTAATTTGAGCTTTAATATGCGAGCATATTTGGGAGGTGACGCAAACGCGCAGGTTTTCTCAAATTTACTACTTCAAATTGGTAACGGCACATACCCGACTCAAGAAGGAGGTAAAGTAACTTTAGTCGAAAGCCTGTGTTCTTCTGTTGCCTCACAGCAGGAACTCATTTCCTCTGTATACGGAGATCCATCAGAGATCTCGAACCATGACGCTGCTTGGCTATGCCAACGAGCTATTTTGGCACCTCGCAACGACCAAGCAGCAGCAATAAATTCTCAAATATTGGTACATGTTTCTGGAGAAAGTAGGGAATATTTATCTATTAACACGGTTTTAGAAGAAGGAGATGCCACCCACTATCCAGTAGAGTTTTTAGACTCTCTAAATACACCAGGTCTTCCAGCACACAAAATTTATTTAAAAGTCGGAGTACCAATCATTCTACTCAGAAATTTAAGCCCACCAAAACTATGCAATGGAACTCGGTTGAGAGTAACAAATCTCCAACGAAATGTCATCGAAGCCGAAATCTTAACAGGTTGCGGCTCCGGTGATGTTGTTTTCATTCCCAGGATACCCATTATCCCCAATAATTTTCCGTTTACTTTCAAACGTGTGCAATTTCCTGTAAGCCTCTGTTACGCTATGACTATTAATAAAGCCCAAGGCCAGACGTTATCCGTTGCGGGTGTAGACCTTACTTTTGATTGTTTTTCACACGGCCAACTCTATGTTTCTCTATCACGTGTTAGCAACCCAAACAACCTTTTTGTATATGCTCCGGGTAATTCCACCGCTAACATAGTATATAGAGAAGCATTAACGTAATCAACTATACCAAAGTCAGGACTCTTATCTAAATCATCAAAAAGGTGATATACTCTTATCTAAACGACGTTGTTTTGTTCTCGACAACCACGCGAACGAAGTCGCGGGCACAGCTAGTTAGATAATAAGTGTCATAAAATAACCTGTTTTTTCTCATCTTAACTCTACGGCGTCTGTTTTACGACTGAGCAAGTTGGTGGCGCTGCAAGCGGTTTTGCAGTGGTGAAGTGGGGAACGGGGTCATATTTATACGTGCAAAACTTGGTCCTCGCGTGCCAGCGCCATGTGACGTCGTAGAGTAACGATGTATACAGGGTGTAAGGTACATAAACGCATATACGTGTACCAGTGATTCAGTACATGATTCTGGACCCCCTAGCGTTGGAATTTTTCGTCGGCTTTTTCCTAATTTTTGAAATAAAAAATCTGCGTTGTTTTTTACATTAAACTGTATACAATCGTTATAGCTATCTACCTCAATGACATTTTTAATTAAAAAATAATTATTTCGCTTTTTTCGCAAAAAAACGCAATGTAAATAAAATTACAAGAAGCTCTCTGCTCAGCTGATTTCCTAAGTTCACCGGAGGTCATCGCGGGCCTAGTAGGTACGCACGAGTTAAGGAACCCCAATCTACCAATATTAGCTTTGTCAGCCTTAAGTATTTATTAGACATATTATTTCTAAATATTCCATTGCTTGATCAGCACTCAGAATAATCTGGGACATGCGTCATCTCTGATCACGTTATGCATGTACTACGTTAACAATAAAGTTAGTATATATAAGATGAATATTTTATTAGATTAATTTAATTTCTGTTTAGCTGTAACTCTGTCGGAATAAAGTTATTTTTTAAATACTTCCGTTGTCGCTTACTTAATTCACGCAATATCGGCCAAAAACCGCCGACGTTCATTTGTCGGCAAATGCTCATACAGAACTATGAATCTAACAGACGCGACACGTTAGGCATTTTAAGTGTCTACAAAAATTGATATCCCATTGACTACTTTTATTTGAACTTATTTTGAGGGGAGGTTATTTTTATAAACCTTCATCGAAATAAGTAAAGAAGATCTAAAAAAATATGTAACAGTTTAGACATAATTCTTGAATACATTTTTGTTATCAACAAAGTTAAGTAATACAATACAACAACGTTACTTACTCATTTCGTTAAAACCACATTCCTACATTTCGTATACCTACGTCAAAATAATTACTGAGTGAGTAGGTGGTAAGTACAACTTAATGCGATTGTACAGTCTATCAATTTCATTTATCTATGCGGTCTATGAGCTTGTCGGCAAATTCAAAAGCGTACCTACGCTAATAAATAAAATTTTATTTCTTTAGCATTTCACCGACGACGAATTTTTGTCAGTTTCGTGTTTACGTTCATCGCAAACGGATGTGCAGTTGGTAGCGAATTTAGGTTGTTATCGTAAAGTTATCAAAAACAAGTTATTTTATGTGTTTGTTAGTGTATGTGTGTTTTTGTTTTGCTTGTTGTGTGTGAGAGTGTTTTTAAACAACACCTCAGTGCCCAGGAAAATGCTCATGCATGAAGCACGTAGGCGCCTCCCTCGTAAGAAATGAACGAACTTTAAGGTGAGTTGATTCATTAGTTAAGTACACGGTTGCCAACCGCGTCTCCGACAGAGGTATTCGTGGTTGGCGAGCGGCAGAGCTGTACCTAAGAAACTTCAAAATTCAAAATCACCAAGGTCACTTCTGTAGGGACGCGATTGGCGACCGTGTAGCAGGCGCTTTATTTACATTCCTGGAGCGCAATGTAGGTACTTACAAGCTTCTTTATTATTATCTATCCTAATCTTTATCTAACCTTATCTTCAGTATTCTTGAGGGATTAAAAATGTATGTGATATCAATGTTGTCATCATTAGAATACACAGTTATAGGTGCCACGGAACATTATACGTTTCGATGTGCAGCATTCGCAGCATTTGTCGTTTTAAACGTTTTACGCACGTATGCGCTTATGTCTATTAAGTATCTGATCTAGTTATTTATCACATCGATCGGAAACATCGACGTAAATGCATTTTTATCACAAAGTAGAAAGTATATTTAGGTACAAGCGCATAACGGCGCGACCACCTGTGTCTGTGTAGGTAACTACGTAATACCACGTACTACGCGCTCGCGCGCCTACATTCATTGCGAAGCGTTGAGATCGCATTGTTCACAATACATTGCGTGCTTGAAAATGTCAATTTCTGTAATCGATCATTACCGAGATTAATGACTATCATAATTTTGTTACTGACATTAGGTGTAACCTTTTCGCGAAGTTTGCGGTATCTTGTTCCTTACAGCATGTATATCAAATGAAAGCTTGTAAAAGGTACTTTAATAAAAATAGAGAGCCAGCTCAGGGCTTTTGTATGTAACAGAAATAATAGAAAAATGTAATCGGGGATGAGGAAAAAGGATCGCTGGCCAGCTTAAAATTTAGTCTTTTGTACTGCTGGATTTTTACTGCAATACAGTTTGAATCCAGCAATATAAAAGTAAACTTGAAGAAGTAAATACTCCAAAGCCCCTCTACCAGCTTCTCAAGTATATCCCGCCAGCAAATCACTTTTATTGTCTTGTTGTATTTATGTGCTCACTTGATTACTATATTGTTGTGTTTATGTACCCAGTAGATTGTTTTGTTTATGTAACTTCTTGCTTGATTACTATATTGTTGTTTTTTGTACCTATTCGTTATTACTGTATTGTTGTGTTTATGTACCTTTCTAGATTACTATATTGTTGTGTTTTATGTGCCTACTTGTCTAATATATCATTGAACCATTTCCTGATTACTATATTGTTTTATTTTATGTGTCTCCTTGAATAACAATATATGTACCAACAATATGTGTGGGTTATCATCGTCACTACTTGGATGGTAATAAAGGTACTGTCGTTGACAACAATACATGAGTGTTATTATCAACACCATTAGGACAATAATACAGGTACTATCATCAACAGCAATATATGTGTACTATCGTCATCACCACTCGAATACATTAAAGGTACTATCGTTGACAGCAATATATATATGCACTATCTACAACACACATGTTTTGGTATTTCTTTCTATGAATAATTTGATACTTACGTATTTGTCATTTTCTTATTTCATGTAGTCTCGCTCTCAGTGATATCTTAAAGACACCTATTGGTTACGTAGTTTAAATCGTCCATTTCTTTGTCTTAGCTGCCGGTATCAGTCGAGTGTAAGCCGATTACTCCGTCCCCCTAGCTCCAGTTTGGATTTCTGAAACCATTCGCTGTGCCGAGTCTTTCGGAAGAGGATATTAGACGGGCTCACTGAGTATTGAAGTGCCTGTCCTCCAGTGGAGTTATTTCCTGCCTGCCCGTAAAACAAGGTACAATAGTGATGTCGACGGGCTTCATCGCTAGGCGCTGATCGCCTACGTGTCAATCAATCAATCAACCCAAACTATCGCAGTCCACTGCTGGACACAGGCCTCTCCCAGGCTCCGCCACAACACCCTATCCTCCGCCTTCCGCATCCAGACTGTACCAGCCACCTTCTTAAGGTCGTCGGTCCATCTAGCTGGGGGGCGTCACACACTACGCTTGCCGATACGCGGTTTCCACTCCAGGACTCGTCTGCTCCAGCGGCCATCGGTCCTTCGACAAACATGACCAGCCCACTGCCACTTCAGTTTGCTTATTCTGCAAGCTATGTCGATTACTCCGGTTCTTTTCCGGACAACTTCAATCCTGATTTTATCCATCTAAGAAACTCCTAACATAGCCCATTCCATAGCGCGCTGAGCGACCTTGAATTTGTGGACCAGCCCGACCGTCAGTGTCTACGTTTCGGCACCGTATGTCATAACGGGCAGGACGCACTGGTTGAAAACCTTAGTCTTCAAAAATTGCGCGATAGGGGACGATCTTGAATCTGGACAGTGATCGTGGCAGCGTCATACAGAAATCTCAACACTTCGATGTAACGCAAGTCAATTCGGCATCGTTGCAAAAAAGCCAGAACTGCCCATATTTCGATGGAGTCGAAGGCTTTCTCGTAGTCCACAAATGCCATACACAGCGGCTGGTTGTACTCCGCGGTCTTCTGTATAATTTGCCGAACAGTATGGATGTGGTCCACGGTACTGAAGCCTTTTCGAAAACCAGCTTGTTACGGTGGCTGGAACTCGTCAACAGCTCGCCTCGAGAACAGCTTGTAGACGTGGCTCAGAAGAGAGATGGGTCTATAGTTCTTCAGCAAGGTTTTGTCACCTTTTTTGAAGAACAGAACCACCGCACCTCGGCTTCACGCCTCAGGCGTTGTACCTTCTTGGATGACGGAGTTGAAGAGACTCACTAGCTCTCTCAGGACTGGAGCCCCGCCCGCTTTAAGGAGCTGTCGTTATTCCGTCATCACCAGGTGCATTGTTGTTCTTTAGCTGTTCGAGAGCCGCCCTAATCTCGCACTGGTCGACATCCGGGATGTCCTCCGTGTAGTGACGCGTTAATTCGGCTCGATGGTCATCTGCACTATGTTCCGCTGGTTTCACCGTCCGCGTTGAGTATAGGTGCCCGTAGAAATCCTCGACCTCCTCGAGTATCTCGGACTTTGTAGTCACGATTCTGCCATCCGCAGTTCTTAGTTTCGTCAGATGGGACCTTCCTAACTGTTGAGCGAACACTTTCGACCCTCGGTTCTACTCAATCGTGACTTTAATGTCGCGGGTGTTGGAGCACCGAAGGTCGCGTCGCGTCAGCTTTGAGCTAATTTTTAGGTTTAAGGCCCTCTTATCTGACGCAGACAGCTGCGTGGATGGCAACACTCGTCTTTCCCTCATTAGTACGAGTCTCTGAGGAAAGTTTGGACATCTTATTTTTCCGCTGCGACGGGAATAGTCTGCGCGACACGTCGCGTAGTGCTTTGACCACCTCGTCGGCCTTCTCGCCAACAGTGCTGCCTGTGGTTTAAACAGGTCAAATCGATTTTGAAGTTCCAGTTGGAACTTTTCGAATCCTATAACAGACTGGAGCTGCGTAGGTCGGAGAGTAGGCCTCATCATGCGGATTCTCTCAGCTCGAATATTGATATTTAGAGTGCCTC
The DNA here is from genome assembly GCA_951329385.1 of Polia nebulosa. Classification (NCBI taxonomy): domain Eukaryota; kingdom Metazoa; phylum Arthropoda; class Insecta; order Lepidoptera; family Noctuidae; genus Polia; species Polia nebulosa. The sequence goes on from OX589587.1 coordinate 56,987,183, forward strand.
GGACAAGCCTGTGATCGCTTCCGGTGTTAAACCTGCTGATCACGGAAACATCTGTAAATGTGCCTTTTATCTGTCATGATGAAGTCTATCTCGTTTTTAGTCACGTTATCAGGGCTCTGCCAGGTGCACTTCCTTTGGGGTTTCTTTTCGAAGAAAGAATTCATCAAGAAGAGCCCCCGCGACTTTAAAAGTTGACTAGCATTTGCCCCCTGTGATTCCTGCGCCCCATGCCAAACGGTCCGACTTTCGATTCGCCGCGTTCTTGTACTCCCACTTTGGCATTGAGGTCCCCCATAACAACGCTGTAGTGGGCCTTTCTCGTACTGTGCATTGCCTTGGCAATATCCTCGTACATGGCCTCAACTGTCTCGTCAGAGCATGTCGAAGTTGGCGCATATACCTGTATCACTTTCAGGTAGTACCTTTCAGTGAGTTTTAGCACAAGGTACGCTACCCGTGCCGACACACTACTGATTTCCACAACGCTGCTAGTGAGTTCCTTGTTGACCAGGAAGCCAACACTGCCTTGGGAGAGCTGATTACCTTCGCGGAAGTAGAATAGGTGACCTGACTCCAGGGTTATCGTGTCCTCCCCCTGTCTTCGGACTTCAGATAACCCCAGTATTTGCCAGTTAATGTGACCTAGCTCCACCTCAAGTTCAGCAAGGTGATGGTCCAGCCTCATCGAACGACCATTGTACGTAGCCAGATGTAGTCGTCGTCGTCATTGGTAGCCTATACCGTCACCCGGGGATTCTTCGCACCCTCCGTCCCGCCGTTACCGTGACCGCTACCTTGACCAGGAATAGCGAGAACCACCGGGAACTGGGGGCCGTTATTATGGCACTTTAATAATTTCATGGGAGGTTCAATGCCCGTAATTACCACGCTGAGCAAGCGGGTTGGTGACCGCAGAGCCAATCCTATCGCAACGATGACGCTGCTGCTCGTCATCGCTCTGGAAAGGATGGCTTTACGGATGGTTATACCGCCATCGGTCGGTCGCCAGCGCCTCGTCCGTCAGTGGCAGGGTGCACCGCGCGCAGCTGAGCTTGACATTTGGGGAGTCCGGATGTTGTGTGCTCCCCCTCACACCCCGCCTACGTGTGACGGATGTATTTTATTTTCTGCTAGTTTACGCTTTAACTGACTAATTTAAGCGAGCATCCTTTAAGTAGTTCGTATGTTTAGAATTTAGAGAAAATTAAAACCAGGCCCTGATATAGTCTCACACCTGGTCTTACTAGCTAAATGCGGGTGTACTATTTATATTATAGTATCATCATTCTGCTGCCCTTATCCCAATTTATTTGGGGTCGGCGCAACATGTCGTTTTCTTCCATACTCCTCAATTAGTAGTCATCATTTATATTATAGTATGATGTATGTTTATCTTATAGTTGTTTTAGCGTTTAATGATCTCCTCCACCTATTAAAAAAAAACAACCAAAAATAGTATTGTTTGCTGACGATACTTCCTTAATTTTAATTTGAACTGGCGTTTCACAAATCTTGGCGACGTAAATAACGCCCTACAGCAGGTCTAAAACTGGTTCACTGCTAATAATTTAGTATTAAATAGAAAAAAAAACTAAGTGCATAAGACTTGCTTTACCCGAATGTTAAAAGAAATAGTTGTGACATAGTATTGAATCTATGGGGACGATCGGGCTGCAGACATTAGGTTTATGTTTATTCTGCAGAAAAGAATTATCAGAGCCTTCTATATCTCTTCAATCGAATCTTCGCAGACGCGATTCTCTTAGGGAGCTGTTTAAGGATATAAACATCATGACGGTACCTTGTCAGTAAATACACGAAAACATTAAGATGTTTCGAAAAATCTGTATCTCTTTATTATGATAAGTGACAGGCATAATTTGAATGCAAGAAATTGGAACAAATTAGTTCAATCTCGATTCAGTTTGGCTAAAATTCAAAATTCTTTTATGGAATACTGTGTAAAATTTTATAATAAAATAACACTAAATGAGACTATTCTACAACTAAATGAGACAAAATTTAAAAATGCATAAAACGCACACTATGTAGAAAAGCATATTATAAATTGGAAGATCCTTGATAAAAATGCTTGACTAAATGCTGGTCCTCCACAGCCACAGCCACGTGGGTCCACTAGTTAGTTCTTTTATATATATTTGGAAGAGATGCTCACCCTTTTATTTTTCTAGATATGGCTTTTTTATAATTTCAATTCAATTTTTTGGAGTTAATTAATATTATCCCTTTTAATTTTTTTTAAATGTGAGTACCATGGGGCATTATAATAATATTCCACAACTATCACACAACGCCATCTAGTCCCAAGCTAAGCAGAGCTTGTGTTATGGGTACTAGACAACTGATAAACATACTTATATATTTCTAAATACATACATATTATAGATAAATTACACCCAGACACAGAACAAATGATCGTGCTCATTACACAAACATTTGTCCTGGGTGGGAATCGAACCCACGACCTCCGGCATAGCAGTCAGGGTCACTAACCACTAGACCAACAGGCCAGTCAATGCTATTATGTCAGTTTTTTTTTATTTTTGACTTGGACGGGCATGACAGTTGAGAGTTTGTCATGCTCACACAAATGTCTCGCTGATCGTGCCGCGTGTGTCGGGTCATTCGGTTCCCTTCAAAATTGTTGAGCTAAGTAGTGCTGTTCCAAGCGTGATGTTCGTGAACGGGCGCCGTAGTTGAGTGGTCATCTCTAAACTGCTACTGGCTAATTTTAATCTTTATTTTTTTACTAACATTGTTCTGACATAATAGAAGCAACGTGATATAATATGTAACCGGGATTTGTAATAGATAACATGGTTTCAAAGATTGTCCATGGAGTTTCTTGCACGTTCTTCTCCATATAGATCTGAGCTTTGGAATTTGCAATTAACTTCATCTTTCTGACTGACCGACTTTTTTTTAAAGTCGGTCAGTCAGAAAGATGAAATTAATTGTAAATGCCGACAATTCAAAAGTGCCTGTAAATGGTTTATTTGAAATAAATGCTTTGAGTACACACAAATTACCCTTATCATGTCACAAAAAGTAACCTAGTTAACTAATGGCAGTCATTATTTTGTTTTTTTTCGGCGGTCAAGATCAATCTAATGATTCCTCATTTGTTAAGAAGAATAAGACATACATACTCTTGAAAAACGTTACCCTACTTCTGGGACAGTCGTGTAAAAAAATTAAAAGAAATACGAAACAAGAGCGAGCGGTAAATGAGAATAATGTATTTTACCTGCGAGCCTCTCGAATGTGGCAATGAACGGGAATTGTTTGTTACAAAATTATCCATGTTTGAGCATTCCATTTCCTAAGTACTCCATCATTGTAACGCTCATCAATTAGTTTCAATAGATTGTTGAAGTCGGTGTTTGTAGAGCCATGATTTTCAATTACACGGTTAGTCGGTTACCCGTTTTATCATTAACACCGTGAAGCTATACAATTTGAGTGCTTATTTCACACATTTCAGTAATAATACGATTAAAATTGTATAGTAGTCTTTATTCTTTAGTTCACATAGCTGATGCGGAAACACTGCCTGACCTGAGAAGCGAGCTAAGCGTGTAGCTCAGCCATCGCGGCAGTTTAGACTTTGGGTGAGGGAATAGATAGTGCACCTATGTTCTTGCACTATAATATCGCCCGCGCCTAGATAGCTAGTCTCCGCTAAGAGGACTAATATGTTTTTAAGAAACCACCCGCCCGTCACAACTTCCTTGTGTTATAGCTGAGAAGAAGAAGTAGCGCAACAAACTCCCCAGCAACGCATTTGTTAAGTTTGTCTTTGTCACTAGTGAGTGTTCTGAACAAAATTTTTTTATTCCTTCTTCTTCTTAACGCAATCTGTTTTAGGGCATTCAATAGGTTTATGATGGTTTGGTAATCCTGCACGGTATGCACCGTACATAAATATATGTTGTGTATGCTCATTAAAGCTAGTGTTTTTTTAGATAGTTGATCTTGGGGTGCCTTTATTTTTAATCTTACAAACATGATATATAAAGTCGTGTCACTATGCAAAGTCGTTGAAATTAGGAGCCTTTACATGTGTCTTTAAAATAACTGCCAAAAATTGGACGTATTATCACTACATATTATAAAACAAAGTCCCCCGCCGCGTCTGTACGCGATAAACTCAAAAACTGCTGAACCGATTTTCATGCGGTTGCACCAATAGATAGAGTGATTCATGAAGAAGGTTTAAGTGTATAATTTGAACCCGAGCGAAGATGGGGCGGGTCGCAAGTCATATTATTTAGGATACTACTACCGATAGCTTCGTATGATATTGGTGCCGATTCTCTTGTTCAATAACTAAACTAAAATTAGAGAATCGCTATCTTTTACTAAAAGGCAGTGCGAGAAAAGGACGGCTATAGCTATGAACTATGTTAGTTAGAGATGTCAAACTAGTTGACGCCTTCCGCTTTTCCGTGTTTTTAGTAGACATGTTTTTACGTGTACCCTTAATTTGTATGGTAATATCAGTTTAACTAAATTTTACAGCTCTAATTTACGTCCGTCTCTTTCTCATTTTATTAGAGAGAAAAAGACAGCAATAGTATAAATTAAGTCTAGTTTGTGCACAACAGAATCGGCGCCAATGTATCTGTTTGTTTCCCAAATAAAATAAATGCATACTGGTGTATGTTGTAGCGGAAATGGGTGGTCATATTTTAAATACCGTTTCTGCCCATAGAAATGAACAACTGTCTTCAACAAAGGAAAATACGTTAAGAATTTTGTTATTTGTCGAAATCTAGGTACTGTGGCGATTGTAGACACAGCCTTAACTTAGCGGGTCTGCGCCGGTCTTTGGGTGGCAGTTAAGAATATTGGAGAATCGTTCGAATGTTAAAAGAGTAGTTAGGTTTGATGATGACTTGAGTTCGCCCGATGGAAGAGGGCCCATGTATCTATTTCATCATTCTCCTGCCCTTATCCCAATTTATTTGGGGTCGGCGCAATATGTATTTTTCTTCCATACTCCTCTATTCATTCTCACATCTATCTATTTCTCAATCAATATAATAATCCTCAGTCTATCCCTCTTTCTTTCCTTACACTCCACATATAAGCCTCTAACACACCACACTCTCGCGTAGCCAGCGAGTGAGACAATCCCCCAAGCTATAGAGCACCCCTGGAGCCCTGCAGGCCTTACTGGAGCCCTGGGGTCTTACAAGTGGCGGCGAGCGCCGGGTAACGAGTGCCGCATGTAACGACATGCGAGGATAAGAGGAGTGTACAGAGGACAATCAAAGCTGAGTGGTTTTATTTAATACTAGTGTCACTTACATAAGAGAGTGAAAAATGTTGTTCTTCTCAGGCCACACATATCAAGTGTGCCTTGAGGAATTTATCGACGCGTTCGTGTCGATGGCCATTGCCAACGGGTGGCGAAAGAGTGATTATGCTCTCACACCGCTCATTGCTCGGACACCGCAACAAAATGGAATATCTGAACGAATGAACCGGACTATAATAGAAATGGCCCGGTGTATGTTACTAAGTTCAGATCTTTCCGCAGGTTTTTGGGCAGATGCAGTGGATACCGCGTGTTATATCAGGAATCGTTATCCTACAAGCAGTCTTTATGGTGATATTCCATATGAAAAATGGCTAGAGAAACCAGTGAAGATTGATTATATTCGAAAATTTGGTGCTAAGGTACATATTTTAAATAAAGATCCAAACAAGGATAAATTCACAGCAAGGGGAATTTTTGCCATCTTTGTTGGATATCCAAAGAATGCGAGAGGATATAGAGTATAGATTCCAGAGCGAAGAAAATTCATGGTTGCAAGAGATGTGAGATTTCACGAAAATGAATATTCAAGTCACGAAATCTCGACGCAAGAGCTATGACCGTCGAATGTTAAATAAGATACGGATAAAGAGTTCATTGAAATTGAGTTTTCAAAGTGTACTCAACCGGTAGAACATGATAATTAATTACAACAAGTAGACGATGAGATATGGAGCGAATGTCAAGAATATTTTGTAGAATCGAGAGGATGCGAACAGGATGAAGATACAAACCCTTCAAATAGTGATCATCTTGTTGAAGAATCGAGAACACTTGGAACACGTGGACATATTGATCAACAAAGGATGATAAAAAGAGCTCCTGGTCGACCCAAAATATTACGCACAGGTGGCAGGCCGTCCAAGGAAAATCTATCGAATGACCGAAGTTAAACAATCAATAAATTTTACTGATTCAAATGATGCTGCAGATTTTTAATAATAATAATTCCTTTATTTCAGGTAATTTCACCCATAACATTGCAAATCACAAATCAAATTCATTCACATCAAATAATCAATCAATACAATAATATAAATAAAAATCAATTAAAATTTGTCATCAAAATTAAATAAATATTAAAATCAAATAAAATTATATAACATAATTATCAAGTATTCTAATTATTAGGCACATAATTTCAATAAATATACACATTCAATAAAATTACACTGATTTATTTACATTATTAAAACAAACACAATAATTAATTTTGTTGGTTCAGCTGAAATGGTTTTGAAAAATGCTCTGAAGTGTGATGATAAATCAGAGCGGGAGGAAGCTATACTATCTGAAATTAGGAGTTTAGTTCGTCGTTCGTTAGAAGACCGAAGAACTGAAACATTTGGTTGTCATTACGTTTTAACGACAAAACAGAACGTCGACCAGACATTTAAGAAGAAAGCTAGGCTTGTGGCTCAAGGTTTTAGCCAGTGATATAGGGTTGATTACGAGAAAACCTTTGCGCCTGTAGCTACACTCGACACCATCAGATTATTTATGGCTCTCGCAGTTGAAATGGACTTAGAAATTCACCAATTAGATATTAATACTGCTTACTGGAATAGTTCGTTGGATGAAGAGATGTACATGGAAGTTCCAGAACTACTAAGAGAGAGTTTAATTAAGCTTATGAATCGTGAGGGAGAATATCCTATGGTTAAAAAGCATGCGCAAATCATGCTTAGTAAATTGGATGATGGTTGCGATTCATGCTTATTGCGGAAATCATTGTATGGTTTGAAGCAAGCTGGACGTCATTGCAATCTCAGGCTCAACAAGAAACTCACTGAGATGGGATTCAAGTAGAGTCTGAACGAACCATGCCTTTATTTTAAGAAAAATGGGAATAACTTTTTATATTTAAAAGTATAGATACAATATCTGTGCAATATTGATTATCTGTGGTGTCCTGTTACTTCCTCTTACTCTATGATTCGTAAGTCTGCCAATAAATACCGCTTACTTAATTCCTATGTTTTAATATTTTAATTAACGAACCTTAACGTTACATGGTGTCAGAAGTGATAACGGAAATAAGTGAGAAAGTTGTAAAATGGCTACGAACGTCGCAGTATCTGGAATAAAGCCACCAGCTAATCTACAAATTGACACGGACAAATCAACGTGCTGGAAAAAATGGATACAACAGTTTGAGTGGTATGCCATTGCCATTCAACTAGACAAAAAGCCAGCCGAGGTCCAGGCATTCATGGCTGTGATAGGCCCAGATGCGATCGAAATCTATAACAGTTTCAATCTTAGCGACGCAGACAAAAATAACCTGCAAATCATCAAAGACAAGTTCAAAGAGTATTTCGCGCCAAAGACAAGAAATATATCGTTTGAAAGATACATATTTTTCAAGATTGAACAAAATGAAGATGAACATTTTAACGAGTTTTTGACGAGAATAAAAACTCAAGCAAGTAAATGTGCTTGGGCCCATTGTGCTGCTCGACGAGGTGGGCAAACACTTCGAAAGAGTAATTGCAGACCACCTCGTCGGGCAGCTGGTGATGGTGGGGCCGGATCTGGCGGAGAGCCAGTACGGCGTCCGCAGAGGGCGCTACACGGTGGACGCAATCATGCGCGTACGAGCCCTCACGACGGGTGATGCAGTGGCCCGGGGTAGGGTCGTCTTGGCGGTGTCTCTGGACATCGCCAATGCCTTCAACACCCTGCCCTGGAGTTGCATAGTGGAGGCACTCCGGTATCACCGGGTGCCGCCCTACCTCCGTCGCGTGGTCGAGGCATATTTGACGGACAGGGCTGTCATCTACCCCGGTCACCACGGAGAATGGAACCGGCGAGAGATGTCGTGCGGTGTTCCACAGGGATCGGTCCTGGGACCGCCTCTGTGGAACATCGGGTACGACTGGGTGCTGCGCGCCGACCTCCCTATCGGCGTCGGCGTGGTTTGCTACGCTGACGACACGCTGGTACTGGCGCAGGGGAGGTCGTACCAGGCGGCGGCCGACTTGATGTCACGCGGGATTGCGACAGTCGTTGAGAGGATCCGACAACTGGGACTCGAGGTGGCATTGCACAAGTCCGAGGCCATGTATTTTCATGGTCCTCGGAACGCGCCACCGTCGGATTCCCAGATAACGGTTCACATCGGCGTCGAGAGGACGATGAGGTACCTGGGTCTCATCCTCGACAGCCGGTGGAACTTCGTCGAGCATTTCCGACGTTTGGCTCCCAGATTGGATCGGGTCAGTGCTGCTTTGAAGCGGCTCCTGAACAATCTGGGGGGGTCTAAACGCCTCCTGCCGGACGCTCTACGCGGGGATCGTGCTGTCCATGGCCCTTTACGGGCCACCGGTGTGGGCGTGTTATATAAGGCGGCGACCAGCTCGCCGGTTGAACGCGTCTCAAAGGCTATTCGGCTCATTCGAGGATACCGCACGGTCTCCTGTGAGGTGGCGAGCCTCCTTAACGGACGGTCGCCATGGGATCTGGAGGCCAAGGAACTCGCGCTGCTCTGGGAGTGGCGCAAGGAGGCCAAACGCCGGGGCGAAACTCTGCTGCCGCGACACCTCGCGGCTCGGCGGACGGAGCTCCGGCAGGATCTCATGGCGACATGGAGACAGCGACTGGCGCAACCCAGCGCTGGTCACGCCACCATTGCGGCGGTAGTGCCCCTCTTTGAGGAGTGGCTGGAGAGGCGTCACGGCATCCTCACCTTCTGCGAAGGAATAGGAGGCAGTCTCCGCCTTCTGCGAAGCAGTAATGCTCGTGAAGGCTGAGGCGGGACGCGTGAGAGAAGCTCAACGGAGTGGCCCTCACGGCCCCGGCCGCTACCACCGCAGGAGAGGTACTGGGCGTACTGGGCGTAGGACGTCACGAGACGATCTCCGGCCACCGTAGACCCGGGCCTGCGGACGGCGAGCAGTTGGTAGCTCGCCGTCCGATCAGCACCAGGCCCGTGAGTCGACGGCGCGTAGTGTTCCACGCGGGCCTCAAAGAGATGTTGTCAGCCACCACTGACAGGGCCTATCGTGGCCGGCGCCTGCATGCCTAGGGGATAAATTCTGAAAATGAGTTATCGCACCCCTGGGCACTCAGGCAGGGAAGGAACAGGGGTGGGTTTTAGTCAGTAAGAGTCTGACACGCCCTCCCGCTCCGCCCAGAGCGGGAGAAGTCATTGGATGGTTTCCCACACCGAAAAAAAAAAAAGAAGCAAGTAAATGTGAATTCGACATGTGACTCGACGAAATGTTAAAAGACAAGATAGTCTTTGGAATTAGATCCAATCAAGTAAAAAATTATTGACAGAAGATTGACTTGATGAAAGCGATAACTATCTGTAAAACAAGTGAACAAGCTTTGAGACAACTAGACGAGTTTGAAGGTAAAAATAAAATTGATAAAGACATAATCGAGAAAAATAAAAATGCCATTAAAGAACAAAACAAGAATTTTGAGTGTAGAAGGTGTGGTGCAAACCATAAACCCAGAGAATGCCCAGCTTTTAAAAAACCATGTACTAATTGCAATAAAAATGGTCATTTCGCTAATATGTGCCGTACTAAGACCAAATATTATAAACAGAAAAATAAAGTGAATGCAGTAGACGAAAGTTCAAATTCTGAAGATGATGTATACATATCTGCTATAAGTGCCAGAGAAAAGAAAAACTGGACTGAAAAAATACAAGTTGGCAATGTGAAGTTTACAGTCAAACTAGATACTGGAGCAGAATGCAATGTATTACCGAAAGATTTAATGGATAAAACAAAGGCAAGCCTGAAATCAAGCCGAACAAGAAATTTAACAAGTTATACTGATGATAAAATGGCAGTTCTAGGTGAAGCAGAGTTACCATGTAAACTAAAAAATGAAGAAACAAACATTGTTTTCAAAGTAGTTCAAGAAAAAGTTACACCTATCCTAGGATTAGATACCTGTGAAAAATTGGGACCTATCCATCGATCACTAATAAAAAACTAGATACACAATCAGCGACAAAAAATGTCCTCACCGAATGCGCACCCAATTGAACATTTGGGTGGACTTTTCATTTAGTACCGTTCGAACGCTCCGACGGTAAACATGCCTCAGTGCTCCTTTAAAAACTGCAAAAATCATACATCTAGGACGCTAAAAAAGGATGGAGTTTCATATTTTCGGTAAGTATTAATATTATCATTATATAATTGTTATCACTGTTTTGTAAATACTGATATTTTGTCAAGAAATCATCGTAAAAACATTATTTTAAATTAAATCGTAATAATCAGCAGGCGATATAAAGCGTCTTAATTGTAAAGACTCCTATTAAACGTATTAATCATACTAACGCATGCTCACTTAAATTGTTTGAGTTATGCGCGTTGCCTCTGTTTTATTTGTTGGAGACGCTATTGTTCTTTTTTTTTTGTGTGATTTTTTGTTTGTTTTTTTTTTAGCTTGCTTCGAGATCTAGTGAGGTGTGGCGAATGGATATCAGCTGTAGCACGTCAAAGATCCGAAGAATTCTGCGAATCAAATTTTGACTAAGATACAACCTGACACTGACCAGCGAATTGCAAAAATCGTAAGAAAATTTGAATTTCGTGGGCTACCCTGGCGCTTTCATCTTAAGTTCAATAATTAAAGAGAATCAACTGTAACATTGATACTTTATATCAATGTTACAGTTGATTCTCAATGTGACTTATTTTTTAGATTTAGGTATATTCTTACTTTTGTATACTTAGTTTTAAATTCAGTATTTACGAGTAATTTTGATATTAGTTGTTTGCCAAGCAATGTCCTTAAATTTTGACTCAAGATAAAGAATAAATAAATGATTGTGTAAATTACTTTCAATTTCAATAATAAGTAAATGTGGCAACACATTTATTTATTTATTATCCTGTCACAATAAATCCAAAATCAAGTATACCATATTCTAACAAATAAACATTTTTGATTCGATTTGATTTTGAGATTCACGTAAATTATAATCATTACACACACATAAACACCATAAAATATGCTTTATTTATTACACCATTTTTATACAATTTATAAATATAACATAAATATAGCATAACAAAATAAAAAAAAATACCTTTTATAATATTACAGTACAAACAAAAAACATTGGTTAGTTCGTCTCCACTCATTCCTTGTCCTAGCGGCGAGCCTCAGTCATAATTTTTTTTGTCACTAAGTAATTCAGACTTTAAAACTTGCGTATAAGGTTGAAGTTGTTTTGGTGTATGTTGAGCAGTGAGCATCAGTCGTAAAATTTTATTGCTTTTTGTACATAGCTTTTTAAATACGACTTTAAGTGTTGCAATTAAGGTTGAAATTTCATTAATGTATATTTATTGTAACTAGAGTTTTGTAAACACAATTGGCGACGTTTTTAAGAGAATTTTTACTTAGGACTGTGTATCTAGTTTTTTATTAGTGATCGATGGACCTATCGCAAGAGTTGACACATTGAAGGAAAGTCAATGTACTATTGATGACAAAGGTGCATGGAGAGCCTAAGGTCGACTTTTGACTGTGAGGTTTTGCATTACGTATCATGACTTTCATGAGACGACTAGATGGCGCTGTTCAATCATGAAAATAACACTGCAAAGCTTATAAACCTTATTATGCAGAGGCAGATAATAAGGTTTTTAATACCTAAAATAATTACTAAGTAATAATAATATATTTATATTCAAATAAACAAAAATTACTATATTTTCTTATTTCCGAGTACTTAATACAGCGCCATCTAAACCAAACTAAATAAGCCAATTGGTACTATATCGGTTAATTCGACTACAGATGGCGTCGATCACAAATAATAAAATTCCCTACATTCACAAAGTAGCTCTTACTTTCACGTTCCAGAATAAATAGTCAGTAGCTCAGGTGGATAAGCATGGCAGAATAACATAGATCGTTCAACAGGGCACCGGTTCGCAACCCAGCTCTCTGTCGACTTTTTTTAAATTTAATTATTCTAATATATAATTTATATTCTATTTTTTGTATTTTTAAACGTTTTTATTTTATTTGTTGTTATAAATAATATAAAAAATATGAGGTATAAGATGTATAAATGAATATAGGGATAATATACAAGTATACATATACTACTATATATAACATTATATAAATATATATTATATAAATTACTTGGATAAGAAATGAAACTATTTTATTGATTATAGTTTAAGACATTTAATTCTCAAAGAAGAACACAATTTATGTCTTTCTTTCTTATAGAATGTATAACCTAACCTAGCAGTTTTACATCCAATTAACAATGATTTAATTCACTTGTTAAGGAGAAATACAAGTAAAATTTATAACTGAATAACTCTATTACAAAATAGAAGACCTTAACAAAGTAAAACTGTATAATAGATATTATAAGTATTCTAAATCAAAACTGTGTTGTGCTATTCTTCTATTATTTAGTTTTATTTACATTATGTTATAATAACTTTCACTATATATGCAACCTTAGTTCTGTAAATATTTTACCTACTCATAAATTATAAAAATTTTACGTTTTGCATAATTATGTTTAGTGGTATTGACTATAATGATTGATTTGTGCATTATGTTATGACTAAGGTTCATAGCTTAAGTATTCGTTCCAGAAGGAGGAAGAAATTGAAGCTAAACCTAAAATCAATAACAATTGTAAGACCGGGTTATAGCTGTCATTTTGGGACCGAGTTGTTTATAATAATAAATAAATAATTTATTATGTTGGAAAGGAATCTATATTTATATTGTTTTTATTTTAATTTCTTATATTATATAAGAAATCAAAATCATTAGTGTAATAACATTTTGTTGTTATAAAGTAATGTATAAATTTATCCAACTTACACCAAGTTTGATTACTGTAATTTATCATATAAATTATAGCTACCCCGGTCTTTTCATTTTTACTCAATCATTATTACTCAATTCAATAGTCAACACTTTATATTCTTTAATATTTCGTGTATCCGCCATTTTGATCGATTACAGCTTGCAACCGCGAACCCATGGAGTCTATTAATTTTTCACATAAATTGTGACCCCGTATAGAATCCCATACCTCCATGCAGTGAGTACTCAGTGCTTCCTTAGTCCTTTCGTTCCTATTGTCCCACTTTTGAACCATAACGCCCCATAAATTTTCAATGGGGTTTAAATCTGGCGATCTCGCAGGCCAAGGAATAATTCGTATGTCCGATTGCTGGCTAAACCACTCTTGCACAATTATGGAACGGTGTATAGGACAATTGTCCTGCACGAACGTTATTACTGGCATGTCTTCTACAGGAAAAACATTCCGCACAGTGGGCAACATGACGTCATTCAGCACATCTAAGTAGTTAACACTGTTTGCACGACTGGGTATTACAGTAAGTTCTCCTGGTCCTGCAGCTGTCATCCATCCCCAAATGTTCACTGTTATACGACCGGATTCAGAGTTAGGCACAACGTGATCACTATTATAACGCGTATTATTCCTACGCCACAACCTAACTCGCCCGTGCTGGCTAGACTTGAAAGTCTTTTCATCACTGAAGATAACGTTGCTCCAGTCGAAATGTCTGTATTTCAAAGCGAACTCCAATCGTGCTCTTTTATTAGCTTCGGTTAGCAATGGCTTAATAGCATGTCGACGATAATGCAGACCTTCACTATGAAGAGCACGATACACCGTCCGCAAAGATGTATCAAACAACTCTGCGTAATATCTTGTTGGTGTACAGCCATTTTCCTCATAACCTTGCACCATAAGTTGACGCTGGTCTGAGTCAATATGGCGTCTTCTGCCAGATCTACTGCGGTGTTCCAACGAACCCTCTTCTTGAAACCGCTTTATCCATAAAGTGACAGTCTTTACCTATAAGGGAAATATATTATTTATTATTTTCGTGTATCGATAACCATGGATAATAAAATAAATAACGAACAGTGATTTTAAAACATTACTTACGTTTAAGCCAGTTTCTCTCGAAATTTCAGAATAATTTAGGCCTTGATTATGCAATGCTATTATTTGGGCCCTCGTAGCCATATCAATATTAGAACGCGAACTCATGGTAAAGATAAATATTAAAAAATTGTTAAATGCAATCGTAACTGAACTCACTCAAAGATAGTAAAGAACGTTATGATTGAACAAAAAGATTTAATTTTTATACAGTCAATATTAAACTACCCTCAATTCTTTTGAGATTTATGATACAGGTTAAAGACGCTAAACAACTTCGATATAATAAAGAGTAGGATAATTTCAACTCATTGCGTAATGACGCAATAGTCCAGTGGCTATGGTATCGGTAAATTTTATGCCACCGAGTTCGAATCCCAGTTATTACGAGCTTTGCTTTATAAGGTTTGTAATGTCGTAGGAGAATTTGTGTTATTAAGTAATATTGTAACTAGCAAAAAACAAGATAATGTTCTTTAACGAGAGATGTATATTTTCCAATCCAACTACTATACTAGCGCCATCTATGTCGTTCAAGACGTATTATTAAGGCGATGAAACCCTGTACAAACGATTTTGGTTTGGAATTCTCCATGCAGTTCTGTCTTCATTAGTACAGATGACATATTAGAAGGTTTAGGCTGTTATAAGAATATGATATCGACCTAATAGATAATCCAAAACTCGAGATTAAACCATCAAGAAGAATTCCACATGCTATAAGAGATGAGGTAAAGCAAGAACTTGACAGGATGGTAAAGTTAGATGTCATAAAACCAGAAATAGAGCCTACCCCTGCCGTGAGTCCTCTGGTAATTGTCAGACAAAAGGTAAAATAAGAATCTGTATAGATCCATCAGATGTAAACAAAAATATTCTGAGACATCATTTTCCACTTACCACTATAGAAGAGATTTCAGCCGACATTAAAGGTGCTAAAATTTTTGCATTACTTGATTGCACAAAAGGGTTGTGGCAAATTAAGCTATCAGAAAGAACACAGAAAATACTAACATATTTGGCTACCCCATGGGGAAGATATTCTTTCAAGAGACTATCTTTTGGAGTATCATCAGCACCTGAAATATTTCAAGAAATTTTATTTGCTCGGTAAATTTAAAAATGTGAGAGTATCCATTGATTATATATTTATACATGCTAAAAGTAGAGAAGAAGTATCCAAAACTATTGGTGAAGTAATTGAAGTACTAAAGAAATTAGGTTTTAAACTTAACAAAAACAAGTGCATTTTTGAAGCAAAAGGAATAAAATTCCTGGGACATATTGTTTCAGCCCATGGATTAGAAGCAGACCCAGAGAAAGTAGAAGCCATACTACTAGGGATGATCACATACCTAAACAAATTTATTCCCAACATGTCAGACCTAACAAATCCACTAAGAGATTTGTTACATAAAAATATTAGTTATACTTGGGAAATTCGTCACGACGAAGCTCTAAACAAAATAAAACAAGTACTTCAGAGTCCTCCAGTACTGAGATTATATGATGTAAACAAACCTGTAACTCTAACTGTAGATGCAAGTTCAAAAAATCTTGGAGCTGCACTTCCAACATCAACACATTCATCACCATGCACTACCAATCATGATATGCAGAAGTCAAACCTGGCTCAACCAGCTGAACCAGCAACAGCACCACGATCATCAAGGTTCGGTAGAATAATTAAACCAATAAATAGACTTGATCTTTAATATACTCAAAACTGATAATTATAATAAATTGCACTGTGTAATGTATCCTAATTAAAATTGATTTACTAGAAGTTGTGCTGTGTAATGATAATCTTAAAGTTTGCCTATATAAATTTACCATAACTATGTTAAACTAAAGAAACGAAACTTCATATTTCAAACGTTGTCATATTAGAAGTTCAGATTAGTTATCCAATGTTACAAGATTAGTTTATTTACAAAGAAAGGGAGATGTAAAGTATAAATATAAATCAATGCAATATTGATTATCTGTGGTGTCCTGTTACTTCCTCTTACTCTATGATTCGTAAGTCTGCTAATAAATACCGCTTACTTAATTCCTATGTTCTAATATTTTAATTAACGAACCTCAACGTTACAGTATTATAATATGTATTATTATATTTATAATATGTCGACGATATCTTAATTGGAAGCCAAGAATGTGTTTAATCATCGAGTTTAAAAATGAGTTGTCAAAGGAGTTTGACTTGAAAGATTATGGTCAAGCGAAATATATTTTAGGAATAGACATTAAAAGAATTGATAATGTAAGGAAAAAAGAAAGAAAGAAAAAAGTTTATTTTGTGCTTCGCACAGAAAAACACGATTATTTTACAAAATACCATCAACAACAACAATAATACATGAAAAAACACATAATCAAAAATTATAAAAAAAACATAGCTAAGACCTGTGCGAGACCAAAAAAGCACCTATCTCAGCATATGCTGCGACATTTATAAAATAAATATCACAGCGTTGGTGTGGTGCGTTGTATTGTCACAAGAAAATTACATTAAAAAAATGTTAGAAAAACATAACATGGACCTGTTATAACTGTGCAACTCCTTAGGAAATTAATTCCAAAGTAAAATTGGAAGAAAAGTGTGATACAGAAATAGATGAAACATGGCCGTACGAGAACTAATAGGTTGCTTAAATTACTTGAGCAACGCAACTAGACCCGATATAGCAAATGCGGTGAGTAAACTAAGCCAAAAGTTAACGAAACCGGAAACAATCGACTGAAAATCAGCAAAACGTATATTAGGTACGTTACCTTAAAGGGAGAATGCCCACACAGTCTCGTATTCAAGAGAACTGATGATTGTGTTCAAGGTTTTTCGGATGCTATTGGGCTAATTGTTTGTTAGACAGGGGATCATATTCTGGATATGCTTTCATTTTAGGTGGTGCATGCGTATCTTGGCAATCACGAAAACAATGTAGCGTGGCTACATCGACATGTGAGGCTGAATACGTGAGTCTATCTGAATGTATTAAGGAAGCAGTTTATTTGAATAAACTTATGAGGGAGCTAGGAATTGTGAGGTACACTCGAGTAGTTGTTCATGCCGATAACCAGGGAGCAATATGTTTGGCTCAAGACCAAATGCTTCACGCACGCAGTAAACACATTGATATAAGGCATCATTATATCAGAGAAGTGTTGAGAGACAACAAAGACATCCAATGAAACATGTACCCACTGAATCCATGTTGGCTGACGTATTGCGGTCACTAAGCCATTGTGTAGTGTCATTGTGTAAGCACTAATAATAACGTTTAATAATAATAATAACGTTTATTGTGTCCAAAAGTTATACACAAACAATTTTGTATGTATTAAAAGACTCCGCTCCTTCACAACAGTAGGTACTTAAAACACAATAAAAACAGTACATGGGAGAAGTATAAAACTAAAATAAGTATAATTATGTGAACGTGTGTGTGCGTGTGCATGAGTGTGTATGTGTTGTTGAGTGTACATGAGTGTTATGGATGTGCGGTTGTAAGTGTAAGGGTGTGTGAATGTACGTGTAGGTTCGGGAGAGTCTCTCTGTGTGTGTGAGTAGGTCGTGTACTTGAATTAAGTTACGTTTTGAAGGAGAGCTTCAGTATTTTTTATATGACAGTGGTTTTATCCAGTCAATCAACATTTCTTTACATATATAATAAGATTTTGGATATACGAAAATTTCTTTATTTATTTTGTTATATAATTGAGCTGATCGTTTACTAAATTGCATAGATCCGAATTTGGTCTTGGTTATAGGTATTTCAACTATATTGTGTTTTCTTCTCCTAGAGTGTATATCCGCATTATAAGGTAAGGTTTTGTGCTTTTTAAAAATTATTTGAGTAATGTATAGTTTCCTAACTGTTAATACATCACTAAGTTTGTAGAGGTTTTCTGTAGAATATCTCCTTTTTTTAAAATGCATTATTTTGAGCAGAGTACGTTAAGCACTATAAGTGCATAACTGGTTTAGATTATTGATTTTGGATGTATTTTAGTGTTTTGAAATTAATCTTTATGAGGGAGTACTGGATATACAAACTTCGTGTATATGTACGACGTGCTATTGAAGTAAAGAATTTAAAAATGAATGTGTTCTAATGTACTTCTCTGTAAAACTTGACTCCGAATATATTTTGCTACGATCTATTTTCTCTCAATCATTTCCGTTATATTTCAGTGGTAAGTTTCCTGATCTAACGAAATATAGTAAAATAATACCTTTGTTTAATTGATCTTACTTTATACTTAAGTAATAGGATTCAGAAAATTTATGTGAACGGTAAAAGATATCTCGGATCTGTAGTGTGAATGGCCCAGGGCTTAATTATAGGTCCTTTTTTGTTTCTAATTTATATCAATGACTTGCGCTACCTCATAAGGGATATACGTGATATAGTGTTGTTTGCAGTCGACACTTCACTTTTATTTAAACGCTAACGTCAGCTGGTGATTATTGATGATGTAAATAGTGCCCTTACAACTGTAGTTAACTAGTTCAATTTAAAATAATAATCTTCTTCTTATCGAGAAAAAAACGAAATGTATAAAGTTTACATTACCTAATGTAACACAAGTGAACAATTGTGTATCAATAAAGGGTGAAGAGTTGAAACCCGAAGATGCCACAGTGTTCTTAGGCTTTACTTTGGATGCGAAGCTTCAGTGAAGCCCCATATAGATAAACTGTAAAAAAAACTTAGCTCTGCAGCGTACGCCGTTAGGAAC
Organism: Polia nebulosa; assembly: GCA_951329385.1. Taxonomy (NCBI): domain Eukaryota; kingdom Metazoa; phylum Arthropoda; class Insecta; order Lepidoptera; family Noctuidae; genus Polia; species Polia nebulosa. The sequence goes on from OX589587.1 coordinate 57,006,211, forward strand.
ATTCGTGGTTTAACTCAGAGACAGCCCGTTTAGTATACTTTAGTTACTTTCAGCATGATGTCGCACGGCATTCTGTTGTGGGAAAATGCCACCGACATACAGTCAATTTTTATTTACAAAAAAGGGCTATTCGTGCAATTTATAAATTAAGGCCCTCGACATTCGCTCAGAGACATATTTAAAGAGATTAATATTATGACTGTGCCCTCTCAGTATATTTATGAGAATCTCATGCATGCACATAAAAATATTAATCTGTTTAAAAATACAGTGATATCCATCTATAGCATAAACACTAGGAACAAACACTAACTTTTTGTTCCTAAGACCAGGTTCAAAAAATAGGTGGTTCGTTTAGTTTTTTGTTTATGCTAAAGGCGCTCCCTCACCGGGAGCATTCGCGTGCAATGTAACATATAGATTCGACTTTGAGCATTACATTACAATACTACCTCCCTGACCGACGAGCGTTCGCGTGTAATGTAACATTATAGATTTGACTTTGAGCATTACATTACAATACTACCTCCCTGACTGACGAGCATTCGTGTATAATGTAACATTTAGTATAGATTTGAATTTGCGAGCATTCTGATTTAGTTGTTTCAAGGTGTTACAAGGTGCGCATTGTAATGCTAGGTTCTCCTCCTTAAGTGATGTAAACTCGTTTTGTATCATTACAGTTTGTGCACTGTAATGCTCAGTTCTCCTCCCTCACTGATGAAATGCTCGACTCTGTAACGTTACATTACACGCGAATGCTCCCAGTGAGGGAGCGCCTTAATGTATACATTTCTATAATAAACTTCCTAGCCAAATACAAGAACTGAACATTAATAAATTTAAATTATTTTTTTAATATAACTATGCCAGAAAGCTTTTTACTCAGAAAAAGACTATCTAGAGGACACAAAGGCTTTGGATTGAGCTGCTTCAATGATATACATGAGAAAATATTTTCGTTTATACTCAACTTTTTTTTTAATATAGAATGACGTTTTACTTTCTATATTATGTTTGACATTAATAGTTACTTTGTAAAATATAATATTTTACTTTTTTTATTTTGATTAGTTACCATGTGGGTTATTTTTTTTCCTTTTCCAGTATTTGTTTAACGATGTCTGACATTTTAAGTACTTTTGCGGCCTACCCAAACTGTCCTTACTTTGGTATGGTTCGTCGGTTCGTTGAGCTCCTTAAAGTTCCGAGTTGAGCTACACGCTAACTGACAAATGCTTGCACTGTCTGGACAGGTCCACTCAAATCTGCGTGGTGCGTTCCTCAAAACATGGTTCTCATATGATTTGACCAGTACAGATTGAATGGACATTAAAAGAAACTTTGACCTTTGAGTTTGTTTCGGTGTTTCTTCTCAGGGTAGTCAGCTAGGAAACACCGGCCTCATCTAGCTTAAACCGACAAAAAAAATATTGAAGTGTAGAAGTGTTATTAATATAACCAAGTTACAAAATAAAAATTATTTATCATTCCTGATTCGATCACGCAAGGAAACGCCGAGCATAGCCCTCTCGATTGCCTTTTGGGTGACTTTAAGCCTTTGGATGAGGACCATTGTGAGTGAACATGTTTCAATTCCATATGTCACCACTGGCAACACGCACTGGTCATAAACTTTCGTCTTGAGACACTGATTGACTGACGGGGCCCGCCAGGGTCAATGCCTGCCTAGGGGTCGTGGATAAATCGAAAGAGAGTCACCACGCCCCTAGGGACAGGCAAATGAAGGAACAGGGGTGGGTTTTAGTCATTGGATGATTTCCCACTCCACCAAAAAAAAAAAGCCGCACTGTGGTCTTGTGGTATGTGGGACGAGAAGATACCGCGCAGCCTCCCGCACGCCGCCCAGCCGTCGGATTTAACGATTGACCTCTTTCTCGAAGTTAGACGTACCTAACTGGACCGTTTGTTCCGGGTAAACGTACTCGTCTACAAATTCGAGTGTAGAGTCTCCGATGTTGATAGGAGTGGATGCTACATGGGTATTTACCATGACCTTGGTTTTGTCCATGTTCATTTTAAGACCCACTCTTTCGGAAGCTCTACTGGGGTCATCGAGCTGACTAAGATTTTATATAGTCTCAGCCATAACCACTATATCGTCGGCAAATCAAAGGTGAGTATGTAATTGCCATTGATTTGTGAAATGCCTAGCCCTCTCCAGTCCAGAATCTTGAAGACTCAATTACTGCCGTGAACAGTTTCGGAGAAATAACGTCTTCCTGTCTCACACCTGCAGGAGGATAGGTTTCGACTTTCGAGGTCTGGTCCTGAAGTCGGACTGATATGGTGGCGTTTCCGTACAAACACTTCAGAACTTCGATGTACCGATAGTCGATCTGGCACTGTTGGAGAGACTGCAGTATAGCCAAAGTCTCGATCGAACCGAAGGCTTTCTCGTAGTTCATAAACGCTAAGCAGAGAGGCAGATTACACTCTTCGGTCGTCTGTATAACCTGCCGCAGCGTATGTATGTGGTCTAACGGTGCTGAAAGCCTTTTCGAAATCCGGCTTGCTCGGGAGGCAGGTCGTGAAACCTGCGTCGTGAATCAAACAACTTCTGAAGGGCTTTAAGGACCAGTTTTCCACCCGCCTTCAGGAGTCCGGTCGTAATTCCGTCATCATCCGATGCTTGTTAATTTTAAGCAGTTTCAGAGCCATCATAATCTCATACAGGTATGGTTCTGCCATCGTCGGTATTTAGTTTCGTGAGCTGGCTCTGCCCAATAGGCAATCTTTTGCAAAAACCTTGGGGCCCTTTTTCCGCTCTAACGCGTCTTTAATACTTTCGTTATTAAAGCTTCGGAGGTCGCGTTTCAAGGACTTTGAAATCCGTCTATTGAGCAGCGGTATATGCACGCATCGTCTGAAGACTGCAGAATCATCTCCCGCCTGTCCTTCATGAGCTTGAGAGTAGAATCTGAGAGCCTCTTGTTCTTATCTCTACGGCTTGCCTGCTATCCTTCTCTAGGAATTACTCCTGCATCGTGGGTGCGTTCACAAACATGTAAACTCACAAACACAAGACACCCAGACCCAGAACAACTATCTGTAGGCCATACAAATATTTCTTCCATGCGGGAATCGAACCCGTGACACGCAGTATCACTAACATAGTTATAAGTTTGTTCTTTGTTAGTTTTTTTACTAACAGTATGAGTCTCATTAGTAGTCTGAATAAGACATTATTATAATCATTTATAAGTGGATAGAATAAGTAACTCACTTTCACCGGGACTGCCGACTGTCACATCAGTTATATTCTCATTCTCATCGTCTATAAACGTCCTGCCAGTAGCCTCGTACAGTTTATTCAGGGAAGAAAAGAAGTTACTGCTTTCTTTTCCTAGCTTGTGAATTGCTTGGAGGAGAACTGAAAAAAAAATAGCCATGCAGTAATCATTATTTTACTATGAATAATTGTCAGTACTTCAAAAAAACTAAAGAACACACATATTTTCCGTGTTCTTCTCACCAAACCCTTTAATTTAATACCCATATCATGGGAATGCATACAAAATAACTAGTCCGCCATATTTGATTTTGAATGACGTCATTTAGCTAAGCATGCATTGTCATCCAAACTACATAAACATGTAGGTACGCAAAATTAAAGCTTAATCGGAAATCGAGAAGTGGATCAAATTTAACTTCTAAGATTTGTTTACTTAATTAGTTAATTACAGGTGCAGCTAATGTAAGTACATTTAAAATTAAGGAGAGATGGGCCAAGATCGTCACTAACTGGACGCCTGAGGGACGTTGCCGTCCTAAGCGAAGGTGATGATCTGATCACGTTTACGAGTTAAACTTGGCCACCGAACGCGCAGGACATGGAGTTTTGAAAAGAGAAAGGGGAGGCCTTTTCCCAGCAGTTGGAAACAAATTAAACTAATAAAAAAAGTCTTAAAAATTGGCTCACATCAAGAAGCGATGTAATGCTTCGCGCAAATTAAAATTGCAATACAATAAAGACCCTTATTTACTACACCAAAAGGTTAACATTTCAGTAAAGGAATTTTAATAAATGGCTCAAATTCTCTCAGTTAAATGTGTACCTTTTTGAGTATTAAATTTAGCTCTAAGAATAATTTACATAGCAATATGTGCATCTGTCTAAGACTTTTCTTAACATGTAAAACCAGTTATAGCGAAATATAATTATTATCACCGCTTCACTATCTCTACATAATATAAAACAAAGTCCCCCTCGGCGTCTGTATGCGATAAACTCAAAAACTACTGAACGGAATTTCATGTGGTTTTCAGCAATAGACAAAGAGATTCTTAAGGAAGGTTTAAGTGTATAATTTGTATCCGAGCGAAGCTGTGGCGGGTCGCTAGTTTATCATAAAACAAAGTCCCCCGACTAGTATTCCTGAGGACACCCAGGAAAAAAAGGCCTATAGCCCTAAATTTAAGCCTATCGGTAATTTTTTAGAGCTACGCTAATAAAGAAGGGCTTAAAAGACTCGTCACTTAAAAAAACCTATGAGCCTATAAAAGGCGTTAGGCTGTTTTTGCGACTGGAGTCTTATTTCAAGTAATAGGTTTATGTTAAAGCTGAAGCCATTTTTGAGACTAAGTAAGCCATCCTATGAATTAAACAACATTTATTTTATAACTAGCTGACGCGACAGGCGTTGTCCTGTCTGCTCAGTTTTCTGAAATTTTCTAATTTTCCGCGCAACTTTCTTAATTTTTTCTTGCGTGACAATTGAAATTCAAAGAAGCTTCTCCTGACAATAAAAAAACACAACAAAAAAGAATGAGAAAAATCGGTCCAGCCGTTCACGTGTGATGCCGTGTCCAAGCAAATAGGGATTCATTTTTATATTTTAGATTATGCTTTTATTTTCAGAAAAAGATAAGTAAATTAATATTTTATTTAAGTATCGCCAAAACAATTTAGCCATAATGAAAGGCACATTGAAGCTCTTATGTTTTTATTATACAGACGATTTCTTTTCTTATTAATAAAATTCCCTGTTTTGGAGAACAATTGTCCACTGAGAACACTTGTTGCAGCTATAGATACATTATCAAATGCCATATTTTGTAAATGTGGTAAGTTTTGTCTTTGGCTTTTCCACCATGCTGTAACATCTGTATCCTATCACTACATAGTATAAAACAAAGTCGCTTTCTCTGTCCCTATATCCCTATGTATGCTTAAATCTTTAAAACTACGCAACGGATTTTGATGCAGTTTTTTTTAATAGATAGAGTGATTGAAGAGGAAGGTTTATATGTATAATTTGTACCCGAGCGAAGCTGGGGCGGGTCGCTAGTAATATAATAATTGCGAAACATCGAATATAATTTTAAAAAAAAACATTAAAGTAAAGCATAGTTACTTGTATAGCTATAGCCTCGACTCCTCGAGGACTAAGAGCTTCATAGCCTTCAAAGCCATTTCAGAGGGTTACTGTTCTCAGATTAAAAAAGCTTAGGCCTTTGCAAGACTTTAGACCTCCAACCAAGAGTTAAATAGGCCTAGCCTAAAGGACTAGAAGTCTTTATAGGCTTTTAGCCTGTTATGCACCTTAATTACTAGTCTAGCCTTAAAAAAAAGGCTAAAGGCCTATAGTCCTCGGGAACACTACCCTCGACGCTTTTATCTGTCTGTCTGTTCGCGATAAACTAAAAAACTACTGAACAGATTTTTATGCGTGTTTCACCAATAGACAAAGTAATTCATGAGGAATGTTAAGGTGTATAATTTGTTAAGGTTTTATGTAAATTGGTTGAAAGATGACGATGATTATTGAAGATGTCGAAAAAAATTAAGCCGACTGGGAGCTTTCGAAAACGTTGCCTAATTAATCCCTTTGAGATATAACAAAATAATGTATGGTGGGATTGTTCCTCATTTACATTATACAGAAAACGCTGCGGTGGCATATGCCTATATTTTAAGGATAGCTTGATATACTCATTTTAACTTCTAAAAATGGTAACATATAATGTGGTAATCGGATAGCTATTTAGTTTATACAGTATGCATTTCATGTACACTATGACAGCCCTTTACACCATACAATTTAAATAAATATGAGATATTTCAAAATAAAACTAACGCGCGAGAAAATAAATTCAAGTGGTCTCACCCAATTGGACTTGCGTGGTATGCAAAGCCAGGGCGGGTCGCTAGTTTCACAATAATTTTTTTTTTTTGTAAAAAGTAATTTTCCTATCTATTACAAAAATTCTTTCCCTGATAGAAAGTTACACTATTGCTAAGTGTCATGGGGAAGCATTTGTCTTGAATTAAAAGTATTTTACTTACTTAATTTAAAAAAGCTAGTATTAAATATTATACTTACATGCGCAGTTAATAAATATCTATCAGTCTGCAAACAATCCATATACGCATCCATACTAGATGCAGTGGCTATGATCTCCAACAAAAATACCACCTCCTGAGGCTCAATGGAGTTCACATACTTATCAACCGTCTTCAATATACAATCTGATTTACTCTTAAACTCATGAGCCATAAACTTCACAAAGTTTACAGACACATTAATATCCTGAGATTCCATTGACATCAAAATATTGTACGCTAAGTTCAAGACAAGCATCCGACATTCAGGATCTAACTTTGAGTATAACTTCTCTATGTAAGTATTCTCAACACCAATTAAATATTCTATTATTAAATGCGGATATTCAGTGTTGCCATTACTGTACATGTACGCTAATGAGTTCAGTAACATGACATCATCTGGCAACACATTCGGCTGGCCTAATAATATGTTGTAAACAATCATAGCAGCTGCAGTAGCAATCTTATCATTTGGTCCAATGAAGCTGTTGAGAATATTGGCATCAAATTTGTTCCAAATCATTATTTGGTTGAAGGGATTGTTTACAACTAAGTTTCCTAGGGTCTGCATGAGTACTGTCATGCATGACTCAAACTTTTTCTGCAGCTCTTCATTTATGAAGTCAATGCTTGGATGTTGGTATTCTGTTGCTAAGATGAGCATAGAGTCTAGTATGGACAGTTCTTTTGAGATGTATGTTTGCATCTTTGTGCCAGCTGCAGCACAAGAGCGGACTAAGCGCAGACATTGTTCTGCAACTGCTAAAGTACTTCTATTGTATGAAGCTTGTTCAACGTCAAGACGCATTATGTGAAGAACTTCTGCTATAAGTCGCAGTGTATATTCTGATGCTTTTTTCCTGAAATATAAATTTGAAAAAATCTCTTTTTAATTACTGTTTATACACATGAGGTGCATGCACAAGTATTGTGGATAAGGGTCATGATGATCACTTTCCCAGTCTCTCATATCAAATGAACTACCAATTTTAATTAGCAAAAATGTTACAACATAAACAAGTAAAAAAATAAATAACAAGGACCATTTTAATTAAAAAAAGATTTGGATAATAACAATAGCTTTGTGATGATAGTAACATTAGAACCCTTGTACTAAGAAAAATAAATAAAAGGGACGAGAGGCAGAGCAGTCGCACTTATTCTTATAAAAGGGATCTTACAAAGGTTATCTAGTAAGAGAGAGATTTGGTCCGTAAATAGAACTAAATTATAATTCACATCCTTTCAAACGAATCGACAAACTTTATTATTCCACAAGTTTTATTACTTACGGGCGCAACCGTCCGGTCTCGGCATCTCGGGAAAGTTGAGCCTCGGCTCGCAACATTTCCTCCACAGCGTCCCATTCGCCAGTTTCCAATTGAAAATTAATTAATTTGGCATCCAACAATATTTCTTCTGCAAACCACACGCTTTTATCGCGTGACATTTTTGCTAAATTCAAGAAAATTAAAGTCTGCGCTATTTTATGCAATTTTATGCAAAAAATTCTGACATATTTTGACAGACCTGGTGCGTTTTTTTTTTTTCTTCGTCCTTTCTCGGGCAAGCTAAGGTCATAAACCATACCGCCTCGTCTTTAGTAGTGTATTTTTACTTTTTCTTTATAATGCAGCCGGTCGATTCTGTTAGCAGCTCACCGTGAAAACTTAGGTGGAGTGAGCGTGAAGTGAACTGTCATTCCGCCTTGATTGTATGGACTGACAGCCCACTTCACGTTCACTTCACCTAAGTTATCACGGTGAGATTTTACAGAATAGCACTACAGATGTAACACATCGGCAAACTTCACTAAGGTAGTCAATATTAAAATAAAATTCTCAGCTCTATTTTACCGAGATCGCGCCTGTTTCAATGATTCCACATATATTGTCCAGTTGCGTAGACACTTGAGACACAAAATTACACCAATTTTACATCACAATATCCAATATGAATCAATAAACGAATAATTAAAACAGCCACTGAACTGCACTAGAGAAAAACCCGCCAAAAACTCCTGCTGCGTTCGCTTTCGCTGCGTTTCATTCATTTTTTTTTTTCCTTCGCCCTTCATGGGCAGGCTAAGGTCTTGGACCATACCGCCTTGTCTTCAGTGCTTATTATCTTTCTTGTTTATAAGTAAGGCCAAAGCCTCGTCTTCAGTTTAATCCTTCTTGTTCAAAAGTAAGTAAGGCCGAAGCCTCGTCTTCAGTTTTATCCTTCTTTTTTCCATTAGAATGCAGATGTAACACATTCTAATGTTTTTTGCAGTATTTGGCAACAAATGTGTCGAGTCAGCCTTCTCGGCAAACTTCACTGAGGTAGTCAATACTACAATAAAATTCTCAGCTCCATTTGCCCGAGATCGCGCCTGTTTCAAAGATTCTACATATTGTCCATTTACGTTGACACTTGAGACACAAAACTACACCAATTTTACATCACAATATCCACTAGGAATCAATAAACAAATAATTAAAACAGCCACTGAACTTCACTCGACAAAATCCCGCCAAAAAACCGCGTTTCATTCATTTTTTTTTTCCTTCGCCCTTAATGGGCAGGCTAAGGTCTTGGACCATACCGCCTCGTCTTCAGTGCTTATTATCTTTCTTGTTTATAAGTAAGGCCAAAGCCTCGTCTTCAGTTTAATCCTTCTTGTTCAAAAGTAAGTAAGGCCGAAGCCTCGTCTTCAGTTTTATCCTTCTTTTTTCCATTAGAATGCAGATGTAACACATTGTAATGTTTTTTGCAGTATTTGGCAACAAATGTGTCGAGTCAGCCTTCTCGGCAAACTTCACTGAGGTAGTCAATACTACAATAAAATTCTCAGCTCCATTTGCCCGAGATCGCGCCTGTTTCAAAGATTCTACATATTGTCCATTTACGTTGACACTTGAGACACAAAACTACACCAATTTTACATCACAATATCCACTAGGAATCAATAAACGAATAATTAAAACAGCCACTGAACTTCACTCGACAAAATCCCGCCAATAAAAAACCGCAGTCCGCGTTTCATTCATTTTACAGCAAATTGACGTAAATATGTGCGTTCAGAAATTTAAACAATCAGAAACCCGTGACCGTGCAATCATCTTCTCGGACTTTTCCATTGTTACTTTTATTATCTTATAGTTTCTAAAATCCAACGGAATACTACGAAAACAAATGCCTTTCGAAAGAATGTAATAACACCTCCTACAATGTTCTTGAGGCCTTGAGCTAAATGTACATCGTGTATGTAAACACAAGTCAATAATTCTATGCTTGTTAGGCAAGTCGATTCTTCGAAAAGCTTCTGTGCTGTACTGGGCTGTGGCCAAAGCTAAATCAGCACAATGCAGACATTATTTAAAAAATAGTTGTGCTTGTAGTAGTTTTTTTGTGAACACTTTAGTCAACGACTATTGATGGTTGTTGACTATTTTAATGTTTTTGTGATATGACTCGGCCTCTCTGATTATTTCTATTTTAGAAATTCTTTTAGGGCACTAGCAAACTTTGCATAATGAGATGAGTCACATTAAATTAATAGAAGACCAATGAATGAGTTTTCAGTATTTTTATGGCAATCAATTTAAGTACAGTTTGGCAGCTTACCAATTGAATCATTAGGAAAACAAGAACGACAGGATTTCATTTTTATTATTATGGAAATATTAAGAAACAGGATTCGATATCGGTTTTTTTAAAAGAAAAGTTGTCACCTAAATTCTCAATGTTTCTACTGCGTTTGGTTTGATTTGTTGTTTCCCGCATTTTAATTTTAACTTTCGGGCAAAATACGGTAAATATTTTTCTAGAAAAATAATCATTTAGTCGATTTTTTTTTTGTCAATACTGTTATTCTTTTCAAGGTGGGCTGTCTCAATGATGGTAGAATTCGTAAGATTAGGATGTACATCCCTGGCTGAAGGTGATAGTCGCTTGTTCCTTGCTCCCGCCCCCGCTTCACCGTCCGGTCGAACCGAAATTATATTCTCTTTGGTCGAACTAAGAAACGGCGAGAATGGCATTTGTGCGTGAAATTGTATCAGTTTTTATGTGATCAACTGCATATTTCTCATAACAGCAACTTCACCCTCCGACCTTTAGACCCTTGGTGTAATTATCCCTTCAGTGTTGAACTATGTGTCGTTTGCGATAGCTTAACATCGAAGAATTTGTGTGACTGGTTCGGGGTGGTATCCCGTGGATTTTGTTTCATTGTGCTTTAGTAATAATGGTCAGACTTCCCGCTAACATCTTTGGAATTTAAAACATTTGGTGAGTCATCAACATTTTGAGTTTTAACGTTAGATGTACATCATGTAAATCTCTCAATAACGTGCATTTCGATCCAAATATACCCAGAAAACTTGCGTTATAGCGATGTTCTATTCGGTATCGTGTTAGTCGGGTTATTTATAATCAAATGATTGATTTGTCTGACATTTCCCATTCTGAGGAATGCAAACATGAATGTGAAATTCTAACTTTTCTTTAAATAATCTATTCACTTAGCAACATGCTTTCATGAAGAACTTCGTCTCACAGAAGTCCTATATCTTGACTGTTGAAATACCTAAAAAATCTCAGTTCTTTAATATGTGGACAGGTATAGCTGATAGTAATTGCAATAATTTATAATGGACAGACCATTAGGCTGATTATGTTGACAATAAATACAGTAGCTGTAATCAGTTATGCACTTCCTTAAAAATTGTCACTCATGCAATAATAAGCAAACAACCTGACCCATGTTTTTATAAACATAAATATTCAATGTACTGAAATGTTCAAAGTTCTTATCTAACTTTTATCATTTGATCACTTAGCACTCAAGATAATATTTAAATATCTTATATTTTTCATTTACCATGTCAATACCTAGGCTGGTATCCCATTTATCAAATATCTTTGTCTAATGTACGTTTGATCAAATAAGTTGAATTACTTCATCGAATGTACTATCAACACCGATATTTGACCATAGATTAATGACATTTAAATCAAAATGGCTGCAACTAAGGGTGGTATTACATTAATCCCATATCTTTGTCCAATATCTATGTCATATATTTGATCAAATTTCTTTGACGTATGCCCATTACACTTGTCCAATATCTTTGTCCAAGATTTTACATAGTCTGAGAAAATGGAGGAATGTGGAGAATAGAATACTCTTTATTATGTACACCATATAAATTACAAAAAAAATATGAAGAAAACATTACATAGGGGGACAAAATGGGTGGCCTTATCGCTAAAAGCGATTGTTGAGGTGGTGAGTCATTTATACATAAAAAAACACTTATAGAAATGTCTGTCTTTGACTTGAAATTATTTAATTATTTTGAATGCTTTTTTCTCTTTGCCTTTTGATCCATGGCTGCACCCAAAGCTTTTTTTTGTTTTGTGTGTTCTTTCATAAAGTCGCCGTCGCCGTCGACTACACAAAATCTTGTACAAAGTTATTGGATAAGTGGAATGGGCATCCCTCAAAGAAATTTGATCAAATATTTTACATCAATATTGGAAAAAGATATTTGATAAGTGGAATACCACCGAAAGGTACAAACTTATTATACAACCTTACAAACAGAGCACTATTGCTCTCACTCCCGTGTCCGTCCGTCTGTCTGTTCATTGTCTATCACACAGGTTTTACAGCCAAACGGTTGGAGATACAATCTTCAAATTTTCACAGTACAAGCATCTTGTTTACTTAAAGCCATACAAATAGTCAAAAATAGATTTGGTAAGGAACCCTAAATGTAGAGTTGTCAGCAAAGAGGACGGGGCCCGTCAGGGCCGATGCCTGCCCGGGGATTGAGGATAAATTCGAAAGAGTTACCTCGCCACTGGGTATTCAGGGCAGGGAGGAACAGGGGTGGGTTTTAGGCAGTAGGAGTCTGACACGCCCTTCCGCTCCACCCTAGAGCGGGAGATGTAATCGGATGATTTCCCAAACCCCAAAAAAAAAGGAACCCTAAATGTGCAAAGTCCGACGCGCTCTAGGCCGGTTTTTAAATATAGTATAAACTCATTTAAATATAGTAAAAACTCATTTAAAAAAATCAATACATATTGAGCTGGCCTAGCAGCTCAATGTGTATTAGGTTGAATAGTTTCATTTTATTATTGAACTAGTTGGCCTGGTGAATTTGTGGCAACCTCATAGTTTAATGCAAATAAGAATTAGTTTTTATATGTATTAGTATATATATATTTTACAATAATTAAAGCTTCCTGTTAAAAAATCATTCTCTTTATAAAATAATTTAAACTATCGTCTAACAAAGCAAAGTTTGTACAATAATTAAATCTCTGCTAAAAAATCAGTATGTGATGATTATTTTGTAAAAAAATATATAATTATAGAAAAAGATCATGAGCAAAATTTATATGTAATAAGTATTCTCTACATCGTAGCACTTTTCCGAAAAACTGTACCCTTGCAGCTAATAGGCATATAAAAAAAGCGGGCGAGTTGGGACTAGGGATCAATGCAACCAAGTCGAAAATATTGGGCTCTCAGTTCAGACGTTTTAGTTAAATTCGACTTTCATTTAATTTTAAACAATTAACTTTTGAGCCATTATTTCTTTTTAACTAATTCACAGAGGTATACCTAAGTAAAATATATTAAAGTCGTATATACGTATTTCTTCTGATAAATTCATGTTTCGCATATTCCTCAGTAAAGACGTTATGGAATTGAGAGACCTAGATATACTGCCATAAATCTGTAATGTCATATTCTACAGATTTGAGAATTTCTTAAAATATTTAAGAAAATCTTAACGCTTTTTGCTTTAAGTTTTACCTATTTTTTACCAGAGTTGGGCAAAATTTATTTGAATAACGAATAAATAATAAAAAAAATTGTTTTATTCGTTATTCACAAATAATAAATAATTTTGTTTATTCAAAGAAAAGTCATTGGAATGACGAATAAATTATTTTTTTCATTATTTGATTAATAAAAAAAATGAAATAAAGAATTTGGTATTAAAATCAATATAATTATATTCTATTTTTTGGTGATTGTTTTAGCTGCAGTTGGTGTTAATTTTGCTCCCGAGTCTGATTCGAAGTCAAAAACTGAGTTTTTAGGATCAGCAGCAACTCATTTTCAGAATCTTTTGTATTTATGGACACTTCTCTTGCTATTTCATGTTTAAAGAGTGTTTTGTTTTGATTATGTTTTGTTCATGTGGTGTAATGCAGCTAAACCATAATATGTTTTTGAACCTTGAGTAGGACAGTGTCGCAATTATAGCGTGTTCACCTTTAGGCGAAAATAGTTTGAAGAACTCTTCGAATCTTCTTTCAACGCTTTGTCTGTATGCTGCTGCTAATCATGGCAGTATGTCAGTGGATCATTCTCTAATTTTTGGAGTTTCTTGCGTAAAGCCATCAAACATGGTATAAAAAAGCCCATAATACACGACTGTTTCGCCTTGCAGTACCTATATCTAAAGCCTCGGCAATCAGACGTGAACAGGTGATATTCATTTATATATTCATAATTCGTGGCCTTTGATGTAATTTGCAAGGCACAAAGCTTTGTGACAGAGTAAATTTGCTTCATTGCGTCATATAAGCTATTCCGTTCTTGTAACGTTCAGGTTTGCTAAGAGTATGCCCGCCCTATAACACTTTTAATGATCTCTGCTGTTTTGGGATGTCTAGCAGCATTCCACAAGACGTTAATTTTTTTTATGGCATCTTGGGCCTGGGCCTGCAGTCTCGACATTTATAGCGATCGCTACGTCCTAACGATCGGTCGCTACGCTACTTTTTAATTGTTACAAGCGGTAAAAATAATAATCAAAATTTTAAAAAAATATCAGTTTTCATGAAAAATAGTGCATGAAAGTTAAAATTTACGCCGTCTCTGTACATATTTCAAGAAAATCAATTATTTTTCCGACGTACCGACCAATCGTTAGGACGTACCGATCGCTTTTAATGTCGAAACTGCAGGGCCAGGCCCAGGGCCAGGCTCTGATGCAATGCAGATAACGATAAAATATACGAGATTATAAAAATTATATAGAATAACGAATAAAATCATGAATAATTTATTCGAAAGCAATTTATTCACTTATATTTTATTCGTGTTTAAATTATTCGCGAATAATTCTAATGTGAATAACTTTTTATTCGAATAATTATCTAGATAATAATTTATTCGAATAACGCCCAACTCTGGTTTTTACTAATTTCCCTAAAAGTCTTACTTCGTTTCGCAAGGATTAAAAAAATGGGCCCTCGATCCAGATGCACATTTCAAAGTCTTGGCCCACAAGATTTGATACTGTGACAGTTGACATAATTATCATAAAACGGATTGATGTGGATGCATCAGTGAGTGTGCGCATACCAAGCATGACAAAATTTTATTTCAACACAATGGATGTTCAATGATAATAAATGAATATATATTGCAGCAGAGAGAGAAAAAAAGATTGTATAGAAACGAGTAACAAACCAAGTGTCTTCTCTCAAATCCATTCAGAGCATTGACAAAATTCAACAGGTGTAGACTTCCAAGGAAACACGTCATTGTTATGAAAATTACAAAAGGAGTCATCAATCTGTGCTCCGCATTCACACTGCTCTCAGTTAAAGATATTTTAGTAAGTCAATGAAAATTATTGCATGCCTAATTACTTCTTCATCACTGGTGATACCTAGCAAATTTTTTAAGTGCAATTCGTAAAATGTCTGGCTTCAGTCTATCATCACTTCGCACTGGTATTGCTAAAATATGTGTTTTTGTTGAGTGTAACAAATAAAACACTGGATCACACAAGTTGATGTATTATATTACTCCATTCTATTTCAAATTACCTACAACTCATTTCCAAGTCACATAAGTATGACAAATAATGTTTTCTTCTTTTTTTAAAAATCTATTCTTAATTTGTTTCAATCACCCTGTATATCAAACCGACCAGCCTGTCTGCTAATAAGGGTTGTATTCTCACGCAGCCTCCTCAGATGCCACAGTATCTACTTTGCAAAATTCTTACATGCAATTCTCAAAATGTCTGGCTTCAGTCTCTCAATGTTTGCCTTTGTATTTAAAACCGTTTGGCTAAAAATAAACATGACTGTCTAGGTTTTTTCGGACTCTTCTGTCTGACATAAAATTCTTATTTAGAGCAATAATGTGTAGGTATTTTCTGTATTTGAAGATAAGCTCGGTGTTTATTTGATTATGTATGAATGCTGTTGATAACAAGGTAGAGATGTAATGTCGTAAAACAGTAGTGAATGTTCTCAGTAAATTCTAAATGCATAATACAAACATAAATCTGATAAAATTGCATCACCTTCATTATTCAATGTTCTCTAATACAGAGTACTTTTAAATGCTTCGTTGGTCTCGTGGTCGCAACCGCTACTTCTGAGCGTGAGGTCCTGGGGTCGATTGCCAGGTCGGGCTAAAAGTGCTATTGGGTTTTTCCATTAGCAGTTACTGTTACGTCGACCATATTACACTGGAACGTTCGAGAATGTGGTCGAAGTTTCCAGAAGTTTCCACTAGGTTCGAGAACATTCCATTGTGGTACTGTGTGGAAGTTTATAGATGTTTCTAGAATATTCCAGTATAGGATAGTTCGACAATGTTCTAGAAACTTCCATGACTGTATAAATAAGCCGGACAGCGGGCGAGTGAGTCAGTCTGATTTCGACTACGGATGCGAACGGATGCGAATACAAGCGATTACGAAGAGAATAGTGATTATTAGTGAATAAGTGTTTGTGTAAATAAGTTGTTGAGTTAATAAAGAATTATTATTTGGTTAATTAATTGGTGTAAAATAATTTATCCCATACCCAGCTCGTAACAAATTGGTGTCAGAAGTCAGGGATAAATTATACCAATTTTACCAAAGGACGACACGGACGGTATTCGTACAAGGAGTCAACGGCAGCAAGACATGGATCAGAGGCGGTTTGGAGATTCTCCGATACAGACGCCGGGTGGTGTTCAGCCTACGACAGAGCCAGTCTCTGGCCTATGTGGAGTTTCTTCAGCACCAGCGGTGCCAGACTTGTCTGCGCTAATGGCGCTGTTGCAGGAACAGGCTCGCCGTCAAGAAGAGCAGGTCCGTCGGTTGGAGGAGAAGCTTCATCAAGATAAAGAGGAGCAGGCCCGCCGCCAAGAAGAACAGGCCCGTCGAATGGAAGAGAAGCTTCAACAAGATAAAGAGGAGCAGGCCCGCCGCCAAGAAGAACAGGCCCGCCGCCAAGAAGAGCAGGCCCGCCGCCAAGAAGAATTACAGGCCCGCCGCCAAGAAGAGCAGATGCTCCTCATTAAAGACCTTCACTCAACACTTGGCAAAGAGTTCAAGGTGATGAAGGAGCAGGTTCACCAGCATGAGAATCGCATCTCAGAAGCTGAAGTTCAGATTGCCGGGGTGAAGAAGGCTTTAGGTGAACTTAGGGCTGGAGACGGGGTTGTGCCTTCAGTGGTTGCTGCACCTTCGGTACGTGGATTTAAGGTGCCGCCATTCGACGGAACATCTTCATGGTCGGCCTACAAAATTCAATTTGAGGCCGTTATGAAAGCGAATGGGTGGACCAAAGATCAAGCTATGACCGCGCTCACCTTAGGCCTCCGAGACCAGGCCCTAACCATACTTGAGGCTCTTGGCAAGGATTTGACCTACGAGCAGCTGTTGGAAGCGTTAGAGTCCAGATACGGCGACGTGCACTTGGAGCACGTATTTCGCGCTAAGTTAAGGGATCGCGTTCAACGTAGTGCCGAGAACCTACAGCAGTGGGCCTTGGAAGTTGAAAAGTTGGTTCGGAAAGCATACCAGTCCACCCCTGCACTCATCAATGGCTATCTGGTACAGGCGTTCGTCGACGGTATACGTGACTTGGAAGTTAGAGCCGCTGTAAGACTTGGGCACCATGAGACACTGAAGGACGCCTTGGCCCATGCCTTGGAAGTAGAGGCAGTGAGGCAAGACCATCGAACACACCGTATTAGGGAGGTTGTGGCATCACCTGTACGCGATCGTCCGCAAGGATATAGCCCTAGATGTTACACTTGTGGAGAAAGGGGTCATCTTCGGTTAAGCTGTCCAAAGCGAGGCATACTGAGAGAAGATCAATCCCAGCAAGGAAGGGCGGCTCGGCCAGTTCGGTGGAGGAGCGCGAGTGGCGCGACATGGCGCACGACCGTAGCGGAGGCCCCTGAAAGCATTAGTTCAAGTGATGTCGTCAAGGTCGGTGCGGCACCCAACAAGTGCATAAAACAGAAGCAAGTGAAGAGTAAAGTGAGTGCAGATGCGAATGGTGTTGCCAGCGCCGTGGCCTCCAAGAAGGACAACTGTGTGATAGTGTGCGCGCGCGATGCGGACGATAGGTCCGACCCGGTAATGAGCGGAGTGAGGATGCTAAGAATGGATGTCAACAATGAATGGAAGGAAATCCTACAGCTTGCTCAGCAAAATGACCCGGACCTTAAACCGATCTTCGACTGGATTAAAGCTGGTGCTCCTAAACCCAAGTGGAGTGATGTTGCGGCGTTGAGTTCAATCACGAAAACTTATTGGGCACAATGGAACAGCTTGGTTATCCAGGATGAAGTCTTGTGCCGTAAATGGGAAAACGCTCGAGGAGACAACTGTCATCTACAAATTGTTGTCCCCAAACCCAAAGTACCTGATGTTTTACGGCTCTACCATGATGGATGTTCAGGAGGACATATGGGGGTAAAAAGAACTCTACTGAA
Organism: Polia nebulosa; assembly: GCA_951329385.1. Lineage (NCBI taxonomy): Eukaryota > Metazoa > Arthropoda > Insecta > Lepidoptera > Noctuidae > Polia > Polia nebulosa. Next base: position 57,024,312 of record OX589587.1, read on the forward strand.
GATACGCGGTTAAGATAGAGCGGTTTTACTGGATTCACTGTCGAGAGGATGTTGAGGACTGGTGCCGCAAATGTACCAGTTGTGCGGCTGTGAAAGGACCCCAGACACGCAGCAGAGGTGCTTTACAATTATACAACGTGGGAGCCCCCTGGGAACGGATAGCACTAGACGTTGCAGGACCATTTCCGGAAAGTGAAAACGGGAACAAGTACTTCATGGTTGTCATGGATTACTTCACAAAGTGGCCAGAAGTCTTCGCCATTCCCAACCAAGAAGCAACAACAGTCGCAGATAAATTGGTTCAGGAAGTCTTCTGTCGTTTTGGAGTACCCTTGGAAATTCACAGCGACCAAGGGAGGAATTTTGAATCACAAGTTTTCCAGGAGACTTGTCGACTGATGGGTACTCACAAGACCAGAACCACTTCTTACCATCCGCAATCTGATGGAATGGTCGAACGTTTCAACCAAACGTTGGAGAGATATCTGGCAAAAGTTGTGGAAAGCAGGCAAAGGGATTGGGACAAGCACATACAGCCATTTCTTCTGTCCTACCGTAGTGCAGTTCACGAAAGTACGACTGTGACACCAGCCTTCGCGAACTTTGGAAGGGAATTACGGTTGCCTGCAGATTTAATCACCGGAACCCCCCCTGATGCCCCACGCAGTGTAACCGATTTGAAGTTGAATGATGTATATGAGCATATCAGACAATCCGGCCAACAAATGTCTGATAAGATGAAGACCCGATACGACCGGAAGGCAAACCATAGAGGTTTTGACGAGGGTTCACTGGTGTGGCTGCATAACCCAGTGCGCAGCAAAGGGAAGTCTCCCAAATTGCAAGCAAAATGGGATGGACCATACCGAATCGTGACCAGGATCAACGATGTTACCTACCGAATACAGAAGGGTCCACGAGGTGCGCCTAAGGTAGTCCATGTAGACCGATTGGCGCGATACTACGGGACTAATGATGCTCGGGACGAGCATGTCTAAGGAGGGGGCAGTGTTACGTCGACCATATTACACTGGAACGTTCGAGAATGTGGTCGAAGTTTCCAGAAGTTTCCACTAGGTTCGAGAACATTCCATTGTGGTACTGTGTGGAAGTTTATAGATGTTTCTAGAATATTCCAGTATAGGATAGTTCGACAATGTTCTAGAAACTTCCATGACTGTATAAATAAGCCGGACAGCGGGCGAGTGAGTCAGTCTGATTTCGACTACGGATGCGAACGGATGCGAATACAAGCGATTACGAAGAGAATAGTGATTATTAGTGAATTAGTGTTTGTGTAAATAAGTTGTTGAGTTAATAAAGAATTATTATTTGGTTAATTAATTGGTGTAAAATAATTTATCCCATACCCAGCTCGTAACATTACTATGAGCTACCTGGAGTTTGAAAGTTGATGGTGTGACACCCCTGTGCCTCGGCAAGCACGTAAAGCCGTTGGTTCTGCGCCTGATCTCTCCTCGGTCGTGTCTGAATGCCGTCCCATCGGACTATGAGAGTGAGGGAACAGAGAGTGCACGTGGGTTTGCGCACACACTTGTGCACTATAATATCTCCTGCGTATTTGGCTTATCTCCGTTGAGATTGTTCACCGTGATCGCAATTCGGTAGGGAGGATTATTAATGCAGGGGTTCTCAACCTTTTTTATACTGCGCCTCCCTTTACATGTTGGAATGGTTTGTGACGCCTTTTTAAAAGACTTGAAGACCTGTGTGTAGCTCTAGATTATTGTATTCAAAGGAAAGTCCAAAGAGTATAGATCCTTAAGGTGAAAGCGCCAGTGTAGCCCGCGAAATTCAAATTTTCTTACGTTTTTTGCAATTTGCAGGTCAGTGTCAGGTTGTATCTTGGTCAACATTTGATTCGCGGTCGTAGCAAGTATATATTTATAGAATTATGATAATTAAAATCATCAATACAACTCTCTCAGTTAGAATTGTTGCCAAATGTAAGTATTTCATGAAATCACGATATTTGGCATCAATTCTAACTGAGAGAGTTGTATTGATGATTTTAATGATTACAGTTCTGTAAATACGTACTAGCTACGGCCGCGAATCATATTTTGACTAGTGTTGCCCAAAATCGGTCTTGGTCTTGCAGTCTTGGTCTTGTTCTTGCATTTTCGCAAGACCAAGACCAAGACCAAGACCGCCTTATTGTAGCAAGACCAAGACCAAGACTGAACCCTGCAAGACTTGAGCAAGACAAGACTTAAGCCTGCAAGACTCTTGCGTCTTGCAGTTAAGACAAACTGAGATGAGGCGTTATTAAGTAGGTATTTGGTTTCAATCCCGATTCTGAGAGACGCTCCCCAGTATCAAAACCGTAGGTATCCTCATAACACTAAACTAAGGGCTGCAGTTGTAGCTGCAGTTGGCAACGTGCCGCTCGTCTGAAAGAACCCTAAAAGGTATTGTATTGATTAGGTAGAGTACTTATTATATTTCAACTATTTATTAAGTAGGTAGCGTGTTAATACTCACAAATCTGTTCCCATCATTCCATGTGATAAAATGTACCTAGAATAACTTTCTAGCAAAGTTCATACCTTGTAGGTATCTACCTATAATAATATATTATGCTTATTTATGTCTAATGTGCAGATCTAACGTTAGTACTCGTAGGTTGGTATGTGCTTAAAACTATAGCCAACAAAATTATGTAAACATTATGTAGGTACCTACTTATGTTTCAAAGTTTATATTATTCTTCTATTCAGCAAAATTTAAAACTAACAGCGAGTCGAGTAGGTCTAGTAACAGTTTCTACGGTAGCCAATGTTATGGTACAGACGCCAGCACATCAAGCTACTACAATCTGTCAAATTTCTTTAACAGATTTTCAACTTTATCTCTAAAGAATTAAGGTTCAAGGTTGATTGGAAAATGTGACGTTCTGCGAATAAACTGTTGGTCGGTCGGTGAATTATATACCTACTTATTTGATAATTTACCGACAAAGACGCCGCGGTTTGCAACAAGTGTATCACAGCATTTGACACTGTTTGAGCGCCCGCGCCGCATTCGCCGACGAAGAGTTCCATTAAACAAACTAATTATTATTAAGTAGTAAATTATCGCTAAAAGCTATTGTCCTCAGCGATGATTTACTAAATAAATAAAAATAATCGTCGTGTAGGTACGACGATTATTTTTCTAAGGAATACAATTTTGTTGTAGTAGGTACCTACATCGTTTCTTACTTACACGTATACTTACGACAGTACCTACGTAGCAAACCGCGCCAGTCACGAGTACGACAAATTGCCTAAAAAATGTACCTACGCACACTGTAATGAAATCTGCTAATCTCAACACACACGCACTTCCTTATTTTGGCCGCATAGGTAGGCTTTGCCTGTAGTTTTCTTTTATTGGTTGATTAACATTGTACATTGGTGAATGCTCCAGGATAGCCCGCGAAATTCAAATTTTCTTATTTTTTTTGAAATTTGCAGGCCAGTGCTAGATTGTCTGTTGATTAAAATATTATTCGCGCTGTAAGACGTATGTAGTTACAGAATCATAATCATCAAAATCATCAATACAACCCTCCAAGTTCAAAGGTCGAGGATTGAGTTTGACCTTGAAAAAGTTATTTTTTTTTTAATAATTCCTCGTTCTTTATGAACTTGGAGGGTTGTATTGATGATTTTGATGATTATAATTCTGTAACTACATACGTCTTACAGCGCGAATCATGATCTAAAATCTAAACTAACGTGTTCAATAAATAGCAATAGGCTAATAGGTATTTGCGAGACTTGCAAGACTTGCGAGACTCTTGCTGCAAGACCAAGACCAAGACCAAGACTGAGAGCGCAATACCAAGACCAAGACCAAGACCAGGTGTATTGACGCAACACCAAGACCAAGACTGGCCTAAGTCTCGTCTTGGTCTTGCATTTGGGCAACACTAATTTTGACCAACATACAACCTGATACTGACCTGCAAATTGCAAAAAACTAAGAAAATTTGAATGTCGCGGGCTACCCTGGAGCTTTCACCTTAATAATAAATTATTTATTAAGAAAAACAGTAGGTACAAGTACGGATGAGCGTACTTTTTAGAACATAACTTTTATATTGGTGCTATAATATTTTCTAATATTTTTTCTGATCTGTATTTCAACTGCGGAAAAGCCAGTTCCGCACGAGGATGACGCTGCAAACGTTAATAGCTAGCCTTAATGAGTACTACTCCGCGAGAGCTACTACGCATATTCTTGAGATTTATTGTTCTAAAATTGATTTGCATGGTCTTTGATGATCATGGTCATGGAAACGCGGGAGCGTAACTCCGCTGCCGCGATAATTCACGACACAGCGAACAGAGCTCCGGCGGGATCTCATGGTGATACGGAGTGGGCGACTGTCGCAACCCAGGGTTGATCACACCACAATTGCAACGATAAGTCCCATCTTTGAGAAGTGGCTGGAGAGGCGCCACGGCGGCCTCACCTTCCACCTAACGCAGATCCTCACCGGACACGGTTGCTTAGGTTCCTGTTCCGGATAAGGCGGGAGGAAACGCCCGGGTGTCACCATTCTGTGGATCGCCCGAAGGACACGATGGAGCTGTGGAGTTATTCGACGGAGGTCTGCCCCGTTTGGGCGGAGCACCGCCGTGTTCTCGTGGAGACGATTGGCGGTGGCGACCTATCGCGTCCGACCCTGGTCCAGGCCATGGTACGGAGCGAGAGGCCATGGGAAGCTGTCACCTCCTTCGGCGAAGCAGTATTGCTCGCGAAGAAGGCGGGACGCGTGAGGGAGAGGCAATCTTCGCGCTCTCAGGCCCTTAGCCGCCGCAGGAAACGCTCTGGGCGTGTTGCAAGCAGATTCCCGGCCACCGTAGGCACGGGCTCCATAGGGACTAGGCCCAGTCGACGGCGCGTAGTGTTCCACGCGCGCCTCTAAGAGATATGAGCAAGTAGTGACGGGGCCCGCTAGTGCCGATGCCTGTCAGGGTCGCGGGCAAATTCTCTTTGGTCGTAGGAATGATTAAATGAGTCACTTCTGCCTCTCAGTGTATTGTACGAAAAAACCTCTACCTATCGATAAAGATGAATATGAATGACGTTGTCGTGTTTTCTTTCCAGTGACCCAACCGGCATGGATGAGGGTTTACTCAACGACCTCCTCGAGTGCTCCGTTTGTCTGGAGCGACTCGACACCTCGTCGCGAGTCCTGCCATGCCAGCACACCTTCTGCCTCAAATGTTTGAAGGTAAGTTCTATTATTTAAGCATAACCTGTCCGAAGCATGGATCACTTGTTGGAGTGCCCTAAGTGCCCATACGCCTCAACATCTAGGACTTAATAACCGCCACTAAAACGTGGCCGCCTACTGGGCCTAAACTATACATAAACAACCTTATATATAAAACTTACTAAATTTATGCTTAGTTTAAATACTGATTAGCGGATAATAAATTCAAGATAACATTCATCTCATCCATCACAATCAGCTGTAGGTATATAGGACAAAATCTCCTTTAAATGATTAATCAGTACTTTACCACCCACATCTACCCTTCTTCCGGGTAGAAAATGTTGAATTTAAAGCCGGCTAATCATAAAAAATAACCATGTGATGTTTAAACTGATCACATGGTTATTTTTTTATAAATAAGGCCCATAAGGGTTAACACTCGACTTGAAAGAAGAAGCAAAGACTAGGATTTGAAGCCCAGCCTTTGTCGCCCATGGTCATGTAGCATCGAACACCTAGAGACGTAAGGGAAGGCATTCATAGACATAGAGAATAGATTGAACAATATTCTCTCAAAATTGACCACTCTGTGAAAGAGATAAAACGACTATTGTCCCGGTGCGTAAAAAAATAAAGCTATGAAGAACGTTTATCGCTATCTCTTCGATTAGAACAAAAAGTTGTTTTTGTTAACAACACTTCTCTATACTGCCCTAAGTCACACTGGACAGTCAAAAAACCCTGTACTGATAGCTTGTTTTAGTTTTAGGACATGCCAGTTCCCTCACGAAGTTTTTTTTTGCCCTCAGCGTTTGGAGTGTAGTGGTAATGAAATAATATATAAATTGCATCAAGTGGAGACTTGGTTCAAATTTGCGAACTACAGCCTAGTTGTGTGAAATTTACCATGCATGGGATGAAAAGACAGTTTGTCAATGAATTAATAATTTTTCTCGCTGCTTCGCTCTCGTGGCCTATCCAACAGTAACTGTTTATTCACCGGGATAAAAATAGTCTGTACTCAGCGATAATGTAGTTTTCTAGTAGTGAAAAAATGTTGAATAAACAACTGTGGGCGTCCAAGCAAAAAAGGGTCCAATAATGGGGTGTTGAGTAAAGACTAGATTTGGTATCTAGATGGTCAATTGATAATAAGGATTAAAAAAAAGATTAAAGAACTGGCACTTTTTTTTATTAGCCATTTGAAGTTGAACCTCTCAAAAAGCTTGATGTTAGAAAAAGCATAAATAAGTAATTCAATGAAAAATAAATTTCTGGTACTTAGAAAAATCATACTAAGTCATCTATACTAATATTATAAAGAGGTAAAATTTGTGAGGTTGTAGGGAGTAATCTCTGGATTGACTGAACCGATTTTGAAAATTATTTAACCAATAGAAAGTCACGTTATTTGTGAGTCAGGCTATAAATTTTTGAAATCCACGCGGACGAAGTCGCGGACGAAGTGCTAGTTTACTATAATTATGAACTTGTAAATAATTGAGCATCAAATTAATAATCAATTAAAATCGCGAAAAGCAATTTTTTCACCTAACTTTACAAAACTGCGTATATCTCGGAAACTAAATGCCGAGAACTGGACCCTATTTGCTTGGTCGCCCACAATTTAACATATTTTTAAAATATTTCTTTAGAAGTTTAGATCATAATATGTAGTTTAATTTATGCGATGTTCATGACAAATTATTTGACAAAGTTTAAAAATAATCGCCCGGTGATGATCCTTGTGTGTTCCGAATCAATTTTTTAAGGCCATCTTAATCAATTGCCTGGGGTCCTGAATTTCCCTTCTAGAGGTTTTAGGTTTATAGCGGGTTTTTATTGTCGTGTATGATGTCTTGTTTAAAATTGTGGATGAGTTGTGTTTTTTCGTGAAGCAAAAACTTTCGACCCCTTGTTACGATTATTACGCTGACGGAGGAGAATGAAAGGCACAGCTAAAGTTTTTATGGAGAAGGAATGCAGAAAGCTAATATTTTATAAAATATACATTACAAATAAAACAAATGAATAAATATAACATTACACACACTACCATGCCTTTGACACGTATAAACCCCTTTGTTTATGGTTTCGCAGTCATGTATGGTCTTGGACAATAAAACCTTAATGGTCATATTTCCGACCACTAGTTATATATATTAGGGAAAACAAACAGTGACACATTACATTTTGTAGAAAACAATACAATAGAATGTGTTCAGTTCAGATGTGTAACCAACAAAATTTTCCACTAAATACTCAAAAAAATCTTTGTAAAGCATGCGGTTTAAACTAAAACTAAGACATAAACTACACCAGCAGGCGTAGCATGACCATGTCTATCTCTATTCTACCAAGAATAGACAAAGTGCTTTCTATCCAACTGTGTCGAGTTCGAGTTCTCTTCTGCCCGAGCACGGGGCGACCCGTAGGCTCGCGTGTCTATGAAGACAAAGACATATTCATTCTTTCAATATCTGTCCGTCTGTCCATCTGTCTGTCTGTCCGTCGTCTGTTACAAAGTTTTGTGCGTCTAATCGGAGCCCTATTGCTGTCACTCACGTATCTGTCTGTCCATCTGGCCGTTTGTCCGTCGTCTGTATGTCCGTCTGTCCGTCTGTAGATCTGTCCGGCTGTACGTCTGTCTGTAGATCTGTCTGGCTGTACGTCTGTCTGTCTGTCCATCTGTCCTTCTGTCCGTCGTCGATCTCTGCGTCTGTCCGTCAGCTGTCCGTGTGTCCGTCTGTCCGTCGTCCGTCTGTCCATCTGCCAATCTGTACATCTGTCCGTCTGTCGAGTTTGAGTTCTCTTCTGCCCGAGCATGGGGCGACCCGTAGACTCGCGTTTCTATGAAGACAAAGACATATACATTCTTTCAATTTCGTCTGTCCGTCTGTCTGTCTGTCCCTCGTCTATCACTAAATTTTGTGCATCTAATCGGAGCCCTATTGCTGTCACTCACGTGTCTGTCTGTCCGTCGTCCGTTTGTCCGTCTGTCCGTCTGTCTATCTGTCCGTCGTCCGTCTTTCCGTCTGTCCATCAGTCCGTCTATCCGTTTGTCCATCTGTCCGTGTGTGCGTCTGTCCATCAGTCCGTCTGTCCGTCTTTCCATCTGTCTGCCTGTCCGTCTGTCTGTCTGTCCGTCTTTCCATCTATCCGTCTGTCTGTCAAAGTTATTCTGCGTCTCGTACCTTTGAAACCCTCGAGACGCTACGCTCAGGTTTCTACGTTTGAACCACTCGCTTCGCTCATGGTTCAATCCTAAAATCCTTCGCTAGCTCAGGCTTCAATACAAGTACTCGCGCCAAAAAACGACTTTGCAGCCTTGCATAATAAATAACTATTTTTTTTGAAAAGCTATAATGTCGGCTACATTAAAACTTTTCTAAAAAACCTAACATGTTTTTAAAATCTACTTCAACTGCTCTGTGACTTCAACTCTTGATTTAATGGCTTTTGTGGAAGATTCACCACAATTTCGAAATACGAGTATGTAATGAGTCACAGAATTGAGTTTTTAAAATCAATATAGATCTCGTCTAGGTCCAATGTGATGTAGACTATTTGTCACTTACTCAGAAGAAATGTTTCTACCCCCAAGTGTTAAAAGTAGAGAAAAATTGGTGGTCATGCTTTACATTGTAGACTTTTGTTGACTGAAGAATAGAAACATTTCTTCTCTTCAGGGGGCTTAGACAAAGTAACAATTTAAAAACGATAACGAAGTTAGAAAAGATTAAAATGTATGAGATTGACATAAACCGCGCTAAGTCACGTGGTCAGTCGACTGTCGACATCGTTATCGCAAGTTGGTAGACAATGTTATAATTCGTAACGAAACCATAAAGAAACGAATTGCTATCGTGTTTATCCCATACCAAATGCGTAGACAAGCAGCGCTTTCAGAGTTCGCCTTCGCCTCGATCGTGATCGCCAAAAAAGATAACGAAGGAACGCTAACGCTAGGAAATGTTTATCGATATCTCAGAGACGATGACGAATTTAGATATCGTTTCGCTACGAAGCGATGTTACTTTGTCTACAGGGCCAGTTTTAACATCGCCATGCTTAGGACCTTAGAAATCTTTCTACAATCTGTAATATTGTCTATTCTTCCGTCGACAAAACCCGTTTCTATGGTGGTCAGGCTACGCATGCCGTTAAAATAAAATAAAAATTGTTTTAAACTGATATCGTAAAAATAGAAAATAATGGCGTGAAAATAAATAGGATTACTACAGACTAAGTGATTTTAGTAAATTATTTTTAATTAACGTGCAGAAAAAGCAAACATATCAATATGATGAACTAGTATCGAAACAAGTAATAAGTCAAGAAATAATAATTAACAATCATAATTTCTAGTCTCCGGTGTCCCAACATCCTTCCTAGGAGTACTTAGAATCCATTGTTGTTCATCATTGATAACCTTTTGGCAGCGCCCTGGGGCAAGATCTTTAGGCTTCGTCTAGTCACTACATACTATAAAACAAAGTGCCCGCGTGCGTCTGCCGGTCTATCTGTCTGTTCGCGATATACTTACATAAATTACTAAACGGATTTTGATGCGGTATTTATTAATAGACAAAGCAATTCACGAGGAAGGTTAAGGCCCAATTTTACATCACTTTGATTCAATAATAAACCAAAAAAATAATGATTGTTTAAAGCCAAAAAAAAAAATACTTATTATAGTTTACTATAAGTACTTTGATAATTTGTGGTTGAAAACATGATATCGAAAACTTCACTCGATCAAAAAAAAATCCGAAGAGGAGGCTATTATGGCAATTTTTTCATGTTTTTCTTATTGTTATTGAAGTATATAAAAGTTTTACTTCCAAAAACCACATCTAAGAAAAGTTAAAAACTTATAGAATAATTATTTGTGGTTACATTTTGCAAAAAACTTTAATTCTTTTAATAACAAATTATTATATAACACCGCTTATCGTGGTATGGTCATGTAAAGAGGAGGGATGAAATGCATGTAACTAAAAGAGTCATGAATATGAATGTGGATGGATGGAGAGGGAGAGAGAGGCCAAAGAAAGGATGTATGGATTGTGTGAGGAGTGATATGAAAGAAAAGGGAGTTAGTGGTAGCGTGACGGATGACAGGACAGAATGGAAAAAAAAAACGTGTTGCGCCGACCCCAAGTAACATGGGATAAGGGCTTACGTACGGGGCATCAGTCGCCCGCGCCAGGCTTTGACGAGGCACGACCTATGTCTCTTGCTGGCGCACGGCTGTCCCACTGATTTGTCGAACTACTTATTCATAGAACGTAGTGTAAAATATAAGGTTTTTTGTTAGTTTTGTTTGGTTTGTTGTGAAGTATGGAGAATAAAAATAAAAGCAAGAAAGTAGCCAGATATAAAATACGGAAGAAGAATAAGAGAGAATTACTTAAATTTTTGGTGTCTGTATTTTTTTTTAATTTTTAAAGGTTTTCTTCTAATAAACTAGAATAGGCTTTCATAAGAGACTGATTATGCTAAGAAATCTAGGACGGTTCAGATCAAAGAGTTACTATTAGTTTGCAGAAATTCTTACAAAATGGTCACTTTGACCCTTGTGATTTTTTTAAAAGTAGGTTGAAGACTGCTAATTACGAATGATTCTTAATATTTAGAGTTTTAATTATTAGGAAAGAAAGTTTAAAATGGTTAATACTTTTTACCCGTCATTTATTGTGATTTCATAATAGTGCCTATAAAAAATAAAAAATTTGATCTCAATGTAACTTACATAAAATAAAAGCTGTGAATATTTTTATTTGTTTTACTAACAAACTTAATTCTAAATACCTTTATTAACCAGGAAATAGCAGAGACAAGGTACTTTTTTAGAAACCCGTCTTTTAATATAAGCGTCTGCCAGACGCCACCGTACGGTACTTGTGAACCAAAACGGGAGTTAAAGGTTAAGTATTATATTAAAATAACTAATTCACCAGGCACTGCTTCTTCGGCGAGAATGTTATTGGTACTCCCGAGGGTGGTCGCTGAGTGGGATCGAGAAAGAACAAATCGTGGTTGGACACAAAGACACCGGGGTGGCAACCGCCTTGGTAGCTAATCTAGTTAAGCCGTATCCCTAGCCGCTACATCAGCAAGAAACCGCCCAAGGTCTCAGCGGTACGCAAAAGGCAATATGCGCAGAGAGTGACTCAGGTGTGGCGTACACTTCGGGTTTGACGTTCAAAAACTGCTGGCTCTCAGCCTAGTGATAATGACTTTTGATTTTTGATTGTGTCGCGGGCACACTAGGACCTGGCTTTACCCTTGTAATCTTGTTATATACGACACCCCGGGAAGAAACGCGGTAATCTGTTTATCCACACTTATATTTGCCAAACATACCAGTAGCTATTTTCCAATAAACATTGCTTCATCGAAACATCGAAGTCAATATAGTAACAACGTTTTTGTAACAAAGTCATATGTTCGGGCTCTCGAAATGGGGCAGCGTAATATAAACAAGCACTACCGGTGTATAAGCGGATGGAAACAGTTCTGGCGAATAATAAAATATAATACATCTAGCTTTCTTCATTTCTACGTACATATAAAATTTAGATATTTAATAATCAGATTGTTGTTTGACGCCGACTCAAAATTAGTTTATATAAAATTTGATATTTTATGTAGGTAAATAAGCTCAATACTCAAGACTTAAAAGGTTAATTTATTTTTTGCTTTTTAGTTCTTTTTTGTCGGTTGAATTTTTTGTTAAAAAGTTTTTTTTACTTCGCCAATATCATTATGCCTAGCCTTTTGCCAACTACCTTGGGGTCGGCTTCCAGTCTAACCGGATGCAGCTGAATACCAGTATTTTACATGGAGCGACTGCCTATCTGACATCCACAACCCAGTTACTGGGTAATACGATTGCCCTTGGTAAGACTGGTTGTCAGACTTTCGGGCTTCTGACGACCCGTAACGACTGTCAAAGATCCACGATTGATAGCCGGGACCAACGGCTTAACGTGCTTTCCGAGGCACGGAGGAGTCTCGGTATGTAAAGATGGTCATCCATCCATGGACCAACCCCGGCAAGCGCAGCTTAACCTGATGAATCGACCCGTGCGGCTGTTATTTTTTACTTTACCGAATCAATAAAAAAATACAAAGATAAAACGCATCAAAGTTCAGGAGTGTGCTTGTTACGTCACTTAACGGTACAAAGTGTAGCGTGGCATGACGTCACGCGAAATTTCAACGCACTGTATCGTCCTCATTTTTGGTTTTTGTGACAAAAGAAAAAATGGGTATTTAGTCTGAACTGCCCAAAGCGAATGGACCGCGCGCCATTCGACCGTAACTAAAAATCGTCTACGTTCCAAAGGACCGGTGATAAAATGATTTCAATATTAATATTGTGATAGTCGCATAGTTTATGAATTCCAACAATTTAAATATTTACTGATTTAAAATCATCTAGGTAAGTATAGGTGCCGATTCTCTTATTCAATAACTAAACTAAAATTAGAGAATCGAAAACTAAAAGGCAGTGCGAGAATAGGCTATACCTGTGAACTAAGTTAGAGATGTCAAACTAGTCCACGCCTTGCGCTTTACCGTGTTTTAGTTGACATGTTTTTACGTGTACCCTTAATTTGTATGGAAATATTAGTTCCAACTAAATTTGACAGCTCTAATTTACGTCCGTCTATTTCTTGTTTTATTAGAGAGAAAAAGATAGCAATACCCTAAATTAAGTTTAGTTTGTGCCCCATTGTAAGTTTTCTTAATGTTTAAAAGTTAATTATTAAAAAAATAAAGTAGACCCAAATGGATCTACATTTTAAAGTAAGGCGACCGTATTATGTGGGGCATCGTATGAAAGGATCTCATCAGTACAAGCTAGAATTTAAGTTATTTTAAGTGGCGTTTTCGATTGCTACCATTTTTTTCATTTCCCGCAGCGTTTTCTACGGAAACCGAGAATTTTTCGTGACAAAAAGTAGCCTATGGCCCTGTGTTGTTTTTGTTCAGAAATACTAAAACGATATGTTCGAGCATACCTATATACAACTTTCTATTCGAAATTAATATTGTATTGGATTTGGTATTTAGATGGATTTTATATTGCAGCTTGAGCGCCATTTGATTTTAAATTTTTTCAAACAAATTTATATGAACATCATCTTGCCGGGGCCCGGACGTTCAGAAGGCGTGCGAGGTACCGAAGCCAACTTGCAGAGTCCTGTTAGACAATCTAAATATTATGTATGTCGCATCCTGGGTGGCCGAGATGCGAAACATCGGATCTTCTTCACAGTTCGACATAATTTATGCTAGATGTGGGCACTGTTGTGGGTACTCGAACGAAAAATTATTTGGATTATATCAAAATAACTTTATCAAAGTAACGGTCAGGAAACAAACACGTGCGTTGGCACTGAGTGTTCCGCTTAGACTGTCTGAGCTTGACTGTCCTCGCTGGATCCCCTCTACCGACTGATCGTGTCCAAGTGGTGAGGCACACTTGCGTTTCCGGTCGCGTCATTACTACTTTTCTAAACAAATTGTTAGGTGGCACTGTTTGTTATATCATATCGCCCTCGATCCACGACATGTAGATAAAAGACATCAAATAATATTATCAATATCTACTAGAAACATTAAGTAGTATTTTCGTGGTTGGAATCATGACTAGTAAAAACTCAAAAACTGCCAGGAGACCAGAATCATAAAGGAGTAAAATTTTGAAGGCTAATACGTTAGTATCTACTATACTCATTTTTTTCACAATTCAAAGGCTACTTCATTTCTTTTTTAGGCTTACTGCGCTACTTTAAACACGGCGAAGCGCAAGGCGTAAACTAGTTTGACATCTCCTTTTCTCGCACTGCCTTTTACTAAAATATAGCAATTCTCTAATTTTAGTTTAGTTATTGAACAAGAGAATCATTAACAGATTAATACTTGACATATTGATGCATTTCAAACCTAAAATGAAATCATTTTGTTTTAGCCTATTTCTTGACATTGTGAGTACCTACCAAGGGGCATTTAATGTACTTAACTGCTTTATTGACATGAAGGAGCATGGCAGTTGAGAGTTTGTCACGCTCACTAAAATGTATCGCTGATGGTGGCGCGTGTGTTGGGTCATTCAGTTCCGTTCAAAATGGTTGAGCTGAGTGGTGCAGCAGCCGTATTCGCTAACTCAGATGACATCAATTTGATAGGCACTTTGCTGTACATTGCTGCTTTGACGTATAGGAAAACCGTAGTTCCTATTATAATCGATGTCCACCGACCAATGTACCACATAGTGCCTATCGAATTGATGTCAACTGAGTTAGCGAATACACATCCACGCGTGATGTTCGTGAGCGGGCGCCGTCAGTTGAGACTGGTAATCGCTTAGCTGCCACAGACTTGTTTTAATCTTTGTTTTCTGAATTCATTTTTTATTTTTATTTTACATTGTTCTCACATATTAGAAACAACAAGAAAAATATAACCAAAATATTTGTAACACATAACATGGTTAAAAAGGTCGAGTTCCTTGCACGTTCTTTTCTATAGAGATCTACGCTTTAGAATGTGTAATTAGCTTCATCTTTTTGAATGACCGACTTGACAATTCAGAAGTAAATGGTTTATTTGAATTAAATGCTTGAGTTTGAGTTTGAGAATCAAACAAACACTAATCTTCGTTACCCGTCAAATCGTCATATTACCGATACCGATCAACGCACGTGGTCCCCTCTCCGCATCCTGATTCCTGACGTACTCGTACATCGTAAATAAGTCGTAGTTACTGTAGTCACCCTATCTAAACACACGCTTTGACTCACGCCTGAATCATGCAGCCATTCATTTTGAATGACGTTCCCGTCTCCACTTAGTTGGTAGGTTTATGTTATAATATTTTTGATGCACTCACGCTGTTGACTTGTGCGGTTAAAGTGTAGCAAAAAGTTAGTTTTTCTTTTCAGCACCTATTTAAACTTTACCTCGAAATATTGTTAGATAGTTATAATTATTTATGGTTTTCCTAATAATTATTTTGTGTATATTTGATCAATATGTTGTTTAAAATATTGTTACGTCGACCGTGTTATGAGACTATTCGAGAATTTAGTTGAAGTTTCCAGACGGTTTCACTTCGTTAGAGAACATTCCACTATGATACTGCGTAGAATTTCAAAGATGTTTCTAGAACATTCCACTTAAGGCTTCTTCGGCAATGTTCTGGAAATTTCTATTAAGAGCCATTGTTGCCAACTCCTACAAATTCGTTGTCCCTAGACTGAATATCAAAAGTCGCTAAAACTGATTCTACCAGGTTACACAGTCACCTCAGAGTTGTCAATTTTTTAAAGTCCATTGTGTCCATGAACTATCGATAAATCAATGATTATAAATATTTGTCAATTTTTATTAACTATTATATTATATTTTATCATTTTTTTCCTAACCTATCCACTTTTTATTCAGTATTAATTTATTTAACAACACTTACCTGCCCATGTAATTGCAGAATTGTTAATGAAAATCTATGAATTATATTTGAATTTTAACCTGATTAATAACTTCTTACATGATGAAAAAAATAATAATTATGAATTAATCTTTTTATTAAAAAATATCATTCAATACATTTATTTTTATTAAAAGTAAAAAAATGGAATAAAGGGTACAAAAGCTACAATTTATACCTTTTATCATCTTCTTTCCCTTCATCGTCGTCTTCCGGCTGCTGGTAAATTTCAAACTGGTCTTCATTATCGTCTTCAACGACATTTGTCTCAAGTTCTTCCATGATTTCGGGGTCAAAGGTTCCATCTTCGTTAATGTCGCTCTGATATGGTAGAGCATTGAGACAGGCTTGCCCATTACATTGGCCACAAGCTAAAGAGCATTGCAAGCCCGCTTTCCTGCATCCGTATCGCGAACCACAACCACTCTTGCAGTTGCAGAAAATTGTATTTAGCAAATCTTCTGGAGCAGGTGGTAAAATTGTCATGATAGGCTCCAGAAAATCGTTTCGCATTGCCCAACCCCATACCTGGGGTTCCAAATCATGCCCTAACCAAGTTTGAACTTGATAATATACACGTTTGAAATGTTGATGAGCAGCTGCACTTGTTGGTGGAATATTTGAAAGCTGCACAGGTTTATTAAGTTTTGTAGACTTGACGTAATGCATATAACGAAGATGATCGAGCCTTTTCACAGATTGCGGAGCATTATAGACTGCTAATAAGGTTTGAGTTCCACTCTCTAATAATCTCTGGGCCGAACAATTTTCTCCACCCTCTATCTCGAAAACGGTTCACCGTATAAATTTTTTTTTAAACAAAATTTGTAGAGAATTTTGTATTCTACAATAATGATACTAAATACAAATAGCAAAAACCCCATAGGAAATGAGATATTTACAAAAAAAGCGCAAAAAACCGATTTTTGTGACCTTTGACCTTGAAATTTAATAGTTGCGTACACCCTACCATATTATTATGTAGGTTTTGAGACAACTTTTAGGGTGTCAGTATACAAGTATTTACAGACTTACAGCTGGGTATCTCGAATTCCGAGATTCTTACCTAATTTAAGTTTAAATGACTGGACTATAGGTAAGTATGTTATCTCCGCGAAATAAAACAAAGCCGTCTATTTCTAAGCTATGTTATAAAATAGAATAGATAGAAAATCTATAGGTCTCATGCGCTATCAAAACAAAGGAGTAGGTAGTTAGTACAGGAGTGCAATATTAATTTTAAATAATGTCCGAAACCTTAACCGAATTTTCGGCTTCCCTACCAGTTTCGGTCGAATTCACGTAGAACTCACGTAGTGACACAGAAAAATTAACAATTTTAAAAATTTTGATTTGAAAAAGCTTTCATTAAATATTAAAATAAGTTACTAAAACGATGATTATGATTACACACATGGACGAAAGAGACAGTTAGTTTTTAGGTTTCTATCACCTTCACATTCTACTCAAACACGCTAGTTTCGGTCAAGCCGAATATTCGGCCAGTTTTTGGCCGAAACGGAAACCTAACCATTGGTTGGACGCAACTATTATAATATAGAATTATAATTATAATTATGTAGGTTTGTAAATTACATTATTGCTGAGTGTCCTAGTCTTCTTATTACTCCTAAAAAATGCACGGTTTTTGCGGTATAAGCAACTGGAGCGAAGCCGAGAGAAAAGAGGGTAGTTTAAAATATTCCGTTACACAATGGTCAAGGAGGGATACTACCGTATTTATTTCCTTTTCACCTGACAATTTAATGCAGCCAGCCGCTTATGTCAGTAAACCTTCGTTAAATAATACCTACATAGTATTTATACATTACGTTGGTTGCAGACTGGCTGAATAGAAAGTTGCTACCAGTTTTTGGCATCACACACGCAGCATTCCAATTATAAATCATTCGTGATCAGTGTTTTCAATGTTTTTTTTTATCGAACGTGATTTTGACTTGTTACACAGAATATTTCAAGAAAACTTTATGCACAAGTAAAAATCACTGCACAAAGGCGGACTTAATGCTTTGGCATTTTCTATCAGTTGACCTTACGGAGTTATATCTATATAAAAAGAAAAATAAAGGTTCACCTAAAACTAGGCGTTTAGAATTTAAACTGTAGCGACATCTATGACGCTACATACGAACTAGAACAGCAAAATTCCTACATCGCGCAAGCAGAGTTCTCCGCGCGATTTGAACAAATACAACAGCCCGAAATCAACTATCGGGCAGTTGCCCGGACCCGACACAATACCCGACTGGTCGGAGGATCCTCCCTTTTCAATGGAGGTTTGTGGGACTTAACACACTGTTCCGCATCACTACATAGTATAAAACAAAGTCGCCTTTTCTGTCCCTATATCCCTATGTGCGCTTAAATCTTTAAAACTACGCAACGGATTTTGATGCGGTTTTTTTCAATAGATAGAGTGATTCAAGAGGAAGGTTTATATGTATAATACATGCATCATATACTAAGGCAACATTGCTAATTTTAGAGGTTTCTAACGTGATGTCGTAAATTAACCTATTTTTTTGGGCTTATTTAGCAATTTAGCAAAAACGCTGCCTAAACCCTACGAGTTAGATCAAATTAATGTACTACAGTATTGTACACCATAAAAAGGTCTACAAAAAAGTCCGCGATGGTATATGTTTATATTTTAGGGATAACCCACATTAACCATTTTTATTGTTTACTTTTTACGTGAAAAAATGGCTTATTTACGAAGCTATTTTAAGCAATACGGCATTAATCCTTATCGAATTAAGTACCTTAAATACAGTGTGCAATTAATATAGATCAATATGGTTCCTTACAGCATGTAAATTAAACAAATATTTTCGGAGATATTACAAATTTAAAATTTGCGTTTGCGGCGGGCGGTACCGGTCGGACGGGGCAGTGCGGGGAGGCATGCCTATAAATAGCGCGTCGGAGGCCGCGGTTATATAATTTTTTTTTAATTTAGTATCAGCATTGCACCCGTGCGAAGCCGGGGCGGGTCGCTAGTACCTCTATAAAACTAAGTTAAGCTTAAGGCGCAGTTATACGACTTTTAATGGTTTTTAATTGAACATCACGTCTATACGACCATAGAACCAAAAAAATATTTGTGTTACTCTAGACAATATCCGTCGTAATTTGATCTGAGAATATTTGAAATTATATTTTTATAACATAGTGTAATTAATTTATGTCTAATGCGGACAAAAAATTGAGAATCACGCAAAAACTACGAGTACAAAGTGTATTTTTATGAAACCTTCACCATTTTAAAGATCATTTAATTATTTATAAATTAGTCGTAAGTGTTTTAGTTTAATACCTGTTGTTTTATGTGTTATTATAATTAATGATGCGTCTAATTTCGGACAGCGCTCCTTGATGAGCGAGTCCTATTACAGGGTGGACGTACAACGCGTTACGTGAGCTCAACACAGAACACGCAAGCTAAACACTCAAGGTCATTGGCAGTTAATATCGCCTTAAACTAGTTTAGTTTGTAGTAGTGAAACGCAAAATGAAGCTCTACTCTCGATTAAACGCATAAACTGAGACTATTTTAACTAATCGCGATTAGTTTCATTGTCACCAATGAAACTAATCTCGATTAGTTAAAATCTTAATCGGGCCTTAGATAAACAATGGTTTTTCATGCTCCGGACCCTTAAAATCATGTCTTGTGAAAAGTGTTTCGAAGATCTTCTGGGCTGATTCAAAATTATTGCATACCTCTTTTTTGCAGTCGTCCATAATTGTGTCTATTACATTACGCATAAAATCAGGAAAATCACAGGTGTTGGCGGGTCTTACGATCTCATTATTAGTATTTAGCGTTATTGAGGTGCGGCAATCCTTTTGTTTCGAACATCGCCAATTCGTCGTTCCGGGCTTATTTTTTAAATTCCAAGTAGTAAAACTGGTTTATTTTTCTGACTTGTTATGAATTTCATTTCAGTTTTCTACAACTGGGTTGACCCATTTTCATAATCGGTCTCACATAAAATATTAATTAATATTGCAATAAAATATTAATTGGCATTATAGTCATAACCAGAGGTCGGAATTACGAGTATATGGTCGAATTGAAAACCTCCTCCTTTTTTTTCTTAGGTTAAAAATTCGAATATGATGTATGAATGTTGTATTTTGCGAATGTGATGTTTTGAGATTATGGTATTTATAGAATAATGATGTTTTGATAATGTGATGATTTTCGATTATGGTGTTTTACGATTATGATATTTTGAGAATATGATATCCAACACTTACAGACTAAATAGAATTATTATTTGTATGCCCAGAAAACATTAATCAATTATATTTTTTTCTATTCTCAGTGACTATCGTATCGGATCAATTTCAAACCATGCCAAAACACAAATCCACTAACATATCCCTTTGACTCCCTCCAGCCCAAAAGTGAATGCTTGCATTCGTAGTACGTTAACCACGATAAGCAAATAAGGACGAGTTCAACTCATGACCTTTCGATCGCCATTCTCCAGCCAACGCCTTAGGCAATGGCTGAACTGTAAATAGGCTCTATTAATAATCTATAAGGAGGCATTAAATTCAAGCGATTCTGTTCGATGAAAATATTTGGAGAGGCATCCATCCAGGTGTGAAAAGTGGACATCATGAGCTCGAAACGACTAAGTGCATTAATTATAACAACCTTATTGAGAGTTACATGTTTCAGCCGTTTGGGTTTGAAACACCTTGGGGTCCGGGTCCGAGTGCTCATCGAGTTTTCGGGTTAATCAGCAAACAGCTAGTCGACTCTTCACATGACCAGAAGGGAGAAAAGCCCAGCCCTCTAGCTGGGCTTTTCTTTGTCCAACGAATCAGCATTGCTATTCAACGTTTTAATGCTGCCGGCGTTCTGGTCACTTTTCCTTTTGACAGCGATGTTGTTGAATTTTTTGATGCCCATTAGGTTAGTATTTCCTTAGTAGTGCAGTTGCTTGAGACAAATTACTTTTCTGTTAGCGTTCACGCTAACGCTTAGTACACAATATATGGCAATGACATTACTGGACGTGAGTTACGTGACAGTTATCTCCGCAGGTAATGTCTGTCCGATATCGATACCGAACTATCAGGCTCTCGTATTGTATCACCGAACTGTCGAGACGAAAAGTCCGGGACCGGACTAAATAACCGAACTAACGCCGGTTTTCATACGCTTTAAACATAATAATTATTATCAGTTTATATGTATAGGTACCTATGAAGTTATTTAGTTTAGCTGTAGATATTTATTCAATATTCATTTCTGAATAAATGGTTCATGAATTTATCTATACAAATTGATCTAACGATCGTGGTTCCGTTGAATCCCATTGGATTAACATTTTCACATTTTACATTTTCCAACACCTTAATTGTCTCAATCAGGGATGTTACGGAGGAGATTTTATCGGAACCGAAGTCGGGAGTTTTTAAATTCGTTTTGTTGGAGTCGGTACCGGAATCGGAGTCGTATGTGGTGGCAGAAGAGATATGTGTTAAGGGCGGGCCTAACTATTATATTTTAATATCAGGCTGGTCGCCGGGCAGTCCCTACCTACTGGCCGCCGGTTAGTCCCACGAAAATCGAATAAAATAATATAATAGAAACATCCTTCAATCGGCCTCTTTTAATTTTAATAAGAGGGTTGCCCGCGCATCATCTATGCACTTCTTCGCACTGACCGTTATCTGCTTTGCCTCGACCTTCGATTTAAACCTCCCATTTAAAAGTGTCGGACCCAAAGTTGGAACGGGAATATCAATCGGAAGTTCCGACTGGAGTCGGAGTCGAAGCTCCGTAACATCCCCACTCTCAATGTATTTAGTTTATCCAAAATTATTGTTTGACACCATGTCGTTGTTGGCTTTATCTATTTGCAGTCGAGTAGACTATTATCCCAGAGGAATCAAGCATTGGATTTAGGTTGTATTGGTCGAATCAAAAGGTTCGAGTGTGTTGCGCAATATGTGTTGTGCAACTGTAGCACTTCGATACCATCTTATGTAACTATTATGCAATTAATGCTCGTGCTAATAAGAATGCGAGTGTGCTGATATCGCCATCAATCTGTCGAGCCTTTTTCCAACTATGTGGGGTCGGCTTCCAGTCCAAGCAGATACAGCTGAAAACCAGTATTTTACATGGAGCGACTGCGTATTTGACCTTCAAAATCCAGTTACTGAGTAACACGAAAAACCTTGGCATGACTGGTGTCAGATTTTCTGGCTTCTGACAACCCGTCACGACTGTCAAAGATCTACAAATGACAGCCGAAACCAACGGTTTAACGTGCTATCCGAGGCAGGTCGATCCTTGGTGCTATTATTGCTCAGCTACGAGATATGACATCGATAAATTTCTTCCTTATAACCAGTCGCTCCGCCAACATTAAAGTCCCGTTACTTCGTAGAAACCTCACACGTTTATAAATATTAGTCACAAAATTCTAGGAAAGCGATGAAATACTGAATAATTTGATATAAAAAGCATTAAAAAAATATTACGTCTTATTAGAAGAGTGTCTGTTTCACAAGATTAAATAAAACGACCCTGTTGTAATTGAGTGTGGCGCCTAAATGTGGATTTTATACGTCTTCTTCTATTCTGGTACATGATTATATGGTATGGGAACGGATGACGCAGATTTGATTGATGTTGGCATGTGTAACTACCATGTCATGACATGGTCGCCAGAGTATTGAGGTGGAGAAGACAATTCAACAATATATCGCACCCTGAGAATGAAAGTGACCTATCTCAAAATTCCTGTAAATTTTGAGTTCGCTATAAACTGACCTAAAAGTCTAATTTGGAACCCTGTGGTGAAACAGAGCCCGAATTATGAGTAAAAAAGAAGAAACACGCTAGACAATTTTAAATTTACTCATATCAACACTACACTGACGACACGGTTGGCGCAGTGGTTTTGCGTTCGGCTGCTGCGCTGAGTGTCGCAGGTTCGCACCCCGCACGGAACAAATATTTGTATGGCTTATAGATAGTTGTTCGTGAACGCAACCACGATACAGGAGTAATTCCAATTGAGGGCAACGTTTAAAAAAAAAAACATTTTGAAGACTTCCTTGCTTATTTCCGGATCATCAGAAATGCATTTTTTTGAGCTGGATTCTTTCTTTCTAAAGATGCGAAATGAAAACACTGGCAATATTCATGAACATCTTTTACTATGGGACCAACACTGAAATCGCGAAACGAATGAAAACACTGGCAATATTCCTGAACACCTTTTACTATGGGGCCAACACCGAAATCGCGAAACGAATGAAAACACTGACAATATTCCTGAACAGCTTTTACTATGGGACCAACACTGAAATTGCGAAACGAATGAAAACACTGGCAATATTCCTGAACAACTTTTACTATGGGACCAACACTGAAATCGCGAAATGAATGAAAACACTGGCAATAATCATGATTAACTTTTACTATGGGACCAACACTGAAATCGCGAAATGAATGAAAACACTGTCAATATTCATGAAAAACTTTTACCGACGAAACCGACACTGAAATCGCGAAATAAAAATCAGCTAACCCGTACATTAATGTTTGCAAAATGTAGGTACTGAACAGCTGAATATTTCCAGTGTTTTCATTTATTGTTGTATTTGCGTCTCCACTATAAAATTGCGGTATCCAAGTCTTATTGAAGAAGTCTCCATGTGGAATACTGAATCCCGCATTTGTGTAATTCCCAATCGAAAACGCTTTCAACATTAAAATAGTTGTCCAAAAGAGCAGTCAAGAAAGTACTGCTCGCAAGGCAACCAATATATAACCAGGAGAAGAAAAGTACTTAGTAACGTATGATTGTAACATTACCCATTAACACTGTTGACTTTCACATATTCTTAATCCCGTGAATATTCTAACTTCATATTTTTCATCATATTCTTTAACTTGTAAAGATCAGCCTTCGGTATGGTTGACACGACAGCAAACATTCCTGGGAGACTTGCCATAACCGTCTCTGTCTCATTTGGCAAGTTTAGCCTACGCACCGTTGCGTTTATTAGTGCATCACCTTGATACAATTTTAACTCCAAGCTGTTCTTACATTTTAGTATGTCAAATACTAAAGGCAAGCCATTAAATACACTAATTTATCGAACCGCCAAAATTAACAGTTGCAGCTCTAAATGCCGTTCAAAGCCATTCTTCAGATTCCGTGTCCACGTAGTAAAACCTATTAACTATTTACAGAAATCCTCTGCATATTTTAACAGTCGCGAGGTGGTCGCTGTTATAAACTTATCGATCGCCTGATGCGTTGCGTGTCTGTAGTTCACTTTCACTGATGCATGTTGATTCTGTAATCTCGCTGCTTGTGATGTCATTGTAGCTAAGTGAAGCATAAACGTAAACTCATGTACAGTCGAGACGTCTATACCTTCGTCAGTTTTCACTGCGTGGTGAATTACGGACCACACCCTCTCACAGAGAGGAGGCCTGTGTCCCAGCTGTAGGATCATTATAGGCTTATTATGCTATGTTTATGCTGTTTTCAATTTCGTTCCTTTATCAAATTAGTGCACGTAATACCTTTTGAGGCAACGGCACTGTAGTAGTCTGCTACAACTACATAGAAAATTATAACTACTCAAATCACTTGAGAACGAAGGTGAAAATAGCATAAATCTCTTGCCAACATTAAATTGACACCGAATTTAATTTTTTAAATGGACTGGCCATTTTATGAAATGTAAATCAAGTCTTTTTAATTAACTTGGAAGTGTCACAATGTCACATTCTTGATTAGAAACTGATTGTTTCTAGAAACTTAGAAACTATATGTGACTGAATCTTATAAGCAAAGAGAATAGTCATTGTTGATAAGTGATAAGCAATTAATGACTTTATAGTAAACGAAACAAAAAAAAACAGAGCGCTGACGAACTTATTGTTACCGTGACTTTACAATATTGAATATTATCATTTAGCCCATTTTTTCGATCGTCCGCTAGTCTGTGTCAGTGCATTGTATCCGGTAAGTATCGTTATCTTTCTAGCCAATACATTGAGATTTTTTATATGAGACTAGCTTCTGCCAGCGACTTCGCCCGCTTGAAATTTATCCCAAGGGAACATACTCCCGGAATGAAAAATATCCTGTGTGGGAGTCAGGCATACATCATGGAGCATAGCGACTGAACCGCGCGGCGCGCGGCTCGACATTAAATGATGCTAGCGCTCAGACGAGTAGTTATATCATTGCGCGTAGTCTGGATCGCACATACTCACATGTCGACTACCCTCAAGTACTGCTACCTACCTACCTTCAAATTGCTAGTTTTTAAGAATTTTGTATAAATATTGGTGTGGAAATATATTCACATTCATTCCCAAACGAGCGTCTTACTCAACAGCCAAAGTAGTACCCACACCTGTCTTATTCCAGAATTTAGTCTACCCGTGTGCCAAGTTTCATCTAAGTCTGTTCGGCCGTTAAGACGTGAAGAGGTAACAGACAAACAGGCATTTTAGCATTTATAATATTACTAGCGACCTGCCCCAGCTTCGCAAAGTTAAAAATTATACACAGACCTAAACCTTCCTCATGAATCACTCTGTCTATTGGTGAAAACCGCATGAAAATCCGTTCTGTCGTTTTTAGGGTTCCGAATCCGCAGTGTCTAAACGGAGCTCTATTGCTGTCACTCACGGGTCCGTCTGTCTGTCACACAGGTTTTACAGCCAAACGGTTGGAGCTACATTCTTAAAATTTTTACAGTATAAGCATCTTGTTGACGCAAAGGCACACAAATAGTCAATGATAAATTTTGTACGGAACTAAATGTGCGAAGTCCGACAAGCACTTGGCCGGTTTTTTTAGTTTATCGCGTACAGACACGGCGGGGGACTTGGTTTTATAATATGTAGTGATAATAATAATAATAGTAAGGATTTATTGGTCAACCTGCTGAGTAACGCAATGCTTTAACTGTTCATTTATCGTAGTCTAGGGATTGGAGAGATCTTCTGCTATTCCGGTCTTGTTTTTTCCACCTCACCGGTCAAAAGGTAGCTCTTAAGGATCCTACTGTTAAAAATTGTGACACATTATGTAATAGTAACATAGACCGTATGGCTTCATAAAAAAAGTACGGCTATCGAATTATTCAGAACCTGCCCTAATGCATAAACTTGAATCCAACTATTGATGATGTATAAAACACATTTAAACTTATTTATAAGATTCGCTAACCATATGCTTAGTTTAAATACTGATTAGCGGATTCTAAATTCAAATTCTCCATAGAAAATTTTGAATTAAGAACCCATTAATCAAGCTATTTTTTTTTATAAATAAAGCCTATTGTCTTCTACATCTTAAAAACATCATTTCACGTGTAAGTACCAGACCTAAACAGCAGTTTATGAAGTCATCTAAAATAAAACTCACAAATGGTTAAATAGGTACATTGGATACTAGTCTAGAAATGGTATCGATCACTGATTGTCCGTCCCACTTACGGATGTGCGCCACCGGTTGTCCATCCACGTACATTTCAGACGGGGCATCATATAAATAGATTGCCCTGTTTCTGGCGTGTATTTACGTCTAGGGTCGTAATTGTTTATTTATATTTACTGTGAAACACCGTGTTTATTTGTGGATCCTCAGATTTGAGGGCGATGAGATGAACTGTCAGTAGGGATGCAACCATGTCTACATTAACCGTTTGAAGATTTTAGTGATAAGCCAATTTAGAGTTTTTTTTTTCCTGGAATACGCCAACAATTAAAATCACTGACTACGTGCATAACCTTGCCGGTCGCTTCGGTAAAAAGGTTTAATTTGATTACAAAACTATTATTAGTAACTAACAAAATTTTTTTTTATCAAGAACCGGAAAAACGTAATCTCTAATGAACTGTATGGTGTATCAAACCCATTTGTTTTGCTAAAACAAGACTGGCCGAAAAGAACAAAGATATAGCTGTCTTAACTTTTTGTAGCTATTAAGAATATTACGACATGTGCGCTTTGCCAAAGAGGTCATATTCTCTGGCACATGGGACTTGCTACTGTAGTAAGGGTATATATTGCTCTGTAATTATTGGTTTAGGTTCCAAGATCTTCAATTATACATGTAGAGAGCAGTTTAATTACAAGCAGGCTTGGCATTTACTTTGAATTAAAGTGATATGTTATCTCGATATCGTTTGAATGTGGCTATAAGATTAGGGGAAGACTATGTAAATGATGAATGGACTGTGTGAAAGTTCATATGGATAGAAAGGGAGTGACTACCGAGATGACAACGAATAGAGAAGTAACGAGGTCGCTCACAATGGGCCTCATCAGAAGGTTCTGATGAGGCCCATTGTGAGCTACCTCGTTACTTCTCTATTCGTTGCACACAGCCCTCTCCATTGCCCTTTGGGTGACCTCACCCAAAGGGCAATGGAGAGGGCTGTGCTCGGAGTTTCCTTGCGTGAACGACTCAGGAATAAAGATATCTGCAGAAAAACCAAGGTTACCGACATAGCCCGAAAATCGTCACACTGAAGTGGTAGTGGGCAGAGCACATTGGGCGCAGAACAGATGGTCGATGGGGCCGAAAGGCTCTGGAATGGCGACGGCATATCGGAAGAGGCAGCGTTAGGCCTTCCACAAGGTGGATCGATGACCTAGTATGGATCGCGGGAATCCGATGAATGCGAGACGCACTGTAGTGGCGACACTTGGGGGAGGCCTTTGTCCAACAGTGAACAAAGTTTAGTCGAAATGATGATGATGAATGTACTATGTTAACTAGCTTCTGCCAGCGACTTCGCCCACGTGGTATTAGTACTTGCCCAGCCTACGTGTTATTCTGATGTGTGCAATATTACTAAAAAGTTAAAATGCATCAAGTAGTTTTTTTTCGTGAAAGAGTTAAGTACAAACATCCATACATCCTCACAAATATATTTATAAAGTTTTTGAAAGACAGTAAAATCAATAATAAACCTACTATGTTTATTATTGATTTTACTGTCTTTCAAAAACTTATGGGCCAAGTTGGGCCGGAGCGGAAGCAAACAAAGTTATCTTTAAGTTATCATGTCTAATATACCTACACAAATACACACACTCGTCAATTAGTTCCACCTTGACTTACTAAACTTGCCGATAATAATTGATAGATAAGATAGGTCCGAAGATAGCCTTCGTGCTGTTATAAAGTAAACCCACCACCAACCTTTTGTTTTAATTCAAAGCTAATCAAAATAATAATTAAAACCTATTTTTGAGAAAATTATGCCAATGATAATATTGGGTCCTTACATATGAAATTGGCGTTTTTTTCTCACAAATAGAGAACTCTTCACCTCTATGAATTAAAATATTCATCAATTGCTTGATATTATATTATATCGAATAATGACCGTCATAGACAACTACCAATACTAAAAAAACTTTTTTTTTGCAGAAATGACCACTATATTAAATTTGTTTTAACTTAGCCAAATCTTATTTTTGTTTGCCTACGTTATCTTAGATTTTAAACATTATTGCATAAAAGTTTAAAAACATTAGTGTTCATAGTTGTTAAATAAATTAAGAAAATGTTAGTATGAAAAATGCAACTTCTTTAAAATTCTCCATACAAAACGCTGGTTTCATAGGTGGGGACCTAATATTTTACGGCTTTCAAACAATGTGTTACTTATGCGTTACGATATCGAAATGTAAACATTCATCGGCATGACTTAGGCACAAGACCTAAAAAATAATTCTGCCCAATAGGTGTTGTGTGAGACGCCTGTCATTTGTAGACCAATGACAGTACCTACTTATGGGTAGTCTGAAGCCCTGGAAACCGACACCAGACTTGCCAAGGGTTACCCAGTTACTGGGTTGTGGAGATCAGTATATATGGTGTACATAATAAAGAGTATTATATTCTATTCTATTCTACTGGTAAGCGGCTGCATTCGGTTAGACTGAAAGCCGACCAGCGAACCCCGCATAGTCTGGGAAAGGCTAAGTAAGCGATCAATGGCGACCCCCACATAGTCTGGGAAAGACTAAGTAAGCGATCAATGGCGACACCCACATAATCTGGAAAAGACTGAGTAAGCGATCAATGGCGACACCCACAAGTCTGGAAAAGACTAAGTAAGCGATCAATGGCGACACCCACATAGTCTGGAAAAGACTGAGTAAGCGATCAATGGCGACACCCACAAGTCTGGAAAAGACTAAGTAAGCGATCAATGGCGACACCCACATAGTCTGGAAAAGACTAAGTAAGCGATCAATGGCACCCCCACATAGTCTGGAAAAGACTAAGTAAGCGATCAATATTTTGTTCTAGGTTTCTCTTGGGTCCTTTGCTAATCTCATTAACCTTCGATTTTTCGATGTTATCCTCATATAATGGAAATCTTCCGGACGCTGCTCGGATCCTTTGTCAATGTTGTTAATCAGTAAAATTACTGCTGAATCAATTACTGTACTTGTGACTTTTTCATTATATTACATGCTAATTCAAGCTCCAACAACTATCGGCTAAAACCTGTATTTATACTAGCAATTGGCATAAAAAATGGCTCTTCCAGTCTTT
Organism: Polia nebulosa; assembly: GCA_951329385.1. NCBI lineage: Eukaryota > Metazoa > Arthropoda > Insecta > Lepidoptera > Noctuidae > Polia > Polia nebulosa. The sequence goes on from OX589587.1 coordinate 57,053,657, forward strand.
AGCTAACCATATGCTTAGTTTTAATATTGATTAGCGGATTATAAAGTTTACACGAATCAGTAATCACATAGCCATTTTCTTTTATAAACTAGCGATTAACCCCGGCTCCGCACGGGTGCAAATTTTTTTTTTTTTTGATTTTACAATTTTTTGTTTTATACAAATCTTATCTTGGCAATTACGGACGCAACAAAAAAAGAATTCGCCGAATAGGTGTAGCCGTTTTAAAGCGATGTGCTTACCTACATACATTCAGCAAGCAGATTTTTATTTATATGTATAGATAAGACCCTTCATGTCTGCCGCGGACAGATAAAACGAAAAAGCTGAAAAACAAGATTGATAAAACAGAAGTTTTCAAAAACCGGCCTAGTGCGAGTGGGACTCGCTTGAAGGGTTCCGTACCATCGTACAAGATTTAATACTAGAACCCTAAAAACACGTTTCTAGTAGAGGAGCCCCCTTTAATTTTACTTTACTTTTATTTAAAATTTGATATAGCGGCAACAGAAATACATATTGTGAAAATTTAAGCTGTCTACCTATTACGTAACAAGAGATACCGCCCGCTGATAGATGGACGAAGGACGGACGATAGACAGACGAACGGACAGCGGAGGCTTAGTAATTGGTTACCGTTCGGGTACGGAACCCTAAAAATAGGCATGCCCATTAAGTTTCATTAGCCAAGACTGATTTCAGTCTGTTCGTTCCAGAGTGCATAGGACTACAAGGGTGCGTTTCTACTGAAGCGGAGCACAGACGCAGGAATCGTCTGATCACAGACGAGACGAGTGACGCGATGAGGATTTCGACCATTGTGATAGGTCGATTCCTGCACGTCTCCGCTCCGCTCCGCCTAGCTCCAATTCAGTGGAAACGCACTCTATGTTTCTCGGTTGAAACGATTTGTACAAATACATTGCTGCGTTTCTATTAAATTACAGCTACATTGATCTGGACCATTTTCGCAGCAACACCTACGCTTAATAAATTGATGATGCGATTCGGTCGCGAGCACTCCAGCTAATTGTTTAGTTAGATGACTCACTGGCTTCTGCTAAGAGTTTTCTGACTTTTATGTTCTATGTTTTTAGGGGTGTGGGTTGTTAGTAATAAATTCCAATCTAAGTCTTCTGTCTGAGCATTTTTGTAACTTTATGATGAGTCAAATTCAATTTCCTGATTTTGAAGTAATTTTGGCACAAGTGAAGATTGGTTCTTGTTTCAAAATGTGGCTTACAAAAATACTGCCTGTAATGTACCACGGCTTTTCGTGCTTTTGCTTATTATTTTCTTGTATAACTCGTTATATCCAGAGTCCCAACATATCCAATTATTTATTTTAACTTAGGCGGACTTAATGCAACAACAAGGCATTATTTGTCAGGCAACCTCTGGGTTAAATAGACTACTCTGTGGTAGGTGTACAACAACTTATAAAAAAAAAGTTAAAATCGAAATTACTGTAATAATAATAAAATGCATATTTATTTATTCTGCCTTTCAGAATGGATGTAGGAACGGGTCCCGTGGTACAAAGAAGCAACTTCTTATAGACATGGTCATAAACCAGCAGGTTCGTCGATCCAACAAGGTTGTGTCGACATGCTGGATAGATTATAAGAAGGCCAACGACTTTGTTCCACGTACATGGCTCATGGTGTTGGAGTTGTACAAAATAGATGCAACTCTGTGCACCTTCCTTGGGTCATGTATGGAGCAATGGAAGACAGTCCTTCGCTATCCAGGATGTCGACCAATCCAGGCGAATGATGAGTCTATATTTATTAATCGGGTATATTTCAGGGCAACAGTTTAAGGTTCTGCTTAGCTCGTTTTTTTTTTTAAATCAAATCCTCTAAGCATAAATTTAATCCTCTAGGCACATTGCTGGATGATTCGGGCCTGGGCTATCGGTTGAGAAGAGATGGTCAGGTCATATCTCACCTTCTTTACATGGATGACCTGAAACTCTTTGCCCCCAACAATTTGCTACTGATGGAGTTACTGAAGGTAACTGAAACTTTCAGTAGCGCCATCAGGATGTATTTTGGTGTGGACAAATGTGGGATTATGGAATCCGAATGGATTCAACTCTCGGATTCCATACACCTATAGATCTCTCTCCTCGACCGAAACTTACAAATATTTGGGTATGTCGGAAGCGTTAGACATTAACGATACTGACATGAAGCAATCGCTGAAGGAGCGCTTCTTTGGCCGCCTGAAAAAGCTATTGAATAGCCTTTTGTCGGGCGGAAATAAGATGCGCGCTTTCAACGGTTTGATCATGCCGGTTTTTATGTACTATTGAAGACAAAAGTGCATGGAGAGCCTAAGGTCGACTTTTGACTGTGAGGTTTTGCATTACGTATCATGACTTTCATGAGACGACTAGATGGCGCTGTTCAATCATGAAAATAACACTGCAAAGCTTATAAACCTTATTATGCAGAGGCAGATAATAAGGTTTTTAATACCTTAAATAATTACTAAGTAATAATAATATATTTATATTTAAATAAACAAAAATTACTATATTTTCTTATTTCCGAGTAGTTAATACAGCGCCATCTAAACCAAACTAAATAAGCCAATTGGTATATCGTTTAATTCGACTACAGATGGCGTCGATCATAAATAATAAAAATCCCTACATTCACAAAGTAGCTCTTATTTTCACGTTCCAGAATAAATAGTCAGTAGCTCAGGTGGATAAGCATGGCAGAATAACATAGATCGTTCAACAGGGCACCGGTTCGCAACCCAGCTCTCTGTCGACTTTTTTTAAATTTAATTATTCTAATATATAATTTATATTCTATTTTTTGTATTTTTAAACGTTTTTATTTTATTTTTTGTTATAAATAATATAAAAAATATGAGGTATAAGATGTATAAATGAATATAGGGATAATATACAAGTATACATATACTACTATATATAACATTATATAAATATATATTATATAAATTACTTGGATAAGAAATGAAACTATTTTATTGATTATAGTTTAAGACATTTAATTCTCAAAGAAGAATACAATTTATGTCTTTCTTTCTTATAGAATGTATAACCTAACCTAGCAGTTTTACATCCAATTAACAATGATTTAATTGTTAAGGAGAAATACAAGTAAAATTTATAACTGAATAACTCTATTACAAAATAGAAGACCTTAACAAAGTAAAACTGTATAATAGATATTATAAGTATTCTAAATCAAAACTGTGTTGTGCTATTCTTCTATTATTTAGTTTTATTTACATTATGTTATAATAACTTTCACTATATATGCAACCTTAGTTCTGTAAATATTTTACCTACTCATAAATTATAAAAATTTTACGTTTTGCATAATTATGTTTAGTGGTATTGACTATAATGATTGATTTGTGCATTATGTTATGACTAAGGTTCATAGCTTAAGTATTCGTTCCAGAAGGAGGAAGAAATTGAAGCTAAACCTAAAATCAATAACAATTGTAAGACCGGGTTATAGCTGTCATTTTGGGACCGAGTTGTTTATAATAATAAATAAATAATTTATTATGTTGGAAAGGAATCTATATTTATATTGTTTTTATTTTAATTTCTTATATTATATAAGAAATCAAAATCATTAGTGTAATAACATTTTGTTGTTATAAAGTAATGTATAAATTTATCCAACTTACACCAAGTTTGATTACTGTAATTTATCATATAAATTATAGCTACCCCGGTCTTTTCATTTTTACTCAATCGTTATTACTCAATTCAATAGTTAACACTTTATATTCTTTAATATTTCGTGTATCCGCCATTTTGATCGATTACAGCTTGCAACCGCGAACCCATGGAGTCTATTAATTTTTCACATAAATTGTGACCCCGTATAGAATCCCATACCTCCATGCAGTGAGTACTCAGTGCTTCCTTAGTCCTTTCGTTCCTATTGTCCCACTTTTGAACCATAACGCCCCATAAATTTTCAATGGGGTTTAAATCTGGCGATCTCGCAGGCCAAGGAATAATTCGTATGTCCGATTGCTGGCTAAACCACTCTTGCACAATTATGGAACGGTGTATAGGACAATTGTCCTGCACGAACGTTATTACTGGCATGTCTTCTACAGGAAAAACATTCCGCACAGTGGGCAACATGACGTCATTCAGCACATCTAAGTAGTTAACACTGTTGGGTATTACAGTAAGTTCTCCTGGTCCTGCAGCTGTCATCCATTCCCAAATGTTCACTGTTATACGACCGGATTCAGAGTTAGGCACAAAGTGATCACTATTATAACGCGTATTATTCCTACGCCACAACCTAACTCGCCCGTGCTGGCTAGACTTGAAAGTCTTTTCATCACTGAAGATAACGTTGCTCCAGTCGAAATGTCTGTATTTCAAAGCGAACTCCAATCGTGCTCTTTTATTAGCTTCGGTTAGCAATGGCTTAATAGCATGTCGACGATAATGCAGACCTTCACTATGAAGAGCACGATACACCGTCCGCAAAGATGTATCAAACAACTCTGCGTAATATCTTGTTGGTGTAAAGCCATTTTCCTCATAACCTTGCACCATAAGTTGACGCTGGTCTGAGTCAATATGGCGTCTTCTGCCAGATCTACTGCGGTGTTCCAACGAACTCTCTTCTTGAAACCGCTTTATCCATAAAGTGACAGTCTTTACCTATAAGGGAAATATATTATTTATTATTTTCGTGTATCGATAACCATGGATAATAAAATAAATAACGAACAGTGATTTTAAAACATTACTTACGTTTAAGCCAGTTTCTCTCGAAATTTCAGAATAATTTAGGCCTTGATTATGCAATGCTATTATTTGGGCCCTCGTAGCCATATCAATATTAGAACGCGAACTCATGGTAAAGATAAATATTAAAAAATTGTTAAATGCAATCGTAACTGAACTCACTCAAAGATAGTAAAGAACGTTATGATTGAACAAAAAGATTTAATTTTTATACAGTCAATATTAAACTACCCTCAATTCTTTTGAGATTTATGATACAGGTTAAAGTCGCTAAACAACTTCGATATAATAAAGAGTAGGATAATTTCAACTCATTGCGTAATGACGCAATAGTCCAGTGGCTATGGTATCGGTAAATTTTATGCCACCGAGTTCGAATCCCAGTTATTACGAGCTTTGCTTTATAAGGTTTGTAATGTCGTAGGAGAATTTGTGTTATTAAGTAATATTGTAACTAGCAAAAAACAAGATAATGTTCTTTAACGAGAGATGTATATTTTCCAATCCAACTACTATACTAGCGCCATCTATGTCGTTCAAGACGTATTATTAAGGCGATGAGACCCTGTACTAACGATTTTGGTTTGGAACTCTCCATGCACTTCTGTCTTCATTAGTACTCATTCGGCACACTCAAATGGACTCAGACTGAACTAGACGCTCTAGATGGAAGGGTCCGTACGCTGCTACCCGCAAACACGATGCATCACCCACGATCATCGGTGATGAAACCGCGAGGTGTGCAGCCTCAGAGAATATTTTCTGGAAACCGACGTGGGTTTGCTTGCGCTTCGCCGTTGTTTTTACGTGTACCCTTAATTTGTATAGAAATATTAGTTCAAACTAAATTTGACAGCTCTAATTTACGTCCGTCTCTTTCTGGTTTTATTAGAGAGAAAAAGATAGCAATAGCCTAAATTAAGTTTAGTTTGTGCACAACAGAATCAACACCATTGACTCACATAGTCCACACATTCACAATCATTGCAATAATAATATAATACTTTACAAAGTAAATATTCATGTCATTGTATACATATACCTACACGTGCCTACACATAAAATTCATCGCTCACTGCGGCAATTTAGACACAAATAGGTACTGTGGAACCCGCAGGGCTCCATGAGTGACTGGCTTACATGTGGAGTGTGAGGAAAGAAAGAGGGATAGTGCACAGGACTTTTGTATTACATAGAAAAGTAATTAAACATGTGCCCCACTTCCGACGGGCGAGCAGAACTAATCCCTAAAGCTAAAACGAATGTGATGCCTACAACTTTCTATATTCGAACGACTCTTCAATATTCTCAACTGCCAGCTGAAGGCCGGTACCCACACGCGGACTTAGGCAGTGTATACAATCGCCACAGTACCTACCTACCGATTAATAGTGATGAAACGGATAGGTACTCGTTTGTCCGCCTACAGATGTGAACACATTTAGGTACTTACTTAAATTTAGCTATGTCTAATGTTATCTTAATAATAAATTTTATTATTTTATAAATTAGTTGGTAAGTATTTAACTTTGCTACTAATTTATAAAAAAAATGCTTAGGTAAAGACCTACTATTATAAAACTTTGACCTAGAAAAAAATATCTTTCGTTTTCTTAGGCTTTTTAAAAGAAATAAGAGTAGTCCTTTTTACGTGATGTTCAATTAAAAACCATTATTAGTCGTATAACTGCGCCTTAAATGCTAGATCAAAACACTTTCATCATTTACTAAAAACAAGTTTCAGAATGCGTATGCGTTCTTGTCCTCAAGGTATTCGATATAGCGTGAGGTCTTGGGTAGGATTCCCGAGTCAGAAAAAATGCTATTGGGTTTTACTTTTAGGAATTACTCTGTAGTAGCTCGGAGTTAACGCGAAAAGCCGTTGGTCCTGCGCCTGATCTCTCCCTGATCATGTCTAATGGACGTCCCATCGGACTATGAGAGAAAAGGAACTGATAGTGCACCTGTTTGCACCTATTGGTTTGCGCACACGCTTGTTCACTAAATTATCTCCTGCGTACTTGGCTAATCTCTGTTGCTTGGCCACCGTGATCGAAATTCGGTCAGGAGGATTAAGCTACGTAGATTTTCAGATTTTCGCATCGACTTTGCATAGATAGAGAAACTCTTTGCCCCTTAGCAATTAATGAACGCAGTTCTGTCTTGCGAAACCTTCTAAATGTCTTATTAATCTTAAGAATGATTGTTGGTTTCTATTTGTCCCTACTGTTGGCAGGCACCCGTTTTCGACTAACTCTGTTCTAAGTTTGGCCTTCGGCGTCCTCGGAGATCTGATTATAAATAAATTATTTTGTCTTATCTGAGTTCACGAGGTTGCCTGTACTCCGATATTATCATGCAAGGTGTCGCTTCGGATAGATATACATTAACAACCTTATTTATAAAACTCGCTTACCATATGCTTAGTTTAAATACTGATTAGCGGATTCTAAATTCAAGATAGCATACGTCTCGTCCATCAAATTCAGCTGTCTATAGGAAAAAAAAACCTATTATTAGTCAGTACTTTACCGGCACGTCTATTCTTCGTTCAGGTAGAAAATTTTAAATAAAGAACCCTCAACTGACTTGAGGGTTATTTTTTTTATTACAAATAAATAAAATAAAAATAAATCATAATTTAATGACGTTGTGTTTGTTACTTTCAACGCTATCTTTCGCGATCACTGCTCTACTTCTTAACATTGAAAAGAAACAGAGATGTTCTAAAAACAGAAATTTAGAGATGTGTGACATCTACCAACCTGCATTGGGCCCGCGTGGTGGATTACGGTCCGCTCCCCCTCACCGAGAGGAGGCTTGAGTTCCAGCAGTGGGGCGCTGAAAATAGTGTTTCGTGTGAATTAGTGTTTTTCAAAATTCCTTTTTTATCCTTAAGAATATACTCCCGAGGTCCCATATACATTTTATCGAAATTGCTTCAGCGCTTTTTGAGAAACTAACCAAAAACGAAAAATACGTATACCTATAAGACGTTTTTGTTTTCTCCAATTAGGAGTATGTTTAAATTCCACGTTCCATGTTATTGGGATTTTTAGTTCTGGGGTATAACAATTAGAAAGTGCAAAATAAAAAACTTTTTACAAAAACAAAACAACCGACTTCCAAAAAAGAAAATACACTAAAAATTAAAAAATAACTTTAATTTCGGCAGTCGGTGCCGAAATTAAAGTTATTTTTTAATTTTTTGTGTATTTTCTTATTTATTATAAGTAATTTTGTTTTAGCGATTAAAGCAATAAAAACTTTGTAAGCCTTTCAAACGTCAACTTTTGGCCAATATTAAGATCTAGCAAACAAAGCCAAAAAGAAGGGGAGCCCCCTTTAACTTTTAATTCATTTTTAACCGACGAAAAAAAATAGGAAGTTCTCAATTCGTCCGTATGTATATTTTTATTATTTGTTGTACAAGCGGCCACAGAAATACACATTCTGCGAAAATTTCAACAGTACCTATTACGGATCATGAGATTCAGCCGCTGACAGACGACGGACGGACGGACAGCGGAGGCTTAGTAATAGGGTCCCGTTGGTTACCCTTCGGGTACGAAACCCTAAAAAATACTATCAGCCTGTATCACCCTACAGGCTGACAGTATTTATTTTATTATGATTGCGTTTGGTCACTATCTCTCCTGATGGTAAGCGATGATGTGGTCGACGATGGAGCGCGCTTGCTTAGAAACCAATTAACTTCCCGACTTAAAAACCCCCGGGTTAAAGCTATATCAGGAACACAGACTACGGCAGGGAATGCCACTCCTTGCACAGCTTCACAATGAAAGTAAACTGCATAACCAGTATTTATCTAAATAAAACCTTTTCCTTAATTTCAGGTGATAATAGAATCCCACAAGGAGCTAAGATGTCCAGAATGCAGGGTCCTAGTGGAAGTGAAGGTGGAGGAGTTGCCTCCAAACGTTCTCCTCATGAGGATCCTCGAAGGAATGAAGAATTCGGCTCCAAGGAAGCTGGTCACTGGACAGCGGACTTCAAGGAGTGGGCATTCCCAGGTAAGAATGGATATGTTCGAGTAGTTTGAGAGCAGAATTATTAGTGTACGTTAGGTTTAGCATTAAAAGATGAGACATTTTTTTTTGGGGTGGGAAATCATCCAATGACATCTCCCGTTCTGGGTGGAGCGGGAGGGCGTGTCAGTTCTTCTTCAGACTCTTACTGACTAAAACCCACCCCTGTTCCTTCCTTGCCTGAGTGTCCAGGGGAGCGGTAACTCTGTTACGAATTTATCCGCTACCCCTGGGCATGCAGGTACCGGCCATGATGGGTCCCGTCAGTGATGGCTGACAATCATCTCTTTAAGGCGTGCATAGAACACTACACGCCGTCGACTCACAGGCCTGGTGCTGATCGGACGGCGAGCTACCCACTGCTCGCCGTCCGCAGGCCCGGGTCTACGGTGGCCGGAGATCGTCTCGCGACGTCCTACGCCCAGGGCGTCGCCTGCGGCGGCTGCGGCTGGGGGCGTGAGGGCCACTCCATTGAGCCTCCTTTTCTCTTTTGCGAGCATTACTGATACGCAGAAGGAGGAGACTGCTTCCCATTCCCTCTCGCTCCGTACCATTGCCTGAACCAGGCCCGGGCGCAAGAGGTCGCTACCGCCTATCGCATCCACGAAGACACGGCGGCGCTCCGCCCAAGCGGGGCAGACCTCCACCGTATGCTCCACCGTGTCCTAAAAGATGAGACATGGGTTTCTCATAAAATTCTGTGATTATTTTGTATATAAGCAGCTATCCGAAAATCAGCATTATACAGGGTGTATCGGAAATGGGTGGTCATATTTTAGGTATTGCTTCTGCTCATTGAAATGAACAACTTTCTTCAAGGAATAATCAATCTGCCTAGCTTTTTTCTCAACTATCTTGGGTCGGCTTTCAGTCTAACCGGATATAGGTGAATACCAGTATTTTAAATGGAGCGACTGCCTATCTGGCCTCCATAACCCAGTTACTGGGTAATACGATATCCCTTGGTAAGACTGGTTGTCAGAATTTCGGGCTTCTAACGACCGTCAAAGATCCACGATTGACAGCCGGGATCAACGGCTTAACATGCTTTCCGAGGCACGGAGGAGTCTCGGTATGTAAAGATGGTCACCCATTCGTAGTAGTAGTAGATTCGTAGATCAACCGCGGTAAGCGTAGCTTAACCTGATGGATCGACCCGTGCGGCTGTTATTACTTTAGCCAAACTTTCTTCAAGGAACTCATGGTAAATTCCAAAAAAAAAAAAAAAACTTTTCGTACAAAGTTCTCATCAGCTGATCAAAATTGTATGGGCAGTCCATTTTTTTTCGGAATTAGTATAAGCAGTATTTAGAATATGACCACGCATTTCCGTTAAACCCTGTATAGCAAACTTCAACAAGTTTCCAGAGCTCAACGCTTCTTAGCTCTACGAATCTACCATAACTAAAATAGTGATCACAAATAGCGGTGATCGAACAGATCACCTTGACCGCGGCGCGTATCCACCTTTCCAAGACAAAGGTTCGTCTAATATCTGTTGGAAAGGAATCAGAAGATTTATTTTATTTATTGTTATTAAATGTCAATTTCTTTATTTCGTGAAGATTTCTCAAATTTTGTCCTAACAGTAGGGGTATGTAGCGCAAACACAAATGTCATTATTTCATGTCTCACGAGCAACAATTTTAGTGAGGCCAAAAATTCCGTGCGTTTGAAACCCAAGTTCGTTTTATTAGAATTCTAAACATCCGATTCTAAAATCGGAACCTCATAGGCACTTGTGCATATGTCTGTTTGTCTGTCACAGCCAATCTCTGAATCTACTGGACCGATTAACATTTTAATTTGTTACACACATTAATTTCTATGATCCAAACACGTACGTGTAACGTACATAAATAAATAAATTTTAAATTTTAGAAATCTGTTTGGGGAAAAACTACAAAGTTAATGAAAAGGCTCTGTAAGGGTCTCAAAAATTTTATTTTTCATATTTTAGGATAAATACTTTTTAAGTAATTTAAGAAAATTGATGATAAATGCCCCCCCTCCCCCCCTCCCCCTTATCAAGGAAATCAAACAACTAAACTGACAATGATTTTCGTGAATTGTTCAAGGCGTTACAAGGCGGTAAGCAGCTGCCCCCGCACGCGAGGGCCCTCCACGACTTCATGTCCAAGGAACCGGGGTGAGTTGAACTCATTTTGTTTATTATATTGGGTCTTTTATGAATTTACCGACCACTTTGTACTGTCATTGTTAAAAAATTGTGACCTAACATGTAAGTACTATTGTTAATAGTATAGGTACTTTTATTAATATACAAGGTGGAGACGACAATACATCAATAATGAAAACACGGGCAATATTCATCATTATTAACAACTTTTACTATAGGACCAACCCTGAAATCGTGGAAAAAAAAATCAGCTGCTTAGTACATGTTGTCGTGTTATGCAAACATATTGTATGGAACAGCAGATTGTGTAAGTTGTTGCCAGAAAATCTGACACCAGTCTGGCCGTGTAAGTTATCGTTTGCAGGTACTGGGTTGTGGAAGTGTAATAGGCAGTCGCTCCATGTCAAATGACTGACTACTTCAGGCTTCTTACCAACGTCTCGCATCAATAATTTATAACATTTCTGAACAAATCACGGACATCTTAATAAGCGTGTGAAATTATACAATCATGCTAATAACAACTATTTTTAACCGACTTCAAAAAAGGAGGAGGTTCTCAATTCGACAGTATTTTTTTATGTGTTTTTATTTTTACCTCATAACTTTTTACTACGTGAACCGATTTTGAAGATTTTTTTTTATTTGAAAGCTGTTGCTTCATGTGGTCCCATTTTAATTTGATGAAGATCTGATAAAGAACTTCGTTGATACACAATGGAACTCTTCAATAAATGATAGCAAACCTTCCAGAATTACTGCAATCGCATGTCTGTATATTGTTTTCACCACTTCAAAACATTACATCACGCTGATACGCTCTGAAGGGGTATACAGATTGGTACAGTTCACCCTGAAACACCATAATTTCACCAACTATGTTCAAATTCCCTATTTTTGGGGCTATCAATTCGGACACAACTTTACTATTAATTTGGTTTTAGAATGGGGTACAACAACTAAAAAGTGAAAAATAAAAACTTTTTACAAAAAAAAATACAACCGACTTCCATTAATAATAGTAAAACGCGAAATAACTTTAATTTCGGAAGTCGGTGTCAAATAACGAAGAAAGCAAACTAGAAACACCGACTTCCGAAATTAAAGTTATTTCGCGTTTTTTAGTATTATTTATGGAAGTCGGTTGTATTTTTTTTGTAAAAAGTTTTTTATCCATTTCGTTTAGTTTGTGTTAGTATATTAAATGAAGTGTTGGTACTTACTGCAACAATCCGTCCGCTAGGAGAATTTCTCATACTCGTAATTTGATGATGATAACGTGTTCAGTTCAGTGGGAAAATATGAATAATGTGATAACTTAAGGCCCAGATGTCTCTAAAGCGCGGTCACTCTCGGATTGTATAGAAAAGAAAGAGATGCGCGACGACAAATGGTCGCAATTTATTGCAAAATATGAAGTATTTTATCGATTTACTTAGGATTTACTAGTAAATTTATAAAAAATAATCCATCACTGGATGCAACTTAGCATTTGAAATTTTATGGTATATTTTTTATTATGAATATAATTGTTAATGAAGGGATAAACTGCTTTTAAAGATAATTTAGAGGTATGTTAGAAGATTTTTTTGATGCATTAAAGTATGTTAAATTATGTTTCTAGCTCCATCACTGTATGCAAGTAGGACTTGAAAATATCAATTTTTTTTTATTTCTCAAAATCATTTACGGTTTAAGAGATACACTGCTTTAAAAAACCACCTTTTTGACCATTTTTGGGAACCTCCGCCTTAAGTAAAAGCTAATGTATTAGTAATATTGTTTTCAGAATCTCTTGACGTAAACGTAGAACAGTCCACCGTCTGGGCCATACAATGTGGAGACAACAATACAACAATAAATGAAAATACCGGCAATAATCATTATTATGAAAAACTTTTACTATGAGACCAAACCTGAAATCGCGTAGTAAATATCTGCTGTTCAGTACAATTTGTCGCATTTTGCAAACATAAATGAATGGGCCGCTTATTTTTTTCGTGATTTCAGTGTGGGTTCCATAACTCCCTTAATAAAAGTTTTTCATAATGATGAGTATTGCCAGTGTTTTCATTTATTGTTGTATTGTCGACTCCACCTTGCATATCAAATCTGGATCCCTTACGAGTCTCTGCCTTTCAACTAAAGCATTATGTTCATCTCCCAAACTATTTCAAACTGTTGCACATTTGTCGTACTCAGGCGTTGTCGAGAATTTCAATATTATGCTGTAGAACTATCTATCTCAAAATATGAGAGATTGAAGAAGCACATATGAACTAGTAAACAAGTATCATAGTTAATTTATTCATTAGCAATAACGAGTCATTTTGTTTACTGTGTCAGTATAAAATTATTGATTTGTTTGTTTAGAGATAAAGTAGAGTTCGAGACATAAAGTTTATACAATCTACCCGGTCTACATAGTTCAAACATGACGTAAGAAGGTATATCGGTTACTTTTCCCTCTTTTAACATTATGCGATTGCAAAAATTATCAAAAGTTGGTTGACGGAATTTCTGAATCCCTTTCATCCTTTAATATTCATGGATCCTGAATGTTTATAGGGTTCCGTAGTCCTAACAAGAACAAGGAACCCTTATAGTTTCGGTCTGTCCGTCCGAGGCATAGCGTAGAGACTGTTAGTAGTAGAAAGCTGCAATTTTGCACGGGTATTTATACAACCCTATTTTTACTTAATACTAAACCTCTCTAGGGGTCATTGTACTCATCATTACGGAACAACTTTTACTATGTGACCAACCTCGAAAAATTTTTCGCGAGAGTACAATGGCCCCTAGAGAGGTTTAGTATAAAGTAAAAAAAATAGGGATGTATATTAACCACGCCAAGAAAACAAAACAATCAATAAATATCTTAATAAGCGTCCCTGTGGGATAACAACTAATAAGTATGGGAGAAAAAGACATGTTGAGGCGACCCGAAATTGTTAAAACATGTTATCTGATAGATGATACATAGATAAAACATTTATTCGATGCAACATACAGACAAATAAAATACAATACACAAGAGCAAAATTAAATTTTAATTAAATATAAAAATGGAAACGAACACAAATATCAATATTTCTAGTATTAAAAGAAAAAGACACGTTATAAACATAGAATGTGTATAACTAAGACACAGGTAGGTGTTAGAAAAAGAAAAAAAAAATACCAAAAATAGAACTTCCAAAAAATCCGACTTCAAAACAAAAACAGTGCAAAATAACTTTAATTTCGGAAGTCGGTGTTTGTGGTTTTTTTTCTTCGTTTTTTGACACCGACTTCCGAAATTAAAGTTATTTTGCACATTTGTTTTTTTTTTGGAAGTCGATTCTATTTTTTGTTATAAAGTTTTTATTTTTCACTTTTTAGCTATGATTCCCCATTAAATTGTGTTTGAAACTAATATATCGTATATTTTAGGGCCATAAACCGCGGTATAACACACACGTGCGTAATAACATTACACACTAGTGCGTAATAGAATTATCCCTACAAAGTTAAATTTCTACCTTACTGCAAGTTATATGCGAGAAAACAGAGCATTTTCAATTTAACCCGGTAATACAGTTATTTTTTTAGTAACAAAATAGAGGTTTTATGCCGCTGAGAATTATATATATATTTGGAATAAATAAATGTGTACGAGTCAAATAAACATTTATTATTATCAAATTATTCGTAATTCACAATAATTTGTTAAACAATACTAAAATATTTGCATTTTATCACTTAGAATTATAATTTTGTAGTAGGCTGTTTGTTCACTAACCTGGCACTTGGCGCGTGAAAAAAGAACTTGCGCGCCATCTCTTTTAAAAAAGTCAAGTTTTAGTGCAGAAGATGAACAATTGATACAGTTAACCCCGCCAGAAATACTTAATAAAGCACAAAATTAAACCATAGCCCAATCCCCGCAAAATCTAAAGAAAAGTACTTAGCTGCCTACGATAGTTTCCTACAATGGAAGAGCAAGAAAAAATCCCAGTCTTTTTCTGAAAATGTGTTTTTGGCGTATTTCTCTGAACTCGCTAATACATACAAGCCCAGCTAAGATGGATGTTAAGAAGCATGGTTAAGCTCAAACATGGTATTGATATCAAAACGTACTGTACCCTAATGGCATTTTTGAAGAGACTCTCGGACGAATATATTGGTCGGAAATCTAAAGTATTCGGTGTTACTGGTGCGTGTAGACGACGTAGAGCTTTATAATATTACAAAAAAAGATGTAGAAACCCACGGAGAAATGCTTCTCGTCAAAATTACCCAGACCAAAATCAGGATTCCACGATCTTTTACAATCGTTTCCAATGTTGCTAAGACCCAGGCGTGTCTTTTTTCTGCTAAAAGAAGCCAATTTCACCCGGCTTCATCTTTCCGAGGTGTAACCGTGCCGATAACCGACCAACTTGATCTTCTTGGTGTTACGTTAACATCTACCCTCAATTTTGGTTCCTTCATAGAGGCAAAGGCTCAAGTGGCTGCCAAAAAGTTGGGGATCCACGCTAAGGTGAGACGGTACTTCGGCGCCGGAACAACTATTCAAACTTTATCAAACGCAAGTTCGATCGTGTATGGAGTACTGCTCTCATCTCATCTTTGGGATCTACCAGATACCAGCTTGATGCCCTTGAGACAATTGAGAAACGAGCCAAGAGGATCATCGGCAATGATAGGCTCGTCGAGTCGAAGCTCCAAAGTCTTGAGCATAGACGTCGAGTTGCTAGCCTGTCGGTTTTCTATCGGTTACATTTTGGGGAGTGTGCGATGGAATTGCATAATTTGATTCCGCCAAGCCCGTTCCATCTTCGGACCACAAGACGTACGGCGATGCATCACCGGTACATGGTCAACATCCCATCCACACACACAAAACGTTTTGAGAACACATTAATTGTGCGTGCAGCTAGGGATTGCAATTTCCTGCCGGTGTCTGTGTTTCCTGATAGTTGCAACCTAGGAGTCTTTAAGTCAAGAGTGAATAGGTTACTTCTAGGCAAGCATGTTCCATCTTCGACCACATCATCGATTACCATCAGCTGAGATAGTGGTCAAACGCGTGCCTATCAAGAATAAAAAAGAAAAATTATCAAGCTCTCCGTTCAACAAAAAATAAAGAATGACCGCTTTTTCCAAAACTTTCAGAACGAAAAATGAACTGCTCAAACAATCGACATGAACAAATTTGTTAATATACCAAGTGAAATTGCGAAGTATTTAGGTTTGCCTAAGGCCGATTTTTACACTGAACACTGTTTTAGAAGAACTTCGGCTACAATGTTGGCTGCTTCGGGGGCCTTCAAGTTAATATATTTTATAGCGACATGGCGGTAGCGTTCTGCCGCAGTCGCTGAATCAAACATAGAAAACTTATTTCATAACAAGGCGAAAATCAGTGACAACATAACGCAAGCTATTAATTTGGAGCCAAAGGCAAAACTTCCCGAACCACAACCATGTACATCTCGTAGCATGAATTATTTGGTGCCTACTGCTTCCAGTAATTTCTATGATTTGCCTTTATCGCTGACGTTTACTCAAGAAGAATAAGAAAGTACGCACCAATACAACACAAACTGTAAAATTGCCATCCAAATCAATCCAATATCGCTTTGAAAATTGTACATTCACCAATTATTTAATAAAAGCGTTATATGCAATACGTTTTTGTTTTTTCCTCGCAAATGTGTTGAAAAACGTCGTATGAAACTCGTGAGTTCTGCTCATTACACACTTGTTTATTGAGCAACTTAGCTCACGTGTATCATAATTTAATATAACAATGCATATTTATGCGATAGCAGCAATCGCGGTTGATTTGCTGTCATTTTTTGAAGAATTCCGTTGTCTATCTCCGAAACTCATCATCAGATCTATATGAAATTTAAATGGGACCATTTCGGGATAAACCTCTTTCGAACAAAAAAAGAATTTTGCAAATCCGTCTGTAGTGACGAAGTTAAAAAAATAATTTTGAATTGATAACCTCCTCCTTTTTGAAGTCGGTTAAAAAGATAAGAAAAACCATAGTGCATGTGCCATAAGGTTGTGCACCAAATGGGATTCCAACACCTACCTGACGCTGATATTCTGGTGGATCCTTGCGGTGGTGGCATAAAGATGTCGAGTTGAATTTGTGGAATAAATATCTCCGATAACTACACAATCTGTTTGTTTTGTCTGAGATAAAATTCATGATCCATATTGTTTATTTACTGGATAATAACAAAAGTAGACCTAATCTAATTTAACTTCTTGAGTGACACCAATGGACTATTGAACGACTTTCAAGAAGACAAACGAGTAAATAACTGTCGAACTTCAAGTAGCTACTAGAATATTAAGCACTCACTTGGCAACTACCCGAAATGTATGACTCAGTGAGAATGCTGATAACAATATAAACTTTAAAGTTGATGTGATCGGCGTGTTGTGAACCACTTTATTTCAATTAGTAATCATTGAACTTGATGCGTTATTGTTGGAGTGAGTCATGAGCTATCCGCTTAGTAATTTGCTAAGCGGCATGTAAACATGTGCATTGTGTTATGAAATAAATACATACATAGGTTGTATATGTATAAGTACAGATGGTTGATATCGTGAAGACAGTTAGAGAATTGATGAGACTTAGAATGGTCAAAGTGACTTAGCTTGTACGAGTTATATTTTTATTTTTGTCATAATAAGCTTCAATTATAGGGTGGGTAATAATCAAATAACTTTTTCCGCTCTCGATGGAACAGAAGGGCGTGTCAGACTCTTACTGTCTAAACCCATACGTGTTCCTTCATTTGCCTGTGCCAGGGCCGAGTTGACTCATTCAATCACTCCCGCGATCCTGGCAGTTGTAGTTTATTTATATTATTAGGCTACGATCTATCTCCCCATGGACATTTAATTAAAAGCGGGTTGGTTGTTTTGGTGATTGTAATGCTCGGCTTGCGAACTGTGTCGCATCCTACTTTACTAATTCATTGTTGCAATTTAAGTACAAGAAAAGAATTAGGCTAATGTCTTGATGTAAGAAATTTTAATGTTCCGCAGACTGAACCAGAAGATGCCCCAAAAGTGCTAATATTAAAAGTTTGGATGAATGGATGTTTGTCTTGTCTCAATCACGCCAGAACGGCTGAACGGATTTGGATGATATTTGGCACTAGATATTTAGTCGGGAATAGCACATTGGCTATAAATTACAGTGGGGGAATTACACATTCCACGAGGGCAAAGCCGCTGGCAAGCTAATCTAAGCTAATCTATACATACTAATGTTATATAGAGGTTTGTTTGTAGGAAATAATCTCTTATAATACAGCCCCTAATAAATATTGATAGCCTATAGCACCCACAAATAAAGTAGCTCTCAAAAATCAAATCAGTTGAGACTACTCAACAGATTTGAGTTTTTTTCACTGGCATAGAGCTACTTTATTTGTGGGTGCTATTATAGGCTATCAATAAAAGGTATAATTTGGCTAGCTGTAAGTTTAAATAAATCTTTAACTTTTCAAACTTTTGTATACATTTGCTCATCCGTCCGTTTATATCCATTTTTTACAGGGACCTATCGTTCAAGAAAGGCGAGACGATACTAATACAGAAGAAATTGGACCCGTTCTGGTATCAAGGAGAATGTTCGGGAAGAACTGGCATGTTCCCCATCACTTATGTGCAGGTTTGTTCTTTATTATTTGTTTTAAATTGCCGAAAATCCGAACGAAGAACGAAACCCTTATTTTTATGATCACTCTTGTGTCTGTCTGGTCTCTCCATATCAAGACTACAAATGTTTGTTATTACGTTATTAATACTATAAAATATATATTATAGTATTAGTAAGTTTTGATTGTTAATCGGAAAACAAAAGTGAAAGACATTAATAATCAAATGTAAAAGTAATTATAATATTTCTTGAGGTTTTAAGGGACAAGATACTGCAAACTGCGCGAAAAGGTTACACCTAATGCCACTAACAAAATTATGATAGTCATTAATCTCGTTAATGATCGGTTACAGAAATTGATATTTTTAACCGCGCAATGTATTGTAAACAATGCGATCTCAACGCTCCGCACTACTACCTACCTACACACGCACCGCCGAGCGCACCGCGCCGCCTATGTATGTAGGTATTAGGCCGGCGACGTCACCTCGCAATTTAACTCTAGCTACACAGCTGTGCGTAGATCTTTCATATTTTATTTACATTGCTGTTTTTAGTGTAGTTAGTGTATTATTTAATGAAAAAGTCTGACACTGTCTGATATTTTGACGCCCTCCCGCTCCACCCAGAGCGGCAGGGCGTCAAAATCGTCATCGTCATTCTTATCCAACCCAATGGCGGGTTGGATAGGAATATATAGTCTAAAGTTAAAAAAAACTACAGAAGTTTTTAAAAGTTCCAACGCTAGAGGGTCCGGAATCATGTACTGAATCACTGGTACACGTATGTGCTTTTATGTGTATTATGCGGTGTATAGTTATGTATGGAATAAAAATTTGATTGTTACTTTTTTGGTAAGTATATTCTTAATTAATTATTTACCCGATTCTATAGTGTTAGTATTAGGTCTCTTCTGAGAAAAGAATGGCTTGAATGACATTCTGCGAAAATTACGTTTTGCGAAAGTGACTTTGTGCGATAATTATATTTTTAGAAAATGACGCTGTGCGAAAATGAAGTTTTGCGAAAGAGACATTAAGCGAAAGTGACCAAATTTTTCACGATGTCATTTTGCGAAAGTGACGTTCTGCGTCAAGACCGAGCAAATTGTCTGTGACTGACAGGTAGACCTGTCAGTCACAGACAATTTGCTCCGAAGCCAGGAAGTCCGATTGAGTTGAAATTTGGTACACACATGAATATCGGTGAGCCAAACCAGAACGAAATTAAAAAAACAACCTTTTTTAAACTGTACTGTGCGACACATCAAATAAAAGGGCATATTGTGAGGGTCTTAAATATATTTTATTAGAACAAGGTGCGCGGAAAATAGGTATTTACCAGGCAGCGCGCTACTCGTGTGCGTCGTCACGCACACAATGACAAGTTCGCTCGAGGCTCGCTTGCAGCTGCACGACAAAAGTTGGTAAATTAGGATTTTTTAAATTTTAGACGTTGTGTTGAGTGTCTTTAAAGGCGAATATTGATTATTTAGATGGTTTTATGTAGGTACATAATCCCAAAATTAAATTGTATATACCTATTATATAAAAAATTACGTTTGTTTATAAATAATAATATCTATTATTTCTCCCATTCTCAATCTAATTATTTGTGTTTGGTAGTTTTTATCGTAATAAGTCTTGTTTTTATTATTTCTCCCACAAAGACAAGACTTAATACGATAAAAACTACCTAATATAATAAAATCAATTTCAGTCAAGTGTATGTGCAGAGCTGGTGTCTGTTATAGGTATAAACCTGTATTACAGATCACTCTATGATGCTATTATAGTAATAGGGTACATTATCCGATCCCTTACTTTTTTCCGACTGATTTTGGCGTTGTGGATTGCACGCCCGGGAATTTTACTGGGTAAGTAGGTAGGCTAGGTGAGTAGGTATGTAGGGTAAATGAGTAGGTAGGTATTGTAATAATAAAACCAGTGTGTAATAAAAAAAATATAATTACCTAATGTGCCTTGATTATTTTACCATTTTACAAAATATTCAAAGAACATAGGGAAGTGTGGTATATCTATTATACAGGTGTAACGAAAAGATGTGGTCATATTTTAAAAATTGCTTCTGCCCTAGTAAATTAACAACTTTCTCCAGGGAAGTCAAAGTCATTTCTAACTGAAGGTTTTTCACTAACGTATGGGCAAGATTATTCACCAACGCATTGGCAAGGTTCTTCATTGGTCAGCGTTTCCTTAAAACGTGATATTTTATAAAAATTATTAAATTAACGTAATTATCAGACGTAATATTTTTTTTTTTTTTCAAGAAACAGTATTTTTCAATCTTTACCCGTTTTCTTTTATCCAATTTATTAAAAAAAAGTCCTTCAATTTCAATTCGATGGTTTCGGGTAAGGTTTATCTGGGAATTTGAGAATTGCAACTTATTCATTTGCTTGATATAATTGTACACCGCAATACCATTTTCTTATGATTTCTGAGTATCGAAATGTTGTCTGATTCGTGTGCTACACTAAAATTGTCTGATATAATTTTTTTTTTACATCTAGGCTACTTTTAGGATTACGAAAGTTAGAATGAAAAAACGTAACCCTTATAGATCGAATCTGCTGGACCGATACAGTTGAAATTTGGTACACACATGAACATCTATGACCCAAACACGAACGTGTACCCTAAATAAAATAATTTGGAATATGGGGGTCACTTTTGGGGTGAAAATCGGAAAATAAAAAAAAAACTGGGCCATGCGATGTATCAATTGAGAAATGCACATTATAAGGCTCTCGAATATTTTTTTTTCATAATTTTAAAATATACAGCCATCGCCATCACTAATAAAAAACTAGATACACAGTCCTAAGCAAAACTTCTCTTAAAAACGTCGCCAATTGTGTTTACAAAACTCTAGTTTATAATAAATATACATTAATGTAATTTCAACCTTAACAGGAACGTTTAGAGTCGTATTTAAAAGCTATGTACAAAAAGCAATAAAAATTTTATGACCGATGCTCACTGCTCAACATACACCAAAACAACTTCAACCTTATATGCATGTTTTAAAGTCAGAATTACTTAGTGACAAAAAATTTTACGACCGAGGCTCGCCGCTAGGACAAGGAATGAGTGGAGACGAACTGACCAATATTTTTTGTTTGTACTGTAATATTATAAAAGGTATTTTATTTTTTATTTTCTTAAGCTATATTTATGTTATATTTATAAATTGTATAAAAAATGGTGTAATCAATAAAGCATATTTTTGGTGTTTATGTGTGTGTGATAAATAATGATTATAATTTACGTGAATGTGACAGAACAATAAATAAATAAATGTGGTGCGCTATCACCACATTTACTTATTATTGAAATTGAAACTAATTTATACAGTAATTTATTTATTCTTTATCTTGAGTCAAAATTTAAGGACATTGCTTGACAAACAACTATATCAAAATTAAATACTAAATTTAAAAGTAAGAATATACCTAAATCTAAAAAATAAGTCACAGTGAGAATCAACTATAACATTGATACTTTTACTTTAATGATTGAAT
The DNA here is from genome assembly GCA_951329385.1 of Polia nebulosa. NCBI lineage: Eukaryota > Metazoa > Arthropoda > Insecta > Lepidoptera > Noctuidae > Polia > Polia nebulosa. The sequence continues at coordinate 57,075,839 of OX589587.1, forward strand.
TTAAGATGAAAGCGAAAATTTTCTTACGATTTTTGCAATTCGCAGGTCAGTGTCAGGTTGTATCTTAGTCAAAATTTGATTCGCGACCGTAGCAAGTATGTGTTTATAGAATTAAAATCGTCAATACAACTTTTTCAGTTAGAATTGATGTCAAATGTAGTATTTCATGAAATTTGGCATCAATTCTAACTGAGAGAGTTATATTGATGATTTTAATGATTACAGTTCTGTGAATACTGTATAGTATTTAGTTATAAGTATTTTGACCAACATACAACCTGATACTGACTTGCAAATTGCAAAAACAGAAGAAAATTTTAATTTCCCGAGCTACCCTGGTGCTTTCATCTTAAGGAGCTCAACGATACGAAAGAAAAATACAAGAGAAAAGACATGTGTAGGCCGTATCAACTTCTCAAACTACCACACCATGTATAAAAAAAGAAAAAGGAAACAATGACCTACATTGTGTTCACATTAACAATAATTAAAATAATATAATACTTTACAAAGTAAATACTCATGTTATTATGTATACAGGGTGTAACGGAAAGGTGTGGTCATATTTTAAGAACTGCATCTGGCCATCGATACGAACAACTTTCTTCAAGAAAATCTGAGGAAATTCTAAAAGATAATTTTTACCTCCCATACAAATATTGATCAGCTGATGATAACTTTATATGGAAAGCCCAATTTTTTTTTTGGGAATTTTCAATTTTTTCTTAGAGAAATTTGTTCATTTCCATGGGCAGAACCGGCCCTTAAAATATGACCACACCTTTCCGTTACACCCTGTATAATAATCATCAATAAGTCAAATCGTATAATTAAAAAAAAACAGTATGTACAAAGACACTAGTTGTATAATCTACTGTATCAATTACCTTGAAATAAAACGAGTTTATTATATAATCGTCTTTTCGATAGATTTTTATTTTTTTAGTGTCTTTTTTTGCTATGTAATGCAATCTTACTTTAAGGTATCGTTCGATAATAGATTTTATTGTAATAATTCTATGATTATTATCGTGACACTTGGATGAAAATATGTCGACACCTAAAAATGATGATAATACCTTGCTGCAAATTTGAGAAATATCAAAATTATTATTAGTACAAGTGTGGTAGTGCCTAATGACGATTTCCGATTTTTTGCAAACAAGAAATGCATCTAGAGATGAATAAAACAGTCCCCCTAGGTTTTTCACATCAATAAGTTTGTGAAAAAATGACCTATCTTGAGCTAATAAACTTTTTATTTACACATGCATCAGATTTGTTTTCACTATACTATGTTTGAGATAAATTTGCAATAAATTACATTGACCTTTCCCTAATAAATCTTCGTAGGTACCTGAACAATTAAATATAAATCGTTTTTCATTATTAGACAATGTTAAGGATCACGAGAGATGTTGATTCGGGACAGCTTTGAGTCATTAATTCCGTTTTTCAAATTAAAAATGTCAATAAAGGTTGGTCAATGACCGTTATTGCACGTTTATTTGGAACAACCTTTAAATGACGTACCACGTTTCCTGCTATATATCCTACGATTTGGTCGACAAATTCGGATCTACTCATATTATCATTGGAGCTCAATAAATCCGAATGGATTTATTGAGCTCCAACGATAATATGTCACAGTTTTCTTGAATACGTGTGTCTTCAAGAAAACTGTGATTGTTATTACTGGAGCTAATGATTTCTATTTCATTTTCTGCGCGATATCCTATTGAAGTTAAATTCAGGTTGGAAAATGTATTTTTACCACTTAACATTGGAATATTTTCTAGCGGTATTTCCTGTAAACTTGTTACTTAGCTCTAAATGCGAGGAGCAGGCCCGCCGCCAAGAAGAACAGGCCCTTCGAATAGAAGAGAAGCTTTAACAAGATAAAGAGGAGCAGGCCCGCCGCCAAGAAGAACAGGCCCGCCACCAAGAAGAGTTACAGGCCCGCCGCCAAAAAGAGCAGATGCTCCTCATTAAAGACCTTCACTCAACACTTGGCAAAGAGTTCAAGGTGATGAAGGAGCACGTTCACCAGCATGAGAATCGCATCTCAGAAGCTGAAGTTCAGATTGCCGGGGTGAAGAAGGCTTTAGGTGAACTTAGGGCTGGAGACGGGGTTGTGCCTTCAGTGATTGCTGCACCTTCGGCACGTGGATTTAAGGTGCCGCCATTCGACGGAACATCTTCATGGTCGGCCTACAAAATTCAATTTGAGGCCGTTATGAAAGCGAAAGGGTGGACCAAAGACCAAGCTATGACCGCGCTCACCTTAGGCCTCCGAGACCAGGCCCTAACCATACTTGAGGCTCTTGGCAAGGATGTGACCCACGAGCAGCTGCTGGAAGCGTTAAGAGTCCAGATACGGCGACGCGCACTTGGAGCACGTATTTCGCGCTAAGTTAAGGGATCGCGTTCAACGTAGTGCCGAGAACCTACAGCAGTGGGCCTTGGAAGTTGAAAAGTTGGTTCGGAAAGCATACCAGTCCGCCCCTGCACTCATCAAAGGCTATCTGGTACAGGCGTTCGTCGACGGAATTCTTGACTTGGAAGTTAGAGCCGCTGTAAGACTTGGGCACCATGAGACACTGAAGGACGCCTTGGCCCATGCCTTGGAAGTAGAGGCTGTGAGGCAAAACCATCGAACACACCGTATCAGGGAGGTTGTGGCATCACCTGTACGCGATCGTTCGCAAGGATATAGCCCAAGATGTTACACTTGTGGAGAATGGGTGTTCTTCGGTCAAGATGTCCAAAGCGCAGCTCACTGAGAGAAGATCAATCCCAGCAAGAAAGGGCAACTGATACGACTGCCCAGCAACAGAAGGGAAACGAGTAAACGCCAGGACTGGGGGGCTGGTGCTGGCTGGTATTGAAAGAGCCCCGAGGATCTCGATCTCACAGGCCCATGACGGAAACAGCCTGATCATCAAAGGCGAAGTCAACGGAAAACCATGCAAACTGACGTTGGATACTGGAGCTTCTCACACGGTCGTCAATTCTCACCTAGCAAGTCGGTTCCTTGGGGACTTCTTCAATAACCACGACCGTATACAATTACTGACAGCTACCGGTCAGCACATAATCGTCCGAGGCAGGAAGGAGGTGGAGTTAAAATTAGGTAACAAAATCTGTCGGCATAATGTCATCGTGGCCGACATAGTGGACGATTATATCCTGGGATTAGACTTCATGCGGAAACATCGTTGTGAGATCGACGTTGATCAAAGAGTATTGAAGTGTGGTACAGAGGAAATCTTCATGGAAGGACCATCAGAAAAAGTGTTCCGCTTGAAATTTGACGTGTCAACACTTTAGTAAAACTGCGATTTAACGGAAGTAGAAATGGATAAGGCTAAGAAGATGTTACTTCAGTACGCCGACTCTTTCTCTACAAATGATGCTGACATAGGAAGAACAGGACTGGTTCAGCACAAAATTAATACTGGCATCGAGTTACTAATCTGTCAACGACCAAGAAGATTGCCGGTTGCACGTGAAAAGGAAGTGGAAATGATGATTGAGGGTATGGTGAAGGATGGTGTTATAGAGCCTTCATCGAGTCCATGGTGTTCTCCTGTGGTCCTGGTGAAGAAAAAAGACGGCAACACACGCTTTCGTGTGGACTATCGACGAATCAACGACGTCACGAAAAAGGACAGTTACCCATTGCCTAGGATCGACGACACATTGGATACACTGACTAGAATGAGGTGGTTTACCACGCTAGACCTGAAAAGTGGCTTCTGGCAAGTGGAAATAGACCCTAAGGATAAGGAGAAAACTACATTTTCAACAGGAAAGGGGCTATGGCAGTTAAGTTATACTGTAATTGGTTTTAAACCGTTGTAATTAATTAAATAAATAAAAATAAATAAGTTATGCCATTCGGATTGTGCAATGCTCCTGCGACGTTTGAAAGGCTAATGGAGCAAGTACTTGCCGGATTGATTGGGGACGCATGTCTTGTCTATTTAGACGACAACATTATCGTGGGCCGTACATTTGAAGATCACCTTCAAAATCTCAATCGAGTGCTGTCAAATATCCGGACGGCAAATCTTAAGTTAAGTCCGAAAAAGTGCTCATTTTTCAGACGACAAGTGAACTTTTTAGGACATATAGTTTCGGAGGAAGGTGTGCAGACAAATCCGGAGAAAATCGTCGCCGTCAAGGATTAGCCAGTTCCGAAAGACAAGACGCAGGTCAGAGCATTTCTGGGTTTGTGCTCCTACTATCGGCGGTTTGTCAAGAATTTTGCCGACATTGCAAAACCTCTACACAAACTCACTGAGGAGAAGCAACAATTCTGTTGGGACGAGAATTGTGAAATCGCATTTCGGGAATTAAAGAAACGTCGTGTGTAATACACCTATCCTGGGGTATCCTGACACTGAAAATGACTTCATAGTTGACACAGACGCAAGTAATACTGGAATTGGAGGCGTGTTGTCTCAACGGAAAGGAAACCAGGAAGTTGTTGTAGCTTACTACAGCAAATCTTTATCCAAACCAGAAAGAAATTACTGCGTCACGAGACGGCAGCTTCTCGCAGTAGTAAGGACATTGCAACACTTCAGTAAATATTTGCTGGGACGGAAATTCCAATTGCGGACTGACCATGCTGCATTAAAATGGCTATTGCAGTTCAAGAATCCAAAGGGACAAGTGGCAAGATGGATCGAACTACTGCAAGAGTTTGACTTCGTAACGGAACATCGTAGTGGGAGGACTCACGGTAACGCAGATGCACTGTCTAGAAGACCTTGCCCTGAAGACTGTAATCACTGTACCAAGCAAGAGACTAAGGAAGTAGTTCCCGTGAGGATGCTAAGAATGGATCTCATCAATGAATGGAAGGAAACCCTACAGCTTGCTCAGCAAAATGACACGGAACTCAAACCGATCTTTGAGTGTATTAAAGCTGGTGCTCCGAAGCCCAAGTGGAGTGATGTTGCGGCGTTAAGTTCCATCACAAAGAGCTATTGGGCACAGTGGAACAGCTTGGTTATCCAGGATGAAATCTTGTGCCGTAAATGGGAAAACGCTCGAGGAGACAACTGTCATCTACAAATTGTTGTCCCCAAAGCCAAAGTACCTGAGGTTTTACGGCTCTACCATGATGGATGTTCAGGAGGACATATGGGGGTAAAAAGAACTCTACTGAAGATACGAGAGCGATTTTACTGGATTCACTGTCGAGAGGATGTTGAGGACTGGTGCCGCAAATGTACCAATTGTGCGGCTGTGAAAGGACCCCAGACACGCAGCAGAGGTGCTTTACAATTATACAACGTGGGAGCCCCCTGGGAACGGATAGCACTAGATGTTGCAGGACCATTTTCGGAAAGTGAAAACGGAAACAAGTACTTCATGGTTGTCATGGATTACTTCACAAAGTGGCCAGAAGTCTTCGCCATTCCTAACCAAGAAGCTACAACAGTCGCAGATAAATTGGTTCAGGAAGTCTTCTGTCGTTTTGGAGTACCCTTGGAAATTCACAGCGACCAAGGGAGGAATTTTGAATCGCAAGTATTCCAGGAGACTTGTCGAATGATGGGTACTTACAAGACCAGAACCACTTCTTACCATCCACAATTTGATGGAATGGTAGAACGCTTCAACCAAACGTTGGAGAGATATCTGGCAAAAGTTGTAAAAAGCAGGCAAAGGGATTGGGACAAACACATCAGCCATTTCTTCTGTACTATCGTAGTGCAGTTCACGAAAGTACGACTATGACACCAGTCTTCGCGAACTTTGGAAGGGAATTACGGTTGCCTGCAGATTAAATCACCGGAACCCCTCCTGATGCTCCACGCAGTGTAACCGATTATGCGAATGACTTGCGTAACAAGTTGAATGATGTATATGAGCATATCAGACAATCCGGCCAACAAATGTCTGATAAGATGGAGACCCGATACGACCGGAAGGCAAATCATAGAGGTTTTGACGAGGGTTCACTGGTGTGGTTGCATAACCCAGTGCGCAGCAAAGGGAAGTCTCCTAAATTGCAAGCAAAATGGGATGGACCATACCAAGTCGTGACCAGGATCAACGATGTTACCTACCGAATACAGAAGGGTCCACGAGGTGCGCCTAAGATTGTCCATGTAGACCGATTGGCGCGATACTACGGGACTAATGATGCTCGAGACGAGCATGTCTAAGGAGGGGGCTGTGTTACGTCGACCGTATTACTTTGGAACGTTCGAGAATGTAGTAGAAGTTTCCACTAGGTTCGAGAATATTCCATTGTGGTACTGTGTAGAAGTTCATAGATGTTTCTAGAATATTCCACTATAGGATAGTTCAACAATGTTCCCATATCCAGCTCTTAACAATATCTTAACATTAGTCAGTAAGTGAACCATGCAGCAGTGGTTCACGTAATGACAGTCGAAACGTTCAGCAAAAGCGTTCAGGATACTGTTGCGGCTGGCCCGCACCCTATTCACCAGGGATGTGCACCGCTTGCGCATGATTGATTGATTTATGTATGTCCCCCGATATCTCTGTTAGTAGGACTGATTTACAAAATTCCTTTTTTATCCGAAAGAGTATGTTCCAGAGATGGTCCTGTATTACCCCTAAGATTAAAAGTACCATTTTTGGCGCAGTCTTCTATTCAGATAATTACTGTGTTAGTTTATTTATTGACGCCTGGCACCCGAGGGTTTTTTTATATCATTATTTTTACGTTCAATAAGCTAATTTTGTTAAACACAGGTAACATTTTTAATTTTGTTGCACACATTAACTTGCTTTAGCACTTCTTCAAAACATCAACAAAAACAAAGAATGTGTATACGTAGATGAAGTTTTGGTATCCTCCACTTACGAGTATGTTCAAATTACATGTTCCCAAATAACAGGGGTTATCAATTTGGACGTAACTTTAATATTTAGATTTGGTTCTGGGGTATAACAACTAAAAAGTGAAAAACAAAAGAACATTTTTACAAAAAATACAACCGACTTCCAAAAAACAAAATACACTTAAAATTGAAAAAATAACTTTAATTTCAGAAGTCGGTGTCAATTTATTAACGAAGAAACAGAATACAAACACCGACTTCCTAATTTAAAGTATTTTTTTTTTAATTTTGAGTGTAAGTATTTTCTGTTTTGGAAGTCGGTTGTACAAAATTAATAGATGGCGCACCAAAAAAATTGCTGTCAGCAATTTTCTAAGTTTCCTCCTGACCTGTGCTAACTTACTAAAAGCATCTACAATAGTTAAATAATATTTCCCTTCAATGTATAACAAATCCATATAAGCTTCTTGGAATGGAGTACTCTGAGTTTGGGTTAACTGAATTTGAGGTTTAATGGGTTTCCTATCATATTTCTTTTTTCTACACGTTTCACAACTGTTAATAACTGCTGTAACTACTTCTTCCATGTTCGGCCACTAATAATATGTCTTAGTTTAGCTAAAGTTTCCCTAATGCCTGACAAGTTTTCCCGTTGTGGTATTCAATAATAACTTCTTTCTGATCCTTCTCTGATTTTGTGAAATTGATTACTCTTTCTGCACATTCTGTTAACTTAACTGAACCCTTTTTAAACAATTTAATAATCATGTTTGAAAAAGATTTTCTAAAGGATAAATGTTCAAAATAAATATGATATTTATATTAAGGATCTAAAGTGGGGTGAATTCACAAAGGGTTTTTAGCATATTTCAACATCGAATAACTTTTTTCTCCCGTGAGCTACAGAGTTGTCGCATACAAAATAAGTATGTATTTTTAAAGACCTTTCGAATGGTGTTAGTCTCTCAATTCGACCGTATATATATATATATATTTTTTTTAACCGACTTCCAAAAGGAGGAGGTTATCAATTCGGATGTTTGTATTTTTTTTTATGTATGTTCGGGCATAACTCCGTCATTTATGAACGTATTTCCAAAATTCTTTTTTTGTTCGAAAGGAGTTTGTTTCGAAATGGTCCCATATAAATTTCATAAAGATCTGATGATGCGTTTCTGAGACAGACAACGGAACTCTTCAAAAAATGACAGCAAATCAACCGCGATTGCTGCTATCGCTTATACATCCATTGTTAACACACTTTAATGGAGAAACACAACTAAAACCTGAAAAATAAAAACTATTTTTCAAAAAAATAAATAAAAAGTGCAAAATAACTTTAATTTCGGAAGTCGGTGTTTCTGTTTTTGTTTCTTCGTTTTTTGACACCGACTTCCGAAATTAAAGTTATTTTGCACTTTTTGTTCTTTTTTGGAAGTCGGTTCTATTTTTATGAAAAAAAGTTTTTTTTGTGTATGTTCAGCCCTCACTCCGTCATTTATGAACCGACCTTAATTATTATTTTTTTGTTAGATAGGGTATACCTCAAGGGGCCATGTCAAGGAAATCAGGATCTGATAATGGAATCCTGATAAAATTGAGAGAAAACCTCGAAAATTGGGCACAAATATTGTTTCTGTTTACTTTTCATAACTTAATCAGGTATTTGCATTTAGGAATCATCACATAATGAAACTGAGCTGATGATGGAAACCATACCTTTCCTAAACAACAGAAGTTAGATATAAAAAACTGGTTTTAGTGACAGATACCACTTAATATGCTTTGAGAAAAGACGTCTTTAGAATATTGGAGGTAACCTCAAATGTTCAATATCCTGGGAACCTCAGTGCCTAGAGGAATGATGAAGGATTAGAAATTAGCCTCAGAGTATTAAAAGATGATGCGAGTCACAAAAAACATTAAATAAAAAACTTTTTAACAAAAAATTCAACCGACGAAAAAGAACTAAAAAAGCAAAATATAAATAAACCTTTTTAGTCTTGAGTATTGAGCTTATTTACCTACATACGAGGGTCATTCAATAAATACTTAGCCTACAAAAAGTAAACGAAAATTTTGGAAAAGTGGCAATTTATTTTTCAACATAGTCTCCTTTTAGTTCGATACACTTAGCCCAGCGATGCTCCAACTTTTTTAACCCGTCCGAAAAATAGTTTTTGTCAAACTCTGCAAAATAGGCCTCCGTGGCGGCGATAACCTCCTCATTCGATCCATACAAAAAAAAAAAAAAAAATATAAAAAAAAAAATAACAAAAAAATAAAAAAATAATAAAAAAAAAATATAAATAAATAATAATAAATATCTATTCCCGGCGAGTGATTTTTTCAGATTAGGAAACAGAAAGAAGTCACAAGGGGCCAAATCTGGAGAATACGGTGGATGGGGCAGCAATTCGTAGCGTAATTCGACCAATTTGGCCATGGCAACGGCAGACGTGTGAACCGGTGCGTTGTCGTGGTGAAACAGCACTTTTTTCTTCGCCAGATGGGGTCGTTTTTTCTTTAATTCGGCGTCGAATCGGCCCAATAAATCGGCATAGTAAAGCCCTGTAATTGTTTTACCCTTCTCGAGGTAATCGATGTAGATCACACCTTGTGAATCCCAGAAAACGGTGGCCATAACTTTTCCGGCCGATTTTACAGTTTTCGCCTTCTTTGGAGCACGTTCCCCGGTCTGGATCCATTGTTTTTATTGCTCCTTGGTCTCTGGTGTGTACCAGTGGATCCAGGTTTCATCGACGGTCACAAAACGACGCAAAAACTCCGCTGGATTCCGCTTAAACAGCGCCAAACACGTCTCCGATGTGGTCTCACGGTTGCGCTTGTTTTCTGGTGTGAGTAAACGCGGCACCCATCGCGCCGACAGCTTTCTCATGCCGAGTTCCTCGTGAAGAATATGATGCACTGTTCCTTCTGAAATGCCTACAGTCTCAGCTAGCTCCCGAACCTTCAATCGGCGATCTGCCAATACGAGATCATGGATTTTTTTAATGTTTTCCTCCGTAGCAGCTGTTTTCGGTGCACCTGGACGTGGTTCATCAAAAACCGACGTACGGCCACGTGCAAACTCGTTGAACCAATTCTTGACGGTGGCCATCGATGGAGAAGAGTCACCGTACACAGCGTCCAAGCGCTCTTTGATTTCGATGCGCGTTTTCCCTTCCAAAAATAGGAATCGAATCACCGAACGATATTGCTCTTTTTCCATTTTTGTAAAACCGATCGACACGTTCGCTTCCATAAGTAGTCAAATTAAAACAAATGAAGGGATTGGAATGAAAATTTGAAAAAAGAATTAAAAAAGAATGTGCTACACTGTGGTAAAACTCTTTTGAAACTACAGCGCCCTCTGGCGATGAGGCTAGGTACTTATTTAATGCACCTCGTAAAATATCAAATTTTATGTAAACTAATTTTGAGTCGGCGCCATAATAAAATGATTAATTACCTACATCTAGCCTTCTTCATTTCTACGTACATATAAAATTTAGATATTTAATAATCAGATTGTTGTTTGGCGCCGACTCAAAATTAGTTTACATAAAATTTTATTTTATTTTATTTAATATTAATTTTGTAACCCAGTGGAACATTTTGATCTCCATGGTCAAAATGTTCCACTGAGTTACAAAATTGGTTTCTGGTTAAATAAAAAAATAAAAGACGTATCATTCTAGAGGCATTTTAATTAAATCAAATTTAAAATCACAGTAGAATAATCAGTCCTTATTCTTTGAAGTTTTTAGAGAAATATTAAATATTTGGACATTCATATCCGCTCACTAACTTATGGCCAAATTCGTCCCAGTCTTTTTAATGTTTCTTAGGAACTTCGAACCCGTAAAAAATCAAGTAAATTACACTTAATACTATTTAAAATTATCTCACTAAAGAACACAAAAGTTTGATTTAAAGCAGTGGGATAAATAACTAAAAGACGATTTCCAAAATATTATTAGAGAGGACAATCAGTAAGTGGAACACCGATGTAAGTAAGAGGAAAAGTAAGGCTTGTGTTACAATGGTACGATATTCTGACATTATTACAATAGTCGAAGTGAGCGTTTTTTATTTGTTACTAGACATATTATATTTGCATAGTGCTTGAACAGGAGTCACTGACGATCCTTCAGAAGATTAACTTGGTTTTTTGATTGATTGTTTTGGATTTGACTAGGGCCGCATGCTTTTCTTTGTGTTCCTTATAAACTTCTCTGGATCATGTTTAAAACATAATATAAATTAAAAACATCATATAAATAATACAAATATAGTTTAAGTATTAAAATAATAGAATGGAAGTTGTTGGACACACTGAGAAGTCAATGTACAAATTTTAAAAAATCTGCCCGTTTGCGCTATGGATATTACTGTATATTTTAAACACGACATGTAATGAGACGGAACAGTCATAATATTAATCTCTTTAAATTTGTCTCTGACGCAGTATCTGGGACTTAATTTATATATTGCACGAATAAACCCTTTTTTGTAAAACAAAGACTGTCTGAATATCGGCGGCATTTCCCTACAACAGAATGCCGTACGACATTACACTATGAAAATAACTAAAGTATACTAAACGGGCTGTCCCTAAATCAGTTAAACCACGAATTTTCCTAATGGCGTACGCTGCAGAGCTAAGTTTTTTGGATAGTTTATATATGGGGGCTCCACTGAAGCTTCGCATCCAAAGTTAAGCCTAAGAACACTAATCTTCGGGTTTCAATTCTTCACCCTTTATTGACACACTAGTGTTCAGTTGTGTTACATTAGGTAACGTGAACTTTATACATTTCTTTTTTTCCCCGTGCTGACGTTTGAGTTTAAATAAAAGTGAAGTGTCGTCTGCAAACAACACCATATCACTGTACTAATAATAATAGTTACTATTGTAGCTTACATACCTAATTTCAGCTTTCTAGGACTTCAGGAAGTACCCTAACAATTGATGATCATCAGTGAGTATGCCAGTGACAAAATCGGAGTTTTAATAGATATCAATAAAATCAAAAGTGAGCTAAGCAATTTAAACTTTATTAAGTCCAATATTGACATCATATCCCAAGAATTTTGTTGATCTGGAATAATCCAAACCCAAGTTATGAGGGTTCAAAAAAACGACGAAGCACTTCGAGAAAAGGTAGATAGTGCCTTTGCGCTTGGCTTGGCTCGTCTTGGCGGGGGCACTACAGTGCCCCCAGATAATATCACAAAATAGAAATACATACTTTTTATGAGAACGGCTTTTTTTCGGAAGTGAGCGCCAACTTTCCTCATATAATATCTTTCCTAACGCTTTCCCATTTTTACTAAAACAAATATTTAAAAAATATGTTATAGAACAGTAAAAAAATAAAAAGTAAACGTTATGTATACATTAGTCATACTAATAAAACAAAAAAAATATGATTTACTTTATTCAACTGTTTGCGGCCAGGTGTACGAATACAATAGATCGCGAATTGTAGTTATCGGCGCGTTGTTCCACGATGAGGCTGCCGTGGACGACTGAATTTTTGACCGGTGTACGTAGCGTATGACTCAAAACAGCAGTGTGTCAATAAAAAACTAAAATAACCAAGCAACATTTCGAAAATGTGAAAACTATAAATGGTAGTATGATCATTAGAGATTAAGAATTGAAGTTTGTGAAAATAATCTATACTTTACTATCAAAATTCAACTAAACACGAGCATGCTATCTTAAGATTTTTGTCCAAGTTTACGATTTATTAAACTATACAATATTTTTTTTTATTTTTGCCAACTGTAATCGTCAACACATTCATTGTAGTGTTCATTATATATTTTTTTTAGGGTAATAGTGTTGATTATATCCCTTTAACTGTGACGACCGTTTTGAATTATTTTGCTCGGCGTAATCTTAACTCGTTTAACTGTAATCGCTATGTGGTTTATTTTCTTAATAATCCTACTTGTTTTTATATCCCTATAACTGTGACGACCGTTTTGAATTATTTTGCTCGGCGTAGTCTTTCGTTTAACTGTAATCGCAATGTGGTTCATTTTCTTAATAATCCTACTTGTTGATTATATCCCTTTAACTGTGACGACTGTTTTGAATTATTTTCCTCGGCGCAGTCTGAACTCTTTAACTGAAATCGCAATGTGGTTTATTTCCTTAATAATCCTATTAATATTATAAATGCGAAAGTTTGGATGGATTCATGTTTGTTACTCAATCACGCCAGACCGACTGAATGGATCTGGATAAAATTTGGCACAGAGATAGTTATTGTTTGGAATAGCACATAGGCTATAATTTATAATGGGGAAGTCCTAATTCCACGCGAGCGAAGCCGCTGGTAGAAGCTAGTGTTTTATAGAGCATACTGATAAAATAACATGAATTTATGTTTCATAAGATCATCTTTTTAATTACCTACATTTTACATAAATATGAGTTTTGGGGTTCATCATAGTACTAAAAAAGTGTTCAGGATGTTATTTTTCATAACAACAGTATTTTTTTAATATTTTAGACACCTGAATGATTTCCTTTATTATTACTTAGCTAACTTAAGTATTACTTGACCTTATCATTATTATTTTGTTGCAGGTGGTGGTACCACTTCCGGTGGCCACTGCGCTGTGCAAAGCGTTGTACGACTTCCGGATGTCTGCACCTGACGAAGAAGGCTGTCTGGCTTTTGACAAAGGTATAGAAACTTTTTTGATTGTGATTATCGCCATGTTTGATATTGATCATCTGACTACAGAACGTTCACAGCAGTCTTTGCGCAAAGAGAATAAAGATCATTTTGATTTTGACAGTGATGCAAAATCAGAGGTAAAATAATTGCTCTGTAGCTTTCTCCTTTTGTATTCACACGATTTTAATGAGAATAGCATAAATCCGTCTAGCACAATAACCCGTTGGTTCTTGCCCTTGACAGACTTTCGGGCTTCTGTCTACTCGTAACCACTTTCAAAGATGTTAGAATGACAGCTGTAACTACTGGTACGCGCTTATTTGGGACATCTGCTCGTATCCTGGCTGGTGCAATGATATTGTGTCTATGTTAACGGTGCATCGTCGCGAGTTCATATTTCCGAAGATAGACGATGATTCCCGAAGCGTATAATTTTCAATAATGTCGTGTTTGTGTTTCCAGGTGCTATAATAACGGTGCACCGTCGCGTGGACGACAACTGGGCGGAAGGACGCCTCGACCAGCGCGTCGGCATCTTCCCCATCGCCTTCGTGGAGCTCAACCAGGCGGCGAGACAGCTTATGCACAGGTTACACATCGTTCTTAGTTACATTCAGCCATACGCACTGTGATAGAGCAGTGGTAGCCCAGTCTTAACGGCCTGACTTACATTTTTTATGTCATGGGTTCATAGCCAGGCAGGCGATTTACTTTGTGTAATTTATTTCATCTTGTCTGCTCGCATAACGGTGAAGGAAAACATCGTGCATGTCCTAGAACCAAAAATTCGAAGACGTGTGCCATCCACCAAGCCGCACTGGGCCCGCGTGGTGGATTACAGCCCATTCCGTGTCCTATAGAGGCGGCCTGAGTCCCAGTAGTGGGAACATTATGAGGCTGATTATTATGCTTCATGCACTGTAATCGTTGGGTGTAAATGTCCATACAATGGGTACCAGAAGACGGATAGTGCCGTCGAGGCCGGCCCAGACTGAGGTGGCGACACCACCTGCACGCGCAACGTGAGGGCTAGTATGAGGTAGCGTGGGAAATTAATTCTTGCTAGGGTTTGGGTAACCGGAACGCCTTAAATAATAAAAAACCTCCGCTGTCCGACCATTGGCGACATTAACGACAGACGGACGTCTGTCTGTCAATGAGTTGTATCTCATGAACCGAATGAGTGTGTATTTCTATTGCCGCTATAACAACAAATAATAAAAATTAAATTAACAATTAAGGGGGCCCTATACAGTTTAATTTCATGGATTTCAGGCCGACAAAAGTGAAATGCTTCCTTAGTAAAGAGACATATATTTAGAACATGTGTGATTTACAGTATGCCGCTGAACCGTCCCGTGCCGCCAGTTCCGGAACACTCGAGACCTTCGCACTCTGATCACAGACACCATGCACAGGTACATATCAACTTTATTTTCTATCATTTTCGTCGTTCTATCACTTCTCTGCGACCACATAGGACTCGTCTCCGAGTTGTGCGGTCTTGGTCGCGCGACTGTTCGAAACAGTTACCGCGGCCCAGGAACTCCAAAGAACCATTGAAGGAACACGGGTGGGTTTTAGTCAGTAAGAGTCTGACACGCCCTCCCGCTGCGCTCACAGCGGGAGGGTCTGTTGGCTAACTTTTTTTTTGAAGTTGGGAAGTCATCTGATGACATCCCAACCAAAAGTTATGCGGTCTTCTGCGGTGTGGATGGTACATTGGTGCCTCCAACAGTTATGCGGTCTTCTGCGGTGTGGATGGTACATTGGTGCCTCCAACAGTTATGCGGTCTTCTGCGGTGTGGATGGTACATTGGTGCCTCCAACAGCCTTCTTTATTGTTATTGAAGTCATCTGATGACATCCCAACCAACAGTTATGCGGTCTTCTGCGGTGTGGATGGTACATTGGTGCCTCCAACAGTTATGCGGTCTTCTGCGGTGTGGATGGTACATTGGTGCCTCCAACAGTTATGCGGTCTTCTGCGGTGTGGATGGTACATTGGTGCCTCCAACAGTTATGCGGTCTTCTGCGGTGTGGATGGTACATTGGTGCCTACAACAGTTATGCGGTCTTCTGCGGTGTGGATGGTACATTGGTGCCTCCAACAGCCTTCTTTATTGTTATTGAAGTCATCTGATGACATCCCAACCAACAGTTATGCGGTCTTCTGCGGTGTGGATGGTACATTGGTGCCTCCAACAGTTATGCGGTCTTCTACGGTGTGGATGGTACATTGGTGCCTCCAACAGTTATGCTTTCTTCTGCGGTGTGGATGGTACATTGGTGCCTCCAACAGCCTTCTTTATTGTTATTGAAGTCATCTGATGACATCCCAACCAACAGTTATGCGGTCTTCTGCGGTGTGGATGGTACATTGGTGCCTCCAACAGCCTTCTTTATTGCGTCAGACCGTCATCCTGGTGCTCTTGCAATGCGGTTCGTGCCGGTGTTATTTTTTTATTCCACTGTCTTTATTGTATTTGTCCAAATAGTTCCTTTTTAGTGTTCCGTACCCGAAGGGTCCTCACGGACCCCTATAGCTGTCACTCACGTGTCCGTCGTCTGTCACACATTTTGTTCTGAAGAATTTTTTAACTTCCCATTGACCTATGAACTTAAAATTTTGTGATAATGTTTATTATTACTTATATTTTACTAACAAATTACAAAATATTGATTTCCCTCACATGGTACGGAACCCTAAATGTGCGAAGTCCTTATCGCACTTGGCCTGTTTTTCTGCAATAAAAAGTAACCTTTAACCTAATAGCAATCGATTTGTTTTGCATTGAGTAATTAACACGATCATTTGACTCAATACGTTGACACGAAAACACAAACAGTAGGTTTTATTGTTAACAGTATTTTCATAAGTATAACTTACAATCAAATTCTGCGCTAAATTGACCAGTAAGTGAAATTAAGCAAATCGCAATTTTTTCAAGTAATAAACCCCTTATAAATAATTTATTGTTTTTTTATTACAGCAACACACTCACCGTTACCAACAGATGTCGATGTCTACCCCTTCCACAGCTCAGAGCAACTATCAAAACATGGCGACCATGAGCCAATCTCACCCAAACTACCACGCGGCGCAGACAATGTTGGCTCAACAGGCGCAAATATTGGTCCCACAACCCATCAACCAACACGTCACCGCCAACTCTCACGGAAGCCTGGTCACCACTACCGCAGTACCAAGGAACATAATGGAGCCAACACAAACGAAACATTCGCTGGACCTCATACAATTCACCAATATGCATAACAAGTCTCACCAAGGCACCATGGGCATACAAAGCGTATCGCGAATCGGAGAGAACTACGATAGATTACGAACAGTGAAATACGACAGTTACAACTCAACTCCCGTACATAAGGTCGAAACTACCTACCAAAATGTCAGGACACACGAACATTTTCCCGTAACCGTTGCTAACTTTAACACTAACAACGTCAGTTCCGATTCTAGTTCGAGTATGAACACTCCCTCAGTCGGCGTCAGCTCCACGACTACTCCTAATACCAGTTCGAACACCAGTACCTGCGAAAGTGCTGAACCGAGCCTCCCAAGCTCACCCGACAACAATACCGATCGAAACGCGACCGTAATAGCTTCTAATACGACTCAAAATCAGAATCAAATAAATCAGAACCCACCAGACGAAGAAACGAACAACGACGAGTCTCTTAACACTTCAATGGGCGTGTTGAGTTTGAACGAAAGTTCGACAGCAACAAACACCTCTCTGAACGTCAGTTTGCCGCCGTCAGAGAGTCCAAAATTGAATGCATCAGGTACGAGTAATGTGTCGCAAACTCAGGAGGAAAATCAAGAAGGTGCAAGTAATAGTGAGTCTTCGCGGCTGGATGCGCCTTCGTCTAGTAAAAATGTGGTGCGTTCGAGTGGGCCGGATTCTTTGTTGAACTTTGGTTTGGGCCTTCAGGCGGCGCTGTCCCCCTCTCACGGCAAAGATGGGAACTATATGGTGACTAGACCGCATCGCGACCATAGAGAAAGGGAGAAGAGACATAGCTTGACTCCTTCGACACATTTACAAGGGAACCATAATACACAAAACAGGTGAGTTAGTTTTTGTTTTATTCCTAGAGCTGTTAGTTATGGCTGTTTTTATGTGGGGCCTATGTCTAATAGTGGACTTGTGTACTGAGCTGACTGAACGAAAGTTTCACAGACCAATGAACTTGGTCAAGCATTGCCACCTGAACGGAGGATATTTTTATACAATTATGTGATCGTAATTTAGTTAAATACGATTATTAAATGTACTGGGTTTAGCAGGGTTTTTACACATTCACAAATTATGTTTTTAAAATGCAACGGGTCAACAAATACTGGTAATTATTTCTTGATACCACGCGCACCGCGTTCTTAATTTTTAACCGACTTAGGTACGAGTATAAGGAAGATGTTCGACTACTTGCCTGCCTAGCCTTTTCCCAACTATTTTGGGGTCGGCTTCCAGTCTTAACCTGATGCAGCTGAATACCAGTATTTTACATGGAGCGACTACCTATCTGACCTCCACAACCCAGTTACTGGGTAATACGATACCCTTGGTAAGACTGGTTGTCAGACTTTCGGGCTTCTGACGCCCCTAACGACTGTCAAAGATCCACGATTGACAGCCAGGACCAAAGGCTTAACGTGGTTTCCGAGGAGGCTCGGTATGTAAAGATGGTCACCCATCCATGGGCCAATCCGGGCAAGCGTAGCTTAACCAGATGGATTGACCCGTGCGTCTGTTATTACTTAGCCATGAGCTCCTTTCTTCTCCTTTCTATGTTCGACTGTATGTATGTTTTTATGTATGTTCACCGATTCCTCTGTCAGTTGTGAACCGATTTTCAAAATTCTTTTTAATTTTATCCCATAGAGTATACTCCAGAAGTCCCATATAAATTTTATCGAAATTGCTTCAGCGCTTTTTGAAAAAATCAACAAAAACAAAAATGTGTACATAGACGTTGGTCTTCTCTAATTACGAATATGTTCAAATTCCGTGTTCCATGTTACTGGGCTTATAAATTCGGGCGTAACTTTAATATCTAGTTTTCGTTCTGCTGTATAACAACCAAAAGGTGGAAATATAAAACTTAAAAAAAAATACAACCGACTTCCAAAAATGAAAATACTCTCAAAATTACTTCTATTCCGGAAGTCGGTGTCAAATAACGAAGAAATAGAATACAAACACCGACTTCCGAAATTAAAATTATTTTAAAATTTTTAATGTTAATATTTTCACTTTTGGTAGTTGGTTGTATTTTTTGTAAAAAAGTTTTTTCTTCTTTGTATTCTTACTTTAGTATTGCTCCGTTATGTCCACGTTGAATAAAGGTAACACAATCAGATACCCTAAAAAAATATAGTTTCGTAGAAGTCGTAGGACATCATCACATCAGTGACGTCACGTCCAGCGCGTCTCTAATAACTTGATGTTCTAAGATACGATGATAGCTACGCTAAGTTGAGATCGCATTGTTTACAATACATGGCGCGCTCAAAAATGTCAATTCCTGTAAACGATCCCACACAAGCGTAACATTTTCGCGAAGTTTCGTTATCTCGTTTCTTAGAGCCTGTATATTTATATTATTGTATCTCCTACTATGACGGAGCCGGTGTCGTAATGAACGGATTCTAACGGAACATTTTTTGTAATAATTTATTTACTGACACACACACATAGCTATAATGAAAAAAGAAAATAAAAATGAGAATTAAACAAACAGAAAACGCAAATGTGGCCATGGGCCCCAAACTAACCATAGTCTGTATCTCTGTTGCCCACGACTATTAGAGCAGGCAGATTCAATATTCAGTGTGACACAGCAAAAAAAAAAAACAATTTTACTATAATAACAGAAGACAATTACAAACTAAAAAAAACAAAATTAAAAAATAATAAAATATCAATTGGATTATTGATTCATGAAATGTGTTCCTTGCAGACATTCGGCAGAGATTCTCGCGACGAGCCTCCTAGACGCTGGCACGGAGCGTTTGGAGCGAAGCGAGCGTACGGAGCGGAGCGAGCGCTCGGAGCGACGCCGGCGTCGCTCGCGCAGCAACGAGCGGCCGCTGCCCGCCGCCTACGTCGCCATCTATCCTTACAAGCCGCAGAAGCCGGACGAGCTCGAACTTAAGAAAGGAGGTAAGGTTTCGAATATCATCATCATCATTTTAGCCGAAACACGTCCACTGCTGGACATAGGCCTCCTTCAACTTTCGCATATATGTTTCGAATATAATTATTATTTATTTATTCATCAGCCAACATAGTCCACTCAAACAAAAATACTTAGAAGATGTTAGTAACAAAATATTTATACAAAATGTAACGTCTTTATGAGGAGCTTCTCTATGGGGCTCTTGGGTCTACCTCTTTATAGCAGAACTTTTTATGTCATACTATTATTTTGCATAACAGCGGAGAGCCTAAACTTCTTTTAGCAGAAAATCGTTTGGCAAACACTCTTTTATCATACATTAGAAACTCATAGTTTTTGTAAGTCAGAATCATCTTTAGGAATAAATTTCATATCCATAATAAGAGGTTATTATTGGCATATTTTTGAAAAGTGTCTCAATTAGATTCTAAAGTGCTAATAAACCAATAAAAAAAACACAATTTTTATTCAATCAATAAATGCCATAAAAATGCATTTAAATTTTACATTTTCAAATTTCGCGCGTAATTTGACGAAAATGCTGGACGCAGTGGACGCCATATTGCTCTGTGATCATGACGTCAGTTGGCTGTGTAAATAAAAGTACAAAGCATAGATACGCTGATCAGTGACCACTTTATAGTTTACACAGCCGTATGACGTATAACATGGCGGCTACTATTCCATGGTGTTAAAAAACAGATTAAAAAAACTGAAAACTTTGAATTGAACTTTAAAATTTATTTTGTTATTTTATGAACTAAAACTAACATTTTCCGACTGCTTTTTGCAAGCTATCTCAATAATATATTTTTAGTTTTTTTTCTCATAATATAGAGTAAAATACCCTATTAAAAAGTAGAACCATTTCTCATTTTCAAGTTCATCTCATATCGATAGAAGCAGAACTATCATATCTCAAAAAGTTTACGGATAAAATCATCTTTTGGCGTACATTTCATATCCATAAAAATTGAAAGACTCATCTATCACATTACAGAAAATTCATAGTCAGGATAATTTTGTATTTCTTACCATAATAATAAGAAGCATACTCGTACAAACAAGCATACTTCATGCATACGGCAAGCATACAGAATGCAAACATGCAAACAAGCATACACTATGCATGCAACATGCAAACAAGCATACACCATGCATGCAGCATGCAAGCAAGCATGCAGAATGCACGCGAGTATGCAGCATGGTTTCTGCCACGGCTCCGCCGCTGCGGGGCTCCGGCGGTCCCACGCGAGCTTATCGTCGCAGATAGTTTGAACGCTCACCACCGCAGCTTCGGCTTCGCCGGCCAGCCTCAGCCGCGGCGTCGGGCGGAGAATCACTTGCTTCTCAGCTCGCGGGCCGCCTGGCCCCTCCGCGCCTACGCGAGATTAAATTACACTCTAGGGGTAGGGCAGACAAGACTACGTGAAGTCGGTTTTGCAACGATTCGTTTCTGTCACTAACATTTGTAGCACAACATATTGACTTTTTAAGAAAATATTTTAATTTGCTCTGCAACCAATACTCACAGCGTTTAGCACCATTACATGTTTTTTTTTTAAACTTCACGCCGGCCTATCTACATTTCCGAATCAGAGTAGTCTTTTAATTACTTTTCCAATTAATATATCGAATTAGGGTGTGACACCATCAAGATCAAATCGAAAAAGAGCTGTCATCTTGCAAAAATCACGCTCTGTTACGCGAAACCATTTAATTTTGTTTCAATTCACATTATAGTGTACCGCATAAATTTTAATTAGACCAAATTTATTACAGAATTAAATTTAATATTTCGTATGGATGTAATGTGTTTGTTTTATTATGTAGTTACACAATTTCCATTTTTTTTTTATTGTTGATAGGCACGCGTTTGACCACTATCTCACCTGATGGTATTTCTTTTTTCTCTAATGTAAACTGTGTGCCTAGCGCCATCTAGTGTCATTAAGTGGTCTATTGATTTGACATTTGTAATAATACACCAGTTCTCGGCCAGATGTCACTGCAAACCAAAAGAAACCAATTTTTTAAACGTTACAACCTTGTCCGGTCCAAATTTCTGAGTTCATATAAAAATCTTAGTTTATCGTTTATCTCGATTAGTAGTAGACAAAGGACACCACCTGTTCCTTTAGCGGCAACTACTTTGTACCTATGAATGTAACAGTCGCAACACGCTACCCATTTTAATCATTGACTACTTGTGTTTGAACTTATTTTGAGGGAACGTTATTTTTATAAACCTTCATCGAAACAAGTAAAAAAGATCTAAAAAAAATGTGTTACCGTTTACTGATAACGACATGATGTTACATACATTTTTGCTATAAACATTAAGAGGGCCCTTCCCGGTTCGTCTATCTTGAACGCGAGCATGGTCGAAAAGCTTGTTGTTTCCCTTGATATAGGTACTTACCTACCTATCTACACAAATACATATGTGCAGTTTGTCGCGAATTTAGGTTGTCATCGTAAAGTTATCAAAAACAAAAGTTATTTTCTGTGTTAGTTAGTGTCTGTGTGTTCAAAAAATCACTCAACTCATACCGAGTTGACTGATTTTTTGTTTTTCTTGTTGAGTGGTTTTGAAACAGCACCTCAGTGCCCAGAAAAATGCTCATGCAAGAAGCACGTGGGCGCCTACCTCGTAAGAAATGCGAAACCTACGTTCCTTGATCGCAATGTAGGTACATTCAAAATAGCGCAGCGCGGCCCCACAGGAGTCTCACGCGCCCGCGCGACCTTGTCTGTGTGTGTTACTGTGGAAGACGTGTAGGTAACTACGTATTACGCACCAGCGCGCGCCTACATTGATTGCGTATCGTTGAGATCGCGTTGTGTAAAATACATTGCGTGCTTGAAAATGTCAACTTCTGTAACCAATCATTAACGAGATTAATCCGTCAGGCCCCGCGTATCTCCAATCGGACCAGCGACAATAGGTTTTTAATTGTGTCTGCTTTTCCGGGCCTAACTAACATAATTTTGTTATTGGCATGGCATTAGGTGTAACCTTTTCGCGAAGTTTGCGGTATCTTGTCCCTTACAGCCTGTATATAATAATTGTAAATGCGAAAGTTTGACCCTGGAAGGATGGATAGATGAATGTCTGTTACTCAATCACGCCAGAACGGCTGAACGGATCTGGATGAAATTTAGCACAGAAATAAATAATTATAGTCTGTAATAGCACATAGGCTATAATTTATAGTGGGGGTTTACTAAGTCCACGGGAACGAAGCCGCTGGCAGAAGCTTGTGCATACACACTCTTGATAAACTTTCCTTCTGGGGCAGTCGGGTAAACAGTCAAAAATGTATGAGATTGACTAGCACTATCGAAATGTCACTTGACCAACCCTGTTGGCATTTCAACAATCGCTACCGCTGATCAAATGACACATGGGGGTCGTCACGCGCGCTTTTTAAGGCCTTGATGACGACATGTGGGTGATTGACGATCTTGGCCCATCTGTGCTCATGCATCCTGTAGATATTTTAGACCCGTCCAGTGCCACTTCAGCCTCGCAGATTTGAGTCCAACATCGGGGATTTCTGTCTTATGGCGTATTATTAGGCGACTATGTTAGCTTAAATTGTTATGTTTTGTTCGTACAGGAATCTACACGGTGACGGAGCGTTGCCGCGACGGCTGGTTCAAGGGCTGCTCGGAGCGCTCGCAGCGCTGCGGCGTGTTCCCCGGGAACTACGTCGCGCCCGCCGCTGGCTCGCGGCCCAAGCATGACAAGGTACATACCCTATATACAGTCTAAAACTAAAACAAGTGGAGCAAATACGTGACCTCGGAATCATAATTGACGAACAACTGAAATTTGACAAACAGATACTACACGTGTCATCGAAGGGGTTTAAAATTCGTCAGTTTGGAATTCTCACTACGACATCTATATTAAACATCTGGAAAGCGTTCAGAGGCGTTTCTTATATCATCTGTGCTATACAGATAGATTATCCAAGAAAGTCATCAGTTAAAAAGACAGAATGGATCACTACAAATTGGTCTCACTTGCTGATAGACAAAAAACGGCAGACTAATACTGCTGCACAAAATATTTAACGGGGTCATAGACTGCAGCGAGTTACTCGGTAAACTAAATATGAACGCGCCATCTCATCTGCCGCGGAAAAGTAGTTAAAGCTTATTTCACGTCTCAGGATCAAAATCTAACCTGGGACACTTCGCCACTCTCCCAAGACTCTGTGGGCAGTACAACGAATTGTCAAAGCATTTTAACTTAGACATAATAACTCTTCCGATTTCGAAATACAAAAAAATCTTGACCACCGCAAAATAACAATCTATGATCTTTGTCTCATAATTTGAATTTATTCATTTATCGTTTTATCCTAATTTAATTTTACAAATCTAATTTAACTTTACAATAATTCTTATTTAATTTTACAAATCTAGTTTACTATTGGATTTTATTTTGTCTGTTTTCAATTTTCAATGTTTAATATCTGTGTATCCTTTGTCGGAGATCCAATTAATAAATACAGTCACATAATGACGGCTGGTACAAGGGCTGCTCAGAGCACTCGCAGCACCGCGGCGTGTTAAGAGTTTATTATTATTTTTATTTATGTACAGTAAAGGTAGGTACATAGGCGAACAAAATGCAACAAGGCATGCGCTACCAGTCAAGCATGTTATGAATAAGACTGATGTGTGTTGCAGACGTCAACGGCGGCAGTGACCGCGGCGGTGGCTGCCGTGGCGGCGGCGGCAGCGGCCAGTGCAGCCGCCCAGCACGCCGCACCCGACGCGCCGCCGCGCGCCCGGGACCCCGCGCAGATCATGGGTAACTATAGCCATACACAGACGTCAGCGGCGGCGGCGGCTGCCGTGGCGGCGGCGGCCAATGCGACCGCGCACTACGCCGCCCGACGCAGTGCAGTAGCTGAACACTCAACCACTGCGTTACAATTTTGTACAGTGCTTACAATTATCCGGTGACATATAAATATTAATAGCAACTATCAGTCGCATCTTAGCTTTATCGTAGGTATAGCCAAAAATGTGTTCCAATCTTAATGATGACATAAATAAAATCTATATTTCCGAACATTTTCAGCACAACCACTGACTTACCCGTGGTGTTCGCCAGCACAGACACAACAAAACACGCCTAGATCTGAAAAGGTATTTTTTTATTAAAATATATATCTTAGAATTATTCGCTTCAAAATAATCATGGACATATAAAGCCAAGCTCAACAATAAGTATGTGTACTTAACGTATATTTATCATGACACCCGCTTTCTCCGTTTCGTAAATATACTGAGTGTAACGCAAATGCGTAGTCATATTTTAAATACCGCTTCTACCCGTAGAAATGTACAATGAGCAACTTCAAGAAAGTAGTGGTAAATTCAGTAAAATAAAATCAGGTAAAATATTAATTGGGGAATACTAATTTTGATCTAATTTTGATTTTGATGATTATTTTGTATGGAAAGTACATTTTTTATTTATTTTCATCTATGGCTTCCTTGAAGAAAGTGGTTCATTTTCATGGGCAGACACAGTATCTAAAATATGACACTATAAACGCAAAACTAAAAATAATGTAAAATATGGCGTCGAAAAATTCCTCCACATCGCTGTCGGCTGGTAATGTGCCCAAAGGGCTGGAGTCATTGCCACGTTGTATGGCAATGCTTATTCTCTGTCCAAGGAAAAAGCCAGCCCTAGGGTCACGCGAAGTGTCAACAAGCCGTTTAGATATTATATCTTTAAATAATTTGAAAATATGACCACCCATTTCTGATTTACCCAGTAGATCTACTTAATAAATTCTTAAATTCATTCAGTAACAGACAACGCGTAGTGCGACTCCGGCTGC
Organism: Polia nebulosa; assembly: GCA_951329385.1. Classification (NCBI taxonomy): domain Eukaryota; kingdom Metazoa; phylum Arthropoda; class Insecta; order Lepidoptera; family Noctuidae; genus Polia; species Polia nebulosa. The sequence continues at coordinate 57,101,450 of OX589587.1, forward strand.
AAGATTGCTACGTTCATCGAGTATTTAATCTTTTTTTTTTTTAACCTACTATCCTACTTAATATTATAAATGTGAAAGTATGAGGATGTATGATTTGTGTTACTCTTTCAAGCAAAAACTACTGAACAGATTTGGATAAAACTTAACAATAATATAGCTTATACATCAGAATAACATATTGGCTATAATTTTATAATGGGTGGAAGTATACTAATGTCGCGCGGGCGAAGTTGCTGGCAGAAGCTAGTACAATTATAAAAGGGGCAATATGTTTTGGTTGGGTTACCTATTAAAATAATGTTGGTTTTTAACAACAATTTTTTTACGAATTAAAGTGATTTGAAACAGAATGTATTTCAGTACACCATTCAGCGTTTAGTGACGTCACTCCGGTTATGACAACTTAATTGAAGTTAAAGTGTTATGTACCTTTATGGTGGCACTTCACATCGCTATTCGTGTTCGCGTATTTGTCTTATTCGCCCAAATAGGACGATGTGAAGTAGCTCTATTCGTCTATATTTGCCTATTCTCACGAACAAGACGAATACGCTAAATACCCGAACACCCGTATCCGCCCAGCTGTCGGTTTTTTGCAACATAACAAAGGATTGCGAATATGGCGAATATGTTGGTTTACCGGCCACACATCGCTCACTCAGCAGAGTGCGGTGCGCGTCAGCGGCGGACGTGTATAAGTATTTATGTAGTTTGTATACAGCTTGTTCGCGCCAAAATGGATTGGACAAATGACCTTGATAATCGATTTTTGGAATATTATCAAATGCATCCTTGCATATGGGACCCGCAACATGCCTCTCATAAAAACAGAAGTAAATTTAATGACGCATGAAAATAATAAGCCGCTGCTGCAGTTAACACGTCCATCGTAAAATATTCGTAAATGTTCGGCATATTTGTTGTTCATGAACGATGTGTAGTCGGTGTATTCGTGTTATTAGGAATTCAACATGAATATAGCGAACAAAGACGAAAAAAAACGCGAACATCGAATAGCGATGTGAAGTGCCACCACAAAGGTAAACATATTTTAGGTATGTCAGGTATGACGGTATCAGTTACCGCGGCCCTTAGCACAGAGGCAACTGAAGAAACAGGGATGGGTTTTAGTCAGTAAGAGTGAGTCTGACACGCCCTTCCGCACCTCCCAAAACAGTTGTTCCTTTCTTGCCTGAGTGCCCAGGGGCGCGGTAACTCTGTTACGAATTTATCCGCGACCCCTTGGCATGAAGGCATCGGCCATGATGGGCCCCGTCAGTGGTGGCTGACATATTCTCTTTGAGGTGCGTGTGGAACACTACTCGCCGTTGAACCTCGGGCCTGGTGCTGATCGGACGGCGAGCTACCCATTACTCGCCGTCCGCAGGCCTTAATAAACTGCCCTAAGCATAAAATTGTGGAATAATTGGCTCCTAATTCAAATTTAGATGATTATTGGAATGAACCCTTAGACATCTATATTTCTTGTACCAATAGATGGCGCTGTTTGAGGTTTTAGAGTTTAACTATTCGCCTCTTTAAAATTTGTATATTGACACTATACAAATTTTAAAGAGGTGAATGGATACAGTAAAACTATTATGAAGTGCCAAAATGCTATAAAATAATTCCTCAATGTGTGAGAAATATTGGTAAGATTAAGTAAATTCATTCAACTTGCAAGCCATCGCTGCTAACACCATCTAGCAAGGTGTAGAAGGCGGGCCCGAACGAAGAACAAAAGTTGCTTGTGCCAGCCGAAAACCCGTAGTTACGGCGGCACCGTTTCTTTATATGGGATGAGGCATTTGTACGGTAGAATTATATTATCTGTGCTTAGACCTACCTATTATACAGGGTGTAAAAAGACACATCACATAGCCATAAACTAAACAAACTGTACGTCTAACAAAGTAGTTTTGTGCAAAAATTATTGCTGGAAAACGACTTTAATTTTTAGGTATGAAAAAAAAACTATTTTTTATTGCGCGCAATGTAACGCCATCCCAGGCAAGTGGAGTTAAACCCCGCCCCTGCCCTCTAAGCCACGTAGGTACTTGTCGGATTTTTATAACTCCAAATGCGTGATTTCGAAAAAAAAATATCGAAAATTCAGGTAATGTTTGTTTGGAAAAAGTTTAGTAATAACACTTGGAATTCATTTTCCTAAAAAAGTAAAAAAAAATGCGACTGTGACCTTCAATATCTCCAGAACCAGTTTATTCCCAGGTATGGTCTAGTGTAAAAAAATGATCATGATGAATCATTTTTTTCGGCTTCGGAAAATAAATGTTATTTTTTTAATCGACTTCAAAAAAGGAGGTTTTGTATTCGACCCATATGTATGTATTTTGTTTGTCCGCGATTTTCTTGAAAACTACTGATCCGATTTGGATGGAGTTTTCGTTATTCTAATGCATATTTTTCAAGGAAGGTTTTAGTAAATAATACATTAGGATCTGATGAAGATCTTCGGAGATCTTCATCAGAGACAGTGGAACTCTTCAATAACTAACAGCATATGACTCGCAATTGCTGCGATCGTATGGCTATGTATTGTTGATTTTATACTAACCAATTTAATGAGGAACCACAGCTAAACAGTGAAAAATATAAAAAAAAAATAGAACCAGCTTCCAAAATTTTTTTTTTTAAAGTCTTGTTTGTCAAAACGTTTTTTATTTTTCACTTTTTTTAAAAGCAACCACACTAAAATTAGTTTTATATTTTTTGGAATATTAGAAATTCGTTTCTACTACTGTTTGCACCGTTGGTTGAGAACACTAGCCTAGTCGACGCATGCGCAATGGCTTTAAAAACTCTCACGGCTGGCTATCGCTATCCTGGTCTGACGAATGACACTCTAAACAATCTTTAACAGCTAGCAATCCCTATTTGCGGCCACTTTATAATAATAATAATTAAATTACAATACGACATGAAAATGTAAATGTAACAAAATATTACCTGCTTACACCTGGCTGCGAAGTGGTTGCCACAACTCAATCCCACACATTTTGTTAATAAGAAAATTAGAGATGTCTGGCGCTTCTTGGATCTTGATCAATGATCATACATATAGGGGTTAAATAAGGGATAAAACTTTGTCTGGAAGTGCCTCATTTTTGACGATAAACAACCCCATCGGGCTCATGTCTTGCTTTATACATTTTTGCCGATGAACAACCCCATCGGGCTCATGACTTGCTTTATACAATTTTGCCGATGAACAACCCCATCGGGCTCATGACTTGCTTTATACATTTTTGCCGATGAACAACCCCATCGGGCTCATGTCTTGCTTTATACATTTTTGCCGATGAACAACCCCATCGGGCTCATGTCTTGCTTTATACATTTTTGCCGATGAACAACCCCATCGGGCTCATGACTTGCTTTATACATTTTTGCCGATGAACAACCCCATCGGGCTCATGTCTTGCTTTATACATTTTTTCCGATGACAACCCCATCGGGCTCATGTCTTGCTTTATACATTTTTTCAATATCGATTCAACAGCCAAAAGAAAAATCAAAAGCGGAGAAATCGTCAATATCAACTGGCGTCAGTTTGATGAAGCGTCTCGCGGCCATGAAGAAGTGCAAGTCCCCGCCGCCGGCCGGTTACAGCATGGACAACCCGGTGTTCGAAGACGGGCCCGGCACCTCCCTCATGCTCACCTTCAACTCGCAGCAGCATCACCCTGTACATGTCCGGTCAGTCACTCCTTCTTATCATTAAAGTAGCATATCGAGAGTGAATAAGTTACTTCTAGGCAAGCGTGCTCCATCTTCGACCACATCATCGCTTACCATCAGGTGAGATAGTGGTCAGTAGTGAGGCAATGATAAAAAAAAATTATGAGCCAGTGCTGTTCTACTGCAGGGCAAAGGCCTCCCTGTCCTCCTTCCAATTTCCCCGGTCTTCTGCTTAATTCAACATTTTCTACCCGGAAGAAGGATGTATGTGGGTTGTAAAGTACTGACTAATCATTGGAAGGAGGTTTTGTCTCATGGACAACTGAATTTGATAGATGAGACGTATGCTATCGGGAATTTAGAATAAATCAAAATTCGCTAATCAGTGTTTAAACTAAGCATATTGGTTTATTAGCTTTATAAATAAGGCTGTTAATGCCTAGACCTCACATAATGATTCCCTGTGTCTTGAGGTCCTGCCGTTCTATTCTGCAAACCTTTCACTATGAAAACTTAAGTGAAGTTGGCTGAAAGTGAACTGTCATTCCACCTTGACGAAGATACAGCTAACTTCTTGTCATAGAAAAGCACTACAGAATATACACACATGCTACATTTTCCTACAAGACATTTAGTCTTAGCATGGTAAAGCAGTAACGAAGTCAACAAATAAAAAGTTACAAATTCCGTAACATTGATATTGAAAAACAAAATCCGAAATTTACAACAAAAAAAAAATACGTGTGGTGTATCATATTGACGTGTTGTCATAAATTTTGTTATGTTTCAAGTTCATCTGTGCGATGATGCTTAATGTTTAGGTCTGTAACTGTTCTGGATTCGGACTCAAGCCTATCTTCTTCTTTCGAGTCGATGGTTTTCTAACTTTTTAAATACTTTGGGCACAGAAGCTGCCCACATTAATTTCAGCGTCAGTAGTAGTAGGAAAAGATTGTAAAACTCAATCTTATACTTACGCCGAAAATGTTTTTATAAATTGAATAGTAGTAATACCAATTTTATATTTTTGGCCTAAAATGCATTGACAGGCGATTTGCTGACCGCTCTTAAGCCTAGCCGACCTGGCGGACTGATACATGCTAGGCGACTTGCGAAGGTGCCAAGCGCCTAGTGGGCCCGAGCGCCTAGTGGGCCCGTTTGCAAACATTCTAGCACGTTTTTTCACTTTACTACTGGCCGGGTGACATGTTAGGGCCGATTTTACCATTTGCTCTATAAAATAAGTTTTACTGAACTAAATTTAGCGTAAAAAATAAAAGCCATAAAAAGATTATAGTGAGTTAACTTTAAAAGATAGACGACGATATGCAGTCGCGGACTTTTTCTTAGAACTTTTTCTTTGACTGGCCTGTTGGTCTAGTGGTTAGTGACCCTGACTGCTATGCCGGAGGTCGTGGGTTCGATTCCCACCCAGGACAAATGTTTGTGTGATGAGCACGATCATTTGTTCTGTATCTGGGTGTAATTTATCTATAATATGTATGTATTTAGAAATATATAAGTATGTTTATCAGTTGTCTAGTACCCATAACACAAGCTCTGCTTAACTTGGGACTAGACGGCGTTGTGTGATAGTTGTGGAATATTATATTATTATTATATTATTATTAACTTTAAAAGGAGAACAATTCCGTTATACATAATTTTTGCGTAACTTTAACCGTTTACGCAGCGCACGCAACTGAAGCTCTCAAAAGTACCTGAGATTAGCGCGTTCAGCCAAACAAACCAACAAACTCTTCAGCTTTATGACAGCGGCTAAACGCGTTTAAGCGAGCTTAAACTTCGAAAACTGGGCGTTTTGAATTGGTAAAATCGGCCCTTAGGCTCTAGGCGCTAAGCAAGCCGCCTATCAGTGCAGATTTGTCAGGCTTTGAACAGGAGGATGAAGCTGTTACTCATAAGTTTTTGTAGTTTATTATGTGAGCGGATGAGTCTGAAACCAAAACGCGTTAAGTCACTTTTTTATGTGTGCATCGTTATGCATAATTGTGATCCTAACATATTTATTGTTTTTAAATACAACGTCAAATTAAATTAACTGTAACTCCACAGACGAGAGATAGGTATCGAAAAAACGAAAAAAAATAAATGTTTCAATTACAATAACTGTACCTACTACGGGCAATCGTTAATCCAGTAATCAGCTGTTGTATTATTATTATCTGTTTTAGTACTATACAAGGTGGAGATGATTTATGTGTCATAACTTAATGCATTTTTGCATTTCTCTTCTACAAAATGTACTGGCCAGCTGGTTTCATTTTAGCGATTTCTGGGTTGGTCCCATAGTAAAAGTTGTTCATAATGATGAGTATAGGGATGACGACTAAAAAAATCTAATTAGTCTGTCAGATTACCAAAAAATATTCGATACGTATTTTTTCTTTTGTCACTTTAACAAAAAATTAAGACGATACAGTGGGTTGAAATTTCGGATGACGTCACACTTAAGTTAAACTTGTACCGCTTTTTACTGAATAGTGACGTAACAAGCCCCCACTCCTGAACTTTGATGCGTTGTATCTTTGTTATTTTTCATTAATTTAATAAAGCAAAAAATACGTGTACAATACTTTTTGATAATTTAACTTACGGACTAAATAGATTATTTTTTACCCTGTCGTCATACCTATTGCCCGTGTTTTCATTTAGTGTCGTATTGTCGTCTCCACATCGTTTTCGTTGTTTTTGACAGTCGTTACGGTAGTCAGAAGCCAGAAAACCCGACACCATTTTGCCAAGATGATATCGTGTTACTCAGTTACTGTGTTGTCGAGGTCAGTTAGGCAGTCGCTTCATGTAAAATACTGGTATTCAGATGTATCTGGTTAGACTGGAAGCCGACGCCGACATAGTTGGGAAAAGGCTCGGCAGATTGATTTCATCGATGCTCATCACGACTGTGAAGTTTCTCAAATTAACTTGACGTTGTATATTGCGTGTGCTTGAATGTTTTATTTATTTTGTTCTAACAGCACTCATTGTCCCTGCATTCTGTGTTTCACGTGTGTGTTTAGCCACAAGCCAATATTGATTATTTTATTATTTCTGTAACTTTTTTATTTATTCTCATTGGCAATTATCTTCCAAATAAAAATATATGAGGATCTATATGCCATTTGCGAATACTTCATGACCTAGTTTTCGTAACTTATATGTATTGTTCCGTCAATAAAATACAACTATTATTATTATCAATCAATTTTATGTGCAAGTAGTTTCTGAAACAATTTATTTTTGTCGATAATGCTCTCACAGCTGTACTTATAAATTTGTTGATGTTGGTTCGTGGCATACTAACGGTGTGGGTGCAGGTCGGGCTCATGTCCCTCGCAACTGCTGCGAGCACTGCCGCCGGCCACACGCACGAACACGCACAAGGAGAGACCCGCACCGGCGGCCCTGCACGAACACCATCATCTGCACAGGTTGTATGCACAGACACACTCATACATCCGAACGTACACTAACACACCCGCATAAACTCGCACAAGGAGATACTTGCACCGGCGACCCTGCACGAACACAATCATCTGCACAGGTTGTATGCACATACACACTCATAAACTTGCAAGAACTCTCACACACCTGCACTAACACGCACAAGGTAAGATCCGCACCGGCGGCCCTGCACGTACACCATTACCTGCACAGGTTGTAATGCACGGACACACTCATACATCCGCACGTACACTAACACACCCGCATAAACTTGCACAAGGAGATACTTGCACTGGCGACCCTGCACGAACACAATCATCTGCACAGGTTGTATGCACATACACACTCATAAACTTGCAAGAACTCTCACACACCTGCACTCACACGCACAAGGAAAACCCGCACCGGGGGCCCTGCACGTACACCATTACCTGCACAGGTTGTAATGCACGGACACACTCATACACACTAACAAAGAGAGACCCAACCGGCGAGAAGCTCATCATCTGAACAGGTTGTATGCACAGACACACTCATACACGCACAAGGAGAGAACCCCAACGGAGGCAACCTTATCATTTGCACCTGTTTTATGCACAGATACACCCACCACACACCCTTTACACCTAGTGTCAATAAAGAAACGAATTTAAAATGGCGGAGATAATCACATTCGAGATTATTTTTTTCAAATTAATTTAATTCAATTTAGTCCGTAAGATAGATTATCAAAAAATATTGGACACGTATTTTTTGCTTTACCAAATCAATGAAAATTACAAAGATACTCGTAAAACACATCAAAGTTCAGGATTGGGGGCTTGTTACGTCACATTTAGGTAAATAGTGGTACATTTTTACGTCACGTTTTGTCATCATCTAGCTAAAACAAACAAAAAAAAAAAATGTTGATTTGTAAAAGTGTTGTTAAAACCTACTTACATAAATAAAATCATTTATCATTTGTCACGCGAAATTTCAACGCATTGTATCGTCCTCATTCTTAGGGCTTCGTACCCAAAGGGTAAAACGGGACCCTATAACTAAGATTCCGCTGGCCGTCCGTCCGTCTGTCTGTCCGTCTGTCTGTCAGCCTGTATCTCATGAATCGTGATAGTTAGACAGTTGAAATGTTCACAGATGATGTATTTCTGTTGCCGCTATAAGAATAAATACTAAAAAAACAGAATAAAATATTTATTTAAGGGGGCTCCCATACAAAAAACGTGATTTTTTTGCTGTTTTTATAGATAATGGCACGGAACCCTTCGTGCGCGAGTCCGACTCGCACTTGGACGGTTTTTATGCTTACGTGACAAAAGCAAAGATACGTGTCCCAAAGTTTTTAACCGAAGAAAAAAAAAGGAGAAGGTTCTTAATTAGACCGTATTATATATTTTTTTATGTATGTTTAACCCTCACTCCTTTATTTAAGAACCGATTTGATGTTTTTTTTTGTTAGATAGGATATGCCTGGTTATTACTCAAAATTAGTTTATATAAAATTTGATAGTTTACGAAAATAAGTTCAATACTCAAGGTTTATTTATTTTTTGCTTTTTAGTTCTTTTTCGTCAGTTTATTTTTTTGTTAAGAAGTTTTTGGTAATCTAACTGACGGACCAAATATATTTTTTAGTCATCTACTCTAATAGCAGGACGCCCTGACGCCGGATTATATGACTCACACAACAACACAGTTTAATAACACATACACAATACTGCTATAAATATGATGACTGAATGGATCATGGAGCATGGTGTTTTACGTTTGCCGTGTGAGTTCGCTTTTTCACATCCACTGTCTTTCATCATTGACAAGTCGAGCTAGCAAAAAGTGAAATGGTTAAATAATTTCCAAATAGGTGCAGTAATTCCGAAGTTTACCCTCTACATATGCAGTTAATTCTCACTCTTTGTACAGAGTGTAACGGGAATGAGTGGTCATATTAAAATACTGCTTCTGTCCGTAGAAATTAACAACTATCTTCAAAAAATAAACTGGACTTGCCGAACAAAATTATCATCAGCTGATCAAAATTAATAAGGGATTTCTAATTTTTTTTCGGAATAGACTGTTAATTTCTATGGGCAGAAACAGTATTTTAATGTGACCACCCATTCCCGTTACACCCTGTAATATTATGAGTTTAGATATCAAATTATGAACTGTGTAACCCTTGACTTGCTAAAGTTTAGTTTTAATTTAGAGCTATTTAGAATAACGTGATGATTAATTTACAGAGCAGGCACAGAAAACCCGTGGCAGTCCCAACACAGAAAATCGCAGTCACTAGACGTGACCGCCTCGAGGCGAGATAGGCACCACTTGCAACCCAATAAAGAAAGGTAATCTGTACTTTTACTTAATATAGTACTAATTAAGAACTGAAAGTGAACTGGGCCATAAGGCTGACAATCCACTGGAGTGAAGAGGAGAGAAGCTTAGCGGAGCTGTGCCAATATTAACTAATGGACATGCATAAAATCTTCGCTCTGCTTCAGTGGACAGGGCTTTGCTATCTAGTTTAAATTCACACAAAACCGAAAAGCGGAGCGGAGAACCAGAAAGAAACCGCCCACGGCGTATTATAGCCGGCCAAAATTACTATTCGCGTGACCTCGGCTTAGCTCCGCATAGTCCGCAACTCCGCTCCGCACTACCTCGCTCCGTATCAATGCATAGACACAGCCCCCAACTCCCTTGCTCATTACTACTCACTCCGCTCCGTTGCCTCGCTCCGCGTCAATGGACAGGCAGCCTAAGTGTCAGTAGCAAAATCAATTTGCAACGCCTTGCATCTTATTTTGCTACCTGCTCATATAAGCTCCATAAGGCGACGAGAAAGAAGCAATGATTTACCCGACTACTCAGTCGGTCGGGTTTTGGGTCTGTTATAGTAGGGTGTTGTATTGTTTTTGTACATGTTGGAAACCATGGACAGAAGTCTGAATTAAACATTAAATCATTTATTTTTGTAAATTTAAAACTATCGAGATATTAGTTTATATGATTAACGTTTTGACTGGTACAGAATGCCATCAATTCAGCTAGTTATTGAATAAACGAGACACAACCATCAAAATTTATTTCACAGATTCCGCTGCATAGTCCCATACCCGCCCAACTCGGAATACGAGTTAGAACTGAAAGTGGACGATATAGTGATAGTGTCAAAAAAAAGAGGCGATGGCTGGTACAAAGGTACCCTCCAACGAACTGGCCGCACGGGCCTGTTCCCGGCCTCCTTCGTCCAAAGCTGCCCGCCCGAATGACAGAGGCCTACCCCCTCCAGGTTTGGGACTCTATTCTAGTGCATAAATTGTGATGGGAACAGCTGGTGTTATAATATAAGGCCCAATGTTTATAAATCTTCTTTTTATTCAGAAGAAAGAAAGTCTGTGCTGTGTTTTCTTTTGTGAACTTGAATTAGCTTGATTGTTAAAAAAAAACTTACTAAAAAAAATGACATTTTATATTGTTAGAAAAAAGGTTACATAGAAAAAGTTACTATCATTTATTTTTTGTAGTATGAAAGGTTAATGGGATTTAAATCAAGCTTTTTTCCTACGCCTTGTCTTTTACTCAATCTTTGGTGACATGTTATGCAAGGTGTAACAGTAAAAACTGCTTCTGCCCATCATATGAACAACTTTCTTCAAAGAAGTAATGTAAACTTCCTAAAAAATAAATTGCACCTCCCATACTAATTTTGATTAACTGATGATAACTTTGAGCGGAAATCCATTTATTTTTTTGCCAATTTTCTATGACTTACAGAAAGTTGTTCATTTGCATGGGCAGTTGTTAAAATATGAGCACCATTCTGTTACATTCTGTATTTTTTAATTATACTTAATATTTTTTGCGCCTGTCTTTTAAATTTTTCGACAAACTGTGGTTGTTGTCTGCTAATTATAAAAAAAACCGGCCAAGTGCTCGGCAGCAATGCAGCGGCAGCACTGTTGCGCAGCAGTGCTGCCTGCCACTGCGACAGACCAGTAGTGACGCGTCCGCCGCAGCGATACCTACGTGAAGATGAATTTCTCTGATTCAGAAAAGGAAATATCCAACCCTTCACGATAGCAGTAAAACTAATTAGCTTAATAATTTAAAATAACACAACAATTTAATTTAATACCATGAACAGCGCAGCACTGCTGCCTTGCTCGGAATCAGCGCGGCAGGTAGCACTGCTGCGCAACTTTGCTGCGTGCTGCCGAGATCGGAATCATACCTTTACTTGTGCTCTATTTACCAAATTTCATGAATCGAGGTCAACGGGAAGTACCCTATAGGTTTTGATTCCCTTGAGTGTCAAAATATGCGACATAATTGCGATTTTTTTCACTACTCCAAGGGATTGCAGACCTATATACTTGATATTAATTTCAGTTTGATATCTCCACGCGTTTCTGAAAAAAAAGGGTCTTGACAGACGGACAACAAAGCGATCCTGTAAGATTTCCTTTTTTACTTTTGAGGTACGGAACCCTAAAAATGAATAAAAAATGCTTTGGTCTTAGTATTTATATTTTTAGAAATCAAGTACCCAAATTTAATTAATCGTCAGATAACAGTCTGGAGCAGGAAATATACGAGTTACACAGAAATGTAGGAGTGAATTGATAGGCGCTTTTGAATGTCACAATTTAATACAAAAGTGTGAAAACTCACAGAATGGCAGTTATTATACACTACGCCATTTTTTAATATTCTTGGTAATAATAGTTAATTGTTGAATATTATACGGTATAAAAGGTGAATTTTAATTCATTGGCCAACTTTATGGGTGTTAAAGTACTGATAAATGGTAGCAACACTGAAAAATAAAAAAAGGTTTGCATAACTCTACAAAGTTATGTATATTTATACTTTCATGCCCTGATTACCAAAGAATTAAAAATCACTCTGAATAATAGTACTTTAAAATTATTGATAGATCACAAATATTTGTGTCTCAAATTTAACTATTTTCTTTTCAATACTCATGGTATTCGATATGAATTGTTTTTACGATATTTGGACATCTTTTTCATTTTACAACCTACCTTATTTTCTAGATATAGTTATCTTAAAAAATATATCATGACTGAACCTTACTGCCGACACTTGTGTAAATATTCTTCTTTTTATTTGGGATAAAGTTATTTTGAATCAAACGATGTGGGCCAAAATAAAGAGTCCATGATAAAATGAAGTATTTTTGTAGTATTAACGTTAAATCGATGATAACGGCCGCGCGGCGTGGCGTATATATTTTGATCTTAATTTAGTTGTATAGCTGTTATTAGTAAATAAGTGTTCGACAATTAGAGACAAAATACAGCCTTATTTATAAAACTCGCTAACCATATTTTGTCGGCACGGTTGGCGCAGTGGTTGAGGGATTGACTGCGCGCTGCGTGTCGCGGGTTCGATTACCGCAAGGCACAAAAAAATTTAAGGCCTACAGATAGTTGTTCCGAGTCTTTTGTATGTGAGCTTACATGTTTGTGAACGCACCCACGCTACGGGAGTCATTTCTAGAGTGGCGCAGCGTTTAAAAAAAAAATCGCATTTTAAATACTGATTAGTGGGATCTAAATGATGATGAGCTAATCAGTGATTGAATGAATTACATGGTATTTTTTTTTAATACAATAAAGGCCCATATAATAAATACCAGCTTTTTTTTGGAGGGTGGGAAATCATCCAATGACCGGGAGCTCTCTTGCGTGTCAGACTTTTACTGACTAAAACCCACTCTTATTACTTTAGTTGCCTGTGCTAAGTGTCGCGGTAACTCTCTTTTGAATTTATTCGCGACCCCGGGCAGGACGTATCCTGCCTGGGGTCGCGGATAAATTCAATATATCATAAATTCCTGCTGTGTCACATTTGCAGGCTGGTATCATAATACCAGCCTGTAACTGTGACACTGCAGGGTATACAGGCCCTGCCAGGGTCGCGGCAGTGATCGAACGAGTCACCGTGTTCATGGCTCAGGCAAATAAAATAACACGGGCGGGTTTTAGAAGTTATTTGATGATTTCCCACGAAATGAGTATAAACAGAAGATTATCTAAACAGCGTACTTACTAATTGCACAATCAATGGCAATTTAATTTTGAAAATTCGTCAACATTCATTGCGTTGTTGAGCACACGAATTTTCAAAAATATGAAGCTATGGATTAGGAATTTCTTTCAATATCTTTTTAAAATCCATTTTTTTAGATTGTGGTAAGCTATTTACGCAATTGGGCTGACATTAGTTCATCCTAGTTTTAAAAATCTCTTGTTGAAATCTGATCATAACCGAGCTTCGAGCTGGTCTTCGTAGTGGCTGTTCAGCTGTTGTGTCCATTTTATTTTTAAAATAAAATGGACACAAAAACCCTGAAAAGTTTTTATGAACCGTCGTCTTGTCGTTAACTTTCATTTGTTTTCCAATGTCTCTAGTTATTGAACACTATTAGCTTTAAATACACTCGCGTGCATGTAAACTGCATCGAATAGCTTTTACAAAAATATTTCAATTAGCCATAATAATTTTGAACAAAACGTTAAAATATTAGATACCTAAACTGGTATCGAATATTTATAAATATTGCAAAAAAAATTGAATTTATTTTAATATTTTGAGCGTAACCCCTAAATGAACTAAAATAAAATTATTTTACATTATTTTAACTATGATTTTACAATTTAAAGTTAGGATTCAATATACGCTTACTATTTTTTAACATCATTATATTATTTTTGTTTTTAGGACACTGCCATATTATCGTTTTCTATACCTTTGATTTTCTTTGATGATATTAGTTATAAGTACTATACATGACTTCAAGGAATAGGGTAGTTATATATTTTAGCTAAGAAAAATGGTTGATTAAACTATTTATATAGTGAATAGTAATTTATATAAAAAGTTTTAAAACATTTGGGTTTTAAATAAAATTTTGATGAAATTAAGACTGTATGATACCTTAGTTTTTAGATTGTAATGTTAACAGGTATCATCTGGTAATATTGTAAGTGTATTTAACCATTTTCGTATGAATTGTTTTTCGTAATAAGTTGATAAGATAAATATTTGAAAATGTTCGTTGTTGTATCCATTTTTGTGGTCTGATGTGTGTTAACTTAATAATATGAATTTTTCACTGAATTTATATTTGTTTGAGATTTTCGCGGTATTTGGTGTTAAAGAAAATGTTATATTTATCCTCACTACAAGTTTTACTGCAATATATTCGTAGCTAGAGAAATTTCGAGCCAATTACATTGTTTTTAGTCTATTTGACATGAAGTAGACCAAAAATATTCAAAATGTATACAAAAAAAATGCAAATAGTATTCTTATTCATTCTAATAGCAGACTTGAAAATTGCAACATTAAAAATCAAAACATCGGTCCACATCAGAGATGGTGTATAGATAAAAATGGTTTTATTTTTGTCAATGGAACAACAGCTCAAGTGCCCACTGGGCCTAGTTCTAGTACTAGTTAATATAGGAACAATTGTACATTCGATGTCTTATATCTATGTGTATAAAGAGAATTGCATGAAACAGGTATTTAGCCATTTAGTTTAGACAAACCACTTTGTTTGATATTTGAATGTGACTAGGGATATCGCACTTTGATTTGGTAGAGAGTTTCTTGGTGGATTTAGATTGCGACACTAGTAACGAATATTGCTGTTGTATTGTGTATTTTAACCCGTTAATAGAAAGGTACACAGTTCAGATATTGTAAAAAAAAAACATCGACTTATAATATAAAGTACATAATCAGGAATTTGATAAACTAAACTTATTTATTTGTGTGAAATACAGGTTGTCACGGAAATTGGTATTCATATTTTAGACACTGCTTGTGCCCATGGAAATGAAGAACTTTCTTCAGAGGTAATAAATATCCCAAAAAAAAATTGGGACTTTCCGTACAAAATCACCATCAGCTGTTCAAAATCATAATGGGAAGTCCCATTTTTTTGGGAATTTATTATGACTTCTTTGAAGAAAGTTGTTCATTTTCATGGGCATGAAGCAGTATCTAAAATATGACTAGCCATTTCCGTTACACCCTGTACAGTGTACAGTCTGTGCAGTGTACATCCTGTAGAATTCTCGTGATGTCTAGCATAAGCTTAATCAATCTATATTGTTTCCACTGCTGGGACACGGGCATCTATGTGAGAGCAAGTGGGCTGTAATCCATCACGCGGGCTCAGTGCGGATCGGTAGATGGCACAAGTCTTCGAAGTTTTGGTTCTAGGACATCCCGTTTTTCCAGATGTCTAGTGTCGTAGTATTAATCCTATTCTTTAAGGACTGTATAAAAACACTCCCTTAGAGCAGTGAACATTGATTGTTTACGAAAATATGTTGTGAACTGATTTTTAACGTATTTATTTTAATTGTTATCTTGTACTTTTAGATTAGAGATGAGAATTCATGATTCGAGATAATTTTAATTCAACGCCATCAACTCAAGTATCGACTTAAGCGTTGTGTATTTGAAGATTATTTTTAAGTGACCATTTGTATGTGGCCCTAAAAATGTATGGGTTGCAATGGAATTTGAACTTTGTCATTTATGAGAGTTTGTTGTTCCAAAGTTTGATAATTATCTCGAATTCTGATTTCAATCGTACCTTTATAACAACGAAGTTTGTTCAATGCTCCTCTTTAGAACTGGGACAAAAATATTGTTTCTCATAACAAAAATTAAACAAATTTTCGAAAACTGTTTTAAGTAAATGTCAGCTGTATTTTCAATCTATTGATCGCAATATTTTGTAATTTTGTAACGTGCCGTAAGATGCCGACATCTTTCCTTGATATTTCTGTAATGTCAACCTTATAACGAGCAAAAGGTCCTTTGAAAGCTCGGTTTATCATTTGAACAGTTTAATATGTTAACTGTAGACTATTAAGCCAACATACCTACCCCTAGAGCTATGCGATGTACCCACCAAGTGACTATTTTACACGCGGGACAAGTTTGTGTCTAATTTGTTTTGTAATGTGCGCTTCTATCGTAAATTTTAAGTGAATCATATCGAAGTTATAATTAGGTGATTTCGAAAAGAATTAAAATTTCTTCGTAACAATGTTTTGTTTTATTTATTTATTTTTAGTGATACTCATACAATACACTTCACGTAGTGGGACATACATTGCAATAATTCAAATTTGAGTCTAGCGATAATGATGCAGAGTCGAAGCGCATCGAAGCGTCATTTCAAAAATTGATATAGCAAACTGATCCCTATGTGCACAATGTAATGCACATATTTCTTTGATGCTTCGCTTCGACTCTACTCTGCGTTAGTGCTTTTTTGTCACTTAGTGATAGCGCGCACGAGCAACTTTTGTCTCTGCAGCTATTTTTTTCTCATGGCGGTAGGCTGGCTGGCTATCACCACAGTGGCGACATCTTTAGCAGCCGTTACATTCGGCCATCCTGTAAGCTTTGCTCCCGCAATAGGAACTAGCCATCCAATAAACATAGCATGAGACGTAGGAACCTCTCTCAGATCTATTTGATCTTCTGTTTCCAGCTGCTCGTCAGTATTAGGTACTTGCACTACCGGACATGGATGCTATATGGGCGAATAGCGTCAGCTGATACTAGACCGGTAAACTGTTTATATCCTCTGAGCCCCTTAATACTTCTAATCCTATACCGATCGTTACATCTTTAATCACTACTTATGGGCCAGAATATACGTCATCTAACATAAAGTTCACTTTGCCAACGCTGTTGGTTGGTGCTTGTCGCCATAATACAAAGTCACCTCTTTTATAAATAGTGCTATTTTTACGTTTCTTAGCGTAATTTCGCTTCATTCTTGTACTAGCTACTTACCCGAATACGTTTACGAGCTTTATTCATCTGAAAAATTCAATGTTTTGCTACATAATTGTTTTGACATGTTTACAAAATAACAGGTCAAGTCACAACTTTATTCTTCTTTTACTGTTTAAGGTTAAGTTTTATACCAAACCGATTGTAAACTTTTGCTAGGAACTTAGTTTTGTCTGGCCACTCGCAGTTATATTTTGAATTTTCAAAATATTGTTGATAATGTTTTAGTACAGCTAATAAAACCTTATAAATAGAGGGCAGATGCAGGAACGAGTCAGTCGAATCCTGCCGGTCGATTCTGTTAACATCTCACCGTGAAAACTTAGGTGAAGTGAGCGTGAAGGGAACTGTCATTCGACCTTGATTGTATGGATTGACAGCTCACTTCATGTTCACTTCACCTAAGTTTTCACGGTGAGTTGTTTACAGAATCGCACTACTGGTTTCAGATGGACGGTGGGCATAGACTACTATACATATATATGTTGCAGCCAGCTGGTTGAATTCGCCATTCAATTGGACGCCTAGGTCGTTTATTATTTTACGGGAAACGAATAGCAACTGCTGATAATGATAAAATCGATTTCAAGTCCCGGAACTTCACTTCAATATATCGGATACTACCACACCTTTTTTCTCCTCGCAAGGCATTTTTAACCGACTTCAAAAACAAGGAGGTTATCAATTCGGATGTTTGTATTTTTTTTATGTATGTTCGGGCATAACTCCGTCATATATTGACGGATTTGCAAAATTCTTTTTTGTTCGAAAGGGGTTTGTTTCGAAATGATCCCATTTAAATTTCATATTGATCTGATGATAGGTTTCGGAGACAGACAACGGAACTTTTCCTAAATTGACAGCAAATCAACCGCGATTGCTGCGATCGTATGTCTATGAAATTGTTAAGACAGATTAATGGAGAACCACAACTAAAAATTGAAAAATAAAAAACTTTTTTACAAAAAAATAGAACCGACTTCCAGAAAAAGTGCAAATAACTATAATTTTGGAAGTCGGTGTCAAAAAACGAAGACACACCGCCAGAAACACTGACTTCCAAAATTATAGACAGAAATTATGCCGAGATATTAGAGCTGAATTTTCTGATCCTTATCATATATGGGATTACTATTTTAGTCCTATTTTTCGTCTGAAAAATTCAATGTTTTGCTACATAATTGTTTTGAGATATTTACAAAACGACAGGTCAAGTCACAACTTTATTCTTCTTTTACTGTTTATAGTTAAGTTTTATACCAAACCGATTGTAAACTTTTGCAAGGAACTTAGTTTTGTCTGGCCACTCGCAGTTATATTTTGATTTTTTTAAATATTGCTAATAATATTCTAGTAGGTACAGCTACTAAAACCTTATAAATAGAGGGCAGATGGAGGAACGAGTGAGTCTAATCCTGGCTAGCAGAACGGGAGCACATATTACCATATGAATCACTCCATACAAAAAGTTCGCTATCTACTGCTTTAATAGCCTAGGTATACCTACGACTCGCCTAAACCTAGACGCTGCGAACGAAAATGTACCTAACCTTACAAGCGTGAAGTGAGTTTTGCTTTGTAGCACCGCGCCGGCGCGTGGTGTTTGTGAATTGCCAGGGCTGCCTCTTTCGATAAAGATGTCAGTAGGTATTTGTTGTTACACTTTATGAAACTATGAACTACACTTCACGCGCTCTCTGTTGCACAACAAGACGTCGAGCGGTGTGCGAGAGAGAGCGCGCGAAGTGTAGTTCGCGTTATCGCGAAGTGTAGCCGTAGCCTGTGCCGTAGCATAACTATTTAATAATGATTAAATAGTAAGGTACTTCACGTTATAACCAATGACGTAACCACTCCGCATGGCCACGAATAATACGAATGAAATACGAAATAGAGGAAACTGAAAACACGATTCATTGATTTGTTCCTTCATTTGCACAATTAGCGTAATAGGTGACTACTATGCTTCTACCTTAGATTATAAAATGTCCAGATTTCTAGTACACCACCGTAAATTGAAGCAGAGTAATTATCAAATGATGGTTGACAAATTGAGGTCATTGACCTTTCTATTCTTATCTCAGACGCATAATAGAAGTTATTACGTACCTACCAATACTTAATAAAATACAAAACACGAAACATGCAAGTTTACAATTTATCTACTTATTTAAGAAACGCTATTAAAACAAATTAGATAGGTAGGTACTCACATTTCTGTATCAGCAGGTAAACTAAAAAAAGATAAGTTTTTATCTCTTCTCTTGCTGGATCTACATCCATTAACTGCATATAATACACCAGTACTAGCCAAGTCTTAAGAATTCGAAACTATAATAGGTCGACCGAATTTTATGCGAACGTACGCGCCTCGCGGCTGTCGGCAACCCACTGAGAAATGGGCAGCGGGCGGCCCGGCGGCCGGTAGGCAGTTAGCGCGCGTAAGTACATGGAGTGATTCATATGGTAATATGTGACGGGAGCATCAAGGAGTAGTTCTCCTGACCTTCGACCAGTAGCCACAACCTCGTGGCCAACCAGCCGCTGCAACCCCCTGCGGACCTGGACCCTGGTGCTGCACGGTGCGAACCTCGCAGACCTGGACCCTGGTTCTGCACTGCAACCTTCGTGGACCTGGACCCTGGTTCTGCACGCTGCAAACCTCGTGGACCTGGACTCCGCATGACTAATACACATTGTGAAAAACATAGACAAGACTCGCGGCAGATGGACACCTGCGTGCTTAAGCTACTCCTGAACTTCGGCCAGTAGCCACAAACACGTGGTCAACCAGATGCTGCAACCCTCGCGGACCTGGACCCTGGTTCTGCACGCTGCAAACCTCGCGGACCTGGACCCTGGTTCTGCACGCTGCAAACCTCGTGGACCTGTACTCTGGTACTGCACGCTGCGACCCTTCAAACCTGGACTCTGGTATGTTTTTTTAACTCTCCTCATCTGCTTTGAAGCTACAAACTCGTCCCTGAACGTGAGCTGCAACCTCGTGGCCGAACAGAAGCTACAACCTCCCACCACCTCGTGGCCGAACAGAAACTTCAGCCTCGAGCCGCGTCACGAGCCCTTATCCTGTGGGATCTCCAAGGTCGAAGTCTTTTTTTAATCATCTCATTGTATTTTTATTTTTAATTAAATGTTTTTTTATCCTCTCAAACCCTTCTTCTTAAATTAACTTCCAACGTACGGCCTCTCCGTTTCGTTACACAATATATGAACCCAACTTACCTGCTAACAAATGGAGGTTGGGTCGCGTTGTACAGCTCCATCAACATTACTCGAGTTGTGACAGTCAAAACATCTAAAGGCTTAGGTACTCGTACCTACTCGTACTTGCAAGACCTGCTGTCAAAAAACAAAAAATTGTCCTCTTCCAATTGAACAAAACAATTAAGTAATTTATCTACACTATATTTCCATCTAGTTTTACGCACTTATAACACAACCATTTTTCGGTATCTAGTATATATATTATATTGTAACTTGTATAATAACAATTTAATATAATATAATAATAATTTAATATACCTAATATAATAATAATTTATTGGTAAAAACAAGTTCAGGTATAACAAAATTTTTGATTGGATCCTCCTTTTAGGCTGATAGTGGTGCCGATTCTCTTAATAATTACTAAACTAAAATTAGAGAATCGCTGTCTTTTACTAAAAGGCAGAGCAAGAAAAGGACGGCTATAGCTATGAACTAAGTTAGAGATGTCAAACTAGT
Organism: Polia nebulosa; assembly: GCA_951329385.1. NCBI lineage: Eukaryota > Metazoa > Arthropoda > Insecta > Lepidoptera > Noctuidae > Polia > Polia nebulosa. Next base: position 57,122,219 of record OX589587.1, read on the forward strand.
TTACGCCTTACGCATCACCGTGTTTTTAATTGACATGTTTTTACGTGTACACTTAATTTGTATGGAAATATTAGTTCAACTAAATTTGACAGCTCTAATTTACGTCCGTCTCTTTCTTGTTTTATTAGAGAGAAAAAGATAGGAATAGCCTAAAATAAGTTTAGTTTGTACAAAACAGAATCCGCACCAGTGCCTGTATTAGGAGAGTCCGCTCTTCCATACAAGACGTGTTATACACAGAGCAAAAACGTATAATTTTTATGCTAAATCTACATACATAAGTTAACTTTATCATAGATCTCATGTGTGTATGAGTGGGTGTAGGTATGTGTGCGAGTACATGTGAGTGAAAATATAGTCCGTAGGTGTAACTGAGAGTACATGAGTGTGAGGGTGTGTATGTGTCAAGGTTTCAGAAGTGTTTCGGTATCATTGTAGGTAAGCGTTTGTATCCATTCAATTATATTTTTTTTAGTTTTTGTAGTTTTTGGGATAAAAGTAGATGTATTTATTGATTTTATTATACAGCGCAGCAGATCGGTTACTAAATTGCATACTGGCAAATAGAGTCCTTGTCCTAGGGATATTTAATATCGTATCTTTCCTTCTTTTTGTCAGTATACTAGCATCGTAGGAAAGAGATTTGTGTTTTTTTAATATAATTTGTGTTATGTAAAGTTTCCTGACTGAGAGCAAGTTACTAAGTCGAAACAGGTCTTCAGTAGGATATCTTTTTTTTTTTAAGTACATGCACTTGATAAGAGCGCGTTGTGCCCTTTCCACTGCTAGAAATTTTGTTTTGGCTGCACCACCCCAGATAGGTATACAATAGGAAAGTACTGACTGGACTAGCGCAACATAAATCATTTTAAGGAAATCTTTTTGGTGGCCTGAATGATTACCGACAGTCTTGGGAACGACGTATCTAAGAGTCCTGAAAACCCAGCTTAATTTCCTGACCCTATTTGCAACCTGCTCCATGTGTGGGTACCATGATAGGCTCTGGTCCACGATAACACCTAGGTACTTAATATAAGGTACTTTGTTGATGGTTGAGCAGCCACAGCTATTGCGGTTAGCGTTATTGCAAGTATGAATTTTAACATTAAAATCTGCCTCTGGTTGTGTACGTTGACAAATACTGAAGCAAATGTAATTTGTTTTTGTGATGTTTAATGTAAGCAAATTTATTGTTAACCACTTGGCGATTTCAGCCTAACCTGTCTCAGTACTAAGCTTAACATCCTGCCAAGTATCACCAGTGAAGACTACAGTAGTATCATCCGCGTAAGAAAAGACTCGTCCGTTAACAAAATTTTTGTTACAAAGTTCATTGACGTAAATAAGGAACAATGTAGGTCCCAGTACGCTTCCTTGGGGGACGCCGTATGTCGTGTTTGCGTCTTCACTAGTGTACTGACCCACTCTAACCCTCTGCTTCCTGTTTACGAGGTAATCCTTAAAAAGGTCAAGAGGCACTCCGCGAACTCCGATACGTTCCAGCTTTCTTACAAGGATTGGGACAGAGACGGTGTCAAAGGCTTTTTTTAGATCTAAGAATGCAGTTATACATTTTTTACCTTTGTGAAGCTGTTCGGTTATATGAGTACTTAGTGCAGTAACTGCATCTTCAGTGGAAATCCCTTGACGAAAGCCAAATTGTGACTCAGATAGTACGTTGAAATCTTTTAGGTATTTTAAAAGCCTTATATTGATAAGTTTTTCTATTATTTTTGATATAGAAGGTAAAACAGATATGCGCCTGAAGTTGGACACATCGTCTCTGTCCCCACCCTTGCACACTGGCGTAATAATAGCTAGCTATAAAGAAGTCGGGAAGATGCCTTTACCAAAACAAAGATTAGCAAGATGTGCAATTATGGGAACAACCTCCTTTCTTACACATTTAGAAATGAAGTAGAAACATTATCCCAAGCAGACGCACTGTCAGACTTAAGACTCATTAGGATATGATTCACTTCATCATCGTCAGTGTCCAACATTACGAAGGAGTTAGGTTGAGTTCGTTGCAAACAGTGCGGGTCATTTTGATCATGGTATATTACATTTTTTTTTTTTTATAATAATATTCCACAACTATCACACAACGCCATCTAGTCCCAAGCTAAGCAGAGCTTGTGTTATGGGTACTAGACAACTGATAAACATACTTATATATTTCTAAATACATACATATTATAGATAAATTACACCCAGACACAGAACAAATGATCGTGCTCATTACACAAACATTTGTCCTGGGTGGGAATCGAACCCACGACCTCCGGCATAGCAGTCAGGGTCACTAACCACTAGACCAACAGGCCAGTCTATTTTGTTCTTATCAGCTCAATTTAAACTTAAACTTCCTATCAGCATGATGACAAATAAATCTGCATAGGCCGTAAGTCTCGAACTTCATATATCTTACTTATGAAATCCCTGGTTGATTTCAAGTGAGGGGATATGAACAGGCTTCAGGATGTTTTCCTAGTCCCTTCCTTGTTTTAAATTGTGGAAGTGGAAAGCGCCTCACGCTGTGTGCGAACGACGGGCAACGCATCGCTCCTGCCATCTGACGGCATGAAGAGGCAGATTCAGTTCGAACTAAAACGAAAAGGCTGGCGGGCAACAAACCTGGTGAAATACGACTGCTAGTGATACAGTGTGGTGATCTACTGGCTCCCAGCATCCTGTGAGTACCTGACCTCCTTCAATTTATATCCTTTAGCCTGTTTCTTGGTAGGAAACTTCAAAAAGCGTCCTTGGTTCCACGCGATACTCAATCATTACTTTTATCTTTGTTTATAAAGAGACTTAAGTCTAGATAAAATACTTTAATAGATATTTTGCAGTTTGTCTAAAAAAATTATAGTGAAAACGTGTTTTTAGTGGTTTTTTTTTTCCTAAAAATGGCTTGATTAAGTGCATTTGTATTAAATATTTGAATTGGATGATTTTATGCAATGAAGACAGTGAAAAAAATTAAAATGTCTGGTGGCTTTTGTCGAAAAATCGGCAAATATATAAAAAGGATGAAAAAAGAAGAAGAGTAGCAAAATAATTTAGATTCAGAATCGAAACTTTCGGGTAACTTCCTCCAAAACGCGGGAAATTGTTTTACGACAGAAGATATAACTGAATTTGCAGTGTCCCCTACCCTACAACATCACACAATTATGTTAGTGAGCAGTCCGATTCGGATGAAAACAATACAAATGACGACGACGAAAGTCAATCCAGTTGCCTCAAAAGGGATCTGCGCCAGTGGTCAGCAACTCATGCTTTACTCACCCTTGTAGGACTTATTTCAAATAATAAATAATTTTCAACCCGATACTCTACCAAAGGATCCGAGAACATTGCTGCAGAGTCTAAGAACGATTGAAATAAAAAAATCGGTAGTGGCGAATACTGGCATCACGTGCTGAAGAATAATCTCACAAGATATTTTCAAAATTTGACAGAGTACAAAATAATGACAATCGATGTTAACATTGATGGACTACCTACGTATAAAAGCTCGAAAGTTGAATTCTGGCCCATTTTGATAAAAAAATATTGAAATGCCATCAATCCCTGTATACAAGACAGCTAAAAAAAACTTATTTAAAATTTTTAACATGCCACTTTCCTCTCAAACCGTTTGAGTCCTCCAAAATAAAAACAAGGGGTGATATTTTTTCAATGATGGTACATTTTACATATTTAGAGGCTAATTTCGAACTAAAGTAATTGCCAGCATTACTTTGCACGTAGTTTGTACGCCAAACGGTGTTCTACATTAAACTTTTTAAAAGAGTGCCTAAGATTGTAATGAGAAGAAATTCGTGCAAGTCCAGTGTATAATGCGACCTGTACCTTATCGAAAATGGATGACATTAAACCGATGTTAGTCGCATAATCATCTCGAGGAAGGAAAATTATTTCATCCAGATTTGAACATCGTGTGTAAAATGAGCCACATGGTATAGTTTTTTTTTATCCTTTATTGTACACATATAACATATAAATAAAACACAAATTAACAGTTAGTTACAAAGGCGAGCTTAACCCAGCATTTGGGTTTTCTTACAGCAAACCTCAAGGTGAAAAATACATTTGCATAAGTAGGTAGGTACATCTTAAGTGCACAACAAAAACTTAAAATTCAATCTGTTAATTAAATAAACTAAACAAATATGTGATACATAAACATACTAAATACTATGGGTATGGCTAACAAAGCAATCCTTTTACAAAACATATTACGGGTCATGCCGACAGGAAGTGTTCCCTAATTCCTCTCCTAAACACCTCCAACGAAGGGCTAGCCCTAAGAGTGTGTGGAAGAGAGTTCCAAAGGCGTACAGCACGAACAGTAAAGGATCCACTGTAACAACTAGAGGAGTGGGGAGGGAACCGAAGGAGAAGGGAAGATGATGAGCAGCAAGGTTTTCCTCTTGGAAAAAGATACTTAAAGCGTTCCCAAAGATACAAGGGGGAGTTGGGATTGTGAAGAACTGAAAAGAGTAAAGAAAGAGTGTGAGTATCCCGACGCAGCCGAATATAGTATAGGCAGCCACCTCAATCGCTTCCGAAATTCCGACACATGGTCGTACTTCCGGAGGCCAAAGATGAAGCGTATGCACAAATTCTGCAGACGTTCGAGCTTATCAAGGAGTTCCTCCGTCGCATCAAGGAAGCAGACATCAGCATAGTCCAGAAGAGGTAGAAGGAGAGACTGAGCAAGAGTAATTTTGGTCAGAAAAGGCAGGAACTTCTGGAGACGTTTCAGCGACTGAAACGAACAAAACACCCTCCTGCTTACTTCCGCAATGTGAACATTCCAAGATACGTTGCAGTCCAGAAAAACGCCTAAGCTTTTGACCTTTTGGGAATAGGCTATAGCGACGGCATCGTACAAAACAGGAGGAAGAGACTGGCCACTCAACAGATTTACGAAGTGTCTGCCACCAATAATGAGAGCTTGTGATATTGTTGGATTAACTAAAAGTCCAAAACTTTTAGCCCACTGACTCTATAGCTCCAGTAAGCTCTTCAGGTTTAAATTGGCGATATAGCTGCAAGTCGTCTGCATAGAGATGGTAATGTGAAGATAGGACCTTAGTGATAGCGTTAATAAATATAGAGAAAAGTAGAGGAGAAAGGACGCCAGCCTGAGGAACACCCGCACCGAGGTTGCACCAGTCAGAGGAAGCCTCCTCCGAGCGAACCGACTGCGAGCGACCCCGAAAATAAGAATTAAACCACCCAATCACAGGAGGAGATATGTTAAGAGAGGATAGGATACCTAAGAGGATGTTAAAATCAACTGAATTAAAAGCACTGCAAGTCCAGTAAAATCAACACTGTAAGAAGCCTGTTTTCCATGGCCAGTCGGATGTCGTCAGTTATTTTAACTAGTGCCGATACTGTGCTATGGCCAGGGCGGAAACCAGATTGATAAGGACTTAGCAGGCTATTAGAGGAAAGCAAATGAGACAATTGATTATTAACAACACTCTCAAGGACTTTGGATAGGATTGGAAGTATGGAAATGGGACGATACTGGGAAACTGACGAGGGATTAGGGACTTTAGGTAGAGGCAGAACATGTGCTTTCTTCCACGCAGAAGGAAAGCAGCCAGTAAAGGGGGTTGATAGTGTGGAGGATGACAGGAGCGAGTTCATTCAGGATAGGAAGAAGCATCTGGAGTTGAAGACCATCATCGCCCACCGCTTTCGTGGATATAGATGTGATGGCCCGCCTAATATCCCCTTCTGTAACTGGTTGAAAAGAGAATGAAGTACATATTGGCAGTGGAAGTTTAGAGAGATAGTTAAGAGTGGAAGCTTTAACGTTATCGTCCAGAACGACAGGTGGTTTGGAAAAATGTAAATTATTTGCGTTAAGGTCAATATCCGGCGTGTTGTCATCCACAGCTTTGCCGACACCAAGAGATTTGAGAAATTGCCATACTTGTGCTGTTTTGTAGTTATAAACAGAGTTGTGGATATGGCGCTTTTTTAGCATCCCTACACATACGATCGCAGCGATTGCGCAGTTTTTTGTATAAAGACCAGTTCTCATCAGTTGGGTTCCGTTTGTACCGCCTTTTAGCCTTATCCCTCTTCGACATTGCGCTTCTAACGCTGTCACTCAACCAGGGAGCCGGAAGATGCTTCACTCTGACCTTTTTGAGTGGGGCATGCACATTAAAAAGTTTCAGCATTATCAAGTTGAATTCAGCTACCTTGGCGTCCACGTCATTGCTATCATAAACAGGAGACCAGTTAATATTGTTCGCGTCATCCCTCAAACGATCCAGGTCAATGTTCTTGAAGCTGCGAAGGAAGAGAAAGTTAGATTTACGTTTAGGAGGACGAAGACGAGAACATAAGTTGAGATTTATTAGGTGTAAATTAATACCTTTAGGTAAAATAAATCTAAATCCGCATAGGTTACACGGCGAAAACAATTTTGTAGGATAATACTTTTAAACTGCAAAAAACTAGCAAATCTCAGTTTCCTATTGAAATTAAACTTTATTTTTTTCGTCGTTTTAGTTCGAACTGAATCTGCCTCTTCACGCTGTCAGATGGCGGGAGCGATGCGTTGCCCGTCGTTCTCACACAGCGAGAGGCGAGTGGAAGTGGCGGTAAATTTAAAACAAGCAAGGGACTAGGAAAACATCCTGAAGCCTGTTCAAGTACCAATAGCTAAAATAGAATGTTTTATCTTAAAATGTATCATCATATCTTTAAAATTACTTCAAGTTAGGTACCTTTAGGCTTTATTAACTTTTTGTAGAGAATTTTATTTTAAAACATTCAATATACCTATAAACGTCCTTAAAATAAGTGTGCTATAGAACAAATGCTCTAAAAATAATCGAGCTTGAGAAAAAAAACTCTATATGAATACATTTTCTTTATTGAAACCATCTTTAGAAAGCTCCTATCTAAAGATTAACCATGAATAGACTGTCAATAGACAGATTTGTTTTAAAGCTCCAAGACCGTGTTACTTGGGTAATAAATATATTTTAATTACTGATGAAAAGTTATGCTATCTTTTTTATAGCTGGATGTTCTAGACGATTTCCCACACCATTTAATTGAACAGGAATTGATAATTGTTTTTTTTTTATTAACGCAGAAATGGTTTAAAAGTTATCAAAATAAACGCGTGTGCAGAGATCTAACAAGTGGTCAAAACTAAAATGGCCACTCATATTGCCGTCTAATATAAGTGCAATTTCATATAAGTCGTGAGCCTGAATCGCCCATAGGAGCAGTCAAGAGGCTGTATAGTCATTGTAAATTGCTGATCCATTGGTGTAAAGTGTGATTTCACCCTTATGCCTAACGGTTAGGCATAAGGGTGAAATCACACTACAGGTGGTTAGACCCTAACCACGCCGGTTTAAAAACATATAAATCTTACAAACTAAAGTTCATCCTTAACCAACTTCATGATCTCATCTTCCGCTTCACCCCATTGCTCAGGATCCGTTGTAATCTTTCCGATCGCCTCCAAGCGCCGTTCCATCATCACCTGGTCCAAGATATGCTCCATCTTTATATGCATACAATCGTTGAACACGGACGCGTACTCACAAACTTCGAAAATGCCATCGACTACCTTCGTGCATTCTCCTATGGCTGACTTCAAACGAGACATCACTTCACTGTCTTCACCATAAACAACTCTGTTGGCCTCCAACAACTGATCTTTACTGATCTTATTATCCTTTATTATAGCGTTACGTTTCAGTATGCATGCAACGAAACATTTTCCTTGTAGATTCGCTTGCGGAATCCTCTTTAAAAAGTTTTCGACATCGACCATAGACGCTTTGACTTGGCGTGCGCATTCTGTTAAATTCTTTCTGAATGGTTCTACGTCCTCAGTTATCTTATTGTACCTCTTTATCTGCTCTTCTTTTGAAAGTGGTTCGAAGGAGATGGTAAGGTAGAAAGCGAACGCGAATAGTACAAACAGGACGCTTGTAAATAGATTTTGCATTTTTGCGGGCGCCTGCTCTTGCGTGCGTTTGGTTTTGTTCTTCATTTTAAAGTAACGAACTGTTTTATTAATTGGTCGTTAGCGCCTAGAACCTAATTGTATTATACGGACCTGAATGTAGATATTGACTGTTTGTGTGTTGAATATTGTTGCATTTGTACATATAGGGTTGAATTTAGAACTTTTTTTTTTGTTTTCAGAGGGAAACCTTTAAAAGGTTTCTAGAATTATGAAGAAAAGACCAGGGAGTGGGGACTCTTACCTCAGTTCTCAGTACCCCGGTGATCACCATAAACACAAGGAAGAGGCCCCGTTACCTCTTAAAATACCACTCCAGGACCTCCTCTGAACAACGCCCATTAGGGCCTAAGGAGACTATAAAGGAGTCGTCTCCCCTGAGCCTCGCTGTGCACGGCAGCACGTGATCACAGTGCCGCCGTATTCCCTGGAATCACTCGGGGGGGCAATTAGAGTACCCACTGGGCATGGGGAGTAGACCTCTTAGGCGATTGTCAATTATCTTATTATCAATCAAACGGACTGATACAGCTGCATGGGTAATTACCGTCCTATTATTTACATAATCTCGCACCTCTTCCTCACACCGGGACAGGCAGAAACTACAAAACACCTCGTGGTACGATCACATGATTTCAGACAACCCATAACGCGTTTAGGCACTTACCTAGTAGCATTTAGGTTATTCGTTTTCCTGTGGTATTCGAATACGAATGAGTGCTCAAAGGATCTTCTATATAGGTACCTACATGTCAAGCAAGCAAGGCAATTGAATGAGACCAACACGAAACGTGCTTTTCTTTCGCCCGGACTGGACTTCATCAGCCTTTTTCATAAAAGTCGCTAACCGTTTCGCACCCCCGGTGGAACACGGACACTTTTGCAAAAATGCCTTTTTTCAGGAGTATTAAATTTGATAAGTAAGTATTTGTTATTGTATAAAATTATGACCCTTCTTGATTAAAATAATAAGCAAAAAAACAATCCTGAATATTATTCTAAAAATACTAAAAAATAATGTTATAACTCATTTTTCATCATTGCTTAAGTGACAGTAGGTTTTTGGCAGGGTTTTTTTGGAGTGAAGTTATTTTAATTATTCGCAAATTGGTTCCCAGTGGATATTGTGATGTAAAATTGCTAAAGTTTTGTGTCTCAAGTGTCTACGCAACTGGACAATATATGGAATCATTGAAACAGGCGCGATCTCGGTAAAATAAAGCTGAGAATTTTGTCTTAGGATTGACTACCTCAGCGAAGCTTGACGAGAAGGCTGACTCGACTCATTTGCTGCCAAATACTGCAAAAACATTAGAATGTGTTACATCTGCATTCTAATGGAAAAAAGTGACCGTATTCTGTATCGAAAACTAAATACTTGCATAGCTTGACACTGGTGCGGATTCTGCTATGCACAAACTAAACTTAATTTAGGCTATTGCTATCTTTTTCTCTCTAATAAAACAAGAAAGAGACGGACGTAAAATAGAGCTGTCAAATTTAGTTGAACTAATATTTCCATACAAATTAAGGGTACACGTAAAAACAAGTCGACTAAAAACACGGTGAAGCGCAAGGCGTAAACTAGTTTGACATCTCTAACTTAGATCATAGCTATAGCCAGCTATAGCCGTCCTTTTCTCGCACTGCCTTTTAGTAAAAGATAGCGATTCTCTAATTTTAGTTTAGTTATTGAATAAGAGAATCTGCACTACTGACTGGCTAAATGCACAAACCGTACGAAGCGAAAATTAAAAAAAAAAGAAAGAGTGTTGTTGCACCGGAGGTGCGTTATGCTTAGTATTAGTTATGTATACTAATTAGCAGATTCTAAATTCAACATAGTATTCGTCTCACGGTCTCATCCATCACCTTCAGCTGTCTTTAGGAGAAAACCTCCTTCAAAATATTAGTCAGTACCTACTTTAGATAATAATAAGTATATTATCCTTCTTCCCTGCTAATCAACCTGATAATCAGTAGGTATTTGCACTAATCACATCGTTGTTTTTTTAAATAAGGCCATAAGTAGTAATTGGGTATCCGACCCGAAAACTGACCTCGACACCGTAGTTTAATGTGTCGATTTATTATTTCTAGGTAAGTACTTACCTTTTTTTATTAGGTAAGTACTTACCTACGTTTCCTACATAATAGGTAGGTATTTCAAGTAAAACCAGCCGGTGTTACTAGATTAAAAATCGGAATGACGTGTTCTGAGCTGTGCTGCACAATTTGTTAGGCAGTTAGGTATTGATCCTGATAAATGTAATTCACACGTTTTTGATAACTTAGGTACCTACCTATCTAGTTATAATTATTGTATGTTATATTATGTACTTAGTAGGTACCTACGATACCTACTTATTCTAGTTAATTGTTTTTAGCAATTCGACTAATCGTTTTGACTTGATTTTCAAGATTTTTGGCAGTTTGAATTAGGAGCTCCACTTGCTTGGTACCTATATAAGTACGTAGGTTTGCCAATCGTATTCGATTCGTAGATATTCATTATTTTTACGAACATCATAGAAACGGATCTAAATATTTTATTTATTTATATTTACTTTGTTGTACACCAAGTAAAATACACACATTAATAAGGAAAACTTAAACCAAAAACATACAATTGGCGGCCTTATCGCATGCCGCGATCTCTTCAGGGTACTTCGACAAAAGAGGTAAAAAAAAGCATCTTTAATAAGTACTAGCTGTGCCCGCGACTTCGTTCGCGTGGTTGTCGAGAACAAAACAACGTCGTTTAGATAAGAGTATATCACCTTTTTGATGATTTAGATAAGAGTCCTGACTTTGGTATAGTTGATTACGTTAATGCTTCTCTATATACTATGTTAGCGGTGGAATTACCCGGAGCATATACAAAAAGGTTGTTTGGGTTGCTAACACGTGATAGAGAAACATAGAGTTGGCCGTGTGAAAAACAATCAAAAGTAAGGTCTACACCCGCAACGGATAACGTCTGGCCTTGGGCTTTATTAATAGTCATAGCGTAACAGAGGCTTACAGGAAATTGCACACGTTTGAAAGTAAACGGAAAATTATTGGGGATAATGGGTATCCTGGGAATGAAAACAACATCACCGGAGCCGCAACCTGTTAAGATTTCGGCTTCGATGACATTTCGTTGGAGATTTGTTACTCTCAACCGAGTTCCATTGCATAGTTTTGGTGGGCTTAAATTTCTGAGTAGAATGATTGGTACTCCGACTTTTAAATAAATTTTGTGTGCTGGAAGACCTGGTGTATTTAGAGAGTCTAAAAACTCTACTGGATAGTGGGTGGCATCTCCTTCTTCTAAAACCGTGTTAATAGATAAATATTCCCTACTTTCTCCAGAAACATGTACCAATATTTGAGAATTTATTGCTGCTGCTTGGTCGTTGCGAGGTGCCAAAATAGCTCGTTGGCATAGCCAAGCAGCGTCATGGTTCGAGATCTCTGATGGATCTCCGTATACAGAGGAAATGAGTTCCTGCTGTGAGGCAACAGAAGAACACAGGCTTTCGACTAAAGTTACTTTACCTCCTTCTTGAGTCGGGTATGTGCCGTTACCAATTTGAAGTAGTAAATTTGAGAAAACCTGCGCGTTTGCGTCACCTCCCAAATATGCTCGCATATTAAAGCTCAAATTAGTTAATATGACACTACGCCATAAAATAGAGCTCTTTAAACAGGCACCTATTTCATCGGCCCTCGTTCCTCTGGGTATTATAGGGAGTGTCTGCCTGAAGTCTCCACAGAATAGCACCGTTAAGCCTCCCATCGGTCGGTCATTTTGTCTTATATCTCGCAACGTTCTATCTACAGCTTCCACAGCTTTACGATTTGCCATCGTACACTCGTCCCAAACGATAAGGGCGCAATCGCGTAAAACCCTTGCTTTATCACTATTGCGAGACACGTTGCAAACAGGGTTTTCTGTGCGGTCCAAGTCGATTGGTATTTTAAATGTTGTATGTGCAGTTTTTCCTCCTGGTAATAAAGTGGCAGCTATTCCTGAGGAAGCGACGGCAAGGGCAATTTTGTTTTGGCTCCTTATTTGAGCCAAGATAACTTTAGTGAGGAAAGTTTTACCTGTTCCACCAGGTGCATCTAAAAACAGCATTTCTCCTAATGAATGTTCTACACTACAGCATACTCTATCAAAGATTTGACGTTGTTCTGTCGTCAAATTTGAACAGCCATTTCGCAATATTTCTGCTAACTCTTCGGGGTTGTAATTTATTTCAGATGTATACTCCCTATTAATTCGTTCCCCACCAACTGTCGGTGTCGGCAAGCCGTATTGACTGAGGGGGTTCCCTCCTATACTTGTAACTATATCTTGTATAGCCAGCAAAGCCCTATTATGGCAGCTTTCACGTACTTGGTCAGAAGTTTCACTATTTATATTTTGCTGTCTCAAAAAATCTTCGGCAAACGCGTCTTTATATTTTTGCCACAACTGCCCAGCGTCCGATAGGCCACAAAATGTCAACAAAATGGCAAATAAATGGCGCAAACGATGTGGACTATCACTGACGCATGCTTCGGCTAAAGCATCATCCCAATGCTGATCGCCATCTAATAAATGCCGTGCGCGGCAAGCAGCTTGAAATGTGGGATATTCTATATCGTCCACTTTGCGGAGCTCAGCAAAAGAAGTAGGTCCTCGCACTGTGTGAAGAAGAAGGCGTAAATAATAACACTCTGCATTATTTGGGTGCACCGTGTATACTCTTCCAATCACGTGTTCTTTAAAAATGCCGGACTCGCCTTCTACAGCAGTTCCACGTCTCCTGCGATTAAAAACACCTTGCTGCTTGTTATAAGTATAATAATGTGGCACTTCATTGTACAACAGAGACTTAGCGAAATTGTCTCTTTCGCAAAGGCGAAAGAATGCGAGCAAGGTGGTTTGTCTTGGGTTGTTCATTCTTTCTGCCACATTTTCTGGCTGAAAGTAAACTCGCTGCCCGCCTTCCAGGTGCACGTCAAGATGGATGACTGGCGGATACCTTTCATGAATAGGGAAACTCAAAATGCGCCAAACTGCCTCCGAAGAGCTTATGTATCGGCCAGATTGATACCTTGTCACTTCATCAAATTGGTTGTTATTTCTTAGTGCTATCATGGCTTGATCACTACATTTATTAACATATTTACATATATATTTTATAGATTCGACGCTATTACAAATTTCAACATTAATGTGTGCTTGAAAAGCGTTTGACAAAACTGGAGAATACGGTACCACCCAACTATTATTTAGAATTATTTCTTGTCCACGGAATCTGACAGTAGCTGTGAAACCACCTTGTGACGGTGATCTTCGCCGGTATTGCGGATACCCATTTTCCCCAGCCATAGTTAGTTCTTTCAGTGCTCTGGGGTATTTTTTTGAGCATTGACCATCTTTCATGCACGGTGATTCCCTGTTTAAGAGGCCACATGGCCCGTGAACCATATGTGTTTTTACTATGTCATGCAAAATCGGATCTGCATTATAGTCCGGAAATTCTGCACTTATGACACTGTCTATAGCATCGGGACGAATTTTTTCTTCCAGCCACAGAAGAATGTGCGCGTGGGGTAAACCACGCTTTTGCCACTCGACGCTATACATAAAACAAAGAGTTGAACCGAAAACTTTCTCCTTTGTAAGTAGATTAATCAAGACTTTGAGTTTTAAATGAAAAATCCTAGCAATAATGTCATGTCTGTCGTATGACGCCTGTCCTGTGAGAAGTGCCTGGCAAATCTCCGTCCACTTTGGATTTGTTGTAAATGTTATAAAAAGGTCCGGCCGGCCGTATTTACGGACGTAACAAAAAGCATCTTGCGTTCGTTCGTGCATATACCGCGGACCGCCTGTGAAACTGGATGGCAAAATAACCAATCGACCCAAGTTTTCGACGTTATTATCTGATTGCATGGCGTCCCGCAAGTGCACGTATTCTTCAGCGCGTAACCGTCGCTGGTTAGTGCGAATATACACTAAACGTTCAGTTTCTATTTTTGCGTACATGTCCACAATAAATTGGCTGAACAAACCACGAAATCGTTGCAAATATACGAAACTGTTTTGCCTTATTTGTAAAAGGTAGGAATAGTATTGTTGAGCAGATATTTTTTTTTGATAATTAGTGACTCTCGTAGTAGGGTTCACTTGGTACAGCCCAAAATTGTACCCATCTTCACCATGACAATAAATTAGTGGATATTGCAGGGCGTCGTAAGCTCGGTGGGTTTCCAAAATGCGTTGAAGGCGATCGTCGCGTGTACGCAACACGATATCACGTCTCTCACACTCCTGGTCGACTAAAACAACTGCAACTTCATCTGCGACGGGTGCATTGTGTCTTCCACGGTGTTCACCCACAGGACGTCTATCGGCACTTATAACAATTTTGAAATCATTGCTGCCTTGTGGAATTGACTCCAATGCAGCTTTGAATTCACGAACGTACTGGTTAACGTGATGCAGCAATTCTTGAAGTTGACCCAAAAGCTCAGCATTGAGCTGGGGAAAATTGTGATTTCTAACATTGAGCTGTTGCGTGTAATCGGATACAAAATAAATTTGGAGAAATTTGGGTTCATTTTCTGGCAGCAAAGATCCAATAAGGTGATAAACTTGACCTTGTACTTTGAAGGTTGGCATGAACGGTCCTTCCGTTATTTGTTTTGCCCCAAAGGAAGTCATTTGGAAAGCACTGTTATATAAACGAATATTATCCAAAAAACGGTTCGACTGGGGATGATCGCCATTCAGGAGACTTTTAAGTAAGTGTGGTGGATCTTGGAAATTTGGAAGAACAATTTTTCCATTTGAGCAGCACATTCCATCTGTCTCTTTCCTCCATTTCAAAGCATGACAAAAATTACAAATTTCTCTCATGTCACCCACGAAAGTAAAGCCAGCATAATTAATTCTAGACGAATATGTGAACCCTGATTTTTCCCTATTGTCCCAAGGTAATAAAATATTTGCATCGTCATTTTCCATGGACTCATCAGCTCCGCTATTTGTTTCTCTATTCATATGGTATCGAGCTCGTTCTATTTCTAGGCGAGATTGACGTTGTTCTGCTGTTTCTGCTCGTCTTAGTTCATCTATTCTTTCCCTTTCAGATGCAAGATAACTTTCATTGTTTCTTTGTACACCTACATAGTTATGTCTAGCTATTTGTAATCGTTCTTCTCTTTGGGAGAGAGATTCAGACTCGCGCGAGAGAGCGTGTCGCTCTCGGTCAGATGACAGACGTGCTTGGCGTTCCTCGATACTCTCTTGAGAACGCAAAGTCGCGGTCCGAGTTCTTTGCGAACTTAAGCGCGACTCCCTTTCTGTGAAAGTCTCTGACTCGCGTGAGAGAGACTGGCGCTCCCGATCAGCAGACAGCCGAACTTCGCGTTCCTGGATATTCTCTTGAGAACGCAAAGTCGCGGTCCGAGTTCTTTGCGAACTTAAGCGCGACTCCCTTTCTGTGAAAGTCTCTGACTCGCGTGAGAGAGACTGGCGCTCCCGATCAGCAGACAGCCGAACTTCGCGTTCCTGGATATTCTCTTGAGAACGCAAAGTCGCGGTCCGAGTTCTTTGCGAACTTAAGCGCGACTCCCTTTCTGTGAATGTCTCTGACTCACGTGAGAGAGAGTGGCGCTCCCGATCAGCAGACAGCCGGTCTTCGCGTTCCTGGATACTCTCTTGAGACCGCAAAGTCGCGGTCCGTGTTCTTTGTGAACTTAAACGTGACTCCCTTTCGGTGAACGTTTCCGATTCACGTGAAAGAGCGATGTGCTCTCGGTTAGCAGATAACCGTGCTTCACGATCTTCTTCCGATTCCTGAGACCTACAAAGTCTCATCCTTTTCGCATTTCGGCTACGCAGCGAAAGGTTAGTTTTTTTTTTTTGAGGCATTTTCAAGGAAAATTAAAGCAATAAACAAAACTAACAACACTTATGACTGAATAGCCTACAAACTTAAAAGATCGGTGCGTCGAACAGTCTAGTGTGACAACGTATCGTCTGTTCGTGGTCGTGACTCAACGAATTGGCAACACTAACTTACTGTATAACGATTGGCACTATTGGATTCAAACTACGAAGTAAATCAAATACAATCTTTACTTCGTACTTCAAACCAATGACCAAAGTTGACCAAACGAAACCAATAAGATAAGCAAATACTTTTTTTTCGACCAATTTAGAAAATCGATAAACCAAGCAACCAAAGAACTTTTACGACACACGCAAGAACTTTTAAGACACCTAACGAAACCCAATTTGCCTAGTAAACACGGTGGACGTAATCCTCGCGCGGAAAATCTTAACACCGCGATTCAGAAAATGACGTCATTTGCACAACGCCATCTATCGGATTTAGATTTCAACTATCAACATTAGTTCTATTTTTAGTCTTAAGATGTCGTTGCAAGTACTATACTTAATTGCGTAACGTAATATTTTACTTCTTGAACTCACTAAATTAATCATATCTTTTGATAGAGTGAACCGATTTCGATGAAACAAAAACTAAGTAAATCCTCAAGTTGCGTATAATTTTTGTATATAAACATTGTCAGCATTGAATTCGTAGATTTTACGTGATGTGCGCACAAACAAACAGACAAACAGACAAACAGACAAAAATTTCAAAAATGATGGAAATGGGTTCTGTTACTTATCTTTTCACACGCTGGCTATTTTTTGTTTCAATTTCTTCAATGTACAAAAATGACTTTTCTACAGATTTATTATATGTATAGATTTTCGGGGCTGGAATCCTGAGCGGTATATAAACTACCAGGAAAACAGAATCATGCAGAAGAGAAATTTCAGACCTGCATGCGGATGAAGCCGCAGGTAAACTACCAGGGTGCCAAAATCATGAAAAAGTTAATCCTACTATCCTACTAATATTATAAATGCGAAAGTTTGTATGTTTGTATGTATGTATGTTTGGCTGAAGGTAACGCAAAAACGGCTAAAGGGATTTCAATGAAATTTTGCACACAGGTAGGTCATAGCCTGGATTAACACATAGGCTATTTTTTATCCCGGTAAATGACAAAACTTAGCAAAGGTTGAGGTGGAAGTAGAATTCCAAAATCAGGCTAAACGAGCGGTTTACGCTCACAAGTATCAAGAGACCAGAAACACGAGAAGTATTTCCGGGGCTGGAATCATGAGCGGTAAAGTCTCGCAAAGTACCAGGGGACCAGAATCATGAAGAGGTATTTTTGGGGCTTACAACCCTAAGCGGTATAGTTTCGCAAACCACCAGGAGACCAGAATCAAGAAGAAGTGTTGCCGGGGCTTGAATCCTGAGCGGTATAGATTCTCAAGCTTTTACAAGATTCCCGAAGAGATGCTGATACCGCATTATAACGAAAGGCTAGTCGGTATAGAGGCCGAATTAAACATGCAATCTAGAGTCAAACCTGAAGAAGACTATCTCAAGAATGTAAGACTCACTCCTCCACCTCAATTCCAAGATAAACAGGATACTCCTTAAAAAACTGATTCTAATATGAAACATCTGACGCATGATTCGAGAAAGGAGAAGTTAAAAGGAGAGATGGACTTTGTGGATGTCCAGCTTAACCCAGCATGTACTTCGACGCCAAAGGTGCTGGCTCCTCACGAGTTTCTAGACATACCTAATAGTGATAGGTAAACTATTCGGAGAGGCAATCTGTTTAAATACTTTAACACTGGGTAAGTGTCTTTACTTATTTAATGCTAAAAACATGAGTATGCTGGAGGTACAATTTGCTCTTCATATCAATATGAAATCGAATAGAATGTTGTTTTAATGCTCACAACCACTCTCTAACATAAAAAAAATATTTGAAAGTTTTGTTTTTTTTTCAAGGCGTAGGTAAATGAAGACAATTTAGATTTTACTGTTTCTATGTGCTTTTTCTAATTGAGATGTGTGTCTATGTTTATTCCGAGTAAGTTAAATGTAGTTACTGATTCTATAGGGGTGTCATTAAAAAATTCATTTGCACTTTGAAGGGGAGCACTTCGCACTTCGCACTTTGGTGTATGCTTGTTTGCTTGTTTGCATGCAGCATGCAAACAAGCCTCAGCCGCGGCGGCGGGCGTGCCAAAACCACCTGCTCCTCAGCTCTACACTCTAGGAGTAGGGCAGACAAGACTACGTGGAGTCGGTTTTGCAGCGGTTCGTTTCTGTAACTAACTTTTGAATCAATACATATTGACTTTTTACGACAATATTTAATTTTAATTTAAGGTCAAAAACCACCTGCTCCTCAGCTCTACACTCTAGGGGTAGGGCAGACAAGACTACGTGGAGCTGGTTTTGCAGCGGTTCGTTTCTGTAACTAACTTTTGAATCAATACATATTGACTTTTTACGACAGTATTTAATTTTAATTTAAGGTCAAAAATGTTAGTTTATAGAAATGGCAAAATGCCTAATAAAATTATTCTAAATGAAATTCGGTCATGTTCATAGTACCTATGCCAAGTGAAATTGTGCCAAATAATTGACGCTCTAAATAAACGTTATGCTTAACGAAATTATGCGGAACTTTAAGGCCCTTCTCGCGGTCCAGTGGCGCTTTAAACTTGGCTGGAATATAGCCATGATCAAGTTCTATAAAGGTGGGGGCAACCCTTATGCAAACATTAAAGAACTACGGGGCGAAATTTTCCGAATGGAATCCATAGGTGTTCTGACGATCACCTTTAGGTGGCAATTAAAACTATGGATGTGAGTTGTGCGCAGTGAACGATTGTACGATAAGACGTTTCAGTTCGGTCACTGAGTGATAAATGAGACACCAAAGTTCTTTTGAGTGTTGAGAAATCTTTAGGTATCTATTATCGTATCAGTGTTCAATTTGTTTTGTGATCAGCCATTTTAATTTTGGATTACATCTCGGGTATTAAAACTTTACGTGTACTTCACATAATGTAGGCATCGATTTAAAGCACAAAATCCTTGCGATTGTTTTGTTTCTTTGTGAATTTCGAAGCTCTTTCGATTTGATCAAGAAAAATATTTTTGATTCAGAAATTCAAAAAGATTTCGTATTTGTATTTATCTAAATACTTAAATATTTTTAAATATATTTCGTCCAAAATATCGTTCAGGATATTTCTTATAGTTAAAAATGACGCCATCGCCTTTATTACTTTTTAATTTCAATACGCAATGTTGTTCAACCTCTGTAGTAATAATTATTACTATGTCATACTATATTTCATAAAGACCATTGTTTAAATACACTAATAGCATTTATAATTAAACATAATTTATTTTGAATTTAACACAAAATTCACGATGTACTTCAAAAAAGAATATTAAGTACAAGGAAATGCCAGGACTTACAAATTTACTTCATATTAGATACAGCATAATCTTTACCTAAAAGATTAAAGCTATTTCGATGTGCCATATGTTACAACTACCAAGATATACCAATATTGCTGCTTCAAATTGAAATACCAATTGCTGTAACTATTATAAAATACATGTTATACTTACTTTAGAATGCCAACATTAGTGGCATCTGATGAATTTCATTGTAAGAAATACGTGCTCCAAAAATGGACTCCTTGATTCAGCTAGTATGTATATACTCGTATATACTCGTACATACTAGCTACTTAAATATAATGCATACTATAGTATAACCAGCGAGTTATGAATTTTTTAAATAGTTTTTTGCCTCTGGTGTAAAGTTCATTTCTTCGAGATACTACAAGTGTGCTTTCTTGCGTCGATACATCTTGTTGCTTCTATTATGTGAGAACAATGTTAATAAAAAATAAACAATTTAAAAAAAAAATGATTATCATATGCCAGTGGCAGTTAAGAAATGACCATCTCATAATGACGGCACCCGTTCACGAACATGACGCGTGGATCAGCACCACTCAGCTCAACCATTTTGAAGGGAACCGAATGTCCCAACACACGCGCCACCGTCAGCGAGACATTTGGGTGAGCATGGCAAACTATCAACTGCCTTGCTCGTTCATGTCAAAAAAGCATTTACAAAAAAACATACTATGCCCCATGGTTCTCACACTCACATTTACAAAATTAGAAAATGCTTCGAAATTTTACAAAACTGTAACTTTTGTAAACTTAAAAAAAAGTTACATTGAACAATAACTCCAAAAAAATTGAATATTTTTAAAAAACCTGACTGTCAAAAACAACTAAAAAGTTCCTAACAAGTCACTTTTCAAACAGTCTAATGCAGTTAGTGGCTGTTGTTTTAGTACAATTATTGATTTCATGCCACCGTTGTCATTATTGCGTCGCGCAGTCGAGTAAAAAAAAAAATTAAATTGATATTAAAACCATGTCTAGAAAAATAAAAGGGTAGGTAAGCAGCTCTTCCAAATACATATAAAAAAGAACTAACTAGTGGACCCATGTGGCTGTGGCTGTGGAGCAATACCAGCATTTAGCCAAGCATTTTTGTCAAGGATATAATCTTCCAATTTATAATATGCTTGTCTACATAGTGTGCGTTTTATGCATGTTTTATATTTGTCTAATTTAAATGGAGAAAATCAAGTGGTATTTTATTATAAAATATTAGACAGTACCCCATAAAAGAATTTTGAAGTTAAGCCACTTCGGGTACGGAACCCTAAAAACCCAACTGCAAAAAGACCTAAAAAGTTCAAATTCAATTCAAATTGTTTCTTCTTCTTCTTCTTTGTCGTGTCGCTTTTAGCAGAGCGGTCGTGGTCACGTAGAGGCGTCCACGTTGGTGGTAGAGGCGGACACAGTTCTCCGCACGATCTCCCGCCATCTCTCCCTGTGGGCGGACTGTTTGGCGCAGTCAGATACGTGGCCTCCTATAGCTGATTTCACTTGGGCAGTCCAGCGCATAGGTGACCTGCCACGCGATCTGGTTCCCTCTACTTTTCCCTGTACCTACAAGCAGTCGCTCTATGGATTTGCTATCCCGCCTAGAGACGTGTCCAAAATATTGCAGCATGCGCGACTGTACTACGGCCGACAAACCTTTTTTAAATTGCTTATTTGCAAGAAAATACATAGTTTACAAGGAAAGATCTTACAGCCATAAAGTCGTTGTATTCTGCCAGCAAGCAAGCGTGCAAATTATGTAAATGTCATAAATATTATTCATTCCAAACTAGTCACTTTTCAATTGGAATTTATATTAGTTCTATCATAGATTTGATGCCACCAACTACACCAGACTGCTTGAAAAGTGATTTGTTTAGAACTTTTTAGACTTTAGCAGTATTTTTTTTCTACACTTTTGGAATTACCTCTTCAAGTCCTTTATTTTGATACCCTACATGATCATGTCACAAAACTTTTTTTTATTGCAGAAGTCATTGTAGTATATGTCACTTCAACTGTCCAGAACTCCAGACCAATCTAGTAATACAAACAACTTCCAAACACACACTTATCTACCTACTTACATACACACTTTAGAAAATCGTTACCCTCCTTCTGGGGCAGTGGGTAAAAATAAAATATTCAGTACAAAACAAAAAAGGAAAATATAAAACCAATGAAACTGGGCTGGTTTCCGAATTGTCATAACTTCAAATCCTTCATTTATACAATGGGGGCTAGAATCAAATCTAAATCAAAAGGCAAGAAGTTATTTCACTGGATTTTTTGTTTTATATGTAGGGATAGGTATTTACGTTACTAAATAAAAGAACAAATTCGTAGTACATCATATTTTTATTTAATCAATTCTGGAGGCCTTACCGAGAGGAGGTAAAATTAATATGTTCGTCAAATTATAAAAGATCGTGATTTCAAAATCTAAACGGATTCGGCGCACAATGCCACATTCGCAAAATGAAATATTCGCATAATGTCTTTTCTCAATAGGCCACACTATCAAAATGAAACATTCGCAAAATGTCTTTTCTCAAAATGCCACATTCTCAATACACACACATAATGTGCAATTTACTTTAATGACAACAAAAGATTATTAAAGTCACTTATTGATTTCTTGCAGTATGCCGATGATTTGTGAATAAAAAATAATACTAATTTAATTATGTGTTCGAGCAACATAAAATAAATGAAAAATATAAACTGAAATAAAAAATGCCGCTAAAAATCATAAACATTTAATAACAAAATATTGTAACTCTTTTCAAAAAACCTTAATTTTTTGTAACTACTTTCAAAATTTTAAGGATTCAGCAACGATTTAGTAGCACAGGGGTCAGCTGCTTGGTTGTAATTTATTAAGTAAGCTTTAACCTATAAAATGGCTATTTGTATAATTATAGAAAAATAACTTTCCGCACAAATTCTACTAATGACAAACGGTTATCCCTTAACTATATGTTCGAATTGACATTTCGAAATGACATTTTGTGAAATGCCAATAAGTATGTCATTTTGCGAATGTGGCATTCTTTATTTTTTTATATTTGTGTGTTTATTTTATTTTGTTTGTAATCGCCACCGGGTTATTGCAAACACCTTGGGCGCCTTTTATAAAAAAGAAACTTTCTATTTCTATTTTTTCTACTTTTTTAAAAAACGTTGCCCCACGCTAGGAATTACTCCTGCACCGTGGGTGCGTTCACAAACATGTATACTCACATACACAAGACACCCAAACCCGGAACAACTATCTGCAGGTCATACAAATATTTGTTCCGTGCGGGAATCGAACCCGCGACACGCAGCGCAGCAGCCGAACGCTCAACCACTGCGCCAACCGTGTCGTCGATGCACTTTGTGATTACTTTAAACACTGATTAGCAGGTTCTGAATTTTAAATTCTCTACCCGGAAGAAGGATAAAGATAAAGTACTGACTAATCACAGCTGAAAAGAATGGTATCTTGAATTTAGAATCCGCTAATCAGTATTTGGCGAGATTTATAAATAAGGCTGATGGACTATAATAAAATCATATTGATGTTGTTTACTGCATAGTAATTAATAAAATTGGCATACCTACTACCAATTATTTTTAGTAGTTTTTTGATACGGTAACTGAATATAATCTCTGCCATTTTTATTGGTAGAAAATAGTCGCTCTCACATAACATTCTACATTATGTAGGTTTCGATAATATAGTTTAATAATGGAACCTTTATACAAGAGCTATAATTATACTTCCATTAACTACATTTTAATTGTAAGTATATATCATATATAGGTACGTATATAATTTACAAATACAGACAAAATCAGTTCAACAACCTCCATTCATTCTTGGTTACACTGAAGCTCATTTCATAATTATCGTTTCAAAATGTTTACTCCCAGTTTCTCGAAATTAATGTGACAATTGTCAAATGCGCGATGGCTGTTTCTTTTTCCTTTGTTGGTTAAATTAATTTATCAACAGCCAGGCCCATCGCTTGACATGTTTTGTAATGTACCTAATGGTAATATCTTTCCAGAAACCGGGAGTAAGTTGTTGTTTTACTTCCTATACACGGTAGCTGTGCATAATCTAATTACGTCGGTTTTGCTTAAATCAAAGTTAGGTCAAACTCCCTAACTTAAAATATGAAACAATGCGATCAAGATGATAAATATAATATGTTGAACAACCCATACAATTTCAGTTTTAAGATTAGCAAAAATGTTATCTTAAACAGTCGTACACAATTTTGATTGTTGCTAACTGCAAGGTAAAATTTACAAAAAAATGAGTTCCATTGTCTACGGCTAGAACTCGATTAAATTAACAACCAATGGTCTACACTAGCTTTGTACTAAAACAGTGGGAATCATGGAGGCCTTTGCCAAGTAGTGGGATGATACATGCTTACAGTAACTGGTAAATATAATCTTACGCAAATAATGGTGACAAAACAAAAAAAATGGGAACATTGTCAGAAAGTTCTTGCGAAAGTTAAATTGCTTTGCAATAACCATAAAGGTAAGTAAGGGAATAACTGTCCAACTTATTCAAAAATGATGTGCCGAATATACGTAAACAAGCAATTGCGAAGGAGTTTACGGTAAAAAATAATATTGTCTATTAGTGTGAAAAAGCAAACGTTATAATAGGTGTCGAAAAAAAAAAATTACAACCAGTCCCATTCTAAAAAGACGCGTTTAGTACCGAAATAATTATCACGTAGACAGATTTTCGCCTTTTAAAAATTGTTATTGCTGTTAGAATATCATAGTCAGATCCCAGAGTCGCCAGACATTTTCTGATTAACAAAATGTGTGGGATTGAGTAGTGTTAGTTGTTCCTGTAATGTAAGAATACCTGCTAGCTTGGGCCGACGGCCCAATGATCAAAATGCAGTGTTCGTTTTCGACAACACGTTACATCTAAAGCAACCCCAGTATTTCGAATCGAGAATTAAAGAAAATGATTTCTTAGTATTGTTTAGAAAGTACGTAGGTATGTAGGTATCATAAACTTAAACATAAAAGACATTGCGTTGCGGTAACTAAGAGGTAACTGATACAGATAAAAAAGAAAAAAAAAGAAAGATTTCAAGTTTTTGTATTTTTTGCTACTGTTTGTGTACTACTTATGTAATTTAGCATAATTCATTGTATGTAATCGCGAAAAATAAAAAATCGTGGCAGTTTACTAATCTTTTAAACACAGATGTTTAAAAGATTAGTAAACTGCCGCGATTTTCACAGACCACAAACACAAAGTGTCTAAGCTAATGAAAAAAAACTAATAAACACATTACCACTCGGTTTAATGTTTGCTGAAACCGTGAAACTATGTAAAATTAATTTGGAGATTTTCCGTCTTCACAGTAGATCAGATTCATCAAATGCACCGTGCATCGAAACTTAAACAAACGTGCAAGGTGAACAACCCCGCTAAATATTCTTTCTTTACAACGTAACTGTTCCATCAAAATCGCGTTTCTTATTTACAAAGCAAAATACCGCGGCTTCTAAGACCCAGACAATAACATGGTGTAACCTAGATGAGTCACGGCGAACACTGTAAGTAACTCTTGTTTTTATTAATCTCCGCAGCCGAGGCACTTTCGAGCGTTTGCAAAAAACGCGACTTTCACTTTCGCATCCCATTGCAAACAAACATAAACTCGTTTTGACGTGACGCGTCAAAATTAGGAAGATAACCCAGACCATTTAGCGGCTAGATAATCTTACATTTGCTTAGCTCTCCTCAGTCTCCTCCAGAACCGGGAGACTGGTATGCACGCAGTGCGGCGAAGACGTCGACGTAAACGCACGCATCCAAGACTCAACTTCGCGCTCGGAGCACACAAACTTCGCAGAGATTGTGTTGTCGTAGCCTTTCTGTCGCACGATGAAGCCGCTGTTTGGTTCGGCTTGTTCGACAGCTGTGTTCCTCAAGTTCACCACGCCGATGGGCTTTGTAACCCTTTTCCTGGGATAGATCACCGCGAAATGCTCCAAAGAGGTCCTGTACACGACGACTCTCACGTCCTGTCGCATCCCGCCAGGTCCCAAAAGCACCAAGAAACCAGACTTTACTTCACTTTCAATACTTTTTTTATTGAAACTTTTGCCAAAATTCTCACCAGGACATGTGCTCGACATTATGTCTGCAGGCATTTTGATGTTTTGATAACAACACGTTTTTCACATAACAATGTGCAATATGTGCAATCTTATGGTTGGCGGGCGAATCGACCGCGTGGCAAGCGTCCTTCCTTACCGTGCACACAATAATACTGAAGTCATTTTCCAAGCGGGGTCTATTTATAACCTCTGTGGCCCGAAGTGGTTCGGGTGATTTCGGTGGTGATCGTTACTTTGCATTCACTTTGGAGCCAGTGGAGGCTCGACAGACAGTTGTAAGCCGACAAAACCTGGCAGGCTGTCTGGTGCGAATGAGGTTCTATTTGAATAGATGTTTTGAGTATGGTCGGGTTATTGAGAGGTCGAATGTTATCTGTCTCGGACGAATGTGAACGTGAACCTTTATGACTGCATTGTTCTAGGCA
The DNA here is from genome assembly GCA_951329385.1 of Polia nebulosa. Taxonomy (NCBI): domain Eukaryota; kingdom Metazoa; phylum Arthropoda; class Insecta; order Lepidoptera; family Noctuidae; genus Polia; species Polia nebulosa. The sequence goes on from OX589587.1 coordinate 57,148,189, forward strand.
TAACTACGTTTCAATTCATTTCGTAATGGCGTATTTGTTATAATAACGGAAACGTGTATTTTTCAAAATAAAATACCTAATACAATGCCTTACAGTCTAGAAGGTTTCAGATCAGGATCATTGGAATGTGTTCATGTCTTGCTTCATACTTAAATGGGTTTATTTTTGAAGAACTCATGGCATTTTGCCTATTTACATTTATTGGAATAATTTTACTCTTCAGAAGGTTCAAGCCATAGCCATTTCAAGCCAAGTCAAGCCTTTGTCTTAAAATAAACGATTTGCTTTGCCGTATTAAATACCTACCTACCTAGGTACTCAATCTAATCCAAAGCATCCTGAAGAAAAGTCGATTCATCAACTACTGAATCTGTTCCAGGGTGCCCCAATTCGAAAAATCACTAAGTCCACTTTTTCACTTTTGAACTGTGAGCAAAACAAGCACAAAAAGGACTAGGAATGTGTTACAGAAATAAAAGTACCACCAAATCATAGTACAAAAAATATACTTTTTATTTGAGTATATAATAAAACTTTTATAATTATTATAAACCTCTTAATTGGAAAAAAATAGTTTTGGACTTATCCTAAATCAACAGGACTTAGGGGTTTCTATCGTTTTTTGTAAGGACTAATACTAAAATGGTATAATGTCTACTTCTTCTGTTTAATAGGGTCTTGTCCTGGGTACAAAAATAATAATTCTGTTTAGTCCGTAAATTAGAATATCAAAAAATATTGGACATATTTTTTTTTTGCTTTATTAAACCAATAAAAATGACAAAGATAAAACGCATCAAAGCTCAGGAGTGGGGGCTTGTTACGTCACTTATCATTACAAAGTATAAAGAACACGATACGAGATGTGACGTCACGCGAAATTTCAACGCACTGTATCGTCCGCATTTTTGGTTTCGTGACCAAAAAAAATACGTGGCCAATGTTTTTTGGTAATTTAACTAATTCGATTTTTTTTAGGACAAGAGCCTATTGAGATCAATAACAATCAAATTTGACTTCTTTTTAATCATATTATTGATTAAAAAGAAGACAAATTTGATTGTCATCATTCTCTGTCATCTCATCATTGGAATATATTCCACATCCTGTTTTATAATCAAATATTCATAGAACTGTCTTTCGTGTTCAGGTATAAATTGCATAAGTTTTTAATCCTTCATATTTTTATAATCCTTCACTTTCAACACTCTTTCGCCACTTTCTTCTCTTCTCAAACTTTTTTAAACCCTATCCATTTTTTTCAAGGTTCGGCTGTTTTCTACGAAACTTTCCGATAATTTAATAAATGAAAGAGGGTACCTACCTATACAAACTTTTTCACGAAATAAAAAAAAATAAACTTCGCACATTTAGGGTTCCGTAACAAATGTATTTTTGACTATTGGCTTTGGGTCAACAAGCTTATACTGTGAAAATTTTATGACTGTAGTCCAACCGTTTGGCTATAAAACCTGTGTGACAGACGACGGATAGACAGACAGACGGACACGTGAGTGACAGCATTAGGGCTCCGTTTGGACCCTACGGATACGGAACCCGAAAATAAAACGTTGAAATTCAAGTCCCAAAATTATCTCGGTGACAGTTAATATCAATCAAATTGTCAAATAGTAAGGAAAACAGAAGAGTCTTTGACAGATTGACGGCACGGTTGGCGCAGCGATTGAGCGTTCGGCTGCTGCGCTCCGTGTCGCGGGTTCGATCCCCACACGGAACAAATATTTGTATGACCTGCAGATAGTTGTTCCGGGTCTGGGTGTCTTGTGTATGTGAATTTACATGTTTGTAAACGCACCCACGATACAGGAATATTCGTAGTGCGGGGCAACGTCGTTTTTTTAATAAAAAAAAAAAAAGATTGCGGCTAAGATACGAATGCGAACTTTCCTGGATGCTTTTACATTTTTCTACAAATATCAGTGCTTTTCAGGTATCATTTTAATAAATAAGGAAAGAAAACTGAAAATGTCATGATCTCAAAACTTTATAATTATATAATAATAATAATCGTTTATTTCAGGAAAACATAGATTAAAACAAAATTCATACTAAGCAAAAGCTCATAAAACTTAAAACAACCCTCCATTTCACACCAAAGAAGCCAAAATAAACGTACCTACGCCGTATCATTGGTTAGTTACACTATTTATAACTCAGGAACGGCTGGACCGATTTTAATGGTCTTTGATTTGTTTTGTTTCCGCCCCGAATAGCAGAATAACTATAAAAAAAGGATATTCACAAAAAAAATTAAGAAGAAAATTCATTTGACGACACGGATGGCCCAGTGGTTGAGCTTTTGGCTGTTACGCTGCGTGTCGCGGGTTCGATCCCGCATGGAACAAATATTTGTATGGCCCACAGGTACAGACAGTTGTTCCGGGTCTGGATGTCTTGTACATGTCAGATTACATGTTTGTGAACGCATCCACTATACAGAACTAATTAAAAGGGTGGGCCAACGTTTAAAAAAATATATAAATATATTTTCTCGTAGTATAAAGAAAGAAAAACATTTATTGAAAAAAAACATAATGAATAAATGTTTGGCGCCGACTCAAAATTAGTTTATATAAAATTTGATATTTTATGTAGGTAAATAAGCTCAATACTCGACTTAAAAGGTTTATTTATTTTTTGCTTTTTAGTTCTTTTTCGCTGGTTGAATTTTTTGTTAAAAAGTTTATTTTTAATCGTTATTTTCTACGCTTTGCTACGATTTTTTATTCAATGAACTTTTTCTTAGAGAAAGTTGTTTATTTCCATGGGCAGAACCGGCTCTTAAAATATGACCACACCTTTCCGTTACACCCTGTATACGACTTAATTATTTTTAAATTACCTACTTAGTATTTTTTAACGATTATAATAACTGAAAACATCTGTACGTAAGTAGATTTTAATCTAACTTATTTTGTTTTACTTGTTCCACCTATATTCTTAATATGATAAAAATGATGTCTAATAAAAACTTAAAATGTACTTCAATGTTTAATTGTAGGATAAGGTCTGAGGAATCTAACAATATAATATGTAAGGGTTCTTTTTTATGGAAAATGTAATAAATAAAGGCTCGAACCGACACCGTTGGAACGGTATCGGCTCGAGATAAAAATAACACGCAAAGTGAGCTATATAGGGTATTGACGGGCCGTGTATAAGATTAGCCGATTGTCGGTTCGGCACAGTCGGTCTCCAACGTCGATAGAAGAAAAATCTCGAAGAATAAATTTGGATCAAGAGTTTTATTTTCTGTAACCCAGTACCAGTACCTACTAATCATCATCATATATAAATACAGTCCACTACAACCTGGTCCTTCGAGCCAGATTGAAGATCATCAGCCTGGTATCTACTTCAAGCGTTGGTTTGAAGATCAGTACAGCGAGGCTGGGCAGCCGAAATTTAAGCAAGCGACGTACCTACTGCGCCGACGTGTCAACGAAGGACGTACCGAAGTCAGCCGGACAAATTGGAACCTGTCGCGACCTGACTTGTACGTAAACGGATCCTTTCAGATCCAGATTGGCAGATTGTTTAAAAAACGTGTTACGACAGGAAGTGTTGTGTATCAAACGGATCTTTTCAGATCCAGATAGCAAATTGTGTCAAGACGGGTGACGACAGGTATTGTTGCATGCAAACGGATCTTTTCAAATCCAAATAGATTGGGAATCTGAATGATCTTTTGACATCTCGCCGAGAGGAAGACGCGTAGGGGGTCACCGGCTTTCACTTAGAAGAGAGCTCTGTTGAAGTGGAGACGAAGACTTACCGGTCCTAAGGGGCCCCGTTGAATGCGCACAATGTGCAAGGCGAAGCTGTGCGACGTAAATTTGCAATATTCGTTAAATTTTTCAAAATAATAATTAATTGTAAATTCAAAAAATCAAATACATTGAAATAAAAATTAAAAGCACAATGTCAAAAATTAAAAGCATGATGACAAAAGTTAAAAATTATAAAACGTCAAAAAGAATAAAATTACAGATGCCAAAAAAAAAATATATTAATGTCTCCCGCTTTTATAATATTTTTCTGCGTTTGTAGAGGACTTGGTTTGATCAACTCCTTGAGTTCTCATCTAGACAAGATGAGAACTCAAGGAGTTGATAAAAGCCTTAGTGTTCATGTTTGAAGGTGATCTATAAATGCATAATACAGTGTTTATTCAGTATGTCCAGCTGCAAACAAGACGAATGAGATAATTTAAATAAACAACTACCTACCCCATCATTTTGGTTCAAGTGGTGGGACGTATTATGGGACGAGTAATTATTGAGATGAGGAATATTTTTTCCAGAAGTTAGTCGACATTCAGTTAGTATAATAACATCAGTTTTGAACTTAAAATTCGAAAGTGTAAGTATGAAATCGTCAAAGTTACAAGAAATACTCCTTATATTTTGCGCGACAACAGTAAGGTCATTTCTTTTTATATTTATGTGTTTAGCTAACTCCGAACAGTCACATTCAATACTACGCGCAATTTCAATGCTATCGATATAGATCATTAAGGGTTTGCAATGAGTCACCCATGAAATACATTTATCGACAGAAAGGACGTACCATCAAGTTGTTTTATTGTTAGTACACAAACAAGCCATACAAATCATTTTCTGTTCACGCCAAACGCAGGTAAAGTCATTACCATACATTTTGTAATAAGCTCTAGTCCAGATGCACGCTCTTTCTTCATAGACATAGATTTTTATTATTTTGGCTTGTGGAAATTGGCTGATTATATTTTTTTCGTGATTCTTACACTATTTCATTCAAAATAAAAAAAAATCATCCGCGCTCGAGAATGTCAAGACATCGTATTTTTTGCAAATTTTTAACTCTCCCGTTACGCTCAAATCGTCAGATTTTCTAAATGTACACTTTTTTGCTAGTATTATACTGAAGCGCATCAGATTAAGTTAAGGAAATTCCCTTCCCCCGGGAGAGTTAAAATCAAATTATGCAATTCCGTCGCACACTCCCCAAAATGCAACCGATAGAAAACCGACAGGCTAGCAACACGGCGTCTATGCTGGGAGGAGGAGCTTCGACTCAACGAGCCTATCGTTGCCGATGATCTTCTTGGCTCGTTTCTCAATTGACTCAAGGGCATCAAGCTGGTATCTGGCAGATCCGTCCCAAAGATGAGAGCAGTACTCCATACACGATCGAACTTGCGCTTGATAGAGTTGGAGCAGCTGTTCCGGCGTGAAGTACCGTCTCACCTTTGCGAGGATCCCCAACTTTTTGGCAGCCACTTGAGCCTTTGCCTCTATGAAGGCACCAAAATTGAGGTTAGATGTTAGAGTAACACCAAGAAGATCAAGTTGGTCGGTTATCGGCACGGTTACAACTCGGAAAGATGGAACCGGGTGAAATTGGCTCCTCTTAGCGGAATAAGACACGCCTGGGTCTTAGCAGCATTGAACTTGACCAGATTGGCATCACCCCATTCCGAGACAGCCTGTAAGGACAAGTTCAAGCGCCCAACCATAGCCTCTCGGAGAGACCGAACCCGAGACCCGTGCTCGTGCGCCGGGCACGTATCTCTCGGCAACAGTGCTGTCGTCTGCATACCCAAAGGTACCGGGTTTTAAGATAGATCACTAATTTGCAGCAAAAACAATGTTGCCGAGAGCACCGACCCCTGAGGAACACCGGCATTAATGGCCGAGCAGCCATCTATGTCTACTCAGATAGACCGATCCCTCAGGAAATCTGCAATCCAATCACACAAACCAGCAGGCAGACCGTAGGAAGGAAGCTTGCCGATTAGGCTGTCGTGCCAGACCCGGTCGAATGCCTTCGAGATGTAAAGGGAGACCGCAAAGGCTTCCCCTTGTTTCTCGATGGCCTCACTCCAGATGTGAATGGCATACGCTAGAAGATCCCCATTTGACCGATTTCGGCGGAAGCCGTATTGTCGGTCAGGATATCGTTAGCTTCTATGTATGCCAGGAGCTTGCCATTCAGTATACGTTCCATACTCTTACAGAGTACGGAAGTTACCGAGATGGGCCTATAATTTGATGGGTCAGCTCGACTACCCTTCTTGGGCACGGGTTGCACGTTAGCTTGCTTCCAAGCCATCGGCACTTTTCCAGTCTCAAACGAAAGACGAAATAGGAGCTTCAAGATCGGAGACAACTCAGGCGCACAAGTCCTCAGTACAATTGCCAGTATCCCGTCGGGGCCATTAGTCTTGCAGGATTTGGCAGCTTCGTTGAAGGCTCTCTTCTTCTGACTCATTGCTTTGCGCGTCCAAGCGTCGACCCATGCATCAGCGCGATTGCACTCGGCACCAAACCATGGTCGAGCTTTGCCAGACATTGTTACGTCAGAGAATGGAATATAGTACCTACTCCATTCCCTGCCGCAACACATTTGTCACGGCGTCCGCGCACGTCGAAACATCAGTCGAAGAAAAGCAAGTGGCCTGCCAAGGATAACATGCGAAAAAAGATCGCATGCCATCGCAATTTGCTGACCCAAACCCGCCTGGTACCTCTAGGGCTAGGACCGGGCGGGGAGTAGACGGATACAGACTTCACCACCACAGACAGTGGTCGGAACTAACTAATGGTGAAGAAATCGACACCGAGTAACGATCTGGATCTGTTGTCAGCAGAAGGTCGTGTGCGAATCAACATCCGGCACCCTCGTTGCCCCCTGGACCAGCTGGGTGAGATTTAACGCTAGCGCTAGCTTACGCGTCTCTTGTCCAGCTTGGTTTGTGCACTGGTATGGGAAGTATAGACTGGACTGGGAAGTATAGACTGGACTGGGAAGTATAGACTGGACTGGGAAGTATAGATATTACTAACAATAAAACAACTTGATGGTACGTCCTTCCCGGGCCTGCGGACGGCGAGTAGTGGGTAACTCGCCGTCCGATCAGCACCAGGCCCGAGAGTCAACAGCGCGTAGTGTTCCACGCGCGCCTCAAAGAGTTGTCAGCAAAAGGACGGGGCCTGCCACGGCCGATGCCTGCCCGGGGGTGGAGGATAAATTCGAAAGAGTTACCTCGCCCCTGGGCACTCAAGGCAGGGAGGAACAGGCGACGTTGACGTTTTCGAAGTTTTTTTTCTAACCCCCCTGGGATGGGTTTTAGTCAGTAAGAGTCTGACACGCCCTTCCGCTCCACCCTAGAGCGGAAGAAGTCATAAGATGATTTCCCACCAGCCCAAAAAAAAAAAAAATGGTACGTCCTTTCTGTCGATAAATGTATTTCATGGGTGACTCATTGCAAACCCTTAATGAGATAGATAGCATTGAAATTGCGCGTAGTATTGTATGTGACTGTTCGGAGTTAGCTAAACACATAAATATAAAAAGAAATGACCATACTGTTGTCGCTCAAAATATAAGGAGTATTTCTTGTAACTTTGACGATTTCATACTTATACTTTCGAATTTTAAGTTCAAAACTGATGTTATTATACTAACTGAATGTCGACTAACTTCTGGAAAAAATATTCCGCATCTCAATAATTATTCGTCCTACCACTTGAACCAAAATGATGGGGTAGTTGTTTATTTAAAAAATAATCTAAAATCAAAAATTAAGGAGATAAAATTATCTCAGGCGTCTTGTTTGCAGCTGGACATACTGAATAAACACTGTATAATAATATATAATAACAATAATAATCTTTATTGAACTAAAGCCTAAAAACTACTAAACTACAATGGTATAGTAGAAGTACATAGATTGAGAGGCTTATGCTAGGTAGTAATACATTGAAACCCTGACCTCTAAACTAGGTTAGTACCTGTATCTTAGAAGATCAATGTTCCTCCGCAACAATGTTACAAGCCAGTTGTTTTACAGCTCTAGGACAACTAGGTACTAAAAACATTTTTACAAAAAAAATAGAACCGACTTCCAAAAAAAGTGCAAAATAACTTTAATTTCGGAAGTCGGTGTTCCTGTTTTGTGTCTTCGTTTTTTGACACCGACTTCCGAAATTAAAGTTATTTTGCACTGTACAGTTGGATTACTGGTTCTGAGCGTAGTTGGAGTATATACTTAGGTAAGAATGAGTGGACTGTATAAATATGATGCGTATATTACAATATTAGACTTCATACAATAAATATTAAAAAATGGCAAACAAAAAATGGGTTTAGGATGCGCGAGCGCGTTGGTGCGATGTCGATTGGTTTCGGGTACTGGTTGGGCGCGATGACGCAGCTGTTGCCGCGCCGCTCTCTCCCCGCTCCCCTTCCTGGTCCACTCGCTCGCTGCGTTGAGGTGATGAATCAACATACTCCCCCCGTTGAAGTGTCTTCAACAGTAGTAACTACTGGTAACGGACAGATGGTATTGAATGCTCGCCGAATGATGCCCTTGCGCGTACGGATGTCAGCTACTCGAGCGATACCATCTCTGCCAGGAAGAACCTTGACGATGCGTCCTAAAAGCCATAACAGAGGAGGTGAGGTCTTGTCCTTAATGACTACTAGAGTTCCTTCTTTTAGCTCGCCTGATGATCGGCACCACTTTGTCCTTTCCTGAAGCCACAGAATGTATTCGTGGGAAAAGCGAGCCCAGAAGTGTTGTTTCAAGAATTCTATGCGTCGAAATCGTTGTATGTTGGAGACGTTAGCATTCTGCACCTGGGGATGAGGCAGCATGATGAGCATACGTCCAATAAGGAAGTGTGCAGGAGTAAGAGGAGTGAGGTCTGAAGGATCGTCGGAAAGTGGAGTTAAGGGCCTTGAATTTAAGATGGCCTCCACTTGAATTAAACAAGTTGCCATCTCTTCAAAAGTTAAATTTGTTAAGCCTAAGATACGTCTGAGATGGTGTTTTGTCGACTTTACAGCAGACTCCCATAATCCACCAAAGTGTGGAGTGTATGCAGGAATAAAAGAAAAGCTGATGCCAGGATCAATCGTACTGAGATCTAAGTCCCGTGAAAGAAGGTTGGCCAATTCGTTGAAAGCGCCAACGAAGGTTGTGCCGTTGTCGGAAAAGATGTTACGTGGTTTTCCCCTACGAGCAATAAAGCGGTTCATGGCAGCCAAGAATGCTTCTTTTGTAAGGTCTGACACCAGCTCTAGATGTACGGCTCTCGTAGCTAAGCACAGAAACACACATATGAAACATTTTATTAGTCTACATCCTCTACCTTTACGGTCAGCTATCATAATTGGGCCAGCGTAGTCGACTCCTGAGTCTAAAAAGGGAAACTCTAAGTGCAGACGCTGCTCTGGAAGGTTACCCATGATAGGTTGTACTGTGTTAGCCTTTATCCTACAACATTTCACGCATGTATGAGTGACCTTCTTTGCAAAGGCCCTACCCCCGATGGGATAGTAGTGATGACGAATCGTAGCAAGTAAGAGCTGAGGTCCTGGATGTAAAAGTCGCAGATGACACATATGAAACAAGAGTTCGCAAATTCTATGAGAGCTAGATAAAAGAATAGGATGTTTAATGTTAAAATCATAGAATGAATTATTTAATCTGCCTCCCACACGGATCAAACATGAGGTTTTGTCAAAGAATGGAGACAGTGATAAAAATTTATTTTTTGCAGGTAAGTCTTTGCCCTTTGAAAGAAGGTTGTACTCTTCAGGAAAAGACTCCTGTTGACTAAATATATGTAAAACGTACAATGCACTATTTAATTCTGTAGAAGTGAGCGGACCAATATTAGTTTGTTTTTTACATTTTAAATTTATAAATCGTATAACATAGGCCGTCATGCGCTGTATTTTATAAAGATGTGAGTATTTCAAAATTAATTGTGTTATAAGATCTTCTGTCTGATCAGAAGCACCGCCATGATAAGACGCCACTATCTCTGGTAAATTTATGAGTTCTTGTCGATGGGATTCAGGAAATTGAGGCCACGAAGAAGGGTCTCTGTGAAGAAACCGTGGTCCTGACCACCATAACGAAGTAGTCAATAATTTGTCAGCTCCGAGTCCACGCGAAGCGAGGTCTGCGGGGTTTTCAAGCGAGGGAACATAGCGCCAAGTCCTGCCCCCGGAAGTTTCTTGGATTTCAGACACTCGATGGCGAACGAAGGTCTTTAACTGAGTCGGAGATGCAGACAACCAGCCCAAAACTATGGTGGAGTCACACCAAAAGTAGACGTCGTCAATATGTAAGATGAGCGACTGACGCACTTTCTGGTATAATCTCGATCCTAATAAGGCAGCACAAAGTTCGAGACGTGGTATGGTAGTTGCCTTTACCGGAGCAACCTTACTTTTAGCGGTAAGTAAATGGACGTGAAGCTTTTCATCCTGAGATGCGCTGCGGATGTAAACACAGGCACCATATGCTCTCGTCGATGCGTCAGTGAAAACATGCACTTGTACAGAAGAAGGTAAATCACAGGTTATCCACCGCGGCATCGTAAATTCGTTTAAATAAGGTAAGCTATTTTGGAAATGATTCCATGCTTGTTGAATATTTTCAGGGACAGGTTCATCCCATGAACACCTTGCAATCCACAGTTGTTGCATGATAAATTTGGCTTCCACAATGCATGGAACAACTAAAGTACTAAACCAATTGGATCAAATATTTGCGCAATGACTGATAAGATTTTACGTTTCGTGGCAATGTCACTGGTGGTGGAAGTCAAGTTTATGGAGAACGAAAATGTATCACTTGCACACCGCCAGTTCAGCCCTAAAGTTTTGGACATCTCGTTGTCGCTAAGACTAACAAAGTCAGAAATGACATGATCTTTGCATAAAGCTTGAATTACTTCATTTGAATTAGATTGCCACTTGCGTAGGTTATACTTGGCTGATTGAAGAACAGCGATGACTTGACGACACTTATCCAATGTTTCATTTACTGATGATCCACCAGACAAATAGTCATCCACATAAAAATCATGTGCTATTGTAAATCGCGTTGACAAATCATCGCATTCCTCAGCCAGTCGAATCAAACATCTAGTAGCCAAGAAAGGCGCCGATGCCGTGCCGTACGTAACCGTATTCAGAGTGTAAGTTTTTAATTGATGAGTTGGTTCTTCCCTCCAAAGAATCCTTTGTAAAGGCCGATGAATGTTATTTATAATTGTTTGACGGTACATCTTTTCGATGTCCGCACTAACTACAATTTTATGTTGACGAAATCTAAGGAGGATTGAAAGTAAATCATCTTGGAGAGGAGGGCCAACCATCTGAATTTGATTAAACGATTTTCCAGAAGTGGTGGCGGCTGAAGCATCGAAGACGACTCTTAATTTAGTTGTAGTTCTCGACTCCTTCAAAACACCATGATGTGGTAAGTAATTTGAAACAGTCGAGTTAGATGTTTGATGATTATGTTTAGACATATGCCCTAAATTAATGTAGTCGTTCATGAAGTCGACATATAATGTTTTTAAATAAGGATCTTTAGCCAAACGGCGTTCGAGTGATAAGAATCGGCGCTTAGCCATTGCATATGAATCACAATATGTCCGGAAATCCTAATATGTCCGGTGACTCCTTAAGAGGAATGCTTACTATAAACCGTCCATTCGAATCACGATACGTAGACTCTAAGAAAAGTTCCTCACAAGATCTCTCTTCGCAAGTGAGTCTGTGTTTAGAAGATACCGAATCTAACTCCCAAAAACGGTCTAAGTCTGGCTGTAACGTTTCAGCATGCATGCATATATTAGAAGAGGAGTTTGAGTTGTGTAATGCGCCCGATATGAGCCAACCTAATTTTGACTCCAATAAAGTGGGCATGGATTTACCTAAACAAATACGACTAGTGCCTATGATACCCCAGAAGACTTCCGCGCCTACAAGAATGTCGATCGAAGACGGGACATTGAAGTTAGGGTCGGCAAGTATTATGTTTGAAGGCATGTTTAAGTGGTCTATGTTGATATGTGTGTTCGGTATGGAGGATGCAATCTTAGACAAGACATGGCATTCAATATAGAGTTCATAGTCGCTGTGAACCGATTTTAATGAAATTGAACACCCTTGTGCGCATTTGGAAGTTTGATCATTAATTCCACTTACCTTTGAAGCGATACTGTATGTGAGTATATTGATTTTGCGAGCAAAATCTTCCGATACGAAGTTTACCGTACTCCCATTGTCGAGCAAAACTCGTGCAGTGTGATATTTGCCTTCAGCATCCACCACCCTCACAAGCGCTGTTGAGAGTAATACAACTCGGGATGAATGAATATTATTTGCAGCTAACGTAATGTTATGTTGGTTTGAGGCTACATTGTCGGGATCAATATGTAACAGCGTATTGTGTTTTTCCTGACAATATTTACAATGTCCCTTAATGCACTTTTTACTGTCATGCCCTGGTCGAAGACAATTGAGACACACGTTGGAGTCCTTGGCTTTCTTAACTCGAGCTTGCACAGTCAAGTTCCTAAATAAGTCACACTGGAAGATGAAATGTTCCTTTCGACACATGGGACATGACAAATTTCTATTGTGGGTCGAGTGTTCTGAAGAACCCGTTGGTTTTTTAGTTTTAGTATTGGTTTCATTGAAACCCTCGTTGATTGAATCAGATGACCTGGATTCTTCAAGTGTCTCAAGTAAATCTGCCCTATTACTCATAAATTGTATGAACGCGGTTAGTGTCGGAGGTTCCGTCAAAGTATTTCGGTGTTCCTCCCACTCTCGATTGGTCACCTGGTCAAGCTTATTTGTCATAATATGAATGAGAAGAGTGTCCCAGTGTTTAACCGGTTGACCTAGGGTATGCAGAGCTCTTAAATTCTTATTAGCTGTATCTATAATATAGCGTAAGGCCTTGCTTGACTCCTTGCTGACAGGATTCATATTGAATAGGGCTTGAACGTGGTTATTGACAAGCAACCTGTTATTGTCGAACCTATCACAGAGCAACCTCCACGCAACATCGTAGTTGGCTGATCTAAAGTCGAGGTTATCGATTACAAGAGAAGCGCTACCCTTTAAAGATGCACGCAAGTAATGTAGTTTATTTATTTTATCTATACTTTCATTATTGTGAATAATCGAAAGAAATGTGTCTCTGAACTCTAACCAATCATGATAGCTGCCCGTAAATTTAGGTAAATCGATCTTAGGTAGGCGAATCGTATTATGTTTGTGTGTGTGCTTACAACAAGAATCCAACTCGGATGGGGAGTCCTCCGCGAGAAGCTTGCGAGCGCGGCTGATCAGCTGGCGCGCAGAAGCCACCAGATTTGCAAACTGCTTCTCAAATTGCTCACGTTCCGCATATTGATCGCTGGGGTCATCCACTAACTCCTCCAGTTCGTTCTTAAAAGCATCATATTTCTCATATAAATTTTCGAAAATATTAAGCCGATATTCGATTTCAACTACTTGTACCTCACTCAGCTTTTCACAGGATTGAGAGACTTCAAGATACGATGAAAATTGCGTAAGCTTAGCTTTAATTGAAGCGCGTTTTTTAATAAGGGTCTTTATGTCGGTCATTTTAAGTGATAAAGAAAGAAAATAATTAAGAAACCAAAGCAAGCCCACGAAACCAATACACAAATAGAATGTTTTTCACAAAACTAGTTTTGTAGCAAAGTCCTAGAAGAAATTTATTAAGTGCCTGATAAAAGTTAAATGCAATGTTTCAAAATTATGCGATAGTTGAAAAGTGAATAGCAATAAGTAGCTCTGTCAAGTATTTGCTCCTTAATAATGTAAGGCGCTCTGGTACCCTGTTCAAATACTGCACTGTAATGTAAACAACATTAAAATACACCAGTGTCTATAGAGAAAAAGATTGTTATTTGAATTTGTTAGTGTAGCATTATTTGTTTTTCTATGCTACTTTATGAATTGATGATGAGATGGAACCGTTTAAATTCAATGTTTATGGCTGAAGATGAGAATGAATAAGTTATTTAAAAAAATAACAACAACATGAAGTTGATATAAAGAAAAAAAGGATGATGATACTATGATTATGGATATGAATGATTGTATGGCTATGTGATGAATAAAGGAATTGGAACGGGCTCACGGTTTTTTTGCTGCAACCCACTGATGATGACTGTAACGAGGAGTTATTGATGAACGGATGTTCTCAATGCACGACGACAATCTGATGATGTGAATTTGCTATTCCGCTTGCTGCCAATAATCCTCTTCTGATGTCCGTTGGGTTGAAGAAGGCGAAGACGGCTGAAGTAGGTTTTCAGACCGTGCCGATGTTCACGACGTCCAAAACGATGACACGATGTTGATGATGATGAGTACGATGATGAAAAATGCTAGTAGTCACTGGCTTGATCTCGATAACGCCGATTCCAACTGTCAAACTCTTTGTCTTCTGAATTCTTCTTTCCTCGGTTCAAAATTGACGGTAGAAGGACCATATGTACAGTTGGATTACTGGTTCTGAGCGTAGTTGGAGTATATACTTAGGTAAGAATGAGTGGACTGTATAAATATGACGCGTATATTACAATATTAGACTTCATACAATAAATATTAAAAAATGGCAAACAAAAAATGGGTTTAGGATGCGCGAGCGCGTTGGTGCGATGTCGATTGGTTTCGGGTACTGGTTGGGCGCGATGACGCAGCTGTTGCCGCGCCGCTCGCTCCCCGCTCCCCTTCCTGGTCCACTCGCTCGCTGCGTTGAGGTGATGAATCAACAGCACTTTTTTTGGAAGTCGGTTCTATTTTTTTTGTAAAAAAGTTTTTTATTTTTCACTTTTTAGTTTTGGTTCCCCATTAAACTATGTTAACAGCAATCGCAGTTGATTTGCTGTCAATTTTCGAAAAGTTCCGTTGTCTGTCTCCGAAACCCATTATCTGATCTTTTTGAAATTTAAATGGGACCATTTCAGAATAAACCCCTTTCGAACAAAAACAGAATTTTGCAAATCCGTCAATATATGACGGAGTTATGCCCGAACATACATAAAAAAAAAAAGAAAATACAAACATCCGAATTGATAACCTCCTCCTTTTTCGAAGTCGGCTAAAAAAAAAAACATCGCAAAAATAAAAATGAGAGTTATACTACATATTACAAATCAAAAGCAGTGAGTGAATGCCGTTAATGTGTGGTAAAGGTGTGTATGTGTGTGTGTGTGTGTGTATGTAAGTGTGCGTGTATGAATGTGAGTGTGCGTTAGTGCATATGTGATAAAGGAAAAAAAAAATAGAATTAGTTTTATATTTAACTTTAAAGATTGCCTAAAAGAAGATCCTCTGTTTGTTGATGAGTCAGTTTGTTAATAGATAATTAGGTATGTATCATTTTTTTGCATTGATATTTTGATTTTGTGGATAATTTCAATACTTTGTTTAAAGTGTTACACAATTTTGTGCTCGTGATGTAATACTGGCGCCTGGCAAACATTGTTGTGATATTCTTGTGAAAAGATGTTGTGCTTATTTCTGCCTGTTGGTTCTTTGTGGGGACGGGAAGAGTGTTTACGGATTACTGTATGGAGAACATATAGCTGCCTGAAATGCCTAGCTGCCTGTATTATGCATTTATTGATCACCTTCAAACATGAACACTGAGGCTTTTATCAAACCAAGTCCTCTACAAACTCAGAAAAATATTTTAAAAGCGGGAGACATTAATATAATTTTTTTTTTTGGCATCTGTAATTTTATTCTTTTCTCATCATGCTTTTAATTTATGACATTGTGCTTTTAATTTTTATTTCAATGTATTTGAAAAAAATAAAAATAAAAATTAATAATATTCGTTAAATTATTTTGAAAACTTTAACGAATATTGCAAATGATTGAATTAATGCTGGACAATTATAAATTTACTAAATGTCAATTTAACCCATTTATTGTTTTTAAATACTTTTTAATTTAGATGTAATTCTTAATATTTTTTTTTTTTTGTTAATTTGTTAATAATAAAGGTATATTTTTTCTTTTGTAACTTAATGTACTGTGCCCTATCAGGGTCTATAATTGTACTGACCTTATACTTTATGTAACATCTAGAAAACACACTGGAATGCAATAAACGAATATGAATAAACATTAGGCCTAAAGATATAGAATCTTCTTTTGAACACAGAAATAGGACTACTTACCTTGACACGCTATCTCTATACAGAAAATTACCTGGACATACTCTACCTACCAGGAATGAAAACTGTTTAGATCACTTTATGCTGAAAACAAACAAGCAAAAAACCTAAGCATCCATTGCTATTTTAGATCTTTATTAGTTAGTATTATAGACCTTTACATCACACTTCTATCCCTGTCAAAATTAAAAAATACCCCATTAGCTAACAAAACTAGATCCTGTATAGATTTTGAGCTAGCATTTAAGTACGTGCGAGAAAGTAATCTAGCAGATTTACTTTTTTGTAATGATCCTGAAACTCTAGCCAACCTACTAGTAAACAAACTAACGGAGACCATCAATAAAAGTACTATTCTTACTAAAATCCCTAACAGCAAGCGTATTATAAAACCATGGATAGCTCCAGCAATTTTACTTTGTATTAAAAATCGTAATAAGCTACAAAGAGATGTCACGGTGCGGAGGGCGTGTCTCGTTGCAGCCGTAGCAGCTGAGTATTGGTGACTCGTAGAGGAGGTCGTAGGAGTGCCACGCAGAGGAGGACGTAGAGTAGGAGGACCGTAGATGAGGAGTTGGATGAAGGAATCATACACGACAAGTTAACACGTATATTTTATTATTTACAAAAGTAGGCTTGAATATAAGAAGCACTCATTAAAGTACAAACACATACACTGTGACTTGATACGTAATTAAATTCACAATTCTAGGAAACTGGTAACTGACACTTGAAGAGTCGAAAAATTATAATGAGGAGCTTCTACTAGCTCGGCTGTAAAATTAGAACTGATTTTTAATATGAAAACAGAGACTTGACAGAGAAAACTAAGTAATTTTTGAATTTGAAATTAAAAAAGGTAGCAAAGAACGTAATTTTGGAATAGAGGTCAAAAAATAAACAAGGCTTTAACACTGCCTTGTTACAATACCCGGCTGCCCCGGAAAGAAAAATCGTGCAGCAGAGGTAAGCGATTTTCGTCTTTAATCGTTGACATTAAATTAATATATTCTTGGAAACTAGATGGCAAGTTATTTTTTTAAAAAGCAAAAATATTACAGCTAGAAACCAATTTATTAGATTAAACAATTAACTAAAAACAAATCAAATCTACACGAAATTATGAACGAAATAAATGTCGGTCGCTACGACGACGTGTTGACGGTCCGATGGATCTCGAGCGAAAAGGGGCGCGCTGTTGGACAGCGCTCCTTTTTATACCAGTTGGTTCGTTGTATTCTTGTGATTTACAACACGGCCTTTCCTGACAGGAGGCCGTCCCGGGCTCCTTCATGATGCCTTCAGCTCTGCAAGTCGGTCTCCAGCACAGGCAGGGAGAGCTCTTCGTCTGCTGGAGGCACCTCAGGTTCTACGTGAAGCTGCAGTGGCTCAGGCTCGACGTGAAGCTGCAGTGGCTCAGGCTCGACGTGAAGCTGCAACGCCTCAGCCTGGGTCCCAGAGGTGCTAGGTTGCGGCTGAGAGACAGACTGGTCGGCTGGCGAGGTGAACTCGGTAGCAGGACGTGGAGACTCCTCATCTTCGTGGTCTGCATCTGCACAGGACACTAAAAGCATGTGTTCCATGCACAACGCTATGCATTGTGCATACGCACATCATTGATTGTTGTTTAGCACACACTAAGCTATCGAGATAGAGGCACGACGTGAAGCTTGTCTCGACAAATTAGTGAGTCATTCATATATCAAGGCGCATCTTGATATTCAGCTAAGAAAAAGCACCACATTGTGACTTAACTTAGCGGAGTCAGAGGCTAGCCGTCAGGCGTACTCGTAACTCGAACCGGTCAGGATAGAGGCACTACGTGAAGCTTATCCCAACACACCACAATACAACACAACATATATGAAGCTTCATATATAAGAGAGGCATAAAGCACTCACCCTCGAAGTAAGCAGCACATACTTCAGGAGTCCACTCTCCACGCCAAGGAATCATGTACTCCTCAGCCGCCTGCGTGTACATCCCATACGAGCCGTCCAGGAGTTGAAGCTCGTAGCGTCCTTGTGTAAGCTTGCCAAAATAAGCAACCACTCGTTTGCGACCACCATCGTGCACTTGGAACAGGACAGCTCCATAACCAATGGAACTAGCGTCCGTATGGACTTCTGTCGGCAAGGAAGGGTCATATATCGCTAGGATAGGTTCATTAGTAAGAAACTCAACTATTTCTTTACGAGCAGCCTGATGTTCCTTTCCCCAATTAAATCGAAACCCGGTATATACCTACGAAAGTAGCTGGCTAAGCCCAAAAACTGGCGAACCTGTCTTACGTTTTCGGTTCAGGGGAGTCAATCAGGGCCTTTATTTTGTTGGGACTCGGTCGTACCTGACCTTGGCTACGTCCTAAATATTCAATTTCAGTCGTTAAAAAGGAACATTTTTTGTTGGTTATAAAATATGCAGAAAACTCATTTCTCATATTGAGCAAACGTTGTAACTGATCACCTGCGAGAGGTGTGCTATTGGTATTTGCTCATCGTACTGAATAGTCGTCACATCTTCCGTACTGTCTACCTTTCTAGTAAGTGATTGAAAATTGCGCGTGCGAACGTAACGGACACCCTCTCTATTGAGCACGTCGGTTCCCACAATAATAGGCGTATTCATAAACTCGGGGGCTACGATAAATAAATCTACCTCAAGTGTTAAACCGTCGAACTCAATTGGTAAAATGACATATGAGGTGCTTTCAATTTCTTGACTTCCCAATCCTCGTAATACGCGAAATGCTGGCTTGTGCACACACTTGAAATATTTTAACATTGACGATGATATAAGCAATATGGTTGACCCACTATCGATTAATACATCCACAGGTATACCCTGTATAACGGCTACTACGATATCGTTATTGCGGGTAGTTTTATTTTCCAGACAAAAATTAACATTATTTTTGTTGCGCAATTCCGATTTTTGATTTGCGAAACATTTATCTACTTTGTGGCCAGATTTTTTGCAAAAAGAACAAGGTTCAGATTTTGGCGGCACGTACACCGGGTTGGAGACAGAATTGTTTTAGTCACTAGGGTTTATATTCTCATTTGAATCGACCTTCAGTTTCTTATTGCAAGCAGCCTGTTTATGTCCGGTCATGCCACACGAAAAACACTTGCCCTCCTCAAGCCTACGCTTTCTAATTACATTACTCGCATGATTACTTTTAACAGAATTATTTTGGAGGGTAGGACGTGAACTTTGTGTCTTAGAAGTAGATGGTTTTACATAAATGGATAAAAATTCAACTATATTGTTAGGTGACAACTTAGCATTAGTAGCTGATGCTCGAATATGAGGGTCCACAATGCCACGAACAACAATCGCAGAAATCAGCTCGTCACTGAGTCCGCGCACTATGCGTAATCGAAGTAATGAGCGTCGGGCGTAATCCGAATACGTAGAGTAATTATCCGAATTTGTGTTCATTACGTCAAATAAAATGTTTGCAATGTCTGGTGCTTTCGGACACAAAGGCGTGAATTCCTTTTTGAAATTACTCCACGTACGGTCACTCGTAACCCACTCGCGTAACCACATACGAGCGTCACCTTTTAAGCAATTACCTATTCGCGAAAGACATTCATGATCGCTCCAATTATTTAAAAGTTTTGCCCGATCAACTTCGTCACACCAGTCACTAATATTATTTAAACTAGGATCGAAACTAGAAATAAAAAAAATGTTGGTCAGATCTCACCCGATTATTGATGGAACGAATCGCGTCCACTATGCGGTCTGTTGCAGTGATATCACTGGCAGCACCTGCGTGTTCTAACAAGGAGTCTCGACCGGCACGGAGCGCGCAAGCCGGCGCAGACGGCAGGGGTGGCGTACACGACCGCGGCGCTTGCGCAGATCGCCCTAGTAACGGCGACATGAAGCGCTCGGCACGGCGGCGCCGCGATGTCGGAGTTGTCTGGCACCGGGCAGGCGGTGGCGACGCGCCTTGCTCGGACCGTAGTGATTCATGTGGAGATACCCTCTGCTTGCGCGAGCGTTTCAGATGGGCAGACGATGCTTGATCTTCTAACACCTTCAAACGCGCTCGCATTACCTGCAGTTCCTGCTGTAGGTGACTCTCCGGGGTCTGCGTACGATCCCGGTGTCTGCTATGTCGCCGACCTGGCTCACGGCTATGGTGACGACTTCGACAGCGATCCGACATTTTTTTTTATTACAAGCACAAACCCAATTAACAAAAACAGAAATTGGATCGAATCCCACTTCTGATCTTGGAAACTAGATGGCAAGTTATTTTTTTAAAAAGCAAAAATATTACAGCTAGAAACCAATTTATTAGATTAAACAATTAACTAAAAACAAATCAAATCTACACGAAATTATGAACGAAATAAATGTCGGTCGCTACGACGACGTGTTGACGGTCCGATGGATCTCGAGCGAAAAGGGGCGCGCTGTTGGACAGCGCTCCTTTTTATACCAGTTGGTTCGTTGTATTCTTGTGATTTACAACAATATATATATCTTAAATAGGATGGTTATGAGTGAGGTGAAAATTTAGAAGGCGAGGGTGTTATATACAACGAGTATTTACAAAAGGAACAATCTACCACATCCATATTACCTTCCATAATACCTTCCATACATCGTTCATTCATAGTTATATAGGTAAGTGCAGAACATAACGCAAAGTCAAAAAGAGTTTATCCTATTATTAGGCATAACTCGTTAGATTGCCCTTCAATAGTGTAGGCTTATTTAATCAGTCACCAACCGCTGATGTTAAATTGTATGATGATAAGAAGCTATGATACAAGTTTAATTACCTGCTGTAACAAACGTAGTAAATAACAAGGCAAAGAAGCCTTCGTGCTATGCACGTTAAGTAACTATTAAGGGAATAACCTTTATAAAATATACCTATGTATATATTTAACGGACCTAAGGCTTATTTAAAGAGTAGCTAGCCGCTCTAAATAATGAAGTGGCAAAAATATTACCATAAGTAGTGTGATTATGGCTTATTTAAGGAGTAATCACCTGCTCCGAAAGATTCTTATGGTTTAAAGCCATAGAATAAAGTAATGATCAAGGGGAAGACCATGATCGGTAATGATTTAGGCTTATTTAGGGAGTAATCACCCGCTCCATAGAATACTTGAACTAAATAACCACCGATGTAGCAATCGTGTGTAATGTAATTGAAAGGGGAAAATTATGAATGAATGAAGTTCGTAAACCTAATAGGTTTAGAAAAAATAACATAATATCAAAAGAAATAATAATACAAAAAAGTTCTAATTCTGTATTGTACGGAGGTTGCGTAATGAAAATTAAAAGAAAGATTTGTGTTATCAAAAACTGTGACATTTGAAATATTTTTCACAGACAGATTTGAATGAATTAAATAATTATTTAGTTAAATAATCAGTAGTATATTTAAATAAGTACGTATTTTACCCTTATGCATACTATTTAAGGTACATAGTGAAATATGTGAAAACACCATAGTAATGTATGCCTACGGAGTTCTTCAGAGGTTGAGGAGGAAAGAGGGAAATTAATACGTCAAAGCTATAACTCATAGAAGCTTTGATTTATAATAAATATAACGGATTCATCATGGTTTTTAATTGTTAACGGGTTGGTACGTTTATAATAACTATGTAATATGATTAAATAAATTTGAAAGTGAAGTGTAACGTTATTTATAAAAATAATAAAGTGTTGTGCGTGTACAGTAGCCAACTTTGACTATACAGTGACCCCTAGCATGTCGGCAGGATGCCCTAGAAGAGTCACCTTCTAATCAATAGTTGGTATGTAGGATACGCTGAGGATATTCTCCAACAGCACTCCCGTTAGTCAGGACTGGTCACAAACACAAGTGTCTCCGAGGAGTTTAGCACAAGTGAATGCTACCAGCTTATGCCGCCCTGCAACTTGTCGACGAGGTCGTGATTTCGTGTCCCGCATGCGCAGATGTTTTTATTTTTAAAAAGAAAGGATTTTGTGGTTTTTATAAAATTTTCCAAATAGGTACTATACATTTTAAGAATATGAATAAGAATAAAATATTTGTTCAAAAATATACACACATTTAAATAATGGTGATACAAATGCACTATAATCTAGTTTAAGAGTAATATAGTCGCCCTACTAAAACCCTAATATCTGATTAGGGTGTGATTTCGAAAGACCTATCCAACGATATGCCAATTTCTATGATGAGCGAGAAAAGTAAAAATCTTGCCCACTTTAAATGTACGAAAAAATAGGCGGTCATGGGGACTACCGACAGAAGTGAAAACTGTGTGCTACGCGTCGTAGCACCTCGTAGCAGTGTCAGTGGCGCGCGAGTTCAATAGTTTTTTTCATCTCAAAAATGCCCAACGCGCCTTAAGAACTTTCGAGTACTAATAGTCTCTATCTCTAAGCCATGCCTCGGACGGACCGACTGACAGACCAAAACTATAAGGATTCCTTGTCCTTGTTAAGACTACGGAACACTAAAAATGCAAAAACCTTGGAAAACGTGTCGTCATCCACTCGTGGATTTTCGTAAAAATAACACCACTTCTAAATAATAACTGTAATAGTAGTTAATAATAATAGTTAAAAATAGTCAACCAATCATCAAAAGGCACTATTAGGACAGCAGAAGTGTAAGGAAGTGTAATGCAAATTACCTCTACGGAGAAACCCAAGGGGCGTGTCCGAGTCTTTTTTCTTTTTTTTAATTGGCTTGTTGAGTCTTTATGTATGCTGGCACTCATGTTGTAGCAGCGTAATAGAGGAATAAAGTCCAATAAATGTCAAAAGAAATGTCAAAAGTCCAACAGATAAAGTCCAATAGAGGAATAAAGTCTTGAAGCTGCAGAAAAAAAAGGTTCAGTTTTAGTATATTTCCGAGAACTTGGTTGTTTCCGAATCACGTTTAACAATAATAACAAATAATGTATCGAATCTTAATACAAAACTTTGTTGTTTTAGATTTTTAATACGAGTAGCTCAACTCAGTTTCGACAATTTTTTTTTTAAGTCTTCAATGAATTGCAAGCTTAGTGTCGTCACACATCTCTTTCTATTCAATGTAGTTCGAGAGTGATCGCGCTTTAGGTCATGTCAAGGCTTGGCAACCAAAAGAAAATAGTAACTAATAATTATTACATTTCGTCAAAATTCGTTCTTCAATCAATAAGCTTGACCAATGGTCAAATCAATAAATATTAGTCAATAAAGAAGTATATTTATAGACATGTTAACTTAATTTAACAATTGGTTCATATTTGTATCTATTGTTTTTTTGATTTTTTGATCCGTTATCTCAATGATAACGGATCAAAAAAAACTGACCCTTACTCACGAATGTAAATCTTGAATCTGAATGCATATAGTTTACTCTCGTTCATAGCTGATGCCGTACTTGTTACGATATAGCATTTTTTTTTGTTATACCATATTTTACCACAAAGTGGACCGATGTCCTGGTGGGGGTCTCGGCAATCCGATAGATTGGAGACGCTCGGGACTGGTCGTTGTGGCGACAGTCGACACTCAGAGGAGGCCTATGTCCAGCAGTGGACGTCTTTCAGCTGATATGATGATTATGATGCTGTAATTTTTCATGGTCTCCTAGTATTGTGAATCGAAGGTATCGTTTCTGATTAACTTCACTACGCACTTCACACCAGCGCAATACTAAGTGGTCTATGAGGGGCCATGTTTACTTACAGCTACTGTTTCAGCAGCCTGCTGTTGTATTTTATTTACGCATTGAAATATATAGTTGGAAGTTAACATCATAATAACTATTTCAAGTCTCGGTGAATTCAAAATTAATTTATTATAGAGCGTGCATTTTAAAAGCTGGCAATGTCACAAATTGCGAATTCAATTAAAATTATATTTTTACTAACTTTCCTTACAAATCACAATCACTTCGTAACCTTCAAAGCATTATAGCATAGTATATTTTAATAATCTTGATAAATTAATCAAAATTGTGAATATTTCACAGCTTTTTGATACGTTTTTTTTTCAAAAACACTCTCTTCACAAGATTGATAAGTTGTTGATTTGTTTTGCTTTTATAAAAATAACAAGACTGTTACTCATGGTCACAGTTCAGTTTCAGAACTTGTTCTCGGTACGGGGCGAATAGCGTTAATATGGCGGCATAAAGACAGATAGCAACCGCCGATATTGCGTCTGTGACAGCCATACCATCCTTGTCTTACTTATGTATCTAGCTAGTGTGAAAGTGAGATCAACTCATTTGATGATAGCTCGTCCGATCTTTTCATTTTCATGACTTCCCTGGTACTCGTCAGCTATCACGCCACCTCACGTTAGCTGTCAATCGAAGCAAGTATGAACTGATTGGCCAGTCAAACGCGGATGGCGGCGCTGATTGGCCAATATAGTCCGAAACGTTGGCGCCTTTTATCGGCAAGCGTGAGCGTAATAACGGAACTCACCCTTAAATTCATCTTTTACTCACACTACTACGTCATTCGTAACTACGAACTCCCCATCCCATTTCCCACGCACACACATAAATATAAACACACAATGAACCTCGCCATAACACACTATCATAGAAAACTTGATTTCGAAACGCGAAGGTAGATGGCACTAATTTCGCACCGGAAGGGACGTAGCTTAGTCCATCACCGTCCGGCGGCATTCGTCAATCAACTTCTTGTCAGATTCTGCTACACTAGTAACAGAAATCCAAACACGAAGAAAATCTCAATTTTGCGACGAAAGTCAACTGCTAGTGCCGACGAAAGTCAACTGCTAGTACCAGGATAACATAGTGCTGAAGAGTTTGATTCAGAATAGAGCCATCTATCTACGCAATAACGAATTTTATCAGCAAGTAAATGCTTGTCAAGCTTAAAGAACTATTTAATAGATGGCGCTATTCTGTAACTGCCGGGATGTTGAGACTTTAACAAATTTTCTGTGATCAGTCTCATAATTTAGGAAACTCTGGAGTGGGTGTGTCATTTATAAAATAACAATAATAAAATATAAATAAGAAATCTTTTTAAAACAAGCTTTTATTGAACGTTAGCATATTGATTATCTGTATTCGGTCCGGACGACATCTCTAATAGTTTCGGTTCACTGACAACTGAGCAGCACTAGCCCCTTCCTTATGTCACGCTCTTGATGTAATTAGATGTCTCGTCTGACCTAAATTATATAAAATAAATATAAACGAGTCACATAACAAAAAGTCTTTAAACGATATCATAACATGGTGATAAAACTTTTTGGGTTTTCTAACTTCTCTTCCTGATCTATTTCTAATTTTAAATATTGGATGTGTCAGAGTATAATAATAATACGGTCCCGTTCCTATTGTCTGCCACTATCTGTCTTTCACCCATCTTCTTTTCTTTAAAATTGACCTTATTTCATCTACTTATATTTTTAGGTGGATAGCGTTCCCTAATTATATATTTGTTAAGATTTCGTGGATCTAAACAAATTCTTAACTGACCTGACTTTTTCATTGTTATGACAACAGAATTTACCCACAGAGTTGGCTTCGTAACTTTTTCGGACGACTTTCCTCGGAGGATCAATGCATGGAATTGCGTCCTTGTAATATGCTTAGTTATTGATAAATAATTCATCCCAGAATAATATAGGGTTTATTAGACAAGAAATCAGCGTACAATATTATTTGACATACAGCACTACAATGACAACCATAGAGTTACATAAAAGTCTATTACATTCTCCCCAACCTAATTTGTGATGTAATCCCCAAAGTAACTCGGTGGTCGGCGTTCTCTGGTGGAGCGGCGCGGGCCGTCACGTTCGTGTGCGCTTGAAGCCGGAACTTGCCTTTCATCAGCAGAGCTGCATGGTACGTCTTCAGGCTCACCTACATCAGTCGGCTCCTGTTCGGGTGAAAGCTCTTCAAATTCAGTTGCGTTAGGTGCATTTGCAGCAGATGGCGCCAACTGTCTATTGGACACAACCATATCTCTTCCATTCGATAACCGAACATGGGAATGTAGCGGGTTGACCTCCAATAAATCCACTTCATCAACTATCGGATCATATTTACTTGATCTGACATTATTTTTAAGCAGAGCTTTCTTACCTTCAGCTAACCAGGTAGGCATCGATTGCCCATTTGACGATCGTCTCGGGTGGGAAAACATTCTTTCATGGGTTGTACACCCAGTAGACGTGCAAAGTAATGAACGAACGGAATGTAAGGCCTGTGTTAGGACGTTTTCCCAGGCTGTAATGCGTAGATTAACAGTCTTCAAAGCTAGTTGAATGGTTTTCCATACTATACCATTGTAGGTACCTCTCTGTTTGTCCATTACCCTGTGGGTTATATGGAGTCGTATAGCTCGTGGCTACGCCCAGATTATGTAGAAAGCTTTTCACTTCAGCAGATATAAAACTAGATCCCCGGTCGGAATGGATGTAGGTTGGTATTCCAAAAATTGCAAATAATGCAGTCAACTTCTTCTTTACAGTACTGGCACTCAAATCAGAGCAAGGAAAGGCAAACGGAAATCTGGAAAATTCGTCAATTACTGTCAGGATATACTTATTCGGCGTCGAACTTGGCAAAGGACCTTTGAAATCTATTGAAAGCCTTTCTAAAGGTGCTGTCGCTTTTATTAAAGTGCCAGTTGATCGCATAAATCTCGGTTTTATCTCTAAACAGGTAGGGCATGCAGCTGTAACACGCCTCACATCCTCGACAGAGAAAGGAAGGTTTTTCGATCTCACCCAATGCACCATTCGAGTAACACCTGGGTGGCAGAGATTATTATGTAACTGCTGTAAATTGTTTATCGATGTCGAAGCTAAAATATTATTAACTCGAGATAGAGCATCTGCTACAACATTCTCCTTTCCTGGGCGATATACTCGTACGATGTCGAAATTAAAGTTGGATAGTCAGTCCAGTCCAGTCCAGTGATATCTAAAATCTTTGAGAAAATTATTTACAATCGCTTAATTGATTACTTGAATGAGAAAAACTTCTTAATAGACCAGCAATATGGTTTCAGATCACAATCAAACACCTTATCAGCAACTATTGACCTAGTAACGAATATTAAAACGAATATAGATAACAAAAATATAGGTTTAGGTATTTTTATTGATTTGAAAAAGGCGTTTGATACAGTTTCTCATTCAAAACTCTTACAAAAACTAAATAACTTGGGTATCACTGGAACAGCTTACGGCTTGTTTGAGTCCTATTTATCAAACAGATGCCAAATTGTTAAAGTTGGTAACTACGAGAGTGTTCCCCAAATCGTTATTTGTGGAGTTCCGCAAGGATCTATTCTGGGACCACCATTATTCCTTATTTATGTTAACAATATAAATCGGATAGGATTAACAGGGTATTTAACACTTTATGCAGATGATACGAGCCTATTTTACTTTGGTCAATCCATACATGATATCATTAGTGAGGCACAACGTGATCTAAACATAATAAATGAGTGGTTCCTACATAATTTACTTACCATTAATACTTCAAAAACCACTTACATGATATTTGCAGCCAAAAACAAAAAGATTCCACCCTACGCTCCTTTGATCGTAAATAATCTAGCTATCAAACAGTCTAGCACAGAAAAGTACCTTGGTTTACTAATAGACGACAAACTATCCTGGAAAGCCCATATCAACCACGTAAGAGCCAAACTTGTGTCCCTTTCTGGAGCTCTTCGTAAAATGGGAAACTGCTTACCACCAAAAATTAAATACACCATTTATAATTCATTAGTAAAATCTAATTTAGAATACCTGATTGAGATTTGGGGATCAGCATCCAAGACTAACCTGAACTATCTACAGAGGACCCAAAACAAAATTATAAAACGGTTATATTGTTATGACTTTTTAACACCCACCAAACAGCTATATGCGAAAACTAAACTTTTCAATCTACCTCAACTGTACAATTACTATATATGTATACTAGTAAAAAAGATTCTAGATGACACGACACAAACCAACATTAAATTAACAAAAAAGACGTTTACACATAACCTAAGAAATAGAAACGAATTAGTTCTGCGCTTTCCTAGAACAGTAAAATATGGAAAAAAGAACTTCTTATATGAAGGGGTTCAATTATATAATAAATTGCCAAATGAAATCAAAGAGTGCAAAAGTATTAATATTTATAAAAGAAAATTAAGGGATTATTTCATGCAAAAATTAATTTCTAATTAAATACGAGTAGATACTTACCAAAATAAACAAAATGAAAAACGTACTATAATATTATAAATACATACAGCATATTATGCATAAATAAGAATACAAGTAAAAATTAACTATAAATCCTCAAGTTTGAGTACCTACACTAAACATAAACAATATAACAAATCACTACATAGTATAAAACAAAGTCGCCTTTTCTGTCCCTATATCCCTATGTGCGCTTAAATCTTTAAAACTACGCAACGGATTTTGATGCGGTTTTTTTCAATAGATAGAGTGATTCAAGAGGAAGGTTTATATGTATAATACATGCATCATATACTAAGATAACATTGCTAATTTTAGAGGTTTCTAACGTGATGTCGTAAATTAACCTATTTTTTTGGGCTTATTTAGCAATTTAGCAAAAACGCTGCCTAAACCCTACGAGTTAGATCAAATTAATGTACTACAGTATTGTACACCATAAAAAGGTCTACAAAAAAGTCCGCGATGGTATATGTTTATATTTTAGGGATAACCCACATTAACCATTTTTATTGTTTACTTTTTACGTGAAAAAATGGCTTATTTACGAAGCTATTTTAAGCAATACGGCATTAATCCTTATCGAATTAAGTACCTTAAATACAGTGTGCAATTAATATAGATCAATATGGTTCCTTACAGCATGTAAATTAAACAAATATTTTCGGAGATATTACAAATTTAAAATTTGCGTTTGCGGCGGGCGGTACCGGTCGGACGGGGCAGTGCGGGGAGGCATGCCTATAAATAGCGCGTCGGAGGCCGCGGTTATATAATTTTTTTTTAATTTAGTATCAGCATTGCACCCGTGCGAAGCCGGGGCGGGTCGCTAGTACTTAATAAAAACACTTATTTTATAGAGTAGGCATGCACTAACTATAATGTAAATCAATATACCTGTGTATGCTTCACTTTAATATCATATTAACAACACGTATAAATAGAATACATATATGCGTAACAAAACAGTACAATAAAAAAATAAATAAGAAATTAGGTTGGCTGTCTCCGAGACTATACTAGCTATCGCACACAAGCAAACGTATCGTGTGTAGAAGAACAGCGTACCGCGTGCAGTGATGTACCTTCAATTATTCTCCTGTCCACTCAGTCTTTGTCAGTAAATTTTAAAACCACATCTGATAACCTAATATAATTAATAATAAAAAATAATATTTAATCATTAAAAAAAAAAAAAAAAAAAAAAACAGATAAATAAGAAGTCAATTCAAGTGCAGTTACGTTAGTATTTTAAACTCCGATAATTGAATTTACTTTTATTTTAATTATTGGATGGTTATGCAGGCTGTGGCGGAGGGGTGTGGTCGTATTTTGGGAATCGGTTCTGCCCATGGAAATGAACAGCTTTCTCTATGAATCAATAGAAAAATCCCAAAAAAAGTTGGACTTTCCGTACAAAGTTATCATCAGCTGATAAATATTTGTATGGGAGGTAAAAAGAAAAAAAAAAAAAAAAATGTATATATATATTATATTAACCTAATAAGTAATGATATAAATGGCATTTGTTTACATTTTTAATATCCTACGATTTAACAACACGAAGTATTAGTATTACGTAGCTGGTTACGCGGTGGAACAGCACTAGGTTTACTGGTCACTCATTCACACAAACACACTAACTACATATTCACGCAGTAATTTATTAGTACTTTGAGGGTAACTGATTGGCCAGCTGTGTGAATTTGTCTTAGATAAGGTACCTACATTTTTGGTTTGTTTGTGATTTAAATGTTATAACATAAACCTGGGGGCTTACTATGAACTCTTAAAGCAGGTCAATTGTAGACGAAAAATAAACTGTCGTGCTAGTTCGTACCATGAGCGCGCTAATTAGCAGGCGAGCCAGCGATCACGTGGCCTAAGCCGGTGAGTGACTACGTCACAGCATTTCAGCACTGACCTGCGACTTATCCTACCATCAAGTATTTTTTGACATTTAAACATCCAACAATTGAACTGCCCTGCTGTCATAATTTGCAGCCTTGGGGCCTACTATGAACTCTTAAAGCAGGTCAATTTTAGACGAAAAATAAACTGTCGTGCTAGTTCGTACCATGAGCGCACCAATTAGCAGGCGAGCCAGCGATCACGTGACCTAAGCCGGTGAGTGATTACGTCACAGCATTTCAGCAGACTGACCTGCGACTTATCCTACCATTAAGTATTTTTGACATTTAAACATCCAACAATTGAACTGCCCCGCCGTCATAATTTGCAGCCTTGTGAAACTAACTTAAATTGACCTGTTTCAATTAAAAAATACAATAAAAACGTAAGTAATTGTAAAAATGTGCTTAGAATATATTTCGGACGTTATTTCAAAGTATTGTTAAACATAGAAAATCCTCTATAAGCAGCTGTGTTATCCTTTATTTTAGATGTGTGATGAAGATGAAATTTTTGAGTTTCTCGAGGCAGATAATTGTTTCAATATTGTTAAACAAAACGCTAAAATTCAAAGAAATCTTATAGGAAACTCGATTAAACCATTTGCATGTCCTTTTGTTAAACGATATAGGCTCACTAAAGAGCTTTCACTTGAGCTCTGTAACGAGCTACGAGCTTTCATGCCACGCCCTACGAAATCAACAGATTTGTCGATTGAAGTCAAGGCTGGTACATACTAATTTATTCTATTTATCCGGCTAATCATCGTAATCATATGTACCTAATTGATTCTGTTGCTATGTTTCAGGTTTTATTAGCATTATCTTTTTACGCGAATGGTTCGTATCAAAGACCAACAGGTGATATCGCTGCACATTCTGTTGCACAGCAAACAGTATCAACTGCAATCGCACAAATAACAGAATGCCTGAATCTACCACATTTTCGCCGAAAATATATAAAATTCCCAGCCAGTCCTAGTGAACGGCGAATAAATGTGGGTAAATCCTGTAAAATTCTTTTGATTTTATAACTTTGTTTTACTTATTTCAGATTTTTAAACAAGTTTGGTATGCCTGGAGTTTTAGGTTGCATTGATGGATGTAGCAATAAAACAGCCAACACACCATGAAGAACGTTTGTGTAGAAAACAATATCATTCTTTAAATGTGCATGTGGTAGGTATCTTTATTAAGTAATTAGAATAATGTACATTGCAATCATTTTTTAATGTAACACACAGAGTAGACCAAAAACAAAATAGATTAAAAAAGCATGACAATATATTACAGCCAATTTACACAACAATGATTTATATTTTATACTTTAAAGGTCTACTAACGGTCCAGTGGCGCCCTCATTGAATAAAAAATCGTAGCATAACACAGAAAATAAATATTAAAGAATCCAATGTCACGTTTGTTACAAATAGGATAAGTATTTTTACGTTGTTAAAACAGGTCTCAGAATGTTTCGTATCCAAAGTAGTAGGCAAAAGTGCCAGAAACGGCTGTTTTTGGTCACTGGATCGTTAGCAGGGCCTTAACACTAAATACTTGATTCTCAACAAAACCAGTTCAAAGTGATTGTCTTGAATTTCTATTTAAAATTGTATGTCAATATAAAAACAATCATCCTATTTGACTATAAGACTACTACTAAGTAATAATAATATACATATTATATGTAGGTACACAAATGAAATGATATCAAACAGTTGTTCTTGTTTGATATAAATATATAAGATAGATTATTATAAGATAAAGTTATTATCCTAGTTAGTGATATTGTGTAAATTAAAAAAATGACTACAATTCTAGATTTGCAACTCAGACATGGAAATTATTAGCGTAGATGCCAGCAATGGAGGAGCAACCCGATCATTCATATGGACCATCCATCCATTATAAGTACATATGGAGGAGTTTATGTGGCTTTTAGGTATGTAAAAACAAAAAAATACAAAGATTGTCTGAAAACATCTGAGTCTATAATAAAATAAAGTAATGTTTAGATCACCAATTTGTTTATTTTTTCTAGGTGATTCTGGATATCCGTTAAGGAAGACCATGATGACTCCTATTATAGATGCTTCTCTAGATTCACCTGAGGCTTACTACACTGGATTGCATGTGAGAACTCGTAATGTGATAGAACGAACAATTGGACTTCTGAAAGCACGCTTTAGATGCCTACTAGTACATAGGGTTCTACATTATGAACCTCAAGTAGCGGCATCTATTGTAAATGCATGTGTTGTACTGCACAACATTTGCAATAGGGCCAATGTTCCTGTGCAGGAGATCGATTCTGAAGAAGTTTTAGAAGAAGCGCAATTGCAACCTTCTACTCAAAATATGACAAACAGCACTTCAGAGACGTTCAGACATTCTTCCAGGAGGGCCCAAAATCTTGAACTGCAATATGGCCTCTCTACTAGAAGAGAGCTTATTGCACATTTGTGGGAGCGCCGACATGTAACCTAGAATGTTAAAATAATTTAAGTACATACATAGCTAACACCTGTAAACAAGCAATTCTTGTTTAAATACATTTATAATGTGAATCTCAGACAAGGCTCCAACGATTTAATGAAATTTAGTATGCTAAAGTTTCGATCTAGCTAGGTTTCATTTTTATAAAACGTCGTTTTATCCATGTAAAAACCGAGCAAAGCTCGGTCATGCAGGTACTATATTTTTAAATCAGTTATATAATTATTATTAGGAGATTACTAAGTTAATATAATATTTGTCGTCATTAGTAAATTTATGTTTTAAAGTGTATTGTAAGTCAGGAACTAATTACCTATTGTTTATGCTGTCTAATGTAGCTGCTATATGAGAAAGTACATTGCAAATATTTCTTAGGCCTGTGCTTATTTTTTGTGTTGCCTCTTCTCGCACTTGGCTTGATTGGACGAGAGCTCTTCTTGCCATCTCTTGAGACATAGGTGCTGACCGACACCGCCGTCTCCGGGACTGAGTAGACGTCATAGCTTCTGCTGGCTGAGTGAGTTGGGTTGACGTGTTGCCTTGTTGATGCACAAGATCTTCTTGAGACGACTGTTGGACGTGTGGTTCTTGGAAGGACGGTCCAACAGAAATGTTTTCCCCCACAACTTCATCAGGCATTAACAAAATAGATGGGGAGGGTACATTTTGAGAAGCACTTAATGTTGATGCCTGAAATTAATTAATACAAAACTTAGTGACTCTATTATATAACAAGACTAAGAAGTTAGTACCTATGTCATTCTAAATAATAGATAATTAAGTTGATAGACTGAAAATGAAGTCTCAAAAAATTCACTCTTTACCTTTAGGTTTTGCAAATAAATATTTGATTTGATAAAGAGTGAATTTTAATTATATTTAGTATGCTTTTAACTCTGTCTAATAAGGATATTATAGTTAATTCTCTTACATATTGAGTGTCAAAACAAAAGTTCATGGCTACAAATTTTGAGTACTTTTAATTCTAATTTCTTCAACAAATTGGAGTACCTAATTACACCATTGCTATTTTAATAAAGTTGGAAATGTAAATCTATTTTTATTTACAAAAATTCTACTTACATGAGTGCTTTCTGTGTGAAATGGGTCCACTTTTATTCCTGGAAGACCCGCACCATAATCCTCACCAAGAATTGACAGATATTTTTTTTCTATATCTGTAAAAGCTGCCGGTTGATTCTGCTATCAGCTCACCGTGAAAACTTAGGTGGAGTGAGCGTTAAGTGAACTGTCATTCCACCTTGATTGTATGGACTGACAGCCCACTTCACATTTACTTCACCTAAGTTTGCACGGTGAGATTTTACAGAATAGCACTGCAGGTATATAACATGGTCCCCCACCAGTGTGTAATTGGGACGTTCGGATAGTGGCACATTTTCTTTTTAATTTTCCCTTGTAATCTATCCAATACTGCAAAAACAAAATAGTACATGTAAAACCTATCTATTTAAGTAGTAAGTCAAAGGTTGATTAATAATTAACATAATTTTATTCATGTAATTAATAATTTAAATAATTGTAAAACTTACAGTAAAACTTACATTTCCCGAGCTTGAGCACATTTATTGTAGCCCATAGCGATCAATAGCGATGTCTTTGTGAGCATTCAAAAAATCCCACAAAGTTTCTAATTGTTCGTAAGAAACTCTTCTTGAAGGCATGATCACAAACACTTGCCTGCCACTTACAGACACGGCCGCAAAACTAATTTCTATTCTACTTTCAGTTATTAATCTAAAGTTAAACTTGAAACAACAAAAACTAACTTACACCTAAATGCTCGTAATTTTTTTTTTTATTTACCCTGAAGGGAAGGCTCAAGTCTTATGATCATATTGCCTAGTCTTACGTAGTGTATTTTTACTTTTTTTCCATGATAATGCAGATGTAACACATTCTAATGTTTTTTGCAGTCTTTGGCAACAAATGTGTTGAGTCAGCCTTCTCGGCAAACTTCGCTGAGGTAGTCGATACTACAATAAAATTCTCAGCTCCAATTTACCGACATCGCGCCTGTTTCAATGATTCCACATATTGTTCGATTGCGTGTACACTTGAGACACAAAACTACACTAATTCGCTCTCACAAATAATGTCAAATTCCTTTTTTTGCCACGAAACAATGTTTCCTTCATCACTCTTTTTAACTGTTATCTTAGACACCTAATTAATTTGTATTAAAACCGTAAAACCGCTTATGTATTTTAGAACGTTTAATTTTTATTAATCTTACTTAATCTGTGCTGCCAGCTTACTGAGCCGTATGTAGCAGGCCAACAGTTGACCTGCTGCAGGTCAAATATTGGCCTGCTGCAGGTCAGTGGGAAATGCTCATGGTACAAACACAAAACCTGTCAGGTTAACATGCTGTGTTGAACTGCCCTGCACTTGGCAAATATTTTTAAAGTTTATGGTAGGCCCCCTGCTATGTTTGCATGATTCGTCATTAGACGACTAATTATTTATAAAATTGTAATCTCATTCAAGTGAACTGGGGGCTTACTATGAACTCTTATAGCAGGTCAATTTTAGACGAAAAATAAACTGTCGTGCTAGTTCGTACCATGAGCGCGCTAATTAGCAGGCGAGCCAGCGATCACGTGGCCTAAGCCGGTGAGTGACTACGTCACAGCATTTCAGCACTGACCTGCGACTTATCCTACCATCAAGTATTTTTTGACATTTAAACATCCAACAATTGAACTGCCCTGCTGTCATAATTTGCAGCCTTGGGGCCTACTATGAACTCTTAAAGCAGGTCAACTTTAGACGAAAAATAAACTGTCGTGCTAGTTCGTACCATGAGCGCACCAATTAGCAGGCGATCCAGCGATCACGTGACCTAAGCCGGTGAGTGATTACGTCACAGCATTTCAGCAGACTGACCTGCGACTTATCCTACCATTAAGTATTTTTGACATTTAAACATCCAACAATTGAACTGCCCCGCCGTCATAATTTGCAGCCTTGTGGAACTAACTTAAATTGACCTGTTTCAATTAAAAAATACAACAAAAACGTAAGTAATTGTAAAAATGTGCATAAAATATATTTCGGACGTTATTTCAAAGTATTGTTAAACATAGAAAATCCTCTAGAAGCAGCTGTGTTATCCTTTATTTTAGATGTGTGATGAAGATGAAATTTTTGAGTTTCTCGAGGCAGATAATTGTTTCAATATTGTTAAACAAAACGCTAAAATTCAAAGAAATCTTATAGGAAACTCGATAAAACCATTTGCATGTCCTTTTGTTAAACGATATAGGCTCACTAAAGAGCTTGCACTTGAGCTCTGTAACGAGCTACGAGCTTTCATGCCACGCCC
Organism: Polia nebulosa; assembly: GCA_951329385.1. Classification (NCBI taxonomy): domain Eukaryota; kingdom Metazoa; phylum Arthropoda; class Insecta; order Lepidoptera; family Noctuidae; genus Polia; species Polia nebulosa. The sequence goes on from OX589587.1 coordinate 57,184,224, forward strand.
TACGAAATCAACAGATTTGTCGATTGAAGTCAAGGTTGGTACATACTAATTTATTCTATTTATCCGGCTAATCATCGTAATCATAATGTACCTGTATATAATTGATTCTGTTGCTATGTTTCAGGTTTTATTAGCATTATCTTTTTACGCGAATGGTTCGTATCAAAGACCAACAGGTGATATCGCTGCACATTCTGTTGCACAGCAAACAGTATCAACTGCAATCGCACAAATAACAGAGTGCCTGAATCTACCACATTTTCGCCGAAAATATATAAAATTCCCAGCTAGTCCTAGTGAACGGCGAGTAAATGTGGGTAAATCCTGTAAAATTCTTTTGATTTTATAACTTTGTTTTACTTATTTCAGATTTTTAAACAAGTTTGGTATGCCTGGAGTTTTAGGTTGCATTGATGGATGTAGCAATAAAACAGCCAACACACCATGAAGAACGTTTTTACTGTAGAAAACAATATCATTCTTTAAATGTGCATGTGGTAGGTATCTTTATTAAGTAAATAAAATAATGTACATTGCAATCATTTTTTAATGTAACACACAGAGTAGACCAAAAACAAAATAGATTAAAAAAGCATGACAATAATTACAGCCAATTTACACAACAATGATTTATATTTTATACTTTAAAGGTCTACTAACGGTACAGTGGCGCCCTCATTGAATAAAAAATCGTAGCATAACACAGAAAATAAATATTAAAGAATCCAACGTCACGTTTGTTACAAATAGGATAAGTATTTTTACGTTGGTCTCAGAATGATTCGTATCCAAAGTAGTAGGCAAAAGTGCCAGAAACGGCTGTTTTTGGTCACTGGATCGTTAGCAGGGCCTTAACACTAAATACTTGATTCTCAACAAAACCAGTTCAAAATGATTGTCTTGAATTTCTATTTAAAATTGTATAAACATATTATTATATGTCAATATAAAAACAATCATCCTATTTGACTATAAGACTACTACTAAGTAATAATAATATACATATTATAATTGTAGGTACACAAATGAAATGATATCAAATAGTCTTTCTTGTTTGATATAAATATATAAGATAGATTATTATAAGATAAAGTTATTATCCTAGTTAGTGATATTGTGTAAATTAAAAAAAATGACTACAATTCTAGATTTGCAACTCAGACATGGAAATTATTAGCGTAGATGCCAGCAATGGAGGAGCAACCCGATCATTCATATGGACCATCCATCCATTAAAAGTACATATGGAGGAGTTTATGTGGCTTTTAGGTATGTAAAAACAAAAAAATACAAAGATTGTCTGAAAACATCTGAGTCTATAATAAAATAAAGTAATGTTTAGATCACCAATTTGTTTATTTTTTCTAGGTGATTCTGGATATCCGTTAAGGAAGACCATGATGACTCCTATTATAGATGCTTCTCTAGTTTCACCTGAGGCTTACTACACTGGATTGCATGTGAGAACTCGTAATGTGATAGAACGAACAATTGGACTTCTTAAAGCACGCTTTAGATGCCTACTAGTACATAGGGTTCTACATTATGAACCTCAAGTAGCGGCATCTATTGTAAATGTATGTGTTGTACTGCACAACATTTGCAATAGGGCCAATGTTCCTGTGCAGGAGATCGATTCTGAAGAAGTTTTAGAAGAAGCGCAATTGCAACCTTCTACTCAAAATATGACAAACAGCACTTCAGAGACGTTCAGACATTCTTCCAGGAGGGCCCAAAATCTTGAACTGCAATATGGCCTCTACTAGAAGAGAGCTTATTGCACATTTGTGGGAGCGCCGACATGTAACCTAGAATGTTAAAATAATTTAAGTACATACATAGCTAACACCTGTAAACAAGCAATTCTTGTTTAAATACATATAATGTGAATCTCAGACAAGGCTCGAACGATTTAATGAAATTTAGTATGCTAAAGTTTTTTTTTGATGCCTGAAATTAATTAATACAAAACTTAGTGACTCTATTATATAACAAGACTAAGAAGTTAGTACCTATGTCATTCTAAATAATAGATAATTAAGTTGATAGACTGAAAATGAAGTCTCAAAAAATTCACTCTTTACCTTTAGGTTTTGCAAATAAATATTTGATTTGATAAAGAGTGAATTTTAATTATATTTAGTATGCTTTTAACTCTATGTCTAATAAGGATATTATAGTTAATTCTCTTACATATTGAGTGTCAAAACAAAAGTTCATGGCTACAAATTTTGAGTACTTTTAATTCTAATTTCTTCAACAAATTGGAGTACCTAATTACACCATTGCTATTTTAATAAAGTTGGAAATGTAAATCTATTTTTATTTACAAAAATTTTACTTACATGAGTGCTTTCTGTGTGAAATGGGTCCACTTGGATTCCTGGAAGACCCGCACCATAATCCTCACCAAGAATTGACAGATATTTTTTTTCTATATCTGTAAAAGCTGCCGGTTGATTCTGTTATCAGCTCACCGTGAAAACTTAGGTGGAGTGAGCGTTAAGTGAACTGTCATTCCACCTTGATTGTATGGACTGACAGCCCACTTCACATTTACTTCACCTAAGTTTGCACGGTGAGATTTTACAGAACAGCACTGCAGGTATATAACATTGTCCCCCACCAGTGTGTAATTGGGACGTTCGGATAGTGGCACATTTTCTTTTTAATTTTCCCTTGTCTATCCAATACTGCAAAAACAAAATAGTACATGTAAAACCTATCTATTTAAGTAGTAAGTCAAAGGTTGATTAATAATTAACATAATTTTATTCATGTAATTAATAATTTAAATAATTGTAAAACTTACAGCCCAAGTTTTCCAATCCTTGTTAGCACCACCAACAACCGAATTTAGCTTTTCTGCCACCTCAGTCCACATTCTTCGGGACATTTCCCGAGCTTGAGCACATTTATTGTAGCCCATAGCGATCAATAGCGATGTCTTTGTGAGCATTCAAAAAATCCCACAAAGTTTCTAATTGTTCGTAAGAAACTCTTCTTGAAGGCATGATCACAAACACTTGCCTGCCACTTACAGACACGGCCGCAAAACTAATTTCTATTCTACTTTCAGTTAATAATCTAAATTTAAACTTGAAACACAGATTAGATACTACTTGAAACAACAAAAACTAACTTACACCCACAGATTACTAATATGTAGCTAGCTACTTACACCTAAATGCTCGTAATTTTTTTTTTATTTACCCTGAAGGGAAGGCTCAAGTCTTATGATCATATTGCCTAGTCTTACGTAGTGTATTTTTACTTTTTTTCCATGATAATGCAGATGTAACACATTCTAATGTTTTTTGCAGTCTTTGGCAACAAATGTGTTGAGTCAGCCTTCTCGGCAAACTTCGCTGAGGTAGTCGATACTACAATAAAATTCTCAGCTCCAATTTACCGACATCGCGCCTGTTTCAATGAATCCACATATTGTTCGATTGCGTATACACTTGAGACACAAAACTACACCAATTCGCTCTCACAAGTAATGTCAAATTCCTTTTTTTGCCACGAAACAATGTTTCCTTCATCACTCTTTTTAACTGTTATCTTAGACACATAGTTAATTTGTATTAAAACCGTAAAACCGCTTATGTATTTTAGAACGTTTAATTTTTATTAATCTTACTTAATCTGTGCTGCCAGCTTACTGAGCCGTATGTAGCAGGCCAACAGTTGACCTGCTGCAGGTCAAATATTGGCCTGCTGCAGGTCAGTGGGAAATGCTCATGGTACAAACACAAAACCTGTCAGGTTAACATGCTGTGTTGAACTGCCCTGCACTTGGCAAATATTTTTAAAGTTTATGGTAGGCCCCCTGTAATGTTTTTTGTGAGAATAAAGATTCTTTAAACCGAAACCGATAGTTCTAGTCTCCATCGCTGTATCTTGTCATTTTTAATTTTGGAATGTCTAAGTTTTTGATCAAACATAAATGCATTAGATCTTTGATCAGTTATCAATTTGAAATTACGACCTATCAAGAATTGTCTCCATTTTCTCAAACTTTCAACGATGGCAGCGGCTTCCTTTTCTATAGCGGGCTGGTTCTTTTCGCTATTTTTAGAGAGTTCGTGAAAAAAAAGCAACTGGTCTTCCTTCTTGAGACAAAGTCGCCGCCAAAGCGTAGTCGGATGCATCTGTCTCCACTGTAAGGGGTATTTTACTGTCTATGTTGATAGCGGCTTTTGCTATTTCTGTTTTAATTGATTTGAATGCATTTACAGCTTCGTCTGTCATAGGATAAGATTCATTAATAACAAGTGGATGTATGTTTGCGGAGAAATTCGCGATCCATTTGGCATAATGTGCAAACATACCCAAAGCTCTCTTCAGGGTGGCAGAGTCAGCAGGAACCGGCATTTCTAAGAGGGGTTGCAGCCGCTCTGGATCGGGTTTAATCATCCCACTGGAAATTTTATACCCTAGTAAATTAATTTCGGTTTTTGAAAATTCACTTTACCAATGTTAAGTGTCAAATTGTATCTAGTGGCTACCTCTTTGAATCTACGTAGTTTCTCATCATGGTCGGTGAATAACCCTCGCTTTGGGGGTTAGCGAACTACACGTCTAACCCTCGCTTTGGGGGTCAGCTAAACTGGGGTTTGATTGAAAGACTTCAATCTTTTCTCAAATAAGGTTTATTGTTTCACAGATATACGTCGTTGGTAGTTAGTAGTTTTGTTTTTAGTAGTTAGTAGTTGTCAAAATTAAATGTACTAGCAAGGGTCATTATGTCGCGGAGAATCATAACACCGCGATTCAGTAATGTGACGTATTTTCCTAACGCCATCTAGTAACGAGTCGATAAACAAATTTCGGACATTTTTATATTACGATCGCAAATTGATCAGGTATTGTCTCTGTGTGGCTCAACATTCCGCCCACCAAGGACATTTTGTGCAACATTATGTCCTTTTTAATGTAAAAATTGCTAATGGAACAGTTTTCCATTACCCTTACAATCTGCTTACATAGGTAAACATAACCTTAAACATAAACAATCTCTTATCTAAACTAAAAATCACCACCATCATCACTTAAACTATGAACAACAATTTTAGGTAATAGGCAAGACACACAGTTTTGACGTTGATCTTTTAAATATGGAACCATTACTGCGAAGTGTGACCACTCGTGTAAGATTGTCTAACCCCGGATGTTTTTCAACCACCCTGCCAAGAAGCCACCGACAAGAAGGTAAGTTGTCTTCTTTAATTAAAACTATATCCCCTACGTTTGGCTCAGGATTTTGTTTAGACCATTTATAACGATATAGCAGTGTGGTCAAGTATTCGTCGGACCAGCGACGCCAGAAATGTTGTGTCATCTGTTGTACTAATTGCGTAAGTGATGAATATTTATCCCAAATAAAATTATCATCTGTTGCTACATGTATCGTTATTTCTTCTATATTTGTTGATACAGCCTTGCGTTTGCGAAATAGAATGATTTTATCCTTCAGAAACCCAGGACCTTCTACCCACAACTTAAAATTTATAAATTCCGACGCATATAAACCCCGTGATGCGCAATCAGCAGGGTTGCTTTTCGACTGAACATGATCCCATTGTTGTGGATCACTGATGCACAAAATTTCAGAAACGCGATTTGCCACGAATGTCTTCCATTTGTTAGGATGACTGTTTAACCACGCTAATACGATCTCTGAATCGGTCCAATAGTATAAATTAGATTTTCTGATTCCCATCACTTCAGAGACTTCAGACAGCAGCTTTGCTTGGAGGACTGCTCCACACAACTCTAATCGAGGCACTGACACCGTTTTTATTGGTGCGACGTTAGTTTTTGCTGTGAGCAAAGTTACATAAACGCTGCCGTCAGTATCGACTACCCGTGCATAAACTACCGCAGCGTATGCTGATTTTGATGCGTCGCAAAATCCTTGCAAGTCGACCTGTTTGTCATCGGGTTTCATTTTCAACCATCGAGGTATTGAAAATTCCTGTAAACCTCTTAACTCCTGCCGGTAAGTAAACCATTCCTTTTTTATTTCATATGGAATTTCCTCATCCCAACCGATCCCAGAAACCCATAATTTTTGGATTAAAATTTTTGCTATTACGATCACAGGAGCGACCCATCCCAAAGGGTCAAATAATAATCCTTAAGTACTCTTTCAGCTGCCAGTGGATATTTGACTCCTTCATCATACGCTACTTGTTGCATCGATCGAACTGCTAAATAGGGCGCTGAAGAGGTACCAAAAGTAACAGTAAGTAATTTATAATCCTTAATTGAAGATTGTTTGTTGTCTCTCCACACGATGCGTTGAAAGTCTGTATGATGATCAGCCACGCGCACCATTCGGTACATTTTGATAATGTCCGAAACTAGACAAATGCGGTGAGTTCTCCAACGAATCAGTAAATGTCGCAGATCTGGTTGCAGCCCTGGACCAATCATTAGGTCATCATTGAGCGATATTCCATTTTTTCCCTTGCAGGAAGCATCAAAGACCACCCTAACCTTGGTTGTGTCTTTATCGTCCCGTATAACCGCATGATGAGGCAAGTACACAGCATTTTGGTTTTCTTCTTCTGCCTTAGTTATTGGTCTCATGTGACCAAGCTGCAGGTATTCGTTGATGACTTCCTCATATTTTGTTTTTAAATCTATGTTTTTGCTAAGTTTAGCTTCTAATGCGTAAAATCTATTAACTGCTACCTTTCTTGCATCGCCATATTTACATTTCGGGTCTTGATTTCTAAATGGTAAGTTAACTACGTAACGACCGTCATTGTCTCTTACAGTTGTAGCTTTAAATATTTCTTCGCATCTTATTTCATCTTCGGTAAGTATACGTTTCTTATTTTGTGGTTCCCTTTCTAATTCCCAGAATTTCTTCAGAACTTCATCATCACCAAGGTTAGCATGCATCACTGTTATATTCGATGTTCTCTGAGCAGCGGAAGCTACCGTCCCTGATAAAATCCATCCCAATGAGGTACACTGAGCTACAATGCTACCACCAGAATCTTTTTTTAACCCGTTCTGTAAGACCTGACTATAAATTTCTGCTCCTAACAACATATCCACTTTATCCGGTGTATTATATCTAGGATCCGCTAATTGTATATCGTTTGCTTGTGGCCAATCTAAATATACCGTTTCCCTACTAGGTAATAATGAGGTAATCGATTTGAGTACATATGCCTTGACTACAAGTTGAAACGATGGATCAACCCTAGATTGAATTTTAACCTCAACGACAGAATTTAGGAATAATTTGTTATTAGCATCTATACCAGTTATTAAACCTTTAGCTGGTTTTTTCTGTAACCCTAAACTCTGGACAGTATGTTCTGTCACAAAAGACGCTTGTGAGCCTTGGTCTAACAAGGCTCTGATTGTATACCTAGCCCCATTTTTCGATATAGCCCTCACTAACGCCGTGGCTAATAGAGCTTGTTTATTTGCTGTACCTTTCGAAAAACACGTTACTACCCTGTTTTCAGTTTCTACTCCAACCGTGTATGTTCTTTCGTCTGCAAAACATTATCGCTAGACGAATTTCCTTTCTCTCCCTTAGACTCCTGCTCACCTTTAGGGTGCAACAAAGAGTAATGTCTCCGCTTACATACTTGACAAGAGGCTGTACACTTACAAACCCTGGCAGAGTGGTTGTGCCCCAAACAATTGAAACATAAGTTGTGATCTTGCACAAACTTACGCCGAGTATCCACATCCTGGCTAACAAATTGCTTGCAATTTCTTATTTTATGCTCGTTCTTACAAAGCGGACAAGCTATAGCTGCATTGGTTGCTGTGTGAAAAGCCTTTGCCTTACTAACATTTACATTATTTTTACATGACTTCGTTTCTAGGAATTCAAATGCCCTATACCTGCTTGTTAAAAAGTCTTAACTGTTCAAATGTAGGCAGTTTATCTGAATCAGTATTGCTAGTTACCTTTAGTTCCCAATCCTTTCTACTGTCTGCATCTAGTTTCAACGTTATGATATGAATTATCAAAATATCCCATGAAGCTATATCAATATCTAAATTAGTAAGTGCATTTAGGCAGTCTGCTGTTGTATCCATTAATTCCTTTAAAGCACTAGCTGATTCTTGCACTATGTTCTTTTGACTAAGCAATGTTTTCAAAATACAATGAGACAAATATTTTTTATTGTTATACCTGGTCTCCAATTGAGTCCAGCATCGGTCATAATTTGACTCTGAAATTGGTATATGACGTAAGAGCTGCTCGGCTTCCCCAGTCAAATAACCTTTTAAATAATGTAACTTCTGAACATTATCAATAGTGCTATTTTTATGTATTGCCGATACAAACAAATCTCGGAAAGTCGGCCATTCAGTATACTTGCCCGAAAATGTCGGGATTGTGATTCTGGGCAACTTTACGTAGGTGCCCTTTCTTTCGAAAACATTATTTGGTGATGACCCCGCAAGCGGAGCAACATCACTACCCATAATGCCATTTAATACAGTTTTTAACTCGCATTTGAACTCTAAATATAATTCTTCAGTACTATAATAAACTTCGTTTACAGTGTACGGTACAGATTTCAATTCTTTAGGTTCAAAATCCTTCACCATTTGTGTATGTGTTAAACTAAATTGCGCCCACAAATCTTCAACAATTTCTAACCTGGTTTCTATATACTGCTTGGTAATCCTATCTTTTGGCGACTTTTTAAAATTACTTTTGGCTCTTAACAACCGAGTGTAGATATCATCCTGTACTTTAATATGTGATTGCAAAGTCATTTTTGAATTAAGTAACCTAAACGATTAACAAAAAAACAAAACAGTTAAAAATCGTTTGGGCGCATTATGTCCAATTCGCAAAATGTCCAGTGGGCTCAAAATGTCCAATTCTCACAACGTCCAATTCGCAAATTGTCCAATTCGCAAATTGTCCAAATCGCAAATTGTCCAATTAGCAAATGGTCCAGTTCGCAAACTGACCAATTCAAATTACAGTCGTTAATTAGGTATATAGACTATAGATATCCTTTTAAAGTACATTAATTCTCTTAAATCTCTTTCTTATACAGAGATTATTGTGCTGAACCGCATCGCAGTATGACAATTCAAGGCATTAAAAAAAAACTGGACAAGTGCTTGTCGGCTTTCGCATATTAAGGGTTCCGTATCAAATATTGGTATTTGTTATGTTGTAATTTTTTTAGTATTAGTAATCTCTTTAATTTTATTCCACAACGTTTTAGGATTATGTTTTGCTATATCCAATTAAAGTTTTTCATGCGCTGTTTTAAGAAGAAGGCAAAAAATCTGCAAAAATATTATTATTAGGTTAGTTACGAACTTTTTTACATAGTTTACCACGATTACGAATGCAACGCAATAGACCTGGAGTTATCCAAGGTTTAAGATTTCTTTCTTTTTTCGGAACTTTTACTATTTAAGTATAACACTATAATTATTTAAAAAAATAAAATTATTTATTTATTAGAGAAAATAAATAAAAATATTTTGTTAGATTATACATTACAGCAATGCATGTTAAAACAGAAAGTTTTATTTCACATATACCACAAGCTTTATACATATACAAAACTTCTTGGTAATTTAAAAGTAAAATAAAACAAAACTGCGTTTATTACAGAATCGACATATTTGACAAACGTTAATATCTTCGGATCTTCGGGTACCAATGATGTTATACGTGCCGTGTCTGTGTGGAGAGTAAACGTTGGCGTCTTTTTTTTTTGAGGGACATCTCGCCCGGCAGTCTCTGAGGCTGTCGTCTGCTCAACCGGAATTGGCAGTGTAGGCTTTAATTTATTAAAGCCTCCACCAGGACTTATTTTAAGTGACAACGCTAAGGGCACCCCCTGTGGGGTACGGGTCTCGGCTTAGGGCGTCACTGGGGGGGAGGGGGGGGCGAAGGGAAGGCTGGATCAAGTTTCCATTCATTGGGGGATTTACTGGCTCAGCGGCACGTGCTGGCTCGAGCAAGAGACGGGGAGGAGAACGTTGGCGTCCAGTCGCCCGACCCTTATATGTATAGAGCTCGCGAGGAGCGGTTGGCATCTTCTGAGAACCACATCTGTATATTTACTTGAACACCTAGAAGTGTCTAGTGTGGAAGAAACTCACAATGAACCGCGAGATTGAATTTATTGAAAATCAGGGAGGAAAGTTGACTTTGATTCACAATAATGGCCACCGGTATATTCTAAATTGGATAAATGCTAATAATAGTACACTGTGGCAGTGCATTAATCGTAAAATATGTTCTACCTCAATCACACTGCACCAAGAAAAAAAGGTGATTTTACGTGAATCGTGCCATGTTTGTGTAGCAAGCACAACTTCAAATGAAGTTTTAAAGGGAAAAGCAGATCTGGAAAAGGCATTATGTGATAATTTAGGTCCGTTACGGGAAATATTTAAAGAAAATAAATCATTGAAGAACGCTAGAACAAAGCAAACTGAAGATAATGATGAGGTACCTCAATTTCAATCAATAAAAGATACACTATACAGGGCCCGACGAAAATACTGATTTACTTAGTCATAGCGATACACGCACTGTCACTATCCCAGAGGCTTTGGCAAGAGACTTCCTAGTTTGTGAAGAAAACGAGTTCATTCTACGCTAATAATACATTTAGAGAGTGTCCCAAGCCATTTTATCAAATGTATGTTTTGCATATTGATTGTAATGCAGATAGCAAATCCACAAACGTCGTCCCTGTAATATTTGCACTCCTACCTAATAAAACAGAAAAGACTTATAGGCGATTATATTTACCCTCATAAAACAAAAACTTAACATCATAATAAAAATATTCAAATGCGATTACGAAATCGCTCAAATAAATGCGATTCCCATCAGTCTCAATCAGTGGATGTTATCATCATTTTAATGATGCTATTTGGAGATTAAAAAAAAAAAAGAAATTGATCAGTACTAGAGATGGATGAAATATTTCAAGAATGATCGCGATGATCCCCTAATACCTGCGAATCTGATTTCTGCTGCATGGCGATATATTTTAGATAAATATTCGACTTGCAAAGAAATGAGGCAGTTTCGTCAATATTTTGAGAAACAATGGGATCCGCAATTACCACCAATCATTCTCAGCTGTGCAAATCAAAGACATCATACAACGAATGCTCTGGAAGGGTGGCTCCGACGCATCAACGGACGTATTTTGAAAAATCCAAATTTGTATCACTTTCTTGATAAACTCCGGAAAGAAGCCAAATATTGTGATAAACGCCTTCAGGATTCTATAATCAAAACGGTAGAAACAAAAGAAGATTAAAAGACATCACATTTGATAAAAAGTACAAAAAATAAAAAAAATAATTGATCGAACTGCAAAATGGTAAACTTAGTCTTAAAAGCTTTTTCACAAAGATCATATTTCTTCATCTTACATTGTTTAAGCGTTGATGTTAAAATATATCATTATTTCTAGATAGGTACTAGGTACCCATAATTATGTTGATTCCATTTAAAAAAATACTTATGACAGAAATTACTACATTACGTGATATTTTTGTTCTTAATTAATAGCTATATTATGATTAGACCCAAATACTGAATACATAATTGTAATTTTTTCTAATAAAAGAGTTGATCATAAATTATATGCATTTTTACTTCGAGCTGAATCTCACCCAATCACACGTGGGGTCATGTCAAAAACCCTCTCGTAATCAAGGACGCCCCCTAATTGCGAACTGGACCAATCGCGAATTGGACTAAGTGCGAACTGGACCAATTGCGAACTGGACCAATTGCGAACTGGACCATTTGCGAACTGGACCAACCAAGCATTGGACAGTTGGACATTTTGCGAATTGGACATAATGCGCCCAAACGTTAAAAATGTACAAGTCCAAAAGTTATTGAGAATTTTACAAGTCGATGTTTGTAAACAAAGAGTTTTTATGTTCAAAGTTTTTGACACTTTATAATCTACTAAAAATCGAGCATAGTTTCCCCGTCTGAACACAATTGTCTTAAAATCTAGCTAAGTCTAAACATGCACAATTGAATTTATTCTAAGTTCAAATTTAACTATTCGAAAGTTAAAGTTTAAATCTTCTAGGCAATAAAGCTCACTTTGGCTTAACACAAGAAATCACAAAAGTACTCACAATTTTCGGCACTATCACTCACTTCCTTACGACCTTAGTCGTCTGCAGCTTGCTTGCTGCTGATTTGCACTCCTTCCTCCGTACCTCCCGCAACTGGATCCGATGTTGCTATCTCCCTCTCTCACCATCCAAGACCACTCAGCAGGAGCGTATGGGGTTGATGATTCTCCGTTCTATTGGGAGAACACACCTGATTTTGCTGGAACTGCCCTTACCACATCCGGCTCGAAGGACCATGAATAACCCTCGCTTTGGGGGTTAGCGAACTACACGTCTAACCCTCGCTTTGGGGGTCAGCTAAACTGGGGTTTGATTGAAAGACTTCAATCTTTTCTCAAATAAGGTTTATTGTTTCACAGATATACGTCGTTGGTAGTTAGTAGTTTTGTTTTTAGTAGTTGTCAAAATCAAATGTACTAGCGAGGGTCATTATGTCGCGGAGCATCATAACACCGCGATTCAGTAATGTGACGTATTTTCCTAACGCCATCTAGTAACGAGTCGATAAACAAATTTCGGACATTTTTATATTACGATCGCAAATTGATCAGGTATTGTCTCTGTGTGGCTCAACAGTCGGCTTGATCTATGCCACAAGCAGTTATATCATCCAAATATATGTAAATACCTTTATGTTTCTCATTTTCTATGATGCTTTTGATAGCTCGTTGGAATGCTGCCACTCCATTCGTGACTCCAAATGGAATGCGCCTAAATTGATATAGGTTTCCACATGCTTCAAAAGCTGTGTATTGTTTATCATCCTCTTTGATTGCGAATTGATGATAGGCGCTTTTCAAATCAATTTTGCTAAATACCGACTTAGCAACATTTTTCACAATATCGTCGATTAAAGGGAGTGGAAAGGCGTCTAACAGCGTAAATCTATTAATAGTCTGAGAATAATCAATCACCATTCTTTTTCTATGATGTTCACTTGATGTAACAAGAACTTGGGCTCTCCATGGTGAATGACTCGGCTCAATAACGCCGTCCGACAAAAGCTTTTGTATTTCATCTTCAATAAAATGTGAATCAGCCTCGGAGTATCTCCTCGATTTGATTGCAATAGGCTTATCAAAGGGCAACAAATTATTAAATAGACTCACAGGTTCAACATTAGCCTTTAAAAACGGCTTCTGTCCTCCAAAATTAATTTCTAGACCCTCAAGTTTTCTAAGTACGTCGTGGCCTAGTATCACATCTGAGCAGAGACCATCCATGATCAATAAATTCTTGTCAGCATTTTCGGTGCGTTATATTTTCATCGCCATGTCGTTTAATATCCTGTTTTTCGAATTGGGTTTATTTGTGGTGGTGTATTCTTATTTTTTCCTGGACATTTTGTTTGGTATATTAATTACAGAATAAAATAAAACGATCGGCGTGAAAAAAATTTCCGTCAGTCAATTTGACAGCAAGGCCACAGATTATTATTATTATAATGCTATTGGGCGCCAGTTTTCTAGTTCTTTAGTGTTTTCATTTTTGGGTATCAATATTACTTGTCATGCCATAGTGATATTACTTTCAATATTTTCTGAATCTACTTGGAGTTGTGAACGTACTTCTTCTTTTAACTGATCTATTTCTACTTGGGAAAGGAGTTTATTTTTATTATAATTTTCTTTGATCAGAAATTCTTTGTTCTGTAACTTCTGGGTATTGGCGTGTAAAAAGTTCATGCAGTTGTTTTCGGTTAGTGGTCATGTCAGACTCTAATTTAGTAATATATAGGTAAGTTCGCATGATAAATAGGTTAACTTCTTTGCTCCATTTCATGCGAACTCTTGCTTTGCCAGCCTTAGTGGACGCGGGTAAGAAGGTAAGATACTGTAAGAACCCTAGCCCTCTTGTGGCTATGGGGCTCTTTCCTCAAGAAACACGTCGACGTTAACGGGGCGTCGCGTAGCACTCCAACTCGTTGGCACGGTGCGAGAGGACTGTGTGGGTGGGATCTATCTACGGGGCGCTTGATTAATAGAACTGAGGGCGACTACAATTAACTATATTCATCAGAATATTTTAGAACACCATTTTAGCCCACACGTTCGGGCTTGCGGATCCCCTCTCTCTCTCTGACACAAACGTCAACTCGTCAAGCCTAAAATATTTTCTAATTTAATTTCAAACGGCTTTTCAAGAGTTTCTAGAAACTTCCAACCTGCCAGTCGGCAACATAAGGTTGTCACAATACCTCCCGCGCAACATTCAAGGTCGGAGTGGATGGGATTATATTTAAACTAGTAATGGGAGGTGATGATGGTATGGGAGATGACGATGGTATGGATGTTGATGATGGCCTAGAAGGTGTGTATGATACAGTGCTTGGGCCGTACGGTTCTACAGGGGTGTTTGTCCTGTCCGTCAGTCTGTCACCATCGTCAATTATTTCGGCTGTAATATTTTTGTCAGGGAGAACCCGCCTGCTGTCCCCCACTGCCGCTGGGTCGTATGCTGTGACACCCAGCATCATCCCCAGGTGCGCCCCGACGATTGCCCTGGTAGCGGTCCTATACGTACTTTTTTTTATCTATTCTCCATTTTTAATGGGTTTCAGAGCCACGTTAGCCACGCCAGTAGTTTCTCATTCGTGTGATCAGGACGTGTGGTTGTTTAGGGGGCTTATTATTATTTCGTTTATTCATCTTTCTTACTTATTAACTACATTTTTAAATATTTCTTAAAAAATAATACTTATATAAAAAAACCTTTAAAAATATAGTAGCCCACCGGTATCGGGAACAGGGTTCAAGCTATCGGCGGTCAGGGCTCCAGAGAGTGAAACCGCCTGAAAGTGCGAGCCGTGTCCAGAAGTACTGCTTTCTGAATCAAGCCCTTGATCCAGCCGCCTAACGAGAGCCTCCTGAGGTGTTGGTCGAGGCTCGTGGCTATTTAGCCGTTGGCTGACAGGACTATCGGTACAATAATCGCTGAGTCCACATCCCACATGTCGACAACCTCGCGAGCCAAGTCAATGTACTTGATTTGTTTATCTTTCTCGGCTTTCACGAGGTTCTCGTCATGTGGCACGATAATGACAACAATCATTGCACGCCTCTCGATTCGGTCCACCATCACTATATCAGGCTTATTGGCTACAATAGTCCTGTCAGTGATGATGAACCGATCCCAGTACAATGAGATATGACCATTATCGAGAACTGGGTCGGGCGAATATCTGTAGTACGGCACTTTCGATTCCACAAGGGAGTATTTCAGAGCAAGTTGCTGATGGATAATCCTGGCTACAAGGTTGTGCCTATGCAATTACTCACCAGAGACAATTGAAGAAATGCCATTTGAAGATATAGATACACTTGAAATAAATATAATTATAAATAGAACGCATAACTGGCAAGCCGCAGGAATAGATGGTATACATAATTTCTGGATAAAAAGACTACACGCACTACATAGAACATTAGCGGAACAAATCAATAACAATTTAAAAGGTAATCAAATCTGCCAGAATTTCTCACTAATGGAATCACATACATGATCCCAAAATCTAGCAGTACCCAGGATACCTCACAATATAGACCAATAATTTGTCTCCCAACTATGTACAAAATCATCACGTCTTGCATTACTAATAAAATGAACACACTGAAAAGTATAATATTTTAACTGAAGAACAGAAAGGTTGTAGACGAAGGCATATGGGTTGGAAGGAACAATTAATTATTGATTCAACCCTTTTAAAACACGTTCAGAGAGCAAGAAAAAAACTTATATACAGCATACATCGACTACAAAAAAAGCTTTTGACAGTGTACCCCATTCATGGTTAATTGAAGTGCATTAAATCAACCCATTACTAATAAATTTTCTTAAAAACACCATGGTATCCTGGAAAACTACACTTAAACTACAAACACCAACCACAAACTTAACCATAGACGGAATAGAAATTAAAAAGGGTATATGTCAAGGGGACACGCTAAGCCCGCTATGGTTTTGTCTGGCCCTAAATCCACTCTCTTGCGCATTAACTGAATCTAGACTAGGTTTTGACATCAAGAACAATAGATCTCTATTACATCACATAACACATTTACTTTATATGGATGATTTAAAATTATACGCTAACAGAAATAAAGATTTACATGGTTTATTAGACATAACGACAGCATTTTCTTTAAATCTATAAATACGTATGCTATACCTATACAAACTTACTCTTTCGGAGTCATAAAATGGTCCAAAACAGAATTACATGCACTCGAAACTAACACTAGGACAATTCTTACACAGATACCACCCTAAATCAGCAATCGAAAGAATAATTTTGTCCAGAAAAGAAGGGGGCAGAGGATTAATTGAAATATCACATTTGCACAAAAGACAAATCATAAACCTTAAACAATTTTTATTAGGAAGAAAAATACCAGTAAATTACACAAAACGATCGTAGATATAGATAAAAAATATACACCGCTAGACCTTAGCGAAGATAATATTGAAACAATAGATAAAGCAAGACATATAGAAGAGATAAATAGAAAATGGAGACAGAAAGAACTACACGGCAGACATCCTAATGATTTATACCAAACACACATAGATAAAGAAGCTTCCAACAAATGGCTTGAATTAAATGGACTGTTCCCAGAAACAGAAGGATTTATGCTAGCCATTCAAGACCAAGTCATTAACACTAAAAATTATAGAAAGTATATAATAAAAGATAGTACAGTAAGAACTGATTTATGCAGAAAATGTCACAGCAAACCTGAAACAATACAGCATATTAAAGGAGCTTGTATGGCACTGACACAGAACGACTATACTCATAGACATAATCAACTTGCTAAAATCATACACCAAAAACTCGCAACTGAATTTAAATACACGCAGGATAATATAACTCACCATACACACCATATTATAAAGATTCACCAAAAGCAGTTTTAGAAAATGAATCTTACAAAATGTATTATGATCGCACTATAATTACAGATCACGCTACTTGTAGGCGACGCCGAGCCCGCCTGGAATATGTGTGTATGTGTGTGTGAAACGTGTGAACAATGACAATGAACAAGTGATTACGTGGTAATGTGATTAGGGTAATGAACTAAGTATGGACATTTAAATAGATCTTTAGTTGCACTATCAGAATTATGTATAGTTTATAGTGCATAGGAAGTAACGCCGCGTGCTCCGGGCCGCCGCACACGGCACGCCCTGGCGGGACGCGGCGACTATTATATAAAGACAAAGGATAATTCGTGTAGGGTAGAATACGTTAGAATTATATAAATAGGTACGAGTATGTCTCACGAATTGTATAATGATAAACAGTAAATAGCAAAATAGATTCATAATGATGTATGAACGATACTTATTCGTTGTGAATCTCCACGTGGTGAATTAAGAATAGTCAGGGCGCCGTCCGCGCAAGTAAAGCAAAGAGCAAAGAAACAGACGCCGATCGTACAAGGCGAACTATGTCCAATAGTATTTAATGGTAGGAATATCGAAGACGATCGGCTATGTATTCACCTATAGTATTACATGAAATGTATGTCCTACTTTGCATGTTTGAATAGGTCACATAGTGGCTTGAATGAGGACTAAGCCCTATGTTGACTTAGATGTAAGACAGATGCTAGGAATACTATAGGATGAATTGCATGTTAGTTAGGTCAGGTACTCTGTATCGTAATTCATAACCTGTATGCTAGTTAGGTCTCATAGTAGTTAGAATTAGGACTAAACTCTATGTTGGCTTACCTATAGAACAGTTTGTTATCAGATATGTCGTACGAATCACACAATAAGAATTAAGAGACAAACCGCCGATCGCGTAAGTAATAATAATAGTAGTAAGCCCCGTGGTATTATTCGTACGACATAAGCTGTATGTATTAGGAAACAGATAGAAATAGATTTCCCACATAGATGCATGTTAATTTAACGTAGATTAGGAAATTACATTAGCTTTGTTTACATTAGCTAGGATAACGAATTGTATAGCATCATAGGTAGAATTATAAATCTAATTTAGTTTGTAAAAATGCCACGCTGTTTCACATTTGACAGCCAGATGTGAAACTTTCTAACATAAGCTGGCCGTTGACCAATCAGCGGCCGGGTGCGAGCGTGATGCCGCAGACCGTAGCGGGGCGCGCTTGCACTCGATAAAAGAGGGCTGGATGGCCGGTTTCAGTCTTTTCGGCCTCCAGCTCTCCTACAAGCAACATCTCCGGGATTAACAGGGAAATACAATCAAGACACCCGAGAACTACAGTTGTTTTATTGTCACAAGCGACAAACCATTTCATCGTTACCTACGAACGTCGCCTTTATAACCAAGCAAGCGACAATCAACAATATAATCTATAATACAGTCCACAACACTATTTATAACAATAGACCCGATATTACATTTGTAGATAAAGAAAACAAACATACGTACATAATTAGATATAGCAGTCCCAAACACTAACAATGTACAAAAAACCATCACAGAAAAATTAGGAAGTACACAGAGTTACAAGAGTAAATCACGAGAGTTTGGAAAATGAATAGAGTAACAATAGTTCCAATAGTAGTATCAACAACTGGTGTTATTCCGAAACAATTATTTAATAGTTTTAATGCACTCAATCTATCCAAATACACATACCTAACACTACAATAAGCTGCCATATTAAACACTTGCCGAATAGTTAGAAAATTTTTACAACTAGATTTAGATAACAAAGTTACTGCAGTACAAAGCAATTTACCATCTGCAAAAAAAAAAAAAAACTAGGATCTCACCTTGGTTCACATCCGTGAGATTTTAGCAAATACCAGGTTTTAACCTGAGAAAAACGAAGTTTAAAAACAATAATAATAATTGCTTGGCTGTCAACGTGAATGACAGAAATAATTTCTCTCCGAATGTTTTATCGAATAAAATATTAAAATTGAGCTAAAATCAAAGACTACAATAATAAATGTATATAAAATGAAACCAATAGTTAAATGGAAGTTCAAATAGTTCAACAAAATGATCACGGAAAATACACAAATAAAAAATTTTAGAAAACGGAACATGGAAAATTTTTGACAGCATAATCATTGGACGAGAAATAAGTATGTTGACGAGAGCCGCTGCTCGAAATGCACGCCCAACACCTCCGGCCTCGTCGCTCAGCTCCGCCTCGCCACCGCCGGTATCTAGCCCCTCCGTGAGTGCTGTAACACCGGCTGTGGCAGTTGCGTCGAGCTCGAGTGACGAGTACTACTCGTCGCTGACGACACCACCACCTGCGCGTCGACGGAGAGGACGCCGGCCGCAGAGCAGCTTAGGACCTCGAGGCCCACCGGCCTCTGATACACCGGCCCAGCTCCCGGCGGAAGTGTGCAGCGCATGCGATGGACGCAATCCATCAATGAAAACGTCATGCGCTCATACTATGGGGCTACAGAGGGAGGTAACATCCTGACCGCGTACCGTGTTCGGTTGCTTTCTTTGTTCCAGGTGCTTGAGCCAGCCGTCAACGTTTCGGCCCAACGACTTTCGGATCAGGTGCGGGTCATCCAGCGTAATCATATGTTGGATGATACTGTACTTGATCGCCTCCGATCTGAAATGGGTAGCCATGTCAATGCCCCTCCGTCGCAGACTGTGGTACCAGTGGTGGTACCCATCGTCGAACCATATTCCCAGCCACGCTGACGAGGAGTTTAATGACATGGTTACAAACGTAAGTACCCAGTACAATGATGAATTGAGGAGTGCTTAATGGAGTGTGCTATTCGGGTATATCGCAACATGCCGCTCGAACTTAGGCCACGCTTACCACGTTTGCCCATGCATAACAAGAATAGGGCGCTGGTGGCTGCTCTGGATTCGCAGTTGTCAAGTTATTTTGATGACTGCGAAGATCTCACTAATACACACTCGATACTGTACTGCACGGCTGTAGCGGAATGTCGTGTAGCTCACGTCAAATTTCCTAATGACAGAGCTACACGATGAAGCTAGCCGTGCCGGCTTGGCAGTGCAGGATCCAGCGTCGTATTGGTGGGGCCAGAGCACTCATAGGCAAACTAATCAAGACCATAGACAGAAGAAGATATCTGTACAACCCGCTGCTGACAATAGAAGTGCTGGACAAGTTAAACCCGCACATAAGGTCAAGATGATGTGACTACACGTACGACCACGAAGGCACGGTGGACCCCGAGATTGTCGTCATGTCCCGCTTCCTGATGAGAGAAGCGGATAGGGTGCACTATACGTATGCCCCAACTACGTGCGCCTCCAGTATGAAGAGAGAGGCGAGACCTGCTGTGAATTTCAAGAAGAAAGCGACAGTATATGCCACCGAAGAAGGATCGGAGGAACGGAAGGACCTGTGCCCCAAGTTCAATCAAGACCATTTGCTGACAGCGTGCCCCAAGTATAAGGCACTTTCGGTGGATCAGAGATGGCGTTTGGTTCGCGAGAAGGGAATATGCTTCAAGTGTGCTCAGAGAAGACATCGGCGCATAGTATGCAAGGCAAAGCCGTGCGACATCGACGAGTGTGGTCGCCCTCACCATTCGTCCTTGCACACAGAAGAGAGGAAGCCCGAAGCCGCGAAGACCGCAGACACACCAAAAGAAGAAGCAGTACTTTCGGTAGCGACAAGACCTGCTACTGGGCCGAAGACAGTGCTGCTGAAGATGTGCCCTATCGTCGTGTCTGGGCCACGGGGGGAGGCGAAGACCTACGCGCTGCTGGACGAGGGAGCTACAATCACACTGATTGACAAGGAGCTCGCAGCAAGCATTGGGGCAGAAGGACCGTCGCAACCACTTTTTTTAACAGACTTGGCAGTCTGCAATTGAAGGCTTATTATTGAATTTGGACGTGTCTGAATACGAGGAAGAAGATGAAGAAGATTCAGAAAACCTGGAAGTAGAGCAGGATCGTATTGTTGAAGAATTGGTACCTCGTGACGCAGCTGAAGAGGATTGGGATTCTTCCGATGATGAGCCTCTTGTAGAAGTTGCTCGTTCTTCCAATCGTTTGTCTACCAATCGTCCTCTAGAGATGGGATCGTACAGAAGATTTTAATAACTCGAGCATGGATGAAGAGCTCCCTCTGGAATGTGACTCCGAGCTCCGAGCTCCGAGCTCCCCAAGATTATTTTTACAGGTATATCAAACCCAATTTGTTTGAAATAATGTCCGATTGCACCAATATTTCCAGCGTGGCTTGAACTGGAAACTCCCTAAATGCGACTCCAGCAGAGCTTAAAACGTTCTTTGGGTGCTCTATGGCAATGAGCGTCCTAGGTCTTCCACGGTTCAGGATGTTTTGGTCTGCAGAAACTAGAGTGAACCTAATTGCTCAAAATATTACTCGCAATAGGTATTTCAAACTGAGATCGAATATAAAGGTTGTTAAAGATCACTTAATTACTGACGCTGAGAAAGAAGTTGATAGATTCTGGAAAATACGGCCTATTGTATCTGGGATAGAACAAGGGTGTAGAGAGAATCAAAGAGAGAAATGTGTGGCAATCGACGAACAAATGATGCCGTTTACTGGTTAATGCAAACTCAAGCAAGTAGTAAAACGAAAAACTAATCCTGAAGGTATCAAAATTTTTTTGATGGCTAATCCTAACAGCCTTCCTCTTGATCTCTACCTATATCAAGCTAAACGTTCTTCGATCGAATCAGCTATGTATCCAACGTCTGAAAAACTTGACTTAGGTGGTCGCGTTGTATTGAAACTGGCTGACACATTGCCACAAAAAACTTCAATTTATATTGATAGATATTTCACTTCTATTGTGATGCTGGAAACGCTAACAGAAAGGAAACTACACGGAACGTGCACGTTAATGAAAAACCGTGTACCAGAGTATCGACGCCCCAACCAACAAAATAGAAGACCAAAGACTTTACTCAAGAGTGACAGATCGTTGCAGGCAAGTGGGCGAGGTAGCTACGATTGTGTAGTACGGCAAGATAAAAAAACTCGCAGTCATCAAGTGGTTAGATAGTAAGCCGATCCACTTGGCATCAACTGAGGACGCTATTCAATCTTTGGGGACATGCCGGCGGTGGTCCAAAAAAGACCAGCGGTACCTTGATGTCCCACAGCCTGTCGCTGTAAAAAAATATAACTCTCACATGGGAGGAATCGACCTTTTGGACAGAGTGATCGGAAAATACGCCATGCGTGGAAGAACTGGCAAGTGGACAGTAAGAGCGATCTTTCACTTCTTCGATTTTGCTGCGGCTGCAGCCTGGATCACAGCCTGGATTTGAATATCGGAATGTAGCCGTTAAACGTGGGTTGCCAAGAAAAAATATAATGCAATACCTAAATTTTAAGATGGACCTAGCAAACAAAACATTTGATTTTCGGCGGCGAAACACCGGTAGTGCTGCAATGTTCTAGCCCCAGCACTGATCGTCTTACTCGAAACAGCTTTGTCCAAAGTCCCAGACCTGTACTGCCTGTAACACAAGATGATCCGCCTTCGACATCATCACAAAGAAAACACAGACTTGTGGTGCCTATTCCCCACATTGCCAAGAGGCTAAAAGAAGCGCAACACCTGCCCATGTGCGTTAAAAATGATAAAAAAAAATCGTTCGAAATGCCGGTTGAGTGGCTGCAACAATCTCACATTCATTAAATGTTCAACATGTGAATTTTTTTTATGTTTGAATGTCAACCGAAACTGTTTTTACGATTTTCATACTAATAAAAATTGTAGTAAAGTATAACATGATTTAGTTTCATTAACACCCGTAGTATCACCTATGATAACCCCCATTTCAGACTTCTGGGGAAGCTAAAATTTTTTTTTTCAAATATTTTTGGTAAAAACGCCTATTTTTATGCACCCATACCAAAAACCTAACCATGAAAAACCTGAAAATGGATCTGACAAAATTTGATAGTCTGGGTCTCAGGAGGATATATAAAATTGTCCTTACTGACTGATATATCAACGCACAGCCTAAACCGCTGGTCCTAGAGACATGGAGCGTGTGTTTTTCGTAAAGAGTAGGTATCCACTAAGAAAGGGTTTTTCGAAATTCAACCCTTAAGGGGGTGAAAAAGGGGTTGAAAGTTTATAACGGGGGAAGTACTAATTGTGGCAGAAGCTAGTTCTCCATATAAAATTTTAAATTAGGAACCTGGTAATCAGTGATTTAACTAATCACACGGTTAACTATTTTATAAATAAGGCCATAGATTTAAATACGCTCACAAATCCAGAAACACGGTATTTTTAATGCCTCGCGTACACGACCGCTCTCAAATATAGCCGACCGCGTGGCGAGTTCGCTTCGGTCTAGTCGAGCCAAGTTGCGGCATCAAACAACTCGCGTTCTGCCCTGTTCTTACTATGTATAGTTTCATAGTATGATAGTATTGGATGGACAGAGTTTTTGTTACATGCTACAGCATGATCCAATAAAGCCGTATTCCTGGTTTAACATACGTAATATAAAAAAATGTAACTAATAAAAACCAAAAGTTATAGATTTATTATTTTTATAAAATATGCGTTATTTAGCAAATTTTCATAAGTTGACAACACTCCACCGGCCGGCGAATTTTTTTATTTTTACCTATTCTTATTTCTAAGGATACCGCCCTGCACGGCTAGTACAGGGCCTGAGCGAGACGGTCTTTTTGATCAAAAAGACCGTCTCGCTCAGGCGGCTTCTTTGACACGAAACTGTAGGTGAACTTTGTCGAGCGCTCAGTGTTGCCTTTGATAAGTTTTTCTTTTTTTTTAAATTAATTATTTTCGTTGGGATAAAACAATAATCTCGTATCCATTAAATGATTACATAGATGTGTACGCAGTACGATCCAAATAATACCCTTCAGGATCGGACAGGGTTTTTGTTAAATGCTGTATAATTCAATGAATGAACAAATTAAAAACCGAATTTTCCTAGTAAAACTTTGTCCACTATCCACTGAGCGTCATTCGGCACATCACAACACTTGCATGTATTAGCGCCAATATCATTGTTTCCCGCGCTTCCCGGGCGGCTTCTGAAGCTGGAAGCCAGTCGACGTGTCGGTTTGCGCGATCCCGAAGCTCGTGTTCAGAGATGTGTTTAGACTAGGCTGTGACTGCGGCTGCCATGTTGGACCTGAAATTTATAACAGATTTTTAATAATACGAGCACATTGTTTGCAATGAGCGACTGTTGATTACGATGACGACTAACAGAGAGATATAGAAGAAGAATATATGTTACGCCGAGCCCAAATTAGGGACAGGGGTAAGAGAATGATAATAATGATATGTGCAGATTTTTTTGGTTATCAGATGGCACACGAATCATCGAAGTTGCTACGATTCGGAGAGGGCGGGGAGTCTATGTTCAGCAGTCAGTCACTCAGCTAGAGTGATGACCTGTTTAAGTTTAACTTCGACCTCATCATCGCTTACCATCACGGGAGATAGTGCCTGAACGCGAGCCTATCAATAGTACAAAAAAGTGTTTTAGAAAATGAATTTCCCATCATGGACCCCACGTTCAACAATCGTGCTTGCGACCACGAGAAAAATCTGTTTTATTATTATTACTTGTTTTACCTACTATATATATTTTAATTATACACCGACAGTTCAGTGTGGCTGTAGGCTTACATCAAGGGTCGGCTTTAAGTCCTTACCTCTTCCTGTTGATTATGGACGCTCTTACGTCGGAAATACAGGAAGAGCCACCCTGGTGCATGCTGTTTGCCGACGACATTATTCTGGTCGGTGAAGATGGACCTGAGATCCAGAGCAGATTGGAGAAATGGCAACAGAAGCTGGAGAAAGTTGGCTTGAAAATCAGCAGAACCAAAACTGAATACATGTTCTGCGATTTCGGCGGTCTCTCCAGTGCTGAAGCTGTAGTGCTAGATGGCGCGCTTCTCCCAGTCGGCTCCGATTTTCGGTATCTCGGTTCACTCGTGCAAAGCGATAAGATTAGGGGAAGGCCAAAGAAACGATGGTTGGACTGTGTGAAAGAGGATATGGGTAAAAGGGGGTGACTACAGAGATGACGACTAATAGAGGAGTATGGAAGAAAAAGACATGTTGCGCCGACCCCAAATAAATTGGGATAAGGGTAGGAGAATAGTATATATTTTAATTATAATATTATTATTTCGTTTATTCACTTTACTTTACACATAAATTATAATTTTAAATATTTTTAGCTAACTATATTAAAAAAAAAAAAACATCTTAAATTATAAAAAATAGTAGGTCCAAGCTACCGGTGGTTAGAGCTCCTCACGATGCGAGCCGTATTGAGGAGTACTGCCTTCTGTATCAGGCCGTTGGCGGTAACGACTATCGGCACAATGACAGCCGAGTCCAAATTCCACATATCGACAACCTCGTGTGCTAAGTCAAGATATTTGATTTATTTCTCTTTCTCAACTTTCACGAGGTTCTCGTCATGCGGAATGGTGACATCAATAATCATTGTGCAGCGCGCTAATCAGTCTATCACCACTATATCCGGCTTATTGGCAACAATAGTCTTGTCAGTGATGATAGATGGATCCCAGTACAACGTGACATGGTAATTTTCGAGAACTGAGTCGCACCACAAGTTTGTATTTTAAAGCAAGTTGCTGGTGAATAATCCTGGCCACTTAGTTGTGCCTGTGCAAATACTTGCTGTTAGCAAGACGAGAATGGTGGGGGTTGGTGGTAGAAGAATGAACATTAAGGGTTATATGTATTTTTCAATGCTAAATCATATTAAAAATAAAAAAAATTGCCAAAAAAAAAACATTTAGGGGTGGGCATCCTTTTCATTTAGGGGTATGAAAAATAGATGTTGGTTGATTCTCAGACCTACCCGATATTCACATAATATTTCATATAAATCGGTCCAGCCATTTCGGAGGAGTTTGGTAACAAACACCGCGACACGAGAATTTTATATCTTTATATAGGGTGACTGGTAATTAGTGACCGATACTTAAACACGTGATTGTACTTATAGAGGTATGCGGAACAGGGTGTAAAGTCCCACAACCTCCATTAAGAAGGGAGGATCCTCCGACCAGACGGGTGTTGTGTCTGGTCCGGACAACTGCCCGATAGTTGATTTCGGGCTGTTGTATATGTTCAAATCGTGCGGAGAACTCTGCTTGCGCGATGTAGGAATTTGTTCTAGTTCGTATGTAGCGTCATAGATGTCGCTACATTACTCCCCTCCAGAGATCGGAGATCGATTGTTCTCTTCTCGATGAGTCGTTCATACGTGATGCTTGCCGGGCCAGTGGAAGGCTGGTTCCAGTGAGTCGGAACCGGAAGAGGCGCACAGTTCACAGCGAGTCGGAACTGTCTGCGGTGATGACATCCCAGTGAGTCGGGACGATGTTGCAGGCTCCAGTGAGTCGGAGCACTGCTGCGGGCTCCAGTGAGTCGGAGCGGTGCGTCGTTTCGTTGTCGGCGTTATCGTTGTCGGCGTATCGTTGTCGGCGTTATCGTTGTCGGCGTTATCGTTGTACTGGCTGGCTGTATGACTCGTTGCTGAAGAGCTTGGAGGAAGTGATGATGATGACGTCACGCTGGAGTAGCTGCACGAAGGCTGCGCTGACGAGGTGATGACGTCATGAAGAAGGCTGCGCTCACGTTCATAGTCGAGGGTCACCATTATAGAGGTATGCGGAACAGAGTGTAAAGTCCCACAACCTCCATTGAAAAGGGAGGATCCTCCGACCAGACGGGTGTTGTGTCTGGTCCGGGCAACTGCCCGATAGTTGATTTCGGCTGTTGTATATGTTCAAATCGCGCGGAGAACTCTGCTTGCGCGATGTAGGAATTTTGCTGTTCTGGTTCGTATGTAGCGTCATAGATGTAGCTACATACTCATGATTATAAACAGCTTTCCCAAAAAAACTTTTTTTTTAATACTTATTCACTTTTATCACAATAACAGATTGAAATCCGCGCGCGCGCGAGGGCGCGTCCGCTGGAATCAGCTGATAGACGCGGTCTCGTATCGTACAGAGCACGGCTTGCAAGCCCGCTTGGCCGGGCACCACATGCCGATTTCGGTGTACCTAAGCAGTTTAGGTACCTACATGTTTCGGTTGTTGCTAAATAAAGAAATTATTATAAAAGACAGCGTGTTTGACTAATACTTTTACGATGCAACGTATGTCCGCATTACTACAAAATATCTAGGAACGCGCGCGCGGTAACATTAAAAATAGGCACGATCTATCAGCTGATAATCTGACCTCGGGAAAGGGCAAATGTACTAGTAG
This sequence comes from Polia nebulosa, assembly GCA_951329385.1. NCBI lineage: Eukaryota > Metazoa > Arthropoda > Insecta > Lepidoptera > Noctuidae > Polia > Polia nebulosa. The sequence continues at coordinate 57,211,628 of OX589587.1, forward strand.
TGGCGTCTCACGCGCCCCCGTTCCCCGCACCGCTCCTTATGCCTCAGTGCTAACAGCTGATCGCGGTGGTCACTGCCCTCACGCCCGCGCGAATTTCAAACTGTTGTTATTGTGAAAAAAGTGAATATGTATAATAAAAGAAGTTTCTTTGAGAAAGTTGTTTGTAATCATGAGTACAATCACGTGTTTATCTCTGTGTATCGGTCACTAATTACCAGTCACCCTATACATATTTCTTCTGTGCATGTGTATGTCACTGAACTCCTCCTTAACGGTTGGACCGATTTAATGAAATTTTGTGTGTGTCTTCAGGTGGATTCGAGAATGGTTTAGATTTACAATTCAATCCAATTAAAATTGTTTATATAATTATTTAGAAAATATTGTTGTTTGTTTTGGAATGTTTTACATTGGATCCGGCAGACGGCGCTACGATCGCAGTATCGAATATTTAACAATATTCTATCTTAATTTCAGTTTGTCCTGACAGTTGGTGCTGCGATCAAATTTAGGAAAATATTTTGTAACTTCGTGTTATTATTGTGTTACAAAAAGTGTGCCTAAAAACTATACATTTTGCAAAGGAGATTGTTCTGCATCCATATATCTTTCGCCCTAGATCCAACAGCGAAGGAAATTTACTTTGCGTGTTCTAAATTACGAGTATATGCCCATGAAGACAAAGTTTAATGACGGACACCTTGTAAAAAGCATTTATGATGTTCGGGGGATGTCTCGTACATCCCCCGAACATCATCATCGGGCCGCGTATCGAGTGCCGCATGTAACGACATGCGAGGATAAAAGGAGTGTATAATCAAAGATGAGTGGTTTTATTTTTTATTATTATAAGTGTCACTCACATAAGGGAGTGAAAAATGCGGTACTTCTCAGGCCACACATATAAAGTGTGCCTTGAGGAATTCATCGACGAGTTCGTGTCGATGGCCATTGCCAACGGGTGGTGAAAGAGTGATTATGCTCTCATTTTAGGAGTGTGGCTCCAGGGCGCGGCCCAACACTTTTTTAGATATACGTTCGAGTATGGTATGGAATTCGAATCGCTTTGCGAAGAGTTTAGAAAGGAAATGTCATGCAAATGTTTTCTTGCAAGCAGCGGCATAATCAATGTTTTTATAGGCCGGACGTTGTGTCCGAGGCGGCTGAACAGTCAGATGAAAAGAACGAGGATAATGATGCACAGTTATTTTCTAGCTCAATAATTGAAACAAATGAGGATGAATCTGACGATGATGAACGGAGCTGCGGCCAGCCCAGTCAATGTTTTTTATTATTATTATTATTATTATTGATAGGCACGCGTTTGAACACCATCTCACCTGATGGTAAGCGATGATGTGGTCGAAGACGGAACACGCTTGCCTAGAAGTAACCTATTCACTCTTGACTTAAAGACTCCCAGGTTGTAGCTATCAGAAAACACAGACTTCGGTAGGGAATTCCACTCCCTAGCTGTACGCACAATGAATGTTTTCTCAAAACGCTAACGCGTGTGTATGGATGGGATGTCGATCATGAACCGGTGGCACTTCGCCGTACGTCTTGTGGTCCGTTGATGAAACGGGCTTGGCGGAATCAAATTATGCAATTCCGTCGCACACTCCCCAAAATGTAACCGATAGAATACCGACAAGCTAGCAACTCGGCGTCTATGTTCTAGACTTTGTAGTTTCGACTCAACGAGCCTATCATTGCCGATGATCCTCTTGGCTCTTTTCTCAATTGACTCAAGGGCATCAAGCTGGTATCTGGCAGATCCGTCCCAAAGATGAGAACAGTACTCCATACACGATCGAACTTGTGCTTGATACAGTTGGAGCAGATGTGCAAGACCATGGAGTGTGCGGCCTAGGCGATGTTGACCAAAGCTGTGATGATAGCAGCCAGGTTAATGATGAAGCGAAGAAAGATTACGTGGATGAAAATACAGAATCGGGTCAGTCTGTTTCTTTCTTTCTTTAATAGAAGAAACACAAGGCGAGCACGAGTCGAACTTGAATTTTATTCATTTAGATGTTTCGGCTGATGTCGTCGTGACGGAAAGCCGCGAGATGGAGGTTCCGTCGGAGACACATGTTTTTCGTGACGATAATTTTGTTCAAGTAGAGTGTGTTTCTGCTGATATTTGCGAGCAAGAGGAGTCCGAGATAAAGATGGAGTCGGCACAGCGCTGCGTACCAGGAGAAGCAATGCAGGATCCTTCTATTATTGTTCCACTAGGTGATAGTCCCGCGGATATCTACTGGGGTGAAAACTGCAACATGAATGACACTTCACAACGTCACAGCATACCACAGCAAGCGGAACGACATTTTACCTGGGATATTCTGGAGGAGGAGATCTGTACCCTCCCGTGTTTTGATAAGAGGGAAGGTTTCCATTTTTTTGATAAAAATAAAGTTATTTTTGTGTCTATTTTATTTATTCTGGCTGACGTGTGTTGTCATAACAATTTAATAAACGAGTTGACGACTATAAATGTAAGAATGTACGGATTTAGTAAATCCGATGATCCTAATTATCCTATAAAAATGAAAATATGCGAAAGAATTCATGAACTGCATATAAATAATTTAATAAAGCAGTCTTGTGTAAACAAATATAAATTTTGGAAATATAAGAAGAAATTTATAAATTGTTTTTGGAAAATTCTTTTGTTCTTTAGAAAAGAAATTGTAGAGAATAGACAGTGGTGTCAGATGTCAATTGACATGACAAATAATTGTCAGACATCTGGTACGTCAACGTTATTACGTTTGACAATGTAAATAATGTTTATTTTGTGTAATATTAATCATTGTTTTTTGGGTTTCATGTAATCGAAATGGATGAGGTGCACGGACGTGACCGAAGACCGATGGGAGAAGAATTGATGATATTAGAAGTTTGTTAGGAAGAAATATGTGTGGAAATTTCTCCAGAGTGCTATTTTAATAAAGATATTACTACAGATAGGAGGGAGAGTGATTGCGATGCGCTCTCCTAGGGAAAAGTGTCTGGGTTTGTTGTCGGTTTATACCAGCTTTGTATATGGGGTATAGTGCTTTCGCAAAGTAGGGTCGAGTTGATCCTATATGGTGTAACCGAGCCCATGACATTTTTATGAAATAATCAATTAGAGAATATCCCTCAGGTTATATTTATGAGGCACTCTGGGGGAAGTTCAGGAAATAGTGAGTAGGTGTTCATAACAGGTCGTTTTTCTCATGGTCTTCATAAGCGTCCGGTGGATTTAAAACTTACAGTTCTGAATTTTATTTTTGTGAACCCTTTCTGGGTAGATGCTAACTAAGATATCTTAGGGTAGAAAATTAGCAGAGCAGTATGGCTTTTTAGGGAGGTTTTTGCCTCATTGAAGCCAAGTGCGTTGCCGGGACATGTGGTGCGTCGAATGGCACAAGCTAATAATATTTAAAAAAAAACGCACTTGGCTTCAATGAGGCAAAAACCTCCCTGGTTTTTGCCTCATTGAAGCCAAGTGCGTTGCCGGGACATGTGGTGCGCCGAATGGCACAAGCTAATAATATTTAAAAAAAAAAACACTACTCGGGGTTCATTTTGGGCTATCCATAAATGGGCTTCTGCTTCTTCGTTTACCTCCCATAGGTAGGGCGTTCTGGTGAGGGTTAGGTAGGCTTCAACCGGCTCTTCAAGGGTTCAATTGAATAGAAGCCTTACTAGCGTTTTTCGTAACTGTATTGGTTTTTGTAAGAAATAACATAAGTGCCCACTTCGGCCGGGCAAGCAGAACTCATCTCCAAAACAAATGTGATGCCTACACCTTCTAAATTTAAACGACTCTCCATTAACTCTCCAACAATCTTACCAGCCAGTTGAAGGCCGGTACAGACCCGCTAAGATTAGGCTGTGACTACAATCGTCACAGTACACAAATTATATGTCGATGTATGGAGAGTTAATAAACCCTTACTACATTTATTTATTACATTCTTTATTGTACAACATGATATATTAAATAAAGTTAGTACTTTATTGATAGTTACGTCTTAGTGCTTTGTAGTTACGTCTTAGATTTAGTATCAGCGCCGGCTGCGTTCGTATCCTACTCCACACAAGACACCCCTTAAATATTAGGGGTGAGAGGTTAGTTGTGACCCGACAGGATAGCTGGGGTACTAGCCCACGGTTAGGGGTATGTTGGTTCCCAACCCGAACGTGGAATTTAAACATACTCGTAATTGGAGAAACCTAAAACGTCATCTAACTATACATATTTTTCGTTTTTGTTCAGTTTTTCCAAAAGCGCTGAAGCAATTTCGATAAAATTTATATGGGACCACCTCGGGAGTATATTCTTTCGGTTACAAAAAGAATCTTGAAAATCGGTCCACAACTGACAGAGAAATGTATAAAACATACAGCCGAACATAGAACCTCCTCCTTTTTCGAAGTCTGTTAAAAATGAATCCATAATTCCTAGGTCATGGCATCACGCGTGAACGGTTGGACTGACTTCGCTAATTATTTTTGTGTTGTGTTTGTTATTGTCAGGAGAGGGTTCAAAGAAAAAAATAAGAAAGTTGCGCGGAAAATTAGAAATTTTCAGATGACTATTTAAACTTCGTTCGTTTGACAGTTTATAGCTAAGACAGGACAACGTCTAATGCCGTATCTAAAGCAAGCGAGCCCATACGCATAGTATGTGACTAGTGCGGTCTGTAGGTTTGGAGTTTTTTTTTAATTTCACGAAGGGCATACGAGAACTTTGAAATTTTTTATTTAACTTTCTGTATGTATGTTTTCCAGTTTATGTGTGTCTATTGTAAAACCTAGCAGAGTAAAATCGCTGCTTCTACTATATGTCGGTTAAATGTAAAGTTTATATCTATTTGGTTTTTTTGCCGAGGATGAAAGGTGATTAACTTGGTTTTGGTAAAATTAATTTCAAGATTATGTTCACTCAACCAGTTTATTGTTTTATTGAGAATAGTGGTAAGTTTTTCATTTAAATTAGCATTTGTTTGGCATGAGGTGAGGATAGAAATATCTGCAAACAGTACACATTGTCCGTCTATGATTTTGAGGAGATTGTTTATGTATATGAGGAAAAGGAGGCAACCTATCACATTTTCTTGGGGGATTGAAGCATATATTGATCTTATGTCTGATCTTATGAACTGTATTTATTTGTTTTTTTTTTATTGTAATATTCAATCTCAACTAATTGTTCTCTAACCGTCACATATGATGCGAACCAGTCGTGGGCTTTTCCACGTATTCCTATCCCGTATAGCTTGTTTAACAGTATTTTAAATTGCACTTTGTCGTAGGCCTTAGTCATATCGAGTAATATTCCCATTGCATATTATTTAAAATATTTAATGCTTCTTGGGTATACTTATAAACAGCTAACGTTGTAGTAGGTAGATCTTTTTTACAAGCTAAAGCCCCGAAACTCACCGGTGAGTCGGACCAAAAAAAAAAAAATTAAAGAGAATAAAAAAAAAAAAAATCGGCTGTCAACCCGGGTTGTCCTCGGGGTTTAATTTGACAACCCGGATTTTGCCATGGGGCTTCACAGGTTAATTTGCAAATTGCTTTGCATTGCTTTTTCAAAGACTTTAGATGCGGTAGGAGGAAGAGCAATTGGTCTATGTATTACTAGGGTCTGTTTTAGCATCCTTTTTGTGAATTGGTTTATTTAGAATTTTTTTTAGTTGATTGGGGAAAGTGCATTCTTCGAACGATTGGTGAATTAATTTGATGAAACGTAAGGTTACTTCATAAGCATACTGTCTAAAAAGAGTTGGTAGGAGTTTGTCTATATTCTATGTTTCGCGAATAATTCAATAACGAATTAATTATTCGCGGATAAATTGCTTTCCAATAAATTATTCATGATTGTATTCGTTATTTTAAATAATTTTATGATTTTATTCGTTACTTTAAATACTTTAAAACTCGTATATTTTATCGTTATCTGCATTGCATCAGGATGACATTAAAAAAATTAACTTCTAGTGGAATGCTGCTGGACGTCCCAAAACAGCAGAGATCATTCAAAGTGTTTTAAGGCATACACTTAGCAAACCTGGCGTTACAAGATGGAATAGCTTATATGACGCAATGAAGCAAATTTACTCTGTCAGACACAAACATTTAATTGCATAAAGCTTTGTGTCTCACAAATTACAGCAGGAGCCAGGAATTATGAATATACAGGGTGTAACGGAAAGGTGTGGTCACATTTTAAGGACTGCATCTGCCCATCGATATGCACAACTTTCTTCAAGAAAATCTGTAGAAATTCTCAAAATTTTTTTTTACCTCCCATACATATTGATCAGCCATATAAATATTGATCAGCTGATGATAACTTTGTATGGAAAGCTCAAATTTTTTTTTGGGAATTTTCAATTTTCTCTTAGAGAAAGTTGTTCATTTCCATGGGCAGAACCGGTTCTCAAATTATGACCACACCTTTACGTTACACCCTGTATCACCTGTTCACGTCCGATTGCCGATGCAGTAGATATAGGTACTGACAGACGAAACAGTCATGAATTATGGGCTTTTGATACTCATGTTTGATGGCTTTACACTCCACTAACATACTGCCATGATTAGCAGCAGCATACAGACAAAGCGTTGAAAGAAAATTCGAAGAGTTCTTCAAACTAATTTTCGCTTAAAGGTGAACACGCTATAATTGCGACATTGTGTCCTACCCAAGGTTCAAAAACAAATGGTTGAGCTGCATTACACCACATGAACAAAACACTCTTTAAGAGTCTATGTTACCTCAAATGGCTTAGCATGATCCTCCGTTATGTCGATAATACTGCAGCACTAATTTTGAAATAAATATATGGCAAGGTTGAGGATCAATGTTAAGTATTATAAACCTCAAAAACACGATTCCATAAAATTTTCTCGATAGAAAAAAAATCCAAAGTTACCTCTAAACCGAAAACAATAAACCGCTAGCATTCAAAAAATGCTTAAAATTAGATCATGAAACTTTGCATACTAACTGAACTTACTATAAAGCAGGTCCTACAAGTTTTTTTATTTTTTAATTACCATTATTTTCACAGTAAAAATAAAATACCTAAACTATCACCTAAACTATGCCGTCTTGAAGCTTGTTCCCTGGCGCCCGACGCCCCCGTTCAGTCTCGCTTCGGCTTTCGAACGGGAGGGCTGTGTCGCTTGCGCTCAGAGCACACATTACGCAACAAGACTACGTAAAATACAAATCTTGTAGTACTTATACTTATAGTGTTGGTGCAATGGGAAATAACCGTAATAAAAATAAGAAACGAAAGGGTTGGCGCAAAGAAACTGGAAAACATGATAAACGTAATGAAGTAAGTATATAGCTACCTATCTACTTACAGTATTAGTGATTACAAACATGTCACGTTTGGTGCAGCGGCAGGTGATTGGCTGCTGCGTTAGGAGTTGCAGGTGTTTCTGCATGTGAAGATTTGTGTTTGTAAACGCACCTTTCACGATTCAGGCGAAATCCAGGTGTACACTTTTTTTTTTGATAAAAAATGTGAAAAATGGGTGTCCAATTTTGTAAAAAGTTCCCTAAATAGGTTTGTTATTGTTTTGACAATATACAACAAATAGATATCTATGTAGTACCTAATTGTTTATTTTTATAATGTTGCCGACTCCAGGATTTCAACTGAATCGGAGACGGTGCGATTACAAACACAAATCTTCACATTCACAAACGCGCAGATCCGACAAAACTATCTGTAGGCCATAAAACACTGATCTGTTATTATTATTACTACATATGGCTATATAATTTTGACGGCACGGTTGGCGCAGTGGTTGAGCGTTCGGCTGCTACGCTGCGTGTCACGGGTTCGATCCCCGCACGGAACAAATATTTGTATGACCTGCAGATAGTTGTTCCGGGTCTGGGTGTCTTGTGTATGTGAATTTACATGTTTGTGAACGCACCCACGATACAGGAATATTCCTAGTGTGGGGCAACATTTTTTTAAGAGACAATTAAAAATCAAAAAAAAAATTATCAAGCTATAAATTTCCAGTATAAGCTGATCTCACATTGTATAGGAATTCCGTACAATGAGAGGTCAGCTTGTACTGGAAAATTATCCCTCCACCATCAAATACCAATTCACCAAATTTGTATTTCAATAAAAAATGTAGGGTGGGTAATTGTTATTTGTTATTCATAGGGCAAGTCTGCTTCTATGGACGATTTAGTCTTCTTTTGTATATTTTTAGGGTTCCATAGCCAAATCATAAATAAAAATATGTGAGGTCTAGGTAGGTATTTATTTGTCCCGTGTGATTGTTACAGGACCGGACGGACGGAGGTATGACCTCCGAAAACTGTAGAAATAAATTCGGACGAAACAAATCTTCATGTGTTACAAAATATATAATTGTAAGTACCTATCTATCATACGTGTGTGATAATCACGAAATTTGCTGTTCCCCCATGGCACTACCGCTTGGTACTAACGCGTAACGGTACTATCACGAAATTGGCGAATTCATAATAAAATTTTCATAATGTTGGACTTTTTAGGGTTCCGTATTATTTATTCATGTTGACAAAATTATGCTGCCGGGGTCGCGAGTATATTTGAAAGAGAGTTACCGCGGCACTTGGCACAGGCAACTGAAGGAACAGGGGTGGGTTTTAGTTAGTAAAAGTCTGAGATGCCCTCCCGCTCCGCCCAGAGCGGGAGGTAATTTTTTATATTTTTTTTTATTATAATCGTTTATTAGGAACAGAACAACAAATACAGGCAGATAAAAAAACAATGTACAACGATGGTAGCTGCAAAAGTTTAAAACTTTGGCGCAGCCACCAACGCCCATCACGCCAGTCATTGAATGATAACATAACATACCCCAAAAAAAGTGTTTTATAATGAATGTTGTGTTTTCTTGCAGATCACCTGAGAACATGAGCTGTTCACTGAATATACACAATCATTGAAATCAAGCGTCCCATTGCAGCATTCTAAACATCTTTTGACGAAGCTAAGATATAGATAAGATAGAAGTAAATTTTTGGAGAAAAACTCAAAACGGACTTGTCGTAAATAAAAAACATCCTTGGTATATACAAGTGCAAGGACAATTACATATTATCGGTACAAAAAAAAATGTATTTTCGGAATAAGGTCTGGATGCGACAAAAACATCAAAGTCGAAATTATAGAAAGATGACCAATATTTCTGAAATGGAACTAAAATTAGAACATTTTTATAAAACATGCATGTTACCTGAGCTATGCAATTCCAGACATGTTCTAACTATGTAAATTAGAAATTTAAGCGATTAAAAATAAATGTTATTTAATTTTGACTATTTTTAATTACTTTGAAAAAAACTTATGGTATTTATCATACCTACCTACATACCTACCTGCATACTTACCTACTTATCCTACCTATACCTACCTATCTTATATTTATACAAACCTTGTCCTGAGAATCACGAACACAACAAAAAAAGAATTATGCAATTTGGTGAAGTCCTTCGAAAGATATACGCATACCTACATTTCGGCGATTCATTCTTATATAGATGCATAATAACTAAGAAAGTGGTAATACAAGGAGAAAGCTACCTATTATAAGATTTTAAAATGGCACAGCGTAAACTTACTACCAAGCCAATGTACCTACAGAACCCTCAGTGCAAAGGTGACTCGCACTTGACTAGTTTTTTGTAGCTCTACTGCTACTAAACCGACTCTAAACCACTGCATAAATTCTACAATTTATGTAGTGGTTTAGAATCGATTTTTCTAACCTATGTATACCATATGTATGTATACCTAGGTACTTGCATATACCTACAACCTACATAATTACCTACATGCGCAAACGGCTGTCACATAACATACATACACTAAAACTATAAAACGCAAACTTACTACAAAACTAATTGGCGGAACCCACAGCGCAAAGTTGGCTCGCATTTGACTAGTATTTTATAGAAGTAGGTAGGTAAAATAAAATAGTGTGCACGGCTAGACATCACCTATACCGTCCAGTATAAGCTGATCTCGCATTTTATAGGCTTTCCGCACACTGAGAGGTCAGCTTATACTGGAAACTGATCGTTTATAACATTGAAATTGTATTTGCGATATAATATATAATTTTATATTCATAAAATGACAAGTTAAAATTAAATTAGATTGATAATTTTATTTCTTAGTACTCGTCCGATAATAGTGTAGTTTACTCTAACGAAATCGCTTCGACCTCAAGGCCGCGCGTGTCGCGTCTCTGCGAGCAAAAGTGTGCGAGCGAGATAAAGAGTGCAGTGGCACGCGGGGAAGTGGGGGCGAAATTAGAATTTGAGCTGAGATGGTGTAGGCTCTTAAACATGAAATAGCACGAGAAGTGTCCATAAATACAAATGATTCTGGAAATAGAGCTGCTGCTGATCCAGAACACTCATTTTTTGACTTCGGATCAGACTCGGGAAGCGAAACTGACTTAAACTTACAACTGCAGCAATGACAATCACCTCGCCTTGAGCGTGGAGTTGCGGAAACCAGCCCTACATACATACATACAAAGACAATCACCGAAAACTAGAGCTGATTAGTATCACAGTATGTTGCTGAAGAAGATCGTACATTCAAGGTTTGACATCGCTATCTGAAGTGAAAACAATATTCCAAAAATACAATACACCATTGCCTTCATCCGCATCGGTAGAACGAGTTTTTTCTTACGCCAACCATGATAAACCTGCCAAAGTCTAGTAATCTGTCTGACAACATGTTTGAACAAAGAGTAGACACGAAAACTAACTTTTCTTTTTTAAGAAATAAAAACGTAGTTTACTGTAAGTACCTGTTAATTGAAAGCAAATAAATATTGATTTTAATACTTACCGAATTCTTTGTTTTAATTTTTTAAATAATCGAATAACGAATCAAATAATTTATTCGTCATTCGAATGATTTTTCTTTGAATAAACAAAATTAATTATGATTCATTTGTGAATAACTAATAAAACAATTTATTTATTCATCATTCGAAAAAATTTGGCCAACTCTGCTTCAGAGTAGAGTGATACGAGTGAGCAGCCCTATATAAGCCAACGGAAACCACCGCGCTTCTCTTTCTCGCCGACAGACGTGCGCTCGTGAACTGCCGAAACTCGCCAACTGACGAAAAATCCCGGAATGCACCATCGTGCTGGTTGGCGACCAGACGAGAGGGCCCGATGGACATTCCCGGGGGGGCTCGGGCGTCCCCGCAGTCTCCAGACTAGTCCCCCAATGATACCGTCCTGTCAGTGCGTGCCTGAAGGTAGCCAGCATGGAACCTCATTTCACTTCCTTCTCCTCTCCTTCCTTCACTCTTCACAATCATGAACAAAGGAAATAAAAAGAAAAAAGCTGTACAGCGGCAGCACTCCCTCTCACACAAAGTGCACCTATCTAACATTCGAGGTCTGCACTCAAATCTCGCCGCAGTCCACCACAACCTAGAGACTGAGAAACCAGCTCTCTTATTCCTTTCGGAGACGCAGATCGGATGTCCGTCTGACGTGGCGTACCTATCTTACCCAGGGTTTACCCTGGAGCACAATTTTAAGCCACGCGCTGGTATATGCATGTACGCCCGGGACGACATCTGCTATCGGCGTCTCCGTAACCTTGAGGACTCCAGGTTCTCAACTCTTTGGGTCCTAGTGGACACAGGCCTAGATAAAATTGTCTACGCCTGTGTCTACCGTTCGCACAGCGGTGATCTGGGGACAACTGGGCTCACACAACACCTGAGTAAAGCGGCGGATGTGGCTCAGCAACGGTACCCTTCTGCCCAATTGTCCCTTCATAGAGGCTAAGGCTCAAGTGGCTGCCAAAAAGTTGGGGGTCCTCGCAAAGGTGAGACGATACTTCACGCCGGAACAGCTGCTCCAACTCTATCAAGCGCAAGTCCGATCGTGTATGGAGTACTGCTCTCATCTTTGGGACGGATCTGCAAGATACCAGCTTGATGCCCTTGAGTCAATTGAGAAACGAGCCAAGAGGATCATCGGCAATGATAGACTCGTTGAGTCAAAACTCCAAAGTCTTGAACATAGACGCCGAGTTGCTAGCCTGTCGGTTTTCTATCGATTACATTTTGGGGAGTGTGCGACGGAATTGCATGATTTGATTCCGCCAAGCCCGTTTCATCTAAGGACCACAAGACGTACGGCGAAGTGCCACCGGTTCATGGTGGACATCCCATCCATACGCACAAAGCGTTTTGAGAAAACATTCATTGCACGTACAGCTAGAGAGTGGAATTCTCTACCGGAGTCTGTGTTTCCTGTAAGATACAACCTGGGAGTCTTTAAGTCAAGAGTGAATAGGTTACTTCTAGGCAAGCGTGCTCCATCTTCGACCGCATCATGGCTTAACATCAGGTGAGATAGTGGTCAAACGCGAGCCTATCAAACATAAAAAAAAAAAAAAATCGTGAACATCGACGATTCACTTTTTTGTTTTTTTATTTATTATTTCATTTTGCAATCGGTCGTATTCTAAACCTTAAGCAGATTTTTTGTGAGGATATTGACTCCTAAGGTCCATTCTTCCAGCGAAGAATCTGCCTCTCAAAATTATTCAAACATTATTTACTAAAGTCCCATATGTTGTGGCGTTTTAGCCTTTCCATGGTTATTGGTTCACTTAGGGCTGTTATTGACTCCTAAGGTCCATTCTTCCAGCGAAGAATCTGCCTCTCAAAATTATTCAAATATTATTTACTAAAGTCCCATATGTTGTGGCGTTTTAGCCTTTTCATGGTTATTGGTTCACTTAGGGCTGTTGCTAAGGCGTTGGTATGTGATTTTATTCGATATTTGTATGACTGTAACCTGTGTTCTATTTCCTCTTTTACTGTTCTGATTTGTAGATGCTCATGTATTTCTGATGTCTTCATAAACCAAGGAGCATTTGATATTATTCTGAGAACTTTATTTTGAAATCGTTGGAGAATTTCCACATTTGAATTTCTTGCAGAGGCCCACAGCTCCACTCCGTATGTCCAGACAGGCTTTAGCACTGCTTTGTAGATGAGTACTTTGTTTACCAGTGATACGTGTGATGTTCTTCCCAAGAGCCAGTTCAGTTTTCGGAGTAAGATGTTAAGCTCGTCGCGTTTTTTCTCTATATGGTATCTCCACGTTTGTTTCCTGTCGAGATGTAGGCCGAGGTACTTAACTGTTGTCCCGTGTGGAAGTGTGTCGTCTCCGAGTTTAATAGGTGGGCAGTCATCTTTTCTGAGAGCAAATGTCACATGTGTTGACTTGTTGGCGCTAGCTTTTATTCTCCATTCTCTCATCCACTTATAGACTTTGTCGATGTGTTTTTGTAGTCTGAGTGAGGCCATGTGAGGACTTTTGTTGTTGCACAAAGCAGCCGTGTCATCAGCGAAGGTGGCAGAGAAAAAATCGACGATTCATGAGGAAGATTTAGGTGTATAATTTGTACCCGTGCGAAACTGGGGCGGGTTGCTAGTGTCTTTAATTTCAAATAGCGTTGCAATACTTTTTGAGGCTTTTTGATACGAATGGTTACTTAAAACACACTGTAGTTGATGGGGATGAATTGAAGTAAAAAGATTATTAGAATAAGGTTCACTTACCGCTAGCGTCTACTGAAGGGAAAGGCGACATAGCACTGCCGACGTAGGTAAACGGCGTTGGTCCCGCCAACTGTTGTAAGTTACCTATAAATACAGAATAGTTAACATTAAATAAATAATATGTTATTTCATTCGCATTCTAACATATATTATAAGGTTTGCTAGGAGAAAGTCAACATTGAGTTAAGCTCGCCTTTATACATGAATTGTTTAATGAGTGTGTTCTATGTTGTACAATAAAAAATGAATAGTTATAAATGCGAATTTGATTTTGTTACGCTTTCACGCCTTAAATACTAGATTCATATGAAATTTCGCATACTCGTTGTCAGGGGTACAGACAAAGTGTACCTTTCATATATAGAACAAAAAAGTTTTTTTAATCTAAATATAATCAATTTACCCAAGGCAGCTCTCGGATCGGAGAGCACAGCACTTCCCTGGTTGATGTCGGCCAAAGGACCAGATTTCATCTTCTTACGATTGGTCTCCGCGTCCCGAAGTATTTGGTCCAGGCTAGTGCTGGCTGTAAAGAATAATTTTTAACTTTAAGATTTTTGCAACAGGTTATCCTTGGCACGGGGTCTTATATCGAAGAAAGAAAATGTAGTAATATAAGATTTGTAAGAAATATTTAAAATTATAATTGATATGTGTAATAAGTTAATAAACGAAAAAATAATAAGTATTTATTTCACAAAAACATAGCACTTGCACTGTATACATTGTTCGAAATTAATATTTACATTATGATGCAATATTAGACTCTATCTTTTAAACTAGGAATAGCCTGTATCTTAAAAGATAGGGTTCAGCCATATGGATCCAGTTAATATTCACAACCAAAAACAATTTAAGTGTAAACAGTGTCATTAATTTGTACTAACAGCTGTACACAAAAATAAAAAATTATTAACAAAAAGCAATCCTAAGTAAAACAAAGATGTGAAAGACAGCAGACATGCATGTGTATGATGTATGTGTAGGGGTGTGTGGGGTGTGTGGGTGAATGTGAGTGGGGCTTGTGTAGGTTTCCGTTTATGTAATAAATATTAGTAATTGGATATAAAGTGTGAGATGTGATTTTTGAGTATGTATGAAATATTATATTAAGAGATGTAAGTTAGCAGATTCTCTGTTGTCACATAGTCCTGTTGTAATAGCCGTTGACTTTTATATTCCTTTAACATATATCTATTTAAACCCAGTATGTTTAGGTTTGTATGTACATTTTTATATGTTTACTTAAAACGTAAAATTGGTGTTGGGCAAAAGAGGTTTTGTGTATAACGCCTGACGGGATATTTGTGCGCTTTTAGGGTTTAATTTGGGCATGGACCTATGACTTCTAAGGGCTGACTGCAGAATGAACAGTTGTCTAACAGTTAAAACCTCATAGTCCTCGTACAGTTGTTTAGTTGGATATTGGTATGGTTTTTTACACATAACCTTTAGTACAGCCCTTTGAGCTCTCTCTGCTCTCAGCAAGTTGGTTTTTGATGAACCACCCCACGCAGTAATGCAATATCCAATTATAGACTGACACAGGGCAAAATAGACTATCCTCAGAGTGCCCACATCAGCGGGATCTCTTAGCGATTTGAAGACGTAAATGAGCCGCAATATTCTAGAATTATCATATCGAGCTGTTTGTCCCATCTAAGGCATTCATCCATTTGCAAACCTAGATATTTGACACTATCGCATCTATCTAGTGTAGGGCAAGTACATGTATTAGATGAACTCTGGCATGAATGAGCAATTATTGTGAAGTCTTTAGGGGGCATAGTCTTTCGTCGGATAGCGAAAGGAATGTAACAGGTTTTATATAAGTTTAGAGTTAGTAGGCTATCGTGAAACCAGCTTATGATCTGATTTAGAGCGTTTTCTGCCACTATTTTAACCATATCCCAAGTAGGTCCATAAATGACGATTGCAGTGTCATCGGCATACGCGAAGATCTTGCAGTTAGGGAGAATCATTCTGCAGAGTTCATTCATGTAAATTAGGAACATTGTGGGGCCCCAATATGCTTCCCTGGGGTACGCCGTAGGTCACAGTTTCCTCATCACTGAGATAATCACCTATCTTGACTAGCTGAGAGCGATTTTTAAGATAGTCTCTAAACATTTCTAGTGCTGTGCCTTTGGGAACAGAAACTGTGTCGAAGGCCTTCGAGAGTCTAGAAATATACCTAAACATTTAGATCCACCATCAAGTTCCTTTGCCACAAATTGTGTAAGGTCCAAAACAGCATCCTCAGTCGATACCCCAGCTTTGAAACCATACTGGTTTGCCGCGATGATGCGATGTTTGTTCAAGAAGCCTTTGAGCTGCTTATTGAGGATCTTCTCAATTATTTTTGAAATTGATGGCTGGACTGAGATTGGCCGGTAGTTATTGACACAGTCTCTGCCCCCGGATTTGTATATTGGAAGGATGATAGCCTTTTTCAGTGCGACAGGAAAAGTTCCTGTCTGAATACAGCGATTGCAGATATAGGTTAAAGGAGGCACCAGTTCCTGGCGACATTTTCTTAACAGAGATGATGATATTCCGTCCCAACCCACTTGCACAGTCATTACGTAATTGTGAAATGATTGAATCAACTTCAGTTTCATTGGGGTTTAACTTTTGCATGGATCGCTGTTCGGAGGTGTCGTAGCTTGTTTACTAGTTTTAATTGTATCATCCGCTAAATTTTTACAATGTTACTAAAAAATAAAGATACCTGATTCACCGAGGATTGGGGGAGTATCGTTTATATTTAACAACTTGTCAGGACTGGTGCGTTCCTTACGCGTATTTGTTATTTCTTGTATGGTTTTTCATAGTTCGTTTGGATTGCATTGAGCTTTTTGCAGTTCACATTTTTCAAAAGTTAACTTGAGCTTTCGAAGCAAGTCATTACAGAAATTTCTATAACGTGTGTAAATTATCTTTAGGGTTGTATTGTTTGGTGATTTATTTAATTTCATATGCATTTGATCCCTATTTTGAATACATTTCAACAAGCCTGGAGTAATCCACGGTTTCAAGATTCTTTGTCTCCTTGGAATTATAATTTTAGAAGTATTATTATTACATTTATTTTATAATATATACATACAATTTACATTTTTAAATATTAAAATATCAAACTATAAAAATATTTAAAAATATAAAAAATAGTATCCCACCGGTATCGGGATATCCAAGCTACCGGTGGTCAGGGCTCCTGAGAGAGGAACCTCCTAACTATGCGCGCCGTGTCCAGGAGTACTGCCTTCTGGATCAAGCCCTTGATCCAGCTGCCCAACGAGAGCCTCCTTAGGTGTTCGTCGAGGCTCTTGGCTATTAAGCCATTGGCCGTCACGACTATCGGCACAATGACTGCTGTATCCACCTCCCACATGTCGACAACCTCACGAGCCAGATCAAGATACTTTGTTTTTTTATCTTTCTCAGCCTTCACGAGGTTCTCGTCATGAGGGACAGCTATATCAACAATCATTGTGCGACGCTCTTGTCGATCTATCACCACTATGTCAGGCTAATTGGCAACAATAGTCCTATCAGTGATGATAGATCGATCCCAATACAACGTGATATTGCCATTTTCGAGAACTGGGTAGGGCTCATACCTATAGTACGGTACTTCAGAGTCCACAAGATTGTATTTAAGAGCAAGTTGCTGGTGGATAATCCTGGCTACAAGGTTGTGTCTATGCAAATAGTCTCCGTTAGCAAGACGAGAACAACCAGAAATAATGTGTCGGATTGATTCCCCGGGCCGGTGGCATGCCCGACAGATGTCAACCGTACCGTCCTTCAAAATATATTTCCGGTAGTTATTCGTCATAATAACTTCGTCCATAATCGCACAGACAAAACCTTCGGTTTCCCCGAATAGGTCACCAAAGCGCAGCCAGGATACGGACGCTAATAGATCTACATCGAGTCCATGTAGAACCCGGTAAAAGCGTCCGTGAAGCTCCTTGCTCTGCCATGAAGTATTATTTATTATTACGGTATTTATTAGTGATATAAAAGTGTTTAGCAATTCATTTGTGTCTTGAATGTAATAAATATCCGCGAAGTTAATATATCCTAGTTCAGACTCGCGTCTAAGTTGGGCCGAGTTTTAAAGAATTTTGGATTTTGATTTTTTTTTTTGGCATTTGTTAGCGTCAATATAATAGGTTTATGGTCTGTAATATAAGATTCGGGAACTAACGTGGTGGAGGGTAATTTTGACTTTAATAAAACGTGATCTAAACAACTTTTTTAGTTTTTTTTTTTTAGTCTGGTGGGCAACAAATGAGTAGGTATTAGGTCATGAGAAGCGTTTAGAATTAGATATTCCAAGCTATGTGGGTTACTATTTCCAGGTTTTATATCAATATTTAGATCACCAATTAGTGCAATGTTTAGTTATGAAGAGAGACCCTCTAATATATTATTTAGGCTTGATATGATGGAGAGCGGTAAACAGCAACAAGTGCAAACCTGGAATCTATTTGACACACCAGAGTGTTAGGAGCAAGTTAAGCAGGGTTCCCAAATAGTGGGGTTAAGGCTTGTCTTAGAGTAAACAATTACACCTTCATTTTGATTCGAAGTTAGTTTCGTCGAGTGTGACAAGTAACCATTCAGTGCTGGAGGGTTGTTTATTTTACTAAGTCAACACTCTGTTAAAACAATAACATCAATATTGATTTTCGTTGAGCATATCAGTGCCTGTAATTGACCAAAATTTTTCTTAACACTGCGGATATTCATATGTAGTATTTTAATATTACTCTCAGAAGTAACAAAATAACTTGCACAATCCTGTGGATTACAAGAAAATGAATTGCCTAGCCCAAGATTGTCCAAGTGATCGTTAGTGGTTTTAATTGAATCCATTTGTAATTTAAAAGATAACTAAAAAATGGCGCAGGGTAATTAGGAATTACATAAATTAAAATATGAGCGATACATCTCATTACAAATAGGTCAGTAATAGTTGTTGGGTATATAACGTAACTTTTGTGTATAGAATCGTGAAAGAGATTTCGTTTGTGTAAGTTGTGTTAAATTTTTTAACATAACTAAGCAAGATAAAAACATTTATGCAAGAAGACATTTTAGTATGTTGAATTAGTCAGATTGAATTTAGGTTATCAAGATCAAGAAGACACAGTTTTCTGAATGAATTAAATCTTGCTTGTCATCTTCTATTTTACGTAAGAAGATGTTACTATTTGAGATCCAGCAAAATTTATATGTATTTTTCTTGGCGAATTCTCGAGCCTGATAGAATAACTTTTTGGTGGCGGCAGGCAATTGCACCGCGATGTAAACCCGTTTTTGGGTCACCGGGTAAACCAATGGTGGCAGTATTTAATTTCTCATCCTTTCATTTCCCCTTGTTATAGCCCCTTACTGCCGTCATTAAATACTGTTTAGTTTGTACTGATGAAAACTCTGCAATTATCGGCCGTGAGGTAATCGAACTGGATGCCTTTCCTGGTAGCCGGTATACATCCCGTATGCTCGATTCTTGAACCGAACTCCACGGGCACCGCAGATTCTAGAAACTGTTTTAATAAGGCTTGAACTAGTTTCAGTGTGTTCCTGCGGGATGTTACGAATCTCAATCCCGGAGGATCGTGACTTGTACAGTAAGTCAAGTATCTTCTTTTCCAAATTTTCTATATACCGCTTTTGCTGCAGGCGTTCCTTTCTTAAATCCTCCACTTCTTTTTTCATGTCTTCAAAATTTTTGTTTATAAACGACATTGATTCTCCTATCTTTTCATTTGACTTGCGAATTTCAACGTTAGACGCCTTTATTTCAGAATTTTGCGACTTAATTTCCCCTATATCATCCAAAAGTTTGTTCATTCAATGCGTTTATACAGTTTAAAGTGAAAAAAAAAAAAAATTTTTTTTTCAAATATTAGGAAAAGGCCGACGAAAAATTCCAACGCTAGGGGGTCCAGAATCATTAGTACACGTATGTCCGTTCATGTACCTTACACCCTGTATAGTTGATGGGACTGTAACTAAATTCATTCAACTTGTAAGCCGTCGCTGCTACCCGGTCCTGCGGACCCGGACGGCGAGCAGTGGGTAGCTCGCCATCCGATCAGTGCCAGGCCCGTGTCAAAGGCTGTGTTCCACGCGTGCCTCAAAGAGATGAGTGTCAGCCACCACTGGCGCGGTCCATCGTGGCCGGTGCCTGCATGCCTAGGGGTAGCGGATAAATTCTGAAAATGAGTTACCGCACCCCTGGGCACTCAGGCAGGGAAGGAACAGGGATGAGTCTGACACGCCTTTCCGCTCCACCCACAGCGGGAGAAGTCATTGGATGATTTCCCACCCCACAAAAAAAAAAATCCGTCGCTGCTAACACTATCTAGCGAGGTGTGCCGGACGCGCCCGGACGTGGAACAAAATTGCCTGCTGCCTGCGGAAAAACCGTAATTCGGCAGTCGCGTTTCTTTGTATGAGATATAATGTAATATAATAATAATATTTTTTTATTGGTAAAAACAAGTTCAGGTATAACAATTTGATTGGATCCTCCTTTTAGGCTGATAGTGCCTGTATTAGGAGAGTCCGCTCTTCCATACAAGACGTGTTATACACAGAGCAAAAACGTATAATTTTTATGCTAAATCTACATACATAAGTTAACTTTATCATAGATCTCAAGTGTGTATGAGTGGGTGTAGGTATGTGTATGAGTACATGTGAGTGAAAATGTAGCCCGTAGGTGTAACTGAGAGTACATGAGTGTGAGGGTGTGTATGTGTCAAGGATTCAGTTGGCAAAGTTTCATTAATGATACCGAAACACTTCTCAAACCTTGAAAGATGAGGCATCTGTACGCTAGTGTTATGTTATTCTGTGTCCTCGGCAAGCTATGTTGTATGTTGCTGCAGTGAGATTGGAAGCCGATTCCAACATAGTTGATCCAAGCAAATTGATTGCGAAGATGATAAACAATGGGGTACTTACGAGACGGCGCGTCGAACACGTTGGTAGGATCCTTGAGTATGTACTTCCGTAGATTTAAGTACTGTTCCTTCTGTGCTTCTACTTGTGTGTGAACAACTTGCAGACGACCGGCTAGCGCTACCAAGGACTCATGCATTCTTCTGATGCCCATCGTTAACTCTGAGTAATGAAAACACTTCATAAATAAAATAAAAAATGGGAAGTTAAAAAAAACTTCGGAACAACATTTTGTGACAGACGACGGAAACGTGGGTGACAGCAATAAGGCTGCGTTTGACCCTTCGGGTACGGAACCCTAAAAAGGATGCACACACTGATGTATTACGTCAACGCCATTGGGTTACTCGCGTACTAAAGAGATATCGAGATGTCCCCACCACACCCCTACTCCCTTATACCAACATTTTAAATGCTAATTGCTCCTTCATTTGATAACCAAATTTGACGATTTTGATTTTTAGGGTTATTTGTTGTTTCGTATAAAATATTGTACGAAAATACAACCACAGGAAAATACCTTATTAAGAGGGAGTTGCGTCACTGTCTAAAATCTACACTTGACTTGACACTACGACGAATTTCGT
Source organism: Polia nebulosa (assembly GCA_951329385.1). Taxonomy (NCBI): domain Eukaryota; kingdom Metazoa; phylum Arthropoda; class Insecta; order Lepidoptera; family Noctuidae; genus Polia; species Polia nebulosa. Next base: position 57,232,849 of record OX589587.1, read on the forward strand.
TGACTTTGTGAGAATACGTTCATTGTGCGTACAGCTAAGGAGTGGAAATCTTGTCGGATTCTGTATTTCCTGATAGCTACAACCTGAGGGACCAAGTAAAGAGTGAAATGGTTACTCCTAGGCAAGCATGCTCTATCGTCGACTGCGATTGAGCCTATCTATGTTAAAAAAACACTACGAGTAGTTGCGTCTTTACATGGTGGATAAAAAAAATCAGGTTGATTAAAACTCACCTTGTTCAGTAAGTAGTTTAGGAGAGGACTGCATCTGCTTGTCAGCCACATCCATTTGTCTCCGGAACGTGATCAGCTGTTGTTCCAACTCGGTGATCAAATCCTTTACGTATGACGGGGGAGCCGTGCCTTCGAGCTCCGAACCTACAAACAAAAGTAAAGATAATAATTACAGTGTATGAAAATAATACTTTGGTATTGTTCGTCGGTTCGTTGAGCTCCTCAAAGTTCTGAGATGAGCTTCACGATAACTGACAAATGCTTGCACTGTCTGGACAGGGCCTTTAGATAAAATACTTTTCTTTAAACGTTAACGCTAACGCTTCGTGCAAAATGTATGGCAAAACAATTACTGGGCGTGAGTCACGTGACAGTTCTCTGTCTAACGCTCCGTGCAAAACGTCGTTGCCATACATTTTGCACGAAGCGTCAGCGTTAACGTTTACAGAAATGTATTTTTGCTAAGGGGGCAGGTCCACTCGAATTTGCGTGTTGCTTTCCTCGAAAGCTTATCCCAGACATAAACGACATGGTTCTCATATGATTTAACTGGTACATATTGTATGGATTTGAACACTTTATAAGAGACTTTGTCCTCTAAGTTTTATTTCGGTGTTTCTTCTCAGGGTAGTCAGCTAGGAAATACCGGCCTCATCTAGCTCTATGGAAGAGCACTGTTTTCCAAAAAACAGGTTTTTACCTAGTTTGGAAGTTAGGAGTTCAGTGAGTTAAGCTGCCTAATTCTTAGATCATACTTGTGTCTTAGTTTTGAATAGCAATTTCTGTATTTGGCTTGTTTTTTGTCCAAATAAATATAGCTAAAACTGTAAAAAAAATGTTGACGTGTAAAAGTGTTGCTAAAACCTACTTCCATTTACTCAATTGTCTGAGACAATCTAGCATTTTGATAGCACTTAGTAGTACACATTTTTCGATGCACGCCTTTCTCCATTGACGTGACTAGTAGCTTAATGAAAAATAGTGATATTCGGTTGCATCCGGGTGGTAAGATTGGAAGCCGAACCCAAAATAGATGGGAAAAGGCTAGGTCAGACGCGACGTGACGGAGCGGCCTCGCTAGCGAGCGTGAGTCCATTGTTTACCCTGAGGACACACGTCTAGCCACTACTGCCCGCTACAACAACTCACGATGCACTATGTCCGCCACCGTTGCCACACCCGTCCTAGTCACCGCACGTGCACGCTGAACAAAGCCTAAGGCTAGGGTAGAGTAGGGCATCCATGAGGAGGTAAAAAAAAGTGTATTTACCTGATGAGGTGTAGTCCCTCGTTGCGGTCTCAGCGGCTGCCAGCGCGGAGGCGGCGCCGGAGCGCAGGCGCCGCGAGTGTGCGCGCGCTCGGCTCACCTCGGCGCTCAGCGTCAGCACCGAGCGCAGCGTCGCCTCAGCCTCGCGCGACACCTGCGGAGCGAAGCCGTACACATAAGGTAGGGAATAGCGTAGCACCGTCACATACATTGGTTCACTATTGGACTCAGACTCAGCTCACACCGAGACGCTAACGCAACGCGATGCTGCGCGCACTTTTAAAAGTGGCAATTCAAAATAGAACTTTGTTACACCATATGAGGTAACAATACACAGTCCAGAGAAAGAATTCGAACCCGGGCGGGTCTTCCGCAGAACTTATGTCTTAATATTATTTTGCATAACAGCGGATAACATAAACTTCATTCCGCAGGAAATCATTTGGTAAACCCTCATTTGTCATACATTCAAAATAATTAAAAAGTAGAACCATCATTTAACAAAGAAAGTTCACAGTCGGAATCCTCTTTGTCAGAATCGTCTTTCGGCATACATTTCATATCGAGAGTCACGTCAGGTACCTACCGGAATGGGTCGCGGATAAATTTGTAACAGAGAGTTACCGCGCCCCTGGGCACTCAGGCAAGAAAGGAACAGGGGTGGGTTTTAGTCAGTAAAATACTGAGACGCCCTCCCGCTCCAACTAGAGCGGGAGAAGTCATTGAATGACTCCCACTCCACAAAAAAAAAGGTATAGATACCGGAATAACCGACACAATTAAAAACTTACTGTCGTATACCGACCGGTAACGCGCGGTCCCTGACGGGTTAATAAATCCAGCAAAATCACATGCTCTCATTATTGGGGGCAGATACTTCTTAAATCTGTTGAGTAGCCAGTCTCTTCCTCCAATTTTGTACAATGCCGTCGCTATAGCCTATTCCAAAAAGGTCAATAGCTTAGGTGTTTTCCTGGACTGCAACCTGTCTTAGAATGTTCACATTGCAGAAGTAAGCAGGAGGGTGTTTTGTTCGTTTCCGTCTCCGAAACGTCTCCAGAAGTTCCTGCCTTTTTCGACCAAAGTTACTCTCGCTCAGTCTCTTCTTCTACCTCTTCTAGACTATGCTGATGTCTGCTTCCTTGATGCGCCTGAGGAACTCCTTGATAAGCTCGAACGTCTGCAGAACTTGTGCATACGCTTTATCTTTGGCCTTCGGAAGTACGACCATGTGTCGGAATTTCGGAAGCGGTTGAGTTGGCTGCCTATTCGGCAACGTCAGGATGTATGTATGTCGGGCTGGTTTCCGCAACTCCACGTTCGTTAAAGATTTAATACCTTTATACAAGGAAATTCACACAAATTAACGGCTTTTTTAACCGACTTTCGAAAAAGGTTCTATGTTCGACTGTATGTATGTTTTTTTTTTATGTATGTCCGCGCATTTCTCCGTCAGTTGTCGACCGATTTTCAAAATTCCTTTTTTATCCGAAAGAATATACTCCCGAGGGGACCACCATATAAATTTTATCGAAATTGCTTTAGCACTTTTTGAGAAACTGAACCAAAACGAAAAATACGCATATCTTGATGACGTTTTTGTGTTCTTCAAATGTTTAAATTCCACGTTCCATGTTATTGGGGTTTTTAGTGAATAACAACTAAAAAGCGAAAAATAAAAAACATTTTTACAAAAAAAAACAAAATTTTTTGTAAAAAGTTTTTTTTTTTTTTTTGTATATGCGTGTGTGGCTGAGCGCTGCGCGCTCTCCGCCCTCTATCTCAAAAACGGTTGTACGCATGATAAAATGCTTGAAATAAAATCGGTCGCAAATTTTATACTCTACAATTTTTTAATAGATGTTAACATCATTGGAGCTATAGAAAAAGAGATACTGGTGAAAACCCGATTTTTGTGACCTTTAACTTTGATTAACTTACGAGGCAGACACCAGATTTTACGAGACTTTTGAGACAACTTTAAGAACGTCAAAATGAAGGTATATACGAAAATTCAGCTTATCTCCCATTCCGAGGTTGATCGCTAATTTGACTGGACTATAATGCGAACAGACGAGGATCATGCAGTGAAAAAAAATAAAAACTTTGTTACAAAAAAATAGAACTGACTTCCAAAAAAAAACGTGCAAAATAACCTTCTCTTGGGATCATTTCGGAACAAACCCCGTTCGAACAAAAAAAGAATTTTAGAAATCCGTCTATAAATAACGAAATTATGCCCGAACAAACATAAAAAAAAAATACAAACATTCGAATTGATAACCTTTTGGAAGTCGGTTAAAAAGCGTTGCTTCGGTCTTAAAAAAAGAGAGGTAGAGGACGCACTCCTACTACATGGTGGACCGGCATGACGAAACTCCTATCAGAGGAAGAACTACCCGACAACCCAGGACTTATTGTCCTGGCGCCACAAAATTAGGAGAGCCGACCCCACATAAAGTGGGGCTTTCTCCATTGTTATTCTCAATCTTCATAAATTTTATAACTCACTGTCTTCGGTGTTCGTATCATCTATATGCCGACGATCTTCAGCTGTATACAGCTGCGCGGGTAGAAAGTTTGTCAGACGCTATAGAGGATATAAACCGAGATTTGGATGCAATCAATGATTGGTCTGATAGATTTGGGGTGTCTGTGAACCCCTCAAAATGTCAGGCCATTGTTATTGGAAGCTCACGCATGATGGGTAGAGTGGCGATTAGCTCTCTTCCGCCTATTATTTTAAATGGTGCTGTCATCCCCATCAGTCCTAGCGTAAAAGATCTCGGTTTGCATCTTGACTCGACGCTTGGCTGGCAAAGCCAGGTTTCTAGTGTCTGTCAAAGAGTCAACGGAACTTTGCGATGTCTGTATCGTCTGAGGAACTTTTTGCCTGCAAAGACGAAGACTATGCTTGTGCAAACTTTAATTTTCCCTATAATCGACTATGGTGACGTGTGCTACTTTGACCTGAACGCGGCTTTGCTGGATAAGCTTGATAGGCTCCTCAATAACTGCATCCGTTTCATTTTCAACTTGAGGAAATATGACCATGTGTCAAGCTTTAGAGCTGAGCTCAAATGGATGCCCATTCGCCAGAGAAGAAGTTTGCGCGCTCTGACTACGCTTTTCTCTCTCCTCAACTCTCCCACCAAGTGTGATATAAGATAAGAGGGAGGCCTCTTATCTTATATCACACTTTCAGTATCTTTGCTCTACTCACGCTAGGAATTTGCGTTCTGCTAACAATCTCTTACTGCTTTGTCCTTCTCATACTTCTAATTTTATTCATTCTTCCTTTCATATACAGTCCATCCTTCTGTGGAATGCGCTTCCCCTCAATATCAGGATGGCCACCAGTCAGTATGCATTTAAGCGGAAGTTGCGGAATTACCTTCTTAACGTGTAAAGGAGTCGTCTCAAAATCCTTATCTCTAACTTTATATATTATTATTATATATGTAGGTATATTATATTAAATATATATGTATGTTTATTTTAACTATATTTATATATATTTTTGTAATTATTTTCGTCTTAGAATTATTTTATTTTTTCAGTTTATGCACCTGCCATGTTATCTCTCCACCACCCTTGGTTGACTGGTAGAGAATGCCTAAGGCATTAAGTCCGCCTTTGTACATTTGTGTTGCATGAAGTTTTAATAAATAAATAAAGTGGAACGAGCGAGGAAGACGATTTCACATAAGCGAACGTTTACGTACGTGACGTTACTTTAAGGCCACTGGGCTCTTCAAGCATTGACGCGTCGCGTTTCGGTTTGAGCCGAGCCTTATACGTTACTCATCAATAGATGGAAACGTCACTGATGCGAATTATCTTTAAATCATATTTTCTAAACTATAAATTAAGAGGTGAAATTGATCACCGGTTATTGTGGTCTGATTACGAAAAATCTTGACTTGGAAAAAGGTCAACCAGTTTCTCCTTCCAGACCTCTCTGCCTTGTGCGATCTCTGGCCAAGTTTTCCACGCAAACATGATTAGATCGTGACACTAGCTTCCCTGCGGTCGACAGCGACGTCCTGCCTCAGGCGTCCAGTGAGTACCGAACTTGACCCATCTCTCTTGTATTAGTTAAAATTATATTATTATTATCTAGCCCGTACTGTCCCACGGCTGGGCAAAGGCTTCTCTCCATTCCTTCCACTGTCCTCGGTTGTGTGTCACCTCTTTCCAATTCTCAAGGAAGACATCCAAGTCATCCTTTTTTTTTGTGAGGTGGGAAATCATCCAATGACTTCTCCCGCTCTGGGTGGAGCGGGAGGGCGTGTCAGACTCTTACTGACTAAAACCCACCCCTGTTCCTTCCTGCCCTTAGTGCCCGGGGGCGAGGTAACTCTGTTTCGAATTTATCCTCAACCCCCAGGCAGGCATGACGGGCCTCGTCTCTATTGCTGACAACTCTTTGAGGCGCGCGTGGAACACTACGCGCCGTCGACACTCGGGCCTGTTGCTGATCGGACGGCGAGCTACCCATTACTCACCGTCCGCAGGCTCGGGTCTACGGTGGTCGGAGATCGTCTCGAGGCGCCGCAAGTCCCAGACGTCTCCTGAGGCGGCTGCTGCTGAGAGCGTGAGGGCGACTCCGTTGTTGGTGCTCTCTCACGCGTCCCGCCTCCGCCTTCGCGAGCATTACTGCTTCGCAGAAGGAGGAGACGGCTTCCCATTCCCTCTCGCTCCGTACCATGGCCTGAACCAAGGCAGGGCGCGAGAGGTCGCTGCCGCCTATCGCATCCACGAAAAATGTGGAACGCTTCACGATTTTGCGTGTCATCCTTGCGCAGGAGCCATGCTAATCTTCTCTGTATCGTTCCAATTTTAGTATATGTACTGCCGAAGCAAGATCTCCTTATAGTCTGCGGGCCACTGCTCGTTCGGCATGCGGCAGACATATCCAGCCCAGTCCTATTTAAGTTGAGCGGCAAAATAAAATAATAAAATAAATTACCTTATGTAAAGGTTTAACGGACACTCTCATTACTTCAGAACTGAGTGATTTCTGTTTCTTGACAAATTCTTTGAAAGACTCCACAGAAGTTGATACTTCGTTCGGCAACTTGTTTTGTTTGGGTGGTTCACCTGTGATAACAAGCAAATGTGGTAAGTAATCTAAAATACCTACTAGCTGACCTGACCTGCGGTACGAAGTTTGCCGAACCTCGTACCACCGCAGAATCAATAAATTAATCCGTTCTCAAGATATTCATCAAAAAATCAGGCTAGTGCGTGTCGGACTTCCCACATTTTGGGATCCGTACGAAATGTATTTTTGACTATTTAAATTGAAGACTGTAGCTTCAACCCAAATGGTTGAGAGTGGAGTATGCTGTAAAACCTGTTTGACAGACGCAGGACAGACAGACAGACGGACACGTGAGTGACAGCAATAGGGCTCTGTTTGTACGCTTCGAGTATGGAACCCTAAAAAAGCCATTCCATACAAAATGTAGATGAATAGAGAGAGAAAATGAATATTCTTCATATTTTTTTTTTTTTACATCAACAAACTTATGGAAGTTTGTTTCATACAAGCATTTCCATTTTTTTTTTAAATATGAACCAAAAAATTGATTAGTTAGTAGCAGCCACCATTGTACTTGTAAGGTGATAACTCGTCAGATACTTACTTTTAGCGTCAGCTGTGTTACTGGCAACGCCGATGCCGCTAGTGTTCGGGGCTACGCCACCCAATCCCAAGCTTGGAGTAGCTATACGGAAAAGAAAGGTTACTGAATATTACTATTTCATATACAACTGAGGAATTTACTAATATTTTATTAGTTTTACATATAAACCTAGCCTTATTTATGCTCCAAAAGATCGAAGCATTGCAACTAAGTTTTCAAATATGAGAAATAGACTTCTGATCAATATGACATTTGTTTCTTAGAAATTCCAAGCTTAAATGGACAATGGTGCCGATTCTCTTGTTCAATAACTAAACTAAAATGAGAGAATCGCTATCTTTTACTAAAAGGCAGTGTGAGAAAAGGACGGCAATAGCTATGAACTAATTTAGAGATGTCAAACTAGTTTACGCCTTGCGCTTCACCGTGTTTTTAATCGACATGTTTTTACGTGTACCCTTAATTTGTATGGAAATATTAGTTCAACTTAATTTGACAGCTCTAACTTACGTACGTCTCTTTCTTGTTTTATTAGAGAGAAAAAGATAGAAATAGCCTAAATTAAGTTTAGTTTGTGCACAACAGAATCCGCACCAATATCATACACCAAATACACACAAGATAATACGAACATGCCTCCACCAAAGATCAAGTAAAAATACTTAACATACCTGAAACTGTAGGCAGTGTGCCAGTCACACTAGTTGTACCCAATTTTGCACCTGGGAAGTAAATTAAATAATTACTATTAAGAAACTGGACTTAAGAAAACGAAGACTCATATACCACTGCACATAATGCCAACTGAGTCAACTACTGCTTACTCTTCGATATTTTTGAAATACTAGCTATTGGCTAGCAGCTTCGCCCGCGTGTTTATTTATTTATTTGAGAAAAACAAACAATTGTACAATGTCATCACCAGCCTTTTAATGTCCCCACAGCTGGGGCACTAGGCTCCTCTGTGAGAGGGTGTGGACCGTAATCCACCACGCGGGCCCTATGCGGGTTGCTTTATACAATGTCATCATTCTTCTGCGCTTATCCCAATTTATTTGGGGTCGGCGCAACATGTCTTTTTCCATACTCCTCTATTAGTCGTCATCTCTGTAGTCACCCCTTTTTTACCCATATCCTCTTTCACACAGTCCACCCATCGTTTCTTTGGCCTTCCTCTACTCTTATAGCTATCCACATCCATACACAAGACTTTCCTCACGACATTTTGATTAGGATTGTTATTGAATTGTATTATTTATTTAATTGTTTTTTTAATGAAACTGTTAATTGAATAAGTAGATATTATAATTATTGTACTCTATCGCATTAGGCCCATTGGCTTGTAATAAATTTATAAAAATTTTCTACATTCCTCCGCATCACATGCCCATACCACGACAACCAATTTCCACACAACTTTTCAGTCAGCGGTGCCACTTTCATACTTCCTCTTATATACTCATTCCTAAGAGGTAACAAACAGACAGATAGTTACTTTTGCATCCTATTCAACTAATCCTACAAATATTTTAAATGATAAAGTTTGTGAGGATGTATCTATGTTACTCTTTTACACAAAAACTACTGAACGGATTTTGATGAAACTTTACAGTAATAATGCTTATAAATCAGAATAACACAGACTATAATTTATAGTGGGGGAAGTACTAATACAACGCGGGCAAAGCCGCTGGCAGAAGCTAGTTTATAATATTTAGTAGAGATTGGCATAATCTACCTTTATTATGTTCTCACTGCTGGGACTAAGGCCTCCTCGGTACGAGAGGGAATGGGCTGTGATCCACCATGTGGGCCCAGTAAGGGTTGTTGGATGTCACACACTTCGAATTTGTGGTTCTGGGACATGTGCCGATTTTCTCACGGACTTTTCCTTCACCATTTTGAGAGCAGTGGTGATGAAATAAACTACACAAAATAAAGCTCCTGCCTGGGCGAAGTAGCAGTAGGGATTAGCTTAACAAAATAATAACACAGCATAACAATCATCAACAACATCTCACCAGAGCTAGGCATTATGGTATGATACCCCCCTCTTTTAGCACTTAAGAGCTTATACCCACTGTCCGGTTCACAAGGTATAGGACTAAGCTCAAAGTTAGGCTTAGTTAGCATAGTGGTAGGGGGCAACATCTGGAATGTTTGCGTCACTGGTATCAACAGACCACGGATTGGGGAACTTGGGTTTGGGTTCATGGTGCTGAAAGGAAGGGCAAAGGTTTAGATTTTGCCCATACAAATGAACAACTTTCTTCAAGTAATAGTAAATTCTGTAATAAAATTTTGGACCCCCATACTAATTTTGATCAGCTGATGATAATTTTGTATGGTAAATAATTATTATTTTTGGGAATTTGCTATGGCTTCCTTGAAAGTTGTTTATTTCCATGGGTAGAACTAGTATCTAAAATATGGCCACAGACTTCCTTTATAATATAAAATATATATATAAATAAGCATCCTGTATAAATCAAGCTGTATGCTAAGGCTAGGTTTTAATAAGGCAGAAGTATTAATTGATCTGACTTACCTAAAATGCTAGTAGTAGTGGTCGAAGTACTTGTAGAACCGAACATGCCAAACCCAGTGCTCTGAGTTGAGGTTGCTGTACCAAAGCCGAAGCTTCCTAACCCACCTAGACCTGTACTAGCCGATGTTGCTGGAGCACCAAAGTTTAACCCTAGAAAAAACAAATGATGTTGAAACACTGTTTTACTATAAAAGACATGGAGTTCTATGAATGTGCCGAAGTACAGTCCCAGATTAATGAAACTAATGAATTTTAAATGAAGCAGGGCTACAGGGTTGTAGAGGTCAGTTAGGCAGTAACTGGGTAACTAATACCCCTTGACAAGAGTGGTGTCGGAATATCTGGCTTCTGCCTTCTGACCCTACCAACCATCAAAGACTTTAAAATGACCCGACCCCTCTGTCATCGAATAAAAATAATGAAGGAAATCATCAAATAACTTCTCCCCCCTTGGATGGAACGGAAGTGCGTTTTAGACCCATCATGTTCCTTCAGTTGCCTGTGCCAGGGGCCACCATGACCCTTACACCCTGTCACTGCTTGCTGACATCTCTTTGAGGCATGCAAGGCAAATACGACTCGGGCCTGGTCCTTGACGTATGGCGAGCTACCCATTGCTCAACGTCTGCAAACCTGCACCTACGGTGGCCAGGAATCGCCTTGCAGCTTCTGACGCCCAGGGCGTCTCCTGCAGCGATGCTGTAATTACCTGAGCTAGTACTAGCAGCAGTGGCTCCAGTGGCACCAAAGCTGATGCCGCCTGCACCCTGCAACCCTGCCGTACCAAATGCTGGAGTAGTTGTGGCTCCTAGGATGAAAATAATGAGTATTTAACCAGGTTTTGGATATCAGATTTCATAAGACAGTTTCACGATTATGAGTTTTCAGTCCCGTGTTGTTTGATTAGAAAAAATTACCTTTAGATAATAAGGGAATTTTGAACATACTTGGAAACCAGTGCAGACCCACTGTATCCCTGGCCGTACCTCTGGTGGTATGGTGGGTATTTTAAAGTTAAACGATAGCACTGTATGACTGTATGAAGTGACCGTATTGCTGTGCTAATGTAGATACTAGGTGGACAGGAAATTATAAACTGTTATCTCGCATAATTATGTTAATGACTCATTCATTAATAGAAAGCAACTAGACGGAGCCCCCGCTGGGCGGGGCTCCTATTTCTATCAGCAGAGTTTAAAGGAACCTAACATGAAGGGGATGGCGGGGGCTGCGTTCGCTCGCTTTGCTCTTTCAGTGTAGCCCCCATCATCCCCTTTGAACCTAACCGGTCCATGTCGGGTGCCCACAGTTGTCGAGCGAGCTTCACTCGCTATTGGACAATGACATCGCAATGGTAAAGTTTCTGGTTCATTTAATGTGCAATATTTAATAAATTGTTGTTGTCAAATTTGGTTTTAACTAGTGATACAACACTGTTCCCTGGTTGTATCGTTTAACTTTAAAATACCCACCATACCACCAGAGGTACGGCCAGGGGTAAGGTGGGTCTCCTTGGAAACTATTATAAGAATTCAAATGTAACTATCACAGTGAGAATAATAAATTAGTGTAAGACCATGTGTTTTGTTGTTAAATATTATGAAATTCACATGACATGTACATTTTAAGATTTTTATTACAGTTGTATTCTAGTAAATTGGTGAAGTGCTAAAAAAACTATTAACTAAAATGGTACTTGTCACTTGATTTAATATCTTAGTGCTCAAATTATTATTTACCGAAACTAGGGGGTGCTGTGACACCAAAGCCTGGTGTAGCTGTGGTGCCAAAAGTGGGGGCTGAAGATGTAGGTCCAAATGCAGGTGTTCCAGTACCACCAAACGTAGGCGCTGCAGCTCCAAAGGCGGGGGTAGTAGTGGCCCCAAACGCAGGAGCGGTAGAAGTCGCTGCTAAAGTAGACGTTTCAGCTGCCGGAGTAGTTCCAAAGAGACCTGACGGCTGCGAAGTCGCAGTTAAACCAAACCCAGGAGTCGCAGGTCTAAAAACACATTCGTATATTATAGGCTAATTATATTGGAAAGATTCACAAGGACAGAGGTTATGTTTACAGAGGTTTTGGTTATAATTTAATGACAATACTTTCTTTTTTAATTTTGACGTTCGTTAAAAGATTTTTTTCGAAACTAAATGAGTTACTATACCAAAGAAGTTTAAAGTAGATATTGAGATTAGTTTTATCAAAAAGTTTTATTCTGAACTTACTTGTTGGCGCCGAAATTAAAGCCTCCTGAGAGTCCCGTTGTTGCAGGGGCACTCGATGGAGTGCCGAAAGAAAACGACATTTTCACTCTTTAGATACCTTTTTCTTTAATGTTTTATAAAACTTTCAATATGATGATTACCAACGCGGCGGTGACGGTTATAAAAGTTGAATGCGTGCGAATCAGTGCGATTAAGAAACAACAGCCATGTTTTTTTTTATGATTGACAATGACAAGATCAAGATCAGTGTTGCCATTTTAATTCGTATTCGGGAATCGTACCATCGAATAAAAAATATTGAAATTAAATTTAATTAAAACATAATTTGAAGAGTTTCCGTAGCCGGAATGAATACTTTCGCATGCATAGTACTAATTTTATCGACTGCATAGATCATTTTGTATGTCTCTAGTGTTGTAGTGGTAACTTTAAAAGCCCGGGCTAAGCTTTACATCTGACGTGGAGTTGGGAGTTCATATCTTTTTCACAGAAAGATCATATTATTAGAAGCCTCCACGTAAAGCTGGAAGAGGAAGCGCCAGGGTAGCCAGCGAAATTCAAATTTTTTAAGGTTTTTTATAATTTGCAGGTCAGTGTCTGGTTGTATCTTGGTCAAAATATGATTCGCGGCCGTAGCAAGTATATAGTTACAGAATTATAGTCATTAAATCATCAGTACAACTCTTTCGGTTAGAATTGATGTAAAATGTAGTGTTTCATGAAATTATGACATTTCTTGCCAAAGAATAAAATTTATTTTTACGCTCTTTCATTTGATTTGAGATTAAAAAACTTTTTTACAAAAATACAACCGACAAAATATTGCAAATTAGCTTTATTTTCGGAAGACGGTGTTTATATTTTGTTTCTTAGCTGTTTGACACCGACTTCCGAAATTAAAGTTATTTTGCACTTTTTATGTTTTTTGGAAGTCGGTTCTATTTTTTTGTAAAAAAGTTTTTCACTTTTTAGTTGTTGTATCACAGAAGTAAAATTAAATATTAAAGTTATGCCCGAATTGATAACCCCAATAACTTGGAATTTGAACATGTGGAGACAACCAAAACGTCATCTGTGTATACATATTTTTTGTATATGTTGTTGTATTTTCAAAAAGTGCTGAATCAATTTCGATAAAATTTAAATGGGACCACCTCTACCAAACAAAAAAATAATCATCAAAATCTATTCACATATGGCGGAGATATCGCATAACAAACATAAAAAAAACACAGCCGAATTGACATCCTCCTCTTTTTTGAAGTCGGTGAAAATGTGCTACAAGGGTGGGGACGTGGTGCATATAAATTTTCCCATTGTTCCAAAGAGTAATATTGCATTGTTCTTTAGCAATATTTTGACACTTTTGACATTTTGCCTCGTCATAGAACGTTTCGTTTTACGTAAGTTCAACGCACTAAAATGTTTAACTCCATGATGAAATAAATATGTTTAGCCAGTGATTTATATAGTTTTTATGGATATATTTATTTATATTACTTATTTCGTTGATTTAAACAGTGTTGCCAATCCAGTGGATTTTCCACTAGATCTGGTGGTTTAGACCTTCCTTTTAGCGAATAAATGTTGGCTTAGTGGCTAGTGGATTTTTGTAGTGGCTTTGATTGCTTCAGTAAAATTGTTATGTTATGTTAGGTTAAAACTGTGACCCTCTACGCCACAAACGACTAGATTTTATATTTAGTAGGCTACCCGGAACCGAACTAGTTAGATTACGTTAATTACTTTTTTTTTAATGGTAAGGTTAGATTAGGTAGGGGAAGGAGGGAGTTCTACACCTTTCCCCCCATCCTCCCTTTAAATCGACAAAACAAATAACGTAAACATAACCTAAGGAAGGAATAAGGGCAAGAAGATGATGATCTAAGTACCTACCTCAAAACGCGATTTTAAAAAAATAATAAAAAAGGGGGTTTCCTCAACTTTTCCTTCGTATAGGGGGTCTATACCACCCGCCCCCCCTCCAAATTTCATTCCCTTAATTCCACGTCAGATCTAATTAAGTCGTACCGAAGCCCGCAACCATGCCCAAATAAACAACATTTGAATGACGATTTTCATGAAAATTTACGACACCAGTTGGTGCCACTTAGGTATCAGGTAAGCAGCGTAATACTAGCTTGATGCATTTGAGGCAATTGAGAGGCGCGCCAAGAGGATCATTGGTAATGATAAGCTCGTCGAGTCAAAGCTCCAAAGTCTTGAGCAACGACGCAGAGTTGCCAGCCTGTCGGTTTTCTAACGGTTGCATTTTGGCGAGTGTACGACGGAATTGTATAATTTAATTCCGCTACTTTAAGCCCATTCCATCATCGGACCACAAGACGTACGGCGATGCGCCACCGGTACATGGTGAACATCCCACCCACACACACACAAAACGTTTTGAGAACACATTCATTCTGCGTACAGCTAGGGAGTGAAATGCCCTGCCAGTCTGTGTTTCCTAATAACTACAACCTGGGAGTTTGTAGGAGTAAAGAGTGAATAGGTTACTGTCTTCTAGGAAAGCGTGCTCCATCTTCGACCACATCATCGCTAGGTGAGATAGTGGACAAAGGCGTGCCTGTCAAATGTAAAAAAGGTCTTTTACTTTGAAAACGAAACTTAATGGAAGCGTGACGTTGGCGTTGACTTGACATTTCACATTACTGATGGACTTCATTTCAGAAAACCTTCATTATTCAAAAGTCATGTAGAAACATTGTTATCTTTTTTATAAAATTCTAACGAAATCTAACAACACACGCATAGTGGCCCTGTTTTTTTTTTTGCAAATACCAACTCTGGGCAGACGCAGTTTCGATAAAATTATAAGGGTTTTGTTCTTGCAATTTGGCTACGGGATCCCAAAAAAAGTAGATAGTTAATTTAAAAGTCGTACGTTTACGATGTAAAGTCGTAGAGCGCGCGCACGATAAGTCTTTCAATTACAATTTGAGTTACATATACCTACCGTAATATCGTTTTTATATAAATGAAGGAAATAGATTTGATTAGGCCTGCAATTTGAAGCAGCGCCACCATCCGCGCACCGTTATATCGTACGAAAGGCCTATATATTATTATAGTCTTTGCGAAAGACAATAGTGGCCATCATTGTCATTTTTATTTATAGAGGAGCTCGCAGCCGCACGGGTCGATTCATTCGGTTAAACTGGATGGGTGACCATCTTTACGTACCAAGACTCCTCCGTGCCTCGGAAAACACGATCCCGGCTGTCAATCGTGGATCTTTGACAGTCGTTACGGGTCGTTAGGAGCCCGAAAGTCTGACAACCAGTCTTACCGGGTATCGTATTACCCAGTAACTGGGTTGTGGAGATCAGATAGGCAGTCGCTCCATGTAAAATACTGGTATTCAGCTGCATCTGGTTAGACAGGAAGCCGACCCCAAGATAGTTGGGAAAAGGCTAGGCAGATTGATTGTCATTTTTATTTATCATTTAAAGATAGAGATAGACAAAATAATTGCAAGCGTTGAAAAGAGATGGAGTCATGGTACATTTCGTTTCACGCAGCAATCTATTTTTGTTTTTCATTCATATTAATTTTAATTCAACACATTTCAATTTATGGTACCTATTAATTTTATCATAACACGGACTACGATGCAACAACGATCGCGTGTTTCCGCTTTGTTTGCTACAAGACCTTAGAGTTGGAAGCTTAAGGCCCTACTTCCATTTTATTGCCGTAAAATGGTGACTTTCTAAACCCTTCTCCTTGGTAACGGCTTGGGCAAAGGTTTTGAAAAAAATATATATTTATTATTGATTCATGTAATTTGTTTGTGAAGTCAGGTTTTTCAATGTGACTAACAGTTTTGCCTTTAAAAAAAAATTAAAAACACGCTACTCTATTCGCTATTTTGCCTACTCCTCTTAAACGGCTTTGATATTTAAAAATATTTTTACACAGACTAATTGTTCGTTAGATGTTCTTTTAATGTGACGTTGCTTATCTAAATCAAACAATATTTCTCAAAGAAAGTCTTACAAAGTAAGGTAAATACTTCAAACGTACGTATATATTCTGGCTCTCTACGGGGTCGGAGTCAGTCGGGCGCTAGCATTGAGACGAGAAGGTTGTGTCGCTTGCTGCTCCGCTGTGCTATCTTTCGACTAAGCGAATACGTTCGTGTTAGTGCAAATATTTACAAAGTTTTTGTGATGACACAATCTTAGAAAATAAGTGTCCATTGCCAGTTTATAAAAAAGATTTTTACGACATGGTAAAAAGCAAGAAACTTCCTTGTTACAAATTCGATTCAAAAGATAAACTTCTCATCAGTAAAAAACCGGCCAAGTGCGCGTCTGACTTCACACATTTAGGGTTCTGTACCAAATAAAGGAATGGTCAGTGGATACGAAACGGAGCACTATGAAAATAAGACAAGAGAGAAGAAAAATTACACCAAAAACCATCGCCTAATCAAGCCTTCGGATCCCGGTGGGATGTGGGAGTAGGGGAACACCATGGGACACCTCAATTGAATTCCGAAAGTCTAGATCCGCGATTTTCAGGAGCAGCAACCGGTCAATATTCATGGCTGACCTTGAGATGAAGTGATCTTAGGGTCGAGGACAAGTGGCTTTGAGGTCAAGTGCTCCTCGAAGATATGCTACCATGATCGCGTAATCGCGCAATGGTCGCTTTATATTAGGATGACGCCTATGAGGTATAACTGACGTAGATTCGTCTGTTTATTTATGCCTTGGGGAGGTATGTCTCATTCATTACGCTTCAGTTTAGGATTAAATGATTCAGTTAGATGAAACCCCTATTTATTCTTGGCTTTTTGTTAAGTTCTTCCTTAGAATAAGAACTACGTGGCCGTTTCCCTTTCTTTTTCCTTTTTTATCGTTTTACTAAACGTCAGTTCACAGTTGTCAACGAGCCCAATTTTATTAATCGGCCCAGAGCACATAAATAAACCTATACAGTATATCTTTATAAATATTTTCAACTGTCGATTTTCTAGTTATTACTATAGGCTACGAAATGAACCATCTTGCTTGGGGTGGACATCTTGCACGATCTTGTACCGTTGTTTTTAAAACCACACCTGTAAGCGTTGGTATCCCTCATATGGTGACAAAATATCCTGCACCAAAAATCGTCAGATTTACACCTCCGCCGGTAACAGTGACCCATGATATATATCGTAGAATGCCAACTGGAAACCTGAGGGTAGAATCAGGTATAACGGGTCCTGCTAAGATTGTTAATTCTGATTTATTTATTTAATTTGTGTGTATGTTGATTCAAACGTTGATTTAATTCAAATTCAAAAAGGAAATCGGGTTACGCAGTTATCATGATTTTTTGGAAACGATAGAATACTATTAATATATTTTTTCCTGAACTTTTGTTATTTTGTTTGGCTTTTCAACCCCATATAAATAATATATTAACATAAAAATATTACTTTACTTTGTCACAATAACAAAACAATAAGTACACCTGCAACGGTCTCAAATATTTTCTATAAATTCTTCGCTTCGGTCGGCGAACCACTGCATGACGTGATGACGCATCGAACACAGCTCAGATCCTTTCTCACCTGGTACCTGCCCAGGTGTCACTCGGCAAGTTCCACAAAGCGCGTAGGTATTCAAGGCACACGAGACGCTACTGAAAACTTCAGGTTTCATCCGTGTGAAAATAAGTTATGTCTGATTGCTCTGGGATCTTACTCTATAAGTTGATTAGTGTATTTATAAAAGAGCGAGACCATAGAGTTACCATACCATAGACCACAGAGTAGTTATTCTTCTGAACACTGCTTTTTGCTTTTTTTGCTTTTATTTTTGGAACTAGTCTTCATGGTTCTATTGTTTTTTTTTGGGATGGTTTTTTTTGGTGGTTCTTGCGTCGTTCAGAAGAGGGAATAGCAAAAAGCATAAAGCAAAAAGCAAAAAGCAAAAAAGCAAAAAGCCAAAAAGCCAAAAAGCAAATAAGCCAAAATAACAAAAAAACCAAATGTGAAGTCAAGTGTTGACTTAGAATCAGTTGAGTTATGGATTATTCGCTGTTTTAAAATGTTTTTGCACTTTTTCAATATTTCTTCGGAGAATAATACTGGGTGGCGCAAAAGTAAAGACCCTATTTGGTTCAGCTATAACATTTTTTCTAAATTAGAAAACTAGATTTAGATTTTTTTAAATGTATATTTGTGCCATTAAATTTCGTACCATTAGGATTTAAAGATGATGTCTTTTAAATGGTGACCTCCAGAGTTGATACACATTTGAGCCCTATTTATGACATTTTGCATAACTTGCCGTAACACTTCCTGCGATATGTTCGTTATTTCTTGACGAATGTTTTCTTTTAGAGCTGCGAGAGTCTGTGGCTTGTTCACATACACCCGAGATTTCAAAAAACCCCAAAGAAAGAAGTCTGGACTGGTCAGATCGGGTGATCTTGCAGGCCAAGGCAAATCGCCAAAACGAGAGATAACTCGGCCTGGAAAAGCGTCCCTCACTAAAGTAAAACGAGTAAAACGGTAAAACGGACGGAGTAAAACGGTCCATGTTTATTTTCAGTGTATTTTACATTTGTTCACTACACAATTTTCAACAACAGAATGACAGAAAATGTCATATAAAAAAAAAAAAGGTATTTTCTTTAGTGCCACTACTTTTGCGCCACCCGTTATAAGTATATCATGAGATTTTTTACAAAATGTACATTTCAATTTCTCTTCTTCCATGATTATCACTATTACAAACAACTTAGTAAAACACTCACAAATACACAACAAAAACATGTGCTCTCGCAGGCTCGAACTATACTGTATACTATAAGTTATATTACACACAAACAGCACATACACAGTAGATTGAAACAGATGGTGAGTTTAAGAAGAGGAACCGAGTTATTATGGACGTCTCACTCACTCTGAAGCGCATGCATAGTGCTCTCGCCCTCATACTTCTGGCTGAATAATTTTTGTCTTAGGGGATGTTTGGTCACTCTAATTTGTCTGACTGATTGAATATAACTTTTAAATAAATACTTCAATAACATATTAAAAAATCAGACATGTAAAAATAAGTAAAGTTCATTTATTTTTTGGGAAGCTTAAAAACGTCTGAAAAAAGCTCTTGTCCATCAAAAGTGTCTGACACTTATGATATTACTTTAAAATAATATTCTACATGACATATATAAAAATCAGCCATGTGAATTTAAGTTAAATAATTCTTATTTTTAGTTACCTTTCTCACCTGGTACCTGCCCAGGTGTCACTCGGCAAGTTCCACAAAGCGCGTAGGTATTCAAGGCACACGAGACGCTACTGAAGACTTCAGGTTTCATCCGTGTGAAAATAAGTTATCTCTGATTGCTCTGGGATCTTACTCTATAAGATTATCAATCACTCCATTCCCCAAGGCAGCGTGATAGGGTGTATATATTATTCTTAATATATATAAACGACCTACCTAAAATACTATAAGCTAAATGCATTCTATTCGCAGACGACCTATCCTTAGTTTTTAAAAGTACCGAGAATCCTGAAACCTTGACCTATATCGAAAATTGCTACAAAATTATTAAAACTTGGCTAGAGAAACACAACCTCCAAATAAATACAAACAAAAGTAACAAGTTGCTACAATTTAGGACATACCAACGAAAACCGCTAAACATTGACACCCTCATTAACAATCTCAATATTCCCGAAAGAGATAACCTTACGCTTCTTGGTTTCACATTGGACAATAATCTGACATGGAAAAAACATATAGAAAACTTAAAAACAAAATTATTGAGATTTATAGATGCATTAAGTAAATTAATTAAGTTGTGTGGAAATCGGTTGTCGTGGTATGGGCATGTGATGCGGAGGAATGAAGAAAATGTCATGAGGAAAGTCTTGTGTATGGATGTGGATGGCTATAAGAGTAGGGGAAGGCCAAAGAAACGATGGTTGGACTGTGTGAAAGAGGATATGGGTAAAAAAGGGGTGACTACAGAGATGACGACTAATAGAGGAGTATGGAAGAAAAAGACATGTTGCGCCGACCCCAAATAAATTGGGAAAAGGGCAGGAGAATGATGATTAAGTAAATTAAAAAGCAACACTAACTATGAGACCGCGCTATCAACGTACTATGCCTATGCAAATGCATGGTTTTACTATGGCATTATACTGTGGGGTAGTACAGACTTCAACGACATCTTCATTATGCAAAAAACTATTTTACAAAAAAAAACAACCGACTTCCAAAAAAGAAAATACACTATATATTAAAAAATAACTTTAGTTTCGGAAGTCGGTGTTTGTATTTTATTTCTTCGTTATTTGACACCGACTTCCGAAATTAAAGTTATTTTTTAATTTTTAGAAGTTAAGTTTTTTTTAATTTTCGTTTTTAGAAGTCGGTTGTTTTTTTTTGTAAAAAAGTTTTCTATTTTTCACTTTTTAGTTGTTATACCCCAGAACTATAAACCCCTATAACATGGAACGTGGAATTTAAACATCCTCGTAATTGGAGAAAACAAAAACGTCATCTAGGTATACGCATTTTTCGTTTTTGTTCAGTTTGCAAAAAGCGCTAAAGCAATTTCGATAAAATTTATATGGAACCACCTCGGGAGCATATTCTTTCGGATAAAAAAAGAATTTTGAAAATCGGTCCACAACTGACGGAGAAATCGGCGGACATACATAAAAAAAAACATACATACAGTCGAACATAGAACCTCCTCCTTTTTCGAAAGTCGGTTAAAAAAAATGTATACGCATCCTTATGGACATAAAACAAGGGGATAGCTTTAAGCCGTATTTAATAAAAAATAAAATTCTAACACATTACACATTTTACAAATAGCTACATTTGTACATAAATATAGAGATTACTTTCAATCAAACATAGAATCAAACCCAACATATAGCCGACGAAAAAAAACATTTATTTATTACACGAAGACCAAAATTAAAAATTATGAAAGATAGCCCCCACTAGAGAATTGCGACAATTTATAATAAATTGCCAAAGGTAAAAAAATAAAGAAAAGATATTTTATTCCAAATTAAAATCGATCTTAATAGCAAAATGCTAATTACACAATAGACGAATTCATGACCGATAAAACGTTAAAGATGCAGGTAGTTTGACCCGGTGAGACCAATGGCAATGACATGTACCTACTTTGCTTACAGTGACATAAAATGTATTAACTTTATTTTCTGTTGTATTTTATAATTGAAAACTGACATAACATAATTTACTTTGAAATTTGACATGACATAATTATTATCATTTAGTTGTGATTTTTCTTTTGCTTAATTTTCTTTTTTTTCTGATGACTCACATACTCAGCAGCGAGTCATCGTTCGTTTGTTTGCGGTGCCCTAACAGGGTTTATGTGCAAAACCGACAATAATAAAATTGTAACATGTGTTGTGTGCATGAGAGCAAGTAAATAAATGAATACATACACACACACTTGGTGAGGGCAAAGTCCGAGCATGCACCGTATTTTCGGAACATGGCACCGGGAACTTTTTTTATTTCTTCAATTTTGGCTTCGCATGGTTTGTGCATTTAGCCAGTGTCAAGTTAGAAAGTGTTTAGTTTTAGGGAGTGTCCAGATCTGACGGATGCGCCGCTCGCGAGCTGTCTGCAATTGTTTGGTGCGCCTCTTTAAGGCTCAATTACACCTTCCGATTTCAAGGGACCCAATTTAGGAACAATCTAACTAGGAAGTAGGAAGCTAGCGATAACACTACACTAAATTGATTGTTGCCAACTCTTACAAATTCGAGCCCCTATACAGAATATCAAAATTCGCTAGAAAGTCTCTAAAACTGATCCTATCAGGAGCGGACCAAAAAAAAAATGTATACGGCATTGAACTATAGTAATACCTCAGTGGTATACGGTCGAATTGAGAACCTCCTCCTTTTTTTTCGTCGGTTAAAAAAAAGAGCGGTCTCAGATTTTTTTTCTGGGAAATAAATATATGTAACGCCTGCTAAAGATGTCGCCACTGTGGTGATAGCCAGCCAGCCTACCGCCATCGCTATGACGTCATCCGACCACGGAGTAGTAAGTGTTGCCAGCCAGCCAGCCAGCCAGCCTTAAAAAAAAGCGAGTTGCGTCAGCATGACTTTGTCTATAATTTGAAAACGAATGAAAATATGAGAGTTTGCGTCAAAGAGTATAATAATAATTGGTTTGCGTTTCAGCGTTAATTTTTATTTATTTCCACGCCTGCCTGATTGTTATAATTCAGAAGTGGTATCCACGCAACATGAAAAGACGAATCTATCGTGAAGAAGATGAAAGTGCCGATTCTGACGGTGATGAAGTGCCTTCACGCAATGCCGAAGACAACTCACCGCCTGCCAGAAAAATTTTGAAGACTCGTCTTACTCGTGAAGTAGAAAAAGCATTTCAAGACCTCCAAAATGAAGTTCCTACCTTAATGCCATTGAAGCAGCAGCGCGCGACAGCCTTGATTCCGGAGTTTGACCCTGATAGCGAGGAATGCACGATAACAGCATGGTTGAAGAAGATAGAACAACTGGGAGAAATCTACGGATGGGATGAAAAAACAAAATCTTTCCATCTACAAGGCAAACTGCGGGCCCAGGCAAGAAAATGGTACAACCGTCTCGAAGAGTACGATTTTTCATGGGAACAGTGGAAACAAATGCTGCTACGCGCCTTCCCAAAGCACCGGGATTATGCTGGTATTTTAGAAGAGATGCTCAATCGAAGAAAATTGCACTCTGAAAGCATGACTAAGTACTACAAGGAAAAGGTTGTGATGTGCTTTAGATGCACGCTTTCAGATAGTGCAACCATTTCCTGCATAATTCGTGGTTTGCCTGCCGGACTACAGTCGAAAGCAAGAGCCTTTCAGTAGGGAAGGATTTGTCTGCGCTCTCGATGACTACCGACCGCACTCTTATGATCGACGTACAACACAAAAGGATATGGGGTGACCAGCTGAGAAAAAGTCAGGACCTGTCAACCCAGACATTTTTCTGTGCCCTCGCTGTAAGAAAACGGGACACTTGGTACGTGACTGTCCCCAACCAGACCAGCGCAACTGCTTCAAATGCGGCATACAAGGTACAGCGCCACGAACTGTCCTTCCAATTCAAAAACCAGTGAAGTTAGTACTATCAAGGATATTAAACTGCTGCTGAACTATACTGAAATTTATAAAAAAAAACTGCAAAGGTGAATGGTGCTTTCGTGAAGTCTTACATTGACACCGGCAGCCAGGTGAATGTACTTAACATTCAAGTTGCGAAACTGCTGGAGTTAGAGATTACACCAAGAACCATCGCGCTCAAAGGGTTCTCATCAAGTGCACTGGTTACCAGCCGTGGGGAAGTTAACTTCCGCCTTGAAATCGACGGGCTGGACGTATGCTGCAAAGCTCACTTGACTGATATTGACATGAACGACATAAACCTCCTTATTGGTCAGCCTGTGATAAATAGTGACGGTGTCTCTCTAGTTGAACAAAATGGAACAGCCGTGTTACAAAAAGCCTCTGGTTTTCCATGTGAAGTGGACGTGTCAGCAGAACCTAGTCGTTTCGTAATCAAGACTTTTTCAGATGAATGTTTGCCCCCTGGAATATCCATCATCTACGTTAGCATAACCGGGAACACTGAAGGAAACAACGTGGTGACTCCAGTACGCCACTATGAGCTCCAAGATGTTTCCTACTCGATCCCTGCAACTGTGCTTAGCGGAAGCACTGGCTACCTGAAGATCATCAACAATGGAGAAAAGGATGTTAACTGGAAGGATATTCAGGTCAGTGCCGCTGCCAGTAATTGCCTATTGCTTGACAAAAAATCGCCTTTTATTTGCCAAAAATATACACTGTGCCAGTATAGCCTCTAGTAGTAATCATGCTATCGGGGGGAGAGATGTAGATGAAATTAACTTAGGGCCCATAGGAACAGTAGAGCACAAAAAATAATAGAACTTATATCACAATCCGGCGACTGTTTTGCAGCTAGCACTCAAGAGTTAGGATGTACCGATCTTGTTAGCATGCCTATTATTAAGCTTACAACCGATCAGCCTGAATTTCGTCGTCCCTATAGACTTTCTCTTAAGGAACAAGAAATTGTTACTTAAATCTATTTCTGAGTTGCTTAGTGCCGGTATTATTAAAGAATCTCAGTCGAGCTACGGAGATAGTAGATTATGTGTTGCTTCAATGCCATCACGGTTCGCGATAGATATCCGCTGCCTAATATTGACAACCAGGTCACATATTACCATATGAACCACTCCATGTACTTACGCGCGCTAACTGCCTACCGGCCGCCGGGCCGCCCGCTGCTCATTTCTCAGTGGGTTGCCGACAGCCGCGAGGCGCGTACGTTCGCATAAAATTCGGTCGACCTGACGTACTTTATTATAGTTTCGAATTCTTAAGACATGGCTAGTACTGGTGTATTATGTGCAGTTGATGGATGTAGATCCAGCAAGAGAAGAGATAAAAAATTTTTTTTAGTTTACCTGCTGATACAGAAATGTGAGTACCTACCTATCTAGTTTGTTTTACTATCGTTTTTTAAATAAGTAGATAAATTGTAAACTTGCATGTTTCGCGTTTTGTATTTTATTAAGTATTGGTAGGTACGTAATAACTTCTATTATGCGTCTGAGATTAGAATAGAAAGGTCAATGACCTCAATTTGTCAACCGTCATTTGATAATTACTCTGCTTCAATTTACGGTGGTGTACTAGGAATCTGGACATTTTATAATCTAAGGTAGAAGCATAGTAGTCACCTATTATGCTAATTTTTTAAATGAAGAAACAAATCAATGAATCGTGTTTTCAGTTTCCTCTATTTCGTATTTCATTCGTACTATTCGTGGCCATGCGGAGTGGTTACGTCATTGATTATAACGTGTAGTACCTAACCATTTAATCATTATTAAATAGTTATACTATGGCTACACTTCGCGATAACGCGAACTACACTTCGCGCGCTTTCTCTCGCACACCGCTCGCGACGTCTTGCTGTGCAAGAGAGAGCGCGCGAAGTGTAGTTCATAGTTTCATAAAGTGTAACAACAAATACCTACTGACATCTTTATCGAAAGAGGCAGCCCTGGCAATTCACGAACACCACGCGCCAGCGCGCTGCTACAAAGCAAAACTCACTTCACGCTTGTAAGGTTAGGTACATTTTCGTTCGCAGTGGCTAGCGAGTCGTAGGAATAGGCTATTAAAGCAGTAGGTAGCAAACTTTTTGTATGGAGTGATTCATATGGTAATATGTGACCAGGTGTCAAAGTTAGCCGGTATGAATTACTTTACCAGTCTAGATCTAGCCCAAGATTATCATCAATTATCGATTTTACCGGAAGATACTCATAAGACTGCGTTCGTAATACCTCAAGGTCATTACAAATACAATGGGGTACCGTTTGGCCTTGCGAATGCCCCATCTGTATTTATGCGTCTGATACATAAAATCATAAACTCTATCAATAACCCTAGTGATATTAAAGCATCATCATTAAGTCAACAAAACCCGGAAATACTAGCTTTCATAGATGATTTAGGTACTGTTACCATCTATTGACGTACCGACGGGTACTGAATTATTAAAAAGGTTCTCGTTAAATTGCGATCCGAAAATTTTAAGTTAAATGTGAAAAAATGTTCGTTTTTAAAAAAGTACTATAACTTATCTCGGTCACGAAATAGCCCCGGGTAGCATTCAACCGGGTGAATTGAAGTTATCAGCTGTTTCAAAATTTCCGACACCGCGTAACGTTCATGAGATTAGATAGTTCATAGGTTTATGTAGTTACTTTCGTAAATTTATAGCTAATTTTGCATTGACAGGCCCACTTACGGAACTGACGAAGAAAAATACAGATTGAACTTGGGGGGAAACCCACTCCCAAAGTTTTTGTGAATTAAAGCAAAAACTTTGTAGTAAACAGTTATTAGCAATTTACGATCCAAAACTGACTACCAAAATTCACACGGATGCTTGCAAGTTAGGAATTGCGGGTATCTTACTACAAAAACAAAACGATGACAGTTTGCGCGCTGTTATATATTTTAGTCGCGTCACTAGTCGGGAAGAAAGTGTGTACCATAGTTATGAACTCGAAACTTTGGCAGTAGTAGAGTCTTTACGTAGGTTTCGGGTATACATAGTAGATAAACAAGTAAATACGGGTAGTGACAGACTGTACCGCCGTTCGCGACACGTTGACAAAACGCGATTTCATTCCGCGTATTGCTCGGTGGTGGTTACTAATTCAGGACTACGCCTTCTATGTGCTGCATTAAGTAGAAATCCTGTACAAACGTTTACTGTTGACCGTTTAGATGTAATGGATTGGTTTTGCTACTGTGCAAAACGAGGATGAAAATTTAAAACACATCACAGATTTGCTAAAAGTCGGTTGTAAGGATAGTGATATAGTAAATAATTACGCGTGGATTAATGAGAGACTATACCGTAAAACCCTGTATGGCAATCGCTTAGTTGTTCCGGAATTAGCTAGGTAGAAAATATTACAAAAACATCATGACGATATAGGTCATGTAGGTATAAAGCGATGTACTCAGGCCATTAAGAATATTTTCTGGTTTCCGAAAATGTCGCGCTTCATAAAAAAGTATGTATCATCATGTCTGCATTGTGCTTTCGGAAAAGGTGAATATGACAAGAGGGAAGGCAAACTTCGTCCCATACCAAAGCCTAATGAATCGATGCGAATGGTCCATATTGACCACCTAGGACCGTTCACTCGTACTAAAAAGGGGTAAGTATCAATATATGTTCGTGATGACTGACGCCTTCTCTAAATTTGTGATAGCTGAACCAGCTCGTACTGTTAACTCTATAGAAACCATTCGACTTTTGAAAAAGATATTTAGTTTATTTGGGTACCCTGAACGAGAGGTTTCTCCGAGAAAATAAACTATTTACTTACTTACTTACTTCTGATCATGGCAAAGCCTTGTATGTATGTATGTATGTCGGGCTGGTTTCCGCAACTCCACGCCCAAGGCGCGTATTTTGCGTACAGTTGGGACAGCATTGTCATTCGATCCACCCCAGCTCCTCGAGGAAGGCCAGCAGCACCCAGGTGTTACTGACCATCTCGCTTAGGTCACCTAGATATCCGAAGTGTTTTGCCCTGTATGCAGCGACTACTGGGCAGCTTAGTAGCAGATGAGCCGCCGTCTCGTCCTCCTCCATGCAGGCTCTGCAGAGTGGACTATCTGTGACTCCTATGACAGAGAGATGCTTATTAAAAGACCCGTGGCCAGTTGTAACCTCGTGTGTTCTTCCTCAAGGCAAATAACTCGTTTGCTTAGCATGTTGGTAATCCAGTCAATTAATACCTATTTCACACCATGCCTTGTGAGGGCGGCACCAATGCTGGAGAAGTTTGTCTTGTCGAAGGCTCCTTCGATGTCTATGAACGTGCCCAGGCAGGTACTTCCTCGTGAATCGCTTCTTCTATCTGGCTTACCACCATATGAAGAGCAGACTCTGTCGACTTACCCGAGCTGCATGCATCTCGCATCTCCCTTTCGCATAGTCTTTCCATCGTCTTCAACATGAAGGAGGTTAGACTAATGAGTCGGTAGGATTTGGCGTTTGTATAATCACTCTTACCTGGTTTAGGAATGAATATTACTTTCACTTCCCTCCATCCTTTTGGAATGTATCTACAGACCAGGCACGCTCATTATAGGCACCAGCCTTGCTACCAATGGGACCCCACCCCACTGCAGTGGGGCAGGAAACACCCCATCGGGCCCAGGTGCCTTAAAAGGTTGGAAGCTTTGGATGGCCCATCCGCTACTCTCGCAGTGAGTAACGAGGCGGACCAGGTCGTGAGGGGGCGGTTCCTCCGCCTCAGGATAAACACTGAGGCAAAAACAATCACCATCTCCACATCACCGCGCTGCATCGTCAGCCTTGCTGCAGAGACATCTCTGCAACAGAGGTCATTTAAGAGCTGTGCTTTAAGGTTACCTGTGACATAGATAGACGATCTAGGGTGATCGTGGTCCATAGTAACAAGGAGCTTACCACCAAGATTGGAGAGTCCTCGTATCTGACCACCCCTAATCCACGGCTCCTGGATCAGGGCAATGGCCGTATTTGCACCTCCAGCCACTTGCGCACCGAGGACACGGTGGAGCATACGGTGGAGGTCTGCCCCGCTTAGGCGGAGCCACGCCGTGTCCTCGTGGATGCGATAGGCGGCAGCGACCTTTCGCGCCCTGCCCTGGTTCAGGCCATGGTACGGAGCGAGAGGGAATGGGAAGCCGTCTCCTCCTTCTGCGAAGCAGTAATGCTCGCGAAGGCGGAGGCGGGACGCGTGAGAGAGCACCAACAACGGAGTCGCCCTCACGCCCTCAGCAGCAGCCGCCTCAGAAGACGCCTGGGACTTCCGGCGCCGCGAGACGATCTCCGGCCACCGTAGATCCGGGCCTGCGGACGGTGAGTAATGGGTAGCTCGCCGTCCGATCAGCAACAGGCCCGAGAGTCGACGGCGCGTAGTGTTCCACGCGCGCCTCAAAGAGTTGTCAGCAAGAGACGGGGCCCGTCAGGGTCGATGCCTGCCCGGGGGTTGAGGATAAATTCGAAACAGAGTTACCTCGCCCCTGGACACTCAAAGGCAGGAAGGAACAGGGGTGGGTTTTAGTCAGTAAGAGTCTGACACGCCCTCCCGCTCCACCCAGAGCGCGAGAAGTCATAGGATGATTTCCCACCCCACAAAAAAAAAAAAAGCCACTTGCGCAGTTGAGCCATCGCGGTCTGACTGTGGTGGAGGTTAGCCAGCACGACTTTACTGGCCAACGAAGGGGACGCCATCGCAGGCGGGATCCTCCTCGTCACCCGCCAGTCGCAGCCCGGCAAACAAGTCGTCTTCGGTTAAACCGTCCGTCTCCTAGGAGATTCGTCAGCTTTCGCCGACTCCACTCCTGTGGTTTTTTCTAATGGCCTTTTGGTGTCCATAGTTTGTTTGTTTTAAATAATTCATCTCTCTGGCTTCCACCTTCCATGGAGCCCGCACCTGGGAACGTCGCACTTTTTGGTTGCTGGTTTACAGTGCGACATCGGGTGCTCGATCGGGTTGGCGTCGGAGGTCGAAAGGCCTCCTACCCCCAACGAACTGATCAACCCTCACTTATACCGTCAGCATGACCTTTACCCACCGCTTCAGGCGTCTGAGGACGACCTCAGCGGACCCCACGCACCTCGCTTGTGGCCCTCTGACGGGACACGTGGCCATTTCCCTGCAATTGGCTAATTGGCAGAGCCACCGTTTTGCCTGAAATCCAGACCAAAGAGGGCCTGTTGCCTCACGGACACATAACCACCTGTGCCGATCGGCTCAACCCCCAGGACTCCTTCATCCCTGCTCACGATGGCAAAGCCTTCACGAGCAGATATTTTAAAAGGTTTGCTACTGAAAAACTATTTAGGCATAATATATTAAACGCTATAGCATGTCCCAGAGCAAACGGCCAGGTCGAACGCACCAACCGTAATATATTGGATGCTCTACGATGACGTATATTCTGGCCCTTATGTAGTGATCAAAGTTTTAGGTAACGATCGGTATAGGATTAGAAGTATTAAGGGGCTCAGAGGATATAAACAATTTACCGGTCTAGTATCAGTCGACGCTATTCACCCATATAAGAGTGTAGCACCCATGTCTGATAGTGCAAGTAGTACTGCAGCTGAGCAGCAGCGAGCAGCTGGAAACAGAAGATCTAATAGATCTGCTTGAGAGTTGATCTGGGTCCAGGGGTTCCTACGTCCCATACTATGTTCATTGGATGACTAATCGTGGTCTGTGTTCCCATTGCGGGAGCAATGCTTACAGGATGGCCGAATGTAACGCCTGCTAAAGATGTCGCCACTGTGGTAATAGCCAGCCAGCCAGCCTACCGCCATCGCTATGACGTCATCCGACCACGGAGGCCTAAGTGGGAGGTTGTAAGTATTGCCAGCCAGCCAGCCAGCTAGCCAGCCTTAAAAAAAAGCGTGTTGCGTCAGCATGACTTTGTCTATAATTTGAAAACGAATGAAAATATAAGAGTTTGCGGTTTAGCGTTAATTTTTATTTATTTCCACGCCTGCCTGATTGTTATATATAATTAAAAATACTAATAGCCCATTTGTAGCGACAAAGTCGCTAAATTGGCAACACTTAGCTCTAAATCGTAGTGATGCGATTACACTATCCTAAATCGTACACAATTTAGGAAGTCAAATCGGGACCTTCCAATCTCACTAAATCGGACATTAACTGCTCTAACTGCTATTACACCTTCTTGTTTCCTAAATTAGGTCCCTTGAAATGGGAAGGTGTAATTAAGCCTTTAGCGCAACTCACGTAAGGGCTTTAGCCACTCGCACGCATTAGCAGTTAGCAGGCGCGCGAGAAGCGCGCGGATAGCGCGGGGTGAGCGTAGCCGGCGCGCGAACTTGAAATGCATGCGTGCAGCTCGCGAGCGGTGCATTCGCCAGATCTGGACACACCCATATATACAGAATACTGTCTTTCACTGTTTTCCATTACAATGCAAATGTAACACATTCATTATTATGTTTTTGCAGAGTTTGACAGCAAATGAGTCGAGTCTGCTGGACAATATGTGGAATCATTGCAACAGGTGCGATCTCGGGCCTCAGCTAACTTCGCTGGGGTGGCATTACTAAGACAAAATTCTCAGCTTTATTTTACCGAGGTCGCGCCTGTGTCAGTGATTCCACATAATATTGTCCAGTTGCGTAGACACTTGAGACACAAAACTACATCAAATATTACTTCACATTATCCACAAGGAATCAATTTGAGAATAATTAAAACACCCACTGAACTTCACTCGAAAAAAGCCGGCCAAAAAAAGAAACAGCCTGGCTCTGAATAAATTCATAGAAATGAAAACAATTAGCTCCAAAGGCCTAGAAAACCCTAATAAGTATGGATTGTGAGACCTTATTAGTGTTGTGGGTACTTTTCAATGTGTGATTCTATCTGGCAGGCCCCAACGAGATTTATCAACAAGTGATAGCTTTTCATAAAGACATTATTTTGTACCTAAAGAAAATAAATAAGATATTTTGTACCTCGACAGTTATTGATTAAATGACGTTTCTATGAAGTATCTAGCTAGCGGGCCCCCTAAGATTATTTTTATTGTTATTATATTTTCAGATCGCCCAATAGTGCTCGGAGTTAGAAACTATTTTTTGACTTGTAAGGTACGCTCGTAACACTATTGTAAGATATAAAAGAGTAGTAGGTATTTAAAAAAGGAGCCCGCTGGCTGGATCTTTGTTTAAATATCGAATATCTTCTGAAGTACAGCTTACAGAAAGTCTAAATTTTGAATTTGTGAGGTACATTATAGTATCAAGCTTCTGATGCTATTTTATGATATAAAAGAGTAGTATTTAAACAAGGGGCCCGCTGGCTGGACGTTTGTTTAAATATCGAATATCTTTTGAAGTACAGCTCACAGAAAGTCGAAATTTTGGATTTGTAAGGTACATAATAGTTTCTAACCCCGAGCACTATTGGGCGATCTGAAAGTATAATAAAAATAATCATAAGAGGCCCGCTAGCTAGACACTTCATAGAAACGTCATTTAATCAAAACTATCGAGGTACAAAATAAAGTCTTTAAGAAAAGCTATCACCTGTTGATAAATCTCGTTGGGGCCTGCCAGATAGACTCACACCTTTTCAATAGGCAGCAAATGATCTTGAACAAACATGCTCTGTCACGCTTACAACTCATGTAAAGGTTGTTATCGTTGTAATAAAAGTAGTAGGTATAATTAAACCAATTGAGAAGCACCTAACCCAAGACAATGACACCTTTATAATATTGAAGTTTCATTTGCCACGATTCATTACGATTTCAATCCGAAAGCAAACCGAGGGGCCCCGAGTGTTGCCAAAGTTTAATTGACTTTCAAGATTTTTAATTACAAACTCGAGAAAAGATACACCGTGGAGTTACTCAGGAGATTGAGGGGACGCATTTGGATTGTATGTTACCTAATAAAAGTGCTTCAAAATGGTAGTATGATGAAGTCCAGATACCTAGACAATCTTGCCACACTTAGGTAAGTACCTAGGAACTGTATTATCACGAGTAAGGGCTGATTTTTCAATAGTCTGCTAAATAACTTTTCTTTGGGGAATAAATATGTTAAGGTGAAACATACGGTCTGCTCCCGAGCATTTGCCCGCTAGATGGCGCTGAAGTCGACATTTTTAGTTTATTTTGTTTAATGTTTAATTGGAACATTAGTAAGTCGTAGGAGTACTGAACGCGGGAATCGTACATTACACTTTATTGAACTGGGTCATATCATTGCCTCAAAATCTACCCAATTCGACACATTAATACCAAATAACATCTGCCATTAATATAGTGTCGTTTACACACACAGACGTAGTCCGTACGTTTACAAATAAGGCTACTAGACGGCGTGTTTCTAAAAATAATGTTTTAATAAGTACAGAATGCCACCTGCTACGAGATATTATTATTTAGGATTGTTATAAAAATAAAAGTTTTATTTATTGGTATTTGGGGTAGAGTCCGACCGAAACTGGTTTTCCGGCCGAAACCGAAACCGACACCGAATATTCGGCCGTGGCTTCAGTTTCGGCCGAAACCGAAACCGAAACTCACGTGGTCAAGTATAAAATTCCCCGTCAGCTACCGTAAGGGCCTTTCGGACCGCAAACACGAAATACGGCGCACTTCCCGTAAGGCCTTTTCGGGCCGCGGGTGGCACGCGTTCTTTCAACCTCTATGATTACATAACGAAACGTCATATTCCTGTGGAAATTTTTACACACTCGGAGCGTGATAGTATCGTACTTTTACAAACATTTCCATAGAGAAATACTGTTTTAAAAAATTAAAAAAAATGTTTTTATTTGCATGTTTATGTATGTCAACGGCGGACGACAATTTGTTGATATTGTGTGTTTTAATTAGTTTCGTGTTTGTTTATGTGATATGTTGTGTTTATATATTCATTACTATGTTGTCATTACGTCATTATAACATCGTTTTAGATAAATATTTTGAAAAATTATTACGTTATGACATTTCTTGTCAAGGTCAACCGGTTTTGTTTACATTGTTATTGTGAGCGTGAATGATGTGACTTTCTGTGTGTTTGAACACAGTTTGAAGGTATTTATTTATTGTTAGGTAGTTATTACATAGGATTAGAAAAAAAACGCATCACAAAACGCAACGCAAACGCAGTAACGTAACTTGAAAAAGCCGTTACTTGGTTTGGTTTTCGTGATATGAAGTTTGAGAATGAATAATAGGAAAATATTATATCGGACTCTACAAAAAAACACTGTTATTAAACTACTTGTATATTCATAGTATAACATGCAAAATTTCGTGTAAATTGATGCAGTGGTTTTATCAGAAATGAACCTAATACGTGAACAAATAATATTCCCGCCAAATCGTTGATAACAGCATTTGATTAGAATTCAACTCTCGTAACACAAGTATTGTTTACATTTTATGATAAGGTCTGTTTATTCAACAACCCAAAAAAAAAAACTTCAAGTGCCTCGCACCAATAGAAGCGTCAGCGAACCGTTTTATGTAAACAAAGTCATAAACTTGTCAATGGCGGGAAAATAGCGCGAGTATGCCGGATGCGCGAGTTTCGCGCGCGCGGGTGCTAAGGGGTAAAATACCTACTGAAATTTGGTGCATTTTACCCATTATTCTGCATTAATTAGGACATGAAATGGAAACACAGTATATTAATTTTGTTGTAATCATTTATTTAATATTATATAAAAAATATTAATAATATTAATTTTTATTATTTTTTCAAATGAAGTTCTCATAGCAAAATGTTTATCAGTTATCAATAATCAAATCACTAATTTTTACTGTTTCATTAAATACTAATTATTAACGAAGTTAGGCAAGAGTGTACGACAACTTCCGAAATCAGTTCCGGTTTCGGCAAAAGTTTCGGCCAATTTTGGCCGAAACCGAAACTGCCGCCGAAACTTGATTTTTGGCCGAAACTCGGCCGAAACCGAAACTGAACTTTCGGTCGAACACTACTTTGGGGTAGGCAGAAGTACAGAACGCCACCTGCTACGAGATATTAGACCGCGGGCACGAAGTCAGCGGCCGGCAGGGCGGCGGCGGCGGCGGTGCTTCGTGCCCCGGGCACGTGCCTTATTATTTAGGATTTTTATGAAAATAAAAGTTATATTTATAGGCAATTTGATCCATCAGGTTAAGCTACGCTTGCCGGGGTTGGTCCATGAATGGGTGACCATCTTTACATACCAAGACTCCTCCGTGCCTCGGCAAGCACGTTAAGCCGTTGGTCCCGGCTGTCAATCGTGGATCTTTGACAGTCGTTACGGGTCGTCAGAAGCCCGAAAGTCTGACAACCAATCTTACCAAGGGGTATCGTATTACCCAGTAACTGGGTTGTGGAGGTCAGATAGGCAGTCGTTCTATGTAAAATACTGGTATTCAGCTGCATCCGGTTAGATTGGAAGCCGACCCCAAGATAGTTGGGAAAAGGCGCGGGCAGATTGATTGATTTATAGGCGTGTACTATTTAATTATCATTATCGGAAATAAATTATATCAACAGTACCTTAAAGATAGTTTTATTTTATTACCACTTACCATACAATAAAAACAAAAGTATTTGAAGAAACATGCCTATACACTCCTAATAACACTGATGATTTAGAACATAACCAATTATTACAATAATTACAGACATTACATATCAGATGTGAAAATCTATAATTCATAAACAAGAGATAACGATAAATCTACTAAAATACAATTTAGTATGCGATTCTATCCAGGAAGGTGTAAAAATAATTTATATTTTTTATAGTAAGTAAATACAATTAAAAAGTAATAGACAACAATAATATAGATTCTAAACTACAAAAACAATTAAAACTAAAATCAGTTGACGTGTTGATTTCACGCACAGAATAGAAAAAGACAACTGTTTTTTTCTATGCCGTGATTTCACCCTCTGACTTGAGTACGCTAGTATTATATTATCTGTGCTTGAGTCTTCTTTTCTTGAATCCACTGCTACACAGCTGCTACAAAGCAAAATAACTTTACTTAGTAGGTATATTTGTTGCTTTTTGACGAATATTCTTTCCCGTTCACATCAAAATGATATTTACCATCAATCTCCAAAGCTGCTCTAAAATTCGACTTTACTTCTCTTTGCTTTTCCAACTGATGTTGATATTGAAGGACGATTTTCTACTTGAACAACATAATAATATATTTGAGTTATTGAAATCGATACAATTTATGAAGTAAATAAAGAAAGAAATAGCTTTGTGTACATACCGTTCAAATCTATACATTTCGCATTTTTTTGAACGTCTCAAAATGATTTCTGGCAGAACACATTTTTTTTTTTTTTTTTTTATGTTTGATAGGCTCGCGTTTGACCACTATCTCACCTGATGGTAAGCGATGATGTGGTCGAAGATGGAGCACGCCTGCCTAGAAGTAACCTATTCACTCTTGACTTAAAGACTCCCAGGTTGTATCTTACAGGAAACACAGACTCCGGTAGAGAATTCCACTCTCTAGCTGTACGTGCAATGAATGTTTTCTCAAAACGCTTTGTGCGTATGGATGGGATGTCCACC
Organism: Polia nebulosa; assembly: GCA_951329385.1. NCBI lineage: Eukaryota > Metazoa > Arthropoda > Insecta > Lepidoptera > Noctuidae > Polia > Polia nebulosa. The sequence continues at coordinate 57,268,521 of OX589587.1, forward strand.
ATGAACCGGTGGTACTTCGCCGTACGTCTTGTGGTCCTTAGATGAAACGGGCTTGGCGGAATCAAATCATGCAATTCCGTCGCACACTCCCCAAAATGTAATCGATAGAAAACCGACAGGCTAGCAACTCGGCGTCTATGTTCAAGACTTTGGAGTTTTGACTCAACGAGTCTATCATTGCCGATGATCCCCTTGGCTCGTTTCTCAATTGACTCAAGGGCATCAAGCTGGTATCTTGCAGATCCGTCCCAAAGATGAGAGCAGTACTCCATACACGATCGGACTTGCGCTTGATAGAGTTGGAGCAGCTGTTCCGGCGTGAAGTATCGTCTCACCTTTGCGAGGACCCCCAACTTTTTGGCAGCCACTTGAGCCTTAGCCTCTATGAAGGGACCAAAATTGAGGGTAGATGTTAAAGTAACACCAAGAAGATCAAGTCGGTCGGTTATCGGCACGGTTACACTTCGGAAATAATTTTTTTTAAAAGTCTAACAGCTTTGAAATCATATTGCTGATAACTTCTATCACAGTCAAAAGTTCAGTGACTTACCGATTTCTCTGTCAATTGAGGACTGATTTTCTAAATTCTTTTTTTATCCTATAGAATATTCTCCCGAGGTGGTCCCATATAATTTTTTATCGAAATTGCTTATGCTCTTTTTGAAAAACTGAACATAAGCAAAAAATACGTATACCTAGATGGCGTATTGGTGTTCTCCAATTACGACTATCTTTAAATTCCACGTTCCATGTTATTGGGGTTTTTAGTTCGAGGGTATAACAACTAAAAAGTGAAAAATAAAAAGCTTTTTTACAAAAATAAACAACCGAATTCCAAAAAAAAAATACACTAAAAATTAAAAAATAACATTAATTTAGGAAGTCGGTGTCAATTAACGAAGAAATAAAATACAAACACCGACTTCCAAAATTAAAGTTAATTTATAATGTTTTTTTTTTGGAAGTCGGTTGCATTTTACGAGTAGTAAAAAAGTTTTTTACTGACACGCATTTGTCCTTGAATCTGAAATAGATTTTTCATTTCTCATACTCGGAAAGTAGTGTTTGATACGAGTGGCGGATGGAAAACGCTGCTTCTCTCCCTAGGGCGGGAAAAACTCATAGTAATTGCTTTCCTCCCTTGGGCCGGAATGAATTTTAAAAATAGAACTAAATTTGTAAGTTTATAAACAGCCAGTGTGAATTAAACAAAATACCTATTAAGCGGGACGGCCCACGGTGGTGACTCGGTGTGTTCCATATTTAAATTTAAAAAAAGACTTTATGTATCTTTATCAAGCATAAATTTATCAATATTAGGTCTTATATAATGATAAATTTATGCATGAAATAGATATTTGACCTTTTTATTACGTAGGTACCTACTAAAGGAAGTAATACTTCAACATTGTAAAATAATATACATAGTAATGTGTGTATGTTATGGTGTTTCCGAACTGAAAGTTAGGAGTACCGGAAAAGTAACAACTATTTCTAGTCGTATTATCTGTTACGAAGATAATACGATTAGAAATAGTTGTTACTTTTCAAGGATGATATCTTTTTGTAAGACTACAATTTGCATTTTCGAATAGTAATACTAGGTAGGTGCTTCCCGTTTTAGCAAGATTCAATGAAGCGGGTGTGAGCGAGGCAGATTAATATACGAAGAAGAAATAACAGATAACACGAATAGTTGTTATTGAGTACACACTGAGACTGAAGAGTGAAGTCCATCAATCTGCCTAGCCTTTTCCCAACTATCTTGGGGTTGGCTTCCATTCTAACCGGATGCAGCTGAATACAAGTATAGTACATGGAGCGACTGCCTATTTAATCTCCACAACCCAGTTACTGGGTAATACGATACCCCTTGGTAATGAAATGGTTGTCAGACTCTCGGGCAACGGCTTAACGTGCTATCTGAGACACGGAGGAGTTTCGGTATGTAAAGATGATCACCCATCCATGGACCAACCCCGGCAAACGTAGCTTAACCTGATGGATCGACCCGTGTGTAGTGTAGATTGTGAATTATTAATGATATTTTTTAACAGATATGATATCACAGGAACAACTGTTACCTAGTATCTACGAATACTTGTGATTTGTAACTGTTACAACTTACAACTCACTCCTACTATAATTTGGCGGAATACTAACTCTGTAATGTGTACCGAAATTTTGAAAAATTTCGGTCATAAAGACGTATATTTTATTTATTTTTACTTTCCTTATATTCGAAATGAAAAGTAGAGTGTTTAACACGGGTGAAAGTCACCAATTCCTACTCGGACTATAGCCGCCCTCGCTTCGCTCGGGCGTCTAAATACCACGTATGGGAATTGGTTCCTTTCCACCCTTGTATAACAATTTACTATTAAATACAGTAAGAGAAAATAAGATACAGAAATAAATTATAAGGTGGACATGCAATAAAATTTTAAACTTGGTAACAATCGTGCGTTTTATTCATAACTAAAACATTATTATTCAATTTTAGATTCTCAAAAAGTTAAAAAGTAACTAAAAAAAAATGTAAGTACCTACGTAATGTGATAATAAAATAAAACTAGCTTCTGCCAGCTTTTTTGCCCGCGTGGAATTAGTAGGTACTTCCCCCATTATAATTTATAGCCTTAGACTATGAAATAACCTTTCATAGTCTATAAACGTATAGCCTATAATTTATAGTTTTAGTTTAATATATGTAATAATTAGTTATTCTGATTATGATTAGATTACTATAAAGTTTCATCAAAATCCGTTTAGTAGTTTTTGCGTGAAAGAGTACCTACCTAACAAACATTCATACATCCTCACAAACTTTTACTACTTATAAAACAAAGTCGGGTTATCTAGTTACACCATTTATAACACAAAAAATGGCTGCACCAATTTTTATGAGCTTAGTTTTTATGGATTTGTCTCTACCCCAAATAGCAGAATAAATATTAGAACATCGTAAACAATTCAAGAAAAAATAATTAAAATTAATTAATTTTGTCATACATTGTTAGCTCGAGAATGGATTAATTTATTGATTCTAAGGCGGTACGAAGTTCGCTGGGCTAGCTAGTATGTAGGGTGACTGGTAATTAGTGACCGATACTTAAACACGTGATTGTACTCATGATTATAAACAATTTTCTCAAACAAACTTTTTTTTTATACTTATTCACTTTTATCACAATAACAACAGTTTGAAATACGCGCGCCGTGTTACCAACATATCGTCCAATATCGTCTTTTGACCCTACTGACATCTAACTGTGTATTGAAAATGTTACTATTTGTCTCCATTGAAATAAATATCTAAGTACTTGTTGTCGAAAATTAGTAACGCACACCAGTTCGCACCTTAGTTACCGAACGTGTGACTTGTGAGATAGGTACTTATGTATTGTGATAATTATTTTGGTAAAGCTGCGATGGCTTCGGTCAGCTTATAGATGAGCTGGGTAACTGTCCTTATCCTTTAGAACATTAAAAATATGCATCAAAAAAATAAGATGCGGACCTGTTCAGTCCGCCATTTGCAATTAAAGATTTTACAATTCATAAAGAAAAAGTTAATATTTCATTCCGCCAGTCGACCAGTTTTTAACGAACAAAGTTCCTTTTTATTTATCTTGTAAGTATAATTAGTGCATTGTTCTGCAAGAACGTGCATCAGTTAGTGTAGGTAGCCGAAGTACCTAAATACAAAATTACAACGAACAGAACAAGTGCCTACACATGTATGCCTCGGGCATATTCCACTAGAGAGTATATACCATGACGTGAGAGTTTTTGGCGGGATTTTCTCGAGTGAAGTTCAGTGGCTGTTTTAATTATTCGCTTATTGATTCCTAGTGGATATTGTGATGTAAAATTGGTGTAGTTTTGTATCTCAAGTGTCTATGGAACTGGACAATATGTGGAATCATTGAAACAGGCACGATCTCGGTAAAATGGAACTGAGAATTTTATTGTAGTATTGACTACCTCAGCAGTGAAGTTTACCGAGAAGGCTGACTCAACACATTTGTTGCCATATACTGTAAAAAACATAAGAATGTGTTACATCTGCATTCTAATGGGATAAAAACAAGAAGTTAAGGACGTAAGACTAGGCAATATGGTCAAAAGACCCTTTCTTTCGGGGTAAATAAAAAAAAATATCATGACGTCTTAAAACCATCATCTTTTCGGTGAGAGAAAGGGATAGTGCTATTCGTCCTGTATAACGACGTCTCTCTCTCTCACCGAAAAGATGATGATTTTAAGACGTCATGGTAGACCAACGTCTGTCGACTCAGCTAGTTTATTATAACGGGTGTAAAAAGACAGTTTCCGAAGCCGAAAGCCACATATTGTAACCATTATTTGTATTTTTTTTTTCCACTAGACCATACCTGGGAATCCACTGGTTCTGGAGATATTGAAGGTCAAACTCACAATTTTTTTTAACTTTTTTGCGTAAATGAATTCCAAGTGTGATTACTAAACTTTTTTCATAACAAACATTACCTGAATTTTCGAATATTTTTTTCCAAATTTCGAAATTACGCATTTGCAGTTACAAAAACGCAATGAATATCAAACGTATCCGACTAGTACATACGTGGCTTAGAGCGAAGGGGCAGGGCTTAACTCCACTTGCCTGAGTTTGTGTTACATTGCGCACAGTAAAAAATAGTACTTTTTTCATACCTAAAAATAAAAGTCGTTTCCCAGCAATATTTTTTGCGCAAAACTACTTTGTTAGACGAACAGTATGCGAAGTTAACAACTCTGTGATGTGTCTTTTTACAATGTCCATGTCCATTATAAAATATCCAGATTCCTAGTACGCCACCGTAAAGTGAAGCCAAAATAAGTAGCCAATATTGACTACTTCGTTCGATCCCCGCGCCACACGTCAAGGAATGTTCGCCGCGTAAACACGTCACAAGTCGGAAATTTGAAAACGAAAAATTAAAAATGTGACACAGTCATTATTTTTTTTTTAATCATTTTTATTCATGACCATAGATTCTAGTCTTCCAGTCGGATACATAGTAATTAGGTGCAAAAAAAATATTTTTCCATTAGAAACAGTAATGTTTAAACACAGAACATTATCCTTTAAATATTCAAAAATTCCCACATTTATAGGGTAATTCTCTGGCGCTGGTATGATACGCATGATGCACACAAACGCAAATGCGATACGGAATGCACTCGCGAGCGTCGCGTTCACTCACACACGTATGAAAAATTGGCTTCACGATAAACATTGCATTTTGTATTGAACACGGAATCTGGACATTTTAGAATCTAAGTCTATACAGGGTGTAACGGAAAGGTGTGGTCATACTTTAAGAGCCGGTTCTGGCCATGGAAATGAACAACTTTTTCGAGGAATAAATTGAAAATTCCCAAAAAAAAAATTGGACATTCCATACAAAGTTATCATCATTATTTGTATGGGAGGTAAAAATTTTTTTTTAGAATTTCCTCGGATTTTCTTGAGGAAAGTTGTTCATATCGATGGACAGATGCAGTTCTTAAAATATGACCACACCTTTCCGTTACACCCTGTATACAGGGTGTAAGGTACATAAACGCACATACGTGTACCAGTGATTCAGTACATGATTCTGGACCCCCTAACGTTGGAATTTTTCGTCGGCTTTTTCCTTATAAAAAAAAGTCTGCGTGTTTTTACATTAAACTGTATAAAACCGTTATACCTATCTACCTCAATGACATTTTTAATTAAAAAAAAAGACGTGTGGCACTCGGAGACTGCCGCGGTAAAGCTATTGCATAGCATTTTTTATCAAGTTATGCAATTATAATTATTTATTTATTTTATTTATGCAGTTTTTTTTCCTTTGTTTTTTTTTCTTTGATATTAATTCAAGTTACACTTTTTACACGCACGTATGAAGTTACACTTCTTTGGCGTAGCAAGATATCATCATAAGATCATCATCGTCATTGTCATCGTCATCGTCATCGTCATCGTCATCGTCACCGTCAACGTCATCGTCATCGTCATCGTCATCGTCATCGTCATCGTCATCGTCATCGTCATCGTCATTGTCATCATCATCATCACTATTCATCGATAGATGGCAAAACTAAAAAGTTTCATCGCTGTGCCGGTCGGAGTGAGGGGTGTTAGGTTTCATTTTCGTTACGAAATTTCTGGATTCGGTCTCCACGCTCAAGGTCCGCGATAGAAGCTATGCAATAACTTAAAATTATTAGTTCGCTTTTTTCGCAAAAAAACGCAATGTAAATAAAATTACAAGAAGCTCCCTGCTCAGCTGATTTCCTAAGTTCACCGGAGGTCATCGCAGGCCCAGTAGGTACGCACGCAACATCGGCTAGAGACCGCCGACGTTCCTTTGTCGGCAAATGCTCATACAGACCTATGAATCTGACAGACGCGACACATTAGGCATTTTAAGTGTCTACAAAAATTGAAATCCCATTGACTACTTTTAATTGAACTTATTTTGAGGGGAGGTTATTTTTATAAACCTTCATCGAAATAAGTAAAGAAGATCTAAAAAAAATGTTTTACAGTTTACTGATAACGATATTATTCTTAGATACATTTTTGTTAACAACAAAGTTAAGTTAAGTTATACAATACAACAACGTTACTTACTCATTTCGTTAAAACCACATTCCTACATTTCGTATACTTACATCAAAATAATTACTGAGTGAGTAGGTAGTAGGTACAACTTAATGCGATTGTACAGTCTATCAATTTTATTGATCTATGCGGTCTATGAGTATGTCGGCACATTCAAAAGCGTACCTACGCGATTAAATAAAATTTTATTTCTATGCATTTCACCGACGACGAATTTTTGTCAGTTCCGTGTTTACGTTCATCGCAAACGGATATGCAGTTGGTCGCGAATTTAGGTTGTTATCGTAAAGTTATCAAAAACATAAGTTATTTTCTGTGTTTGTTAGTGTATGTGTGTTTTTGCTTTGCTTGTTGAGTGGTTTTGAAAGAACACCTTAGTGCCCAGGAAAATGCTCATCCATGAAGCACGTAGGCGCCTCCCTCGTAAGTAATAAACGAACATGGATTAAGTCCGCCTTTGTACTTTTGTTGCATGAAGTGTAAATAAATAAACTTTAAGGTGAGTTGGATCATTAGTTAAGTACACGGTTGCCAACCGCGTCCCCGAGAGAGGTGTTCGTGGTTGGCGAGCGGCAGAGCTGTATCTACGAAATTTGGTCATAAACCATCATCTACACGTTTGTAAACCGCCAAGGTGACATCTGTAGAGATGCGATTGGCGACCGTGTAGCAGGCGCTTTATACCTACATTCCTGGAGCGCAATGTAGGTACTTACAAGCTTCTTTATTATTATCTATCCTAATCTTTATCTAACCTTATCTTCAGTATTCTTGAGGGATTAATAATGTATGTGATATCAATGTTGTCGTCATTAGAATAAACAGTTAAAGGTGCCACGGAACATTATATGTTTCGATGTACAGCATTCGCAGCATTTCCCTCTTTGAGGAGTGGCTGGAGAGGCGTCACGACGTCCTCACCTTCCGCCTGATGCAGGTCCTCAGCGGACACGGTTGTTTCGGGGGGTTCCTGCATCAGATCAGGCGGGAGGAAACGCCCGAGTGTTACCACTGCGATATCGCATTGTTCACAATACATTGCGTGCTTGAAAATGTCAATTTCTGTAACCGATCATTACCGAGATTAATGTCTATCATAATTTTGTTACTGAAATTAGGCGTAACCTTTTCGCGAAGTTTGCGGTATCTTGGTCCTGCCGCAGCCTGTATATATATTTTCGTATCTGTGTTCATAATGGATTGAAGTGGATTGTCGAATCAAACAATTGTGTACTGTAAATATTGTATAATCACGGTAAAGGCACTAATAATGTAAAATTATTTCTATACAAACCGATCTAAGAAAAGGTACGCGCGTCGGTGGTAGCTTTTTTTTTCATCGCTGTCCCTCTCTTATGCCTCGAGTGTATTATTCACACGGGAATTACTTATTTCTATATTCAAATTATGAGAATAAACAGCTGACTCACCTTTGTCCGCCAACTTTCGGCAGTGGTCACGTTGGTGTCCGTAGTGTTTACAATACGCACAAAACGATCGTTGCTGTCTCGATGACGCTGCAGCTGGTGCATGTTCATCACGCGGTGTTGTGGCGCGGGCACGCGCGTGCGATGCGCGCTGGACGCGCGTTTCTTCTGGAACTTGCGCGTGCGAATCCTGCGGGCGCGCGGGAAAGAGCGGAGTGCCACCGCCGCGTGGCGTGATAGCTGCCCTGTGCACCGGTCTCCCACTTGTAGCGGAGTTTAATGTTCACGCGTTGTTCATTGCGGGCTGGATAGGCGTTTCGGTTGCGTTACGCTTCGTTCGCAGAGCAATGGCTGCGGCGTAATGCGATTCTCACTTTGTTGATTCGTTTATGGAATCTTCGATAATTATAGATTTCGGTAGCAACTCGAAAAAATTACTGACCTCTTCGCGTCGTAATCTTTTACGGATTTACCGGTGTAATAGGCCGTAAATCATATAAATTTGCACCTTGGTAGACAGGTCGTATGCCGATAGGCGTGTTAAGGTAGCTTGACTCTTCGCTACGAAGATATCTGTTCGTTCGTCTTCACTCTGCTCAGCTCAGAATAATTCCCGATATATTTTATCTTCAGGACGGCGGTCGCCGTACGCGTCATGAAGGTATGGTATTGCATCTTTCCAGGATGTGACATCCGTGCGGATACTCTGCCACCAGGTTGCTGTTCCGCTGATAAGTAGCATAGACATTAATCGAATGGCGACATCATCACAGATATTCGTGCATTCTTTGAAGGCTTCAATGGCATCGATAAACGCTTTGACGTTTTCCTTCGCCGCTCCGGAGAATCTGGACGAGCATCGTGAGAAATTGCCGGTCTTCTCTGCCGCACTCGGCTCTGGCGCCGGTGACTGAGCGATCAGAGGGGACGTGAATGTCGACAGGTACTCTAACATACGCTCACAGATCTCCGCATTCAGTTGTTGAATCGTTGATAACAGAGCGGTAAAGTTATCGCGAGACAACGTTACGCTGTCGTTGAGTTCATGTCCTGTGACCCACTGAGGGATTGCCTACTCCGTGTCTTCGGCATTGAAACAGGATCTCAATTATGTTCACAGTTTTATACACACTAAGTATTTTCACTACACAGTTTTCACAGGAACTGTGGCATTCGGCCTACAGTTGGAACGCCTTATTTCGTAACTGTGATCATAATGGATTGAAGTGGATTGTCGAATCAAACACTTGTGTACTGTAAATGTTATATAATCACGGTAAAGGCACTAATAATGTTAAATTATTCACATAGGAACTACTTACTTCTACACAAACCGATCTAAGAAAGGGTACGCGCGTCGGTGGTAGCTTGGACGCGTGCGGCGGTTTGTATCGTAACGTGTCTTCCTTCCAGTGTGGCTATACGTCAACTCCCCGCAGCGTATTGCTCTATGCCCCGCAGCGTCACGGTTACGTTATCGCTGTCCCTCTCTTGTGCCTCGACCTTATAGTCAATAAAGCGAGAGCGAATATGCGCGGCGGCGTCCGGAAGTGCGTGGGTTTGAATTATTTGCGACAATATCTATTTTTATATTAAAATTAATCCATATTTCTTTGTTCACGGCATCACGCGTGTATTATTGGACAGATTTCGCTAATTCTTTTTTGTTGTGTTTGTTGTTGTCAGGAGAAGGTCCTTATGAAAGAAAAGAAAAAATTAAGAAAGTTGCGCGGAAAATTAGAAAAATTCAGAAAACTTAACGACTATATGAACTTCGCGCGTTTGACAGTTCGCGCGTCAGGACAACGTCTGTCGGTTCAGCTAGTCTTTGATAAAAATGCTTGGCACATAATTTTATTAAAATAATAATAAATATAAAATTAATTTTAACATTAAAATGGTCGGTCCTGCTTCACACTACTCCACAGTCACAGCAATTTTATGAGGAAACACAACTAAAAAGTGAAAAATAAAAACTTTTTACAAAAAAAAAAAATAAAACCGACTTCCAAAAAAAAAAAAAAAAGTGCAAAATAATTTTAATTTCGGAAGTCGGTGTCAAAAAACGAAGAAATAAAACCAGAAACACCGACTTCCGAAATTAAAGTTATTTTGCACTTTTTGTTTTTTTTTTTGGAAGTCAGTTTTATTTTTTTGTAAAAAAGCATTTTATTTTTTGTCTTTATTTTTTTTGTGTCGGGAAATCATCCAATAATTTCTCCCGCTCTGGGTGGAGCGGGAGGGCGTGTCAGACTCTTCAGACTAAAGCCCACCCCTGTTCCTTCCCTGCTTGAGTGCCCAGGGGTGCGGTAACTCATTTTCAGATTTTATCCGCTACCCCTAGGCATACAGGCACCGGCCACGATAGGCCCCGTCAGTGGTGGCTGACACTCATCTCTTTGAGGCGCGCGTGGAACACTACGCACCGTCGACTCTCGGGCCTGGTGCTGATCGGACGGCGAGCTACCTATTACTCGCCATCCTCAGGCCCGCGTATACGGTGGCGATTGTTAAAAAAGCATATTGTTTATGTCAATACGTTAAATCTATGTTTGATTGCGTTGGATTTATTTTAATAAATCAAAATTAGCGTAATAATTTTTAAACAGGACTACTTAAGTTTTACTCAAAGTAAGTAATCCAGTTTTCTAGAAATTTACACTATTTCTTGTAAAAAAAAAATGTGATACTTGCCGAGACTCCCCTCACCCCGACGCCCCCAAGTGAGACTGGGTGAGATTCGGTTCGACCCCCTCCTCCCCTAAACGCCTCACGTAATTAATGGACGCCCCCTAGATTTGATGAACATGCGAAACACCGCAGATGTGTTGGATATCAATATCTAATAACGACAAGTAAAACGAAATAAGATTGAGAACGAAGAGAAGAAAGATTTAGGGCCATAGACATGTTTACAAAAAAAATAACTATGTGATTAGTTTAAACACTGGTTAGCAGGTTCTTAATTCAAGATAATCTACACGGAAGGAGAATAGATGTAGGTGGTACTCGTAAAATACTGACTAATTTTATCAAGGAGATTTTGACCTAGGTATAGACAGCTGCATTTTGTCCTAGGTACAGACAGCTGAATTTGATGGACGTATGCTATTTGAATTTAGAACCCGCTAATCAGCATTTAAAGTTATTATACATGTATTTGTATATGGATAGCGGCTTTTAAAGTAAGTAGCTACACTACTATTGGCTGTAGACCCCGCAGTTAGTCGAGTAAGATAAGTTTACATTTTTTTAAAAGTGAAAACTTCTTCAGCCGCTTTGAGCGATATTTCGTAATGGCAAAACTTATGGTTTCGCGTCACCGACATGCTAGTGTCGTGTTGCGCCAGACTGGCAACTTGCAGCGGGCTCCAACACGCACATGATACATGTGCGTGTTGGTACTCTTTTTGGACACAACAAGAAAGATCCAGAGTAAGACCCAGAGGAAGCGTTGGAAGGATTGTGTCGAGGAAGATCTAATGACAATGGGCAGGTAAACATCATGGCGAAGCGAGGCCAGAGACAGCGAAATAGAAGAAAATTGCTGAGGAGGCCAAGACCCACAAAGGGTTGTAGCGCCTAAGGAAGTAAGTAAAATCTTATGAGTTCGCGTCACCCACATGCTGCAGTAGCAGTAAGTGAAGTTAAATTAGCCACGTGAAATTTGTGTATACTGAGACTGTGCATTATTTATATTGTGTTTTGGATAAAATCATTACTTTAAACTTTTAAATTATCCACTTCTGTCGGCAGTCCCCATGGCTGCCTATTAATTTTTTTCTTCGTTTTAGCCCGATGTAGAGGAAGCACCGTCACTCATGCCCATACTTACCCTAGGAATAATCACATATAGCTTGTAATAATTAGTATGTTTGAATTAACCCTTTATGCTTAATTGTTCATGTAATTTCTTGTAAAAGAAAGTATTTTTTAACGAGTTTTACTAAAGTATGTTTTCACTATAGCGCAAGTAGGGTATGACGGCGCATTCAACTTGGCCAATCTAATTAGCGAAAAGTGTTTACTGCCCCTTAAGATACAGGCCTAGCCTAGTTTAGGGGACAGGGTTGAAATATTTGTACTAACTTGCCTAAACTTAAGAACTTTAATCTGTATAAAGTGCAAATTACTTGAACTTTTGTGCTGAATAAAATTATTATTCCGTTTATTCATTTAGTATACATATTATTTACATTTTTAAATATTTAAATATATAGGATAAAAAAAAAACATTTAAAAATATAAAAATAGTATCCCACCGGTATCGGGAACAGGGTCCAAGCCGGTCAGGGCTCAATAGAGAGGAACCAACCGCCTGACAATGCGTGCCATGTCCAGAAGTACTGCTTTCTGAATCCAGCCGCCTAACGAGAGCTTCCTGAGGTGTTGGTCGAGGCTAGGGCTATTAAGCCATTGGCTGACACGATTATTGGTACAATGATCGCTGAGTCCACATCCCACATGTCGACAACCTCGCGAGCCAAGTCAATTATAAATACTTGATTAGTTTATCTTTCTCGGCTTTCACGAGGTTCTCGTCATATGGGACGGTAATGTCAACAATCATTTCACGCCTCTCGATTCGGTCCACCACCACTATATTAGGCTGATTAGCTATAATAGTCCTGTCAGTGATGATGGACCGATCCCAGTACAATGTGATATGACCATTATCGAGAACCGGGTCGGGCACATACCTATAGTACGGCACTTCCGATTCTACAAGAGAGTATTTTAGAGCAAGTTGCTGATGAATAATCTTGGCTACAAGGTTGTGCCTATGCAAGTACTCTCCATTAGCTAGACGAGAACAACCAGAGACAATGTGGCGAATTGATTCTCCCAGACGGTGACATGCCCGACAGATGTCAACCGTGCCGTCCTTCACAATACATCTCCGGTAGTTTTTCGTCATGATAACTTCGTCCACAATTGCACAGACAAAACCTTCAGTTTCCCCAAAGAGGTCACCGACACGCAGCCAGGCTCAAACGCTAGTTGGTCCCCTGGAAAAAACGTCCGTGAAGTTCCTTACTCTGCCATACTTCTTTGCGATCGTTAGTGTCAAGCACTAAAGGTATGCGCCAGTTCTCGTTAGCTAAGGAGAGTGGAGTAAGGCCCTTGTCTACCGCCACTATATCTCGATGCACACCCACGTCAGCAACTAGGAAATATTTCATCAGACTGCAGACCTCGCGGTTGTGGCGGGTCTTAGCATTTAAAAAGCCTCGGCCTCCACACTTCTGCGGGATATACAGTCTCATCACCGATGAACGTGGGTGATGCATTCGAAATGCAGTCAGCAGTGTACAGACACGCCTGTCCAGGTGTCAAGTTCTGTTTGAGTCCATTTGAGTACGCGAAAGAGTAAATCAATATCGGCATGACCCAACCGTTGAAGGCCGCGCACCTTGTTTCCACCCGATAGAAGGCTATTAAATACCTTCTTCAGGCGGCCAAGGAAGCGCTCCTTCAACGATTGCTTCATGTCAGTAACATTGATACCTAACGCTTCCGACATACCCAAATACTCATAGGTTTCGGTTGGAGAGAGGGATCTCAGGTTTATGAAATCCGAGAGTTGAGTTCCCACGGATTCCACAATCTCCCCTCGCTTTACATGAATGACCGCCGTCTACATCAAACTCCATCCTGATGGCACTACTGAAGGTTTCAGTTACCTTCAGTAGCTCCATCAGTTGCAGATTGCTGGGGCCAAAAAGTTTCAAGTCATCCATGTAAAGGAGGTGAGATATAACCTGACAACATCTCTTCAACCGATAGCCTAGCCCTGAATTCTCCAGCAGTGTGCTTAGAGGATTCAAAGCTAGGCAAAACCAAAACGGACTCAAACTGCTGCAACTGGAATATACCCCGCTCGATCCTTATCGGTTCGCTGTTCCTCTGGATTTGTCGACATCCTGGATAGCGAAGGACCGTCCTCTATTGTCCCATACATGAAATCAGGAAGTTGCGTAGTGTTGCATCAACTTTATACAATTCGAGCACCCTCATGAGCCATGTATGAGGAACTGAGTCATAAGCCTTCTTATAGTCTATCCAACATGTCGTCAGATCCATTCGGAAACGTCAAACCTGTTGGCTACTGGTCATATCTTGAGGACAAGCTCCTTAGTACCACGGGACCCATTCCTACATCTATTTCGAGAGGCAGATACAGTTACTATCTATATGTGTGTTAATCTTAGCTTTCAAAATGGATGTAAGAACCTTATAGACCGTCGGTAAGCACGTGATCGGTCTATAGTTTTTAGTTTCCGTAGCACTTTTTTTATTTATTTTTATTTATGGGGGTTTAGATTTATTTAGGGTGGGTTATTCCTGTAGTTAGAAATTGGGGCAGTGACCCTGACTCTAAGGCAGACTGGATGTGAGATGGACTGATTTCAGTCCCCGAAAACACCCGTCTTACAAAGCGCATCAGTCTTGGGCGAATGTTGCCCTCCCTAAAGCAGATTAGTTTGCCTATGAGTGCTCTGGCCCCATCAATACGACGCTCGATCCCGCACTACCAAGCCAGCACGGCTGTCTTCGGCCGTGGACATGCCGCTACAGCTGCGCAGTATAGTATCGAGTGCGTATCGGTGAGGTCTTCGCAGTCATCAAAATATTTTGACAATTGCGAATCCAGAGCAGCCACCAGCGCCCTATTCTTGTTATGGATGGGCAAACGAGGTAAGCGTGGCCTAAGTTCGAGTGGCATGCTGCGATATTGCCGAATAGCACAACTCCAAAGCACTCCTCATATCGTCATTGCACTGGGTACTTAAGTTTGTAATCATGTCACTACACTCCTCGTCAGCATGGCTATGGTTGGACGGTGGGACTAACAGTGGTACCACAGTCTGCGACGGAGGAGCAATGACATGGCTACCCACTTCAGATCGGTGGCGATCAAGTACAGTATCATCCAACATATGATTACGCTGGATGACACGCATCAGATCCGAAAGTCGTTGGGCCGCAACGTTGACGGCTGGCTCAAGCACCTGGAACAAAGAGAGCATCCGAACACGGTACGCGGTCAGGTTGTTACCTCCCTCTGTAGCCCCATAGTATGAGCGCATGACGTTTTCATTGATGGATTGCGTCCATCGCATGCGCTGCAAACTTTCGCCGGGAGCTGGGACCCTATCAGAGGCCGGTGGGCCTCGAGGTCCTAGCCGCTCGGCGGCCGGCGTCGTCCCCGTCGACGCACAGGTGGTGATATCGTCGGCGGCGAGAAGAACTCCTCGCCGGTGTCACAGCACTCACGGTGGGACTGGGTTCCGGCGGCGGCGAGGCGGAGCTGAGCGACGAGGCCAGAGGTGGTGGGCGTGCACGGCAAGCTGCTGATCTCGTCAACATCTAGAGCGTGTCTTTCCAATGTTTCGGTTTTTGTTCATGACAGCTTAGCTGTCATTTCAATGTCTTGTAGTTTTTAACCGACTTTCGAAAAAGGAGGAGGTTCTATGTTCGACTGTATGTATGTTTTTTCTCCAAATGTTTAAATTCCACGTTCCATGTTATTGGGGTTTTTAGTTCTGGGGTATAACAACTAAAAAGCGTAAAACAAAAAACTTTTTTACAAAAAAAAACATCCGACTGCCAAAAAAAAATACACTAAAAATTTAAAAATAACTTTAATTTCGGAAGTCGGTGTCAAATATCGAAGAAATAAAATACAAACACCGACTTCCGAAATAAAGTTATTTTTAAATTTTTTTTTGGAAGTCGGTTGTTTTTTTTGTAAAAAAGTTTTTTGGTGTAGATTCGAGGTGGTAGTTTTTCATATAATATTCTATGTGGGTTCTATATTTATTGATATTTAATTATGCTTTTGGTTGAGAGCTTGAAAATACTTGATAAAGTATTATTGAAATCGAAAAATAGATTGGACAATTTTTTGACACGTCGGACGTTTTTGGTGTTGCCAGCTATTTATTGAAAAATTATTAGTATTATTGTAGTGTTTGAAAATTTGAAGTAATATGCTGTTGTAATATTAGTCACTTATGGTTATACAGGGTGTAACGGAAAGGTGTGGTCATATTTTAGGAACCGGTCCTGCCCATGGCTATGAACAACTTTCTCTAAGAAAAAATAGAATATTCCCAAAAAAAAAAATTGGACTTTCCATACAAAGTTATTATCAGCTGATCAATATTTGTATGGGAGGTAAAAACAAAAATTGTGAATTTCCTCAGGTTTTCTTGAAGAAAGTTGTTCATATCGATGGGCAGATGCAGTTCCTAAAATATGACCACACCTTTCCGTTACACCCTGTATAATAGTATGTAATACTGATGTAGAATGTTTATAGGATTAATGGTTGTTGTATATAAGCACATAACCTAGGTAGTTATGTACCAACTAGAAATAGGTACTTATCTGTTTTGGTATGTTAAAGTTTGTTTATTTAGGTTCTAACAAGACTGTATAATGCCTATAATAAGTAGGTATATAAGCGATAACTTCTATGAGTTGCATTAGTATATAATGTTTTTGTTGTCTTAAACAGTTATGTATTCAACAGATAAGCCGAGCCAATTTTGTAGAGCCTCTAATTGGTTAGTTTCGGCGAGCCGGACCGCTCAAGGTCAGAGCTCAGACGGTTTGACCTAGTCCATGTCAAATGTGTATGTTTTTAAACGTTTCTAAATTATGTTGGCTGACAGAAACGTATCGTAGGTAAGATTATCCCTCACTACTTGAGATATAGTGTTCAGGGGATAAATATAGGCGCCCGGGTACAGCAATTCAGTCCTCGGCAGTCCGCGGTAAGCTATAGTAATAGCAACAGCAAGAAGTCAGCAAGTCTCTCTATTGTTTTCTATGCCATTGTCTTATGTTTTTATTATGTGTCCGCAAGTGGATATTTGGTACTCTGAACTTTTTTAATAACTCTGAGTTTTTAATTCTGTGTTTTATCTGACTTTTGTGTTTTTACTACTTTAACTTTGTTTCTGTGAACTGTTTCTGTGTAATTATATGTGCTCTTTGACTATATACATGTTTTACATCATACATAAGGGCTTTTAATCTTCATTTCCGCCCCGCCCGCTCACTCATCCCGATGGTGTCGCAAGGCAACATACCTGGTCGGCGCCGATCCTCAACCCTCGCGCCTATCACGTGAAACGTTGTCAACACCCGATAAGATGTCGATATTTCGATATCCCTTGACGTCAGTTGAATTGCAATAGGTAATTTAATTCGACCCGGACTGCAATGCAAAGCTAGTTTTAATTTTGCAAATAAAAAGTGTAGCTAGTAATGTACGAGTAAAAGTTTCTGATGTCAAAGAAAGAAACCTCATTCTGTGTCTTCTCTCTAATACTCATACCTCTACTCCATTTCTATTGGAATTACCTAGAAAAAAGAGGCACGTAGAAGCTGGGTTGCAAAACATTTTATTTCAAAGTTAAGTTAACACAATTTTATTAATTCATTAATTTTAATTTTAAAACAAATAACAAATAAATCACGTAAATTAAGAAGGCGTAGCATTAACAAGTATTCACATTGAATGACAATCACAGAACTTTATTTACATCAATTTATCGGACGACATAAACCGGTAAAATTGGGAAAACCCGGCTGTCACAACTTATGAACGGATTAGGTAACATTTAAAATTTTGTATAATTAGAGCGAAACGAAAAACGTTCCCGTTATGTTCATCCCTGTTTCTTTTAGGTTTTAAGCATTGACACTGTTATTTTAAATTGGAATGAAATAGTATAACTAAAAGAAAGACACATAATTATATAAGATAATTTGTTAAAATAGTTACAAATATGTGTGACAGCTGCTGTATTATAATTAATTCAGATTATAATATGTAAATTCGGCGTCTATTGTAATTGTAACATGTTAATTGTTGTTTTGTTACAAAGTGTGCATTGAAAATAATCTTTTTAGTGTTCCGTACCCGAAGGGTCCAAACGGAGCCCTATTGTTGTCACTTACTGTCTGTATGTCCGTCCGTCGACTGTCACAAAATTTTGTTTCGAAGAATTTTTAAACTGCCCGTGACTTATGAACTTAAAAGGAGAACCCCGTTTCTGGGCCTAACTGTTACACGAATCAGATATGTACCAAAAAATTCGTCTATTTTTCTTAATTATCTCATTTAAAACCAAATGCAAGGCCAAATGAAAAAATAAGTAGATTACTATTTTTTGTTTTTAAAACCAGTGGCGACATCTATGACGCATCATACGAACCAAAAACACACAAATCCTGCATCGCGCAAGGAGAGTTCTCATCGGGCAGTTGCCCGGACCAGACACAACACCCGTCTGGTCGGAGGATTCTCCCTTGTCAACGGAGCTTTGCAGGACTTTACACCCTGTTCCGCATACCTCTAAAAATCTTTGTAATTCTTCAAAACACTTATTTTATTATACGTCGCTAACTTCACAAACGCTAGCATTATATCAATATAGAGTAGATACCTACCCTTTTTTTTCTGCCAAATCTAAAGACACACTTCAGATTTATCAGATTGATCCTACGATTGATCTAACTGAAAACCTCAGAGCTCTAAGTGAAACTGAAAGCCTTAGCGTTTTTATGTACCTAAAATGTCATCGTGATAGGCTGCAGGCGCTGCAGCACAGCACATAATGCGATCCATATTTTTATATATACATATATATAGTCCTCCTTATAGATTTCGATAACGACGACACTTTGAAATTATTTCCTAGCGTGTGCCCGTTTCAGATTAACGTAGGGATCAAAGCCTCAAAAGTAGAAAAATAACCTAAAATGTAAGTGATC
This sequence comes from Polia nebulosa, assembly GCA_951329385.1. Lineage (NCBI taxonomy): Eukaryota > Metazoa > Arthropoda > Insecta > Lepidoptera > Noctuidae > Polia > Polia nebulosa. The sequence continues at coordinate 57,287,376 of OX589587.1, forward strand.
ACTGTCTGATTTTAACAATTTGGCCATTGCTGGGAGACGTGAAAATTGGGCTCGTGAAAACTTCATATATGCTCTAATTTATGGCCAAATGCCAGCCCTGTAACGCCAGGCCCAAGTTTCTATGGAGTTTGGGTTTTTTTTTTCTTTTCTGGTGATAATGTTTATTATTACGTATACTTTGCTAACAAATACCAATATTTGGTACGGAACCCTTAATGTGCGAAATCAGACATGCACTTGGCCAGTTTTTTAACTTCTGAGTAATGCTATTATAAATGGAGTGTACCTACGCGTGTTTAAAAGCGTAGCCACACACCTACTGTTTCTTTTCTTTTCTACTTAAAACAGATCAGAAAAGAATGAAACCGGAAGGCAAGAATGCCATACAAAATGTACCGATCGTCACACAACTACCGTCGCGCACCGGTACGGATTCGATACCGGTTCAACCCGGTGCTGGTGATTTTGCCTCAGTACGCCTGCAGCTGTGCGCCTGAGAACATCTCCTGATTATTGTTACCCGACTGCCCTAGAAGGAGGGTAATGTTTTTCGAGAGTATGTATGTGTATATGTGTGTATGTTTGTATGTCTATTTCTTTGGCACGCGCTGTAGCCTAAACGGCTTGATGGATTTTAACAAATGAGATATTATTAGATTGGTCTTGACCGCCGAAGTAACATATGAATTTTGAAAAAAAAAAGAAAATGGCGGTCGCAATTAGGTTAGTATAGTCGTATTGTTTTTGACCTAGTCATGTGGGGTATCAAAATAAAGAGCTTGAGGAGACAATTCCAAAAATATAACTCACTAAACTATAGGAAATAAAAAATTATAAAAACCCAACGGTAAACTAAAAAGTTCCAAACAAGGCACTTTTCAAGCAGTCTGATGCAGTTGGTGGCATAGATTGAATAATTGAACTAAAATAACTGCCACCAATCTCCTCACACTGTTTGAAAAGTGACTTGTTTGGAAGTTTCTAGTAGCTTTTACAGTCGGGTGTTTTGAATTTTTTTTATTTTTTTGCAGTTGGTGCGTAGTAAAAATGGCAGAATCGACAGAGAGTCTTATTTTACTGGTTCAAAAAATGCCGTGTTTGTGGGACATGCAATCAAAAGCATACCACAACAGAGATATTAAAAATCTTGCTTGGAAACAAGCAGTAATGCCACGCAGATCAGTACATCAACGTCAAATCATTGATCATCGTTCATTACGATTTATTACGTTCTAACGCAAAGGTATACTAGTACGTCTCTCGGCAAGCGCTAGATCACGACTGAGTACAAATCAAGAAAGCCCGGTGACCGGTAGGTGTGTGGCGATCCGCCCGTTTTCAATTCTTTTCTGATCTGTTCTAGGTAGAAAAGAAAAGAAACGGTAGGTGTGTGGCGACGCTAAAAGTTGCCTACTGCGAAAGCATACATACCACTATTTTTTTCAAAAGTTGTCTGGACGTTTGGGGAAAAGAGTGGGATTTTACCTCACTAAAACCACCCGGTGATCGCCAACAGCAAATGGAAGTAGGCCTCGTGAGCTCTTAAAATACCAACCCGAATCCCCTCTGTGCAACGCCTGTTATGGCACATCCCTGGGTAGACTGTAAAGGGGTCTCCCCTTAGCCTCGCTGTGCACGACAGCACGTGATCACTGCGCCACCGTCTTTCTAGGGTCACACAGTGGGCACACAGAGACCCCACTCTGATAGCCCACCACTCTGAAATCCCGCAGGCCTTAAGGGCCTACCTCCCCATAAGTGGCGCCCTCACTGAATAAAAATTCGTATCTTAGCATAGAAAATAAAGATAAATAAAAGAATCCTATGTTGCGTTTGTTACACATACGAGTAGGATAAGGTATTTTTACGTTGTTAAAACAGGACTCAAAGTGTTTCGTATCCAAAGTAGTAAGCAAAAGTGTAAGTGTTGGATACGTAGCACTTTGAGTCATGCTTCCACAACGTAAAAATACCTTATCCTCTTTGTAACAAACGCAACATAGGATTATTTAATCTTTATTTTCTACGCTTTGCTACGATTTTTCATTCAATGAGGGCGCCACTTGGCGGCTATATACACCTTAAGGCGCTATTAACTGCCAACGACCTTGAGTGGTTAACTTGCGTGTTCTGTGCTGAGCTCACGTAACGCGTCGTACGTCCACGTACGTGATGGAGCGCTGTTCGAAATTAGACGCATTATTAATTTATTATACATAAAACAACAGGTATTAAAGGTACTAAAACTCGTATACTTAAATATAAATAATTAAATGATCTTTAAAATGGTGAAAGTTTCATAAAAATACGCTTTATAGTTTTTGCGTGATTCTCAAGTTTTTATCCACGTTAGACTTATCTTTGCAAATTAACTACACTATGTTATAAAAATATAATTACAAATATTCACATATCAAATTACGAAGGAAGTTGTTTATAGTAACAGACATTTTATTCAAAGAAATAAAACTAGTCGTTTAGACGAGATGTTCAATAAAAAAATATTAGAAGTCGTATAACTGCGTCTTAAATGTTGCAAGTGGAGTTTCGGCGTTTTAGGTGTCGATTTTCTGAGCAGGATTGGCCCTCTCACGATTTCGCTCGTCTGCCTTCTTCTGGATCATCACGGTCTCACAGAAGGAAAGCATACATACCTAAAGATTCTTTACAGTTTTGTTTACCAAAGAAATTACGTACGGTCTATATCGTTGCATAAACTGCTTTTTCCGCTTACAAAGCGAACTTGTAGGTAGTACACAAATCACCACACATAGTGAAAGAATTGTTTTTCCGCCTCAAATTAAGTACTCATCACATAAAAAAGACATAGAAAATTAAGTACAAAGTACTACCAACATTTCTACCGTAAAATCTGTAAACGCTATTAAGTCTAAACTACTCTTAACACATCGCTTCCTGTACCGGACCAAGTCAAATTTTGCGGTAGTTGTGAACCTTGTGCAGTGGGGATAAAGATGATTTTGGTTAGTGTGTTGGGTGGGTTAAGTTTGCTCGCGCACCCTTTGTTGTCTAGTGACTAGACTAAAGGGGAGGGGGTTGCATTTTGTTTTATTTGCCTCAGCCTCGACGCAGCTTTGCGTCTGTGTGCTTGTGTGCGTGCGATCGATGCGTGACCAGGATGCACTCATAAGATTGTTAGCTTTTTAGATTAGGCTGTTAAGGGGGAGATTTATTGAATCATATTTACGTTGTTAAGTAGCTGGTCGTATATTTTATGTTATATTATTATTGGAGGGGTCGATGGGTGATTTCGAAGCACACTGTAGATTCTTTACTTGTCTGTATTCTAATAAATAAGGGTAAATTAAAAATAATCCATAATTTCTTCTTGTTTATTATGGAACGATACCGACTGGCCAAATGCTACGTGAATAACATTTCGGTATGTTTGGCAAGCCAACCAAAAGGATTTATATAGGGAGTTTTCGCGCCTAACACCTGTAACACTGAGGGGTTTGCCGATGTGTTCCTTAACCTTAGAAACTAAATTATATTGTCTATTGTGCCTGCATTTACTCACAATCGAAAATCTAATCTCAATCTCAAGTTCTCAACATGCAAGTCATACAACTTAGCGGCCTATAATATTCTTTATCCTTTTTGACGTGAATACGTCTTTTTTGCTTCCATAGTGGAGGGCAATCGAAAAAACTCAATAACAAAATCGGGGGATACCCGATACAGTTTGGTGTTGTAGCTACATAGGTATTGTAGGACCCCAAGGTACCTGTAAGGCCTGCAAGGCTCCAGGGGACCTTCGAAGTATGGGGGATGTCTCACTCGTTAGCCGTTAGCCAGCTAACTGCGAGAGTGTGGTGTAGGTAGGAGAGTGACTGGCTAATATGTGCAGTGTAATAAAGGAAAAAGGGATAGACTGAGGATTATTATATTGTTTTATGTATCTCATCTGCCCACTTGCCACGGGCGTGCTGAAGTCTAACATAAAACAAAAAGTCACGCCTATTCTTTTATCTTCCATCGACTCTCCAATAATCTCAAAAGCCAGCTGAAGGCCGGTACAGACCCGCTGAGTTTAGGCTGTGTCTACAATCGCCACAGTATGTATCATCTTCATCCAATATTTAATTACAGCACTGAATAGCTAAAGGATCAAATTATTTGTTTCGCGAAGTGAGGACTGTGACGCATCGCGCGTGGTGGAAGGAGAAGCATTTGAGGTAATTTTGGGTTTCGAGATTTCTATTTAGTATGTATACCTTTTGACTCAGAGCAGCTATGACGTTCGTTTTAGTTTCATTCGACAGCTCTCATCAAGATTCATCGATTGCTCTCATCAAGATTCATCGATTGCTCTCATCAAGATTCATCGATTGCTCTCATCAAGATTCATCGATTGCTCTCATCAAGATTCATCGATTGCTCTCATCAAGATTCATCGATTGCTCTCATCAAGATTCATCGATTGCTCTCATCAAGATTCATCGATTGCTCTCATCAAGATTCATCGATTGCTCTCATCAAGATTCATCGATTGCTCTCATCAAGATTCATCGATTGCTCTCATCAAGATTCATCGATTGCTCTCATCAAGATTCATCGATTGCTCTCATCAAGATTCATCGATTGCTCTCATCAAGATTCATCGATTGCTCTCATCAAGATTCATCGATTGCTCTCATCAAGATTCATCGATTGCTCTCATCAAGATTCATCGATTGCTCTCATCAAGATTCATCGATTGCTCTCATCAAGATTCATCGATTGCTCTCATCAAGATTCATCGATTGCATACATAAAAAAGATTTTAAATAGTTATTGTAAATATTTAGGTAGTTTATGTAAAAGGTATCGTTATGTAAAAGTTGTCAAATCAAAACAAAAGGAAAGTATAGGTACGATTTGAAAGTGCTCCGCCCCATAAAAAAAAGGCCAAGAGCGAGTCGGACTCGCACGCAAAGGGTTCCGAACAAATCACATTATTTTCAGTTTTTTTTTTTAAATGCTCCCACCTTATAGGTTTTCTTGTAATCTATTAAGTAAAGAACTAGTTTCTGTATTTTTTTCAAAATGTTAGGGCTCAGTGGCTTCGGAGACAAGGGGAGGACGTCATTTTTCATCTTTTTTTGGGTTCCGAAAGTCCGAATAAAAAAACGGAACCCTTATAGGATTACTCGTGTGTGTCTGTCTGTCTGTCCGTCTGTCACAGCCAATTTGCTCTGAATCTGCTGGACCGATAGATTTGAAATTTGGTACACACATGAATATCTGTGACTCAAACACGGGTGTATACTCTAAATAAATTATTTTGGAATATGGGGGCACTTTGTGAGGGTGTCGAATATATTTTTTTCATAATTTTAAAATATAAAATTTTGAGAAAATAAATGAAAAATGACCATTCCACCCCCTTATCTCCGAAACCACTGGGCCTCAAAGTTTTTAAAAAAGTACAAAAAGTAGTTCTTTACTTATAGATTACAGGAAAACCTATAAGCTGGAGGCAGTTTAAAAAACATCCTGAAAAAACTATGATTTGTTCGGAACCCTTTGCGTGCGAGTTCGACTCTCTCTTTGGCCGGTTTTTTTCTTAAATAACTTCAAAATTGTATGTTTTAAAATATTGAAAAAAAAAAATATTCGAGACCCCGACAATGTGCCCTTTCATTTGATATGTCGCACGACACAATTTGAAAAACTTTGATTTTTAATTTTCCAATTTTCACCGCAAATGTGGCCCCCATAATCCAAATTAATTTATTTAGGTAGGGTACACGTCCATGTACACCAAATTAATAAACCATGAACCACAAATTTTCCGTGTAAACCATGTGTTTACCAAATTTCAACTCTGTCGGTCCAGCAGATTCTGAGTAAATTGGCTGAGACAGACGGACAGTCAGACAAACACACGAGTGATCCTTTATGGGATCACTCGTGTGTCCCTTATGGGTACCGTTTTTTCATTCGGACTTTCGGAACCCTAAAAAAGAGTGAGACGATCGCTAGAATAGCTCAGACCTACGCTTCGTGCTTTTTGAGGCACGGAAAAATTTAAGTGTGTAAGGGATGGTCACCCATCCACGGACCGAACTCGTAAGTGTTGCTTTTCCTCAGGGGGCGGTAGTCTCGGAAGCACTATTCTTACAACATATTAATGATCTTCTAAAGCCCAGTACCTCTGGGTACCTATGAAAATTAAAACACTAGCTAAGAGATACTTGACCAACGCACGAGCTAGTGGGTCACGTATTCAGTCTCTCCGAAAGGTTATGGTTGAGCGCTTGAACTTGCCCTTGAAGGTTGTGTCTGGATGGGACAATGCAATTTTGGCCAGATTCAATGCTGCTAAAACCCAGGCGTGTCTAAAGGGAGCCACTTCCACTAGTATCCATCTTTCCGAGTAGATAGACCCGCATATTTTGACATATATATCGAGGTAATAAATTGGGATAAGGGCAGGAGAATGATGTTGATCGAGGTAAGGGTGCCAAAAAGTTGATAATCCTAGTAAAAGCGAGACGAATTAAAAAATATATCTCTGGAATGGATCAGCCAAATAGTCGCTTGATGCGCTTCCTGGTAGTCAACAGTGACTAGGGTCATTCTAGTCAAGCGTGTGTCATCTTCGACCATCGCTTAGTACCATCAGGTGAGATAGTGGTCAAAAGCGCGAGCCTATCAATAATAAATTAATAAAAGGAACTCGCACGACTGGCTGTTATAATTTTAACCTTAACACTGACATATCCATAGATACACACAACTTTCATTTTCGCTGTCTTGTTTCACAGACAGATACAAGTGCAGGTGAAACGAAGTTATCTCTCTTAATCATTCATAAATATTGTATCAGTTCAGGGCTGGCACGTCGCGTCATGTCGTCGCACCGTCGTCGTGAAACAGCCGGTTGTTGCGTCGCTTGGACGTGGTTCGACGGCCGCTCCGACGCGTCGCATCGATCGACACCTGTGGCAGCCTTTGTGGCGGTAGACTTCCCTGTTCGGAAGAGAACGTAAACTTTTACACTTCAGATGAGGCAAATTACAAATTTGTCTCCGAGTTTGTGTTTTGTGTTTCGGTGTTTCTTCTCAGAGTAGTCAGAAAACACCGGCCTTATCTAGTTTAAACTGAAAAAAAGATTGAAGTGTAAATATACCATCCCACTGTGAGGATCGCCCAGAGGACACGGTGGAGCACACGGTGGAGATCTGCCCCGCTTGGGCAGAGCCCCGCCGTGTCCTCGTGAAGTCGATAGGCGGCAGCGACCTCTTGCGCCCGGCCCTGGTCCAGGCCATGGTACGGAGCGAGAGGGAATGGGAAGCAGTCTCCTTCTGCGAAGCAGTAGTGCTCGCGAAGGAGGAGGCGAAACGTATGAGGGAGAGGCTACAACAACATACTCGCCCTCACGCCCTCAGCAGCAACCGCCTCAGGAGATGCCCTGGGCGGAGGACGTCGCGAGACGATCTGCGGCCACCGTAGACCCGGGCCTGCGGACGGTGAGTAGTGGGTAACTCGCTGTCCGATCAGCACGAGGCCCGAGAGTCGACGGCGCGTAGTGTTCCACGCGCGCCTCAAAGAGTTGTCAGCAAACACGACGGGACCCGTCATGGCCGATGCCTGTCCGGGGGTTGAGGATAAATTCGAAAGAGTTACCTCGTCCCTGGGCATTCAGGGCAGGGAGGAACAGGGGTGGGTTTTAGTCAGCCAGTCCCCCTAGAGCGGAAGATGTCATTGGAAGATTTCCCACCCCACAAAAAAAAAAAATATCATTTACACTTCAATCATGTTTTCAATTGTGGTGTTGTTGTAGTTGTGTGTTGTGTTACTTTTTTCGCATAGATGTTTCTAGGGAGAAGGGAGTCGAGATTGGCAGCGTAGTGAGGGCATCGTGGTACGAACGCGTCATGCTGTTTGACGTCACGGCATTCGAGACGATTTTACTGCCAAACCGCGCCAATAGATGTTTTACATCATAAAGTTTCCAAGAAAATGCAATAAATCTATATTCAATGGATATTTTCAATGAAAAATTATATTTTGAAAATTGGTAAACGCTCATCGGCTCTTACGGACTAAAATCCACCTGTGTTCCTTCAGTTGCCTGTGTTAGGGCCCAAGCGGGTTCCGTCACTTCTTGCTGACATCTCTTTGAGTTTCTTGATAACTTGGTCCCGCATTTTATGCGTAACCGTTTCGCACATTGCATACCCTTACCTACACCATTCTTAACATGCAAAAACAAACGGCCTATTGTTATTACTTAGTTGTCGAATAAGCGAGTGGCGGATCAGCGAGAGAGTACCAACTGACAGTATTTAAAACTACTATAATTAAAAAGCTACCAGCTTTTAACTGCAAGTTTGCTGTGCTAGTAAACAGAAGGCATGGTTGGCGCAGTGGTTGAGCGATTGGCTGCTGCGTTCCGTTTCCCTGGTTCGATTCCTACTCGGAATAAATATAGCCTACTGTGACGTAAGAAGGTTACGTGGGAAGAAAATGACAACACGTACCTTGGTCAGCAAAGAAATATATTGAATAGAGAAAGTGCGTGGGAAAGTTTGCAGTCACACAATTTAGTTCCCCCCTGGGAGATCAGCCTGTTGACGGAAGACTCGGGGGTGCCACGTTGCGTACGCCCCGGAGACGTCGGCCGGCAGGCGGTCGCGCCGGCACGTAGGGTCGACAGGAGCCAGGAGGAATCGGCCGGCAGGTGGTCGGGCCGGCTCGGAGACGGCTAGCAGAAGCCACGCGGGTAAATAAGTAACCGGTGTGGAGCCCGCCGGTGTAACAAGTTGCCTGGTGGTGACGGCACAAGGCACTGGCAGGATGGCCACGATGGAGGACGATGTAGGTGCGTCCTCGGAACTTTGGGCTCCAACTTTCCCTCCGGATTCGGGATTTCGAATCAGGGACCTCATAATCGGGGTTAGTTTTTTACACAATTCACGTGTGGTTGGCAAGTATTTGCCATTGTAATCGGCTGCTGCCCGAGTTGGTTAAGATCACGGGTGAAGTCTCAAAGGTGTTCCATAAAACCAGAGACCGCGAATTCGCGCTTTGCCGGCAGCCCGAATAAAAAAAGAGAAAGCAAAGTGTTTCGCCTGTGCGGCCTTTTATATGTTCGCCGTCATTGACAAATGACAACGAATCCACAGACAACGAATGCTGCCAGCTAACTAATATTGTTTATGTTATTCTTAAAATTACTGCTTTGAATGACGGCTTTTGGTTATTGATGTTTTTTCTTAATGTTTAATTTTAAATGAGATTGTAACGCCACTACGTTACACTACAGATAGTTGTTCCGGGTCTGGATGTCTTGTGTCCTATATGTGTTAACATGTTTGTGAAAGCATCCACGATACAAGAGTCATTCCTAGAGTGGGACATTTTTTCTAAGACTTTAGATGATTATCTATGACTTTCTTGAAGAAAATTGTTCATTTCCATGGGCAGAAACAGTATCTATAATATGACTACGCATTTCCGTAGCAGCCTGTAAGTCCCTTATTCTGCACTAAATACAACAGCAGTGCTATTCTGTGAAAATATCATCATTTTCACGGATATAATTTTACAGAACACACCAGCTGGTCCTTAAATTCCTGTCTCTAAGCCGTGAGTGCATGACAACTCAAACCAAATCAACGAGTGAAAGCGAAAAGCCACTCCAAGAGATAAGGAATTAATTCCGTAGGGTGTTACACTCATTTATCACAACTTATCGGAGTAATCTACGTACCTCCCACTTCCTCAGAGGACCTGCAAGGGGAATGACTGATAAACCACTTGAAGGATAATGGATAAATATTCTACCGCCGTAGTGATTTATTTTCATTTACAATTACTTACTACGTTTTTCAGTTTATTTACGAGTATCATTATTTTTTACAAGCTACTTCATGCGAGCTTGCCCGCGTGGAATAAGTACTTCTCTCCACTATAAATTATAGCCCATATAGCCCATTCTGATGTACAAGCTATATAACTGTAAAGTTTCATTAAAATCCGTTCAGTAGTTTTTGTGTGGAAGAGTAAACACATCAATACATCCTCACAAACTTTCAAGTTTATAATATTTTTAGAATAGGATTAAAATGTTGCAGATTATATCTATAGTAGAAAAGATAAGTATCATCGTTATAACCCCTCTTTCCAAATCCCTCTTTATAGTATGAGAACATAGATTCTTAAACAATAAAGTCTTGTTATCTTGTATACGTATGTCTAGTCTGCTAAATAACTTTCTGATCATTTCACACTAGCTGTGCCCGCGGTTTCACCCGCGGATATGGTTACTGTGTCGTAGCGTGATTATATATATAAAGTCTATAACCTTCCTCAATAAATAGGCTATACAGTGCAAAATGGTACCTACCTCGCTCTCCACATCCCTCATAATCGCCCGCCTTGCACATCATGAATAAGCGCGTGGTACTTAATTAACACTATGATATCTCCTAAGATATTCGTTGAAATCAAATGATGACAAGGGCAATTTTGTTCAAAATTAAATACTTATGATGAATAACGTATTTATTTGGATAAGGATTAATGTCATGTTTATAAAAACACCTTCGCAAACAATGCATTATTTTAGAACGAATTTGATTACCATAAAAAAGACTATAGTGAGTTAACCTTAAAAGATGGACATATGCTGTCGCGGACTTTTTTTAGAACTTTTAAAGGGAAACAATTACGTTATATATAGTGACCGACCGAAACATGTTATTTTGCCGAAACCGAAGGTTCGGTTTGATTGTAGTTTCGGCCGAAACCGAAACCGAACCTTTTATAAAAAAAAAGTCCTTTAAAAGTCGAAAAAATGTTAGTAAGCCCATTTTTTTCTAAAATTAATATCTCGCCGACCTATAATTACAGGTTTCTACTTTCAAAGATTTATCACAATGAAATTTCAGCACAGTTACAGAGGTTCTATTTGAAAATTTAACTACCCTATAGAGTGAAAAAAATACATTATTGGTAACACAAAGTTAGCGATTTTTGAATGGTGGTATAAAATAAAACAAATTTATTATTAAAATATTATGCTCATATATTATGTTTATTTATTTTCAGTTACTTACATTTTAATTATACTCACAAATATCACAATCAGTTAGCCTCGAATGGCTAATTCAAATATAATTAGATAATCAAAATAATCAAATTGATCACCTTTGGTAATCATTTTAGCGAACCTTTTTTTTATTATGTAAGGTGCATAACATAGGTTATGATAACAAATCAACAAGTATAATATAGTAACAAATCTATACTTATAATTTTTATTTTTTATAACTACTATCTAATTATCTAATCTTCTATAATATAAAAATGAATCGCAAAATGTGTTGGTAAGCGCATAACTCAACAACGCCTGGACCAATTTGGCCAATTCTTTTATTTAAATGTTCGTTGAAGTTCAAAGATGGTTTATACGGCGAGAAAAATTCTAATAATTGCCGGAAAAACCCTCAAAACAGCCCTTTTCTTTTTCCCATACAAACGTTTTCTAACTAAAACGTAGAGTCAATTTGAGCTTTATTGCTATTGTATAAAGTTCATATTAAATTACAAGCACTCACTGTTGATTAAACAATGTAGGTATGTTCCTAACATCAAAGAGTCAATTTGCACTTATTACCGCTCTACAAAGTTCAAATTCAATCAATCAATTTGGTCGGCTTCGCGATATTATTTCATTTGTTTTACTTTAAAATGCATAAGAAGGAAGGATCTCTTGAAGGATTTGACTCCAAGTCATATCAAATTAAAAAAAAGTTGAAACAACAACAAACTGTCAATGTCAGTGTTGTTTTTCTTGGATTTTCGGTTACCTACTCTACTGAGTTTGGTTTTGTCAACTGATACACGAAACAAATTTGTACCTATATCGTGTTTTGTGCAGTGTTTAGTCACCTATGATCACTAATTATTGCATGTGATACAATAATCTATAATATAGATATGCCTCCTATTAGACGAAGCAATTTAGGTAGAAGAACCCGAAATGCTACAAACCATGCTAATTACCGACTGTCAACGTTTGCAATTGCTAGAAAATGACGCTCATTGGGATCAAACTCTCAATGATGCTGTAATATCATCACACGCTCATCAAATACGAACATTGTTTTCTATAATCATATCTACATGCTTCCCATCAAACCCAATTGATTTGTGGATCAAGTACAAAGATTATATGTGTGATGATATTTTGTATAAAATACGAAATAGAATGGGAAATGCAAATATACAAATCAGTGAAGAAATTTACAACGAAGCATTGATTTCAATTGAGGTCATGTGCTTGATGATGTCAAACAAACTATTAATTCAATTAGGTCTGGCCGCGCCCAATCGTCCAATGCATGATGCTTTTAACCAAGAGTTGAATCGAGAAAAACTGTATGATCTCAACACTTTGAAAGAATTTATTCAAACAAATCTTCCACTGTTGAATGAACAACAGACGTATGTATTTGATACTCTTATGAAAGTGATAAATGATGAAACTGGAGGGATTTACTTCTTAGATGCACCTGGTGGTACAGGAAAAACTTTTTTGATTTCATTAATATTAGCAACGATTCGCTCACAAAATAAAATTGCACTTGCACCCGCTTCGTCGGGAATCGCAGCAACTTTGCTTGAAGGTGGTCGAACAGCCCATTCAGCATTAAAATTGCCATTAATATGCAAAGCAATGAAACTCCGACCTGCAACATTTCGAAGAACTCTGCAATGACAAAGGTCTTGCAGCAATGTAAATTAATTATTTGGGATGAATGCACGATGGCACATAAAAAATCTTTGGAGGCTTTAGACAGAACCTTAAAAGATCTATGGAGCAATCATAACCAAATTGGTTATGATTGCTCCATAGATCTTTTGTGGTGCAATGATTTTATTAGCAGGAGATTTTCGTCAAACATTGCCAGTGATTCCACGATCAACACCAGCTGATGAACTCAATGCATGTCTAAAGTCCTCCAATTTGTGGAAACATGTCAAAGTACTTCATTTAAGCAAGAATATGCGTGTCGAGTTGCAAAATGACCAATCTGGAAACATATTCTCTAAACAACTCATTGACATTGGTAATGGCAAATTTCCTATAGACATGTTGACTGGCTGCATTAACTTTCCTCAAAGTTTTTGTCAGTTAACTCGATCAAAAGATGAACTTATTCAGAAGGTGTTTCCAGATGTTTCTCAAAATTACAGAAGCTATGATTGGTTGAGCGAACGAGCTATATTGGCTGCAAAAAACATAGATGTAAATGAATTAAATTTAAAAATTCAAGAACAAATTACAAGCGAATCAAGGATATATAAATCAGTTGTTTCGGCTACTAACCAAGATGATGTAGTGAACTATCCACCAGATTTTTTAAACTCGCTGGATTTGCCAGGATTGCCACCTCACAATCTTCAATTAAAGGTTGGATCGGTAGTTATAATGTTGCGAAATATCAACCAAATTACTAAACAACGTGATAGAAGCAACTATACTGAAAGGAAAGTATAAAGGAGAAGACGTTCTCATACCGCGCATCCCAATGCTTCCGACTGATGTGCCGTTTGACTTTAAACGACGACAGTTTCCAGTTCGGCTTGCTTTTGCTATGACCATAAACAAGTCCCAGGGGCAATTATTAAGTGTTTATGGTATTAATCTGGAAAACCCATGTTTCTCACATGGTCAATTGTATGTTGCCTGTTCCCGTGTTGGAAAACCATCAGATTTGTTTGTCTATGCGCCAGGTAATCAAACAAAAAACATCGTATATCACAAAGCACTACAATGAAAATAAAACTGATTTTTGTTAATAATTATGATTCACATGATTAACAATAAAGCGATTACTTATTTTTAAATGCTTATATATGTTTTATTTAATTATATTTCTTATTCACAACGCCCTATCACCAGGGTGACGGTTCTGTTCAGGAGATTTTTTTGCCCCGACTATAAAATATGTAGGTACAGAAAAATGTCACATTACAAATCATTTTGACAGGACTTCATTGCAATTTAATTAGGCAGTACGAAGTCTGCCGGGTCAGCTAGTTAAAAATAAAAACAGTGTTTTTGACATACTGAGATCAACAGCCGTGCCGAGCGCGCCCGACGTTAGCCGAGCGCGACCCGAAGGTACGATGTTGTAAGTTTCGGCGCGGCCGAAGGGTTCGGCCGTTTTTGGTCGAAACCGAAACTCGGGCCGAAACTTGATTTTTTGGCCGAAACTGGCCGAAACCGAAACCGAAATTTCGGTCGGACACTAGTTATACGAGTATATAATTTTTGCGTAACTTTAATCGTTTACGTAGCGCACGCAACGAAAGCTCTCTAAAAGAATATTTTGCCCCCGTTTTTATCACATTTTTCATTGATGCTCCGCTCCTATTGGTCACAGCGTGATGTTATATAGCCTATAGCCTTTCTCGATAAATGGACTATTCAACACAAAAAATAATTTTTCAATTCCATCTTGTAGTTTCTGAGATTGTCGCGTTTAAACAAACAAACAAACTCTTCAGCTTTATAATATTAGTATAGATTTTAAATAGCGTAAACTAAAAACGATTCTATCTTATTTTATTATTATTGATAGGCTTGCGTTTGACCATTATCTCACTTGATTGTAAGCGAATATGTGGTCGTCGATAGCCTTGCCGCGAACGAACATATTCACTCTTGACTTAAAAGGTCCCAAGGTTATAACTACAACTGTGATCAAACCAATAAATAAACACAAATAAACAAAACAGGGGAAAGTGCCGCAACAATTTACGTCCTAAGTTCGTCTGTCTGCATTTTATTGCATTACCGATCCTTCGGGCAAAATGTTAGAGTGGGCAAATTCCTCAGACACATAAATTGTACCCTACCCCGCAGCCCACGTACCTATTGTAAACGCTAAAGTGGCTCCCCCTATAATAAGTGTTTCGTTCGAGGACTAATTGGTTTAAAAACGTCTGGTAGAAGCTAATGAGTGAGCAGATTTTTAGAGGCCATGTTGTAAAAAGAATCAACTTGGTGTGTGACAGACTTGGGATATTTTACAAAATTACAACTTAATTACCTACGTCTGGGGTTGTCTACTACACTGACCTTGTGGAAACTAGAACTTTTCGTGCTTCAAGAGTTTTGCACTAGACCCTTCGATCAATAATAGTGATCGAAGCCTAGACCTATTATATTTCGTTGCTCCATTTTTCAGATATGGTTATAACAACGTAGTACCCTTACTTACTTGGTAGCTTCGCACGTTTTTGCGAGTTGGCGGGGCAGCCTTTGGCACGTGGCTGGCGTGCTACTTGGGCCCTCTACTGACTGCAGTCGGCCAACGGCTGGCACCGTGCTTCGGATCCCGCTACCCTCAAAAATAAGTTACCCAGCAAGACTTGCCCAGAGAACAGCACAACTGACAGCTTCCTTCTCCCCCAAAGGCACTGGCACTCCCGCACACCGACGGAACACAGCAAGCTGCTTGGTGCCGTACTGCGGTGGGATGGTGGTCGCGAGTCAGGCGGCCCCTTGCGGAGCCTACCACCGCTTAGGTGGGATCGTTCAGCCGTACCACAGACGAGCCTGTGGTGCCGTTGCCCGGGGTGGACCGCTAAGAGGTAGATCCCAAACCACCCCAAAATTAATTAAGTAATTAATTTATGCTCGTACTTATAGTATTTTTGTACAATTATGAAACTGTGGCATGTGGCATGGCTACTTTTTGTCACGAAATATTCACTTATGAACTATTTCTAATACATAATAAGCTAATAACTCCTATCTCTATTGCACATTTTGGCAATGTTCATAATTATCTGCGTACGTCCCTACTGATCTCAATAAATAATGCGGTAACATGATAACTAATCAAAACAAAGACCAAAGTACTAAATTACAATATTGTTAAAGAGAAAAGTTTCTAAATTGCCAAATAATTATCTAACTTTAAATTTTTTTTAAATTTCTTTTTATAAATTTCCAAAAGAACATTGAACCAATTTATAAACGAGCTGGATTTCACTTTTTTTTTTCATGTCCCAAATTAAAGTATAGTTACTCGTATATTGGTTTGTTTTTATGTTGTAAACATCATCCCGTTTGAAAATCATAACTAACTTAATACCCACGATTTTTAACCGACGAAAAAAAGGAGGAGGTTCTCAATTCGACCGTACATATATATATATATATATATATTTTTTTTTTTTGTGTATGTTCAGCCCTCACTCCGTTATTTTTTGAACCGATTTTGATTATTCTTTCTTTGTTAGATAGGGTATACCTCAAGGATGGTCCCATAATAAGGAAGTCAGGATGTGACAATGGAATCCTGATAAAATTGAGAGAAAACCTCGAAAATTGTGGATACGTTTAGCGTTTCTGTATGTATGTTCGGCCCTCACTCCGTTATTTATGAACCGATTTTGATGATTCTTCTTTCCTTGGATAGGGTATACCTCAAGGGTGGTCCCATGTCAAGGACATTAGGATCTGATCATGGGATCCTGAAAAAATTGAGAGAGAACCTCGAAAATTGGGTACGAATATTGTTTCTGTTTACTTTTCATAACTTAATCAGGTATTTGCATTTAGGAACCATCACATCATGAAACTGAGCTGATGATGGAAACCATAGCTTTCCTAAACAATAGTAGTTAGATATAAAACTAGTTTTAGTGACAAATATCACTTAATATGGTTTGAAGAAAAGACGTCTTTACAGTATTGGAGGTAACCTCAACTGGTCAATATCCTGGGAACTTCATGGAAGGATGGTTATTTCATCAGCTCAGTGGCAAGAGGAATGATGAAGAATTAGAAATTAGCCTCAGAGTGTTACAAGATGATGCGAGCCACAAAAAATCATAAAATAAAAAACTTTTTAACAAAAAAATTAACCGACGAAAAAGAACTAAAAAGCAAAAAATAAATAAAACTTTTAAGTCTTGAGTAATGAGCATATTTACCTACATAAAATATCAAATTTTATATAAACTAATTTTGAGTCGGCGCCAATTAATAAAATGATTAATTACCTACTTACAGCCTTAATCTTCATTTGTAAGTACTTATAAAAATTAGTTTATATAAAATTTGATATTTTATGTAGGTAAATATGCTCATTACTCAAGACTTAAAAGTTTTATTTATTTTTTGCTTTTTAGTTCTTTTTTTATAATAACGTCAACAATACTTTTGAGGTTAGAGCCAACAACTACCTTTTACCTAACTGCGGCGTAGCCTAAAAGTGTAGCCTATAAGTGAGGAGGGTAATTAGCGATCTCATTTCTATTTATGTCGATTTCTCTTAGAGAATTACCCAAAAATAGGATATCTATCAAAGCGCAAATAAGATGCGAATGATTGCCGGGTGACATCAATGGCGCGGGTCGAAGACCACACTATGACAAATGACGTTGGGAGGAAACGCCCGGGTGTTATCACGGCGCGGATCGCCCAGAGGACACGGTGGAGCATACGGTGGAGGTCTGCCCCGCTTGGGCGGAGCACCGCCGTGTCCTCGTCTTTGCGATAGGTGGCGGCGACATCTCGCGCCCGGCCCTGGTTCAGGCGCGTGTGCCACGCGTGCCTCAAAGAGATGAGTTTCAGCCACCACTGACGGGGTCCATCGTGGCCGGTGCCTGCATGCCTAGGGGTAGGGGATAAATTCGTAACAGAGTTACCGCTCTCCTGAGCACTCAGGCAGGGGTGGGTTTTAGTCTGTAAGAGTCTGACACGTCCTCCCGCTCCACCCAGAGCGGGAGTAGTAGGCAAAAGTACCATAAACGGCCGTTTCTGACACTTTTGCCTGCTACTTTGGATACGAAACATTCTGAGACCTGTTTTAACAACGTAAAAATACTTTATCCTCTTTGTAACAAACGTGACATTGGATTCTTTAATATTTATTTTCTATGCTATGCTACGATTTTTTATTCAATGAGGGCTCCACTTGGCCGGTAGTAGACCCTTAAATTAAATTCTGGGTGTCAACTTTTTTTGTGAATAGTCAAATATCCTTAAAGATTTCGATTAGATACGGAGAACTCGGAAATCGGACTTTGAAATTCTTCCTATTTGAAGTAGCAACATGCAGCCCTGCATCAATATACAAAAATTTTATGCAATACTTCGCCCGTGACTTCGTCCGCGTGGATTTCAAAAATTTATAGCTGACACTCACAAATAACTTGGCTTTCTGTTGGTAAAAGAATTTTCAAATACGGTTCAGTAGAATCAGAGATTACTCCTTATTACCTCACAAACTCACAAACTTTACCTCTTTATAATATTATTAGTATTCATAGATGATCATTTAGCATTCAATTCCATAAACTATAAATTAGATATCTTCCTAAATACGGCAGTGAGGTAGGTAGGGTTGCCAACCGTACTCTAAGGGCCGTGCCTCACTGAGACGCCATGGCAGCGTAGCCAGGTTATGATGCTAAAAAAATGTAAGGTTGACAGCGTCACCAAGCGGTTGCCAGGTGAGATACCCACCATTAGAGCTGCATCCATTTACTTGGTTGGATGCACGAACTGGCTGCGCCGCCTTGGCGTCCTAGTGAGGCACAGGCTTAACGCACTGGTCGACTTGTCGCCGGCGACACGGTCGACAGCGACTGTGACTTTCATTACTTAGTTCAAATAAATAGAGTATTGTACCTACTCTCTTTCATGTAGGTGTACTTTATCATCTGTAATACTAATAGAGTAGGTACGCTAAAATACTTTTTTGTAGACAATGTTTACTATAATAATACCAGTCATGCTAGCCAGTAAAAAAAAAAAAAAATTATAATTTCATTGAAGTTAATGAAAAATTAGTCCTTGATCTACATTATCTTAGATTTAGAATAATGGAAGTCGTAACATTCTTTTAAAAATGATGAAAAATTTTAATATGCCGCAAAAGGCTTTTTTTAAATTTACAATTAATGTATTCTTTTAAGGATGCTACTTTTTATTTACCCTCTCCGATATCAGATATAAGTACCTACTCTATTTCTTTTAAAAAAAGCAACCCTAGAGGTAGGGTTTATTAATTTTCTTAACAACTAGAGTAAATCGAACTCTACCTACAGATTGTTTTCAATCAAGTAGGTATCAAATTATTGTTCACATTTATGCGCATTTACTCTTGTTATTAATAACAACTCACTCACTCACTCTCTCTTGTCTCTTGTTAATAATTGTATGTGTACTAAATAAATAAATAAATATCTGGTGTACCTAGTGTTTTGTTTTCATAGTTATTCAAAACTCCACCGATGTAGGTAAAAGTAAAGAACCTTTCCATTCACTACTGCTATCAGTTCCATCGTTTGCGACTAGATGGCGTTAACCTTAATTTTGGGTAGAGGAAGCGAGGGAATGACGCTCCCGGGTAATAGCGCTCAACTTAATAACTTGATAAAAACAGTGCGTAGGAACAAGGAAACTGACTCAGCTCGCAACACTAGAAGGGCGACTGTTTTTTGTAGCAGCGCTGATCAAATTTTCGGCTGGGTTGTTTTTGTCCGTAAACTATCAAATGCAGAAGATGCTCTTTTATTATTATAAACTTTAGTTTATTAGCCCATAAGGCAGATTTATCTTGTACTTGATTGGTTTAAATGGATCTCACTTGTTATATTATTATTATAACAAACAGGTTTTCATCGTCATTAACTTTTTGCCTGAGCAGCATTACCTATAACCACAAATGGCGTCAAAACCCGTTTTTATAAGATTTGCTGCCAATAATAAGTAAAAGGTAAAATACGATTTGGGTTAACATGTTAATTACTTAGGGCCGATTTCACCATTCGCTCTATAAACTAAGTTCTACTGAAATAAGCTTAGCATAAAAAATAAAAACCGTAAAAAAGATTATAGTGAGTTAATTTTAAAAGATAGACATATGCTGTCGCGGACTTTTTTTTAGAACTTTAAAAGGAGAACAATTCCGTCATACATAATTTTTGCGTAACTTTACCTGTTTACGCAGCGCACGCAACTGAAGCTCTCAGAAGGATTTTTTTTTCACGTTTTTGCCACATTTTTCATTGATGCTTCGCTCCTGTTGGTCGCAGCGTGATGTTATATAGCCTATTCCTTCTCGATAAATGGACTATTCAACACAAAAATTTAGCGCGTTCAACCAAACAAACAAGCAAACTCTTAAGCTATAAAACAGCGGCTAAACGGGTTTAAGCAAGCTTTTTTTTTCATGTTTGATGTGAGACTCGAACCCGCACAGTGAGCTTATACGTCGAAAACTGGGCGTTTGGAATTGGTGAAATCGGCTCTTAATCGTCAAATCCTTGTTTATTTATTCATATTTTTAATATAAACCAAGACATAAAATATACAGCGTTAATTTCTTAACAGAACGCCAATCCCCCATCTTCCTCTAGGCCCCAAGCGCTTCATGTGTCTTTGGAATACGATACCCACTCTTCACTCCTATGGGAAATTTTGACATGAAATCAATAGCCTTTTCAGGCACAAGAGTAGGTACCTAGTATTTTATTTTAACAGATTAAAGCCAAAGCCTCTTATTTACCTATACATATACAGCATGTAACAAAAACCCTGTCCCATCCTGAAGGATATTACTTGGTATCGTACTGTGTACACATATACGTAATCATTTAATGGATACGAGATAATTATTTTTCCCCAATGAAAATGATTAATTAAAAAAAAAAAAACTTATCAAAGGCAACACTGAGCGCTCGACAAAGTTCACCCACTGTTTCGTGTCAAACATGCAGCCTGAGCGAGACAGTGCCTACAGCGCGGCTAGTGCAGGGCGGTATCGTTTGAAATAAAATAGGTAAAAATGAAAAGATTTCGCCAGCCGGTGGAGTGTTGTCAACTTATGAAAAATTACCATATTTAGTGTTAAATTTCGCATATTTTATAAAAATAAAAAAGCCATAACTTTTGGTTTTTAAGAGTTGAATTTTTTTTACAACTGTTTCTTCTAGTACGTATTTTTAACCAGAAATACGCATTTATTGGATCGGACAGGGTTTTTGTTACATGCTGTATGTATGTATCTAAACAAACGTTGAGCAACAGTTGCCTTTGTTTGTTACCTACCTACAGTTTTTATAATGCGTTGATCTCGCAGTCACAAGCGCGAGTGTCAAGTGTGCGTCCTGGGTTCGATTCTATCAATTCATTTGGTTATTGGGTTTCCCATGAAGAATTCTCAGTAGCAGCCCGAAGTTTAGAAGTTGGTGGTATGACAACTCCGTGCCTCGAAAGCGCGTAAAGCCGTTGGTCCGGCCCGCCCCTGTGTCCTGTGTCAACTGAGTTAGCGAATACACCTGCTGATCTCTCTGCTGTCGTGTCAGATTGCCGTCACATCGATCTAAGAGAGTGCACCTGTGTTTTTGCACACACTGGCATGCTAGTGATGTCTCTTGTGTAAGTACGCATTAGCCAGTATAAAAATAAAATAAAAAGCCAAGTGGCTAATTGGGGTTAATCTTCGCAGAGTTTGGCCACCGTGACCGAAATACGGTCGGTAGAGATAATTATTTATTCATGATATTATAATTTGTACTTTTTATTATGTGATTTGTTTTTATTTACTTTAAAAACTGGTTCTGCCCAAGGAAATAAAAATCTTACTTACTGCAAGGAAGTCATACTTAGTAAATTCCTAAAAGAAAAATGGGCTTTCCGTACAAAACATCAGATGATCAAAATTAGTATGGGAGGTCCAATTGTATAATTTGTTTAAGTGTTGTCCTTTTCTATGGGCAGACGCAGTATTTCAAATATGACCACGCATTTCTGTTACACGCTGTATACACGCTGAGATCACAAATTGGATTCCTCCTTTGAAATAGAGTAAGACAAATCTCTAATAAGGTGATTTTCATATTTGTTCTACTTATTTTAGATTCTGTTCCATAAAAAAACGTAAACGTAAAGACGAACAGGCATCTATTTATTCACGGAAAATATGAAATTGGAACAGCTATATTTTGTTAGAAAAACAAGTCAAACTTTCCGGGCACCCCACTTAAAACATATTTTATTCAACGAAGTTTTCAAGGGAATATTCATATCTTTGATTCATAAAAAGTTGAAGGGAAGTCGAAATTTTTGGGGGAACAATAATTGAAACGGATAGGGATGGCATGGGGGAGCTATCCTCTTGTCTATCCGCTATACCATCACGTTAAGAAACTTGAAGACTTTAAAAGAAAAGAACGTTACAGCGGTGCCAGTGATTAAGTACGCACCTACCTACTACGACTATCTTTGCAACCAATTGTAACTGTCGATGTCAGGGGCCAGGAAGAGAGCAATATGTATTCTATCTACTACTTTTTCACTTCCATTTACTTTTGCAGAATTGTCTATTACGTTCTAACTAATTTATGTACATGATAAAACAAAAACATACCTATCTAACTTAACTATAAATACACAAAAAAACACCTAACTAAAACTGAAAGTAATCTAAAATACTTACTTTCTTGAAGGAAGTTGTTCATTTCTATGGGCGTTTTTTTTTCTTTTTTTTTTGTGGGGTTGGTATCATCCAATGATTTCTCCCGCTCTGGGTGGAGCGGGAGGGCGTGGCAGACTCTTACTGACTAAAACCCACCCCTGTTCCTTCCTGCCCTTAGTGCCCGGGGGCGAGGTAACTCTGTTTCGAATTTATCCTCAACCCCCGGGCAGATTTTTATGGGTTGAAGCGGTATTTAAAATATGACATCACGCGTTTTCGTTACAACCTGTATAAACTCAGTTAAGGAAGTTTCATGATTCTGTCATAAATTTAGCATCAGGTAGTCCATGTTTTATTATGACTTGCGTGTAAGAAAACACTGAAAACTAGTTGCTCAATAATTTCTCAATGCGCAAAATGCTACGTGTTTTAAAATCATTGAATTTTTATCGTGTTACCCTGATTCTGGGTTATAGATGTCATACAAGATAGAGACGGCAATACGACAATAAATGAAAACACTGGCAATACCTACTCATCATTATGAACAACTTTTATTAAGAGACCAACCCTTTTTAATAGGTTGGGATGGTGGTGTTCCTTCAGTGGCCTGTCCTAGGGCCGCGGCGACTCTCGACTCGACCACTCTCGCGACCCTAGCAGGCCCTGTCAATTCTTGCTGACATCTCTTTGAGGCGCGCCTGGAACACAAACGCGCCGACGACCCGGGTCTGGTCCTTATCAGACGGCGAACTACCCATTACTTACATTGGGAATCGGCTTGTGACTCCTGATGCCCAAGGCGTCTCCTGCGGCGCAAGGATTGCCTCTCCCTCACGCGCACCGCCTCCGCCTTCGCAAGAATTACTACTTCGCACAACTCACTCCATAACATGGCCTGGACCAAGGCTGGACGGTTTCACGAGCCAAAAGTTCACGTCGCGCGGCCAGCTCTCTCAGTTGTCCCGCGACCGCGCAATGCGTTGTCGTGATTTGCAAAAATGGATCGATATTGCAGTAAACTTATTTCAATTCCAATTTGGAGTACGTCGCTATGTTACTAGTATGGTAGCTAGAAGCCCGGACCTGACTCCATTGGACTTTTACTTGTGGTCTGAGCCTGCCACCTGGTGTATCGTGAAGAACATGCAACTCGCGACGCATTGATTACTGCGATAGTGGACGATTTTTTTTTCTTTGTATCGATTTAATATCGTCTTTTGGGGTGGTTTGGGATCTATCTCCTAGCGGTCTATCCCGGGCAACGGCACCACAGGCTTGCCTGTGGTATGGCTGAACAATCCCACTTAAGCGGTGGTAAGCTCCCGCAAGGGGCCGCCTGGATCGCGACCACCATCCCACCGGAGTCCAGCACCGCTTGATGCAGCAAGCTGCTTAGCTTGCTGTGTTCCGCCGGTGTGTGGGAGTGCGGGAGTGTCAGTGTCTTTAGGGAAGAAGGAAGTTGTCAGTTGCGCTGTTCAGAACCGGTCTTGGTCTCTGGGCGAGACTTTCCGAGTAACTCATTTTGGAGGGTAGCGGGATCCCAAGCACGGTGCTAGCTGTTGGCCGAGCGCAGTAAGTAGGGGGCCCAAGTAGCACGCCAGCCACGTGCCAAATTTTCCAAAGTCAATTTAATTTATCACTATTGGCAAAAATTTCCAGTGAATTGGAATTCAAAAAAACTTCCTATTATAAGTCACCTGGACTTATAATAGGAAGTTTTAAACAATAAACATACTTTCGATTGCAGCAGTTCCAGAAGGTTTACTATCATTTATTGAAAAGTTCCAGTGATTATCTCCGAAGTTGTTCATCAGATCTTCACAAAATTTTAATGGTACCACTTGGGAAGTACACCTTTTCAAACAAAAAAGAGGCGTCTTCGAGTAGCTAATCGGGGAACATGCATAAAAAATAAAATTTTCCAACGAATTGTTAACCTCCTCCTTTTTGAAGTTCGGTTAAAAAAGAAGTTTTGGACGTCCCATACTAATTTTGGTCAGCTGATGATAATTTTGCATGGTAAATCCATTTCTTTTTGGGAATTGTCCTTGGCTTCCTTGAAGAATGTTGTTAATTTCCATGGTAAGTAGTATTTATAGTATGAAGCATTCCGTAACACGCTGTAAGGGTCAACTCACACCAAAAGACCGAACCGGCGAAGTCTATTTCTCATGCGATAATAAGTATTGCAGTAATGAAAATAAAGCTAAAATTCATATGACACTGAAACTGCGCTGCGCTTCGACGCTCTTTTGGTGTGAGTTGACCCTAACACTAAGTACTGCTGACCCGGATAAACTCCTAAACAAAAACAGATACTCTGTACTGAAAATTAAGTTAACAAGTACTCAGATAAAATTAATTAAATCCTCTTCCCAAGTACAGAAGCATGCTTGTGGTAACTTTAATTTAATTTTAAAGCAAGCGTTAGACATTAGTTAAGTGGTACAGTGTAAAGTTGGTAAGCAAGTAATCCTTTACGCTTATTTGGTACACTAACAAGAGTTTAGTGTGCAGTTCAGTTTAGTTCGTGAACGTTTTCTACTTAGTTTCTTAACTAGTTTGCTGGGCAGTTAGCGTTTAAAACATAACAGTATGGCAAGGAAGGAGGAACTTCTGAACCCTATCCTACTAATATCTATCTACATATCTACTTCCACTATCTACGAATATTATATATGGGTAAGTTTGGATGGATGGATGTTTGTCACTCAATCACGCCAGAACGGCTGAACGGATGGATCTAGATGAAATTTGGCACAGAGATAGATTATAGTCTGGAATATAGGCTATAATTTGTAATGGGGAAGACCTAATACAACGCGGGCGAAGCCGCCGGCAGAAGCTAGTGAAGAATATATGATTGCTAACACCGCAAGATGGTAATAAAACTTGCGAGAAAGTAAAATCGTGACACATTATGAATCATCATCATCATCACCATTTCAGCCGGCAGACGTCCATTGCTGGACATAGGCCTCCTCCAAGTGTCGCCACAATGACCGGTCCTGTGCGTCTCGCATCCATCGGCTACCCGCCACCCTCACCAGGTCATCGGTCCACCTTGTTGGAGGTCTTCCAACACTGCGTCTCATTATGAATAGATCAAGCAAATTTATATATATCCGAAGCTTATATAAACTAATATTATAAAGAGGTAAAGTTTGTGAGTTTGTTTGTATAAAGTAATCTCTGGAACTACTGAACCGATTTAATAATATTTGTTACGGGCTGTATTTTTGAAACACTCGCAGACGAAGTCACGAGCGAAGTGCTATATTAAAATAAAGAGAAGAAGAAAGTTCTTTATAACTTAGAAAGAAGTAAGAAATGAATAACTAATTTTTAAACAGAACACGTGGTTTTTCTTTTTATGTGACAAAAGTTACGTAAATTACTTTTCCAATATTTTTGGTAATCTAACTGACGTGAATCAGAAGTTATCACAGTTCCAAGTGTGCTATTTCAAAAAACTGCAATTACGTAGGTAGGATACCTTATACTTTAAAGTGATTTTACGTACTATATCTACACGACAAATCTTTGAATTATACTGGAGTTGTAATAAATTTATAACATGCATAATAGACTCATAGGAATTTTAAATTTACGGTGAAAAGAGTAATCGCTACGGTAAATCCGACGGAGAGAACTGTACATAAAAGAGAATGAATTTATAATTAAATTTGATTGAATGTTTTATTTTATCAATAAACATTCGCATATCCATTGGACGGAAAATTTGAATCGTCAGTTTGAAATTATTGGAACTCTTTATTTAATTTACGGCTGCTTCGCCTGCATGTAAAAAATAAAATCACAGCAGTTACTCAAAAATTGCACAGGTAGCCGTGAAGTATGAAGTGTTCTAGGTTCCGTGATGAAGTCGTTGAAATCTGAAAAATAAATATTATGTTATAAAGTGTTGCTTGAATTTATTGGGATAAGCAGATATTGGGTTGTGGAGTTCAGAGAGTCACAAAATACTGGTATATGTAATCGTTAATCTAGTTAGATTTTTCAGTCTAACCCCATGTAAATGTCCCTTTTTGCCTATAGGCCTGGCTTTCTTCTATCTCCTGCTTGATAAGGAGGGAAGTGAAAAGTATATTTTTTCCTACTCCTCCGCTGTTCTTTTCTGATTAGGTTGTTGCAAGATAATTTAATCGTTTCTCCGGGATTCATCGAGCTTCATTGCCTCGGCTTTTTTTTAACCGACGAAAAAAAGGAGGAGGTTCTCAATTCGACCGTATATATATTTTTTTTATTATTCTTTCTTTGTTAGATAGGGTATACCTCAAGGATGGTCCCATAATAAGGAAGTCAGGATGTAACAATGGAATCCTGATAAAATTGAGAGAAAACCTCGAAAATTGTGGATACGTTTAGCGTTTCTGTATGTATGTTCGGCCCTCACTCCGTTATTTATGAACCGATTTTGATGATTCTTCTTTCCTTGGATAGGGTATACCTCAAGGGTGGTCCCATGTCAAGGACATTAGGATCTGATCATGGGATCCTGAAAAAATTGAGAGAGAACCTCGAAAATTGGGTACGAATATTGTTTCTGTTTACTTTTCATAACTTAATCAGGTATTTGCATTTAGGAACCATCACATCATGAAACTGAGCTGATGATGGAAACCATAGCTTTCCTAAACAATAGTAGTTAGATATAAAACTAGTTTTAGTGACAAATATCACTTAATATGGTTTGAAGAAAAGACGTCTTTACAGTAATGGAGGTAACCTCAACTGGTCAATATCCTGGGAACTTCATGGAAGGATGGTTATTTCATCAGCTCAGTGGCAAGAGGAATGATAAAGAATTAGAAATTAGCCTCAGAGTGTTACAAGATGATGCGAGCCACAAAAAATCATAAAATAAAAAACTTTTTAACAAAAAAATTAACCGACGAAACAGAACTAAAAAGCAAAAAATAAATAAAACTTTTAAGTCTTGAGTAATGAGCATATTTACCTACATAAAATATCAAATTTTATATAAACTAATTTTGAGTCGTATGTGACTAAACTCCTGCTAAACGGCTGGACCGATTTTAATAAAAATTTTGTGTGTCTTCAGGTGGATTCGAGAACTGTTTAGATTTACAATTCAGTCCAATTTAAATTGTGTATCTAATTAATTTTTTATTTATAAATTGTTGTTGATTTTGGAATGTTTTTACATTGGGTCCACCAGACGGCGCTACGATCGCAGTATCAAATATTCAACAATATTCTATTTAATTCAGGTTTGTCCCAATAGTTGGTGCTGCGATCAAATTCAGGCAAATATTTTGTAACTTCGTGTTATTATTGTGATACAAAAAATGTGCTAAAAAACTATAGATTTTGCAAATTTAGTGCGGATATAAATATTATTCGTTTTTAGAGATGTTCAGAACGAACCCATTTTTTTTTTTTTTTTTTTTTTTTTTTTTGTGGGGTGGGAAATCATCCTATGACTTCTCCCGCTCTGGGCGGAGCGGGAGGGCGTGTCAGACTCTTACTGACTAAAACCCACCCCTGTTCCTTCCTGCCTTTGAGTGCCCAGGGGCGAGGTAACTCTGTTTCGAATTTATCCTCAACCCCCGGGCAGGCATCGGCCATGACGGGCCCCGTCTCTTGCTGACAACTCTTTGAGGCGCGCGTGGAACACTACGCGCCGTCGACTCTCGGGCCTGGTGCTGATCGGACGGCGAGTTACCCACTACTCGCCGTCCGCAGGCCCGGGTCTACGGTGGCCGGAGATCGTCTCGCGGCGCCGGAAGTCCCCGGCGTCTCCTGAGGCGGCTGCTGCTGAGGGCGTGAGGGCGACTCCGTTGTTGGTGCTCTCTCACGCGTCCCGCCTCCGCCTTCGCGAGCATTACTGCTTCGCAGAAGGAGGAGACGGCTTCCCATTCCCTCTCGCTCCGCACCATGGCCTGAACCAGGGCAGGGCGCGAGAGGTCGCTGCCGCCTATCGCATCCACGAGGACACGGCGTTGCTCCGCCCAAGCGGGGCAGACCTCCACCGTATGCTCCACCGTGTCCTCGGGGCGATCCGTGCAATGGAAACACCCGGGCGTCACCTCCCGCTTGATCCGAAACAGGAACCTCCCGAAACAACCGTGTCCGGTGAGGACCTGCGTCAGGCGGAAGGTGAGGGCGCCGTGAGGTCTCTCCAGCCAAGCCTCAAAGAGGGGCACTACCGCCGCAATGGTGGCGTGCCCAGCGCGGGGTTATGACAATCGCTGTCTCCATGTCGCCATGAGATCCTGCCGGAGCTCTGTCCGCCGAGCCGCGAGTTGTCGCGGCAGCGGAGTTTCGCCCCGGCGTTTCGCCTCCTCGCGCTCCTCATAGAGGTTCGCGAGGATTTTTGCCTCCAGATCCCATGGCGATAATCCGGCAAGGAGGCTCGCCGCCTCGCAGGAGATCGTACGGTATCCTCGGATCATTCTGATCGCCATGACCCTTTGGGACGCGTTCAGAAAGCGAGTAGATCGCTTCCTTAGCGAACGCGCCCACACCGGTGCTCCGTAAAGGGCCATGGACCGCACGATCCCCGCGTAGAGCCTCCGGCAGGAGGCGTTTGGCCCCCTCAGATTGGGCAGGAGCCGCCTCAAAGCAGCCCCGGCCCTGTTCAGTCTGGGAGCCAAACGTTGGAAGTGCTCGACGAAGTTCCACCGGCTGTCGAGGACGAGTCCCAGGTACTTCATCGTCCCCTCGACGCCGATGTGAACCCCTCCTACCGTTATCTGGGAACCCGCCGGTGGCGCATTCCGAGGACCATGAAAACACATGGCCTCGGACTTGTGCAATGCCACCTCGAGTCCCAGTTGCCGGATCCTGTCCACGATTATCGCAACCCCGCGTGTCATGATGTTGGCCGCCGCCTCGTGCGACCACCCCTGCGCCAGGACCAGGGTGTCGTCAGCGTAGCATACTACGCTGACGGCGCTAGGGAGGTCGGCGCGCAGCACCCAGTCGTACCCGATGTTCCACAGAGGCGGCCCAAGGACCGATCCCTGTGGAACACCGCACGACATCTCTCGTCGGTTCCATTCTCCCTGGTGACCGGGGTAGATGACGGCCCTGTCCGTCAAATACGCCTCGACTACGCGACGGAGGTAGGGCGGCACCCGGTGATACCGGAGTGCCTCCACTATGCAACTCCAGGGCAGGGTGTTGAAGGCATTGGCGATGTCCAGAGACACCGAGAACGAACCCATGCTATCAAATTATCGAAAACAAAGTAGGTATAACTGAGTAATCACTGCGCTCCACCAGGTGGCGCGGCGCGCGGGCGTGGTGACGTCACAGCACGCAGAAGTTTAAGTACTGCAATCCATTACTTTATTGAGGACCGTTCGGCTTTAAACTCATTTTTTATGTATAATGGCCTCATTATGTACTATAAGCTATTATATGACTAAAAATCTATCCGACAAAAATATAAAAACATCAAAAAGTCGGAATTTAATTTTCATCAGCTATCAAAACAGCCCTAAATCTTATGATAATGGTATATGCCCATTATCATAAGATTTAGGGCTGTGTGTATAGATACATATTCTAATAGAGACTAACACTAAATAACTGTTACTCTAATTAGAATGCTATTTAGTCGCTATTAATTACTGCTTTATCGGTCATTTAATTTGGTAGCACATAGCACATAGATTTGCAAGTTCAGTGTCTCCTACAAATCTCCTCCGGTGCAGATCGTGTAACTTACTAGCATAAGAGTAAAGAACGGACCCATAAAATTAAGTTTCTATATTATTTTAAAAGATAGTACCTAATGATAAGTAAATAGATTGTATAAGTTCGCACCGAAAAAAAAAAAACCGTATCAGTAGTTTTAAGCTTAACAACACTCCTTGAAAGCACAATAGAGATGCTGATAACAATCTATATACAGGGTGTAACGGAAAGGTGTGGTCATATTTTAATAACCGGTTCTGCCCATGTAAATTAACAACTTTCTCTAAGAAAAAATAGAAAATTCCAAAAATAAATTGGACCTACCATACAAAGTTATCATCAGCTGATCAATATTTGTATGGGGGGTAAAAATTTTTTTTTGAGATTTTTCTCAGGTTTTCTTGAATAAAGTTGTTCATGTCAATGGGCAGATGCAGTTCTTAAAATATGACCACACCTTTTCGTTACATCCTGTATATAAAACAACGTCGGGTTAGTAACACCAGTTGTATATAACTCAAGAACGGCTGGACCGATTTTAATGATCTTTGATGTGTTGGATTTTTTTCTGCTCCGAATAACAGAATAACTATAAAAAAAATGGGAAAAATTCACAAAAAAAAAAATTATGACGAAAATTCATTTACATTTTCTATGGAACGAAAAGTTATTTCAAAGAGGGTGAAAGGAAACGATTTCATGGTCGACAACGCTTGGATTGTACCGTATTCGCCACTACTTACCAAATCATTCAAAGCACATCGTAACGTGGAATATTGCAATTCAGTAAAATCCATCAAATACATTTGCACATATGGCGGTTTTTGGCGTTCAAATTTCTAATACCAACGGTGAATCACGCACTATCAAGTTGGTGAGACATTATTTGCCATCATAATTAGTTAAGTTCCAGGTACCAGTAAGATATTTAAGATAGAATCCGTGTCAGTTCGATCAAAAACAACGCCTGAGCTTTGTTTTTTGATCGAAGACATGTGGTACCTCATGTGCGATAGTTTTTTAGTCAAGTTACCAAAGCTAACGCCAGATCGTGGAATGAACGACGCTTTTAATCGAGATTTGGAACGTGAACGTGAATGTGATGTAGATGCATTGAACCAGTCAGTTTGAACGAATGTATCACTGTTGAAGCACAGCAGAAGGAAATATACAATACGTTAATGAATACAATTTATGATGGAAATAAGTAGCTTATTTTTCCTCGATACGCACGGTGGAAATGGAAAGACATTCATCATATCATTGATTTTGGCCACTTTTCGTGCGACATCAGAAATTGCAATAGCTATTACTTCTCCTGGGATGGCGGCCACGTTGCTAGAAAGATGCCGAACTGCTCATTTAGCATTTAAATTGTCTGGCGATTTCTGCCAAACACTACCATCGACTATCGACTGTGTAACAAACAAAGAAGAAACAGCCGGCTATCCAACAGATTTTTTGAACTTATTGGATTTGCCTGACTTGCCACCGCACAATTTACAACCAGAAGTTGACTCGGTAGTCATCGTGCTTCGAAATCTGAACCAACCAAGTGCAAAACTATGTACCTACTCAAAGCTTTGTTTATTCTCGCACCTGACAACAAAACGAAAAATGCCATAAATCATAACGTTCTTCAATGAAGGGAATCGACCCGAGTCCGTCCCATCAACAAAATAATTTAACAAAAAGTAGTGCTACAATGCTACGCGAATTATTTCGATTAAGCCATGTGAATTGCCTACATTAATTTCAATGTAATTAACTCAACTAATAAAATTTAACACAACAATTTTATTATTGATTTTCAGGCGGTACGAAGTTCGCCGGGTCAGCTAGTATTTATATAAAAATGAATCCCTATTTCCCTTGGTCACGGCATCACGTGTGAACGCTTGGACCGATTTCGCTAATTCTTTATTTGTTGTTTGTTATTGTCAGGAGAAAACTTCATATGAAAAAAAAAATTATGAAAGTTACGTGGAATTTAGAAAATTTCAGAAAACATAACGACTATTTAAACTTCGCGCGTTTAACAGTTCCTATCTAAGACAGGACAATGTCTGTCGGGTCAGCTAGTCTATGTATAAAAATGAATCCCTATTTTCCTTGGTCAAGGCATCACGTGTGAACGGTTGGACCGATTTCGCTATTTTTTTTTTGTTGTGTTTGTTATCGTAAGAAGAAGGTTCTTATGAAAGAAAAAATTAAGAAAGTTGCGCGGAGAATTTGAAAATTTCAGAAAACTCAACTACTATTTAAACTTCGCGCGTTTGACAGTTAATAGCTAATGACAGGACAACGACTGTCGGATCAGCTAGTTTTTGTAATATTTTATACTTACCATGTAATCTTTTCACCACCATGGTTGACTGGTAGAGAATGCCTAAAGCATTAAGTCAACCTTTGTACCTTTGTGCATGAAGTTTAATAAATAAGCGGTAGCCGGAGATTTTTTATTATTATCTATATTATGTTCATTAAGCAAGTTATTTACGACCGTAACAATTTATTTAGCAATATTTTATTTATGAAAATCAACAATGCAATTTTTTTAAACTTAGCATTAGCCACAAATGTCAAGAAATACACAGTTAATCAGGTACTCAGGTAATTTGAATAGTGATCTCACATAATTTCGTGGTCGCATAGACGAATTTTCAGACATACGAAGCAATGCATTAGTAATGTCTTTAAAACCTAACCATTGCCATAGATAGTGTGTAACAAAACACAACCTACTCGCACTGGGGTCCACTTGGCGGATAACGGCCCAGTCTCTCTCTCAAAGAGGAAACCTGTACTATCCCAGCAGTGGGAACATTATAGGCGGATTATGCTATGAATGTTATACAATTGGGGTGCAAATAACAAACACCGTAAGAAATTTTTTTTTGGACTACCCTGGCGCACTCGCCTTAATGGATTTCGTAGCAGTGCTACGAGCGCGTAGCACCGCTTACGTGCACGTAGCAATCTCTCGAGGATGCTACGGATGTGCTACGCTTGTGTTACGCCATACGGCTAAGCCAGTTAATTAAATGAAACCAGTGTGGTTTTCTTTTAGAAAACGTGTTTTTGTTGTAAATTAGAAGGAATACGGATAGGTTTTTGGAATTAAACCATTTATTAAGTAGATGGAGATTGCCTTAACGCGCCAAGTCCCTCATTAGCAGACACAATTAAAAACATATTGTTATGGCGACGCGAGGGGCCTGACACGTTAATAACACCAAGCTTGGTTGACTCATGATGATTCTGATTTAGACAGAAATCTACGTCCAGCTTACGTCTTCATAATCTTAATTTCTACTAATACCCGTCAAGGCCCTCATTAGCAGACACAATTAAAAACCTATACCGAGGGGCCTGACGGATTATGGATGTGAGAGTCTGTATGTCATATGCTTGCAAAATCAATGAACCCTCAATCTGCCTAGCCTTTTCCCAACTGTCTTGGGGTCAGCTTCCAGTCTAACCGGATGCAGCTGAATACCAGTACTTTACATGGAGCGACTGCCTATCTGACCTCCACAACCCAGTTACTGGGTAATACGACACCCCTTGGTAAAACTGGTTGTCAGACTTTAGGGCTTCTGACGACCCGTAACGACTGTCAAAGATCCACGATTGACAGCCGAGACCAACGGCTTAACGTGCTTTCCGAAGCACGGAGGAGTCTCGATATGTAAAGATGGTCACCCATCCACGGACCAACCCCATCAAGCGTAGCTTAACCTGACGGATCGACCAGTGCGGCTGTTATTACTTTAGCCACGAACTCCTCATCAAAATCAAAAATCAATGAACCCTCAGTGGTTTCTAAATTAGTACATTTATGGTACTATATTTTTTGGCATTACGTAGTCGTGAAATTGTTGACTTTACGTTAGTAATACAGTGATATCTAAGGAGAACGCATGAAAAACGAACTTTTTCAGCAGACAGGCTGGTCGGTCGAATAAACTTTTAAAGGGTTGTGCAAATATAGAAGATTAATTAAATTTGATAAATAATAGAATTGTCTTAGTAAGTCAGTTGCGAGTTGTCGATTGAAATGGATTAATGTAACAATATAAAATATCAAGTATTGCGGTCCAGTGTTTCTTTTTCAGAGCCTAGACCTACACAACAGAAGGACACACCCGAATCCCACGCCTCCAGTTACTACAATACTTAAGTTTTTCCGTTGTTGCTTAATTCTCCCTACATCAAAATGCGACACCTAAAGCCAAAATTGAAATAACAATAGCTGTACTAAATTAAACCCTAAAAATAACATTAAAAGGGGATCGTTTTTCCGAAACAATTACGGGAATCGTTACAAAACCCTCAAAAGGACTATTGTTCTGCGTTCCAATTAAAATTTAATAACTCATTTCCCTGTTATATTAAGATTATAATAGAGGTAAAATTATTACGACATGTTATGAAGGGCTTTATTGGGTCTTTATCATTTGTCGTTTGTGAAAGGAGAGAGCTCTTTTCTAAATGTCGCGGTAGCTCGGTTTTGAACAACTGTTTTTTAGTAAGGTTCAAAACCTGGCACTTGCTTGTTACTTGCAATAATTGTTTTAGTCATTTTTACAATATTTCCGCATGCCTATTAGATCCCGCTCCTGGGAAGAGACTCTACCTTTCACAAGAACATGCTTTCTCCTTCCAGTACTGTCGAAATCTACCTAGTTCGTCCCGCCATCTCCTACGTGGCCTGCCGCGACGCCGTCTCGCTATCTCAAGGCACCAGCTCTGCGCTACTTAAGCCCACAATTTTTTCGGCACGGCATGAGGACTTGTTCTGCCTGGTCCCATTTTAGTTGGCAGCCTTTTGAGCCATATCAGCTATTTTGCTTTTGGAGGTTTTCTAACTCTATGCGTTAATTAAACACCAGGTATACTGCACTCCTGCAGTATACCTCCTTCTCCTCTTCCCACTGCAGCGTTGGAAGGCCTCCCACAACGTGAACCCTTTTTTCATTTTTGTTTTTGTGGGGTGGGATATCTTCCAATGACATGCCCCGCTCTGGGTGGCGCATGTCGGACTCTTACTGACTAAAACTCACCCCTGTTCCTTCCCTGCCTGAGTGCTCAGGGGTGCGATAACTCATGTTTAGAATTTATCCGCTACCCCTAGGCGTGCAGGCACCGGCTACGATGGGCCGCGTCGGTGGTGGCTGACAATCATCTCTTTGAGGCGCGCGTGGGACACTACGCGCCGTCGACTCACAGGCCTGGTGCTGATCGGACGGCAAGCTACCCACTGCTCGCCGTCCGCAGGCCCGGGTCTTCGGTGGCCGGAGATCATCTCGCGACGTCCTACGCCCAGTGCCTCCTGCGGTGGTAGTGGCCGGGGCCATGAGGCCCACTCCGTTGAGCTTCCCTCACCCGTCTCGCCTCTGCCTTCGCGAGCATTACTACTTCGCAGAAGGAGGAGACTGCTTCCCATTCCCTCTCGCTCCGTATCAGTATCATAGCCTGAACCAGGGCCGGGCGCGAGAGGTCGCCGCCACCTATCGCATCCATGAGGACACGGCGGTGCTCCACCCAAATGGGGCAGACCTCCACCGTATGCCCCACCGTGTCCTTTGGGCGATCCGCGCAGTGGTAACACCCGGGCGTTTCCTCCCGCCATATCTGATGCAGGAAACCCCTGATACAACCGTGTCCGGCTAGCGCCGCAATGGTGGCGTGCCCAGCGCTGGGTTGCGACAGTCGCTGTCTCCATGTCGCCATGAGATCATGCCGGAGCTCCATCCGCCAAACCGCGAGGTGTCGCGGCAGCAGAGTTTCGTCCCGGCCGGTTTGGCCTCCTCGCGCCACTCCCAGAGCAGCGCAAGGACTTTGGCCTCCAGATCTCACGGCGACAGTCCGGCAAGGAGGCTCGACGCCTCACAGGAGACCGTGCGGTATCCTTGGATACCGCACGGTCTCCTGTGAGGCCGCCTGGTACGACCTCCCCTGCGCCAGGACCAGCGTGTCGTCAGCGTAGCAAACTACGCTGACGCCGTTAGGAGACGCTGTCAGCTGAAATAATGATGATGATATTGCACTCCATACCTCGTTGACAAACCTTGAGTTAGTGAGTTACTTCTGGATGTTAGTCGAAGTCTGAGTTTGAGTCAATGATGTTATATTTCAGAAATATGTTATACCCACATAAGTGGATCATCAGTTCAGCCATGAAGACCTTATAATAAAAAATCTTTAATTTAATTTTGCATCGATCCGTAACGTATTAAATTCCAAGAAAAAATTTACATATTTTTTTCCATAGGTACAGTCTGTTGTCAACATTATCTAACCCACCCTAAAAACAAATGAATTTGGACCCTCTGTATGTAACATTAAGGTTTATTCAAGTTATATGAGCTTATCAGACAAGTGCTCGAGGATTTGATGAACAAATACAATAATAATACAGACACGCAAATTTAATCTTTAAAACGTTAGCATTAGGTTATATTTTATAACTATTTGTTATAATATGATAAGTGTAATAGCTTATTTTAATGATTGAGTCCAAGTAATTCTGGTCTCGTGGTTTGTGTATAAGACTGAGAAAAACAAGTTTCGAGATGTTTTGCTTTCAATATAGAATTTATATTCCAAAACTATTTCTTGTACTTGAACTACAGACTATACATAAACTTTTTAAAATGGTAATATTTTCACATAACTTGTAATAAGTGGGTAGTCGAAAAATAAATATTCGTATTCATTATAAAGAACTGTGAACTTAAAGTTTTATACATTACCCACCCGTTTACAAGATAAGTTATTAGGCGAAAATCATATTGGGCGTTCTTTAAGAACGATCGGTCGTTCTGCAAGCAATATTGTAGAAATGAAAACAAATTAAAAAAGAAACTGATGTATAGGTGGACTGCGTTTTCGAACCCACATGCTGTTCGTCGTCAATCCAGCATCAAACCGCTAAGCCACAAGAACTTGTTGGGAAAACGCGAAATTAAAGATTGGTTTGTAATTATGTAGTGTGACTTAAAAGCTTTTCAACTTTAATGTTAACGAGATAATGATTAAAATAGCTTAACAAAAACATATATAATGCCGGTGGCTCCGACTATGTTGGGTGGGTTTACCTTAACGTTACGTGTTAACGATCAAATTTGCGTGTCTGTGTTATTATTTATTTTAACACTTTACGCACATACAAGTACAGAGGCGGACTTAATGCCTTAGGCATTTTCTACCAGTCAACCTTAGGGTGATGCAGAAACAAATTGTGGTAGGTGCCTTAAGGAAAAAAACAAAAAAAAACAGGGCATCTTTATTTAAATGCAAAGGTACATAAATACATATGTAAACTACAAATAAAATATATACTCACATGAATAAACTTAATTCACAAATATACATAGTCAACAACATAGGTACAAATAGATGATTGGAAAAAGAATTAACGCTGTGAGGATACTACTGCCAACTTTTTTGTTTAAAATTATTGTATTTTTGTTCATCGAGTCCTCGAGCACTTGTCTGATAAGCTCATATAAATTAAATAAACCTTAATGTTACAGGCAGAGGGTCCAAAGTCGTTTGATTTTAGGGTGGGTTAGATAATGTTGACAACAGTCTATACATCACTCACACGAGAGATTTAAACCCAGAAAAATGGTTCAATCTCAGAAGATCCATAGGCCAGATCCATGATGGATCTAGTGACGATTGTTTTTCTCATTGGATCCTGATTTCAAAATGTGGATCTACTGAGATTTTTTTATTCAAAAGACCCATGAGCCAGATCCATGATGGATCTTATTCAACCTACATGATGAGTTGAAATAGACCAGAAACATGAGGAGAAGTATTTCGAGGACTGAAATCATGAGCGATAAAGACGAACAAACTACCAGGAGATCAGAAACAAAAAGTATTACGGGGCAGGAATCGTAAGAGGTACAGAAAGATTCACAAATTACCAGGAGAACAGAATCGAAGTAAAATTTCCGAGCGGTATGGATTCACGCTCTACCAGGAGATCAAAATCACAAAAAGTATTTCGAGGCTGAGATCATGAGAGGTAACATCATGAATAAGTATTTTCGGGGCTGGAATCCTGAGCGGTATAGATTCTTAAACTACCAGGAAAACAGAATTATGAAGAAGAGAAATTTCAGGCCTGCACGCGGATGAAGCCACAGGTAAACTACCAGGGTGTCAAAATCATGAAAAAGTTAATCCTACTAATATTATAAATGCGAAAGTTTGTATGTTTGTATGTTTGGCTGAAGGTATCGCAAAAACGGCTGAAGGGATTACAATGAAATTTTGCACACACGTAGGTCATATCCTGGATTAACACATAGGCTACTTTTTATCCCGGTAAATGACAAGACTTAGCGAAGGCTGAGGTGGAAGTAGAAATCCAAAGTCAGGCTGAACGAGCGCACACGCTCAAAAAGTACTAGGACACCAGAAACATGAGAATTATTTCCAGGGCTGAAATCATGAGAGATAAAGACTCACAAAGTACCAGGAGACCAGAATCATGAATAGGTGTTTTCGGGGATACAATCCTAAGCTGTATAGCTTCACAAACCACCAGGATACCAGAATCAAGAAAAAGTGTTTCCGGGGCTATAATCCTAAACGGTGTAGATTCACAAACTACCAGGAGATCAGAATCACAAAACATATTCCGAAGCTGGTATTAGGAGAGGTAGAGATTTACAAATTACCAGGAGACCAGAAAAATGAGAAGTATTTCCAGTGCTGAAATCATAACCGGTAAAGACTCACAAAGTACCAGGAGACCAGAATCATGAATACGTATTTTCGGGGCTACAATCCTAAGCTGTATAGCTTCACACACCCCACCAGGAGCCCAGAATCAAGAAGAAGAAGTGTTTCCGGGGCTTGAATCCTGAGCGGTATAGATTCACAACCTACCAGGAGATCAGAATCACAAAATATATTCTGAGGCTTAAAGATTTTTTTTTTTTAAATTATTTGGATCTAAATAGAAGGTAGAGATTCATAAATTACCAGGAGACCAGAGTCATTAATAAGTATTTTTGGGGCTGGAATCCTAAGCGGTAAAGATTCACAAAATACCAGGAGACCAGAAATACAAAGAGTGTTCCTGGGCTTAAATCATAAACGGTATAGATTCTCAAACTACCAGTTCACAACCTACTAGGATATCAGAATCACAAAACATATTCTGAGGTTGGTATTAGGAGAGGTAACATCTTGAATAAGTATTTTCGGGGCTGGAATCCTGAGCGGTATACATTCCCAGGCGTATAGACAACCAATAAACAGAATCATGAAGAAGAGAAATTTCAGACCTGCACGCGGATGTAACCACAGGTAAACTCTACCAGGGTGCCAAAATCGTGAAAAAGATAATTTAATATAAATGTCTAAGCGGACGGAGCCACGAGCAAGAAGCTAAGCACCAATTTAGGATATGTTCGGGACTCAATAAATGAAACAGTTTGGATATGGTAAACTATTTATTATATTTAACACGGTAAATGTCTACGCGGACGGAGCCACGGGCAAGAAGCTAAGCACCAATTTAGGATATGTTCGGGACCCAATAAATGAAACAGTTTCGATATGGTAAACTATTATATTTAATACGGTAAGAGTAACAAGATAGGTACCCCGACACACTGAGTGAGTGTGTGTGCCCCTACTGTCTTTATGTAGAACTTTGACGTTCAAAAAAATCTGGCTTGCAGCCTAATTTAAATTACTTTTGATTTTGATTTCTACAGGATTTATTTAAAGTGCTACTCTCTGGAAATACCACTCAGACTTATTATAATTACACTTTTTACGCGGGCGAAGCCGCGGGCGGAAGCTAGTTTAATATAAATGTCTACGCGAACGAAGCCATAGCCAAGAAGCTAAGCACTAATTTAGGATATGTACGGGACCCAATAAATGAAACAGTCCCGGTAAACTATTATATTTAACACGGTAAGAATAACAAGACGCTTAGGATTCTAACCCCAAATATACTGATTCATGACTATGGTCTCCTGGTAGTTTGTTCGTCTTTATCGCTCATGATTTCAGTCCTGGAAATACTTTTCATGTTTCTGGTCTCCTGGTAATTTGTGAATCTGTATCTCTCGTAATACCACCAGCCTCAGAATATATTTTGTGATTCTGATCTCTTGGTAGGTTGTGAATCTATACCGCTTAGGATTCTCAAAAAAAAAAAAAAATCACTTGTTTTAGTGATATTTATTTGTTTTTGTAGCATTATTTTATTTCATATGAAAAATTCTCATTAGATCCATTTTACTTATTTTTTTATCTAAATAGATCTAATGAGAAAAACAATCGTCACTAGATCCATCATGGATCTGGCCTATGGATCTTCTGAGATTGAGGTCATAAACATCATCTCAATGGCGACTCGAAAAAGCTTTAACTCAAAACGAAATATCAATTCCCTAGCAACAACGGTTAGTAACAACCTCTAATCATGCTTTCCTTGAGGTGAAAGAAATAATTACAGGAATGCCCAACGATTAATTTGTTTGTAGAAATGGTTCCAATGAACAGTTTCACTGGTTCGCGCCTCTGTTTGACAAATTCGTTAATTGAGATGCGCGTTCGCTTAGGGTAAGTTTGTAGTGATAAGCGGAGCGGAGATCATGTACTTGAAAAAATACTTTACGTTGGTGCAAAGTTAATGCTCTATGGGTAAGTATCTCATTGATATGATAGAAGTTGATTGCGAATTCTATATGCAGCGAGGGAAGAGCTCTTTCTTTTTGTGGGGGTGGGAAATCAACCTATGACTTCTCCCGCTCTGGGTGGAGCGGGAGGGCGTGTCAGACTTTTACTGACTAAAACCCACCCCTGTTCCTTCCCTGCCTGAGCGCGGTAACTCTGTTTCGAATTTATCCACGACCCCTGGGCAGGCATCGGCCATGACGGCGGGCCCCGCTTTTATTGCTGACATTTCTTTGAGGCGTGCCGTGAAACACTACGCACCGTTGACTCTCGGGCCTGGTCCTGATCGGACGGCGAGCTACCCACTACTCGCCGTCAGCAGGCCCACGCCTACGGTGGCCGGAGATCATTTCGCGACACCCGACGCCCGGGGCGTCTCCTGCGGCGGCTGCTGCTGGGGGCGTGAGGGCGACTCTGTTGAGTCTCCCTCATTCGTCCCGCCTCCTCCTTTGCAAGCATTACTGCTTCGCAGAAAGAGGCGACTGCTTCCCATTTCCTCTCCCTCGTTACCATGGCCTGGACCATGACCGGGCGCGAGAGATGAGGTTTAGGAGATTTATAGGTAGGTACCTATAAATCTCCTTAACCTCATGTCTCGCGCCCGGCCATGGTCCAGGCCATGGCCGGGCGCGATTTCCCACTGCTGGGGTATAGGCTTCCTCTCTGTGAGAAGGAATAAATAGGCCTTAATCCATCACACGGTTCCAGTGCGGGTTGGTGGATGTCACATGTCTTCGAGTTTTTGGTTCTAGGAGTAAAGTGCCTGCTTGGGTTCAAACCCACGATATACACGTGAGTCGGAGCCGTTACCACTAGCCCACTACTACTCTCACACGTCACACGCATAGGTAAGGATATTTTTATTATTCGGTTGTATGTTCCACAAAAACAGTTATCAACGACATACTCGGCTATCGTCACCTTTTTCCCGCCCTGCGTACCTACCTATAATTAATTTGTTCACCGCTCACCCTTATCTCCTTCGCGCAGAGTACATTTTCCTTCAGCCATAATGACGCGACGACAAGTCTTCGCGATAACGTCACTATTGTTAATTCACTTGAGGATTTCTCTCGCGTATTTTGTTTCCTTTCGTCTGTCACTGGCCTGTTTATTAATCTTCATACTTTTTACAGAAAGGATCTCGTGGCTTAATAATAACAGTTTGAGCAATTCGCCGAGATCGGATCGAGAATGGGTGACCGTTAATTACATACTTCCGTTCCTCGGAAAGTACTTACGTTAAGCTGTTGGTCCCGGCCGTCATTTAGAGATCTTTGACAATCATTGCGGTTAGTCGGAAGCCAGAAAATCTGACCAGTCTTGCCAAGAGGTCAGCCTCTGGCACAGGCAACTGAAGGAACACGAGTGGGTTTTAGTCAGTAAGAGGCTGACACGTCCCGCTCCACCCAGAGCAAAAGTTATTTGATGATTACCCACCCACCCAAAAAAAAGTCTTGCCACGGATACTTCACGGACAGAGACGCAGTCGCTCCATGTAAAATACTGGTATTCAGCTGCATTCGATTAGACTGGAAGGATCGACTTCCAGTCTATGCTGCTATGCTAAGTGAAATGATGGATAAATTGGGTGCAAGATATATCATCTTGGCTAGAAAAGAGGTAACTACCTAAGATTACGAGGTTTTATAGTCATTGATTACGACTAATGAAAAATTATGGTAAGTATATAAATTAAAAGTAAAAAAAAAATATTTTTAAAAACAAGCTACACACAGGCACAAACAGACAAGCAACTAAAAAGTGAACAACGACAGTGACACACACGCACACGCGCACGGACCCGCGCACGCGCGCACTCGTGTGGCAGTGAACTAATAAGTCAAATATAAATTCTACTATTTGGCGTGTAGGTACTTACCTACATTCTTAAAAGATTGAGGCATAGAAGTATAGTAATTATACCAAACCAGTTACCTGTAACGGGTAGTGCTTCAAGCTTTTAAGAATAACGCAATTTATTTTTAACTTTTTAGTGGGTAAGTTTTTTTAATTATACAGTAGGCGTGATGTTTTAAAATATTCTACGGATATTATGATGTGATGTAAAGTGCTTCTCAACATGAATTAATCGAGCCCAAACTCGGTGGGGTTATGTTGTCTTATCCCAGAAACGCTGTGGCCACCTTCCAGCTTCATCATCAGACCCTGGATATCGTCTAGGTGTAAAGTGCTGCTCAAGACAAATAAATCGAATCAAAATTCGGTGGGGTCATGTTGTTTTATCACAGAGATGCCGTGGTACCTTCCAGCTTCATCATCAGATCCTGGATATCGTCTCAGACCAGCTCCATGGTATCATATCATTGTATTGTCACCAAAGATACATAAGTACACCAAATTTGAGTCCAATTGGACATCGGAAAGTAGTTTTAATTTAGCTTGCAAGATTTGATTACAGACAAACGGACAGGTAAAAGTAAATAAAAGCTTGTAAAAAGACATGTTACGACGAAACTAAATCAATTTGGATAAGAAATAATGAAAGGAATAAATTAATGATGATGATTACACATTAATAACACCTTCGATTCTAATGAAATACTTTATTCTCAATACATAAAGGAGAATTACTTTAATTGGATCAGTACTTCCAGACGTAATCAAATAATTTTACAATATTAATTTAAATACAAATAAAAAACCATGGCTCATAACTCAAAAACGGTAACTTTGTTACTCTATCGACAGAGATTCTTACTTCCAATACATTTTGCTCGTCTGCTCAGAAGTTTAGAACCACTCTGTACAAGCAAATGTGATTACAGGTGTACTTAAGTACTGCCCTACGTACAGCGTAGTCGTTAATAACTTCGTCAGTTTTCAAATTGTTTCCTTTAACAAGTCTGGACATATAATACCCTTTAATGCTACAGCGATGAGCAAACTAACCTTTCATTAATACCTGCTTAACATCAAAGTGAGATCTTTTAACGAACTGGCTATTTTATGGAATATAAATCAAACCTATCTTAATCAGTAGTTAGACAGATCTGAGATGAGTAAGATTAGTGGTGAAGGAAAACATCATGAGGAAACCGGTATGTCCTAGAACCAAAAATTCGAAGACATGTGACATCCACCAACCCACATTGAGCCCGCGTGTTGGATTACGGCCCACACCCTCTCAGTGAGAGGAGGCCTGGGCGCCAGCAGCGGGGACATTAAAAGGCTGATGATGATGATGGTGAATCAGATCTCAGCAACTGAGTGTCATTCAATGACATTGCGACAATTTTAGATCAGTACAGCAGATTTTATCATCAATGGAGCAAACAATAATAGTAGACCAGCTGAGCCGCTTGACAGGTGACTTTCTATTAGCGATACCGATTTAAAAAAGTCGAAATTATATGGGGTTGACACAGGTCAACGGTCATTATGTCATTTCGACGGTCGCTATCGACGAAAGGATGTTACTTTGTCTAAAACCCCTGAACCTTTAATTAGTCGCGTGGGGTCCATTCAAGCACTAGTAGCACTTGGTTCAAACGGCCATTGTCATTTTTGTGTCAGATTCAAGAATCTAAAATCAAAAACTAAATGTGATAGATGTAATAAATTCATATGTAATGAATATCAAACCAGAACTTTGTGATTCTTGTGCTAAGTGATCATTAGGTAAGTATTTTTAAAGCCTGTTTTAGAAATATATTTTCTGATTATATCTGTAGTGATTACTTATAATATAAATAATTTTAATATAAATTTATTAATTTTAGGATACCTAATTGTTATTTTAACAATATATCAATGATGACGAGATATTTGTCGAGAAGGAACCTTACAAGGAAAACATACAATTATAGTTACTAAAGGTCTTCGATGAGGAATAATTTTATTTATTGTATCTGAATTTTTTTTTGTTTCATTTTTTTGTGCCTTTTTTCATAGAAGTCTTGCCCCCAATATTGAAATTGGAGCTATTTGACCCCCTACTAGAATTGTACCTTTTAACCCTTTTCAAATCCCATTATTAAATACAATTATTTTAATTAGATCAGGAGTTTATCATTTTTATTGAGTAATGATGTTGTTCGTCAAGTTCCTTTTTAAAAAATAAATATTTTCATGAATTATTTTCGCTTCTTTCT
Source organism: Polia nebulosa (assembly GCA_951329385.1). Lineage (NCBI taxonomy): Eukaryota > Metazoa > Arthropoda > Insecta > Lepidoptera > Noctuidae > Polia > Polia nebulosa. The sequence goes on from OX589587.1 coordinate 57,332,371, forward strand.
CACTATTACTCGTAGGGTCCACAAGTACCCACGTGACTTATATTAGTATTTTGGTTAAGATGGCGAACATATTTTTATCGTAACTGTACTCGAGTACTATCCCGTGTAAAGTGCTTTCATATTAATAAGGAAAGTTTCGTTATTTGTCGAGAGTGCGACTTAGCGCCTGCCTCCTGCTCTAATTAATTATTTTCTTGCGGTTTTCTAGCTGACTTATCAGAACGGAATAAGATCGTCTTGTTTTAAATTTTCTTTGTTGTTCTGGCTTTTGGTATTAAATAATAGATTATTACAAAAATGGTACATACTTTTCAGTGAGGGGGTAAAGAAAGTGTTATGTATACATTTTTGGTTTATGTTAAACTAGCTGACCCGGCGAACGACCGCTTGAGTATCAATAAATATAGGGTAAAATTTTATTAGTTGAGTTAATTACATTGAAATGAATGTAATTCACGTGGCATAATCGAAATGATACGCGTAGTATATCGTAGCACTACTTTTTATAAAATTATTTTATTGATGGTATGCACTAGGGTCGATTCCCTTCATTGAAGGACGTTGTGATACACGTAATTTTTCGTTATGTGGCATCTCAGAGCAGGCTTTGACAAATCGAAAAAAAAACTGGTCAGTGTGGTCGCTGGAGATACTTTGACCATCCTCCAGATGCACCGCTAAATGTACAACAGTGGGAGGACGTTTATAAATGGGGAACAGGAATATACGCCAAATTGCCTCATTGCAGCTCACATATCGAACAACTTGATAGTGAATGATTTCATCGTAAGTATTGAAATCTGAACGTCAAAACCGCCATAAATGTGACCACCATACCACCACTACCATTCGTGACATATTTGCAAATGCATTTGATGGCTAAAGTAATAACAGCCGCACGGGTCGATCCATCTGGTTAAGCTACGCTCGCCGGGGTTGGTCCAAGGATGGGTGACCATCTTTATATACCGAAACTCCTGCGTGCCTCGGAAAGCACGTTATGCCGATGGTCCCGGCTGTCAATCGTGGATCTTTGACAGTTGTTACGGGTCGTCAGAAGCTCCAAAGGCAGTCTTACCAAGGGCTATCGTATTACCCAGTAACTGGGTTGTGGAGGTCAGATAGGTAGTCGTTCCATGTAAAATACTGGTATTCAGCTTCATTCGGTTAGACTAGAAGCCAACCCCAAGATAGTTGAGAAAAGTCTAGGCAGATTGATTTATTCCAAATACATTTGATGGATGTCACTGAATTGCATTATTACACTTTGCAATGTGTTTTGTCTGATTTGGTACCTAAGTAGTGGCGAATACGGAACAATCCAAGCGTCGTCGACCACGAAATCGTTTCCTTTCTCCGTCTTTGAAATAACTTTTCGTTTCATACAAAATGTATGAGAAAATTAATTTTCTTTCTATTTTTTTTTCGTGATTTTTCAGAGTTTTTAATAGTTATTCTGCTATTTGGAGCGGAGAAAAACGTAACAAATCAAAAATCATTAAAATGGGTCCACCTTTTATAACAGAACTTTTTATGTCACAATATTATTTTGCATAACAGCGGATAGCATAAACTTCATTTCGCAGAAAATCGTTTAGCAGACACTCATTTAGCATATTACATTCAAAACTCATAATTTTATAAGGCAGAATCATCTTTATTCATAAATTTTTTATCCATAATAATTAAAAAGTAGAACTATCATATCACAGAAAGTTCACAGTCAGAATCGTCTTTTGGCATACATTTCTTATCTATAGTCATTAAAAGGCAGAACTATCATATCTCAGAAACTTTATAATTAGAACCATCTTTTGGCATACATTTCATATCCATAATAATTGCAAGACTCATCTATCACATTAGAAAAATTTTGTGTTTCTTACCACGCTAACAAAATTGGTTTTAGTTTAACGTAAATTGTCTATGTATTTTGTTTAATTAATAATTTTTCTGCATGTATTATTATCACTAAATAAAACAGTTGATGGTGAACATGTGGTTTTTAATTCTCTGTGAGAAGAATGCAAACAAGCATACACCATGCAGCAAGCACGCAGCAAGCATGCAGAAAGCAAGCAGCATACATGCAGCATGGTTTCTGTTACGTTTACGTTATTTATTTTCTGTGCTATGCTACGATTTTTTATTCAATGAGGGCGCCACTGGACCGTGTGAAGGGCCTTAATAACGAGAGCTTATGCTTTTTGCAGGATTTACTAAAAGTCCAAAACGTTTAGCCCACTGACTAATATTTTTAAGATTTTTAAGATTGATGGCATCGATAGCTCCAGTAAGCTCTTCAGGTTCAAAGTGGCGATAACGCTGCAAGTCGTCTGCATAGAGATACAGGTATACGAACCTTCTACAGGTATACGCTCCTACAAGCACTGCAAGTGACGAGTTCATAGAGAGATTCTACTTTGAACTGGAAACCACCATAGCCAAAATGCCTAACAGAGAATTTTTTTTTTTTTGATATGCAGGCTTTTGACCACTATCTCAGCTTCTTGTCATCCTAGGCGAATCTAACGCCAAAATTGGAGTAGATGCCCAGTAGCTTTGAAAATGGGTCATAAAGTTTGGACTCGGTACCCAGAACGACAGCAACGTTGGCTAGTTAGTCAAACTGCCGGTATGAGTATAACGACGTTCGGTGATGCGATGGTTCGAATCCAAGTCGAAACAATGAACTCTTTTTGAAGCATTCTTTAGATTATTCGTTACGAATTAAATGTTATAGTAGAGTAACATTTTAAAACTTGAGGGGTTAGAACAAACTGACGCTGTGTGTACACACATACGATCAGTGAAGGTAGCAGAGAACACACTCACGCAACTCAGGGAGAAAAGGTTTTTTTTTATTGTTGGTAGGCACGCGTTTGACCACTATCTCACCTGATGGTAAGCGATGATGTGGTCGAAGATGGAGCAGGCTTGCCTAGTAGTAACCTATTCACTCTTGACTTAAAGACTCCCAGGTTGTAGCTATCAGGAAACACAGACTCCAGCAGGAATGCCACTCCCTAGCTGTACGCACAATGAATGTGTTCTCAAAACGTTTTGTGCGTGTGGATGGGATGTTCACCATGTACCGGTGGCACATCGCCGTACGTCTTGTGGTCCGATGATGGAACGGGCTTGACGGAATCAAATTATGCAATTCCGTCGCACACTCCCCAAAATGTAACCGATAGAAAACCTTGCAAAGGATTGCAACTCGGTGTCTATGCTCAATACTTTGGAGCTTCGACTCAACGAGCCTATCATTGCCCACGATCCTCTTGGCTCGTTTCACAATTATCTCAAGGGCATCAAGCTGGTATCTGGCAGATCCATCCCAAAGATGAGAGCTCTATACACGATCGAACTTGCGCTTGATAAAGTTGGAGCAGCTTTTCCGGCGTAAAAGTACCGTCTCACTCTTGCGAGGATCCCCAACTTTTTATCAGCCACTTGAGCCTTTGCCTTGGGTTAACGTAACACCAAGAAAATCACGTTGGTCGGTTATTGGCACGGTTACACCACGGAAAGATGGGGCCAGGTGAAATTGGCTCCTTTTAGCGGAAAAAAGACACGCCTGGGTCTTAGCAGCATTGAAATTGACCAGATTGGCATTGCCCCATTCTGAGACAGATCCACTAGCTCGTGCGTCGGACACGTATCTCTCAGAAACAGTGCTGTCGTCTGCATACCCAAAGGTATCGGCTCTTAGCAGATCGTTAATATGCAGCAAAAACAATGTTGCCGAGAGCACTGACCCCTGAGGAACACCGGCATTAATATCCAGCAGTCCGGACGGGAAGCCATCTATGACCACTCAGATCGACCGATCCTTCAGGAAATCTGCAATCCAATCACACAATCCAGCGGACAGTCCGAAGGAAGGAAGCTTGCCAATAAGGCTATCGTGCCAGACCCTGTAGAAGGCCTTCGAGATGTCAAGGGAGACCGCAAGGGCTTCCCCGTATTTCTCGATGGCTTCACTACAGATGTGAATGGCATACGCTAGAAGATCCCCAGTTGACCGATTTCGGTGAAAGCCGTATTGTCGGTCACTAAGATACCATTAGCTTCGAGGTATGCCAGGAGCTTACCATTCAGTATACGTTCAGTAGGAATGAATGAAAGCGAATGACAGACAAACATATGCTGCCAATGGCATTACTATTATTTCAAAGTATTTACATATAATTTACATTTTGAAATACAACATATAAAAGTTTTTAAAAATATAAAAAATAGTAGCCTACCGGTATCGGGTCCAAGCTATCGGTAGTCAGGGCTTCTGAGAGATGAATTTCCTAACAATACGTACCGTATCCAGGAGTACTGCCGCCTGATCGAACTGCTCAACGAGAGCCTCCTTAGGTGTTCGTCGAGGCTCTTGGCTATTAAACTATTGTCACGACTGTCGGCACAATGACTGCTGTATCCACCTCCCACATGTCCACAACCTGGCGAGCCAGATCAAGATACTTTGTTTGCTTATCTTTCTCAGCTTTCACGAGGTTCTCGTCATGAGGGACAGCTATATCAACAATCATTGTGCGACGCTCTAGTTGATCTATCACCACTATATCAGGCTTATTGGCAATAATAGTCCTGTCAGTGATGATAGATCGATACCAATATAACGTGATATTGCCATTTTAGAGATCTAGGTCGGGCACATACTTAAAGTACGGTACTTCCGATTCTACAAGATTGTATTTAAGAGCACATTGCTGGTGGATAATTCTGGCTACAAGGTTGTGTCTATACAAACAGTCTCCGTTACCTAGACAAAAACAAAACGATACAGTCTTTTAAACATCAACTTAGCAAGTTACTATTGCATGCACAACTTTCATCACAATAATTTGCCAGTCATATCTTTACACATCTTTACGTCATTTACCTCATATACCTTCATGGTCTGCCGACCTTGATCCTTGGGTCTCCAGCAGCTCTGTGGCACGGCTTTCTGCCTCCTGTCTAATGCGATTGCTGGCGGCGATTTCCGTCCTTGTTCTATGTTTTAGCCTGTATAAATGGAGAAACAATTTTTTTATAAACTTTAGATTCCTACTTTTATTTATAATTATACTAGCTTCCGCCCGCGGCTTCGCCCGCGTGTAAAGTATGATTATAAATATGAGTGATATTTCCAAAGAGTAAAACGTTAAACAAACACTGTAGAAATCAAAATCCAGTCAGTTATTCAAATTAGGTTGCGAGCCAGAACTTTTTGAACGTCGTTCTACATAAAGACAGACCCTTCACCACTTCTTAATGTTAAATTAAATTTTTCATGATTTTGGCATTCTGGTAGTTCACATGCGGCTTCATCCGCGTGCAGAGAGACTCAGACTCTTACTGACTAAAACCCACCCCTGTTCCTCCCTTCCCTGAATGCCCAGGGGCGAACTAACTCTTTCGAATTTATCCTCAACCCCAGGGTTGGAATACTTTTTGTGATTCTGATCTCCTGGTAGTGCGTGAATCTATACCGCTCGGAAATTTTACTTCTTCACGGTTCTGTTCTCCTGGTAATTTGTGAATCTTTCTCTCCTACGATTCCTACCTCGGAATACTTTTGTGTTTCTGGTCTCGTGGTACTTTGTTAGTCTTTATCGCTCATGATTGCAGTCCTCGAAATACTTCTCCTCGTGTTTCTGGTCTCCTGTTAACTTGTAAATCTCTACCTCTCCTAATACCAGTTTCGGAATATGTTTTGTGCCTCTGATCTCCTGGTAAGTTGTGAATCTATACTGCTCAGGATTCCAGCACCTCCTCCCTGGTAATTTGAGAATCTATACCGCTTAAGATTCTAGCCTCAAAAATACTGATTCACGACTCTGGTCTCCTGGTAGTTTTAGAATCTATACCTCTCATGATTCCCTTCTTCTCGAAATCACTTCTTCATCATTCTGGTCTCCTTGTAATTTATGAATCTCTACCTCTTATAAGCCCAGCCTTGGTATACATTTGTAATTTTGATGTCCTGGTTGTTCGTGAATCTGTACTACTCAGAAATTTAATTTCTTCATGATTCTGTTCTCCCGGTAATTTGTGAATCTGTACCTCTCATAATACCAGCTTCAGAATATATTTTATGATTCTGGTCTCCTGGTACTTTATGAGTCTTAACCGCTCTTGATTTCAGCCCTGGGAATACTTCTTATTTTTCTGGTCTCCAGGTACTTTGTGAGCGTGTCCGCTCGTTCAGCCCGTCTCTGGATTTCAACTTCCACCTCAGCCTTCGCTAAATCTTGTCATTTACCGGTATAGAAAGTAGCATATGTGTGTTAATCCAGGCTATGACCTACCTCTGTGCAAAATTTCATTCAAATCCCTTCAGCCGTTTTTGCGTTATGGACAGCCAAACATACAAACTTTCGCATTTATAAAATTAGTAGGATTATAAAAAGGAAAGATTTGTATTTTTGTATGTAACCATTAAACTTAAAAACTACTGGACCGATTTGAAAAATTCTTTCAGCAATGGATGAGCTACTCGTATATCAGCAAGTAGCATAGCATAGCCTTTATTTTATCCCCGTACTCCCGCGGGAACGGGATCTACGCGGGTAAAATCACGAGACCTCCGCTAGTTACTAATATAGAATGACTTCCTCTAACTAAGCTTAAAAATAAACATTATATTTCTGCAAAATATTATCTATTTATTCTCCTAAGAAGATGTAACAGAGACAGGATGCATGTGGGTGGGAAAAGCACCTCTAAATAATTTATAATATTAGTAGGATTTATTTTCCTAAGAGGATGTAACAGAGACAGGATGCATGTGGGTGGGAAAAGCACCTCTCAATAACTTTCCCTATATTCGAAAAGGACATTTTGTTTATATTAGATGACTAGCTTCCGCCCACGGCTTCGCCCGCGTAAAAAGTACAATAATAAGTTTGAGTGGTATTAGAGAGAGAGTAACACGATAAATAAACCCTGTACAAATCAAAATTAAAAGTAATTTAATTTAGGCTGAAATCCAGATTTTTTTATTGAGTCCAGAGAAAAATCAAACATTTGTGAAAGATAAGAAGTTAGTACGGGCTAGGATCATGATAAATTAGAATTTCCTACATTAGCAGGGCTTACCAAAGTTGACCGACGATTTTTTACGCTACGCCGTACATCTCTTTTCTATGGGCTACCCATTTTTTTTGTGTTTGTATCTACGTTTGACGTCGACGTTTTGTTATTTATGTTAAATTAGTTTTTTCATGATTTTGGCACCCTGACAGTTTACCTGCGGCTTCATCTGCGTGCAGGTCTGAAATTTCTCTCCTGCATGATTCTGTTTTCCTGGTAGTTTAAGAATCTATACCGCTCAGGATTCCAGACCCGATTTTTTAAAAATATTTTTTGTGATTCTGATCTCCTTGTAGTGCGTGAATCTATACCGTTCGGAAATTTTACTTCTTCACGTTTCTGGTCTCCTGGTAGTTTCTAAATCTCTACCTCTCCTAATACCTGTTTAAGAATATGTTTTGTGCTTCTGATCTCATGGTAAGTTATGAATCTATACCGCTCAGGATTCCAGCCCCCCCCTCCTTGGTAGTTTGAGAATCTATACCGCTCATGACTTCAGCCCAGAACACTCTTTGTGTTTCTGGTCTCCTGGTATTTTGTGAATCTATACCGCTTAAGATTCTAGCCCCAAAAATACTGATTCACAACTCTGGTCTCCTTGTAGTTTTAGAATCTATATATCTCATGATTCCATCCCCGAAATCACTTCTTCATCATTCTGGTCTCCTGGTAATTTATGAATCTCTCATAATCCCAAAAAAAAAGCCTTGGTATACATTTGTAATTCTGATGTCCTGGTTGTTTGTGAATCTGAACTGCTCGGAAAACTTCTTCATGATTCTGTTCTCCAGGTAATTTGTGAATCTGTACCTCTCATTATACCAGCTTTAGAATATATTTTGTGATTCTGATCTCCTGGTAGGTTGTGAATCTATACCGCTTTGGATTTAAGCCCCAAAAATACTGGTTCATGACTATGATCTCCTGGTTGTTTTGGAATCTATACCTCTCATGATTTCAGCTCCGGAACTACTTTTTCGTGAATGCTGATCTTCTGGTAGTTTGTGAGTGTTTATCGCTCATAATTTCAGTAATTTCAGTCGCCTTCCCGCCCCCTTCCCGTTTGCCGCTTTCCGCTTGCTTCCCTTTTCGCCTTCCTTTTTTTTTCCTTTTTGTCCTTGTTTGTCTTATGAAAGAGGTAGCATCTGAATAAGTATTTCGGGGCTGGAATCCTAAACGGTATAGAGTCTTAAACTACCAGGAAAACAGAATCATGCAAAAAAACAAAAATCATGCATGAAATTTTAGACCTGCATGCAGATGAAGCCGCAGGTAAACTATCAGGGTGCCAAAATCATGAAAAAGTTAATTTAACATAAATAACAAAACTTCGACGTCAAACGTAGATACAAAGGTGGCGGCGACCTCTCACGCCCAACCCTGGTTCAGGCCATGGTACGGAGCGAGAGGGAATGGGAAGCAGTCTCCGCCTTCTGCAAAGCACTAATTCTCGCGAAGGCGGAGGCAGGACGCGTGAGGGAAGCTCAACGGACTGCCCCTCACGTCGCGAGACGATCTCCGGCCACCGTAGACCCGGGCCTGCGGACGGCGAGCAGTGGGTAATTCGCCGTCCGATCAGCACCAAGCCCGTGAGTCGACGGCGCGTAGTGTTCCACGCGCGCCTCAAAGAGATTAGTGTCAGCCACCAATGACGGGGCCCATCGTGGCCGGTGCCTGCATGCCTAGGGGTAGCGGATAAATTCTGAAAATGAGTTACCGCACCCCTGGGCACTCAGGCAGGGAAGGAACAGGGGTGGGTTTTGGTCAGTAAAAGTCTGACACGCCCTCCCGCTCCACCCAGAGCTGAAGAAAACATTGGATGATTTCCCACACCCCAAAAAAAATAAAAAACAGTAGATACAAACGCAAAAAAAAAAATAGGTAGCCCATAGAAAAGTGATGTTCGGCGTAGCGCAAAAAATCGCCGTCCAATTTTGGTAAGCCCTACTAATGTAGGAAATTCTAATTTATCATGATCCTATCCTGTACTAACTTCTAATCTTTCACAAATGTTTGATTTTTCTCTGGACTCAATCCGGATGTCTACGCAGATAGAGTCATGGGCAAGAAGCTAAGAAGTGGTGAAGGGTCTGTCTTTATGTAGAACGACGGTCAAAAAGTTCTGGCTCGCAACCTAATTTGAATAACTGACTATGGATTTTGATTTCTACAGTGTTTTTTTAACGATCATACTTTTCACGCGGGCGAAGCCGCGGGCAGAAGCTAGTTATTTTATAATTTCTAGCACCATTACTGTTTACAATTACATACTTCTAATTATTCTTGTGTGGTTGGTCGTGCATTATGTAAGTCGCAAACCTCAGAGTTCACCACAGATTACTAATATGTAGCTAGCTAGAGTACACTATTATCATTATCATAGATGATCATAGATGATACACTTTACAATATTAGGTTTAGGTTATATCGCAAACTTTTGTATTTGTTGTCTCTGGCTTGGGAAGCGTCGAAATGTTGCCATTTAATTAATTATTTTGTCTTGATGCTTTATTTAGTTGATTGTAGATCTTTCGTATGATATTTTTAATTATTTATGTTAGCGATTTATAAAATCTGTCCTTTTTTTATTTTTATAAGCTTTTATTTAACTTTGTCTTTGTGAGCGCCGCCGAACCAGGGTATTTTTTTGTGTCAATTTGATAATTTATTGTTCTGTGCCTCGGAACAATGAATAATACGTTTGTTTTATTTATTGTTCTGAGACAGCGACACGCTCACGCTGAAAACCAGCGCCGTGGATTCGTGCCTGCGTGCATGGACCACTGCAAAAAGCTGAGCGTTAGCCATTTTGCGTGGTAGTGGCGCATATATCCGTCTAGGATATATTTTGTATTATTTGTTTATGTTATCAAAATGTATGTGCGTCGCTTTCACGTGAATAAACAGTTTTTCTTTCTTTCTTCTTTCTTAACCATATATAATGTGTCGGATTGATTCCCCGGGTTTTTTTGATTCATCAATGATGATTGTGAGTGATACATCCGATTTGCGGTCAGCAGTGTGTGGACCCTCTTAACCAGGGCATCAAGTTTCGTAAGAGTCCATTTGAGTATGCCGAAAGAGTACATCAATACGCCGTATGAACCAACCGTTGAAGGCGCGCACCTTGCTGCCGCCTGATAAAAGACTATTCAGTACTTTATTCAGGCGGCCAAAGAAGCGCTCCTTCAGCGACTGTTTCACGTCAGCAGTATTGATACCTAACGCTTCCAACATACCGAATTACTTGTAGGTTTCCGTTGAGCCGCGGGATTAAGGTGTATGGAATCCGAGAGTTGAGTTTCCACGAATTCCATAATCTCCCCTCGCTTTACATGCATGACTGCACATTTTTCCACACCAAATTCCATCCTTATGGCGCAACTGAAGGTTTCTGTTACCTTCAGTAGCTTTATCAGTTGCAAGTTGCTACTGATGAAGCTACTGCTGACCATATCTTCTCAACCAGTAGCCTGGGCCCGAACCCTCCAGTAGAGTACTGAGACGGTTGACGCCTAGACAAAACCACAGTGGAGTCAGACTCCCGCCTTGGAATATGCTACGCTCGATACTTATCGGATCCGGTGGTTAGGACTGCAGAGACAGGAACCTACTCACAATGCGAGCCATATCGAGGAGTACTGCCTTCTGTATCAGGCTCTTGATCCAACCGAGCAACGACAGCTTCGACAGGTGGTCGTCGAGGCTTTTGGCTATCAAGCCGTTGGCGGTAACGACTCGATCGGTACAATGACAGCCATGTTCACATTCCACATATCGACAGCCTCGTGTGCTAAGTAAAGATATTTGATTTGCTTATATTTCGTTTTCGCTTTTTATCTGATTTGAGGTTAAAACATTTTTTATCAATTTCTTGAAAAATGCTTGCGTTGTAATCGGGAACTCTACCCCTACCAGCCCCTTTTACTCCCTAACTCCGGTCACCCGATACTAGATCCAACCCGAACGCGGTGTTTATATGATGCAAATCATCTGCAATAAGATATGGCTGGCAGAAAAATGGCCGACAGAATGGACCCACTGTATTAATTCCTCTTCACAAAAAGGGGTCAACTAAAAAGTGCAATAATTACTGTCTTATTGCTCTGATCAGCCATGCAAGTAAAATAATGTTGCACATCCTCAACGAATGGCTGAAAGCACATAAGCCAAAATAAATCGCACAAGAACAAGCAGGGTTTGTGAGGAGAAAGGGAACTCGGGAGCAGATTTTCGTTGTTCATCAGGTTATCGAGATGGCACGAGAATTCAACAAGCCGACCTATATTTGCTTTGTTGATTTCTCAAAAGCTTTTGGCATCGTGAAATGGCCAATCCTGTAGAAGACGCTACTGCCTACCTTCTAAAAGAACTCTACGAAGGAGGAACATCATCTGTTCGAACAGACAATCACATTTCGGATGTTGATTTTGGATGTCCGCCAGGGATGTATTGTTTCTCCACTCTTCTTTAATTCCTACACGGAGCTCATTAAGCGAATCACTCTCGAAGACTGGACCGACAGTGTTGCAATTGAAGGCTACAAAAGCTTCGCTACTCTGATGATACACTAGTGCTGACAAAATGGAGGAACTACTCCTAAGGTGGAGCCTGTGAGTCTTACGTTTGAATACAAGATTAATCGGAGTAAGACCAATATAATGATTGTTGATAGTAGCAACAAGAACTTAAACAGATTACCAATCGCGACGTAGTTTAGTTCTCTATATACATATCTTGGCGCTTTGATTGCAAACAACGGCAGCTGTGTCAATGAGGTGAAACGGCGTATAGCGATGGTTAGAGGGGCTATGGACAAGTTAAAGAAAGCATGGGAGAATCGCAACATAACAAAAGCCACTAAGACCAGGCTCGTCCATTCAGTCCACTTCCGCAGCTGAGACGTAGACTCTGCGAGAACTGGAAAAGAAAAAAGTAGTTGCTAACTTTTTTCTTTCCCCTTTTTTATCTAGATATGTAGTGCTGGAGAAGAATAGAGTTTCGCATAAACGTCTCCATAATCAAAGAACTTGGCATCAAACAGCGTCTATCAGCAATAGTACAGTCTCGGATACTGAAATTCTTTGGCCATGGCTCGAGGCGGAATAACGATTCCATAGAGGTTTAGGGTAAAGTGGAAGGCCACGCGGGAGGTAGCCGATGAGGTGGACCGATCAGGCTAAATCCGCGGTTGCAGGTCCTGTGAATGAATGCGCCGGACTATTATCCAACAGAACAGGATGGCAAGAGATCGTGAGGCGAGTTACATCAACACTAGCGATTGGATAGAACTCAAAGTAGAAGCTCTCAAAACGGTGAAGCAAACCATCGTGAGGAAACCGGCACGTCTTAAAACCATTTTTTTAAGACATGTGACATCCACCAACCCGCACTGGGCTTGCGTGTTGGATGACAGCCCATTCCCTATCACAGAGCAGGCCTGAGTCCCAACAGTGGGAACATTAAAAGGCTGATAATACTATTTTGCTATGCTAATGGAAGTTTTCAAAGGGCTTTTCTTAATGGAAGAGGCGGGCAATGAAAAAAAGAAAATAAAGGCTCACCGTTTTACATAAAAATTGTGTCTGCCTAAAAAGATAAAAAAAATAACAAAGTACGTTTTCCATATCAAAAGTACAAGAAAGCAATTTCAAAAATAAAGACGTATTCGCTAATTTATCATACTTGGCACATCTATATCACTGTCAGTACCCGCAAGGCTATTTAAATGCAAATTTTAAACCTAAAATAGGTAGATACGAGGTTCCTCGTTCATAAGACTTCTATAGTTAATTTTGTTCAAAAGTCGCTTGCTGATTTATTGAAGCTTATCGAGACAAATTTATTCGTTCGAGTTTGTTAGATAGAATCTATATAGACTAGGGCTCACGGCCTTATTATTTGATGAGCTTTTGTTGGTATTTTGTGGCTATTTTTTCAATAAAAAGTTGATAAAATGTCTCCCCTTTAAGTATTCTTAAAGGTGAGACATTTTATTAACTTTTTCTATTACTTTGTCAGTTGTGGGTCGTGGGTTTAAACCCATGCTAGTCAGCTTAGCCTTTTTTCCCAACTATCTTGGGGTCGGCTTCCAGTCTAACCGGATGCAGCTGAATACCAGTATTTTACATGGTGCGACTGCCTATCTGACCTCCACAACCCACTAACTGGGTAATACAATACCGCTTGGTAAGACTGGTTGTCAGACTTTCGGGCTTCTGACGACCCGTAACGACTGTCAAAGATCCACGATTGACAGCCGGGACCAACGGCTTAACATGCTGTCCGGGCACGGAGGAGGTTCGGTATGTAAAGATGATCACCCATTCATAGACCAACCCCAACCAACCAACGCCAGCAGTCTAGCCACTACGTCGCACAGCACCGCTCCGACCCACTGGAGCCCGCAGCATTACTCCGGCTCACTGGAGCCTGCAGCATCATCCAAACTGGTGACCCTCGAGCATGAACGTCAGCGCAGCCTTCGTGCAGCTACTTCAGCGTGACGTCATCATCATCGCTTCCTTCAAGCTCTTGAGCAACGAGTCATACAGCCAGCCAGTACCAACGGCTTCTACGGGTATCCTGACCACCAGCATGCAGCGGACGCGCATTCCTGGTCAGCATCCTCAGCCTCTTTCATCAACTTCAACCTCATCAGCGATCTTGGCGCAGCGAACAGCACCTTCGGTCGGTCGAAGAACCTCTCCTGATCGATGCCAGTAGACAAGCCACTACGTCGCACAGCACCGCTCCGAACCACTGGAGCCCGCAGCTCCACTCCGACTCACTGGAGCCTGCAGCATCATCCCGACTCACTGGGACATCATCACCCCGACTCACTGGGGCATCATCCCGACTCACTGGGACATCATCACCCTGGCTCACTGAGGCATTATTCCGACTCACTGGGACATCATCACCCCGACTCACTGGGGCATCATCCTGACTCATTGGGACATTATCACCCCGACTCACTGGGGTATCATCCCGACTCACTGGGACAGCAACACCCCGACTCACTGGGGCATCACCGCAGACAGTTCCGATTCACCGTGAACTATGCGGCTCTTCCGGTGCCGACACACTGGAACCAACCTTCCACTGGCCCGGCAAGCATCACAAGATGTATGGACGACTCATCAAGAACCATCGATCTCCGATCTCCGGAGAGGAGTGATGTAGTGACATCTATGATGCCGCACACGAACTAAAATAACAAAATCCTACATCGCGCAAGCAGAGTTCTCCGCGCTATTTGAACATATACAACAGTCCGAAATCAACCATCGGGCAGTTGCCCGGACGAGACACAACACCCATCTAGTCGGAGGATCCTCCCTATTCAGTGGAGGTTTGTGGGACTTAACACCCTGTTCCGCATGCCTCCAAATGTATATTGTACTTGCTTCTGCCAAGTCGTTTGCTGATTTATTTATATACTGAAAGCGTTAATCTGAAAGCTGAAAAAAAGAGCGAGTATGATGCGTTAAAAAAAAAGCTAAGAAAGCCGTGGCAATAGCGAGAGCCAAAACTGAGGACAAACTGTACGATACCCTGGACAGCCCAGCTGGCCAAAAAGATCTGACCCGGCTTGCTAGAGCCAGAGAGAGGAAGGCGAAGGATGTTAGTCGGATAAGATGTGTAAGGGATGAAGCTGGAATGCTTCTATCAGAGGATGAAATGATTAAGGATAGATGAAAGGGCTATTTTGAAAGACTGATGAATGAGGAAAATATCTGATTTAGAGTAGTGTTGTAGAGAATAAACCAATGAATGAGGGGTTAGTGAGAATGGTCAGTGTGGATGAAGTGAGAATAGCAGTGAATGGAATCAAGAATGGTAAGGCAATTGGTCCAGACGCAATAACAAGTGAAATGTGGAAGTCATTACGGGTAGATGGATGGATGTGGTTAGCTTTGTTCTTCAATAAGTTGTTGCTGGAAGAAGCCATACCTGATGAATGGTGCAACAGTTCGTTGGTGCCCATCTTCAAGAACAAAGGTGATGTGCTGGAGTGCAACAACTATAGAGGAATAAAGCGAATGTCACATAGTATGTAAGCATGGAAAAAGTTATTGAAAAGCGGCTGAGAGAGGAGAGTGAAATCTAACAAAACCAGTTTGGTTTTATGCCTGGTTGGGGTACAACGGATACCAGTTTCGCTATCCACCAGCTGTGCAAAAAATACAGAGCTGTGCATAAAAACTTGCACATGGTGTTCTTTGACCTCGAAAAGGCATATGACCGGGTGCCTCGAGAGGTTTTGTGGTGGGCCTTAAGGAGAAAGGTGTGCCTGAGAAATATGTGCAGTTGATCCGAGCGATGTACAGGCGATGCAGTACCCAAGTCCGGTCTGCAGTGGGCATCACTGAAAGTTTCAGTGTAGCGGTCGGTTTGCACCAGGGGTCGGCCCTCAGCCCTTACCTCTTCCTGATGATAATGGACGCTCTGACGTCGGACATCCAGGACGAGGCTCCCTGGTGTATGAAAGAAAAATGCGTTTATCGGCATTACAGCAAAAAATGGCAATACTTACACCTTAAAACAATTTAAAAAAAAAACAAATAGATTAATAATGCCAAAAGGGCCTCAGCTCAGCATAATATCAGATGACAACTCAGAATGCCATCTGACGCCAATTTTCAGCTGCAACCCACGAGTGCCATACGCTAGATCTATATCAAACACAGAGAGGTATGTGACTTTGTGAAAGAGGGATAATTCTAAAACAAAACTAAAATAGGATAATTGTGACTGGATGTTTGTGATTGGATGTGTGTGTGAGTTGTGCTGTGATTAATAAAAAACCAAATAAAATATGCAAAACATCGGCGCTCTAAATATTGCTAATAACAAATCCATAAACAACGGCAAATATAAATAATACCTGGGCAAAAAACAAGTGAGTGCGTTGTTCCTCCAAACCACGAAACGGATTATATAACGGATATGCTGTTTGGTGGTGACATTGTGCTGGTTGCCGAAAGCGGCTTAGAGGTCCAGAGCAGATTGGAAACGTGGTGGCAAAGACTGGAGAGATGTGAGTGGCTTGAAATTGAGCAGAACCAAAACAGAATAAATCTGTTCTGCGATTTCGGAGGTCTCTCCAGACCTATGCCTGTAGCTCTCCACGGAACGCATATATCTATCTGCCCCAAATTTCGATGCCTCGGGTCGCTTGTTCAGGAGGATGGCGATATAGACCGATACGTAACGCACAGGATCAACTTAGGATGGATGAAATGGCGACAGGTCACTGGAACAATTTGCGACCGACGGATGCCCATCAAGTTAAAGGGGAAAATCTATAAGTCCGTAATTAGACCTTTCGTACTGTATGGATCAGAATGTTGGGCTGTGAAAAAGACGGATGATTAAAAGATTGCGTATGGCGGAGATGAGAATGTTGAGATGGATGTGTGGAGTGACGAGAATGGATAAAGTGAGAAATGAGTACATTAGAGGTAGTTTAAGTGGCGCCAGTCACAGAAAAGTTTAAAGGGAACTGCTTGTCTAGGTATGGTCATGTGAAGAGGGGGGATGAAACACATGTAACTAAAAGAGTTATGAATGTGAATGTGGATGGATGGAGAGGAAGAGGGAGGCCAAAGAAAGGATGGATGGATTGTGTGAGGATGAGGAGTGATAGCGTGACGGCTGACAGGACAGAATGGAAGAAAAAACGTGTTGTGCCGACCCCAAGTAACATGGGATAAGGGCAGGAAGATGATCTGACTGGTTTCTACCAGCGACTTCGCCCGCATGGTAAAAAGTAGCCTGTTTTAATTCAGGTTATAGTCTATCTGTGTGCAAAATTTCATTAAAATCCCTTCAGCCTTTTATGCGTGATTATACCTACTTGCATTATCTAGCAGCTTAGTTGCAGTGGCTTATCACACAGAAACCGAATTTTTCCCGGAATTTAAAAAAGCCAAGAAGATCATCAGCAATGTGAACTTGTCGAGTCAAAGCTTCAAAATCTGGAGCATCGACGCCGAGTTGCTAGTCTATCGGTTTTCTATCGGTTACATTTCGGGGAATTTGCGGCGAAATTACATTGTTTAATTCTACCAAGTCCGTTCCAACATTGGATCACTAGACGTGCGGCGAAGCGCCCCCGGTACATGGTGGAAATCTGACCCACACGCACAAAACGTCTTGGGGACACATTCATTGTGCGTCAGCTATGGAGTGGAATTCTTGCCGGAGTGTGTATTTCTTGATAGCTTCAACCAGGAGGTCTTTAAGTCAAGAATGATAGGTTACTTCTAGGCACGCGTGCTCCATCCTCGACCACATTGTCGCTTACCATCAGGTGAGATAGTGGTCAAGCGCGAGCCTATCAGAGTTAAAAAAATCTAAAATAATATGCATCTTATAAATGATAAAATTTTCGTAATCAGATCAGTACTTATAAACATAATTATATAACCTCTTTATAATAATACTAGCACTTCGCCCGCGACTATGACACTCACAAATAACATGGCTTTCTATTGGTAAAAGAATTTTTTAAATCGGTTTAGTAGATCCAGAGATTACCCCCAACAACCACACAAACTCACAAACTTTATCTCTTTATAATTAGTATAGATTATAAATTCGATTTAAATAAAGGATATGCCTGATCCTTTGAGTTAATATTTGTGTTCAGCTTCAATTTACGGACGTACAGACTGATTTACTCCGCACTCACTTTGAGTGTAATTGACGACGGTATTCTGTAAAGCTAACCGATTTAACCGAGATATTTCTATGTGGAAAAGATTTCATTAACAAAATAGTTATTTTGTGTTTAATCCCATTCGCTTGGCAGTTGGATTGATGTAAAGGTAGACAGTTGAAATTTTCACAGAATGTGTATTGCTGTTGCCGCACTCGCCAAACTCGCACTTTAACGTTTTTTTTTATTTTTCACTTTTTATTTGTGGTTCCCCATGAAATTGTGTTAACAATGCATAGCAGTAATCGCGAGTCATTTGCTGTTAGTTATTAAAGAGTTCCACTGCCTTTCTCCGAAGACTTCATCAGATTCAAATGGATTATATACTAAAATCTTCCTTGAAAACTATGCATTTGAATAACGAAAACCCCATCCAAATCGGATCAGTAGTTTTCGAGAACATCGCGGTTAAACAAGCATACATACATACGGGTCGAATACAGAACCTCCCTTTTTGAAATCGGTTAAAAAGATCCGATACATTGTTAATTATCAAAGGATGAGATTTATTTATTTATTAAAACTTCATGCAACACAAATGTACAAAGGCGGACTTAATGCCTTAGGCATTCTCTACCAGTCAACCAAGGGTGGTGGAGAGATAACATGGCAGGTGCATAAACTGAAAAAATAAAATAATTCTAAGACGAAAATAATTACAAAAGTATATATAAATATAGTTAAAATAAACATACATATATATTTAATATAATATACCTACATATATAATAATAATATATAAAGTTAGAGATAAGGATTTTGAGACGACTCCTTTACATGTTAAGAAGGTAATTCCGCAACTTTCGCTTAAATGCATACCGACTGGTGGCCATCCTGATATTGAGGGGAAGCGCATTCCACGGAAGGATGGACTGTATATGAAAGGAAGAATGAATAAAATTAGAAGTATGAGAAGGACAAAGCAGTAAGAGATTGTTAGCAGAACGCAAATTCCTAGCGTGAGTAGAGCAAAGATACTGAAAGTGTGATATAAGATAAGAGGGAGGGGTGGGAGAGTTGAGGAGAGAGAAAAGTGTAGTCAGAGCGCGCAAACTTCTTCTCTGGCGAATGGGCATCCATTTGAGCTCAGCTCTAAAGCTTGACACATGGTCATATTTCCTCAAGTTGAAAATGAACCGGATGCAGTTATTGTAAGTACTTAAAATTTTCTATTCATAATATGTCGAGAGTTTACACTCTCGAAAGATTTATTACAATCTTAATGGTTTTGCAATTATCCTGTCACATATACGTACGTAAAAAGGCACATCTGGCATATATAAAATAGTAGCTATCCCAAGGTAACATACTCCTGGGATAGAAAGTATCCTATTCCAAGACATGGTGTCTAATCTGCTTATATAATTATATTCGAAAATCAACATTTGCATTAGTTTAGTGCCGCTAGTTGATAACAGATGGCGTTGTGCGAAAACGTCATCGTTGTAGATCGCGGTGTTAAGATTTTCACGCAAGGTATGACCTCCTCGGTATATTATGCATTAAAGTTTTGTCTTACTCTGGACACCCTTGTTTTATTTATAAGCGAGATATTTTTGGGACGTTGTACAAGTTGGTCCTTCGCAACCGGATTAAGGACTGGTGTGCATTGTCACTGTTGTGTTGGAGTCAGGTTGAATAGTCAACCTGCTGCGCGAGTGCGACGTCAGCGCGGTCAGTGTTGAGCAGCATCAGCGGATCGTATAAGGTTGGCGCTTAAGCGTATATGTACGAGAAGTACACAGCGGTCAGCGCTGGTGCTGATGAACAGTTCCTGTTAGCGTGAGCAGCAGCTGCGGTGCGAGGGGAGAGTACCCCGCATATCATCACGACGAGCTACGCTAAAGTGAGTGACAGTGAAGTGATTGTGATACGAGGATAATCTGTGAGTACTTTATTAATATACAGCATTGAGACTTAATCACTAGAAGCAAATTTAGACCTTATTAACTTAGAAAATTTTAATTAAAAATTTGGACTTAGAAACTTTAACGTGTGCATGGACTTAGAATAATTTCAAGAAAAAGTGAACTACGGGGAACCTATGCCCGATTTTGCATCGAAGAGTATTAAGTTCAAAGACTTGTGATTTTTACGTGTTGTCCACGAACTTAGCATAGTGTTCCAGAACAGTTTATTTAAAAGACTTTGTATATAAATTCAACATGGAAGCTTTGAGTAATTTACAGTTTAGTCTGCATTCTGCTATCAGTAAAGCAAGGTCCAACTTTAAGAAATCACCAAAGGAGCGAGTAACTAGTTCATACATAGAAATTAGATTAGAAAATTTAGAAGCCAACTGGTCAACATTTTCTGAAACCCATATAAAAATTGTATCATCGGTTAAGTCTATTGAATTCGAAAAATCGGATTATTACATAAAAAATACATATGAGACCACGGAAGAATTATTTACTGATTATAAAGCAGAGTTGAGGGAAGCACTGAAGAAAATTACATGTTCGGATAGCTTAGGTAAAGTGTCTGAATCTTCTGCGAAAGGTTCTAAAGAAATATGTACTGTTAATTTGCCAAAGATTGAGTTGCCCACGTTTACCGGAAGTTATTCTGAGTGGATTAGTTTTAGAGATTTATTTAAATCCTTAATTCATAACAATACACAACTAGACGATGTTCAGAAACTGCATTATTTGAAATCACATTTGTCTGGAGAGGCTGAAGGTCTTTTACGGCACATTCCTATTACTAGTAGTAATTATGCAACCTGTTGGACTAAATTAGAGAATCGATATAATAATAAAAAATATTTAGCGAATTGTATAATGAAACGTTTTATGAGTCAAAAAAATATTGTAACCGAATCCTCCAGCGCAATTAAGGAATTATTAGATACTTCTAACGAATGTTTACATGCTTTGAAAAATTTAGGTCTAATGGTTGAGTATTGGGATATCATGGTTCTTTATGTATTGAGTTTAAAACTAGACACTGAGTCACGTAAACAATGGGAAATGAAAATTAGTGATTGTTCAGATGACTGGCCTACAATGAATCAGTTCCAATCTTTCCTTGAACAAAGATTTCGGTCTTTAGAATTTTTAGATAACAAGGGTCAACGTCATCAGACCAATCGTATGGTGCCAGTCAAATCGCTCCATGTGTCAACTATAACATAACATCATGTGTTTGTTGTCAGGATAACCATAAACTTGCTAATTGTAAAAAGTTCGCCGGTCTCGATATGGATAAGCGTCGTAGTTTTATCCAAACCAATGGGTTATGCTATAACTGTCTAGGGGCAAACCACTCCGTATATGCATGCCGCCAGTCCACCAGATGTCATATATGTAAAAAGAAGCTTCATAGTCTTCTTCATCTCAAGAATGTCTCCAAATCAGTTGGTGATAGTAACAAAACTGATCAAGTTGCAGGAAGTAGCGTTTCTACTGATACCACTTCAACCCAGAGTAATTCCACTAATATTGTAAGTTGTTTTGCTAATAGTCATAGCCAAATATTATTGGCCACTGCGTTAATTGCAGCGGAATCAAAGAGCGGTACTGCTATAGTGTTAAGATCCCTGTTAGACCAGGGGTCTCAGGCTTCCTTTGTGACGGAGTCCGCAGTCCAGCTTAGGTCTTAAAAGAATACCAACTAAAGGTTCGATTTCCGGTATAGGTTGTGATCAAGGCCAATCAATGATTTCATTAAATTCGATGGTCCTCATTAAGGTTAAATCACGCGTCGACCCTAGTTTCATTTTCACTGTTAAAGCTTATGTCTTAAAGAAACTAACGAGTATTTTACCGGAAAGGAAGGTCGTGGCAAACGTTTTAACGACAATCTCGTCTTTGGCTTTAGCAGATCCTTCGTTCGATACTCCGAACAAGGTTGATTTGCTTTTAGGTGCCGAAGTTTATAGTCAGATTTTGTTAGAAGGCTTAATCAGAGGTTCACCTGGTCATCTCATCGCACAAAATACTAGACTAGGATGGATCTTGTCTGGCCAAGTAGGTGAAATCAACCAAAGCGAGACATGCCACAATACCGTAGTCACATTGCATTCCACTCATATAGATGAAAATACACTCCTTAAAAAATTTTGGGAACTAGAATCTGAGCCCAAAGGCGATCACGATAAGGTTTACTTGACCCCAGAAGAACAGAAGTGTGAAGACATATTTAAGGCCACGACTAAACGAGACGAATCTGGTCGCTATATTGTGCACATGCCTTTCAGGTCAAGCGATCCCGCCTGTAAACACGGTGGATCGAAAGACATCGCTCTTAAACGGTTTTTCTCCTTAGAAAAGCGATTTTTAAGGAATCCCGAGTTCAAAGCTCAGTATTCAGCAGTTATAAATGAGTATATAGCTCTCAATCACATGGATATAGTACAGGATAGGGACAAAGAAGGCTCTGTGTACTTACCTCATCATGCCGTCATCCGTAACGATAAAAGTACAACGAAGTTGCGCATCGTATTTGATGCATCATGTTTAGGTAGCAACGGGGTATCTCTCAATCATGAGTTAATGGTGGGCCCTCCTCTACAACCTGAGCTTCGTCATATCATCATGCATTGGCGTTGTGAACCTATCTGTCTGGTAGCGGACATCGTCAAGATGTACAGACAGATTAAGGTATGCGATGATCACACAGATTTTATGGTGAGCGAATATTATGGTGTGAGAATCCAGATGACGAAATTCAAGTGTTACGTCATTTAAGAGTAACGTTCGGAAAATCATCGGCGCCTTACCTAGCAGTAAGATCATTGCAGCAGTTAGCTCAGGACGAAGGCGCTGAATTTCCTTTAGCGAAGAATCGTGTTGTTTCCGACTTCTATATGGATGACCTAATGACGGGTTGTCAAACCGTAGAGGAAGGAGTAGAGGTATATAAGCAGACATCAGAGTTACTTAAACGTGGAGGTTTCCAGCTCCAAAAGTGGGCCAGTAACGACAGAGAGCTACTAAGATTAATTGAAGACGGTGAACTATCACAAGCACAAGGAAACATGGAACTAAAAACAGATGCAATTTCAAAAATATTAGGTTTAACGTGGGACAAAGACAATGACGAGTTCGTTTACACTATTCAACTTAATGATCTAGATTTACCAGTGACAAAGCGTAAGGTTATTTCGGACATAGCGCGACTATTCGATCCCCTTGGATGGTTAGCACCGACAATCATCACTGCAAAGGTGTTTATTCAACGAATATGGATGACTGGGATCGAATGGGACGCAGAACTACCTGCACCATTGCTGACAGAGTGGCTTGACTTCCGGAAGAGCCTTTGTAACCTCATTAAGTTTCGTCTGCCTCGCTGGATCAACACTAGCAAGGAGAACAAGGTTCTAGAATTGCATGGTTTTTCAGATGCGTCCAATGTAGCATACGCCGCAGTGATATACGTTCGCATCGTTGACAGAGATGGACATATTCACACAGCCTTGGTGACTTCAAAAACCAAGGTTGCTCCTGTTAAACAGGTATCAATCCCGCGTTTAGAGCTTTGTGGAGCTGTCTTAGTAGCAAAGCTTCTTCAGGAAGTCGCTTCAACTCTTGAAGTCCCCAAACAGCACTTATATGCGTGGACAGACTCATCTGTCGTATTGGCGTGGTTAAGCAGCCACCCTAGTCGATGGAAAACATTTATCGCGAATCGTGTTTCCGAAATACTTAACATCATGGATAGAAGTCAGTGGTCACATGTTTCGTCGTCGGAAAATCCAGCGGATTGTGCATCTCGGGGAGTAAGCCCTTCTGAGTGTAGCGATTTGCAGCTCTGGAAAAGAGGCCCAGTATGGTTACAGAATGAAAAAATAGACTATAAAAGAGGAAATGTACAAGTAACTACACTAGAAGAAAGAAAAATTAAAACAAAATGTCATGCAACTGCGGTAGAAGGAAATGATGGTCTATTTACTAGATTTTCTAAGTTCGGTAGGTTGATAAGAGTGATAGCTTACTGTAGAAGATTTTTACGGGTAAGGGAAATTAAACTTAATGAAAACAAAATGACTACTTGGCTAACCACTAAGGAATTAAATGAAGCTGTACTTACCTGTATCAAACTCTGCCAACTCCAGTGTTTTAGTAATGAAATAGAATCTGTAAAAAAAGATCGTAAATTAAATAAGGGTAGTAAACTTACCTCGTTGAGTCCTTTTCTTGACGACGACGGAATCTTAAGGGTTGGCGGTCGCTTGCACTGAGCTTCTATTGATGAGAATATGAAGCACCCCATCTTAATCCCTCATAAATCACACCTCACCAATCTTTTGATTGCGGAGGCTCACGAGAGAACCTTGCATGGCGGGCCGCAATTGATGCTTAATTACTTAAGGTCCAAATACTGGATACTCAATGCTAGGACTCTCGTTAGGCAATACGTTCATAAGTGTGTAATTTGTGTTCGACATTCAAAACAAACAAACCAACAATTGATGGGCCATTTACCGAAGGCCAGAGTGTCTGCTCAGAAGCCTTTCCAATGCAGTGGCGTAGATTACGCAGGTCCAATCAGCATCCGAACCTCTAAAGGTCGTGGTCATCACTCCACTAAGGGTTACATATGCTTGTTTGTTTGCATGTCCACTCGGGCTATTCACCTAGAGGTTGTCAGTGACATGACTTCTCAGAGTTTTCTTGCGTCTTTTAAGCGTTTTGTAGCCAGACGTGGCCGAGTATCTGACTTGTGGAGTGATAATGGGACCACATTTGTTGGTAGTGCAAAGGAATTGCGACAGCTATTCAACGCTGAAAGATCTACGGTAGCTTCGGAAATAGCTGACTTTCTATCTATGAACGGTACGACTTGGCATTTCATACCTCCCCATGCTCCAAACTTTGGAGGATTGTGGGAGGCTGGTGTCAAGTCCACGAAGCACCATTTGAGAAGAATTATAGGCACCAGCACCTTGACATTTGAAGAAATGACAACTGTGCTGGCTCAAATCGAGGCCTGCCTTAACTCGAGGCCGATCTCTCAGCTTTCTAATACGAGTAATGCAGAGGACTTGTGTCCTTTGACGCCTGGGCACTTTCTCGTGGGTGAACCTTTGGTAACTGTACCTGATGCCAATTACGAAAATTCATCCATTAGCAATCTGAAGCGGTGGCATCTCACACAAAAAATGCTTCAAAATTTCTGGCGTAGGTGGTCATCAGAGTACCTAACTCAGTTGCAGCATCGATATAAATGGACAGATGTTAAGCCTGAACCTGAGATTGGAGACATGGTTCTGGTGAGGGAGGATGGTCTTCCACCCGCTAGATGGCTATACGGGGTTATTACAAATAAGCATCCGGGTTTGGACAATATTACTCGCGTTGTAACCATAAGATGTAAAAACAATGAGATTAAAAGGCCTGTGTCTAACTTAATTATTTTACCTGTGAACGCTTAGTTGTTGTTTACCATCACAATGATGGATTTTATGTTTAGTTTTATTTACTTGTATGAAATTGTACCTTTTATTGTGTTTACCGTTGTTGTATAACCATTAGCTTTTATTTACATAAGTCATGAATTTGTATCGTAGACATAAGGCACTAGATTTAGGTTATAGTGGATAGCAACCAACCAATCATAAGTTTAAGTTTATATTGTCATGTTAAGGTTGATGGACAGAGCCGTACATGGCGGGCGGAATGTCTAATCTGCTTATATAATTATATTCGAAAATCAACATTTGCATTAGTTTAGTGCCGCTAGTTGATAACAGATGGCGTTGTGCGAAAACGTCATCGTTGTAGATCGCGGTGTTAAGATTTTCACGCAAGGTATGACCTCCTTGGTATATTATGCATTAAAGTTTTGTCTTACTCTGGACACCCTTGTTTTATTTATAAGCGAGACATTTTTGGGACGTTGTACACATGGTCTACCCTTCTGCTCAGTTTTATCCAAATCCGTTCAGTCGTTAAGACACGAAAAAGGTAACAGACAGAGTTACTTTCGCATTTATAATACTCGTATTATATTAGTTTGGATTTACAGCAGCTGCATTCAACAATTCCCAACAATGAACAAGTTTTGATACTAATTGATGATGATGATATTGAGCTTTATACGTATACAGTTACAGTCCAAAATAAAAACATTCAATACGACAACAAAACTTCGTGTTTACACGCACAGATAGTTCTTGTTACACATTACAGGTGGCGTTAATCCGTCTAGTCTAGATTTTGAACTTGTTCAACTGAATCAAATTGACTGATATATTCGTCAGTCAATTTGAATTAGTGAAAATAGTGACTGTTCAGTCACTATTTTTAATAATGTTTATATGAAATTAATCCTACTACATGCACATATAATTATGTGGGCGTCCAAGCATAACGGGTGGAGTTCTCGGCATTTAGTTGCCGACATATACGCAATTTTGTAAAGTTGAGTGAAACATTCCATTTCGCGATTATAGCTGCTCTCAATTATATACAAGTTCATAATTATAGTAAATGACTTTGTATGATGTTTCTAAGGAGGTACCTGGAATATATTTTTTGCTTAAACTTATTTTTTTAGTAGCACGAAACGGTACTTTTGCCTACTACTTTGGATACGAAACATTCTGAGACCTGTTCTAATAACGTAAAAATACTTACTTTATCTTCTTTGAAACAAACATGACGTTGGATTCTTTAAAAAATATTTTCTATGCTATGCTACTCTACTATTTTTTATTCAATGAGTGCGCCACTTGGCAGATAGTAGACCCTTAAAGATACAAAGTACATTTTTTTTTTATTCAATGAGGGCGCCACTTGGCAGGTAGTAGACCCTTAAAAATACAAAGTACAAAATTATTGGTAAAAACATAGGTTAACAAATATAAACGTTTACCGCTAACGTTACATTTACGTTTACATTTCATTTGAAGTACTTAGAACACGTTATCGTACTTTAGTTTTCACAATGTCGATTCTCTATATTATCAGCAATACACACGTATTTTTTAGTTGGATATAGCTCTAGTAGTTTACGAGATATTAAGCTTTAATTTGGCAACGGGACAGGCGCTTGCGCAGCGTGAGTAAGCGGGCGTTCCTGCGGAGTGCGCGGCCCTCAGCCCGTTTGAGTGGATTGAAGTCGATATAGTTTGTGTACTTCTTCTGTATTGTCATCCCAATAGTCACCTTCTTTCTAGCCATAATCGTAACACAAAAGACATTAGACAAAATATACATTTATACAAAAAGACCAGTGATATCCACAATTTTAACCAGAAATAAGTATAAACCTCATGTTCCTTCCCACCGTGTTCGTAGGGTTTTTTTTTTTTTTTTTTGGCGGGTGGGAAATCATCCTATGACTTCTTCCGCTCTAGGGTGGAGCGGAAGGGTGTGTCAGACTCTTACTGACTAAAACCCACCCCTGTTCCTCCCTGCCTCGAGTGCCCGGGGGCGAGGTAACTCTTTCGAATTTATCCTCCACCCCCGGGTGTTCGTAGGGTTCATGGTTCGTTTGAGGGTCTCGGTATCGAATTTTACAATAAGCTACCCCGTTCTTTTCTTGACTTGCCTTTTAATGTATTTAAAACTAAAGTTAAATCTAGTCTCTGTTCGAAGGCATACTATTCCATCAACGACTACTTAGAAGATAATAATAGTTGGTCGCTGTGTTGAACGCAAGACTGTTACACTTGATGTTCTTTCTCCATATTTAGCTTATGGTTATGGCAGATTATAATATGAGTTCATATAATAATTGTCTACCAAATTTAGTGTGATGGCCCTAGTTCATCACTTGTGGCTTCGAATCACAGCCCTTTGATAGTTTCTATCTTTGCTCTTGTAAGCAGGCACACCAGTTATGTATGGAGGCTTCTTTAATTTGGTTTAGTGTTTATGCTTGAGTTTGTTTTTAATGGCATGATTGAGTGTGCTAGCTGGCAAGTGGCGGATTATTTAATTTTATGATTATATTTTAGACGACATATATTTATTTTTCTGTTTTACATAATGTTAAGATTGTTGCTTAGAATTATATAGATTCAAGTTCTTAAAACTTAACAGACAGATGTGTTGCTGGGGAGTTTGTTGGCCACTTCTTCTTCACAGCTAAAACACTAGGAAGTGGTGACGGGCGGGCGTTTTTTGGGGGACTGTCTTTATGTAGAACTTTGACGTTCAAAAAGTGCTGGTTCTCAGCCTAGTTTGAATAAATGACTTTTGATTTTGATTTTGATTTTGAACACTAACTTCTTAATTAATATTATATGTTACTTTTTCACTCCTAAACCATTGAATCGATCATCATATAATTTTGCATATAAAAAGAAAGGAAGAGAAAAAGAAAGAAAGACAGAAAGAAAGATTTTTTTTTTGTATTTGATGGACAAAGGCCACCTTTCATCCAGCAAAAAGTAAGTACTGTTACCGAGGGTAAGAGCAATAACACTACGTGTCTTTCGAAGCATTAACTTCCGTGCGAAGCCGGGGCGCGTCGCTAGTCATCATAAAAAACTACAAGCCTTCCACACTGTTCCCGAAAATTTCAGCTCTAGAAAACCAGAATTAACAGTGACGACCACCTGAAAAGCGGTCTTGAAACGATTTAACTTTTTTTTTGAAAAAATAAACAGCGGAGGAGTATGAAAAAAATAAGATGAAGCTTAATAACTTATCAAAAATATACTCAACTAACCATAACTTTATATAAGTAAAAAATAAAAACTTTTAACTAACTAAATCCAAAAATAATCTAAAATATGACGTCGAAAAATTCCTCCGCATCGCTGGTAATATGCCCAAATGACTGGCAGCATTGCCACGTTGTATGGCAATGCTTATCCTCTGTCTAAGGAAAAAGCCAGCATAACTTATCACCTTAAATTAAAGGTAGGGAAAATACAGAATAACGTTCCGCTCTTCGTAAATCAGAATCGAGGATTTTACATGTTGGCCCCGAACCGAATATTTGCACTTAACTCGACCCGGGTGACACGCGGCGATTAAAAGTGTGTGTTGAGTACTGTTGACACGTCGTTGAAGTAAATTAAATTATACTTTGGTATAACGTTACTCTTTAGGTATATTGCGCGGTAAATACGAGTAGGATGAGTTAATGATGTCATTGTTGGGTTGATTGGTTGGGAGTGCGTCGTTTAGGCATTTTCACATGGATTACCTCGTTTGTCTAATGGTAGCAAACCGCTACTGCTTAGCATGAGGTCTTGGCTTTGATTCCCAGGCTGGGCAAAGAGACATTTTGTTTATAACACGCATTTGTTAGCTTCAGCTGTCTGTCTGCCTGTCTGCCTAGCCTTTACCCAACCATCTTAGGGTCGGCTTCCAGTCTAACCGGATGCAGCTGAATACCAGTATTTTACATGGAGCAACTGCCTATCTGACCTCCACAAATCAGTTACTGGGTAATACGATACCCCTAGGTAAGACTGGATGTCATACTTTCGCGCTTCTGCCGACCCGTAACGACTGTCAAAGATCCACGATTGACAGCCGGGACCAACGGCTTAACGTGCTTTTCGAGGCACGGAGGAGCCTCGGTATGTAAAGATCCCGTCCATGGACGAACCCCGGCAAGCGTAGCTTAACCTGATGGATCAACCCGTGCGGTTGTTATTACTTTAGTCACGAGCCTTCACCTAACTGTTTAAAAAAATCTTAGAAGTTATTAGGACATACCGGTTTCCCCACGATGTTTTCCTTCACCGTTTTGAGAGCAGTGGTGATTAAATAATTTACACAAAGTAAAGCGCCTGCCTGGGTTTGAACTCACGACCTACAACTTGTAAGTCGCGGGCCGTTACCACTGGGCCACCACTGCTCTCGCTATTTCTGTTACTAAACCGCGCGAATACAGCACGTAGAAGCTCCTCGAATGCCAGTGAAACAGCAATCATGCGTCAACATAATATTATTACAATGCAATTTCGTTGCGTATCAAAGCGAATACGTGTCCCATCCCTCATAGTTATTCGATCACGTTGTACACAGATGGACGCTCACATAACAACTATGTACTAAATATGTACATACGCGAACCCCATGCAATTCGGCCGATTCAAATGCAGATATTTTGATGAGGATGCACGGTCTACAGTCCTGCTATAGGGATTGAAGAGGGCTCGTCCCTCCCAGACAGACGTATTGATTTTCGTGTTCACTGTTCACCCCCCGTAGTTGGGGTTGATATTATTAAATATAAATGGCGCTGAAATGTTGGTGGTGCAAATGATTTTGACGTGGGTTCGTTCGATTGTGTGTTGGGGAGTTATTTAGTATTGAAACACGCGTGGGTACTTAAATATGCGTTTGTTGGATGTAGGCGTTATTTTGCGGTTTTTTTTAATTGTACCGAGAGCTATAATACTGATGCTTTATAAGTGATAACTACCAGTATGAAGAGTCAAAACATAACTACCAGCACGAAGAGTCAAAAAATTACTACCAGCATGAAGATTCAAAAAATAACTACCAGCATGAAGAGTCAAAAATTACTACCAGCATGAAGAGTCAAAAAATAACTACTAGCATGAAAAGTCAAAAAATAACTACCAGCATGAAGAGTCAAAAAATAACTATCTGCATGAAGAGTCAAAAAATCACCACCAGCATGAAGAGTAAAAAAATAACTACCAGCATGAAAAGTCAAAAAATAACTACCAGCATGAAGAGTCAAAAAATAACTACCAGCATGAAGAGTCAAAAAATAACTACCAGCATGAAGAGTCAAAAAATAACTATGTGATTAGTTTGAAGTTGAACACTGATTAGCAGGTTCTTGTTTCAACATTTTCTACCCAAAAGAAGGGTAAATGAGAGTGGTAAGTAGTGACTAATCATTTAAAAAAGGGTTTATTCAAAAGACAGTTGAATTTGATAGATGACACGTTTGATAACTTGAATTTAGAATTAGCTAATCAGCATTTAAACTAAGCTTATGGTTAGCGAGTTTTATAAATAAGGCTTTATGTCAAATAGAAAGAAAGGAAGAAAGAAAAAAATATCTGGCTACAGTAAGGTTCACGCAAATGAACTAAAACCAAAAAAGTGACAATCATAAAAAAGTAATATAGCGTGTGCCTAAAAGGTTCCTTTCAACAATGTTGCAAAACAGATGCTGTCTGACGCTGGTCTTCCAATGAACCCTTGAGCGACGAGTGACGGAGCAAATTATTTCAACATAATTATGTAATATACAATAAACAGATATAAATACTTGTAATAAAATTGGTGAATGTGTACTTTATGTTCAGAATATAAAATAAAAAAATGATGCAGAAAGTTCCTATTATTGTTAATTTATTGTTTAGTATTTGTGATAGGTAGGTTACAAAATAAAATAATATAGGCAGGTAAAGAAGAAATGTTAAAAAAAACTTTTTTACAAAAAAATAGAACCGACTTCCAAAAAAAGTGCAAAATAACTTTAATTTCGGAAGTCGGTGTTTCTGGTTTTGTGTCTTCGTTTTTTGACACCGACTTCCGAAATTAAAACTTTTTTTGGAAGTCGGTTCTATTATTTTGTAAAAAAGTTTTTTATTTTTCACTTATTAGTTGTCGTTCCCCAATTAAACTGTGTTAACAATTCATAGACATATGATAGCAGCAACCGTGGTTGATTTGCTGTCAATTTTTGAAGAGTTCAGTTGTCTGTCTCCAAAACCCATCATCAGATCTATATGAAATTTAATTGGGTCCATTTCGGAATAAACCCCTTTCGAACAAAAAAGAATTTTGCAAATCCGGCAATATATGACGGAGTTATGCCCGAACATACAAAAATAAAAAATAAAAACATCCGAATTGATAACCGCCTACTTTTTGAAGTCTGTTAAAAAAAAGAGATTCGTCCCTGCCAAAAACCTGTTCCTAGTGATTAGGTACTTATGTACGCACGCTAAGATCTATCCGCGTTGCACTCACACAGTGATGCAGGCCGCCGGGCATGATAAACGATACACCGAATGTGCGAGAAAAATAAAAAATACCTTGTACCTTTAAAAGCAGTGGCCGTGCGTGATAGTAATAAAACTGTGACGATAAAGTGTATTAATTAGCTAGTTGGATATTTTTCGGGGCAATTAATATTTAAATATATCAATTGGGAAAGTGCAATGTTTATAAAAGAAGGCTAGTAAAAAAAAAAAATTAGCAGTCATCAAATTTTATTGTTTTCCGTTTTTAAAGCAATTTATAATATTCATTGTTTTAGTAGTGCATTTGCTGAAGATATCAAGATGTCAAGTTCCCATACACATGAAAGTAGAAGTTATCTTCTGCCGAAGGCTCGTTTAAAAAAGGACGAGAAAGGGAAAAGGGAACGGAGGATGTAAAGTTGCGATCTGGACGCCGGCCGCACGTCACAAAGCAACTAGGCCAGACTCATTGGGTAAGTTAGACATCAATGCGCCTAGATTGAACACAGAGTACGAGATGGAGAAAGAAAATGAATACGTCTCTTATGTTTCCCACAGGTCTTGCTACTGTACAGCACGTCGGCGCCACGGATGGCACAGCAGTACCCGCCAGGCGGGGACACAGGCGGCTGTGACAGCAGTGAATCTACCGACGCGTGAGTAACACCCACCCGAATATCCAATAATTGTTTCGTGAGGCACTGACGTAAAAGTCAAGTTAATTACTGTAGGCATTTTAAATAATTGAAGCATTAAGTGTACCTGATAGATGCGCAACGTAAACTAGATATGGTCATCTAGTTTCCGTTGCGCATCTATCAGGTACTGCCGTAAACGCGTTCTGAAGGTATGGATTGCTATCCATATCTTCCTCTCCAGTACTGTCAGTGGTGGTGGAGTGTTATTCCACGCCTTAGAAGCAGCGTATCGGAAACTGTCTCTGAAAGCTGCCTTCCTATGAGTCTCTGTTGAGAGTTGCTGCGCACATTCCCGTCTAGTAGCCATCCAACTGAGCTTGTCGAATGAAAACCTCGGTTCCATCGTATTTATCACGCTAAAAAGAAAGGCTAGATGTAACTTTCGCCGCAATTTCATTTTTATAATAAAGTGTTTATTAAGAAATGGGGTGACAAGACTTCTCTGTATAAGTCTATCGGTACAAGCCAGCTAGCGTGGGTCGTAAACAGTATCAGCGTAATTTAATTTAGAAAGGACATGGGTTTCGACTAGCTGCTCGCGAAGCGTTTAAGACAAGAACGGTTTAATTTTATACCAGGGTTTTAGACAGTAAAAGCAGTTTTCTACGGAGTTAGCAACGTGCTTCCCAAATCTGAGGCTGTTGTCCATACGCAACTCAAGTGGAGATTCTTTCTAGGTCGTCGTTTAAGTCTCTAATAGCCAATTCATAGTCTTCTGGTCTGAAAGACAAATATAACTGTACGTCGTCGGCATAAATGTGATATTTGCATTTTTGAAGGCACTTTATTATGTCTGCACAATAAATATTTAAAAGAATCGGACCTAAAATGGATCCCCGGGGAATTTCTCTTTCTATTGAAGTAAGGGCTTTGGACAAGATCGTACCGTCCGCCAAACATAATTCTACGAGGTGCTTTCCGTCACTGAGGTAGCTGTGGAACTACTGGATGGCATTGTCATCAAACCCGGTATTTTAACTTTGAAGTCAAATTAACGTGAAAAATCAAGTAACAACACCATCAGTGAACACACCTTGGGCAGCCAGAATGTTGTCGGTAACGTCCAGCAACGCCGTAGATGTAGGTACTTCGCTGTTTCCTGAAACCGGATTGCATGTTGGGCAACAACTCGTTCTCTTCTAAAAACCGGGTCAATGGACGGCACACTATACCTTCTCCATTACCTTTGAAAAATCGAAGAATACTAATTGGCTGCAAGTCTGACTTCTGTAGGGTTGTGGTGTAGGGGTTGGACATCTCCCGCTCTGGGCTCCACCCAGAGCGGGAGATGTCATTGGATGAGTCAAGCCCACCCTTGTTCCTTCTCTACCTGAGTGCCCCCTGTGCCGTAACTCTGTTAAGAATTTATCCGCTACCCCTAGGCATATGGAAGAAGGTCTTGTCTTTGTTTTGTAGGCGCAAATGTAGATTTAATGTTATTCTATAGTAATTTGGAATTGTTTATCTTATTATTGATATTGTGCCTAAAATATGTTACTTTTTCATGATACAGGGCACTTTCTACCAAAGATTGCTTGATTGCTTATAGTAAATTCTTTTTTGCTCCGATTTAGTATTCCTAAACATGGTTAATGCCTTATCTCGTAGTCATGATGAGCTTTATACTGTCCGTATTGCAGGGATGCGATTGTTCCCTAATTATGAAAGTTTTTAGCGGTGCGTAAACATCAAACAAGATTGGCAATTATTAAAAAAGCCGACCATATCAGTAACGTTCAAAAATTCAGAAGCAAGTTCCTTATTTAATTGCGACAAATCAAGCTGAAAAACCCAAAGTTTTCAAGCGAAAATAATTCGAGAATTTCGTCAATAAGGCACCAAATGAAAAATACTTGGCAACAAAAGTATTTACCTCCTCACATCTGTAAACGTTTTTATATTATTTTTTATCAAATTAAATTGGTACGAGGTAGGTACCAACCAAAATACAGTTTTAACACACTTATTTTTTGTTTAACAGTTTGCTTTTATTTTCGGGATCAGCGGTACCTGCAGAGAGATAAAACTGGCCAACAAGTGGAAGATAACAGAAAAAAAAGTGTGTGTGTAAAAAGAAGAAAAAGAAAATCCCTACCAAGATTTACACCCGAGTGGAGTAAATGCCGAGATTTTTTCTCAACTATCAAAACGGAATATTTAATTTTTAATAAAATAAACTATTAATATTGTATTGGATTATTTTATTTTCTCACAATCGTAGTGAGAAGTACAGTGTTTAATCCCTCGCTTTTGCTTTTACTATTGTTTTTGTTAAGTTCAGATAAGCCTTCATCGTAAAGGTATGTTTCTGGATTTTAAAGGCTTCGAAAAAACTATTACATTAAATAAACTAGAGCGAGCTAGATTGGAATACCCCTATTTAGCTGACTTCTTCCATTTAGGTTATAGTTTTGTGAGCAATATGCAACACGTGGAGATTTAATTATACCTAAAATTAAAAACTATAAGCTGTTGCAGTCTGATGCAGTTGGTGGCATTAAATCTGCGTTTGATCTAAAACAAATACCACCAACTGTGCCAGACTGTTTGAAAAGTAACTTGTTTGGAACTTTTCATTTCTTTTTGCAGTCGAGTTTTTAGAAAATTTTACATAAGAATTTTCTCAGTAGCAGATCGGAGTCTTGTTTCCAAGTGATGGCCATAGGCTAGCCCGGTTTCATAGGACGTAAACATCACTAGTGAAATGTTGATATACTTTAGGGTACTTTAGGTGTACTTTACTTTTGATTTTTTTGTTGTTGGTGTGTTTACTTTTCCTCAACGATCATCTTTCATTTCGCTCTGTCTCTGATCTCCTTTTGCCAAGATGTTTTCTTGCCTACATACATCCTTTGACATAACAGAAAAGGAGAATAGATATGCAGGGAGCCGTGGGAATGTTATGTTCTGAAAAAAAAAATCAACAATTACATCGCTACTTTTAAATATGTATATTTTTCTGTTACCATTTTTTTCTGAGCAACCTCATTAAAGCAGTCGTTCCTACGTTTCGCACCACCTCCGGTTCCATTGAATATTCTGTAATTGAATCTGTATTCACCATATCGAGTGAATATTCATACCACTTGAGGCTGTAATTGGTTGGACGAGTGGCCAGTAGTAATGTCGATCGACGCTTAATACCAAGCACTCACACGAAAATAAACACAATTGATCCTATCAACCTGAAAATAAAGTGCTATTTTCGGTTACTGAAACGCAAAAATAACTTTGCATAACGATCCAGATCTAGAGGTACAAGGTTTTAAAAACCGTTCATTTGATGGAATTTTCGCTAATTATAGCCTTGTTTTGTGTCATTAAGGTTTAACATCGTAACGTGTGTGATCTCGTTAGCAAAGTCAATAGGTGTGTCATCGGCTAATGACAATGCCCTCAGCAAAATTATTGTTCGATCTGATTCGAACAATAATTTTGTTGAGAGTATTGTCATGTTGCGATTGTTCTACATGAATAATTCGAGACTTGGAAATGACGGGGCTAGACAAAGTGACATTCAATAAAGATTGTCAAAAAGTCCAAAATGTTTAGACTATTGAATTCTCTTGACAATAGTTATCGCTGATGGAATGTATTTTCACTTAGAGCCCAAGGAGTTTTCGTAATCATTTTTAACGTTAAGTTTATCTCTGAGGGCACACACCACCGGCTTTCCAAGCCCACACTCAGTGTAACCTAAATTAACATTAAAAGTTTTTCAGAAAAAAACCTGATCTTGTATTCCGACTTTGCCAGACCACAAATTGTGGCATCCTCTGCATCCAAGAAACGCATCGCGGCCCCAAAATCGAAATCAAAATGAAAAAAATCAAAATCACAAGTCATTTGTCAAACTACGCTGAGAGCCAGCACTTTTTTAACGTCAAAGTTCTATATATATATATATTTTTTAAAAAAAAACGTTGCCCCACATCCAGACCCGGAACAACTATTTGCAGGTCATACAAATATTTGTTCCGTGCGGGAATCGAACCCGCGACATGCAGCGCAGCAGCCGAACGCTCAACCACTGCGCCAACCGTGTCGTCAAATATAAACACAGTCCCCCAAAAACGCCCGCCCGTCACCAAAAGCCCCGATTACCAAAAGCCAGACATCCCTGGATTGACGCTACCTTAAGTTTGGGACATGGTCACAGTTGTGATTGTCAACAGTGTAAGAGATGAGAAAGATTTATGAGTGCTGACCGTTTATGAGTTCCCAGGTTCGGTTTCCAGATCAGAAACTTAGTCGCAGCTCAGAGCCGGGAAGTTGAAACCGGACAAGTGCGTGTCGGACTTCACACATTTATATGTGCATTGCACATGTATATTTTGGACTATTTTTAAGGCTTTGGGTCAATAAGATACTTATACTGTGAAAATTTTAAGACTGTAGCTTCAACCGTTTGGCTGTAAAACCAGGGTGACAGGCGACGGACAGACAGACGCACAGATGGACACGTGAGTGACAGCAATAGGGCGAGTATTTGCCAGCCGAGTTACCTACGTAAAATTAGCTATACTATTCTATAGCTGACAACCAGTAAAATCGTGGTACCCAGTTACTGGGTGTTGGATATCAGATTGGCGCTATAGTCGCTCCATGTAAGCTGCATTCGGATATTCAGCGGTGGACACTACTAAAATATTTATAGACTTCAGTTTTATAAATGACCAGTTTACGTAAGCAACCAGGGGCTTGCTTATGTAAAACATTGGGGGAATGTTTTATGACGTGTTTCAACATTTACTTTTTAAAGAAAACTTTAAGTTTCTTTAGGAAGTCTTTAAGCGTAGAATCGTAGAAGAATTTTTAACTACACTAGTTTGTAAAGTCACGTGGAACTCATAAGCGGACCCTAAAAGACGATCATGCTGCATGACATGCGTTACGTGCTGTCACGCATGTATGACTGATTAATTGTATGGATTGATGCGAATGACATGTAAACTGCTTATTTTCATCCTCCAAGCTAGGACAGACATGCGCGCATGATCGTCTTCAAGTCATTCAACAGCTCAGTTCGTTTCGAAACTGCGTCAACGATGGACATGTACGATCACCGATTCCCGACGGTGACGAATGGACATGAGCGCAGATGCAAAGGAATTTCTCCTGTTATTAATATCTATGTATAAAGATTGTCCAGAATCATGGGACTCAAAAAGAAAAACGTACATGGACATAACCAAGAAAAGTATTTCATAAAACAAAATAACCAACAATTTGAATAAAATCGACAAAGACTTCGCAGTGGACAAGTTGAGCGAAAAATTAATACATTGCGCTCAAATAACAGAGTACATGGTAAAATGAAAAAGATTCAGGAATGTCAAGAGATGAGGTGTACGAACCGAAATGGTGGTATTACAATGAAATGCTATTCATCAATACCAGCGAGACTCCGGAACTCGCGGAACAGGGTGTAAAGTCCCGCAAACCTCCATTGAAAAGGGAATCATCCGTCTAGACGGGTGTTGTGTCTGGTCTGGGCAACTGCCTGACGCGATGGTTGATTTCGGACTGTTGTATCTGTTCAAATCGCGCGGAGAGGGATACGTGTGTTTTTAGTTC
This sequence comes from Polia nebulosa, assembly GCA_951329385.1. NCBI lineage: Eukaryota > Metazoa > Arthropoda > Insecta > Lepidoptera > Noctuidae > Polia > Polia nebulosa. The sequence continues at coordinate 57,370,331 of OX589587.1, forward strand.
GTATGAGGCGTCATAGATGTCGCCACAGCACCAACGGTGGCGGTTGGCGTAGTGGTCGTTCGGCTGCTGCGCTGCGTGTCGCGGGTTCGATCCCCGCACGGAACTAATATGTGTATGGCCTACAGATAGTTGTTCCGGGTCTGGGTGTCTTGTGTTTGTGAATTTAAAATGTTTGTGAACGCACCCACGATACAGGAGTAATTCCTAGTGTGGGGCAACGTTTAAAAAAAAATCAAAGGATTGCAGTTTTTATATTATTAGGCGTAAGACTTTTTCTGTCTGTGTTGATTTGTTGATACCATCGCCCCGCGTATGTCTAATGCCCACATGTCCAAGTACCTACCTCCCACTGTCGCTCGGCACTAGGTATATAGGTACACACGGCTACATATTAAGCTATATATATCCAGTATAAGCTGAGCACGCAACAATGAGAGGTCAGCTTATACTGGAAAATTACAGTTTTAAACGTAGCCGTATGTGCATACATGTAGAACATTAAAACGGGGCGGCTTAAGCTGGCTCCAGATATGTTCTTTTGTCCCTTGGACGCCCGTTCGGTACTGTACCGTACCACCGTATCGTACCGAACGGACGTCCACACTAGCGTTTCTTGGATCACGACGCTGTTACGGTACGGACAAAAGAACATATCTGGACCCAGCTTTAGCTTAGTTTAAATTCTGAAGAGGCACATGCTATAAAACCACACAGCCAGTGTTAGTAAAACTAGTTTTATATTTTACTTTATTAATTTAAGAGGCCGTATATGATATTTTGCCGATTTTACTCATATATTTGTGGTTTTACAGACGTGATTTTACAGTTAAAATTACTGATTTCTGTAAGTTTTAATGCACAACATGAAAGGTCATTTCAATTATGATCTAATGAATGAGCTAGATTCGAAGCTTGCGTTGCGTATTAGAAGTCGAGATTTGGGTTGTTTCAAATGATTTTTTTTTGCCATTTTTTTTTAATTTTACATTATTTTCTCAGGAAATGTATTGATTTTGAACTGAAGTTTATTTTTGCTGTTTTAATTTTATGAATGAGTATTTTAAATAGCCAAAATAAAAAACAATTATTTGTCCATTTTCTCTAAAATTAGACTTAGGCTGTTCAATATATTTTTTTACTCAACATTTTTATTTAAAAGTTGTAAAAAGTGATTTGTACATTATATAGGCGACTTTTGCAACAATACATTCAAATTTTTTCATACCTTCTAGACGTCAAAACGATTCGTAATTAGAGAGATATTCTAAACCTCTTACTGCAAAAATTCACACAGAACAGTTTATTTAAACAAACGTATACTTATGATAAACATTTTCTTTGCCACGAGACCGCGCCAACTGTGTTAAAATATGAGGAATATATAAACGCATTTTAAAAATAATGTTTCACACTTTAAAATGTTTAGCTTTAAAATTAATTTAATGAACTATAAAAATAATGGTTTTCACTATAAACCGACAATGCTGGTTTAATCCACTTTATTTAAATGAAAGACAGCAGCAAGTTCAAATAAATGGGGTCGATTCACGGGGTTTAAAAGTCAAAATGGGGGTACCACGAGGCTCAATATTGGGTCCTTTCCTTCTCTAAATATTTAAATACAATAAATGAACGCCCCCCCCCCCATCTATTAAAAAATCAACCAAAAATAGTATTGTATCGTCAGCAAACAATTTCCTTAACTTTTTAGATTAACAGACGTTTCACAAATCTTGACGATGTTAATAACGCCCTTCAGCAGGTCCAAAACTGGTTCACTGCTAATAATTTAGTAATAAATTTAAAAAAAAACTAAGTGCGTAAGATTTACTTTACCGAATGTTAAAAGTAATAGTTGTGACGTTGTATTGAACAAAGAGAAACAAGAATTCGTCGAAAAAACTGTTTTCCTAGGAATTACGCTCGATTCAAGGCTACAACGGGGTCCTCATTTAACATCTCTTGCAGGAAGGTTAAGTTCAGCAGCATATGCTGTCAGGAAAATCCGTCAATTTACAGATGTAGATACCGCGAGACTGGTATATTTTAGTTACGTGCACAGTATCATGTGTTACGGTATTTTAATATAGGGACGGGCTACAGACATTGAGTCTATTTTTATTCTGCAGAAAAGAGCTATCATAGCCATATATAATCTTCGCAGGCGCGATTCTCTCAAGGAGCTGTTTTAGGATAAAACATCATGACGGTACCTTGTCAATACATATACGAAAACATTATGTATGTTTGGAAAAATCTTCGTCTATTTACTAAGATAAGTGACAGGCATAATTATTACACTAGAAATAGGAACAATTTAGACCAAACTAGGTTCAGGTTGGCTAAAGTACACAATTTTTTTATGGGGTGCTGTGTAAAATTTTTCAAAATACCACTACACATTCTCCATCTAAATGAGACAAAATTTAAAACATGCATATACCGCACACTATGTAAACAAGCATATTATAAATTGGAGGATTATGTCCTTGATAAAAATGCTTGTCTTAACGCGTCAAGCAGACACATTTAAAAACCTATTGTTGCGTTACTTTATGGTAACGCGAGGGGCCTGACGCGTTGCGGGTCCTGCTCCACAGTCACAGCCAATTGGGTCCACTAGTTAGTTCTTTTTATATTTGGAAGAGATGCTCTCCCTTTTATTTTCATAGACATGGTTTTTTTATCACTAATATTTTAATATTTGGGGTAAATGTTTAATGTTGTTTTCTCTTTTTTTTACCATTTCAAAAGTTTTAATATTGTATAATTTCGAAGCATTTTTTATTTTGTAAATATGAGTACCATGGGGCATAATAATGTAACTGCTTTTTTTGACATGAACGAGCATGGCAGTTGAGAGTTTGTCACGCTCACTCAAATGTCTCCCTGATGGTGGCGCGTGTGTTGGGTCATTCGGTTCCCTTCAATATGGTTGAGCTAAGTGGTGCTGATCCACGCGTCATGTTCGTGAAAGGGCGCCGTCAGTTGAGACTGGTCATCTCTCAACTGCCTCTGGCTTATTTTAATCTTTCTTTTTTTATGAATTGTTTATTTAACATTGTTCTTATATAATAGAAGCAACAAGACATATTTAACCAGGATTTTGTAATACATAACATGATTTAAAAGAGTGTCCATGGAGTTTCTTGCACGTTCTTCTCCATAGAGATCTACGCCTTGGAATGTGCAATTAGCTTCATCTTTCTGACTGACCGACTTATTGACAATTGAAAAGTGCCTGTAAATGGTTTATTTGAAATAAATGCTTTGCTTTTATAACAAAATACACAGGAGCCGCTCTGTAGTTTGGTACGGCATAATCTCTTAAATACGTCAACCAATACTGCTGAGCGTGCCCGCCTGCTGGCTGTGGGTGAACGGGAGTCGGGCCTCTGGCTACAGGCACTACCGTCACCCAACATAGGTCCTATGCTGAGTGACACCACCTTCCGGATCGCTACATGTCTGCGTCTGGGTGGTGAAGCAGTTGACCATCTCGGACACCATGGCCTATCCTGCAGTAGGAGCGCGGGTCGTATGGCACGCCAGCATTAACGACATCATCCGTCGGGATCTTGTCACCGCCGGTGTGTCAGCCGTTTTAGAACCTCATGGCCTGGCACGTGACGATGGAAAGAGGCCCGACGGGATGACTATAATGCCTTGGAAGATGGGTAGGCCTTTGGTGTGGGATGCAACATGTGTCGACACCCTTGCACCATCTCATCTTCTTTGCACGGCGGCCTGTGCTGGGGCGGCTGCTACAGGTGCAGAAAACCTGAAACGGCGCAAATATAACAACCTTATTGGGAGTTATATGTTTGAGCCGTTTGGGGTTGAAACACTAGGACCATGGGGTCCGAGTGCTCATCGAGTTTTCCGTGACATCAGCAAATATTTAGTCGACTCTTCACGTGACCAGAGGGCTGGTCTTTTTTTCGGCCAACGAATCAGCATTGCCATTCAACGTGGCAATGCTGCCAGCGTTCTGGGCACTTATCCCATTGACAGCGATGTGGATGAATGTTTTGGTGCCCAATGAGCTGTACTTCTACCGGATCTTTTATGCCGCTTGTACATATTTTATTTATTAAGTTATTTATTAGTTTAGTATAATATGTTTTGTCTTTGAATTTGAATCGCCCTCTCGCCCTCAGCAGAAAACACCGCAGGAGACGCCTGGGGCGTCGGACGTCGCGAGACGATCTCCGGCGCCTGTCCGTGCCCCTGGGCACTCAGGGCAGGGAAGGAACAGGGGTGGGTTTTAGTCAGTAAGAGTCTGACACGCCTTCCCGCTCCACCCAGAGCGGGAGAAGTCAAAGGATGATTTCCAACCCAAAAAATAAAATGGGTTTGTTTGTATAACCGTAATTATTTTAAAACAAATTTATCTATTTGAAAAGAAATTACAAATAAACTATATCTACCTATTCGATGCTAGAATATGGAATGCATATTCTTATAAAAATAATGATTAAAACTAGGTTGCAGCGACGATTGACGTCAATGCTACATCGGCAATTAGGTATTTCCACACTTACACTATTGGGGTATTGGGGTCACTGCAACGTCGGCTGTCTTCCTATAGTGCTACGTAATTAGATCCTAAAATAGCCGACTTCTCAATATTTATAATAATATGTTTACCATTCACACTGTCAATACAGTGTGAAAAAAATTCCATCGATTTTCATATTCTTTGGAAATTCTACGCCATCCTTCCGATGATCTGAGAACCTAAAAACCAAATATTTATTTATTTAATCAATTTTACAGCATTTTATGGTAAACATTAAAAATTGTTTTTTGTTTCAGGAAGCCGCGGCAAATCTACTTACTGAAACTGCACTCGCACGAAACGGAAAACAGCCCAAAATGAAGACTTATCTTTGGCCACTAATTATTTTAAAAGACCAGAAACTGACGCTGATATTTTCGCGAAAGGTTGGGCAGTGAAACTTAACAGGTTAAGTCTTCTTCAATGACGCTTTGAAGAAATAATAATAAATGACGTTCTTTTTGAAGAAGTAATGGAGACGGAGTTATTTTCATATCAGCTGCTTCAAATAGTTCAGCAACAATAAATCAAACAATAGTGCCAATTCAACAACAAACAAACTACACTTAATTTAGGATATTGCTATCTTTTCCTCTCTAATAAAACAAGAAACAGACAGACGTAAATTAGAGCTGTCAAATTAAGTTGAACTAATATTTGCAACTCTCTTGCAGAACGGTTAGGTTCAGCAGCATAAATGCTGTCAGGCAAATCCGTCAATTTACAGATGTAGATACCGCGAGACTGGTCTATTTTAGTTACTTTCATAGTATCATATCTTACGGTATTTTGCTATAGGGACGGGCCGCCGACATTGAGTTTATTTTTATTCTGCAGAAAAGAGCTATCAGAGCCATTACATAATTTTCGCAGGCGCGATTCTCTTAGGGAGCTGTTTAAGGATATAAACATCATGACGGTACCTTGTCAATACATATACGAAAACATTATGTATGTTCGAAAAAATCTGCATCTCTTTCCTAAGATAAGTGACAGGCATAATTTTAATACGAGAGATAGAAATAAATTAGACCAATCTCGATTCAGATTGGCTAAACTACACAATTCTTTTATGGGGTTCTGTGTAAAAGTTTATAACAAAATGCCACTACACATTCTCCAACTAAATGGGACAAAATTTAAAACATGCATAAAACACACACTATGCAGACAAGCATATTATAAATTGGAGGACTATATCTTTGATAAAAATGCTTGGTTTAGTGCCGGTCCTGCTCCACAGTCACAGCCACTTGGGTCTACTAGTTAGTTCTTTTTTTGTATTTGTATATTTGGAAGAGATGCTCTTTAATTTTTATTTCTAACTTTTCAAAATTTATATGTATAACTTCGAAGTATTTTTTAATTTTGGAAACATGAGTACCATGGGATATATTATAATGTAACTGCTTTTTATTTTATTTTTATTTTTTTGACATGAACGAGCGTGGCAGTTGAGAGTTTGTTATGCTCACTGAAATGTTTCACTGATGGTGGCGCGTGTGTTGAGACATTCGGTTCCCTTCAATATGGTTGAAATGAGTGGTGCTGACCCATGCGTCATGTTCGTGAACGGGAGCCGTCTGTTTAGACTGGTCATCTCTCAACTGCCACTGGCTTATTTTAATCTTTTTTTATTGTTATTGTTTATGAATTGATTATTTAACATTGTTCTCATATATTAGAAGCAACAAAACATGTAACCAGGATTTTTGTAATACATAACATGTTTTAAAAGAGTGTCCATGGAGTTTCTTACACGTTCTTCTCCTTAGAGATCTACGCCTTGGAATGTGCCATTAGCTTCATCTTTCTGACTGACCGACTTATTGACAATTCAAAAGAGCCTGTAAATGGTTTATTTGAAATAAATGATTTGACATTGAATTTTTTCGTGCGTAAATCGGTGTCTCAATAAGTACCACTGTTTTGACCACCGTCTAGTGCTCTTTTGTTTTTCTTCTGCGCAACATAGTAGTAGTAAGCACAAGAAAAAATTAATCTGCCTTTGACAAAGACAATTCCATACCAGCGCAGAAGAACTCTTCACTGCCTATCTATTGACTGAATAAAATGATTAACACCAAGCATAGAATTTACTGAATTATCATGCCGCAGGACGGACCCGCAAAGGGTCCTTCATGCAGCATGATAATTCACGCAACTAACGCATAACGAATAATATAAAAAATTTAACAAATAACGCCCACTTTAGGTCATCATCAGCCTTTTTTATTGTCCCCACTACTGGGGCAGAGGCCTCCTCTCTGTGAGAGGGTGTGGGCAGTAATCCATCACGCGGGCCCAGTGCGGGTTGGTGGATGTCACATGTCTTCGAATTTTTGGTTCTACTACATGCCGGTTTCCTCACAACGTTTTCGTTCGCCGTTTTGAGAGTAAGAAGTAGTGAGAGTAAAGTAAAGCGACTACTAATCATAACCAAAACATAGAGATGTACCTTATGACTAATTTCCGGGCGAGTCGATGCTGTCCTCTATAATAACTAATAAAACACCGTGAATATTATCGAACAGTTTCTATTACTGCTCAGTGCACAACGTCAGGATACAGAGAGAAGATAGATCTGCATAGATAGGTACTGATTTCTCCTTTATCTATGTAATCTACTCTCACATTGACAATCCATCATGTTTTGAACTATCATTTTCGACATTGCTGCCAAATGTAGTATTAGAACGATGGTGATTGTGCTGGCGATCCCTGAATGTTCTATTGAGATTATCATAGGGAAGTATTTTTCAGATAAACCTGCCAACATTAAACAGCCAATCCACTCGACGTTCATGGCTAAACCTGTGCCCGATAATTTCTGAGCTGTTTCGATGATTTGCGTAACATAATTCGTCATCGAATCGCAAATCAATACGAAATGATGTCAGGTTCCGCAGCAATGTTATTCTTCGCGAAAACCCAGAATCATCGAATATAGTATGCAGTTTGTGGCACAAATTCTTCGTACTTGTAGCATCTTTAACGTGCACGTACTTACAATGACGGATCAATTGTAAGAATTATCTTGGTCCTCGCTTTTGCATTGTCTGCGGCTTCTTCACTTGTACTTTCTTGCTTAATAAAACTTGCTGTTACTTCTAAGATAAGCAGATTCTCCACTGCAAACGCCCCACTCGTGATAATTCTCACGTCCCTTTAGTTTTGGAACGTTAGCTAAGAATGATGAGTTGGTAGCCATTTTTGTTAAAACTCACGAGAACGTCGATAACAGACAAAACAGTCAATCTGCCACTCAAAACACGACGCTTACACTTATGTTAGCTAATCCTACCTAGATTTACTTTTCTACTCCCTAAAAGCATCCTAATAACCGGGCCCATAACCTAATAAAACAACGTGAGTCTTAACGAACAGTTTTTATAAAGCCGAAACAGAGAGCATGCTACTAAAAAAGCACGCTTGTTTGCTACTAGGTAGTATGCTTATTTGTAGCATGCTCTCCGAGTGTGTACATTTGCTCATGAGAGCTCAGACCTCAGTAGCATACTTATTAAGAGCATACTCCTTTGTAGCACGTCTGAGATACACAATCATTATTTAGCATTCAAAATGGACGTTTCTTTGCGGAATTAATTAAGTTCAGTAATATTATTACTTTCAACACATTTAATTAATATACATTCCATAAACATTCATAATTTCTTTATAAAAATACAAAATTTAAAGTTTTTTTATCGCCCTATCGAGCCATCGAAACTACGCCTTTACAGCTCAGTGCACAACGTCAGGATACAGAGAGAAGATAGATCTGCATAGAAAATCATAGAGTATTTGAGTTATTTGATGTGAGTAGTTATAAATAATAAATATTTCTAACAATAACTAACTAAAATAAAACAAGATTCCAACAGACGATTTGGCTGGAACTAGGCACACATAACAACAACAACTTGGTTAGATCATATCCTGGACTAGGACAAAGGGTACTTTCTATCCGGGTAGTACGGTCTCTTGGGAAATTTCCCGACATTCACGCGTGTGAAGCCGCTGGCAGGAGCTATTATTGGTTAAAAATAGTTCCAAGATATATCCTGGTATTATTTTTATATGATTACTGATTTAATTTTAATATGATTATTTATTGATTTATGTAGATACTCGTAAATCAATTAATCTGCCTAGCCTAACTATTTGCGGGTTTTACACAGTTATTCTATCGCGCGTTCTCAGAATCAGAGTTTTGTGGGGTGGGAAATCATTCAATGACCTCTCCCGCCCTGGTTGGAGCGGGAGGGCGTGTCAGACTCTTACTGACTAAAACCCACCCCCGTTCCTTCCCTACCTGAGTGCCCAAGGGCGCGGTAACTCTGTTTCGAATTTATCTGCTGTACGTTCAATCGTGTGCGATTATCTTTTTGAAGTTTTTTAAGCTAACGTTTTGTTTATATCATAGCAGGAAGAGCGTCTGTGTAAAGGTTAATTGCGCAGGATAGACCGTGCGGTAGTGGCACGTGTTGGAGTGCATGCAATTCACACAGTTTTACTGAAGTAAAGGAATTTTACTAGTAGGTATAAGTTTTGTGGTGAAAAATGGATAGAAGACATATCTTGGCGCAAGCTTTCACTTTTGCTGGTGTTTTACTACAATAAATAGGTAAAAAAAATACTGGTTTCTTATAAGCTTACTCTTTTAGATTTTTGTTTTTATAGTCTTCGAACCTAATTTTCCAGAGGCAAGGAAAAGACTTGTATAAAGTAATTAACTCCACTCCACGTGCGTATGACCGCCGTCATGTAGCGCAAGCGCGCGCAAGAATTTTACGTGTAGGTATAGACAACAGCCGAGTACACAATTGCACTCGCGACTGATGAAAGTGATAAGCGCAGAACGCGTGGTCTTTCTTGTTCCCTTTCAACATCTTCACACGCGCGCTCTTTCGCAAACGATTACTGTTTCACGCGCGATAGAGAGAATGCAGCTGAGTACCAATATTTTACTTGAAGTAACCGCTTATTTGACGTCCACAACCCCGTAGCCAGATACCAGCAGTACATAAAACATAGATTTGGTACCATCCTACTAATATAATAAATCCGAAAGTCTGGATGGAAGGATAGATGGATGGATGGATGGATGTTTGTTACTCTGTCACGCCAGAATGGCTGAAGAGATCTGTATGAAATTTGGCACAGAGATAGATAATAGTCTAGAATAGCACATAGGCTATAATTTATAATGACAGAAGTACTAATTCGATGCGGGCGAAGCCGCTGGAAGAAGCTAGTGATACATAAATCGAACATAATATGATGTTACTGTCGCATTCTGCATCGAACCGCATAATGACATACAAGGCATTGTCTTGATAACGATTGATGTTTATAATTCCACCTCGGGGCACCGACTACCTTACCTAATAATGTAGCTTCATAGATAGCTGACAACATCTACATGCGTCTATACATGTCTCTTGCGGAACATGAGCGAAAACGTAGTGTCGGACGTAGGCGTTAATATGACATGTATGCATGATGTGCCCGTGGCTACGTAATAACAGCCGCTCGGGTCGATCTTCAAGGATAAGCAAAACTTGCCGAGGTCGGTCCGTGGATGGGTGACTATCCATTATACAAGGTGGAGACGACAACACAATAATAAATGAAAACACTGGCGATACTTATCATTATGAACACATTTTACTATAGGACCAATCTTGAAATCACGAAAAACGCTGACAGCTAAGGAGTCGAATTCCCTACCGGAGTCTGTGTTTCTTAATAGCTACAACCTGGAAGTCTGTAAGTCAAGTGTGAATTGGTTACTTTTAGGCAAGCGTGCTCCAACGTCGACCACATCATCGCTTACCATCAGGTGAGATAGTGGTCAAACGCAAGCCTATTAATAGTTCAAAAAAAACTTTAAGCAGTCACTCCTGTCGGTGACAACTGGGAGTGACATTGACATTTTCACTTACTTTAATCACAAAAGCATATTGACAAAGAACTTGTACCCCCGAGTGGTGGAACGCGCACAGGTAATATTTTATAATGCAAATGTCTTATCCTCCATATTCATGAGCTGGCATTGCAATTAGAGAGATGGACTTCCATGTATTATGTTAATTTTGGCTCCTTTTTGCCCAAAATAATATTGTGGGATGGATGGATCTTTGGCGGTTTCGACTTGGCCGGAAATGTAGGGTTTATTTTATTCAGTAGGATATTTTTACCCGACTGCGGTGAAGATGACCGAGTGATGAGTTTTTGCCTGCATCGATTTTTGAATTGAAAACTTGCGCGTTGGGCATTTTGGAGATAGGAAAAAACAATTGAATTCGCCACCGACACTGACACCGATACCGACACCGACACCGACACCGACATCGACACCGACACCGACACCGACACCGACACCGACACCGACACCGACACCGACATCGACACTTGCCACCTACGACGCTACGCGTCGTAGTAGGTACTCGTGGCGGATCGCGTAGTGGATTGAAGTAAAAACTTCTTTAGGCGCGTTGGGCATTATTGTACAAGTTTTCACTTCAGTCGGCACTCCCGGAGTGCCACTCTTTTTTTTTATTGTTGATGTGCTAGATTCTAGCTAAGGTTTGGCTATAAATTAGAAGTATGTTGGCATATTGAGAAATACTTCTAATTTAGATGATTAGAATCTTTATATATAAAATCAATATATATAAAAATGAATCCCTATTACCCTTGGTCACGGCAACACGCGTGAACGGTCGGCACGATATCGCTAATTCTTTGTTGTTGTGTTTATTATTGTCAGGAGAAGGTTCTTGTTCTTATGAATTAAAAAATTAGGAACGTTGGGCGGAAAATTAGAAAAGTTCAGAAAACTTAACGACTATTTAAACTTCGCCCATTTCAGAGTTTATAGAATAGAAAAAACCTTAAACATACGAAAATTGTCCCTCAGATTTATTTAATTTCAGCACATACAAACACGTAGGTATTGGGTACAGAAGTTTCCTTGTAATTTTATATGAAATCCTAGCCAATTATTCTATTTCCGGGCACCAACTAAGAAAATGAGATGTTCAGCGTAAGATGAAAGTTAATCGAAAGTTGAGATTCAACGCTCAAGAAAATTAGTCTGAAAATTAAGATGCCCACTATTTCTCGCCTAATTGCGTCCCACCACCCTCGTAAATATTGCCATAATCTACGAGGAACTTTCTAGAAAATATCGTCTGGTTATTATTATAACGACTAACTAGCTCTGAGATGGCGAACCATTATCCATCCATACTATGTATACTATATAATATATTATTATAAATGCAAAAGTAACTCTGTCTGTCTGTCTGTATTTACCAATTCACGTCTTAACGGCTGAGCAGATTCGAATGAAACTTGGCACACATGTAGGAATAGGACATAAGATTATTTTTATCACAGGAGTAGGTCCCTTGATCCCTTAGGATATTTTTTTATTTCCAAGAATTCGAAGCCTGACAGAAGCTACTAGGAACTTTATAAAATTATAAACGCGAAAGTCACTTTGTCTGTTCGTCTGTTTGTTAGATTTTCACGCGTAAACCGCTGAATCGATTTTGATATTGAGATGGATTAGACCTTCGGAAAGGACGTAGTGTACTTTCATCCCAGGAGTACGTAACCTTCGGCTAATTTCCAAAGTGTACGCGGGCAAAACCGCTAGCTAAGCAAGTTTTTATAAAAACAAAAACAATGTAGTCATGACGTGGCAACAAAGAGTCTTCAAAATAAATAAAATAATATTTTACGAAGTTATACTTCTTTTGGCGGCGCGTTAGGGAAAAATGATGAGAGTAAGTTTTACGATGCGCGCGCACACCATCACAAAAAACCGACACCCTGAAGTTAGCTATAGTCTGTGGTTCATAAAGAATGATTGTTTTCCTTTTGTAAACTAAATAAGTGCACACACACTTTTTTAGTTTCTAATTAGTAGTAATTTGCGTTTATATATTTTTTCCTCAACAGACTCTCGATGACCATCTGCCGTATAATCACTTCAGACTTCACCACCCTTGATTGACTGGTAGAGAATGTTTTTTTTTGTGGGGTGGGAAATCATCTGGGTGGAGCGGGAGGGCGTGTCAGACTCTTACTGACTAAAACCCACCCCTGTTCCTTCCCTGCCTGAGTGCCCAGGGGAGCGGTAACTCTGTTACGAATTTATCTGCTACCGTAGAAAACGTCTAAGACAGTAAGTCCACCTTTATACCTTTGTGCATGAAGTCTAAATAAATAAATAAATATAAATAAATAAACTAAATTAAAAATTTTGAGATTCCTGCTGTTGCAAAGAAGATGCTCAATATCTTATAAAGAATGTAACGAAAATGGGTGTGCAAACAAACAGACAGACAGACGCGGCCGGGGACTTTGTATAATATGTAGTGATAACATAGAGTCAAAAACATTTCGCCAGTTTGTTTTTTCATTGTATAGGTACTCCAAAACACATAAACAAACTATTCACAAACCCCGGTGTCAGATACCCGTTACAGAGGCAGCAAAATTCTTAATGGACTAATTCACAATGCCTTTGTCCGACCAGAGAGTCGAAACCGCGATCCGCCATACTCAGTACCTACTTAACCTTCGTCACTAGACGAAAAAAAAATGTATTTGTAAATACGTCTAAAAAAATATTTTGCACAGCAAAGTGTAGTCTTTTTGACTCAAAGGTTGACTGGTAGAGAATGCCTTGCTGCATTAAGTCCGCCTATGTAAGACTTCTGTATTAGACAGCAAAAAACAAATATCTTACAGTACAAAAACTCACTCATAATAGGATCTTTTGAGAAAACAAATCCGTTTAGAAACAAGACACCTCATAACAGTCTCGTTAAGCTATTGATCCATCGGATTGTACACGTGTCTAATTAAATAATTAGAAAACTCTTTATCTTCCATGCCTCATAGCCCCGAGCAATGTTTGCTTCAATGTCTTAAATATCAAGGATAAAAGGCAATCCTTCCACACATTAAGGACTAGATACTGTATAGATATTCTGTTACATCTCTTTATCAAATTAATATGTTTTTGAACACTCTGGCTATAGAACAAAGAACATCAAATACTTGGACGTTTTCTTTCAAACTTTATAAATATAATACTTCACAATGGGGAAAACCAGGAAACAAGAATTACTGATAACTATAATAACTCACTACCTTTTATCAATTTCAGACAACTAAATTCAGGTTTTGTGAATATTTCTTTCACCCTAAGTCGAACATTGAAAAAGTCATTGTGAACAACAAAGAAACTGTATGGCCAACCGCATGTCCGTAGTAGCTACGAAAAACGCCCTTACATCTTCGAAATAAAGGCGCTTTCATAGTCAGACTGTTATCCCAGACGTGCAGAACCATATACCATAGTGTACGTACATCTACTGTCGAATTCAGCTACCTATGTGACCTTCCAAAAGTTATAATCAAAGCCACCTATCTATTCCAACCTATCTATCCCAAACACACCCGTCTGTCTGGCCGTCGCATTCATGGTGCAGTGCCAAAAATCAATAATTGCCTCCCCATGGGATACGGTGAGCCACCTCAGCGAGCTCCCTTTATGTACAAACAGATAGTTATATATATTATAGTAATGAGCATTGACATTGAAGGGTTCGAATATTGAGTTCGCGTGTGGGAAACGAGATTAAAGAATAGGGAATTGGGGACTAGTCTAGGGGCAAGAGAATTTAATGTTGAAGTATTATTATGAGTACAATTTTTTTTTGGGTGGACATTTGTTTGATAGAGAACTATTTTAAGTAGAAGAACTGTTGACAGTTTAGATTACTTACAGAACTAGTTTTTTTATGGGTGGACGACTGTTTGATAGAGAACTATTTTAAATAGAAGAACTGTTGACAGTTTAGATACCTTCAGAACTAGTTTTTTTTGGGTGGACAACTGTTTGATAGAGAACTATTTTAAGTAGAAGAACTGTTGACAGTTTAGATTACTTACAGAACTAGTTTTTTTTTGGGTGGACAACTGTTTGATAGAGAACTATTTTAAGTAGAAGAACTGTTGACAGTTTAGATTACTTACAGAACTAGTTTTTTTATGGGTGGACGACTGTTTGATAGAGAACTATTTTAAATAGAAGAACTGTTGACAGTTTAGATACCTTCAGAACTAGTTTTTTTTGGGTGGACAACTGTTTGATAGAGAACTATTTTAAGTAGAAGAACTGTTGACAGTTTAGATTACTTACAGAACTAGTTTTTTTTTGGGTGGACAATTGTTTGATAGAGAACTATTTTAAGTAGAAGAACTGTTGACAGTTTAGATTACTTACAGAACTAGTTTTTTTATGGGTGGACGACTGTTTGATAGAGAACTATTTTAAATAGAAGAACTGTTGACAGTTTAGATACCTTCAGAACTAGTTTTTTTTGGGTGGACAACTGTTTGATAGAGAACTATTTTAAGTAGAAGAACTGTTGACAGTTTAGATTACTTACAGAACTAGTTTTTTTTTGGTGGACAACTGTTTGATAGAGAACTATTTTAAGTAGAAGAACTGTTGACAGTTTAGATTACTTACAGAACTAGTTTTCTTATGGGTGGACGACTGTTTGATAGAGAACTATTTTAAATAGAAGAACTGTTGACAGTTTAGATAACCTTCAGAACTAGTTTTTTTTGGGTGGACAACTGTTTGATAGAGAACTATTTTAAGTAGAAGAACTGTTGACAGTTTAGATTACTTACAGAACTAGTTTTTTTTTTGGGTGGACAACTGTTTGATAGATAACTATTTTAAGTAAAAGAACTCTTGACAGTTTAGATTATTTACAGAACTGGTTTTTTTTTGGGTGGACAACTGTTTGATAGATAACTATTTTAAGTAGAAGAACTGTTGACAGTTTAGATTACTTACAGAACAGGTTTTTTTTGGGTGGACAACTGTTTGATAGATAACTATTTTAAGTAAAAGAACTCTTGACAGTTTAGATTATTTACAGAACTGGTTTTTTTTTGGGTGGACAACTGTTTGATAGATAACTATTTTAAGTAGAAGAACTCTTGACAGTTTAGATTATTTACAGAACTGGTTTTTTTTTGGGTGGACAACTGTTTGATAGATAACTATTTTAAGTAGAAGAACTGTTGACAGTTTAGATTACTTACAGAACTGGTTTTTTTTTGGGTGGACAACTGTTTGATAGATAACTATTTTAAGTAGAAGAACTGTTGACAGTTTAGATTCCTTCCAGAACTGGTTTTTTTATTTTTACCTTTGATAGGCTCGCGCTTGACAACCATCTCACCTGATGGTAAGCGATGATGTGGTCGACGTTGAAGCATGCTTGCCTAGAAGTTCTTATTAGTGGGTCCACCTTTTAAAGAGAACTTTTTGTCATGTCACAATATTATTTTGCATAACAGCAGATACCATAAACTTCATTTCGCAGAAAATCGTTTGGCAGACACTCATTTAGCATACATTCAAAACTCATAATAATTAAAAAGTACTCGTAGAACCATCATATCACAGAAAGTTCAGTCAGAATCGTCTTTTGGCATACATTTCCTATCTATAGTCTTTAAAAGGCAGAACTATCATATAACAGAAAGTTTATAATTAGAATCGTCTGTTGGCATACATTTCATATCCATAATAATTGCAAGACTCATCTATCATATTAGAATAATTTTGTATTTCTTACCACACTAACAAAAATGGTTTAATATTAGTTTAACGTAAATTGTCTATGTATTTTGTTTAATTAATTATTTAATTATTTTTCTGCATGTATAATTATCACTAAATAAAGCAGTTGATTGTGAACATGTGGTTTTTACTTCCCTGTAAGAAGTATGCAAACAAGCATACATCATGCATGCAGCAAGCATGCAACCATGCAAACAAGAAAAAAAGCATACACCATGCATGCAGCAATCATGAAATATGCAAACAAGCATATACCGTGTATGCAGCAAGCATGCAGCAAACATGCAGCAAGCATGCAGCATACATGCAGCAGGCCTGGTTTCTGTTACGGCTCCGGCACTGCGGGGCTCTGGCGGTCCCAAGCGAGCCGCCTCGCCTCTCCGCGCATAGGGCAGACAAGACTACGAGGAGGGACTACGTGGTTTAGCAGTGATTCGATTCTGTAACTAACTTTTGTATCACAACATATTGACTTTATAAGACAATATTTTAATTTAGGGTTAAAATGCTATTTTATAGAAATTGCAATATGCCTAGTAAAATTATTCTAAATTAAATTCTACCATATTCATAGTACGCCAAGTGAAATTATGCCAAATAATTGTCGCTCTAAATAAACGTTATGCCAAATAAAATTCTGCCATATTAAAAAGTATGCCATTGTAAATTCGGACATATACACATTCGGCCAGACAATAATTATATTTAATCATTTTTATGCCTTAAAAATATTCGTTTAAAGAAGATTATGCCAAGTGTGTTATGCCAAACAAATTTCGGAGCAACAAGATTCTGCCAGATAGAGGGAACCCCTTATTAGTACCTATTCACTCTTCACTTAAATATCCCCAGGGGCTACAGTCTCGACATAGTTAACGATCGCGTAACGACCGAATTTTTTCGCTAAGAAGCAAACTTTTACCTGTCAATGTCCTTTAATATTTTGACAAGTTCATTAAATTGTTACAAACGGTAAAAGTAATTCATTAAAATTTAAATAAATTACAAGTTTTCGTAAAAAATAGTGCTTGCAAGTTAAAATATACGCCGTCTCTGTACATATTTCAAGAAAATCAATTATTTTTTCAGGTTATGATCTAAAATAATTCCTCACAGATGAGGAAGTTTTTTAACGGCTAGTAATTTAGCGTTAGGTAGCTAATGTAAGTTTCGCTATCAATGTCGAGACTGCAGGCCTTGCTATGCTATCTGATAGCGAGCAGGAAACACAGATTCCGGCAGGAAATTCCACTATTTAGCTGTACCCGTACAATGAATGTGTTCCCAATACGTTTCGTGAGTGCGGGTGGTAACTTTTTGTTTTGCCAAAGAATATTCGTAATAATATTCGAATCGGTCTAGCATTAAGAGTTAAAGTTTTAAGTAAGTAGTTAACCCAAATTAATTTAAGGTTTATGTAATTAACCCCTAAAAAGAATAATTACCATAATTCAGTCTTAATTAATGAACTGAATGGAAAAGTCTGGAAAAACCACACAAGAGAACAATGACAGAAAACCAGAGACCTTCGATTTCGAAATGAAGAATTTGAGGTCCGGTCAAACTCTAGCCTGAAAACGTGGTCAAACTTTGACTTTAAAGTAAGAATATTTTTTTAATCAATTATGTGCACACTTGCTTTTATGATTTTCTTAAAATATTGGCAGAATAGTCGACATCGGTTTTGCTTGAATAGAATAGAAATACAAAATTGAATAGAATAGAAGGTTTGACATGTTCTTAAATTCAATAGGGTGGTTTCTTGGGTACAAAAATAATAATTATATTTAGTCCGTAAGTTAGATTATCAAAAAATATAGGACACGTATTTTTTGCTTTAACAAACCAATAAAAAATTACAAAAATAAAACGCGTCAAAGTTCAGGAGTGGGGGCTCGTTTAGTCACTATGTGGTAAAAAGTGTCGCACATCGTGACGACACGCGAGATTTCAACGCACTGTATCGTCCTCATTTTTGGTTTACGTGACAAAAGAAAGAAAATGTGTCCAATATTTTTTGGTTAATTAGATTTTTTTAAGAAACTACAAACCAGCCCAAAAACGTTGGTTTTTTAAATCATTTCGTCTCCTTGATTGACAAATCCCTATTTATCAACAAAATCTTGATTGCGACATCAAATTGTACAAATATTAATCCACGGTAAATTCATCTAGCTTATTCAAATATTTTATTGCTCTTTAGCCTACATGCTCGTATGATGTCAATAGCCAGTACGCGATTGAATATGTCGTTTTCTATGGAGAATGACAGGCAAGAAACTACACAGTTTAGTAGTTTTTAAGTACAGACTGTTGTCAACATTACCTGACCCACCCTAAAATCAAACGACTTTGGACCCTCTGCCTGTAACATTAAGGTTTATTTAATTTATATGAGCTTATCACACAAGTGCACGAGGACTCGATGAACAAAAATACAATAATAACACAGACACTCAAATTTGATCTTTAACACGTAACGTTAAGGTAAACCCACCCAACATAGTCGGAGCCACCGGTATTAAATATGTTTTTGTTAAGCTATTTTAATCATTATCTCGTTAACATTAAAGTTGAAAAGCTTTTAAGTCACACTACATAATTACAACCCAATCTTTAATTTCGCGTAATCCCAACAAGTTCTCGTGGCTTAGCGGTTTGATGCTGGATTGACGACGAACAGCATGTGGTTTCGAAAACACAGTCCACCTATACATCAGTTTCTTTTTTAATTTGTTTTCATTTCTACAATATTGCTTGCAATATTAAAGAACGCCCAATATGATTTTCGCCTAATAACTTATCTTGTAAACGGGTGGGTAATTTAAAAAACTTTAAGTTCACAGTTCTTTATAATGAATACGAATATTTATTTTTCAACTACCCACTTATTACAAGTTATGTGAAAATATTACCATTTTAAAAAGTTTATGTATAGTCTGTAGTTCTTTACAATAATACAAGAAATAGTTTTGGAATATAAATTCTATATTGAAAGCAAAACAATATCTTTGTCGCAGGATTTGATCTCGAACCTTGTTTTCTCAGTCTTACACACAGACCACGAGACCAGAATTACTTGAACTCAATCATTAAAATAAGCTATTACACTTATCATATTATAACAAATAGTTATAAAATATAACTTAATGCTAACGTTTTAAAGATCAAATTTGCGTGTCTATATTATTATTGTATTTGTTCATCAAATCCTCGAGCAGTTGTCTGATAAGCTCATATAAATTAAATAAACCTTAATGTTACATGCAGAGGGTCCAAAGTCGTTTGATTTTAGGGTGGGTCAGGTAATGTTGACAACAGTCTGTACTTACTCATGGAACTGATTGGACACTTCAACACAGCATCCTTAAGTCCTTTCTTCATAAAATATTTGTTTTATGGTATGCAATCCCTCAATGGCTAATTTATTGTATTGCCATTTGCCATCCAGTCGTAACGACAAATGCAACTTTTAATAACCAACGACCCCTCTGAGCCGATTTTAATCAGCTTTATTGCAAAGCCAACGTTGATTTTATGATTTTTCTTTGATGTTATGATTGGGATTTTGCTTCAAATGACCTACCTACTGGTAAAATGTTTTTAGCGCTTTTTTGTTAGGAGAAATATGCCATGTGACAATTTTTAAATGGCGAGTATAGCCGTTGTGACGTCACAAAATATACCACTTATTTTCTAGAAGTGACATAACAAGCCCCACTCTTGAACGGAAGAACATGACATGACGGCACGGTGGGCGTAGTGGTTGAGCGTTCGGCTGCTGCGCTGCGTGTCGCGGGTTCGATCCCCGCACGGAACAAATATTTGTATGGCCTACACATAGTTGTTCCGGGTTTGGGTGTCTTGTATGTGAGTTTAAATGTTTTGTGAACGCACCCACGATACAGGAGGAATTCCTAGTGTGGGGAAAAAGTTAATAAAAAAAAACTAAGATGCGTTTTGAATGATTTTAGGTTCACCTCCACATGTTTTTTAGAAAATTGTATGTTCAAATGAAATAATTTATTGATAAATCCATATTTCAAGTCATGTCCTCCAATTCAACTCCACCGCGAATCATTCCACAGACAGTAATAACTTGTTAATTATTGACGTTAATCGATGGTTTTTTAACCGACTTTGAAAACGGAGTTCTATGTTCGACTGCATGTATTTTTTTTTATTTATGTCCAACGATTTCTCTGTCAGTTGTGTACCGATTTTCATTTTGACGAAAGTGCTTCAGTGCTTTTTGAAAAACTGAACAAAATCGAAAAAAATGTATACATATCTATGTGACGTTTTGGTTTCCCCCAATTACGAGTAGGTATGTTTAAATTCCACGTTTCATGTTATTGGGGTTATTAGTTCTGGGTTTTATCAACTATAAAGTGAAAAATAAAAAACTTTTTTACAAAAAAAACAACCGACTTCCAAAAAAGAAAATACACTAAAAATTTAAAAATAACTTTAATTTCGGAAATCGGTGTCAAATAATGAAGAAATGAAATACAAACACCGGCTGAAAAACCGACTAAAAAAGTTTTTTTCTTTGTCATATCGACTGAGTCGAGTGAAGGTCCTTTAAACTGACTCGGAATATTGGCCAAAGCCTACTTTATGCAAAAAACTGTAAATTAACTTTTTCTTCTGTTTGGCGGACAAGCAGTAGTAGAATAAGTTATTAATTTTTTAACAATATTCTGTGAAATATACAAAAAACAGCACTCAAACTTAAAGAATAGTGAATAATGTTTATTACGTAAATTTAGCACCTGTGGGTCTACTCAGTGTTTTTACGAAGTATCGGCCGAATGTTCTGACATATTTGTGTGGTGTTAAAGTGAATGTGCCGTACCTAAAATTCAGGGGGTTGCACTCCAATCGCGATCTAGTCCATCATGACCTAGAGACCGAGAAGCTGCACCTGTTTTTCTTAACGGAGACGAAGATAACAACCCTGTTAGACGTGGCGTACCTCTACTTCCCGGGTTACCTACTCTCTTGAACACAAGTTCAAGAAGCAAGCTGGGGTCTGTGTCTACGTCCGCGATGACATTTGTTGTCATCGTCAACATTGCTTTGAAAAATCGGGTTTCTCTGCCATATGGCTACTTGTAGATACGGGCGTGGAGAAATCTCTTTACATCGGCGTCTACCGATCGCACAGTGATGACCAGGAGACAACAGCGCTGTTTGATTTTCTCGTGGAGTCGACAGACGTAGCCCAGCAACGGTACGCAACAGCGAAGCTCATTTTTCTATGGGACTTCAACTTTTGTAGTCTTGACGTGAACAAGGGTAGCGGGCCTGACGGCATTCCAGCGAGAGTGTCGAGGCAGTGTGCACCTGAACTGTCTCCTGTGTTGACGCGCTTGTTCCGCCCCTCTCTTGATAAAAGGACAGTGCCAAATTCCTGGAAGCTTGCAAATGTACAACCTGTGCCTAAAAAAGGCGACCGTGCAGACCCTGCTCATTACCTTCCGATCGCCATTACTTCCATTCTGTGCAAGGTTAGAGTACTAAACAGTAAGTTGCTGACACACCTTGAAAATAATGATCTCCTTAGCGACCGTCAATATGGCTTTCGCCGGGGATTGTCAGCTGGCGATCTTCTTGTGTATGTCACGCACTGCTGGGGCGAAGCTATAAATTGAGAAACGGTGAAGGACTTGCTGTATCGCTTGTCATCTTGAAGGCCTTTGGCAGGGTTTGGCACGCAGTCTACTCAGCAAACTTCCTGCTTATGGCATCCCAGCACATTTTTAGGGTTTCGAAAGTTTTAATGAAAAAACGAAACCCTTATAGGATCACTCCTGTGTCTGTCTGTCTGTCTGTCCGTCTGTTACAGCCAATTTTCTGGACCAGTCAATCTGCTGGACCGATAGAGTTAAAAATTTGGTACACACATGAATATCTGTGACCCAAACACGAACGTGTACCCTAAATAAATTAATTTGGAATATGAGGGTCACTTATGAGGTGAAAATCGGAAAATTAAAAACCAAAGTTTTTTAAACTGAGTCTTGCGATATATCAATTGTGAGGGGTAATTAAAGGGCACATTGTGAGGGTCCCGAATATATTTTTTTCATAATTTAAAACAATATAATTTTGAAGTTATTAAGAAAATAGATGAAAAATGACCATGCCACCCCCTTATCTCCGACACCACGTCTAAATTTTGAAAAAAAAAAATGCGTAAAGTAACACACAACATAGGTAAAGAAATACTTTCCGTAATTTTTTACACAGAAAAACCCACACAGATTACAGGAAAACCTATAAGATGGAGGCAGTTAAAAAAACATGAAAAATATATGATTTGTTCGAAAGACATTAAATGTATACTACCAATAGACAGAACATAACGAACAAAATCGTAATCCGATTCTTATATCCTAGTGGACAAAAGTCACTCAGTCTAGTAAAGTGCCCCTGCATGTCAAGTCGTTTTTGTGTCCGCTATATCCACCGAAAGAAAATAATTTCCTGAGAAAATATGACGAGTTGCGTATTACGCAATACAAATCTCTTTATGGTAAAGCGACTGAACCTAACTTCGGTTTCTTTTCGTCAGTATTTTTTTATATTTACTCAGTAATTAAATAAAATTCAATAATTTTCGTGTTTAGTTCCAGAACATTTGCTAATTTTGTAATAACGCCCTCTATTGCTGAGTAGCGTAACCTTGCTTTGTTAGAGATGTAATGTTGTTTATCGATAAAATTTATGAGGTAAGTTAACTGAACAAATTCCTGTCATTTAATTTATACCTCAATAAAGGGTTTATGGTATATTCGTTTAATTAGGTTTCTGTTGTTTTAAATTTCCGAATGTAAATAGGGAAGAACGCGAAAAGTGGATACGGTTTGTGTGATAGACCGTGGAGAAGAAAACTGGCTTCCCTCTGCTTCATCAAAGTTTGCTCGAAGCATTTTTAAAAAGACTGGTCGATCAATTTAAAAAAATCGGGACCTTGTACTACAAATGAAGTAATTACACGGTTTTTGATTTTTCGTAATTATTCTATAGTGTTGATTGGCGAAATGTGGGTGTAATATTATTGGTACACCTACACTGACGTGCAACAATGGGAGACATTGGGTGATGTTATGTTGTGTTCTAAATAGTAAAATAGTTACTACACTTCCTATAGTCCTCAATAGTTCCTCGACTAAAAATAAAACTAACTGAAAGTTACTTATTATCCCTTAAACAATACGTGAAAATAAGACGTGAAGTAAAACGTCGTAATCTTCCAAATAGAATCATTTTAAAAATAATAAAAATTCTTTTGGTTGATACTAATAAAACTGTTTTTCAACACATTTGCTCAAAAAATGCATTTACGAAGCCTGTATACATTGTTCGAAAGTTAAAAATTACGCACCCTATAATGGAACGGGCGGTAAAATAGGTACTCACACCTAAGTACCTATTTTACCGTACGCTCCATTGTATAGCGTGCGGTAAAACCGTGCGTATCCTTTATGGTTTTTTTTTTATTTCCATAAAAAAACATAATATAAGAATTTCTATTTTGTTTTTTTTTTTGTGTTGTTATTGGTTGTGGTGGTTGTTGTTGTTGATAGTTCTGTTTTTTTTTGTTGGTTATTGTTGTTGCTTGTTGACGTTGTTTGTTGTTGGTTGTTGTTGTTGTTTGTTGTTGTTGTTGGTTGTTGATGTTGTTTGTTGTTGGTTGTTGTTGGTTGTTGTAAATATTGTTGTTGGTGGTTGTTGTTGTTGTTGGTAGTGTTGTTGTTGTTGTTGTTGATGGTTGTGGTTGTTGTTGTTGTTGTTGGATGTTGTTGTTGCTGGTTATTGTTATTGGTTGTTTTTGTTTGTCGGTGTTGTTGGTTGTTGTTGTTAAGGTTGTTGTTGGTGGTGGTGGTGGTGGTGGTGGTGGTTGTTGTTGGTAGTGTTGTTGTTGTCGGTGGTTGTTGGTGGTTGTTGTTGTTGGTTGTTGTTGTTGGTTGTTCTTTGTTGTTGGTTGTTGTTGTTTGGTGTTGTTGTTGGTTGTTGTTGTTGGTTGTTGTTGTTGGTTGTTGTTGTTGTTGGTTGTTTTTGTTATTTGTTGTTGTTTGTTGTTGTTGTTGTTGGTTGTTGTTGTTGTTTGTTGATGTTGGTTGTTATTTGTTGTTGTTTGTTGTTGTTGGTTGTGGTTGTTATTAATTGTTGTCGTTGTTTGTTGATGTTGGTTGTTAGTTGTTGTTGTTAGTTGTTGTTGTGTTACTTTTTTCGCATAGATGTTTCTAGGCAGAAGGGAGTCGAGAGCGGTAGCGTAGTGGGAGCTTCGTGGCACGACGGCGTCATGCCGTCACGACATTCGAGTCGGTTTTACTGCCAAGCCGCGCCAATAGATGTTTCAAATCAAAAACAAAAGTTTTTTTTTCATCACCTATTTATTGTAGGTACTGTTTTCTCGCAAAAGTGTTGAAAAACGTTGTATGACACACGTGCGGATTGGTATTTACAAACTCGTGACTATGGTAAGCCCTCGACTTCGTCTCGGGCTTACATTCGTCTACTCGTTTGTAAAAACCAACTTACCGCACTAGTATCATAAATAACTATTTTAGGATTTTTAATCAACATTTCAAGTCTAAAAACTTTCTTTGAAATAGTAGTAAAGACACGTAAAATTCAATACTTGTCAACATATAGACTTAGTCAAGACCAGCTAGAGTTCTTTTTTGGTCGCAGAAGACGACATGGGGGTCATAACAACAACCCTAATGTTACTCGTATATAATTTAAAGCGGCTTATAAAAAAATTTTAGCCAATTTAGAATTACGTGATTCATTTTCGGGCAACTGCTTCAATGGATAACTTTAGCATACTCACTTGGTCTTCTTCCGTAGAAACAGTAAACAGCACTTGCTCAGTAAGGGAAGTGTATAATAAAGACTTTTAGTTGGACGAGGTTCTAGAAAAGGAATTCGAAACTGTTTTCATAAATAGTGAAAATTGCGAGTTTTAAAATAGGATATTAAATGAAACATCTGTGTCTGTGGGACCTTATCAAATTATTGGCTATATTTCTGGTTATTTGTTTCGTGTACTAAGTAAGAAAATCAAGTGTGGAGTTTGTGTGTCAAGCTTGGTTTCCAATAGAAAATGAGATTTTCATAATTTAATTACAATAAATGATATGGGTGGGTTTTTTTTAATAACATTTTTGGCGTATGTAAAGCCACGCAAATATTCATTAGAAAACTTCCTAATGAAAATGACGGCAAAGGTGCATATACAAAGCACAGTATCGATTTTATTAAAATAAAAGTATTAAAAGTACCTATTCTTAAATTCGAATATTTTTGAAGGCCTTATTACCCACTCGTTTGAGAGCCCTGTGATGCTCAATCACAGGTTATATTTGATAAGATCTATAATATAGACTTATGCTAATATTAAACTTCGATTTGTTGCAAAGGTCGACCCCGGTGTTCAGAACAAGTCTAAAAGACAAAAGTTTACAAAACTGATTTTATTTGATGGGACATAGAAGGTTAAGATTTTATTTTTATTACTCATGCAGGACCGGCTTTAGGAGGGGGGGGGGGGGGGGGGGGTTATGACATGGACGCCCGCCCGGGGCGCCCGGTACTGACGGGCGCCCCGCCATCATTTAATTTTGTTTTAAAACCCATCTCTATCGATCGAAAGAAAAAAATAATTCAGCGTAACTGTTACAAACTAATCTCGTCAGAGTGAGTATGAGTATTCACATTCAGCATATCATTTTGTCACTTGTCGTATCTCTCACTTACTAATGTAGAACGAAAGAGAGACACTGAGCGACTGGAGTTGATTCAAAGACATGTGACATCCACTCCGTATTGGGCACGCGTGGTAGATTTCGGCCGACACCCTCTCACAGAGAGGAGGCCTGTGTCCCAGCAGTGAGGACATTAAAAGGCTGATGATGATGATGATGAGCGACTGGCGAGAAATGTTACTAGGTAACTCGTATTAGGTCTCCTGTAGTCTGTGTGTTTGCTTTATTATTATATACTTTATTGCTTGTTGTTTTTTGCTCTGTTGCTTCCTACATAGAGTATTTTTGCAGCGTAACGCTACAAAAATACTCATTTCATTGCATCTCTCCTTTTCGGACAAGCTGACCGGTTAAAAAAAAACTTTTTTTGAACCTTAAAAGCACTGTAAAAATTAGGGAAACGAAAGTTTGGCATGAGGTGATTTGAGAAAAATCTGTGACACCACATACAGATTATATTGAATTATTTGCTGATTTATTTTCAATTATGACCAGTGACAACGTTAATTGTTACCGTTTAATTAGCGTCGCTTCACTGACGTACATATTTAGGTGTATCGTCCTAAAAATAAGTTGGTATGTAATTTTTCATTTTTGTATTTCATGGAGTCTCGGTCTCACTGATATCTTAAATACACTGTAGCGACATCTATAACGACGCAAACGAACTAAATACCAACAAATCCTACATCGCGCAAGTAGAGGTCTCCGCGCGATTTGAACATATATATGTTGTTCAGTCCGAAATCAACCATCGGGCAGTTGCCCGGACCAGACACAACACCCGTCTGGTGGATCCTCCCTTTTCAACGGAGGTTTTTGGGGCTTTACACCCAGTTCAGCATGCTTCCAAAACACCTTTTGGTTACGTAGTTTAAATCGTCCATTCCTTTGTCTTAGCTGCCGATATCAGTCGATTGTAAGCCGATACTTAGGCTCCAAGCACCAGGTCGCTTTCCTGTGGTCTTTCGCTGTGCCAAGTCCATCGGAAGTCGTTATTAGACGGGCTCACTGAATCTTGAAGTGCCTGTCTGGCCACGTGGAGTTTCATAGGTACAGGACTCCTATTTTTTTCTGCCTGCCCATAAATCAGGGTACAGTAGTGCTTTCGACGGACTTTATCGCCAGCCGCTGATCGCCTTCGTGTGATAGACGAATTTATTTTCTGTTATTTTACACTTTATCCTATGTAGTTCGTATGTTTATAATGTAGAGGAATTTAAAACCAGGCTCTGAACATAGAGTATTGTCTTACATCTATACGATGCGCCGGACTAGATTTTAGGTTCGTTTTTCTTTTACCTGTTTTAACCTAAATTTCACGCCCAGTTTTTTTCTAATAGTAACACCATAAAACAAAGAATTTAAATTATCATCGTATTATTATAGAATTTCATTATCAAAATGACTCAATTCTATATTCTATCAAAATGATCGAGGTACATTGGACCTTTTTGTTCCTTGAAATAGACCGTGGTAGAGCGGACAAATTTGACCTTAAGCCTTGTCCTCCAGTGGGGTGATGACAATATGGTGTCTTTTAACGCCACCAAAACACCTGCGTCTTTTTACCGCAAAAAGAGGTCGTTTCGTCCAAACTCCTACTTTTCGGGGCACATGTGTTAATGTAACTGATCGGCTCAAGCTCCTAGGCATGGAATTGACATCCAGTCTCAACTTCGGCGCCAACATTAAGTACAAAGCCCAAACTGCGGCCAAAAAGCTTGGCATTCTAAACAGAGTGACGCGATACATCACGTCTGGACAGTTTTTAACTTTTACAAAGCACAAGTCCGATCCTGCATGGAGTATTGTAGCTTTGGGATGGCTCAGCTAAATATCAACTTGCTGCACTTGACTCGGTTTAACGCGCTCTCGCTCTGTGTTAAACCGAGTCAAGTGCAGCAAGTTGCTCCTTGCAAGAGGCTCATTGGTGACGTAAAACTGGTGGATGCCATGCGGCTTGGCTCATCGCCGCAAGGTTATGCTTGTCGGTCTTCTACAGAATGTACTTCGGAGACTGTGCCCAAGAACTCCACGACCTCATTCCCCCGGCCCCCTTCTACCATCGGACTTCTAGACGCACATCAAGTTACCATCCCTACCTTGTTGCTATTCCACCAATTCGCACTAAGCGTTTCCAACGTCTTTATAATGCGCACAGCAAAGGAGTGGAACTGTCTACCTGCGTCCGTGTTTCCGAACGCATACAACCCTAATCTCTTCAAAGTTAGAGTAATCAGGCTTTTTCTGGGTAAGCTCGCTCCATCGTTGACTCTGTCTCTGTCACCTCTGAACTAGCCTAGAGTCAAGAGAAAACCATCTCAAAAAAAAAGCGTTATGTCAGCCTTATTTTCTAAAATAGTGTTACACTAACGAAAGTTTAAATGACACAAAATGATTTGGTTTCCTTTTTACAGATGTGTGGTAAAGTCTAACGCTACATCCTCCGTAAGACTTATTATCCGGACTCACGCGGTGGGCTGATTTCCCGAGAGGACCTGAACTTTTAGTACCCCAGTGCGCTTAGAAATTAGTTTCAGAAATTGTAGGGTTATTCAATTTTAATCTTACGTATCTTATACTTGGATACGACATGTTGTATAGGTTGTTACAAAAAATGGGTAGTTATATTTTATGTTGGGGACAAAGGACTATCTGGCAATGAAACAATATGAACACTACTACCAGATTTATTGTCAACATCCACAGGTTTAGAAACAACAGACAGGTCTTAAATCAGTGTATGTAAATACACTGATTTAAGACAAGCATGGCTTCAGATGAAGATACCGTGTCCTATAAAAATACGCGGTTAAAACAAAAACAATTACGAGACAGTGAACACTCTTACTTCTGGAAGCGAACTCAACAGACTAAGAAGTCAACAGACTACTAACAAAAGTGGGCGGAAAGGCTTACGTTTACATCAACTTAAAGAAAGAACAATAATATACCAGATTGTTCTACATTGCTTCCTCTAGTGTCGAGAAGCGATAACTACAACATTCTTTCATAATTATACAACTCTCATTCATAAAACGTCCGCCTGGTGTCGAGAAGCGTATCAGTTATCCAATATTGTCAACATTTTTTTTTTTGGGTGATGTGTAGTCATCCAATGACTTCTCCCGCTCTGGGTGGAGCGCTTGCTTCCGTTTTGCTCAACAACAGTGGGCGCTACTATTATATTTACATATATCAGTCACATTTTAGATACTGCTTCTTTCTGTCCATGGAATTGAACAACTTTTATCAAGGCAAAACATTGTAATTTACCAAAAAAAAATTAAACTTTCCGTATAAAGTTATAAATGATAAATGGTTTTATTTTTAACTGACTTCGAAAAGGAGGAGGTTCTATGTTCGACAGTACGCATTTTTTTTATGTTGTTCCACCGATCTCTCTGCCATTGACTGGCCTGTTGGTCTAGTGGTTAGTGACCCTGACTGCTATGCCGGAGGTCGTGGGTTCGATTCCTACCCAGGACAAATGTTTGTGTAATGAGCACGATCATTTGTTCTGTGTCTGGGTGTAATTTATCTATAATATGTATGTATTTAGAAATATATAAGTATGTTTATCAGTTGTCTAGTACCCATAACACAAGCTCTGCTTAGCTTGGGACTAGATGGCGTTGTGTCATAGTTGTGGAATATTATTATATTATTATTATTATTATTGTGAACCGAATTTCAAAATTCTTCTTTCATTTTTTATCCGAAAGAATATAGTCCCGAGGTGGTCTCGTAGAATCGAAACTGCTTCAGCGCTTTTTGAAAAAATGAACAAAAACGAAAAATACGTATACATAGATAAAACGTTTTGGTTGCCTCCAATTACGAGTATGTCCACGTTCCATGTTTTTGGGGTTTTAAGTTCTGGGGTATAACAACTAAAAAGTGAAAAAAAAACCTTTTTACAAAAAAAAAACAACCGACTTCCAAAAAAAAAAGTACAATTAATCAATCTGCCTAGCCTTTTCTCAACTATCTTGGGGTCAGCTGCCAGTCTAACCGGATGCAGCTGAATACCAGTATTTTACATGGAGCGACTGCCTATCTGACCTCCACAACCCAGTAACTGGGTAATACGATACCCCTTGGTAAGACTAGTTTTCAGACTTTCGGGCTTCTGACGACCCGTAACGTAATAAAGAAATAAAATACAAACACCGACTTCCGGAAATAAAGATTATTTTATTTGGAAGTCGGTAGTTTTTTTTGTAAAAAGGTTTTTGTTAGTAGGTTTTAATAACACTTTTACATGTCAACATTTTTTTTTGTCAGTTTTAGCTAGATGTGGCCGGTGTTTCCTAGCTGACTACCCTGAGAAGAAACACCGAAACAAACTCAGAGGGCAAAGTCTCTTTTAAAGTGTTCAAATCCATGCAAAATGTACTGGTTAAATCATATGAGAACCATGTACGTTTATGTCTGGGATGAGCTTTTGAGGAGAGTAACACGCTAATTCGAGTGGACTTGTCAGTTATCGTGAAGCTCAACTCAGAACTTTGAGGAGCTCAACGAACCGACGAACAATACCAAAGTAAGGACATTTGGGTAGGCCGCAAAAATACTCAAACTGCCAGACAATCATAAAATCTACATGAATATAACGACATGCACAGTTCTCGCATTCACATTATGCTATATGAAAACCATGCAGCTTAGTGTCTGTAATGGTCTTTTGAAGAAAGAACCACACATATTTGAGTGAATCTGTCCAGTCAGTGCAAGCATTTGTCAATAGTCGAATAGCTCAACTTAAAACTACTAAGGAGCTCAATGACTTGACGAACAATACCAAAGAAAGGACATTTGGGTAGGCCGCAAAAGAACTCAAACTTTTTTTAGATACACGTATTAATATGGTATGGAGTTCGAATCGCTGTGCGATAAGATTAGGAAAGGATTCCCGTGCAAATGTGTTGCAAAGAGCAAAATATTCAATATTTTTATACAATTAAGAAGCCGGGCCATCTGTCCGAGGAGTTTAAACAGTTAGATGGGAGCGAAGATGACGATGCATTTTTATTTTCTAGTATGACGCTGGACCACCCGCAAAGTCAAGTTAATACGAGTAATGACCAGTGCTGAGATGAGGGCAGCCCAGACAATGATGAGCAAAGCTGCGATGAGAGGAGTCAAGTTGATGATGATGCGGAAATAAGTTACGTGGACGAAAACATAGAAGCGAGTAAGTCCCTTCCGATCATTCTTGTAAATAATGTTTCAGAGAACCAAGAATTAGGTTTATTACAAAAAACACATGGCGAGCGCAACTTCGAGTCAAACGAGAATTTTATTCATTTAGATTTTGTTTAGACTGATGTCTTCGGGAATTTAAGCTGGGAGATGGAGGTTCCATTGGAGATATATGGTGTTCGTGACGTCGAATCAGGCAAGTAATCGGTAGCTCGCCGTCCGATCAGCACCAGGCCTGAGAGTCGACGGCGCGTAGTGTCCAAGCGCGCCTCAAAGAGATGTCAGTCACCACTGACGGGGCCCGTCATGGCCGATGCATGCATGCCAAGGGGTCGCGGATAAATTCGTAACTGAGTTACCGCGCCCCTGGGCACTCAGGAAAGGAAGAAACAGGGGTGGGTTTCAGTCATAAAAGACTTAGACTTGCATACACGACACCCTCGCATGCCAGCGAGTGAAACAGCTCCCCACAGCTACAACAGCGCCCCTGGAGTCCTGCAGGCTCTACAGTACCTACCAATTTAATTTGATGAAAATAATAGAAAAATTATGTAAACTGTACGTAGTTAATAGTTATTTGTTATACAAGAGTGGAAAGTTGCTTTTTAACCGCGAAACAATGACACGTGTACAACCCGGTTCTGGAAGTTCAAGAAATGTTGCTATTTCTCGTGGGATACTGCCAATTTTATTAGCACCCTTAGGCTGTCTAACACACTTTCCGCTGCGATATTGTAGAAAAAATCGATTTATTGGAGGGATAGCGGATAAATTCGTAACAGAGTTACCACTTCCCTGGCCACTCAGGCAGGGAAGGAACAGGGTTGGTGGGTTTTAGTCAGTAAGAGTCTGAAACGCCCTCCCGCTCCACCCAGAGCTGGAGATATCATTGAATGATTTCCCACCCCAAAAAAAAAAAGAGGCGCCCGCCTCTTTTTTTTTTGGGGTGGGCAATCAGGCTTGATATTTCTCAACAATTGTTACGTATTCCTTGCGAATGACGAAGTTGCGGTCTATTTTTGTCTTTGTATTAGGTAATTTAATAAATAGTAAGTCATCTGAATGTTTCTTTATGTTTTTCACATTAATTTGTGTTAGTTCATTAGTTCGACATGCTCTGTTTATACCAATAATAAGAACAACCTGTAACGTAAAGAGTATTGTATATATATTTTTTTGTTTCTTCGTTATTTGACACCGACTTCCGAAATTAAAGTTATTTTGCAATTTTTAGAAGTCGGTTGTATTTTTTGAAAAAAGGTTTTTATTTTTCACTTTTTTGTTTTTTTTTAAATTTTATTTTTATTTTTGTTGTACACCAGAAGTAAAACTAAATATTAAAGTTATGCCCGAATGGATAATACTACGAGTAATAACATGGAATTTGAACATTTGGAGACAACCAAAACGTCATCTGTGTATACATATTTTTTATTTATGTTGATATTTTCACAAATTGCTGAATCAATTTCGATAAAATTTGTATGGGACCACCTCCAAAGTATAACCTACCATACAAAAAAAGAATCATCAAAATCTATTCTCAAATGGCGGAGATATCGCGTAACAAACATTTAAAAAAAACATACAGACGAATCCTCCTCTTTTTTGAAGTCGGTTAATAAAATTGATATGCATGTATAATTATGCCTATCAACATCTACTAAGTACCGACGTATTAGATTATGTTAAGTAGTTGATTAATATACTTAAGTAGATACTGAATGTGCAACTGACTTACTTTTGCCGCCAAATATATCAAATCAGGTGCTTCGTTAAAAGACTTTTCAGTTTCGATTTTTTTGGTTGATCACCAGATGAGGCTCTTTTTAAAAATGCCACAAATTTAGGATAGGTGTCGATATGTATGTCTTTTTTCATCTTTATTGTTGCTTTTAGTATCGAATACGTACTCCTTAAAGTGCTTGATTTCTTGGTCTCGAATAATTCAATAAAATATGCCAGCAAAACGTTTTCTGAGAAAGTTTTTGCTCCTTCAGCTAGTCGCCACGTGTTAAACATATCGTACTGTTTCAAATACATCTCGCGTGATTGTTGAGGGAGAAAGCTCATTTGCGCATTATTATCAGTTTCCGTCAATTCTGTTGGCGTCAAATAAACTTCCTCGTCGCTAGAATCACTCATTTTAGGTTTTTCACTTGTTTTCAAGTTTCTTGTTTTTAACCTAAGGGTTTAACAATATGACGTGAAAAGAAAATGGCGCGCGCTAAGCAAATTTAAAAAAAAAGTACACCAAGAAGGTTCAGTCTGAGTTTTTAACAAATTAAAAAGGTTGTATGATTAATTGGGTACCATGGAGGTAGAAGTAAATAGATGATTTTTGAATTCACAAACTTGGTACAGACGATATTCTAAATTCAATTTACTTTATCCTCTAGCGGATAAAAACGGATTTTGTACTGAGATATCGAAGAGCAAAAAAACTCTTTCCGAGATGGGGGATGAAAAAACCTTTGAGGCCAAGTATTTTTCAATTGGTGCCTTATTTATGAAATTCTCGATATATTTTCTCGTGAAAACTTTGGATTGGCCTTGTAGCTGGTGGATAATTTCTTGTGAAAGCCGTCAAATTTTTATATTTCTTTATATTGACATTATATCTTGTTTGTTATGTTACGAACAACTTCGTAACATTGATTTTTGTTTTTTTTTGGAAAGTTCATCAAAATACGTAAGAAAAACTCCTTCCGTAAGCGAATCCATTCGTTTTTTTGTCCTCTACTTCATAAACTGTTCGTAAGCATTAAAATAAATGCTTTGTGACCTTGACGGCAACAGATTGAAAATTATTTCTTT
The DNA here is from genome assembly GCA_951329385.1 of Polia nebulosa. Lineage (NCBI taxonomy): Eukaryota > Metazoa > Arthropoda > Insecta > Lepidoptera > Noctuidae > Polia > Polia nebulosa. The sequence continues at coordinate 57,404,391 of OX589587.1, forward strand.
TCGTTTCTCTTCCATCTGAAAATTATGGTCTCCATTCTCACTAGATGACGACATTTTTACTGTTGTAAAATAAATTACGGTCACCAATTCAATTTCTAATTAATTTAAAAGATTTTGCGCCAATGCCTTTTTTATTTATTCTGTAGCCGCAACGCAATACGTGTTCTGCCAAAGAAATCGCAGCTTTTAGTTCCATTTTAAAAAATAGAAACAGTAATAGGACGAATCTTTATTCATGATAATTCTACTTATTATAGGAATATACTTTTTTTGTAGCCTCGTTGGTAATAAACAAAAATTATTTAAATTATCAACGCTCTGCTATGCTACAATGACGGACTTTATGAGCAAGAGTAGTGAAAAAAAAAATATTTGCGACAGTCATCAAGTTCACGCCAGTCATCAAATTAAAAAAAAGTGACAGTCATAAAAAAGACAGATACATTCTCTTGAAAAACATTACCCTGCTCCTTGGGGTAGTCAGGTATAAATACAGCATTTACGCAATGAAACCTTGCATAATAAAAAAATACACATGGTGTAATTGATTATAATTATATAATCCTTATTACTTGAGGCCTGTCAGTTCCCATCATTTCCATTGCTAAGTTACTTCAATTCTTTTACATAAAACATTACGGAACGTTTTGCAACACTGTGCAACAAACAACTTTTATAAGAATCTATTTGTGTAACTCTTTATTTACCTAAAATTACAGAGTTACACAAGTAGAAGCTTATAAAAGTTGTTTCGTAAGCAAAGTAAGGGATTCTTTCACTGGAAGTCTATTTTGAAATAAGGTTTAAGGGAATTCGGGAAAGAAAGGGTGTTGATTTAAAAGTTGCGTAAGTGTAAAAACGTTATTGTCAGGGTGCGAGTGATCGAAAGAGTCACGGCAGCCCTGGCACACACCACTGAAGGAACACTGGTGGGTTTAAGTCAGTAAGACTTAGTCTGACACGCCCTCCAGCTCCATCCAGATAGGGAGAAGTTATTTAATGATTTCCCAAACTATAAAAAAACGGGGTTTGGCTGTGTCGTGGACACGGCCGTGTGTTTTACGTGAATACGTAAACTTAACGGGTAAACAAAATAGGGGTGCTACAGTTTGGTGCTGCAGCTAATATCTGTCATATTCATCCAATATTTAACTACACCACTGGATAGCTAAAGGATCAAAGAATTCGTTACGCTAAGTGAAGACTGTGACGCATTCGCGCGGTGGAGGGAGAAGCGCTGTCATTTTGAGGTCTCTGCTTCGTTTCAAGATTTCCATTTCGTATAACATTTGAATCGGAGAAGCTACGACGTTAATTTTATTTTTATTCGACAGCTCTCGTTCTTCAAGATTTATCAATTTTGCAGATAGAAAATACCATAGTTTCAAATAGTTATAGTAAATATATAAAGTGTTTAAGTAAATTTATATATATTTAAGTATTCTGAAATGTTGGCCAGACTCGTCAAAAAGGCAAATAAAAACATAAGTAACGTATACGATTAGAAATTCTCGCAACCGTATCACTCCTTTTAACCGACTTCGCAAAAAGGAGGAGGTTCTATGTTCGACTGTATGTGTTTTTTTTTTGTAAGTATGTCCGCCGATTTCTCTGTCAGTTATAGACCGATTTTCAAAATTCTTTTTTTATCCCAAAGATTCCTCCGGAGGTGGTGCCATATAAATTTTATCGAAATAACTGCAGTGCTTTTTGAAATAATCAACAAAAACAAAAAATATGTATACATAGATGTCGTTTTGGTTTCCTCCAATTACAAGTATGTTCAAATGCCATGTTCCATGCTATTGGGGTTAACATTTCGGACGTAACTTTAATATTTAGTTTTAGTTCTGGGCCTATACAGTATAACTAAATTTTAAATGTGGAAGAAGTTCTGGGGTACAAGTAAAAAGTGAAATTAAAAACGTTTTTTAGAAAAAATACAACCGACTTGCAAATTTTGCTTATTTTGTAAGTCGGTGCTTGTATTTTATTTCTTCGTTATTTGTCAGCAAAATTTGCAAGTCCGTTGTATTTTTTTCTAAAACACTTTTTTATATAAGGCGCTTTAGGTATCATTAGATTGCCCGAGTACTTTCAAATCGTATACTTTCCTTTTGTTTGGATTTGGATTTTTGACGATTATAAGCCGACATTACAATTTTTTTTTTTTAACTTCAACATTAACAACATTTACAATACCTTTTTTTAATACAATCTATTAATCTTGATGAGAGCTGTTGAATGAAACTAAAACAAACGTCATAGATGCTCCGAGTCGAAAGTAATACTAAATGGAAATCTCGAATCGCGGCAAAATTCCCTCAAAATGGCGGTGCTGCTCCCTCCACCGAGCGCGATGCGTCACCGTCCTCACTTAGCGTAACACATTCTTTAATCCTTTAGCTATCCAGTGGTGTAATTAAATATTGAATGAAGATGATAGATATGTAGCTGCAACACCAAACTATATCCCCCGATTTTGTTATCATTGGTTTTTTTGGATTAAAGAAGGGGTAAACTAGGGATAATCTTACTGCTTGGGTTTAAAAACTTGAAACTTAGCAGAAACGTGTATCTAAGTAAATAAAAAGATTTGACATTAGTTTGCCAAGACTACCCCCAAAGAGAGAATTGTTAAAGTTTGTATCTTAACGCTTGGTCCGATAAAGTTAAAACCCGGCAAAGCCTAGTAAATAATGAATATTTTTATTAATGAAAACTACGTATTTAAGAATTTTTCGAAAATTACCCCCTAAAGGGGCGAAAACGGGTGTTGAAGTTTTAGGGAATAATTTTTTGCTTGCTTCAGGTAACTCGAAAATTGGTATAAACAGTCTAAAATTAATTTTAACGGGCCAAACGAATTTTTCACAATCAACCCCTATCGGAATGAAAAAGGGAAAGCCGGTTTGTGTGAAAAATGTCATTTCTTCCATTTTGAAAACTGAAACTAAGAACTAATACGTATATAAGTAAACCACAGAACATTCTGTTCCGTGAGGTAAACAATAAAGATCACAACAATTATTATTGAAATGCTTATTTTTTTAGGGTGGGTTAATCTATACATATAATAAAACAGCAGAAATGTGGAGCGATGTTTTCAGTTGGCGCAAAAACTACTAAGCTGTAAATATTATCACACTATTTGATATGGGGGTGAGCAATATTGCATTATCTCTGTTTTGAACGACATTTTACCGCGATTTAGATCTCCAGCTACAACAAATTATTTTTGTAATTGTTTTATCTTTTTTTTTGTATAATATACGCTAATATTTCAAAAATAATAATGAAATTACTTTTTAATAATAATCGACTCTTCACGTGACCAGAGGGCTGGCCTTTTTTTCGGTCAACGAATCAGCATTGCCATTCAACATGGCAATGCTGCCAGCGTGCTGCGCACTTTTCCCATTGACAGCGATGTGGACGAATTTTTTGATGCCCAATGAGCTGTACTCCTACCGGATCTTTTATGCCGGATGTACATATTTTATTTATTAAGTTATTTATTAGTTTAGTATAATATGTATTGTAGTTATAGTCTGTTGAAAATAAATGTTTATATACTAGAATGTAAATGCATACTTTTTAATATAACATCAACATTTTAATCCGATTTTTTTCGTAATTATTTCGTAAAAATTAACCAAAACATATACCTAGTAAAATAGGCAGTCGCTCCATGTAAAATACTGGTATTTAGCTGCATCCGGTTAGACTGGAAGCCGACCCCAAGATAGTTGGGAAAAGGCGCGGGCAGATTGATTGAGATACAGCCCAACAAAAAACTAAAAAAAAACGTCTCTAGTAACGTGTTGTTTCTGGTTTTTGTTTTAGTTTATGGTACGAAACAGTTCGTGTGCGAGTCCGACTCGCACTTGGTCAGTTTTTTTAGACACTAAAAAAATGGCAAAGAAAAGGTCAATTTTTTTGCCATCGATATCATTCCTTCGATTAGATTAAATACTTTTTTTGTAAATAGATATATATGCAAACCAGAGCAGCGATCAGGTTACGTAGTCTTTGCAGAGTACTGATCGATCGAGATGTGACCAAGTTTCAGTCTGGCCTTCTCTATACATGACCGAAATCCAACGGTCATGCATTTGAACGTCCATTTATAGAACGCATTATCTGAAAATGACTCAGAACATTTTAAAAAATCCACGCCGTATCACGGTCTGGGCATTTTTTAAATTGTGGGCAGGATTTCCTCACCAGATCATCAGTCCACCTAGTGGGAGGCCTTCCAGTACTGCATCTTCCGGTAGGCTGTCACCACTCCAGAACCTTCCGGCCCATCGACCGTTCTACAAGCAATGTGCCCTGCCCAATGCCACTTCAGCTGTGTGTGTAATGGCGATTGTTCGGGTTATGTCGGTAAGCTTGGTTCTCCTGCGGATATCTTAATCCCTGGTTCGGTCACGCAATGAAACTCTGGACATAGCTCTCTCCATTAACCCTTTGGCTGACTTTACGCGTAAGCCTTTTTATGAGGCGCATTGTGAGCGATTATGTTTTAGTGCTATTTTTTTTTTTTTTTTTTTTGTGGGGTGGGAAATCATCCTATGACTTCTCCCGCTCTGGGTGGAGCGGGAGGGCGTGTCAGACTCTTACTGACTAAAACCCACCCCTGTTCCTTCCTGCCTTTGAGTGCCCAGGGGCGAGGTAACTCTGTTTCGAATTTATCCTCAACCCCCGGGCAGGCATCGGCCCTGACGGGCCCCGTCTCTTGCTGACAACTCTTTGAGGCGCGCGTGGAACACTACGCGCCGTCGACTCTCGGGCCTGGTGCTGATCGGACGGCGAGTTACCCACTACTCGCCGTCCGCAGGCCCGGGTCTACGGTGGCCGGAGATCGTCTCGCGGCGCCGGAAGTCCCCGGCGTCTCCTGAGGCGGCTGCTGCTGAGGGCGTGAGGGCGACTCCGTTGTTGGTGCTCTCTCACGCGTCCCGCCTCCGCCTTCGCGAGCATTACTGCTTCGCAGAAGGAGGAGACGGCTTCCCATTCCCTCTCGCTCCGTACCATGGCCTGAACCAGGGCAGGGCGCGAGAGGTCGCTGCCGCCTATCGCATCCACGAGGACACGGCGTTGCTCCGCCCAAGCGGGGCAGACCTCCACCGTATGCTCCACCGTGTCCTCGGGGCGATCCGTGCAATGGAAACACCCGGGCGTCACCTCTCGCCTGATCCGAAACAGGAACCTCCCGAAACAACCGTGTCCGGTGAGGACCTGCGTCAGGCGGAAGGTGAGGGCGCCGTGAGGTCTCTCCAGCCAAGCCTCAAAGAGGGGCACTACCGCCGCAATGGTGGCGTGCCCAGCGCGGGGTTGTGACAATCGCTGTCTCCATGTCGCCATGAGATCCTGCCGGAGCTCCGTCCGCCGAGCCGCGAGTTGTCGCGGCAGCGGAGTTTCACCCCGGCGTTTCGCCTCCTCGCGGTCCTCATAGAGGTTCGCGAGGATTTTTGCCTCCAGATCCCATGGCGATAATCCGGCAAGGAGGCTCGCCGCCTCGCAGGAGATCGTACGGTATCCTCGGATCATTCTGATCGCCATGACCCTTTGGGACGCGTTCAGAAAGCGAATAGATCGCTTCCTTAGCGAACGCGCCCACACCGGTGCTCCGTAAAGGGCCATGGACCGCACGATCCCCGCGTAGAGCCTCCGGCAGGAGGCGTTTGGCCCCCTCAGATTGGGCAGGAGCCGCCTCAAAGCAGCCCCGGCCCTGTTCAGTCTGGGAGCCAAACGTCGGAAGTGCTCGACGAAGTTCCACCGGCTGTCGAGGACGAGTCCCAGGTACTTCATCGTCCCCTCGACGCCGATGTGAACCCCTCCTACCGTTATCTGGGAACCCGCCGGTGGCGCATTCCGAGGACCATGAAAACACATGGCCTCGGACTTGTGCAATGCCACCTCGAGTCCCAGTTGCCGGATCCTGTCCACGATTATCGCAACCCCGCGTGTCATGATGTTGGCCGCCGCCTCGTGCGACCACCCCTGCGCCAGGACCAGGGTGTCGTCAGCGTAGCATACTACGCTGACGGCGCTAGGGAGGTCGGCGCGCAGCACCCAGTCGTACCCGATGTTCCACAGAGGCGGCCCAAGGACCGATCCCTGTGGAACACCGCACGACATCTCTCGTCGGTTCCATTCTCCCTGGTGACCGGGGTAGATGACGGCCCTGTCCGTCAAATACGCCTCGACTACGCGACGGAGGTAGGGCGGCACCCGGTGATACCGGAGTGCCTCCACTATGCAACTCCAGGGCAGGGTGTTGAAGGCATTGGCGATGTCCAGAGACACCGCCAAGACGACCCTACCCCGGGCTACTGCATCCCCCGTCGTGAGGGCTCGTACGCGCATGATGGCGTCCACCGTAGAGCGCCCCCTGCGGAAGCCGTACTGGCTCTCCGCCAGATCCGGCCCCACCCGCGTCAGCTGCCCGACGAGGCGGTCTGCAATTACTCTTTCAAAGAGCTTGCCCACCTCGTCGAGCAGCACGATGGGCCGGTATGCGGACGGAGAGTCCGCGGGGCGCCCCGGCTTCTTGATGAGGACCAGCTTTCCCGTCTTCCAACGGAGTGGAAACTGGCCCCTCTCCAAGCATGCGCTTAAGAGCCCTCTGAGTCGAGGCCCGAGAGCCTCCTGCAAAGCCAGGACCAAGGCTTTACCGTGCACGCCATCTGGTCCTGGGGCGGTGCTTTTGGCATTCAGCCTACGCACCGCCGCTCTCAGCTCTACCTCGGTCACTTCGGGAGCATCGTCGTCGTCGTCGGGTTGGTCCGCGTCAGGCACCACAGGAGGAGGCGGAGCCATAGGCGGGGGAGTATGTTCCCCTCGCGAAGGGAACAGAGCGCTCACCACGCCCTCCACGAGCTGCGGCCGGAGACTCTGCGTCAGCGGGGGCGCCCATGGGCGGAGTATATCCCGCACCACTTTGTATGGGCGCCCCCACGGGTCTCTGTTCAGAGTCCCCAGCGACTCCTCGCGGGCCAATTCTTTGGCCCGCTTGATCTCCGCTCGGAGGGCGAATCTCGCAGCTCTGTACCCCTCGTTCAGCTCCGCCTCGATGGCTTCCGTATCCGGCGTGCGGTTACGGAGCCGCCTGCGGTACCTGGTGTACCGGCGTCGCGCGGCAATACACGCTTGGCGTAAAGCCGTAAGCGCCGGCGACCACCAGTACATCTGGCGCCGAGCACATCCTGGCTGGACCCGGGGCATTGCCACGTCACAGATCTCGGACATGGCCTCCTGGAACCACACCACCTCGTCATTGATGTCGGCAGGCCTGTCCGGTGATGACACCCAGGCCTGCACGATCGAGGCTTCCAGGAGTAGCTCCCGGTCCAGCTGCTTCAGCGACCAACGCGGACCACTCGGGGTCTGTCGGACCGGCGCGGTCGAGGTCTGGGCGGAGACGTCAAACCGGATATACCGATGATCGGAATACGTCTCCACCCCCTCCATGACGCGCCAGTCGACGACACGCGGTGACAGAGCGGGGCTGGCGAACGAGATGTCCACCACCGATTCACCCCGCATCCGCACACACGTGGGGACAGAACCCCGGTTCAGGTTGACCAGGCCCGTCTCTAGGGCCCAGTCCTCCGCCATCCTCCCCCGTGTGTCCGTGTACCGGGAACCCCAAGCCAAGTTCTTGGCATTGAAGTCCCCGAGGACGAGCACAGGGAGGGAACGGTACCCGGCGACGACGTCTCTCAACTCCGCGAGGGAGTTGTGGAACTCGACGAGAGTTCGGTTCGGGGAGAAGTACACCCCTACCACTACTATCTCCCCGAACCGTGCTGCTACGCAGCCCCGACCCCTCCTGACATCCTCAAGGGTCGGGGTACCGGCGGCGGCCGACGAAATGATGGTCACTGAGCCGTCCAGGTCCTCCACCCAGTCATCCCTGGGCGGGACATAGTACGGCTCAGCGACCACGGCGACGTTAATCGACCACTGCGCCATGCTCTGGAACAACAGGTCCTGAGCAGGGGCGCAGTGGTTGATGTTCGTCTGGAGGAGGCGTAATGGGGCCGTTATTGGCATTCCATTACAGCCTCCTCCTCTCCAGCCCTCCGTGAGGGTCCCGCCACCGCGATGTTGGCGGCGGCGACGACGGCTGTGGGGGCGGCAACGGCGGAAGCGGCGACGGCGGCGGCTGCGGCGGTGACGGTGACGGTGGCGGCGGTGGCGGTAGAGGGCCTGCCCCTGGCCCTGGTCTTGGTGGGTGGAGCGCAGGTCTTGCTTCCAGCCCGGTGATCGGCCGGCTTGCCAGCAGCCGCACATGCTGTGCAGTGCGGCGCGGCATCGCACGAGCCGGCCTTGTGACCGGGCTGTCCGCAGCGGAAGCAGTTGCTCCCTCGGTCCACCTCCGAGGTGCACTTAGCTGCCACGTGGTCGCCCACATGGCAGCGAAAGCACCTCAGAGGTCTGGGCTCCAGCAGCTTGACCTGCGCAGACACCCAGCCCACCAAGAGCCTTCGGCCCTCTATTTTCCTTACCGCCGACACGGGGCAGCTCACCGTTACGGTTTGCAGCCCCGTGAGGTCAGGACGGAGAGCGCCCACCCTCACCTGCTCGGCAGGGCACCCTCCAGTCTTGGCGACGGCAGCCACCACCTCTGCCTCCGTCACGGAGTCGTCCAGGCCCATGATGCGCTCTTGGTGGGCCTAGACACTCGAGCCTCGTCGACCAGCAACGCCCTGATCTTCGCGGCCAGGGCGTCAGCAGCTGGGCCGCTGGAGGCGCCGGGGACCTCTAGCATCCGGGCTCCGGTCTTGGTGACCTTCACCCGGACGCCGTCGGCACACCCCACCTCCTCGAGGATGTTTTAGTGCTATATGCCATCACTGGCGAAATGCACTGGTCATATAGACTTCCACCTTGAGACACTGTGGTATGTGACACAAGAAGATACTGTACAGCTCGATGGTTGACATCTTTCTAGAAGTTTATACCACGTTTGTACCACGAAGTTTATACTAGGTTTTTTTGTGTTTTTTTTTTCCTTGGGGGGGAAATCATCTAATGACTTGCCATTAATTTCTATACAATTCAATTTCCTGACTGACTGACTGACTGATATATCAACGCACAGCATAAACCCCTGGTCCTAGAGACATAAAATTTGGAGAGTGTGTTCTTTGTGAAGAGTAGGTATCCAGGCAGGGTAGGTAGGGGTTTAAAGTTTATAACGGGGGAAGTACTTATTCCATGCGGGCGAAGCCGCTGGCAGAAGTACTTATTCCATGCGGGCGAAGCCGCTGGCAGAAGTACTTATTCCATGCGGGCGAAGCCGCTGGCAGAAGTACTTATTCCATGCGGGCGAAGCCGCTGGCAGAAGTACTTATTCCATGCGGGCGAAGCCGCTGGCAGAAGTACTTATTCCATGCGGGCGAAGCCGCTGGCAGAAGTACTTATTCTATGCGGGCGAAGCCGCTGGCAGAAGCGAGTTAAAAATAAACGATATAAACGCTTAACTATATTTAACTATATATTTCCTTGGTTTTTTTACAAATTATACCTAGTCAAAATCATGCTGACGCAACACGCTTTTTGTGAAAACTTCTTTAGACGCGTTGGGCATTTTTGAGATGGGAAAAGACTATTGAACTCGTCCCCGACACCGACACCATCGTCGACACAGACACCGTAAATCTCGATACTCCCATGAGGCACAACAATGCGCTTCATGCTAGCATAACTACATATCCAAATCTTTAAAATAATATATGATTCATCTTTGTCCACCGTGGGTAAACTTTCCATGGTAAGGTAACCCCAATGTTTCCAATGTTCTGTTATTACTTACAGCTGTGATCTGTCACAAATACCTATTAACTTCATTTAATTCGAGTAAAAACGATACTAATTGAAAAGGCACGTTCCATTATTATAATTGCAGACATTAAATTCAGCTTTACTAAATAATTAATCTAATGAAACGCTTGCAAATAACGCCACAAAATATTGTAACGCGAAATGTACAGTTAGCACCAAAAGTACTGTACCTGGGTATTGTGAGGTATTCTTTTTTGGGATGGACATCATCAAATAACTTCTGCCGCTCGGGAGGGCCCGGGCGTGTTAGACTCTTACTGACTAAAACCCACCCGTGGTCCATCAGTGGCCTATGCCAGGGCCGTGGGTATTGTCATGTCTAAGGAGATCGAGTGAGAATACCAACCTTGTTAGCAGACAAGCCTGGTTGAGCAAATATATTTTTAAAGGGTGATGCAAATTTAGAATACGTATTTAAATTTAAATGAAAAGATTTGGATTGTCATGAGTCAGTTAGGTGTGGGTTGTCAATGGAATAAGAATTATTTTGATGATATGAGTATAACATATGAAGCATTCTGGATTAGTATTTCCTATAATACATTCCACAATGTAAGAATACACTTAGAAAAAGTACCTGCACCACTGAGCTACTCTAAAGAAACCTAGACTTTACATTTTTTTAATAACACTAGGAATTTCTCCAGTATCGTGGGTGCGTTTATAAACTTAGAATCTCATATACACTAACAGCAGACCCAGAAAAACTGTATTGTATCTGTAGGTCATACGAATCTATGTCGCGTGCGGGATCGATAATTTAATCGGGTTTCACGGCCAAAGGTACAGCGATTAAAATTGATCTTTCACTGTACCATCAATGGAACAGCCACGGATACACAGGAAAAGAAAGGATAGAACCCGCGACACGCAGCGTAGCAGCCGATCGCTCAGCCTCTGGGCCAACAGTGTCGTCAACTTTATTAATATGACACATCGAGCAAGAAACTGCCAGTGTGGTATGACTTACAGAAGCGACGCCCTATAAAGAACTTTAAAAGAGATTTTGGCCTCTGGCTTTGTTTCGGTGTACTCGGTCTCTCGATCAGAGTAGTCAGCTAGGAAACACTAGCGTCATATAATTCAATATGACAAAAAATATTGACGTATAAAAGTGTTATTTATAAGGAATTTGCAAAAAAAAAAATGTATGTTATAGGAACATATCAGGCCAAATGATATTGGTTGTATTAAAAAGTATGAAGCTATGCCTACTAGACCGTTCCGTCGTCGACCAACACCGTTTTGCCGGTGCAGTTACGCTACGTGCATGGCACGCTTGCCAAACCGTTTAAGTCAATATTGAAGAATACTTAACATGTTACTTCTTAGCAATCTTGATCCATCGTCGACCACATCATCGCTTACGCCTTTCAGTAAATTAAAACTTATCTGAGCCTGCCACAAAAAGCAGGACATAAATTAATTTAAAACTGATATTATTGACTTTTGGTGCTAACCGTACAACAAAATGGTTGAATTAATAATAGAACTTAACTCATTTAGGTTAACCTAAAGCGCCTCTGTAGCTTAATGTAACATTTATGCGGAGGTTACAAATTTAATACCAGGTGAACATATTTTGTGTAGCCAATTGCATGACATTAAATCGCCTCCTCAAACCCCATTATTTTTGACCATGCCACAAAAAATTCGACTACACTTACGTAACGGCGCTCGCCATTTTGTTTATTTTCAAAATTCATTCATAATAGTGTTCGGTCCGAGTGCGTTTCCGAACGCAGCCATTGGCTGTCACCTGTCACTTGTGACGTTTTGACGTTCACAGCAAAAAAATTGTTAAAAAGTATGTTTTTGGGGCTGGTTTCTATCTCTAATCTATTGGTTTTGGACCTAATTGTTTGCGATTGAACTAATTTTGATTGAAGCCCCGTTTGATGTAGTGGTGAAACGGGTTATTTTGTAAAACTAATAGTGAAAACATTGCCTGCATTTGCCCTGGCTTGGTTGCAAACATATAGCCTATGTCACTTTGGCAGTTAAGACCAATCTAATGATACCTCATTTGTTAAAATCCATTCAGCCGTTAAGGCTACAGGCGGTGCCAAAGTAAAAGACATACAAACATGTCATACTCTCGAAAAACATCCGTCTCCTTCTGAGGCAGTTGGGTAAAATTCTTCATTATCTTCGTGCCTCTCGCCGGGTCGGCGCAACACGTTTCTTCTTCTATTATGTCCTGTCAATCGTCACACTACCACTGAATCCCTTTTGTTTCATATTTCTTTATTCTTAATGTGCGTCTAAACATTGAGCGGCAAAGGCGCGGCTGCAACACGCGGCATGTCCAGGAAACAATTCTGCCGCGCTCTAGTTAGGACAATCCGACGAATGTTTGCGCGGCAATATGCGAGACACGCCACGCATTTGAATTCAGTCTGAACCTAAACTACAATGAAGGCGGTTATCAGTGTTTTAGCTCTGCTTATTATTCGAAATCGTTAAATGAGCCACATATTTCAATCAGTCTAATTGATGTTGCATTGTCCATTTTTAAGAAGCGCAAACACGGCCACACAATTACCGACGAGCAATGTTTGCGGGCGGCAGCTAGATCGTAACGTTCGCGCGCGGCTGTTGTCCAAACAAAGCGCGGCACGCCGCGTGCTGCAGCCGCGCACGCTTGCCGCTCAATGTTTGGACACACCTTAACACAATCCATCCAACATTTATTTCATTAATATTTTATAACCATTTTTTCAAAAAATACAGTTAGAGATTAGTAATCTTTGAATTCGATTTCTACGTCAGGTACATGTTTTTTTGCTATTTTCTTTTAATTATTATTATTAATTAATAATTGAGATCATATAACAAAATGTGTTTTATTTATTTTTTTACTTTTGATAGACTCGCGTTTGACCACTACCTAGCTCACCAGATAGTAAGAGATGGTGTGGTCGACGTTGGAGCATGCTTGCCTAGAAGTAAGCTATTCTCATTCTTATTACTCTTGACTTAAGGCTGCTCTCTCGAAAAAGGCTTGAAAAATGCATGTACATGAAGCAGCTTTTCGTCGGCACTTACAGAGAAATTACATGTGAAAATAATAGTTAGTAATCTTCATGATATGATACGTAATTTGGTTTAGCCATAATTGTTCTATCAGTATCACATAATAAGAAAAAAAAAACCTCCAAATCTCCTTATTTTTTTTATCAAAAGAATATAAAAAAGATATCTACTTCTTTGCAAAGGAAAATGATCTGGTTTTTTTTTACTTTTAAAAATATGCATAATTTTTATAAGTAAAAAAAAACCAGAGCTCCTTGATGGGCGAGTCCTATTCCTGGGTGGACGTACGACGCCTTGCGTGAGCTCAGCACACAACAGGCAAAATAACCACTCAAGGCCGTTGGCATTTAGTTGCGCCTTAAAGAATAGGGAATTTCACTCCTTAGCTGTACGCACAATGAATGTGTTCCCAAAAGGGTTTGTGCGTATGGGTGAGATGTCCACCATGTACCGGCGGCGCAGCACCGTACATCTAGTAGGTCCAACGATGGAACGGGCTTGGCTGAGTTAAACTATGCATTTTAAAAACTATTTCTTCAAAAATAATCACTATTATAGCCTAATATGCACTCCTTTACTACGGTTTAAAAGATAAAATATTTTTTGCTCATATTCTTGACTTATCAGATTGTCTCAATTGAACTAATTAATTAAATCTACTGCAGATGTCTCCTTAATAAGGCTTTCATTTAAATCCAGCCAACTTTTCTTTCGAACTTATTGGGAATTGTGTAATGATATTTCTTTTCATAATCTAGAAAGACAAAATCTGTTTTAATGAAAGTTATGTAATTAGTTAGAGCAATGGTGGCCCTGTGATTACGGCCCTCGACTTACAGTTGTAGTTTTGAACCTTGGTAAGCATTATTACCAGGGTCCGGGAGTGTTTGAAATAGACCGCAGCCCTGGAACGCCAAGTGCAACTGAAGGCGCACTGGTGGGTTTTAGAGAAACGCCCTCCCGCTCCACCCAGACCAGTCAGCTGTTCCCCGCCTTAACCCATGCTGCGCTTACGCACTTGTACTAAGCTTAATTATTGTTGTTCTCTTCATCCATTTCCTATTTCATTTTATTCAAATTTCATATCTTGTTATACAGTCCACTCGCGGTTTATTTTAATTCCACTAGAGCTAAATAATTAATAATATATTATTTATTAAGACAAACACAATTTACAGAAAAGTGAAACCCTTACTCCTGAGCTAGGTAGAGTATCTGTATTTCAGGAGTTATCGTTGCGATCAGGAATATAGTTTAGTTAATTGCATCACTACTGATATCAAAACTATGAAGCAAAAAGCGTGTATGAACCATGTCCAAGGACCAATCAAATTTAGGACTTGCAACATCCACCAATCCGCACTAGGCTCGCGTGGTCCACCACAGAGATTATCCATAATGGCCCATTCCCTCTCTTGGCTTGAGTCCCAGCAGTGGGAACGTTGCAGGCTGATTGACAATAGATTCTTCAGGGGCTAAGTAGGCAAACAAGTCGTGCTATATCAGCGATCTTCTTTTTCTTTTCGTGTTGATTTTTTTCATTACGACTGATAGGCTCGTTTGACCACTATCGCACCTAATGGTAAGCGATGATGTGGTCGACGTCGGAGCATGCTTGCACAGAAGTAACCGATTATAGTGTAACAAAAAAAGACACTTTTCTCACGTTTAGTTGCAAATTAATCTTAATTCCTCTTGAAAAGGTTGTTTTCGAAAAAATAAAAAATATATTAAAAGAAAAATATGAAAAACACTTATGAAATTTTATCAAGATTTGAACCTATTATTATTGAATATGAGATGTTTCAATGGATCTTTATTAAAATGAAACTAAACCTGATAACATTTTGCCGCAAACCATGCTTTAAACTGGCGTAAATAAAAAGCTAACCATCAGAAATTGCTATTTGCATTATGTGCTCACAAGGTTACGCAGACAATGTTAAAGCTAAAATTTAGGAAGTGTATAGGGCACCACAAGCGGCATTCTATCACTATCGTATAAAAGCACCGTCAGCTTTAGCGCGGCATAATAGTGGCGCTAGCTAGACTGCCGTAAAGAGTATGCACGGCAAAATAACGCGACCGTTTCTAGTGCCGTAAGCAAGTTTGCTGACTTTTGATTTGTATTTGTTTTATTACTTATGTGATATATTACAAATGTACAATGACTGAATTTATGTCGTTAAAAGATTTAGTTTCATGGTACTCGTATTTAGTTATTTTGATAGTTATACATTTATTCATATATTCATTACATTACATATATTTCGCTGATTTAAAGTGCCAGAAACGACTAGATTATATAGAAAAAATTGTCTGGTTTATAGCACTGTTGTATTTGTACTATGTCATTAGTATGCCGCAAGCTGACGGTACTATAGACAATCGTACTATAACACGCTTGCGGCTTTTTAAAATGATGTACTAGTATGCCGTAAGCTGACGGTACTCTAACAGATAGTGATAGAATGCCGCTTGCGGCACTCTATACACTGCCTAAAATTTATACCAGTCGGTTAAATTATATTTCTATCGGTTAAATTCGTAACTATCGCCGAAGACAAGGTTAAAATAATTTAAGTAACTTATAGTAAAAAAGTACGTCCTGATCCTGGCGTAGAATGCTGATCTGTACTCCGATGAACTTTAATTTAATTGTTGTGTGTATGTATTAAATGTTCGTTTTTTAAATATTATGATTGTATGTTTTTCAAACATTTTTTTTTTTTTTTGTAATTGTAAGCAAGAAATAAAAGGCTTTTTTTATTTTATTGATCTAAAGGGAGCAAACTTCGTACAGCTTCAGAATCAATAAATGTCGTGTTAGGTACCTCGAGATATTTAAAAAAACCGGCTATGTGCGAGTCTGACGTGCTAACGAAGGGTTCCGTACCATTATCTATAAAAACGGCAAAAAAATCATATCTGTTGTATGGGAGCCCTACTCTAATATTTTTTATTCTGTTTTTAGTACATAATTGTTGTTATAGCGAAAACAAAAATATATCATCTGTGAAAATTTCAACTGTCTAACTATCACGGTTTATGAGATACAGCTTGGTGACAGACGGACAGACGGACGGACAGCGGAATCTTAGTAATAGGGTTCGTTTTACCCCTAAAAATGAGGACAAAATACCAAGTAACATCCAGAACTCTATAATGTATAAAAGAATTCGAAGAAAAATACATATCACTTTTTGCGTTCTTTCATCAATGCATTTGCGGAAGCTAACACCACTTTTAGAATAATAAATCCACCTTAACTGAGCGAGAGCAGCACTCCTTCAACAATCCATTTGCCAAAGCTATTGAACAAGATAAAAGATTTTTAGATTATGGGCAGAACTGCCAAAAGAAAAAAACTAATACCAACCATATATTGTGTAGTACAAGCAACAAAACACTAGGGGGAATTCAGACGTAAAATCCTTTATATTAACAGCTAGATATTTCAGTAAGAAAATTACACAACCGGGTTCGGAACATTGAGGTAATATGTGTACATTTTACCTCAATGGTTCGGAATCAAATCTTGATATCCTCCAGAGAAAAAATGTAACATAACGCCTTGAGTTAATTATCATTCAAATTATGAACTTTGGAAAAAGAAGATGAAAAAATATAGGATAAACTAACCAACAAGTTTGCATATTGCACAAGAATGAAAGAGTCCTTAATACTGAAAATAATAAAAACATAGTATGTCATACTACTCGTACACTATTCAATCTTCACTTAAAGAACACCCCGAGGTTGTTGCTAGCAGGAAACACAGACCTCGGCAGGGAATTCCACTCCTTAGCTGTTTGCGCAATGAACTTGGTCCCAAAATGTTTTTTTTTACTCAAATTTATACAACGGGGCCATAATTAACAAAACATTAAATATCTACCCGCTGACAGTAAAAAAAATGCAAACAGACAGAATGCCAATATCTACAGAAGCTTAGTTACGACGAAACTAAAGAGCTTTTACGCATAATACAGTAAGAAAGTTATTAGGTGTTCACATATTCAATAATATCATACACACACATACCATACATACACACACCATAACACATTTTCACACCAACACACCACACACTCTTTTTACTCAAATTTATACAACGGGGCCATAATTAACAAAACATTAAATATCTACCCGCTGACAGTAAAAAAAATGCAAACAGACAGAATGCCAATATCTACAGAAGCTTAGTTACGACGAAACTAAAGAGCTTTTACGCATAATACAGTAAGAAAGTTATTAGGTGTTCACATATTCAATAATATCATACACACACATACCATACATACACACACCATAACACATTTTCACACCAACACACCACACACTCACAAACACACAAATTTAAATGACTATCCATTAAGCACTCACCCTCTTCAAACATACACTCGTGCACATGATGTGAAGAGATGAAATCACCACTTCACATCACACACAAGAAAGAGGACGTATCGTGTTAAAGTATAGTTTAAGCCATTAAAATAAAATTGTAGGCTTTCGCTTTACAAATTCAGTTCGAGGGGACAGGCGCTGATAATCGAAATACAGGCACTGCCTAGTTCGGTTACAGATGCTTACTTCTTTTGTATGTTAAAATTTAAACTGTCTAATTATTTGTAACATAGGTGTTCTGTACTAAATAAATATTATTATTTATATTGTTATTGTTAAATGTGGTCCAACCATTATGTAGCCACCCGAATTAGATAGCATTGACTTCAGTTAAGTCGTGGAAGGTGCAGGTGGTTATGCATGCTGAGCAGGGAAGGAGGCGGCTCCACACTGGCACTGTTTTTGGGATAGGTCAAGCCATTGGGTTTTTGGTCTAATTTTACGTTGGAGAATTTATATCGTATTTCATTTCAGTGCGTTACTTTCAGTCACTTTACACTAATTTTAACCTTGATACACCCCATAAAGTCCCCTAAAGGAGTGCAGATCGTGTGAGTTGTACTATAATATTGATTAAAGTGGGGTTCCCGCGGGCTAAACTATCGATCGCCTACCCCACGCTTTATTACCGTAGTGTGTGTTAGTAGGGGCTTATCGCGGTTCTGTATAACATTGAATTAATGTTGGAATGGAAAGTCTATTGGGAATTTTCTCTTGGGTTTTGTAAAAGGCGGTTAAACAGTGTCTGGATGTACAATATCTGTCTGATAAGCTAACTAGACCTTCCTAATTGTATGGAATTGACAAACACTACCGAAATTTCACGTGATCAATGTCTTACATTTTGTTTTATTTTTTATCATTGATAGAGATAGACCTGCGTTTGACCACTATCTCACCTGATGGAAAGCGATAATGTGGTCGACGATGGAGCACGCTCGCCTAGAAGTAACCTCTTCACTTATTATCTGTCTAAACAAAGTTCAAAGTCCTGACTGATTGACTGAACGCACAGCCTAAACCGCTGGTCCTAGAGACATGAAATTTGGAGGGTGTGTTCTTTGTGAAGAGTAGGTATCCACTTAGAAAGGGTTTTTCTAAATTCAACCATTAAGGGGGTGAATACTCTATAATCACTTTCGAATGTCACTTTGTCTTGGATTAAAAGAAAACTGTTGCAGGATTATCAGAAAGCTACTGTTATCCATTATTTAAGCTTAGCAAAATACGACATACGACAGTAATTAAATGTTTGTCTATTTCAGTGACCATTTGTGCCAGTGTTGTGACAGCTCCCACACTGAACTGCTTCAAGAAATGGTTGGACAGATTAAATATTTTTAAGCTATATTCATGAAACACACGCATCAGCTTATAGCTACTAGTGTGTCTTACCAAATAATAATAAATATTATTTGTATGTGACACTTTTATTGTTTACATTTTTTTGAAGGGCCATGTCAGACAATGGAAATATTGCATGAACTAATACCAATCTGCATCCATAAAGTTATTGCATCATAGTGAGCCATAGCTCAGAGGGTTGTCCACGTCCAAAATCTTGTATCAGTTTTCAATGATAAAAGGTCAGACAAAACATTCATGGTCTTTAATTTTAAATCCAACAAAACAGCACCCCATAGCAACCATTATTATACCATAGAACCCTCCCGCACAACATCTGTCGTGCTGTGCACAGGGTTATCGCCACTACGAGGTATGGTTTACTGGCTATAATTGCGTGCAAAACATTGATAGATGACTACTCATTACTTGTCATAGTGGGATTACCTTATAACGTGGGGATATCCATGGGTGCGGTGTATGTACACTGGCGATTGATTTTGTAATGTAGTTGTGTTTGCAGTTGGCTGTTAATTTTATCATTATTTTGCGAATAGCTAGGTGCTTTTCAGCTGCGTACGGTTACCCGTACCATAGTGTTAAGAAAATGCTTAGGAAATGATGATGAGATTCTTATTGAAAATCAGCACAAACTTCTAGTCCTAAGTCTGATATGATAAATGAGCTTCATCATTTCAGCCGAAAGACGTCCACTGCTGGACAAAGGTCTCGCCCAAGTGTCGTCGCAAATTTTTTTCAGTAGCTTAGACTAGGCCGGCGACGCCGGCCAGCAAGCCGAAGCTTCGGTGGTGAGCGTTAAAACCATTTGCGACGACAAGCTCTCGTGGGACCGCCGGAGCCGTGACAGAAACTATGCCTGTTGCATGTTGCATGCTCGCTTGCATGCTGCACGCTTACTTGCATACTGCATGCTTGCTGCATGCATAGTGTATGCTTGTTTACAAGCTGCATGCTTGCTGCATGCATGGTGTATGCTTGTTTGCGTGTTTGTATGCTTCTTATTATTGTAGTAAGAGTATACAAAATTATTCTAAATATGAATTTTCTGTAATGTGATGAGTCTTTAAATTTTTATGGATATAAAATGTATGCCAAAAGATGAATCTAAATGTAAACTTTCTGAGATATGATAGTACTGCCTTTTAATGACTATCGATATGAAATGTATACCTAAGACGATTTTGACTGTGAACTTTATGCGATATGATGGTTCTACTTTTTAATTATTGTGTATATGAAATGTATGCCTATAGATGATACTGACTTACAAAATTATGAGTTTTGAATATATGATAAATGAGTGTATAACAAACAATTTTCTGAGAAATGAAGTTTATGGTATCCGCTGTTATGCAAAATAATATTATGACATAAAAAGTTCTACTATAAAAGGTAGACCCCAGCCGCACGGGTCGATCCAGCAGGTTAAGCAGATTGATTGTTTAAAAGAGCTCAACTCCTTTTGCTTCGTTTCGAGTCGATGGTGACACGTAGACAGATCGTGCCCAGTAGCTGACCACGTTTATAACGACATTAATCAGGCCTTACTGGTAAATGTGAATGGGCACTTGGAGCATTTCAACAATTCCTTTTACTACAAACTCAAAAAGTATAAGAGTAAAATAAGAAAACTACACAGAATTTTCTTTACTAAAGTACAAAAACATTATATAAATGATACAATGATTCCCTTTAAAACTTCAAGTTTAATAAAGCAACACAGACGTCCATTTAAGTTGAAAATTAGATTTGTTAGGCTATAGAACTACAAGAACTTCATTTAGGGCTTTCTAATCTAGATTCTAGAACCTTTTAAAAAACAAAGAAGCTTTGTAGCACTTGTACTTCAAAATTACCTAGATTCAAAATTCCCTATTAGTGTGATTATCTATCAGAGGATAGATTTCTCTAACTTTATATATAAAACAAAGTCGGGTTAATTACACAATTTACAACACAAGAACTGCAGAACCATTTTTTATGGTCTCAGATTAGTTAGAATTGTCTCTGTCCCGAATAGCAGAATAAGGATTTAAAGCACCGGAAAATTAACGAGAAAAAAATACCGAGGACAATTCATATTTCATAAGTTTTGTATGGAACGTCTTTTGAGGGTTCCGTCGTCCTAACACGGACAAGGAACCTATATAGTTTCGGTCTGTCCGTCTGTCCATCCGAGGCATAGCTAAGAGACTACTACTAGAAAGTTGGAATTTTGCATATTAATCACGCCAAGAAATTGTTTTTTTTTTGTAGCTCCCATGCATATATAGTGAGAATGATCGCCTATCCTATTGTGTAAGGTATCGTTGGATAGGGCGTTCAAAATCATTACGGAGTTGTCAAGACTAAAGTTCGAAATATTTAACTTTAAAGTTATATTTTTTGTTCGAATTGAGCGCCCCCCCCCCCCCTCCCCCAAACTGTTGCCTTGAAAAATCTGAGAAAATTCGTTATGTTAGTGTTTATAACTAACTTTCAAAGAAAACTATCACGGCTTTGTTAACTCTGTCAGTTTAAGAGTAATAGTCGCCCAACTTATAAAAAGTACGTACTTGGAAAATTTCGTACAAAACACAAAATCCTTAGAAAAAAATACCTAGGTGAAGTTGCTACTTATTTAAAAAGAGCGGTAAACATTAAAAAAAAAACGAAAATATATTTCTTTTCGTTTTTAATTTATTCAATTTAAACGTTATTGTCCGTTACACGTTACTATCTTCATAGTAATAAACATAAAGCTTCCTTCTAAGTCCGCATGTTATAACGGGTAACGGGTGGGTCCATGTCGGGCCACGCGCAGGTTAGGGTACGAAACCCTAACCTGCGCGTGGCCCGACATGGACTTGGCCGGTTTTTAGGGTTCCGTACCCAAAGCGAAAAACGGGACTTTATAACTAAGACGCCGCTGTCCATCCGTCTGTCTGTCTCTCCGTCTGTCACCAGACTGTATTACCTGAACCGTCATAGTTAGACAGTTAAAATTTTTACAGATGATGTATTTCTGTTGTTGCTTTAACAACAATTACTAAAAAACAGAATAAAAATATATTTAAGTGGGGCTATACAACAGACATGATTTTTTTCCGTTTTAATTTGAATGATAATTAACTCAAGGCGTTATGTCACATTTTTCTCTTGAGGAAATCAAGAACTAATAAATATATAATGTTATTTTTGTTATTTGTTTATGCAGTCCGCAACGTTTATCCAGCTGAAGAGGTTACAAAAATAACATTTGTCCAGGATAATTGTCCTTTTCACCGGGCGAGCACTGTGCGTGACTGGTTAACCAGAAATTCGTCATTCCATGGCCAACGCGATCTCCTGATCTCAACCCAATAGAAAATTTATGGGGTTTGATGGTGCAAAGGTAGGAAGCCTGGAATGAGAGATGTCTCAAGCAGTTGAAGTCACATTGCATGGAGATATGGCAAAAAATAAAAGGAACAGAAATATGTTTTAATTTCGTAGGCTCCATGCGTCAATGTCTACTTGACTTAATCGAGAATAATGGGGGCTATACAAAGTATTATCAACAGTATAATAGACACAGTATTTTGTTTTACCTACGGTTAATGCACTAACTAAGATTTTTTTCAGCACGTTTTCAACATGGTGTTTGTCAGTGTCTGACGTATTTCTTGTAGAAAAAGAGTCTACATTATTTTAGTAATATCTCCGTGTAAAGGGTGACTGGTAATTAGTACACGTGATTGCTCATGATAACAAACAACTTTCCCAAAGAAATATTTTGTTTACTCATTCACTTTTATCACTTAATAATAATAATAATAATGAGCATGCGATCCAATAACAGAAATGGGGGCAATCACTATCAGCCCCCAAGATGTAGCCCGTGCAGTCCGTCCGTTGCCTAATTGGAAATCTCCAGGGCCGGACGGGCTGCACAATTTTTGGATAAAGTGGCTACAAAGGTCGCACGCTCGCTTGGCATCTCAATACCAGGCAGCCTTGGAGTCTGGTTCGCTACCCGAGTTCCTTACAACAGGAATAACCCACCTGCTCCACAAAACAGGTAGTACCGCGGAACCTAAAAATTATAGACCGATCACGTGCTTACCGACGGTCTATAAGGTTCTTACATCCATTTTGAGAGCTAAGATTAACACACATATAGATAGTAATTGTATCATGTCTGCCTCTCAAAATGGATGTAGGAATGGGTCCCGTGGTACTAAGGAGCTGCTCCTCATCGATATGACCATTAGCCAACAGGTTCGGCGTTCCCGAAAGGATCTATCGACATGTTGGATAGACTATAAGAAGGCCTATGACTCAGTTCCTCATACATGGCTCATGAGGGTGCTAGAATTGTATAAAGTTGATGCAACGCTACGCACCTTCTTGATGTCGTGTATGGGGCAATGGAGGACGGTCCTTCGCTATCCAGGATGTCGAAATATCCAGAGGAATAGCGAACCGGTAAGGATCGAGCGGGGTATATTCCAGGGTGACAGTTTGAGTCCGCTTTGGTTTTGCCTAGCCTTGAATCCTCTAAGCACACTGCTGGAGAATTCAGGGCTAGGCTATCGGTTGAAGAGAGGTGGTCAGGTTATATCTCACCTCCTTTACATGGATGACTTGAAACTTTTTGCTCCCAGCAATCTGCAACTGATGGAGCTACTGAAGGTAACTCAAACCTTTAGTAGTGCCATCAGGATGGAGTTTGGTGTGGACAAATGTGCGGTCATGCATGTAAAGCGAGGGGAGATTGTGGAATCCGTGGGAATTCAACTCTCGGATTCCATAAACCTGAGATCCCTCTCTCCAACCGAAACCTATAAGTATTTGGGTATGTCGGAAGCGTTAGGTATCAATATTGCTGACATGAAGCAATCGTTGAAGGAGCGCTTCTTTGGCCGCCTGAAGAAGGTATTTAATAGCCTTCTATCAGGTGGAAACAAGGTGCGCGCCTTCAACGGTTGGGTCATGCCGGTATTGATGTACTCTTTCGGCGTACTCAAATGGACTCAAACAGAACTTGACGCCCTGGATAGGCGTGTCCGTACACTGCTGACTGCATTTCGAATGCATCACCCACGTTCGTCGGTGATGAGACTGTATATCCCGCGGAAGTGTGGAGGCCGAGGCTTTTTAAATGCTAAGACCCTCCACAACCGCGAGGTATGCAGTCTAAGGGAATATTTCCTAGCTGCTGACGTGGGTATGCATCGAGATGTAGTGGCGGTGGACAAGGGCCTTACTCCACTCTCCTTGGCTAACGAGAACTGGCGCAAACCTCTAGTGCTTGACACTAACGATCGCAGAGAAGTATGGCAGAGTAAGGAACTTCACGGACGCTTTTTCCGGGCCCTACATGGGCCCGATGTAGACCAACTAGCGTCCGTAGCCTGGCTGCGTGTCGGTGACCTCTTTGGGGAAACCGAAGGTTTTGTCTGTGCAATTATGGACGAAGTTATCATGACGAAAAATTACCGGAGATTTATTGTGAAGGACGGCACGGTTGACATATGTCGGGCATGTCATCGTCCGGGAGAATCAATCCGCCACATAATCTCTGGTTGTTCTCGTCTGGCTAGCGGTGAGTACTTGCATAGGCACAACCTTGTAGCCAGGATTATCCATCAGCAACTTGCTCTGAAATACTCTCTTGTGGAATCGGAAGTGCCGTACTACAGATATGCGCCCGACCCAGTTCTCGATAATGGTCATATCTCATTGTACTGGGATCGGTCCATCATCACTGACAGGACTATTGTAGCCAATAAGCCTGATATAGTGGTGGTGGACCGAATCGAGAGGCGTGCAATGATTGTTGACATTACCGTCCCACATGACGAGAACCTCGTGAAAGCCGAGAAAGATAAACAAATCAAGTATATTGACTTGGCTCGCGAGGTTGTCGACATGTGGGATGTGGACTCAGCGATCATTGTACCGATAGTCGTGTCAGCCAATGGCTTAATAGCCACGAGCCTCGACCAACACCTCAGGAGGCTCTCGTTAGGCGGCTGGATCAAGGGCTTGATTCAGAAAGCAGTACTTCTGGACACGGCTCGCATTGTCAGGCGGTTCCTCTCTCTGGAGCCCTGACCGCCGGTAGCTTGGACCCTATTCCCGATACCGGTGGGATACTATTTTTTATATTTTTAAATGTTTTTTTTTTATCCTTTATATTTAAATATTTAAAAATGTAATTAATATGTCTATAAAAATGAATAAACGGAATAATAATAATAATAAGACATTTATTTCAGACGTAGTCCATATACTGTACTTAGCCGCCGCGTTCTGTCTCTTTAAATGTTTTTTTGAAAAAGTTGTTTGTATCATGAGTCAATCATGTGTTTAAGTTTTGGTCACTAATTACCAGTCACCCTGTATAAGGGTTAACATTTGAGGTTTAGTTTCAATCTTCTTTTCGTAAAGTAAAAGAATACTTAAGCTATAATCTCAAAACCCATGATTTACTTACTAAAAAAAATGTGAATTAATAAACTTATTGCAAACAAACTGCTTATAATTGACTAACCTAATCACTTATTTTGTAAGTAGTTGTTTTACATTTTGAATAGAGTCTAATATTTTTACTTATTGCTATTAGACTTTTCGATCATGATCGACACTTAATGTTTATGGTGAAATAAATCCATTTAAAATTGTAAACATTATTTTCATACGTCAACTAGAATACATATTACTTTTAACCCGTCAGCGACCGTAAGGCCCGATCACATATTTCACATCTTATTCGACAGAAGTAGGTTTTTATTATAAATTGTTGTAGTATGTTACCTGTAAGTAAAATAAACTACTTTTAACGAATAATTGTTGTTTTTTATTTTTGTTATTTTATACCTTTAAGTGCAATACACAATACCCATAAAAAGACAGCAAATATTGCGAACAAAAATAAAAATTCAATCAACAATCTCACTGTGCTTTATGAGATTTGAACTTACGCCAACTGCTTCACAGTCTTACGTGTTGTCTGGACTGCTATCAGCACATGATATTTTTGGCCGAATTTTAGCAATAGGATTTAACTAGCCAACATCACGCAAATGATGCGTGTGACGAGGGCATAGCAAAAGCGACGAAAATATGTTTTTTGTTTCATGTTACGAGACCATACGACACCCACGCGTACGGAGGCGATAAGACGTGTGTGTGAAGTCTTTGTGGTGAGTGCACCGCGTCGATTATACATACAGACGTTAAGATTGTACCGTGTGTTCACAGCAAAACGACTCTAAACGTGCTAATGCACTTTAGTTGCAAACTGTACATAAAATCTACAAATATGAAAAAAACGAAAATTGTATGTCTTAATAATATTTATTATAGGTATCGATTTAAATCATTTGATATTTTGAGTCTTTTAACATTCCATTTTCATTATTTAAATTTTATTTTTGTTCAAATATCAAGAACCCCTCTTGTTAGAAGGTGAAGGCCTCCCCCAGGGATGATCAAAGGTATCTTTAGCTGTTCCCGTACAGCGAGTGCCAGCGACTTTTACAATATCATCGATCCAGCGAGCCATGGGCCTTCCTCTTTTTCTTTGGCCTGATAAGCCCGGCCATGATGTTACTCTTGACGTCCAGCGGTCGTCATTAAGTCTTGCATTGTATCCAGCCCATCGCCATTTCAGTTTATGCCGGAACTCTTCAAAAATTGACAGCAAGTCAACCGCGAATGCTGCTATCGTATGTCTATGAATTGTTAACATAGTTTAATGGGAAAAAAGTGAAATATAAAAATTTATTATAAAAAAGAAATAGAACCGACTTCCAAAAAAAGTGTAAAATAACTTTAATTTCGGAAGTCGGTGTCAAAAAACGAAATCACCAAACTAGGAACACTATTTTTTTGTAAAAAAAGTTTTTTTAGTCTTAAGCAATCGGGTAGGATTTTTTGATTTTTCTTATTTTCATAACACTCCTTTCCATACTTCTTTGACATGATGTAATTTTTTATTTTAAGTCGACGGGTAAATGTCCATGCCTGGCAAGCATATGTTAGTGAGGGAAGGAGGCAGGTGTCAATAACTTTTTTCTTAGTTTCTAAAGGCATACTACTTTTGAGTATTTCTTTAAAACTCCAAAACTTTTTCCATAGGTTTTTTCGTAATCTATAAGGAAAAACTAATTTCAGTTTTTTTTTTCAAAATTTTAGGTCCAGTGGTTTCGGAGATAAAGGGGGAAGGCGGGGAATGGTAATCTTTCATCTATTTTCTTAAATAACTTTAAAACTATGTATCTTAAAATTATGAAAAAAAAAATACACTCAAGACCCTCACAATAAATGATATGGCGCACGGCACAGTTTGAAAAAAAAATGGTTTTTAATTTTCTGATTTTTTACCCCAAAAGTAACCCTCATATTCTAAATTATTTATTTAGGGCACACGTTCTTATTTGAGTCGCAGATATTTATGTGTACACAAAATTTCAACTCTATCGGTCCAGCAGATTCGCAGCAAATTGGGTGTGACAGACACACAAGTGATTCTATAAGGGTTTTGTTTTTTTTTAATTCGGACTTTCGGAACCCTGTAAAGAGTTTATACTTTTACGGGATTTATCATAAACTAACAGTTTTATCAATTATCCGGTGACATCAGGGTGTTATTACACCAATCGATCGATCGTCGATGGACCGGTATCCGTCGATCAGCCAAAGCTATTACTCGGATATCGGTCGACAAACTATCGATCGATCGATTGAACACATCATAACACCCTAACAAATGATTACCTCGCACTATGCCAGTCCATCCTCTTATACTGTATCTCAGTATGGGGTGGGACTGACAAGACGGCAATGTCAGGCATTGAACGAGCCCAAAGGGCTGTTCTAAAGGTAATGATGCAAAAGCCACGTCGATATCCAATGTCTGCCCTATTTTCAGAATGCAATATCCATTTATTCCCTAAATAAAGAAGTATTAAACAAACTAACGAATTACTTACTGCATTTATCTTATGACGAAACAGAAAATCTCTTTATGTGTATATCTTAAAATAGAATCATGTATGTATAGAGAGTTCATACAAAGACACACTCACACACACACACACACACACACACCATCACCACACACACACACCATCACCACACACACACACCCACACTCTTTACAATTATTACCCAAATACGATTAGATTATTATGCAAACCCTACATAAAATAGTTGCCCTTGCTACTACTGCTCGCCACTGTGTCCTTGTTTTACTCAGGCTAATTTGAACTATCTAGAGGAATCACTGACTCTGAAGATACAGGCATTGCCTAGTTTCAGAGTTTTCAACTTCTGTATTTGCCCCATAATTACTGTAAACCCAACCTCATTTATTTTACAATGTATACCTACCAGTAATGTGAAAGAATTGTAGTCTACAGTAGATATGGATATCTGCTGTATACTACAATTCATTAATGTTCTTAAATCTGTTATTGGTGTCTAAGGTTTTTCTTTTAATAAATTATTATTATTAAGCAAGTGTTGACGTACCAATTTGCAGTCACTGATCTGCATCCTTTGATATTCAAGCGATACTATAGTCCTGATTTGCCTAAAAAAAGATGCAACCATTTTTTTTCCCAATGCTTCGACTTTTATTAACTTTCGTCGGCAAATCTTCGAAAGGAAAGACCCACTCTGCCAACTGGCTTTTTCTTTCGGGTTCAAAGTCTCAATATAAATACTTCCGACACGACTGATATTTATTGTATTTAATCTTTGCGAATGTTGTCCGTAAGTGTTTTAATTGTACCAATGCTAAAGCTCAATAAACAATTTATTATTATTCCATTTATTTAATTTTATATACATACACTTTACATTTTCAAATATTTAGGTACTTACATATAAAAACATAAATAAATACAAAAACATTTAAAAATATAAAAAGTAGTAGCCCACCGGTATCGGGAATAGGGTCCAAGCTACCGGTGGTCAGGGCTCCTGAGAAAGGAATCTCCTAACAATACGAGCCGTGTCCAGGAGTACTGCTTTCGGGATCAAGCCCTTGATCCAACTGCCCAACGAGAGTCTCCTGAGATGTTGGTCGAGGCTCTTGGCTATTAAGCTATTGGCCGTCACGACTATCGGCACAATGACTGCAGTATCCACCTCCCACATGTCGACAACCTCGCGAGCCAGATCAAGATACTTTGTTTTTTTGTCTTTCTCAGCCTTCACGAGGTTCTCGTCATGAGGGACAGCTATATCAACAGTCATTTTGCGACGCTCTTGTTGATCTATCACCACTATGTCAGGCTTATTGGCAACATTAGTCCTATCAGTGATGATAGATCGATCCCAATACAACGTGATATTGCCATTTTCGAGAACTGGGTCGGGCTCATACCTATAGGTACTTCAGATTCCACAAGATTGTATTTAAGAGCAAGTTGCTGGTGGATAATCCTGACTACAAGGTTGTGTCTATGCAAATAGTCTCCGTTAGCAAGACGAGAACAACCAGAAATAATGTGTCGGATTGATTCCCCGGGCCGGTGGCATTCCCGACAGATGTCAACCGTACCGTCCTTCACAAAATATTGCCGGTAGTTATTCGTCATCATAACTTCGTCCATAATCGCACAGACAAAACCTTCGGTTTCCCCGAATAGGTCACCAAAGCGCAGCCAGGATACGGACGCTAAGATCTCTTAGCGTCCGTATCCTGGCTGCCTGTCCTATATGAACCCGATGTAGATCTCTACATCGGGTCCATGTAGGACCCAGTAAAAGCCTCCGTGAAGCTCCTTGCTCTGCCATACTTCCCTGCGGTCATTAGTATCCAGTATCCAGTAATTATTATTATTATAAAGTGGTACACCCAGGTTTTGTCACCTGTCACGATATTATAGACAGCCAATGACTGTCCTCCGTTAAGCTTTTTTATCATTTTACGGCACCACTGGACACGCAGTCGTTTCTGGTGCTCCGAGAAGTCATGCGGTATCCATCGAGTGCAAAGCTGCCGAACCTTCAGATGCACAATACATGTAAAATGTTTTGCACTTGGCTCATTCCAATGATACTCGTAACAAAGTACGAATTTGCTGCCAAGTATTTTTTTTGTTAGTATTGTAGGACCACTGAGTTTAGG
Organism: Polia nebulosa; assembly: GCA_951329385.1. NCBI lineage: Eukaryota > Metazoa > Arthropoda > Insecta > Lepidoptera > Noctuidae > Polia > Polia nebulosa. Next base: position 57,434,161 of record OX589587.1, read on the forward strand.
CTGTGTCTAGAATCGCCACAGTATCGATAAGTTGTCGTACAATATCAATATCAGATTCTGTAACCGCAGTCGCCGGCCGATCTTCACGTACCTCGTCATGGAGATGATCACGTCCACGTCTAAATACTCCAAACTAAAAACTTAAATTCACGACTTAAATTCATTTTGATAGCGACACACAATTTCCGAAAGGACGCCACAACGAAAAAACAAAAGACAATTTCGCAAAAAAAAGTAACATGTTCCGAAAGAGTTCCATTTTCGAATTCCATAATTATTATTTTTATTCTTTTATTGTAAGTGGCCAGATCCAGAAACTTTTCGGTATGCGCCACGTATTATAAAATACATAAGGTGAACAGAGACCGTCGCCTCGGGCGTGGGATACAAATGATCAGGACGAATTGACCTAACTGTAACTAGACAGCTCCAAATTTGAGAATTAAATTTATAAAGCTTTATTGGTTTAAGATATTTAGTTATTAACAAGTTTGACTTTAGTTAATAATATTAATCACGAAAATAACCATTCATGAGTAGATTATACATTTTTTAAACATAATTTTTATTACTCCAAAAGATGTTTTCAATTTAATTATGTGCAAATGATTTTTATCTTAATAAACCAGCCACACCACTCGGTAACTTTAAGGATGATTCACGTTACACCGTGTCGCCACCGGGGCACGTCCGGGGCACGGCCAAGTATGGATCATTTCATATAAAAATTATACTATAGACATTTGACCGTGTAACTCCTTGACCGGCAATTGTTTCCCGGCCGGGGTACGGCCGGGGCACGTCCGGGCCCGGTGCACACGTTCATGTTACACCGTGTCGCCACCGGGCCGTGCCCCGGCCGGGAAACAATTGCCACCGACATTTCGACGCTATGCCCCGGCCGGGGCACGGTCTAACATGAATCACTTCATACAAAATGTATGCAACAATCTTTGACCGTGCCCCGGCCGGTGGCGACACGGTGTAACGTGAATCATCCTTTACACGGTTTAATTGCCTAAGAAATCGTCTTATCCGAGTAAAATGGAAAAACGTCATGAATAACCTTATGTGTATTTAGGTACGGCTGGCTTGAAAAAATATAAATAGAGTAAATAACTAGTGTACTCATTTGTGTGTCTTGTAACACACAAAAAAAAGCGAACCATGTGATAGATTCTGCTCCTTTACATAGTACCACGGGCCTGATTCAAAGTTGTCGTGTTATACGAGGGGACAAGTAAAACCCTACACCTGACAAACGCAGGCACCTCTCAAATAAGAATTAGGATCTCCCGAGAGGCTTTCACAGATTTTTACCTGACTGTACCGAGAAAAAGTTGGATTATACGCTTGGGGAGTTGCATGTGGACAAGACTTTTTTGAGCAAGTAAAGAAGTTCACTGCTGGACATAGGTCTCCTCCAAGTGTTCCTACAACGATCTGTCCTATGCATCTTACATCCGTCGGATTTCTGCAACCCTCACCATGTCCCGGGCCTGCGAACGGCGAGTAGTGGGTAACTCGCCGTCCGATCAGCACCAGGCCCGAGAGTCGACGGCGCGTAGTGTTCCACGCGCGCCTCAAAGAGTTGTCAGCAAAGGGACGGGGCCTGCCACGGCCGATGCCTGCCCGGGGGTGGAGGATAAATTCGAAAGAGTTACCTCGCCCCTGGGCACTCGAGGCAGGGAGGAACAAGGTTGGGTTTTAGTCAGTAAGAGTCTGACACACCCTTCCGCTCCACCCTAGAGCGGAAGAAGTCATAGGATGATTTCCCACCACCCAAAAAAAAAAAAAAAAAACCCTCACCATGTCATCGGCCCACCTTGTGAGAGACCTTCCAAGGCTGCATCTTTCGGTACACGGTCGCCCCATCGACCATTTGTTCTGGGAGTACCTAATGTGCCCTGCCCACTGCCACTTCAGTTTGCTTTTTTAAGACTATGTTCGTGTCAATCTCAAATAAGTATGTTTTCTTACAAAAACATTACAAAAAAATATACATATATTCTAAAAATCCAAACACAAAAAGGAAACAGCTCATCTAATCCACTCGCAAGCTAATTGACGCCGCCTGGCGCAGGTCCTCACCGGACACGGCTGATACGACAGGTACCTCTTCCGGATTGGGCGGGAGCATACACCCGGGCGTCACAATTATGTGGGTCGCCCGGAGGACATGGTGGAGCATACCTGCAAACCTTCTCCGCTTGATCGGAGCACCGCCGTCTCCTTGTTGAGGCGATCGACGGTGGTGACCTCTCGCGTCCGGCCCTGGTCCAGACCATATACGGAGCGAGAGGGTATAGGAAGCTGTCATCTCTTGCTGCGAAGTAGTAATGCTCGCGAAGAAGGAGGCGGGACGCGTGAGGGTCAATCCTCGCGCCCTCACCTCCCTAGCCACCGCAGGAGTCGCCCTAGGTGTCGGAAGTCGCAAGCCGATTACCAGCCACCGCAGGCGCGGGCTTGCGGACGGCGAGCAATGGATAACTCGCCAGTTAGCAGTCGTTACAGGTAAAATAAAGAAAGAAAAAAGTTTATTTGTGACACGCATATAATATAAAAATCTTGTGTCACGGTGTTTGTGGTTGCAACTGACTTTAATGTTTTTTTTTTTTTTTGTATTTTTGATAGGTATGACAATAGGTTGTAAAATATGTTTCACCCTCCTACCCCCACCCCCCATTTTTAATCGCAGAACCAAGTTCGCTTGGTCAGCTAGTAACAACATAATAACTATAGTATATAATATAAACTGTGCAAGGCGAAAAAGGCTCCTATCTCAGTATATATGCTGTGAAAATTAAGAATTAAATAAATAACGCAGCTAGTCAAAAGCCTGAAAATCTAGCACTTCTATTGTCAAGGGGATATCGTGTTACCTAGTTACTGATCCAAGTGCCGTATTTACATGAGAAATATTTTCATTTTTTTGGGACATCAAATCACTTAGATACGAAAATATATTGGAGCATGCACGAGTTCACGATAGATACAGTAGCATTCACTTCTCAAGTATACATATATAAAAGGAAACATATAAAACTAAAGCTATTTAAATATCAAGGGGTCGGAACATTTTAAACTGAAAACATATTCCTGTTCACGTAGCAAAGTTAACACTTCAAACGGCTAGTCATGAATTTTGGACGCCGTATCGTGCTACGCACCTACGAGGATGCTACGCGGCTACCAAGTGCTACGGCGTAGACACGTAGCGATTTGCTCTTAGATGAGTTTCTATTTTGGATTGTAATACTTACACACGTCACGCTTAGTTCCCTAGAGGGTGGGCAGAAATGTATGTTATGTGTTCTGTGTTTAACGGGTATAACAACGACTTTTCGAAAATTTAATGTTTTTTTTCTTTTCTTTTATTTTAATTTTGGACCCAGATAAAGATCGACTAGCATGGGCACGTTCTCATTGTCTACTCGACGATCTCTGGCTGGCCAAATCTGAACTTACGCTGGTGCATCACGACTTTCTCGTAGAAGACCAGGCCATTCATGAAGCACGCCTTCTCAGATATCACGTCACGTCATAGCTCGCACTTAGTTACGACTATCATCATAATCATTTCAGCCGAAATACGTCCACTGCTGGATATAGGCCTCCCCCAAGTATCGCCACAACGACCGGTCCTGTGCGTCTCGCATCTATCGGATTCCTGCGAATCCCTCCAGGTCATCGGTCCACCTTACGGCCCCACTGACCATCTGTTCTGCAAGCAATGTGCCCTGCCACTTGCCACTTGCCACTGACACTTCAATTACGACGAAGGGCTGATTTATCAATAGTCAGAAAACTGTAATTTGAAAAATAAATATAGTAACGCTCATTTCATTCCCTAGATATAGTTATGCCTATTAGGACATTGGCGTAAAGGAAATAATAAAAGATTAATTCCAGACTTTATTTTCAACACGTTACGCATGCGTTAGGTATATGTCATAAACAGGATGTAACGGAGAAGCGTGGTTTAACTGCTGCTTCTGCCCATAGAACTGAATAACTTGCTGCACAAAAGTAGTAGTCATTACCAAAAAAAATTGGACCTCCCATATTAATTTTGATCAACTGATGATAACTTTACATACAGTGATTCCTCCGTACCTCGGACCTCGGACCAACAGCTTAATGCGCTTTCCGAGACACGGCGGAGTCTCGGAATGTAAAGATGGTCACCCATCCATGGACCAAACCCGGCAAGCTTAACCTGATGGATCAACCCGTGCGGCTGTTATTACTTTAGCCACGAGCTCCTCTGCTTATGTATGTATTTATGTAAAATTCTACTTTACGTTTTTCCAGACAACAAACTAGTGTGAACAAAATCATTTAATAATTTTTTTTCAGTCTATGTACACACAATGTCTCATTGCTAAAATGATCAAGTAATTTCACTATTTCCAACTGTGTATAACGTCTCGTCTTATTTAAGAAACGCCAAGGGAATTCACAATAAATCTGTCAGCTTCTGGCATTCGGCATGAAATATGACACCCTTGCTCAACACTGGACAGTGAGTTCCCCATTCTTTTGTTAGGGTTCCTTATGGAAGAAGGGAAAGGAAAAGTAAATAGAATACTTTAAAGCTAAGGGACCATCCATAAATTAATTCACACGAATTTCATGATTTTTGAACTCACCCCTCGTCCTTGTCAGAGCTGGTAACATTTGTGAGACGCTCCCTCCCTAGTATAACGTCACATATTTTACAATTTTTCATCTAGAAATGCTTACAATTAAACGGCAGCTGTTCCAACATTACTTTTCGAACTCGGCAACAAAACAATTGAAATTTTATGATCATACAGAGTTGGATTTTTTTTTAAGTTTTTCTATAATATTTAAAATTTCACGATTTAATACTTAGATACAGATTTTTAAATGTGACGACACGAAACTAATGACTCCTTCCACCCCTTTGGTCACACTTCGTCTACCCCTAAACGTGTGACGTAATTTATTGATGTCCCCTCTTATGTGCCAACGTCAACCTTAGTATTAGAATTATTGTGTTACGTACTAGCTTTTTCTCGCGGCCTTCCTCGCGAGCTCTAACCAACAAGTTGTCGCAAAATGCTTTACAAATTTTGAACCGGACAATTTACATAATATGAACATTGAAGTTACATAATTAAAAGCTTGTAAATAGTCACTCAGAAATATTAAAGCTTTCTATCAGCGAAATAATTTTCTTGAACAGATCAGTTCTTCCAAAGATTACCATTTAAAACAAACGTATAAAACCAGTAAATTTAACCTCTCTGCAATAATTTATGGTTAGATTTATATTTTGCTTTAGTTTTTTATTTGCAGATTTTTTTCTTTTCCAAACATGTCATAAATATTATCATTTACCGATCGACCGCCAGATCTAGCGTTGTAAGTGGAAATGGTTTGGTCACACGTTCCGGAAGATCACATTCTTAAACAGGTCATGGATGAGAATCCTCAAGGGAAAAGGAAACGTGGCCATCCCCGTTAAACCTGGCGACGCACAGTGTTGGCAGAAGCGACAGGCATCGGAATCGGAATGATGTGGAGTGCGGTGAAGCCTGAAGTTCAAGACCGTTCGCGATGGAGGACTACTGTGGACGCCCTCTGCCCCGGCTAGGGGACATAGAATCATAAGGTCAAATAAGTCATCAATTACAACAGCTTGCAATGTTTCAAAAATTCGGTTGACTGTTCATTTTATTTTTTTTGTCTGTTAGCTATCTATGTCTTAAACACATTCATATTACGATAGCTTGTTTCTGTAGTTTATATTATAAAGCTTTAGAAAATACGACTACACTAGACGTACGGCGGTTCGCACCCGGCTAGCGTTGAAAAGGCAGGAAAAATTCCCGTTTCTTTCCAATTCCGTTGTTTTTTTTCAATGTTTCATTCGAAAGTTTCAAGAAAATTTCATCATCATCAGCCTTTTAATGTCCCCCCTGCTAGGGCACAGGTTTCCTCTCTGTGAGAGGGTGTGGGCCGTAATCCACCACGCGGTCCCAATGCGGATTGGTGGTTGTCACATGTCTTCAAATGTTTGGTTCTAGGACATGCCGGTTTCTATTCACCGTTTTGAGAGCAGTGGTTTTGAAATAATTTACACAAAGTAAAGCGCCAGCCTGGTTTTGAACTCACGACCTGCAACTTGTAAGTCGCGGCCAATACCACGGGCCACCACTGCTCTGTCAAGAAAATTTTCCAGTTTATATTTCATGTTTTTGAAGTTATACTTCTTTAGGCGCGTTATGAAATAATGAGTGAAATTTTAATATGCGCGCGCATCACTGTCAGAAAAATTCACAGGTTGAAGTTAGCTAGAACCGATCCACCCTGAAGTTAGCTATGGTCTGTGGTTCATGAAGAATGATTGTTTTCTATTTGTAAACTTTGTGACAGTTTGGTTTTTTATCTTGTTAAGCCAAAGAAGTATAACTTCTTACGTGCGTACATAAGTACACACACACTTTTTTTTCAGTAAAACCGAAAAAAACCGAAGAATGTGAAAGAAACGGGAATCATTTCATGTTTTTTTTCAAATACGTACTTAGTATATTTAACTTAAGATATCTATGCTTTAACTCTTTCGGCTTTTCATAAAAATACGTACTAATAAAATGGAGGGTAGAATAATAAAAAAAAAGCGCGCGCGGCGCGGCCCCCTTGTGTTGTGCATCTAGTACTCTAGTTGTCAGTTACATAAATAGTTTTATCAATTATTTTTATTAAAATAGTACAACATTTATTTACAAACTTAATACGGCGTCAAAAAATTCCTCCGCATCGCTGTCGACTGCAAGTGTGCAAGTGAAGTGTGACTGTAATTATTTTTATTTATTTACCAATTATTTAGGAATCGCCTTCTTCCAGAGCGACTTAATAAACTTGTTTACATTCGATCAAATTTACATTTAATGAAAGCTAAAAAAGAAATTTTCAAATTCGAGCTCGAGCCTGGTCCTGGTGAAGCTTACGATTCATAAAACGATACGGCCCGAGGCACATGGTGGACATCCCACCCACACGCCCACAACGTTTTGGCACATTCATTGTGCGTACAGCTAAGAAGAGGAATTCCCTGCCGGAGTCAAAAAATACGGACCTCATAAACAACAGAAGAAAATATTTAAAACCACTTACAAAAACTCTCAATGATTAGATGAGTAGGTATGGTTTCTCAAGATACAAACCTTTCCCTTATAAACCCCATACTTGTCATTATTTATTTATTATGCACCTCATAATGAGCACGGGACAAACATGAACAAAACAAGTGTACAATAGGCGGTCTTACCGCACAGGGCAATCACTTACAACCTACACTTAGGTACATACAGGACCTATCCAATCTCACAATGCAACTCGGCAACATTTTTACGACGCGCGACCGGCACGACACATCCAGATCGACGCACGACGCACGTGCCGCGTCAACAACACTTGTTCCTAGCAACGTGACGCGAAACTACGTCATTTTGACGCTCCTACACTATGTCGCGAGCAGCGGAATGAAACAATATTCTTTGACGGTTTTAAATGGTTGGATATGAGGTGACGTTGCATGTCCCAGAAATGTACGTTAACGGTTGTCTTGACCTTAGACTATGAAAGGTTATAGACGGAGTGTCAAAATCCAGCAATCTAAAGTACCAGAATGAGAAGCCGGCTTGTATCTGCATACGCGAAATAAGCTCACATAGACAAAATGAGAAGCCGTTACGTCATCGTTCCTTTCGTCAAGGTCACTCACACATTTTAACGATCCTGCTTCATTTATTGTCTCGTTTCCGTTCCGTTTTTCCACGTGGGTCATGTCGCTGGCAGAAGTTAAATTTATAATAGGCTTTAAAAACTAAAACTGAGCATTACTTAGCCATATACCAAAAAATAAAAAATGGTTTATGGTTCCTTCTTCTCGTTTATATTAAACTCTTTCGGAATAAAATCTGAAGAAATCTCACTCAATCGTTTATTTAATATCCTAGAGTTGATAACAAAGTGTAAGGTCTTGCAGTCAGCGATAGTGTAGCTTACAACGAGAGCAAATTTTCGTAGTCAGATCACTACTACCAAAGATCACCTACCTAGTACAAACACAAACAAACAAACAATCACACCTGTTAAATATTAGTTTAGATAAGTTGCTATCTTTGTCTTAAAGGTTGAAGCTATAAAACCAGCGTGTTATTAACCTGTAGAGTCCAGTCAATCCGATAATCCGACCCCGCCTTACAAAACGTATGTCGGACTCACGCGGTCTACTTTACATACTTACTATAATCCATAACTGTCGCAACTGCCTCTGTGACCTCGTCTCGCAAACGCGACTGCTGAGCGTTTGCTAACGGGTTCGACTCCCAGGTTCTCGTATTGGTACGCGTACGTTCTACGCCTTTGGAACTCTCTTCCACACACTCTTAGGGCTAGCCCTTCATTGGAGGTGTTTAGGAGAGGAATTAAAGAACACTTCCTGTCGGCATGACCTGTAATATGTTTTGTAAAAGGATTTCTTTGTAAGCCATACCCATAGTATTTAGTATGTTTATGTATCACTTAGTTGTTTAGTTTATTTAAGTTACAGATTGTATTTTAAGTTTTTGTTGTGCACTTAAGATATAATATAAATAATATTCCACAACTATCACACAACGCCATCTAGTCCCAAGCTAAGCAGAGCTTGTGTTATGGGTACTAGACAACTGATAAACATACTTATATATTTCTAAATACATACATATTATAGATAAATTACACCCAGACACAGAACAAATGATCGTGCTCATTACACAAACATTTGTCCTGGGTGGGAATCGAACCCACGACCTCCGGCATAGCAGTCAGGGTCACTAACCACTAGACCAACAGGCCAGTCGAACTAAGATGTACCTACCTACTTATGCAAATGTATTTTTCACCCTGAGGTTTGCTGTAAGAAAACCCAAATGCTGGGTTAAGCTCGCCTTTGTAACTAACTGTTAATTTGTGTTTTATTTATATGTTATATGTGTACAATAAAGAATAATAATTGGTAGCAGCCGTTGGTCCTACACTTGATCTCGCCCAAGTCGTGTCGGACTGCCGTCCCATCGGGCAGGAATAGAGAGTGCACCTGTTTGCGCATTATAACATCTCCTGGATACTTGGCTAACCTCTGTCTTGGGGTTGAGGACAGTGACCGCTCACCATCCCTTACCCGCTAAAACCTACCGAAAAATTCATAAGGAATCTTCAATTCCTTATGAATTTTTCTTGGTTAGGTACTTGGTGCGTTTTGTTCTGTATTGTACTGTACTTGTTATGTATTTATTTTTATATTCTCTAGTTTTTACTAACATTTGTAGTTTTTAAGTAAATTGTTACTAATACTATGAGTCTTGGTACTTGACATCATCATCAGCAGCCTTTTAATGTTTCCACTGCTCGGGCACAGGCCTCCTTTCTGTGAGAGGTTGTGGTTTCGTAATCCACCACGCAGGCACCATGTTGGTTGGTGGATATCACGTCTTCGAATTTTTGGTTTTAGGACATGCCGGTTTCCTCGCGATGTTTTCCTTCACCGTTTTGAGAGCAGTGGTGATGGAAGGAAGTCCAATTTGTAAGTCGCAGCCGTTACCACTGGACCACCACTGCTCTCCTGCTAGTACTTGACAATAAATTTATTATTATTTATTTGCTTAAAGGATAGTTTTTCCATCTGGAAGCAAACTGGAGCAAAAGCCAGCAAAGCTCTAACTCCCCCCCCCGCTCTCCTATTTACGAGGGGTGTATAAAAATACATGTGTATTTTTTAATCTTATGGATTCATGAGCAGTAGTTTGCTGCTCAATGTTGCGTCTGTGCGAATTTAGCACACAATCCAAAAAAGTAACTAAATAAATATTAGACGTAATCTCCATCCAGACGGGCCTACACCCCGTGTCATCAAAAATAAGAAAATCGAAGGCTCCCCGCCCCCTTTTAGTGCTTATGTAATACATGAATAACTCCTAAGACTATAATTGCACATTTCTCTCTTATTACAGAATCCCAGGAATATCATAAAGAAGTACGATGTCGTCATCGTAGCCCTACGAACCGCCCGGTTCAGACGAGTGGGTATGTCAGCGAGACGCGACAACTTGACGAAGGTATGTATGTATTTGAACAGTTAATATGATATAGTGAATATCTTTAGAAGTGAATGTCATTTATTCTGTGTGTGGGGGGGTGGCCAACCAGTTGATTCTATTGTTTTGAGTATTATCATGGTGCAAATAAAACACTCCTTTTTTCAAACCAGTTTCTTTATTTCGTGTTCATCATTTAAGTACAACATACAAGTAAATTTATCATCAGATATTATTTAATCAATTCTTAAGATCTACCTTAACTAAGACTTGAATAACAAGTAGGTATGTATGAGTATTCATATCGATATATCGATACATCGAAATGGTATCGATATGTACCGAAAATCGTACGGGATTTAAATGTTCAACCCACACATAGTTAATCCAAAGATAAATAAACAAATTAACAAACTTCTTTTTAAAAAAAACCGACAATGGAATGTTCAGTATTAAAAAGTATCAATTCCAATAAAAGCCTTTATAAAAAATGATGGCTGATAAAAAAGAAAACACAAAAACGCACAAATTCACACAATAACTTAAACATGGAAGATGAATGTCTTAACTTTTTACGGTGCGCCATTTTTGTGACGTCATTTGACGTTTATTGTTCTGGCAGTATAGTTCCAAGATGGCGTCTACGATATGAACGAGTTTTATTAAATATTCAAAAGTTATGTCTGTTTTGGTGATTAAGCTTAAACCTCACGTAGGCTATTTTAACAAAAAGAATGTGCACATTTTTATATTATAAAGATAAGCCATTTTTTATGATCGCATACTTAGAACACGCGAAAAACGACCAATGACGTAACGAAATGGCGCGAAAGAAAAACAAAACCCAAAACTCCTTTTATCTCAAAGACAAATGACTGTAACATTAATTCCAACTGCAAAATATACTTTACAATATACTTTTTATTATTTTTAAATAAAACAATAGGTACACAGTTAGTATTATTTCGACAACGATTAGCTAACAGGGAATCTAATTTTCCATATATTATTATAAATATTGAAAGGGTCGATTTAGACAGTCACAACGAAGGAAAGTTACAAGCTAGGGGAAAAACACGGGGTGTGTAATAATGAACATGAAAAATCAAGTTTAAATATAGAGCAGTTTGTAAAACCAGCTCGCATAACCAAATCTCATCATTCTTCTTGAAATTACATTTGCCAGTCGAATTGGATGATTTATTTGTGTAGTTTAGTGAAGGTCGTCCAATAAACGTTGGAAACTTTCATGTTCAGAATTATCCCTACAGACACACGTTAAGTGTCGTGACTAGAGAAAGAAATAGTAAATGGAACTCCCAAGGGGATTAAATTAAAGAACACTATTATTAAGAGGGAAAGTTACAAAAAGTTCCTTATAACTTAACACGCATATAAGCGAGGAAACTTAGGTTCTAACCTAATAGAAAGTTAGATGACTAGCGTCGGCGACACACGATAATAAATTACAAATAAATTATTAATATAAATTACATATTTTCAACAAACAAAATCAAAGAATTTCAATGAGACGAGATTTAGTTTTGACAGAACCGATCAGAGGTGATATGTCCAAAAAACTGGATGGAAAACATTACATTTTTAGCTTACCCGAAGTAGCCTTCTTTTGAGCCAAATTTAACATTATCTATGTATCGAATACATTGTATAATAGTGATAGATTTATCGCATACGAGTACTCTTAAATAACCAGGTATACTATTAAAATAATAATTGATAGATCGCATGTTTGAGTCGCATCGCTGACTGCTATATAAAATGACAATCCAATCATGACCTACGAGTATTTGACCATCATTATAAGAAACTGCTAAATAAATAATCAGTCTCTTTAAATAAACGTGTTGATTGATTAATAAAAGAATTAATTTTAACTTTAAATGAGCAATCCGTAAGATAGTTTATATCAGTAGATTACCAACCATTTTGAAATTTTAACCGGTGTTTAATTAACTTTTGCATGTAATCACGTTTAATCATTCAGTACAAAGTAGGCCGGCTCCGTTGTTTGTCTATTGTTTGGGGGAGTTAACGGATCAACTTGAGTTTGTACTTTGATTACGTAAGTTGGTATCCGTAGTCGTGATCATTTAGCCTTTGATAGGTTCAATGTCAAAACATTATGTTACTGAAGTGAAGAGATGAATCCATGGTGAACATTTTTGTGTTCTGAAATTTTTATAAGTTTCTTTGATACATATAGAACCTCAATTAGGTATATCTTCAGTATTGACACAAATGCTGATTCTAGTTCATGTTTGTTGAACTACTAAAGAATTTTAACATTGGTTATTTGTTTCATCCTTCCGATAAAATAGTAGTACAATGTAATAGGTTGGACCCAAATACCTTATTTTATGTATATTTAGAAAGTGATGGGTCGTTATTTATAAATTAGTTTATTAGTAAGTAAAAATCAAAATCAACCACAATTTTCAACCATAAATCCATCTCTGCAATTTTGTATTTTGGAAAATGCCTGTGTAACGGTTGATTCTAAATACTTATTAAAGTATATATACTGAAAGCAGTTTGTTGCAAGATTTTCAGATTTAATTATGCACGGAAAAGTCCTGATATTAAGGGATTGAGCAAAAAGAGCATTAGCGCTTTGTAAACATATTATTTGATTGGTAATTTGCAATACAATTGATAGTTTTGAAGATATAGCACTAACAAGAAATCAACCGTCCAAACAGACACTATCCCTAAAATGTACCTTTTTGTGCAATAATCATTAGTGCGGTGAAAATAAATAGTGGGTTGATATCGATAAAATGGAGTGCTAAAAAGGCGGAAACAGGTGTACCGATTTAGAGATCAGAACTGTCGAATACAATCTAATGTAACATGAACACTAAACAACTAAATCATTTGCCATGATTTCACTGTGTATCGAGAGAATATGCGATCTTAATCATCAATACATGGCTACAATATCATCATTATCTCAAATAATCAATAAGAAATTGGTAGAGTAGGTATACAGTTAATTGAATATAATTGATGTTTTTTCTACAAAACACAGTACAAATCATGGTAACGATACATTTTATTACCACACGTTAAGTTAAAATTCCTACACAGATATAAACCTTAAGTATCGATTAGCATTCAAGTTCATTATGAAAAAATATATCATTGGAAATATTTTTCAACTTCTCTCCTTAATTTCGAACCACCCAAGAACAACTTAATTATGCATGTGACAACCGATTTTTATACCTACACGTTTATTCCTAACAACACTTTGGCAACAAATAGTATTTTCAACTTTTTTTTTCATTACGTTTTTCCATCAAATTCAAATGTAACGTCAACATTTTTGAAGTTAACATTACCATGGTTTTTATCGAACCCGATCATTTATCGATTTTTATCATCGTCTTTATAGATAGAAGACATAGAAAAGTATCGACAGAAGATGAATATCAATCGATAATATGACATCACTGGCTTTAGTTGGCGAAACGTGCTACACCATTTCTTTACTAAAATTTTGGCTATCAAAGTTCATTACACTATCCTACAGTTTCGCCAACTTAAGTCGTATAGAAGCGAACTTAGAAGGTCTACTTAAATTAAGAAACAGTTATCCAGGATTTTTAATATTTTTTTTGTAGTTTTTTTTTCCTTTTTTGTCATCAGTCTTAAAATTGAGTCATACCATCTAACTAAGAATGATGAACTCTTATATTTAAGTTCCTAGGCCTGATCTAACATCGGAATTTTGCGGTGATTTTCTTACACTGTAGCTTAGTGGAAGTTAAAATAGGGGATGTAAAAGTATGGATAGTAGCAGACGAGTAACATTTAAGAGATGTTAACAAGTGGCATTCACATCAAGTAACCAACAGTTAAGAGTACAGTTTGAAGGTATACGTCTAAGGAAAAGGTGTCTCAACTAGTAAGGCTCTCGGGGAAACTATTTCACACATGCCTTATTCAATAAGTTATTGGTATTTTAGAGTAATCAACATTGAATAGTTTATTTTAATATTAATTCTTAATTACTAAAGAGTACAAAAAATAAAGGAAATATTATTGAATATATGAAAAACAACAAGTTATCAGCGAAAACCATCGCGTTTTCATATAAGAACAACATTGTTTTTTTTTCGTTTACAGTAACATTTAATATTCGCGCTCATGAAGACGCGGGCGTTAAGAAGATCCTCGCAGCGTGGCCGATCGGCTTCCAAGTCCCCACAGAACGGGCCGCCTCGCCCTCCCCCAAACCCTACACTACCAACGTTTCCCTTCGATCCTCCTCAAAGTATCAAAAATATCTGCTAGAACATCCCTTTCCCTTAGTGAAAAATTCTCGATAGTACATTTTGAACAGTCTCAAAGTAACTAATGCGTAGGTAACAATTACAAATCTTCATTAAAATGTGGATATGCAAGAATGAAAGTATCGAAACCAACAATCGTTTTACATTAGGACGAAGTAAAGCGTTCCTACGTAGTATCTACTGTTTAATATCTAACCTAAAGGGTACCATACACGTCAATAAGATATATTAGCACTTATATTAAAAACAGTTTATGATAAATGACTGTGAAACACGAGGATCATAGTCTGTACAAAATTCCCAAATGATTTTTTTTTTAATTTTATCAAAGGTTTAACACATTCCTTCAAATTTAAGGCCACGGCTCATTATGGTGTTTCAGTAGATTATAAAGTTAGATTACTGAATTATATTTATGTTTTTAATGATGACGTTTACATCTAATGACGGCCTTCTGTACATCCGTGCACGTCATTATTGTTCGACGGTTCCGTGTTAGAAGCTGTAGCGTGTTAAGTTCAAATAAAAGGTGCTGTGCCAAGCAATAGCACGGAGTGAGTGAAAAGCATCACAAGTCCTTACAAAACTACAAGTGGTATAGCTAACCGAGGAAAGCACGGTTTGAAACATTACATTAACATTACTACGTCTCGTATCGTAAAAAATATCGGTGACAGACTTACACTGACTCAAAGCTCACGATGTGCCTTACCCACTATACTAACATAGACAATGCGATATCTAAAAATACACCACTACTCGTACGCTATATAGGATATAATTTAAGTTTAGTTCATCATAAGCATTGTGTTCTCCTTACAACTGGCAGGATGGCATTTAGTGTGTAAAATCGATTTGTGTGTGGACAATTCAAGCTTCGTATAATTAATATAGGTTTATAAACTTACGTGCATAGACATATTATGATAACATTAATATCTAAAAGCAATTTATTTGGCGACTAGCATCGTTTAGAAAGATTCCAAATTTTACTTTACGTCGTTCCAACCTAAACTTTCTATGCCAGCGACAATCCGAAATTTTCCGTGCATTGGTCTATTAAATTGTTCTACGTCACCACTTTGTGGACGATATGTCGCGTTTTGTTAACATTTCTCTATTAAATATATAATTTGATCAACATTCGAATACATAATCCGTCAGTATTGTCAATTGGAAACAGTGCCAATATTTAAACATCACCATCTTCCATCACTAACCGTCCCATCTCCCGCGCATCCACTCATATAATTAAAAACATTACTTGATATGTCATTTGCTATCAACTTTTCCTATCATTTGGAATCTTTCCACTTTGTAAAAATATTTATAACTAAAAATCACACACCTTAGATTACATAATTACCTACACGTGATGAAGAACATGAAATCGTTACTGTATCGGCGTCATATTTGTCTGAAGACAAGAATATGTGAAAGCTAGAACAAGATGAAGTAGCGTTGTCAATACAGAACGCTCTCTAATCAAAGTACCAACACCGATCGCTATGGTACACAAGGAGCAAAGAAATGTATACGATAATACACAATCACATTAACCTACGTGTCAATATTATAAAGTAGAATCAATATCATATAAAAACATTTCAAGAAGTCCAAAACTTCGTCACTAAAAAAATCGTCACATTTGTGAAAATAAACACTATTATATGCGAATGTCTCCACTTAAGCGATAGTTAAATATTTTGCATTTAATTTTTACAATAAAATGTATCATAAATTCAAACGTGAGTTAATTTTAAAAACATTCAGCGTATTACTTCTTCGAGGATGGATGGTTTGTGCTAATATGTGCTCTGTTAATCACCTTAACTTACAATCACAATTTTTGAGACAGCGTGTTCTGACGGAAGCATTCCTAAAGAATCCGTTCGACCAACAGCGGCTCATAACATCACGCGGCAACTTGAGGCTCTCAGTTCCGTCAAAACACATCAACGAATTTACATTCATTATCAAACTCAACTTCAGTCGTGAATACAGTTAAATCATTGAATACAATTCTCTTTCAAGAAAAAATACATCAAAAATTAAGTGAAACACCAACGTTCTGTGCAATTCAC
Organism: Polia nebulosa; assembly: GCA_951329385.1. Classification (NCBI taxonomy): domain Eukaryota; kingdom Metazoa; phylum Arthropoda; class Insecta; order Lepidoptera; family Noctuidae; genus Polia; species Polia nebulosa. Next base: position 57,450,673 of record OX589587.1, read on the forward strand.
TAAAATGATACTTCTTCATTTAGCGTATTTTCAACAATGACACAACATCGCATAGTAATACATATAAAAGCGACTATAGAAGAAAACTTTCGAATGTATATGAAAACTAATACAATTCCTGAGCAATTGATTGCGTGGTACATCGTGCAGCCAGCTCGAGCCGAGTGCAGAAGCGGTTATTGTATTTACAACTTCGCACGGCTCAACAAACTTATCAAATTCAACGACACACTACCAATAAATGTAATAAGTGACCAAATCGTTAACCACATACATTATGATAAGCTAACATCGATACATTATATCTACCTTGATGAATACATTAACAGGTGAATCTTAAATGACACAAAATTATTCGATTTCAAACAATCATTAAGAGTAGAATACACTATCGATATGGTTATTGTAAAACCCTTATTATATCCTGTCAAATTCGGATATCGTTCCAATATTACTGTCAACAATGTGCTACCTGCCTCGAATCGTCCGACTTGCCCAACAAACGTCATATCTAAATAACACACTACAAATATTTTGATTCTTAATTTCGTTTTATAAAAATACTCTCTCACACTACGAACCCTCTCTCTAATAACCCACGTCGTGACGTCCATCTTGTCCAGATCCCGGCTTCCCTTACATCTAGTTAGTAATACTACCAACATCATTATTCTAAACTATTTACATTTTTTGCTCGACACACTTCCTGGCGATAATGGTGTTAGAACGGCACTTAAATCAAATAAGGGAACGATGAGTGGCTGAAAGCTTGAAATTTCATCAATGATCAAGTCTTCTTACCTCAATTCTAACAATGACATGCTTGACTTAATGATTTAGAAGTTGAAGGGAGCAGCAGCATTCGAAATTTTTACCCCCAATATCTAATGGCGAATCGAACGTTGTGATGTAAATGAAAACAAAGTGGGAATGAAATAATTTACTTCGATCTTAATTTTAATCTTAAGAAAAACTGCCGAGTATAAAATTATAAACGATCTTGTAAGCCTAGCTTGCGCTTACGTAACTAGTAGGTGCTAAGTTAGTAGTAAAATGTTCCCTAGAGTAATTGACTTTGAAATATTGGTTGTTTGGTAGCGCTCTTTTGAAGCAGTGCTGCTGACGGGAACTGTATCCAAGGAGTCCTAAAACGGATATTAATAGCTACGTTTTCGTAGAAAAGTAAAGCTTAGTTGGGATATTAGGTTCTTACATTAGAATACAAATAGTACTTATACACGAAGATTTATAGCCTACATTCATAAGAATATGTATTTTTTAGATATTTAGTGCTGGGTTGTACCGCCTAATTCACTGAGGAGCGTTGTTTGTTTTCTTGGTTGTCTTCTGATGGTAAGTTTTTTTTTGCATGGTAAATAATATCGCTTGTAGAAACCAGTCGTATCTACAAAAATTGTTTTTTTTTTTTAATTATTTCTTAAAAATATGTTTTGGATGGTTGTGTCGTTGCGTTAAGCTTTAAGCTCGGTATAATAGGGGGATTATTGATTTATTTTCAAATTGTTTTATAATTGTTGAATTTTTTTTTTTTTTTTTTACAATTTTTGTTCGACCGACTGATTGAAAAATTGGATTAGGATCAATATTTTTGCAGTGAGTAGTAAGTTGGTTCTATGTAGGAAGTGTTTCTTTTATTTATTGTAAGGCATATAAAATTAAGCCTCATAATTATTTTTCTCTGTATTGATTCAGTGACAATCTTTCAGAGGTCGATTATACTCATGACTATGAACAAATATTACAATGGAACCAACCATAAAATCGCATACTTACATAAAGCAGCATTTTGTCCAGTTGCGAACATTTGTCAATGTACTTACTGAACAGCAGATTTTTCAGCATATTTCAGTATTTATTTCATACTAAAAGTTATAAATATTCCGAGTGCTTTTACCTCCTGAAAGATTGCCAATCAATTATTAGTCACGCTATGTAGTCAATTAAACTTTCGAAACTGACACTACACAACTTCTGAAATTGTTGATCCCGATCCAAAACGTGTGTAAAAATACTAATAAAACATGTGCCACAATTTGCTCTGGGCTACTCTAATTTCTTACTCAATTTGTAATGCCATTTAACAAAATGCCATAAAAAGATTTCGCATGTTAAATTGTGGAAACAAACTGCATACACACATACTGAATTCTCCTGCTGATGAATATCTATGTTTAGGGTTCCGTACCCGAAGGGTAACTAACGTAACCGTCCGTTCGTCTGTCTGTCAGCGGGCTGTATCTCATGATCCGTAATAGGTAGACAGTTGAAATTTTCACAGAATTTGATTTTCTGTGGCCGCTATAACAAATAATAAAAATAAATTAAACCATTAAAGTGGTTAAGTATTTAAAAAGTACTAACTAACATAGTATTAAATCTAGTACGATGGTACGGAACCCTTCATGCGCGAGACCTACCCGCACTTGCATGTAACAATATGCAAAAACAACCGCCATTTTGTAAAATACGTTATTTCGAAAAGCCAATTAGAGTAACCCTTTTTTGAAATCTTGCACTTAAAACTAAAGCAAATACTTACGATATTCATGCCGCTTGTTCCCCTACACCAACTGTATTATGTCTAGTCAAAATGCAAACACACGGGGTAACACACAGGACCTATACCGGGACATTTGTGCTAAAGAATCAGTGTGTACTTACATTTTCTTTAATAAAAGTGCTCCTTGTTTGAAAAAAATATGGAAACTGTCACCGAAAACTAGAAACTAATAATATTGGGCGAGAAAATAATCCATTGTCTGGTTTAACAAGATAAGCTACCAAAATGCTTGTTTCCTAGTAAGGAGTTGTTGTTGTAAAGTCAATTGAGTTCATAGTTTCTAGCTTAAGGTGAGGATCCTGTGAGTTTTAAGTGTTCGTTTTCTTTCGACTGTGCCTTTTTAATGAATTTGAGGAAGACCTAAGATTTAAGGAATAATCTACAGGTACACATACTGTTTATGACTAATCTATTAAGAGCGTACTGGTAATTAAGGTGTGCTTACAGAACACTGCGTTAGAAACAAATTTTTGCGTTAATTTTTTTTTCGTTTATAATTGTTTAAAAAAGTGATTAGGATTTGTAGAATTTAAAGCGTTATTTATTATAATAGAAAATATTTACAACCAGAATCTAGAACTTTACCTAGTTATTTTAAAACTGTGTGGCACTGTTTTACAACATAAGCAGATTCATTAGCACAAACATGCATTGCGAATTGTAAATAAATTAATTTTATTAAAATAGTTACAATTTCGCAGGTGGAACTACAGAAGCGCTACTTTGGTAAAAAAATAAAATAAAAATAAAACACACATCAAAACTGCAATGAACTGGTATTATTATAAAAAGCAATTACAACAAAAATAATTCAAAACAAAACGATGTACATTAATTTAAAGAACAATTGTTTATACAAATAATTAAAAAAATATAATAATTATAACAACAAACATCGACAAAATATATTTAAAGACAAAACATGTTTCAATTCAGTCCTCGAGCTTTAGAAATGCAATTTTTAAGAATGAAAATGTTTCTCGTACAGAAAACTCATTTCTTTTTCACTAACATTATTATGCAAAAACACAAAAAAAAAATAATGGGAATCAAGTTTGTAATAATAATTATAACTGAAACTTAAAATACCATTCTCTGGTTAAAAATATGGAGTAACTAAAGGTAGACAAAAAAAATAAAATCGGGGGTTACACAGTTTTACCTAATAGGCGTAAACGTGAAGTTGTCATAATTTGCAAATCTTACTTTATAAAATTTCGATACACTATACTATACTTAATATAAATATAATACGATGAAATGATGTCAATTAAGTAGAAGCGTATGTTGTTACCAAAAACAGGATTTTTTTAGTGAAGATTACAACAAAAGTATGACTCGGGGGTCTGTAAGAGTGTCGTAATTTTCACAAAGAAATCCGGAAATTAATGTCTAAAACAACGGTGTTCCTAATTTCTAGCGTGACCTCAGTTCACTAGGACGAATTATTATTAATAAAAAAAAATCATTGGTGAATAAAAGGCATAAGTCGATATATTCGTCAAATCAAACTGAGGTAAAGCAGATTTGCGGTCAGTTGTCGATTTACAGTCAAAGTTTAGTTGGCAGTGGATTAAATGAAGTTCATCAATCACATCGTCTTAGGATATAGGAACAGGACAGTCTATAATAAAATCATTGGTGAATAATCACTGAAATTTGGACACTAAGACGCGTGACGTGTTTCAACTAATCCAGTGTCGATTAACTATTTGATCGAAGATGCGTCAAAGCGGCGGCGGCGTGTGCACGGTGGTGGGCAAAATACAGAAAATAATGCGAGAAGAAACCAGTTGCTCTCAAAACGTTCAACTTTTAGTGCAAGTATGGTAATCCTAAATTCGAAGTTTGAGATTATACATTATACACTAACGTTGTTGCCGTTTAATTGTCAGCCATTTTGTTATTTTAACTATAGGCAATTTGGTAGATATTTTATTATTTTCATTCATTGAGCAGTCGTCATTAAAATTATATTGTATATAGATTGCCAAAACTTACTATAATAAGGTAGGTAATCGGTGGTAAATAAATACATTTACTAATTTAATTAAATATTAAATAAAGACTTGTAAAATTTCCAGTATAACAATTACGATAACTTGCACTACAAGTATAAAGATGAAACAATCATAAGTAATTCGATCAGATACCCTTACGATTAGATTTATATGAAAGTATGGTACATATTTACAAACAATACTAAATATCACTTATTAAATCACAACATGATCTTATGGCACACGATATACAGGTCGCCACGGTGCGCGCGCGACGCCCGCCGACGCATCTTCAAACGTTTTAATTTATTTAAGAAATATCACCAAAATGGGAACGCGTAACCTAAAACTAACAGATCTTCCAGATACCGACCCTGAGTCGGATCAGATCTCTCTATTGTCATAGATTCAGCGAGAAAAAATACTAAAAAACCATTATTCACTACGAAAACCAAAAAAAGTTCTAATGAAAAAAGTCATACTAAAATAATTCTGCTAACACACTCAAACACACGGTAATGAAGTAAAAAAATAATAATAATAGTAGCGCAATATCCATAAAATACAAAAGAAAATTTACGTTACACATGCACCGTAATACTAAATAAACACTACAAAAATAAAGTTGTTTCCATATAAAAAAAAAATATCTTACCAGAATAACAAATTGTATAATTATTTTGTATACCGAGCTGTTTATAATACTCCCGGTAAGTAGAGCGTGTGCGCGTGTGCGCCGTTTTAAATCTGCTAAAAATCTCAAAAAATTAAAAAAAAGATGCTAGCGAAACGACCTAAGTGCTCTAATAGTTACTACCATTTCCAATGGTCATAACATACAGTCAATGCATAAAAACGAACAATATCAACCAATGTTACTAAAACATCACCAGAAGAGTTGGGTCCGCGGGCTCTCAGCGACTAGGCGGTATCGATATCTTACTGCTGAAGTACTGCCCTCCGATATAGAACGAGAGAAAACTTACAATCTTTACTATCTAAAAATGCTTTATAAATTCTCAACTGAGGGGCTAGTTGAAGTGCATAAAATTTAAAACGAATTGAGGTCTATAAAACATTCTTGATCGCCACTTTGTGATGTTACTATTACGTATAAAAGAAATAGTATAATATTCAGTAGAGGTTAATAGTCATTGCTTCCTAATTTCCAAAAACCGCACAGTCAACTTTGTCATTGATAAAACCCCCAACATAATTAATTTCCTAAAATTTAGTAACTACGTGTGTGGTAGTAAGTGGGGTAGTAACCAAAGATTGTCCATTTCAGCTCAATCAATTTAACACTTACCTAATTAATAATGTAACAACTCCTTACTTAGATTTTTATAATCCATAGTTTCCATCGACACAGAATAAGTGCTAATTAAAAACAGGAAGTGCTATTGTGCCGTAGAAATAATCTTAAAACTAACAACAATACCGCGCGATGCTCTCTTATTTACTTTAAAATCACACTCTTAACGCCTAACAATTTGTTAAGTAATAATAGTTAAAATATTGGTCCAACAAATGGGCTAAATAATACAAATGCCCTTAATATTCATCCCTAATTTAACGATGTGGGATATGAAAAAATATTATTCAATAGATTAAAAAATGATAAGGATTCGAGAACACCGTCGCGCGAAATTTTGGATAGTACCAACGGAATTTAATCTCTAACCATCAATCAATAGGTACTCGAATAACAATGTCAATACTATAACTAATCTCATTACAGTTTCATTTAGAAATAATTCATAAAGAGATCTCATGCCGAATAATGTAGAGAATACCCATCTTACGCCGGTATGATCACATCGAGACAGCCACAGGGTTGCTATTTGCACACTTTTCGCAAGTTCCGTTCACAAATCGTCACTTGAACTACAAAAATTGACACGCTTTTCCAGAACGATTAGTCCTTTTGTCGATTAATAATAGTATTTACGTCTCAGGGTGTCGATTTTTGGCCTACAGTTCATCGGTCATTCGGATCTCCTGTGATCAGATCGTACCACTCACATGCCTATTGGCGGCACTTGCACGTAGCGGTATATGTAGAGCCGGTAGTCCTTGCTCGCGAGCACCACGGAGCCGTCGTCCATCAGCGCTACGTCGAAGCATTGAGCGTGTTTCACTTTGCTCTCCAGTGCGGATACCAGCTGTCCGTCTTGCGTGAATATCGTCAGATTGAAATTGTTGTGGTTGTCAGCGATCAAGATCTCACCCGCTGCGTTGATGCCGACTCCAATTGGGTAGTTGGTGACACCTTCACCACCAATCTGACGCAAGTAAATACCCTCGTAATTGAACACCTTGACGCAATGCGCACGGTTGTCGCTGATGAAAATCTCCTGCTTGTCGTTAACTACAACTCCGTTAGGGAATTCAAGGTGTTTGGAGCAGCCGAATTTCTGCAGCACATTACCAATCTGGTCGAAGATTATGACGCGCATGACTTTGCATTCCACAACTACGATTCGGCCTTTGTTGTCAACTGTCACGCCACGTGGGTGCTGGAGGATGTTGGCGCCGAATTTGCGCACGAATTGGCCGTATTGGTTGTAAATCTGAATCTGGTGTGTTGGCGATCTTTCAGTCACAATTATGTCGCCAGAAGTGCGGACCACGGCTACTCTATTCGGGTATAGTAGTTGGCCGTCTCGCTTGCCACATTCGCCAAATTGGAATTTGAAGCGTCCTTCCTTGTCGAATATCTGAATGCGGTGGTTGTTGGTGTCGGCAACGATTATATCGTTTTGAGCATTGACAGCTACTCCGCTCGGCTCTGTGAACTGGCCTTCCATTACGCCGAACTCACCGAATTTGCAGTGATAGATCATCTTTTGTCGTTTGATTTGAGATTTCGGCGGGAAAATGGCAGTGGAGATTAGCTTGTTCGTCAAGTCTAAAATGGGATCGTTGTGAGCGGCGCTTGCTAGCGAGTAGGGGTCGGTTGTCGTCGGCGGGAAGAGCGAGTCGCAACCACCATTAGACCACTTTTCATAAGGGTTGATGCCGTTTAAGTTAATATCTCCAATAGCAGACGAGAATGGGCCCAAGCTGTTGGCACTATTGAATCGTTTTGAGATAATGTTGGACTCAAATGGCGACGTGGATTGGCTTGTGGGTCCTAGGAGACCATTTGTGTAGGGGCGATCCAGCACGCCGTTCAAACCGGTTGGTAGGTGGATTCCACCGTTCAGGCTGCCTGAACTTCCATTAACGCTGCTACTGCTGGATGATGAGCCGCCGTTCAATAGATTGCCGTTGGTAGGGCGAGCAATAGGTGGCTGTTTAGTGGGGCCAACATTCGCCTCTGAGCTAGAGCGCACGTAACCAAAAGTGTTTCTTACGCCAACTTGTATGGCTTGGTAGTTCGAGACAAACTCAAGCTCGCAAGCTGTCTGTACGGTATGTTCCGGATTAGAACTCAATAAGGTTTGCAATTTCGTGTCTAACAGTTTCCTGAACATAAGTATCTCCGCGATGTTGGCGCATTTCGTCAATCGCTCTACAAAGTCACACGTCTGGTATATCTTATCAACAGTCTCTTGAGATTTCTGCCCGACTACTGTGAGAGCAATTTGTTTCGTCGAAAATACGCTTTCGAGTTCCTTAAGTAGTTCTTGCTTACGCTCTTCGAGCATAGAGCGGTAGAATTGGAACGTATCGTTTATTTCATTTTGAGCTTTGTGGTACTGGACTTGTAATTTACCAGCGGCATGTTCAACAGTCTTCATAACATGCCTTATTTCAGTAGCTCGAGTCTTGGCTTCAGTAACGGCCGATTGCATCAGCTCCAGTTGTTTAGGCCCAGCATCAGATAAGTGCTCGCAGTCGTGCAGAGTAGCCGGGTGTTCGATTATCGTGCATTCCTTGCATACCGGCACGGAGCAAGTGCGGCAGAAGTATTTCAGAATATCATTTTTGTGTCTCGGGCAGAAAGCGGTTTTGTCACCGCTAGCAGAGATGGTAGATCCAAGCATACCCTTGTCATCTTTCAGGTCCGTGAATGCCAGCACACGGTGGCCCTCAAAGCAGTGCATGAATTGGTGCGCCATTACGCAGTTTGGGCAGAGGAAATTAGCGCAATCGACGCAACGGGCGACGGCGTCTGATTCCTTGGATTTGCAGCCGGTGCAGCGGGCTGAAGGCGAGTTAGTCTGGCGAACAGTTGGCAGGAGATCAGCGTCCTGCTCGACGGCGGCGGCTATCACAAGGTTAGTGAGTAGCCCAGGTACGCCTGCTGTCGGTAGCTGGCTGTCTACACGACAAGTGACGCAAGTGACTTTGTCGGGGTGCGTTTGTTCCCTCTCTAGGCAGCCCCGGCAGAAGGTATGGAAGCAGTTGAGTACTTTGGGGTCGACGAAGGTTTCTCGGCAGATTGCGCAGGTGGTGTCGAGTCCGTCGAACTCGCGGAGGTCACATACGGCGGAGTCACTCGCTGGGGGCGAGGATCCACTGAGAGTCAGGGGTGATAAGGAGCCACGCTCAAGCGAACCTATTGAGTTGGCACCGGGCAGCGACTCAAGAGACGGGGTGCGTGAGGCCATCTTCAGGAAACCGGCATCCCTGAAACAAGAAACAAGCGCTATAAATAAACTAGTAAAATAAACCACACTAGAACGACAGGATCATAAAATTTATCATTACTGTTATTAAATGTTTGAAAGCTATCTAATATTTTTCAAATTTATTTCAAACAACTATCCTTTTACGGCTTTCACAAGCAAGGAAAATTCCTAAATGAATAGTTGGTATTACGTAAATGCATTTTCCGACAGAGCCGTGACCTTAGATACAGGGGATGCCGCTGCTATCAACTTGATAAATAGTGAAGCTTTACCCAATATTTTCGGGAAATTTACGAGCCGCCGAGCGATAAACCGGAAGACGCCGAGAGAACTAGCGAAAACATCAATAACGGTGTCGAAAATGCAGGGAGCCAGGAATGTTTACATCAGATGCACTTCCCAAGGGCGGGGTTACCATAGCGACGCGTAGGGTGACGCGGTAAGGGGATCCGTTCTCGAATTAGAGGGTGAAGTATTTCGACTCCCTCTTTTCACCTTAGGGGAGATATTTGAGGTGAATGGCCCTGGCAGCGAGCTGGTTTAACGGCTCAAATGTCTATTTCCAGAGTTGCAATTCAGTTGCAAATTCGGAATTGTAATGACGCTAATCCAGAGCTTGCGGTGCGAAACTTTATGAAATATGGCCCCTACTATATATGGTTTTAATTAAAAAGGCGGCGATAAAAAAGCGTCATTTACATTTTTTTTAAATAAGTAGTGCGAATGTGTTACTTCAAATAATAATAGAAAAGTAGTTGCTGTTTTCCTAAAATAATGTAGTTTTCTCTGTAGCACGCGATTATTATGACGCTAAAAACAGCTAAGAATTGCAATATCAAATTGAACCTCAAAATGCATTTGTTTACAGTTAACAAGAATGTAACGCATCTGCGATTTCATGTCATATATACGCTATATTGCTTGTTTCATATTTCAAAGAACCTATATTTTTATCCAATAGTCAGTTAATAAACCAACAATTTTATTCTGAATATGACCCGAAATTAACGCTCAGAGCACATTGCGCGGCCAAGAATTTATTAGATAGTAATGGTCAGAGGAGTCTCTAACCGCTGTCGGAGGTAACACTGACGAAACGATATTTCAGTACAGTTTAGCAACAACCTTAGCACATGTACATAGGTACTTAATGTATGCACAAGAAGTAAACAGAGATTCTGTCCACGTAGACCGTTCCCTTTACAATACATCACAGGAAGTCGGCCTGTCTAATTCCTGAAACGACGTAGCAACGGCTCACACATATAGGGGTACCATTTTGGAAGATCATTCTGGGACAATGTCGACTAAGTAGAACTGATGAAATGACTGCTAGAAACTTGGAAAAAGCGATAATAATTATAATTAAATTACCCCTTTTTAATAACAGAAACTTTATGCCTAACTGAAACTGCGAAAAGTTTATGGTTACGTAAGGTATTTGTTGTAATTTTTCTCCGCGTTATAACGCGGTTTTATGAGAAGGGAAAGTCACGTTTATCAAAACGCTCTTTTTTAAAAAACGTGACTTCACCTCCTTTCTGTAGGATTTGCTACACACTTTAGTATTGCAAATATCGAAGAGGCTATCATTTATGTAAAAGTAGGTAGCTTGTACGCAAGAACCCGAGGACAGGTTTTCTATACTTATCAACAACAACCTAAAAATTAAGTTAATTTCATGAATTTACTCATTCTCTATTCAAGCGTTTCAGCCTCGGAAATCCTCATCAAAATAAAGAAATCCCTGCCAAAGATTTTTCAACAGTTACTATTTCGAAAACGTTTCAAACAAAAGCGTGTCCAAAGCGTTCACACGATATTTGTCACTTCAATATCTGAACAATCTAGCCTATAGGTATTTGCGTGATAGATGGATACGGCCGCAATACATTACCGGCACAGTTTAGTCCCACGTGACGGACGGCTCGATTGCATTGCCGATGCAGCATACAAAATGGCTGAACGGGGACCAATGAAGACATAGCGACGAATTTGTACCGGTTTCGGCGACAAATTAGTTACGTTTGGTTCTTGGTACGTAATGTGATTGGGTGGAATTGAGTTGGGAAGTTTGGAGGCTTTGAGATGTAACGAGTGGCGTGATTGCACTGCAGTACCTAGACCTACTTTAATAATACCGGTTCTTTTTAGGCTAAGCCTGTCTCATCCATTGTACGTATAACTAAGGAGTGGTGTTTCCAGCCAGAGTCTGTGTTTCCTGTTAGCTACAACCTGGGTGTTTTTAAGGCAAGAGTGAATAGGTTACTTCTAGGCAAGCGTGCTCCATCGTCCACCACATCATCGCTTACCATCAGGTGAGACAGTTAAAAAAGGTATACATCAGTCAATAATTAAAAAGTCTGTTTCAGTTTAAATAATGATGAAGTGTACAATTCTTAGGGCAAATTTAAAATAATGATAAAGTGTACAATTCTTAGGACGAATTTAAATAATGATGAAGTGTACAATTCTTAGGGCGAATTTAAATAATGATAAAGTGTACCTACAATACAGTGTGTGTTCTTAGGGCGAATTTCACAAACGAACGCGTTTTTTGATCGCATTTACAGTAACTGGTAAAACTCATCATAGGATCCGGAATTCTCATTTTATATACCCGATATCAACATTGCGCCGTAAAATAAGTTTCAATTTGGCTACTGAACATTTACGGCTCCAATATTCCAGTCTAAAAGCATAATAGTACCAATTCCTTTGGCCATATTGACCAATAAAATGGAATTACGTAAAAGCATTTACTTTACCCTGAGTCCACTAAATTGAGACCTTGTACTAATAAACTGTAATCTCTAGGGCTTTTAATAATTAATTTCTATTGTTTGGAGCACTAGAATATGCAATAGCTTCGAAACATAGACTTTTAGCAGAGTACTCCCGTCCTTAGAATACATTATTTTGAAATCAGGATTACGGCTTTCGAAGTGGTTTGCCACGTGAACTTCTAAGGTAAACTAAAGAAACGTAGCTTTAAGGCTCCTCTGCCAGGGTCGCGGGCGGGTTGGAAAGAACCACCGCGGCCCTGGCACAAGAGACTGAAGGAACACGGGTGGGTATAATAAGTCAGTAAGGGTCTGACACGCCCTCCCGCACTACCCAGAGAGGGACAAGTTATTTGATGATTTCCCACCATGAAAAAAATAAGGCTCCTCCCGACAGGCGCGATGCGACAATGATACGACGACCATTTTTCATAGAGATTGGTTTACCGTTGTATCATCCGTAGAACAATTTCTTGGGTAAGTGGTCGTCGCATGGTTGTCTGCGAGAGCGTTTATTTAATAAGTCGAGAAAAAAGAATCATGGCGCCCATTCAATATTGAACCACCCCTTCTTTTCTCGTGTATTTCTAAAGAGGTAGCAGATATTGTTTAAGGGATATTATATCAGGTGGATGCCACTGCCCATCCACCTGTGCAACATTTTTCTAAGCATTAACCCCACCTGTGCCAATCCGATTTATACGCGCACAATATCTAAGATGCGAACATTTCTATTAGACTGACTCCGTATAAATAAGTAAACTTATTCTTTTTTCTATAGTTTTCGAAGGGAAGGCCTTTGCTATGCAGTAGGATAGTATAGTTTAAAAAAATATTAATGCGTTTGATTTCAGTAATAAATTGACAAAATGCGCGTAAAAATTAACAGAAATACCTGCCATAACGTCGCTTGAGTTCTAAAATCACGTAGGAATGTTCATTAAAATTGGGAAATTTCCTGGAAATCAAATAAACTGCTTAGCAGCAACGCTTACGCGCTGTTGCCATGGCAATCAAACTGAGTTACGCGGTTTCGCTGTAGTTTTTTTGTATACCACTGACATATTATGTATTGTTTTTGGCGTTAAATTGCGCGTAACCATTGGTTCAAGTCCTCGTGTTCGGTTTGTCGAACGCTGCGTTATTCGATTTTGTCAAAAAAATAAGCAACGTATTTTGTCAAAAAAATTACTTACGCGGTTTTAGAACTTACGTGAGGATTTCTAAATATATTCTATTATATACTCGTAGTAACGCTTGGCATGTCAATAAACCTATCAGTATGGCTTTTGAAATACAGTCGTGGAGTTCAATCAACCTGCCTTTTTTTTTTTTTTAATCTGCCTAACTTTTCCCAACTGTGTTGGGGTCTGCTTCCAGTCTGACCGGATGCAGCAGCTGAGTACCAGACATGTTATGTTACATCCGTCACCAAAACACAATTTAGCAAAACATCGTCATTAAGTTAATGAAACTCTAATCTAATTTACGGTAATATTCCAGTTGGAGTTGGCAACACCGTAGTTTAGTCAGCAAATTGTGACGTGTTGCCATGCAAGCATATTGCGGTCCGCGTCACCCGTACCCTGTAATTACAGCTGCATCGATATCCTGCTCCGTCAGCAGTTCGAGGGTTACAAGTAGCTATGTAGTCATTAACGAACAGAGGTTACAAGTAGCTATGTAGTCATTAACGAACAGAGGCTAAGGCGCAGTTATACGACTTTTAATGGTTTTTAATTGAACATCACGTCTAAACTAGTTTTATTTCTTTGAAAAAAATATATGTTACAATTTCAGTCATCTGTAAATGTTTGAAATTACATTTTTATAACATAGTGCAATTAATTTGTAAAGTTATGTCTAACGCGAATAAAAAATTGAGAATCACGAAAAAACTCTAAAGCGTATTTTTATGAAACCTTCACCATTCTAAAGATCATATTTATAATTTAGTCTAAGTGTTTTAGTTTAATACCTGTTGTTTTAGGTGTAATAAATTAATAATGCGTCTAATTTCGGACAGCGCTCCTTGATGGGCGAGTCCTATTACTGGGTAGACGTAAGACGCTTTACGTGAGCTCAGCACAGAACACGCAAGCTAACCGCTCAAGGTCATTGGCAGTTAATAGCGCCTTAATAGTACCGGATAAGGCATAATTTGACCAGAGTAATGACGAACCTGCATGAATAGAATAGAATATTATTAGAATATTAATTGTTTTCGGTGTTACCGTATGTGAATTGTAAGGCAAGGAACTATAAAGCGCTATCGTCTGATTCTAAGCTAATAAGACGCTAGTACGACAATGAATCCTTGCCTTACCTTGTATAATATGACCAGATTTCCAAAAAAAAAAACATTTGATGTGATTTCATGATGAGTGCCGGCAAAAGTACAAGGTTCCTGCGGGATAGGCAACTGTCGAGAAGCCACAGTCAAAAAATAGTCTATACTTACTACTACTTACTTTGAACAAGAATTTTGACGCGACGATTAAAAGTCTTTACTTCAGTTTTCTTTGTCTAACATTTACTAATATCATTTGGACGATAGCAAGAATGACCCTAGACGTATCTCAAACATAACACTGCTATCCACAAACTCTCTAAGTACGATAGGACCACCCCTAACAAAGATAACAGTTCTGTAACATCCAATTTCTGCCCTTCCATCCCCTTTTCCCCATATCTGTGAAATAAATTCACACCTTCATAAATATCGAATTTGTAAGGAGAACTCAATTTGAAGTTAAGATTTGTATCAGAATACTATATGCTTTGGCACAATAGTTGAAAATTGTGTACCGTTGTGCCCACAGACCTCTGTGGCTTCTTTGACAAAGACGTAGAAAGGCTGGATAAGGTAGAATAAGGCTACATTGTGTGGTAGGTAAATGTGTGTTGCATTGGAAGGAAAATCCTTTGTGTGCTTTTCTCAATTTTAAATGGAATTTGTTGCAGTAAGGGCTCTCTACAGTGTGTTTCTGTAGAAGAGAAGCCGAATAACATATGCTACTTTTCTTTCTGAAAATAATATTGTTTTCTTTTTGCCTTTTGTTACAAATGATGCTAACTTGACACGATACCTTTTTTTTAGGGTCGGAAATCATCAAATGACTGCTCTCACTAAATGGAGCGGGAGGGCGTGTCAGACTCTTCACTACATATTATAAAAGTCCCCCGCCGCGTCTGTACGTGATAAACTCAAAAACTACTGAACGGATTTTCTGTGGTTTTCACCAATATACAGAGTTATTCATGAGGAAGATTTAGGTGTATAATTTATATTCGTGTGAAGCTGCGGCGGGTCGCTAGTGCTGGCTAAAACCAATCCGTGTTCTTTCAGTTGCCTGTGCCAGGGGCGCGGTAACTCTTTCCAGCACACCCCGCGACCCTGGTATCTTCGGCCTTAGCGGACCCAAACTTGACACGATACTTGAAAGCCAATTTAGCTCATATCTGCCAGCAGCGTCATAATAATATTATTCGTGTGTAAGAAGGTAAAGACAGACACTTCTAGTTTCAAGCCATCTTCGCCAGCCCGGCCGGCCCGCAATTAATTGCGACTGGGTCGAAGCAGATTATTGAACCCCAAAAGGCTTCTCGAACTATCGTAAATCACAATTTTTCCGGCACAAAAATAGACTCAAATCCCTAGCTATTAGGGCAGGTATTCGTGTGTTGTGTACGGTGACAATTGAAATGTTAGGGCGGGTCTAGTTGTACGAAATTGGACGGTAGAAGCAAGGTGAAGCAAAGACTATTATTTTAGGGTAACATGTACTAATTTGGGGCCATTGTTAAGAAATACGCAGGCAATGGTGAAAGGTCGTAGGATTATATTAAGTGGCTCCTATTTATTTGCATTGTTTGGCCAAAGCCAACTCATAAAATATGTACCTACCATTAATGTAACTTTTAAATCACAAGCTAGATCTCTCATGAGATTAGATTTTTGCATGAAAGCCCAGAGGTCTTCACCAAATATTATTAAATAGCTTTTACCAGTAAACCTATGTACATGCTTTGATGCTTTACAATTATGTAATCTTTTCAAGTCTTCTGGCTACTTCGTTGACAGTGTTTCGTTTGACCATTACCTCACCTGATGGTAAGCGATGATGTCGTCGACGATGGAGCACGACTTAAAGACCTCCAGGTTGTAGCTATCAGGAAACAGTCTCCAGCAGGGATTTCCACTCCTTAGCTATACAATGAATGTGTTCCCAAATTGTTTTGTGCGTATGGGTGGGATGTCCACCATGTACCGGTGGCGCATCGCCACACGTCTAGTGGTCTGATGACGGAATGGGCTTGGCGGAATTAAGATATGCAATTTCGACGCACACTCCCCGAAATGTAACCGATAGAAAACTGCCAGGCTGGCGACTCGGCGTCGATGCTAAAGACATTGGAGCTTCGACTCGAAGAGTGCATCATTGCCGTTGACTATTTGTTCTTCATCTTCCTGCCCTCTTGTCTCATGTTTCTTGGGGTAGACCAAAAATGCCACTCTTACTTCCTATTTTTGTAGTGTCACTCGGTCAATCAGTCTCAAGCATAATAATAATGTTTATTAGCTGTCCAGACTTTAGTCATCAAGTTTCTGATAGGTAGGTATTAGGGAACCCAGTGACTTTCAAACAAGAGACTCGATCTAACTTAGAACCATAGAGACCTAAAATTAATATGCAAAACACGCACAGAACAGAAATTATCATAACTAATTAAACTTTTATTACTAACTAAGATTACTTCGAGCAGATTGTTGAATATAATTTCGTTAGGTCTGATCGAGTCAAGTTTTTGTTATCTGATTCAGACTTTGAGTGTTATTATGTTAATGTTAAGTCAGAAGATAATTATTTGTCCATGCGTTGGGGTAGGTTGTGTAAGAGTTATTTTAGTTTTTAGATTATTTTTACGAAGCAAAGCTTTGAACACTGAATTAGTCAAGTCACGTCCACCGCTGGACATAGTCACCATATCGCCCGGTCCTGTGAATCTCGCATCCAGCGACCTTCACCAGGTCATCGGCCGTTATTTATTAACGGGATTAATCCCTATTTGTTTCTTCCATATGGGATAAACGCGTTACGAAAACCGCTACACGCATGCCGTCAAACATAAACCAAGGAAGACCTTTACACGTGTACAGAATATGAAAACGAGAACATAATTAACCTTTCGGTGCTTCCTTTAGTCCCAAAATTATCATTACACATCTCTGCGCAGACAAATTTAGTATAGTATACCCGGAATAGACCACATTTATCCCGAGCCCTGTACGAACGGTCCACATGAAAAAAGATACGAGTTTCTTTATCCGTCGCGACTTAGGTGTGTGGGTTTATTTTATTAATGGACCGCACCGAGCTGTTGGGGCGGCCATCTTTCTTTATTGCTACCTTTTGTTGTGGAAATGTGGTTTAATTTTTTAATTTATAAGCTGGGAAGGAAATATGTTTTCTTTGAAATTGCAGGAAATAGGTAGGTATGCCGCAAATTGTATTTATCTAAAGTGGAACTATCTAGAACCAACGTGAAGTTCCATTGAAAAATTGACACAATTTTGTGTTAATTATTAAAAAAATACAGCAGTATTATCAGTTTTTATTATGAATTTTTAATGAAAAGCTATTATCATACACTCGATATGATCAAACGAGTGTAAAATAGTTCGTCAGTTCCCAGGGCTGCCACACGGCATTATTCAAAACACCCATCTGCTTGTAAAAGTTAAAATTCATGAGGACCGTGTAGGGACAGTGAGCATATATTTCATGGAAGGCGACATCCCTGCTTTTATGATGTCACGTTTCACGTTAATGTAGCGGGTAAAGTTTTTTTTTAATGTTAATAAAAACGTGGATTTTTTTTGTATTAGAAAAGTTAAGATTGCGTTATTTTTTTACTTTTAAGAATTATCTTCTCAACAAATCCTTGGTCTGACTTCGGTAACTGTGCATTTGTCTGAGCATATACTTTTTATGGAAAACACTTCAAGGAAACGAGTAAACACGTCGAAGTAAGAGAAGCAAGAGAGCGCAAGTAGTGACCACCGCCACCACGCTTGTACAAAAATTAAGCAATATAAGACTTCAAAATTTACATCTGCCGGCAAGGTTATTTACATCTGCCGGCAAGGTTATTTACATCTGCCGGCAAGGTTATTTACATAGCTCTTTCCCATCCCCGTTTTAATATTTTCGAAAACAAGACAACACAATATTTGAAGAAAACTTTTATGCTTAAGTCTGTCTTAATTTCGGCGAAATGTCTAAAAATATTCTCGAGACGTTCCCTAATCTTTAATATTGAATGACAACACATAAAAGTTGTTCAATATACCCTAGAGAAATGCAAATCCCTTGTCCTTTATAAATAAATAATGTATGAGCTTTGAAAGCACGTCGCAAGATAAAAGTGACACCAGTGTTTATTATTTACGGGAGCAATCAAGTTGGTTCGTAAAAGTGACGAAACGTGTGGATGTTCAGATCTTGTGGTAGGGTACGGCTGTAAAAACTTCGAGAGAACTCTTGAAACTACAGATCGAGTGATTAACATGTGTTTGAAAGCAATATTTTTTTTATCGAGAGATTTCTGTGACTCTCGTAAAGGTTCGTTTGAGTGAGGTGTTATATCTTCTGGTGTTAAGATCGCAAAATTTAGTGGATTAATCTACTTAGTCCATACCCAAATACGTTTGGGTCGGATTCCAGTCTAACTGGATGCGTCTGAATACCACCAGTATTTTGCACGGAGCGACTGTCTATCTAACTAAAAATACAGTGGTCATCAAATGCATGTACTCGTAAGTTGGGACGCCTAGATTATGTTATACCACAGCAAAATACTCTTCAATCTCTACTATAAACTATAACGATGGTAAAAACAGCCTTATTGTCACAGATAAGTAAATAAACATTTATAAAACCTTTTTTAGTCGGTGTATCTAGTTTTATGTCTTCGTTTTTTGACACCGACTTCCGAAATTAAAGTTATTTGCACTTTCTTTGGAAGTCGGTTCCATTTTTTTATAAAAAAGTTTTTATTTTTCACTTTTTAGTTGTGGTTCTCCATTAATTTGTGTTAACAATTGATAGATATAATACGATCGCATCAATCGCGGTTGATTTGCTGTCAATTTTTGAAGAGTTCCGTAGTCTGTCTCCGGAACCGATAATCAGATCTATATGAAATTTAAATGGGACCATTTCGGAACAAACCCCTTTCAAACAACAAATTTGCAAATCCGTCAACATATGACGGAGTTATGCCCGAACATACAAAAAAAACAATACAAGCATCCGAATTGATAACCTCCTCCTTTTGGAAGTCGGTTAAAAACACGTATTCACGAGTTCCTATAACATTTAATCAGACGAACTCGCGCTTTCAAATATTTATAATTCATGTTGTTTTTTGTTTCATGTAGCATTTATAATTCATCAGAATCGTCACCAGTGATCGCAACCATAATGGCAGTCGCAAACAGAAATTTAATGACAGTCAGTGTGACCGTGTAGGTAAATCCCTCGTCAATCAATGGTAATGACGTGAAACCACGAATATACACATTTACGTGGTTTGTTTGATTTAGTAATAAATTACAGTATAACCCTTTTCAGACTTACAATTACTATTTTTTTATGTATAATTTAAAAGAACCAATCATCATCTTCCTGCCCTTATCCCATGTTACTTGGGGTCGGCGCAACACGTTTTTTTCTTCCATTCTGTCCTGTCACCCGTCACGCTATCAGTAACTTCCTTTTCTTTCATATCACTCTTCACACAATCCATCCATCCTTTCTTTGGCCTCCCTCTCCCTCTCCATCCATCCACATTTATATTCATAACTCTTTTAGTTATATATGTTTCATCCCTCCTCTTTACATGACCATACCGAGATAAGCGGTTCCCTTTCAACTTTTCTGTGACTGGCGCCACTTTTAAACTACCTCTAATGTACTCATTTCTCACTTTATCCATTCTCGTTACTCCACACATCCATCTCAACATTTTCATCTCCGCCACATGCAGTTTTTTTTTCATCCGTCTTTTTTAATTAATTTAAAAGAATCAATGAAAAGCTAAAAAAGTCTTAACATTATATCTCAGCATCCATGACGAGAATAAAATTACGTGATAAGAATATAAGGATAGTGTTGAATTCCCATAACGCAAATTCGAATTGAACGGAGTTGGAAATCCAAAATAGAATTTCGTATTCTACTTATAACAAGCATTCTTTGTCTGTTTCTACATCGTTCTACTTGCAGTTAAAATAATTTTCAAGCATTTTCAGCAAATCCCGTACAAAATCGCCCACGACCTGCGCAACTGTCATGTTATTCAGAAATCCGTCACATACCTACGTATCACGTCCATGTTAAGTACGGCGGGACTCGTAATGCAAATATGGCCAATCCAACCACTCGGTGCGAATCCCTACATTTCCACTTTAGGCCCTATGTTCGCTATTACGAATAAATTTTCGATTAGATTTCGCGAATTTGAATAATTCCAGTTAGAGTTATTCGGAGTTTATTGACGGCTTTTTTATGTTGAATGGCATATTTTTTTTCTACAAATTCCTGGTGTTTCCGTTTTTTTTTGTTTGTTTACCGGTATTTTTTTTTTCAGCTGAGTATTTATTTACCTTATAAATACAGTCGTAGGCTACTTACGACACACACAGAACACTAATTAACTATCTGTATTCTATGACAACCAAAAACAATATCTTATACATTAACTACCTTATACGTCAAAACTTGTCGAATGTTATCGATATCAGAGCTACATCTCTATCACCTGACGTCTGACGTCACACGGGGCGATGACGCCGAATTCCCGCTCATGTAATATTAATTATGACTTAAACACAATCTTCGCGACTAAGACAATTACGTCATCGTGATAGCGTCACACGCCATCGCAAATTGCCACCATTAAAATTCAGCGGAGATCTAAAATACGAAATTGTAGGTAATGAATCTAAACGCTCCTTCCAAATTGAATTTGAAGTACATTGTAATGACGTATCGCTGTCTCTTTCGCACTTGCTAATAAATATATCGACGGTACTTCGATTGACGTTTTGGTAAGAGGTAAATTAAATGTCTGATTTTCCAACAATTTATAAAAAAAACTTTCTTCTGCCAGCGGCTTCACCCGCGTGGAATTACTACTTTCCCATCTATTAGCCTATGAGCTATTCCATATTATAATCTATCTCTGCGCCAAATTTCATCCAGATCGTTTCAGCTATTCTGTCGTGATTGAATAAAAAATCTCCAACCATCAGAACTTTTGCATATATTATATTAGTTGGATTGAGTACTTAGTCGAACTAAGGTAAAGTCAAATCATTATTGGATCTCAATTATGAGACAATCTTTGCTAATATTGAAACTAACCGCTATTTATTCAACTAAAATCATCCATTCATAATGAATTGATAGTTTTAATTAAGAACAGCAAACATTTCAGCAAAGACATCAAGCACACTAAGTCCCGTGAGATAATATCAGTGAGTTGTTTGCTTAAATAAATAGTTATTTATCATTATATGCGACTCAATTTAGAACACGAAATTGATAGCTCGAAGAAACTCTAAATAAACAAGGCAATAGTGACAATGATAAATATTAATAAAGGATAAACTAAAAGCATTTGGTTTGCAGAAACATCTTCAATGAAAGCTTAAATCTTTGTAACATTATTTACAGTGAACAAACATTCGCTAATTGGTTAATTGTAAATAATTTAACGTTTAGATTCGAGTTTAGTTTTGATATTTACTGTCATTATTAGAGGCAAACAATATACTTTAAATTTTATTAGAAAAGTTATACTCGGTATATAATAATAATAATACGAGTATCTATCTATCCCGATACCGGTGGGATACTATTTTTTATATTTTTAAATGTTTTTATATTTTGATATTTTAATATTTAAAAATGTAAATTGTATGTATATATTATAAAATAAATGGGATAATAATAATTATTTATTTATTTCTTACCACAAATTACAGAGAAATATATCACAAAGAGCTATTTTGTTTTTACTGTTTTTTGTTGGGATGTTTGGAAATAATAAATAATTAACTAACTTTGCTTGTTGCTTTTTAATATTAGCTTTACTTACACATTTACTGCAAGAAGATATGTCTACAGTAAACATTTTACCTCCTTTGTTTCTTAGATGGTTTTCAGAATCGACACTTACCTGGAAAAGAAAAAACACATAAATTAATAATTATGCTTTTAAGAGGTAGAGGCAGGTACTTTTACAAAAGTTCTACAGTTTTAAATATGAAAGAATATTCATATTTCACTAAAATATTGTGAGGTTTATAGTAGTAATCAACCACGAGTTGTTAAAGAGGCATATTTTTGATGAAAGACTTATCAGACTATTAAGTTATCTGTTTGCATAAAAGAATAACGATTAACTTGTTACAAAGAAGAAACTCTCATTTTAGCAAACGCAAGTAAATGTTTACTTCCTCAAAATAAAAAATAATAATATGTAGTTGGAACGGATAGAAATCATTTCAAACCATTTACAGTGCAGTTGAAGTTTAATTTTGACTGTCACCCGTGCAGACAACGGTAGCAAATGTTGAATGCAGATTATTATTACGCCATTTTCTATAGTCTGCGTATTACTGCACACTGGCGCCATAGTTTAATATCCAATTTAGTAAACGAATTGTTATTTAAGTTTATTTTCGTTCAGTAAGTAGATTTGGTTTGTTAAAATTAGAACGCTCAATCACTTTCATTAGACTAAAAGAAAGTGATATTCTATCAGCGATATCTATTGTCAAAAACTTGAAAATGCATGGGATTGACATACGCTACCGAAATGTCCCGTGGTCAATCCCTTTTATTTTCGCATTTCCATAACCGAATCGATAGGATGTCATTTTGACTAGAGTCCCATGTCACGGCACTATTCGTCGCCATCTAAATATAAATTGTTTAGCTAAACCATTAATAATTTCTAGTTAAACTTGTATTCTCAAGTTTATTTTACCTAGAGCTAAATTAAAATTCAGGTTGTGCTCCAAATAAACGTCCTCGTAATCAAGCTAAATTTTCTAATTAGGGTCTTCTCTGGAATATGCAATAAAATTTTGATTTTACCTAAGTTAGTTTTGGCGTGAAAAAAAACAGGTTGTTTTTAGTACGTCCTTTTTTATTTTATTTTAGGAGAGCAAGCAAACTTATTGATCTTAATCGGTGATCTCTAATTATATGCGTTAAAGATTACAAAAATAGTGGGCTTTGTTTATAAAAAAATAAACACTGATTAGCAAGTTCAATTCCACATTACGAGTATATAGCCGGAAGATAGTAGATGTGGGTGGGCAAGTACTGACTAATCATTAAAAGTATTATTAGTCCTATACACAATTGAATGTAATGGATGAGACGTATGATCTTGTATTTAGAATACGCTAATCAGTATTTAAACTAAGCCTATGGTAAGCAAGTTTTATAAATAAGGCTGAGTACATCTAAAACACGTCTCATAAATCAGCTAGGTACGAGTATATTAGAACCTACTTTGATGTCGTATTATGTTGTATGGTTGCTAAAGTCACGTCTCTATTTTCAGTAATACCCGCATAAATTAAATCTTTGAAGTTATTGTACGTTTCAATCACCATCTTGTTATGTGAAATACGCTGCCAATATCATGGGGAAGGAAGCAATTAACATCATCGTACATAAGCTTCAAATATGGACATAAGATCTATGTATTTATTCTGTGTTGATAGAAATAAATTAGGTATTATGTACCAGGAAAACACGTTCTTTGAATAGATCGATATGCCACGTGTATGCTAGGTATCTGTGATCTTTTATTTTCAAGACAGCATCGCGGAAAAGGAAACCTTAGAATGTTCCAGTAAGCTGCTTATCATCTCGGGCGAGTTGAGTAACCTACTAGCAACGTATACGCTCCTAGTAGTTTTAAGTAAGATTTGATCTTGTTGTATTTATATGTATTTAATTGGATGACAGTATGGCGTAGCAGTTATAGAAATCCTAATAAGAATAGGGTAGTTTCCTAAAAACAAATCTAACTGGAATTAAGCCTTACGTTCGGTAACGGTGCAATGAGGCAACATTACCTATCAAACCATACTGCAATTTTAGTAACCATATTAATACCAAACTTGGCTCAAGACCAGATTTGGCACGAAATGTTACTTTCATAGCTCCGTGAGGGCTCCTAAGCACAATATTATTTATTAACCAATAATTCCATCTCCAATTATAAACAACGTAACAAAGTACGTCACTAGGCTTTTATGGGAAAACTTTGATAATCACACACTAGTGATGCGAAAAACATCCGGATATATTTTCCCCAAGATAACACCTACGCAGTACAAGTTTGACTGTACTCGTTAATGTGAGTTACTAGTTTGCGTGTCAGTTCGCGCGGGAATTCGATGAGATTCCAACCAAACTTTGTTGTCACAGAAGGAATGATGCATTTTAAAAACGACTTTTACACACAGTGATAAGAATCAGAATCAGTTTTGCTTTGTATGTTTGCGTTGCAATTCCTTTAACACCTTTTGTTTCCGACTGAAATGAAGGGGTGGACGTATTGATGTAACTTTTGGATCTGTTTTGAAACAACCAAAACATTTAGGTAATCGTACTAATATTATAAATGTGAAAGTTTGGATGGGTGTTTATTACTCGATCACGCCAGGTTGGCTAAACGGACCTGGATGAAAGTAGGTTGGTTGATAGATTATTAGTCTGGAGTGGCACATAGGCTATTTTTTAATGGAAGAAGTACTAATTCCACGCGGGTGACGGGTCTTTCTGACCTCAATGTCAAGAAGATATCGAATCAACAACCACAACGAACCTCGAGTTAAACGATTAATCCAAAGTTAACTCGTAAAACAAACGCCTTAATTGTAAATAAACAGAACTAAGGACATCAAACAGATAATATTTCGATTATTCCTAATCGGTGAACTACTATCAATGTGCCATGTCTTGCGTAATAGCTGAAGTTTCGTAATTAACGAGCCACAATAGTCGTAATTACGGCACGGCCGGTAATTAGCACACAGAAATGTGGTACGGCTCAATCAAACATAACGGCGGCACATATCTTGATTGCTTCTTGCGCCTAATTCTGTGCTAAATCGTCAACAGTCGGTATTAATTGATTTGGTCGCATTTTGGCATCATTTTGTCGATTATTCGATTTTAGCAGTGTTTCTACCGAAAATCAATCAACTAGGTATATGTATACATATAAGCATTTCCAACTATGTACGAGTATGTTGGGGTCGATTTACAGTCTAACCGGACATCCACAACTCAGTAACTGGATAACCCAATACCCCTTGGCAAGATTGGTGTCAGAAATTCTGGCTTCTGACTTCCCTACGATCGTCAAAAATTTACAAAGCACAGCCGTATCTGTCAAAAATAGTATAATTATAAATGAAAAAAAATGTTGGAGCTTCGTCCACCTTCTTCGTCGACTGCAAAAATCGCATTAAAAAAATATCCATGCCTTTTTTGCATAAATCGATTAGGAAAAAAAGATTTTACCATCGCAATTCCCAACTGTCATGTCCGAACGTTATTCAAATCGCAAACGTTTCTAAACGTGGAACGTGTCATTTGCAAAGCGCCGGTTTAGAAGCACTGTATAACGAGCCCGTTCGTATGATTACTTTTGTTTGAAACAACAGATGTCCGGAATAGACGTTGATAGCAGTTTCGATTGGGACAAATCGATGCCTACGTTTTGAATCATCGAACTCGAAAGAGGTTTCAACAAACAAAGTTTCAGGTATACCCGGTAAATTGATATTTGATATACTGCTTCTACCCATGGAAATGAAGAAGTTTCTTCAAGGTAATAACAAATTATCAAAAAAAAAAAAATTGGACCTTCCGTACTTGTACGTATCATCAGCTAATTCAGATTAGTATGGGAGAATTGACTATGACTGTCTTGAAAAAATTTGTTCACCTCCATCGGCAGAAGCAATATTTGAAAGACCACGCATTTTCGTTACACCAAATGCAGCTGTGTTTATACCGAACAGTTGTCTACCTGAAACTTTGTACTGATTAATTGTATTCTAATTTCATTAACTATTCCGTCAAGCCGTTAGCGGGTCTTAGTCTGTCTTCAGGGAAACCACGTAATCAACAACACAAAGCTAGCAATTTATATTATACAGTACTCGCTCCGACTGTACCGAAACTTAGGGACTGCATTAAGACAGTATGACGTCATAGATTAACATATTAATCAGTTGGTTGAAACAGGAAGTCTCTTACTCTATACAGAATGAGGGAATATAGTTTGCAAACTTTTAATTACAGTTAGAGCGATACAAATTGACCTCTATAATTTACAAGATAAGATTCAAATTGGATGGAAGTGGCAGTTTCAATAATTAATAAGAGCATTCGTTTGGGTGTCACGTTGCTGCAACGTTCTAAGCGAAATATTTATAAAGGGATGAAGGTAACACGGATTCGGATATGACATAAAGCGACAGATGGTTTGCGAAACGTGCTTGAATAGAATTTTGGAACATTTAGTTGCTTGCTTTTATCAAAGGGAAAACACGGATTGGCCTTCAGATAAGTCATATTCTCCATAAACTGAATTTGAACTAATATAAGATCTACGCCAAAGAAAATAAGACATAAAATACTTCAGCACGAAATAAAATAATGTAGTTCAACCAGTCATACGATACGACCCAACGCTCGGTCAGACGATCCATCAAATAACAGGTGAAAATAGGCCCATAACAGTGTCGCAGAAACAAATCGAAAAACATCTGTGTAACGACAACACTATCTGCTGACGGGCATTTTTTACGCACCCATACGTACAGTAAAAAAGCTGGCTCAAATACGTTACAGACGGAAAATCGTCAGTCACTCGAAAAAAATCGTTGAGAATGAATGACGCTTTAGCTCACTCAAGTTGCCAGCTGTTTCCGTTGCACAGCTGATCGACCGGATATTGGCTGTTAGAGAGACTATCCCTCTCTCTTTCCCACCTCATATCCTCTCTTTCGCGGCTTTTAATTTTTCACTCTCCATTAATGAGGCAATGAACGCATAAATGATTTTTTTAAAATCGAACGTGCTGTAACGGCTTTGATGACGCAATTTCGACGGTTATAGAACAGGGGCAAACAGTTTAAACAAACTAAAGAGGTGAATAACTTATGAAAATGGGTAGTTTATTAAACTTATAACGAACGTCATGCGACAACCAGCAGCTTAATGAAGTAATTTTCCTAAATAATGCCATGTTCAATAATCAAAAAAAAAGTTGCAAATAAAAATTATGCTATCAGGCACGAAGTAAACAATTTTCGCCGACTGGCGTGATGGTTTCGAAACTAAAGTATTGCAACTTCGGCGGCACACGCGATACAAATGCGGGTTTGAATTTTTAAAATTAAAAAAGAACTAGCTTATTGCGGATATAGGAATAAAAAAGTTTGATGAGTTACTTACACGCCTCTTTGTTGGTTGTTAAATTACATTTATTTATAAAAAAAATATTATTATTTATTTGTAAAAAAAGTTAACAAAAATTAACAAAGTTTTCGAAATGAAAACAACAATATTTCCTTTTAGAGTGTTTTCAGGACCTACATGAAGCTAAATAAGCTTCATATAGGAATATTCATAGAAAACATCAACAGTGGAGAAGAATTATCAAAGAGTTTTCAGAGAATTTAACAAAATTAATAAAACGCATGAATTCCGATAGTTATGATCAATATATTTTTGACGAACTCGATCTATTTAGTATTTAGCATAAGGTAAACAAATTGTTCTCATGTAAGTGACTTTGTGTCTTTTTTGAGAATAAATATCTTTAAACCTATATTTTACCAATACCCAGAAACTTTGTAATCCTGAGTAAAATAACAAATGTTCGTTGATTGGTTCATTACTGAACATTTCACAATCAAGAAAATATCTCGAGATACTCGAAAAATCATAATTGGTTTCTAAGAATGCGACGCCTTACTTATCTGTTTAAAAGTTAATTTTCGTTTATATTTATAAAAGTCTATAAACTTGGCTATTTTGCCAAAATACTTAAAACTTTCCTGTTGGGGTACCGAAGTACCCTATTGAAAATGTGAACTTAACTTCAAATTATTTCGCTCAGTAACCCGTCCTTTGTTACTAATAAAAACAAAGCATGAGCACTGTTACATTATCGTTTTTATTCAAATTAATACTACAAAAGGAGTAGTGGAATTCCCTGCCAGAGTCAATGTTTCCTGATAGCTACAACCTGAGATTCTTTAAGTCAAGAGTGAATAGGTTAATTCTAGGCAAGCGTGCTCCATCTTCGACCACATCATAGCTTACCATCAGGTGAGATAGTGGTCAAACGCGAGCCTATCAACAATAAAATAAAACCAAAGAAAAAAGGACGCAAGAGTCACATAAATGACAAAGTTAGTGACCCAATGACTCACAGTATCTTTTTAGACTAAAACTATTTTAAAATGTGACGTTATTTCCCAACTGCGGGTAATTAAATTCATACAACGGGGTAATAATGAACAATGTCGTCTTTTATTTAAAGTATGAAGACGTTACAGAGCGCAAACGGTTAGAGAAAAGCACGAGCAAATCTACAAAGGGGCCTAGATTAAGTGAAATTCTATCTATCTATAACAAATCTCGATTGAAATCTGGAATAGACATGTATTGTGCTACCGACATATCATATTTTTAACTTTTACAACCGTTATCGGTGATACATACATATCATTTTATCAAAACACTGTATTTTTTAATCATAAAATAATGTAAAAATGCAGTAAAAATTCTTTCTGTCACTATTACCGCGATCTACTGCTGCCCTTAGATTTCATGCAGTTAGCTTACTTCTTGATTAAGTAATAGCAAACTGCATTACCGCTCTACTGCTTATTTCATCATTCATACTATAAGGGTAGATCCACATTACCCCAGAATTTTGAACAAGGATTACAAGTGAAAAGTTTCTGACAGTTTGAGTCGGAAGTTAAGAAGTTTATTAATAAACAACAAATTGTTCGGACTAATGAATTAATTTACATGTTGTTCCGTTAAAATATTCGTCCTTTTCATAATTTTGATCGAAACGACGGGATAGTACTAGGATTCAGCTTAGTAAATAATCGTGTTTGCGCTACGATAGCAATTTATTCCTATAAATAATGTCTTGGCCAGAGATCGCCCAAGACAGGTTTTTTTTTTGAGGCTGGAAAATCGTCCAATGACTTCTCCCGCTCTGGGTGGAACGGGACGTGTCAGACTTTTACTGACTAAAATTCACCCTTGTTTCTTCAGTTGCCTGTGCCAAGGGCCGCGGTAGCTCTCTTTCAAATTTATCCGCGACCCAAGACAGAGGTATAGAACGAGAAAGGGAAGGCCTTTGTTCAGCAGTGGAACACAAATTAGACTATTAAATAAAACTTTTACTTTGGACAAACGGGGCAGTCAGCCTATGGCTGTATGTTTAATATTTACCCTATTCTAAATACAGAATAGTGTTTGTCTTATTATGTGTTAGAAACTTTTGAATATCCGGGAGGTCAATAGGTTCTTCTATTCAAAGAGGTTGGATCAGCTACACCGTTGTATCTACTGAAGATTAACCAGAAACAAATTAGAAAACGGTTTTAGAGGTTGAATGAGAATTTTGGGTTATTTTTTATGGGTGTCGTATCGTACTCGTGTCGTCTTATATAAAATTATAAAAACTATCTAATAGGTCCGGTTTGGTAGATTTATAGCGTGGTCCTGTTTCCGGAGACGCGTTTTTATTTAGTTACCGGTCGCCGATTATGATGTCATGCCGTTGAAATAAATGCCTAACGTTTAACCGAAACTTGTTATATAAGACATGACACTCTTACCAATTTGAAACTACTTTGTATTATTATAAGAAATTGTACGAGCTAGCGACGATAAAACACAGTTATATAAAACTAAGGTTTATAAAACAAATAGTAGAAAAAGCGTGTAATTATAAAAAAAAAGTTGTAATTACACCACTAACGTTGTTTAATCCCTCAGCAATTTCCATATCAAACATACACAGAGAAGAACGTAAAAATTGTGTTTAAATTATGTATAAGATAACTGAATGTTTCATGAACATGCCACCAGGGTGACATGAAAGCATAGTTGATATTACACCTACATTTTCCTAAATCAAACTTTATTACGAACACAGGAAAGTGGAAACTTCAGAAAATTTAAGTTTGCCCATTCATCGCGTGTATTGCTACATTGTAAAGAATTACACAGGCGCTGCAGTGTCCCTCAGTGCTAAAGCTCCCGTAAGTACTTCCGACCTAAAGATCCCTAGTAGAGTAACACAGTATAACGTAGCTGGAATACACGGGGTATTTCACTCGGTCTTATGAAAATTCATGTTGCAAAGGTTGGCTAAAAGGATTTCTTGGTTTTGGGAAATGTTTATTTTAAAATGTCGTGTTGAGACTTCATAGCGCATAGTATTTTATGGTTTTCGCGAGAAATGAGTTAGTGCATAGTTTGGGGCGAAATGCAAAACGGTGGTAATGCAATCAATAATTCGTAAAATGTTGTGCACATTCTGAGTTTTAAAACACGTACAAGTAATAAAAACTATGTCATGAAAAGAAATGACCTAGAATTGCAAATTGCTAAAAATGTAGACATAGGGCCCTGATGATTTATATTCTAGTTTGATCACTTGTTCAATCATTTGAGTTGCCATGAGATTTGGCAACTAATTCATGAAGAAACTAGTCACTGAAAACTTGCCAGTCCTTGATAAGGAGCTCCGTTTCAGCCTGGAATCAGTCGGGCAACCCCGAAACATGCACGAGAGTTAAACCGTAAACAAACCCAAACGTTAACAAAAATCTGAATATGAATCACCCATAATATGACCAATAATCTGGTTTAAAAGTATTCTTTCATCTCGATTCAGTTCAAAACGGTCCACTATATGTCAATACAATTTAATCTCACTCAATTAAGGTTACAGTACCACGCTATATCGTATTACCCCGTGTGTCCCAATGGGGTACGCCTGTACGCCGGTAAACCAGATAGCTGCAATGCGGTTACCAACACGCTAACCTTTACTTCAGTACGTCTATAATTATTACTTTACAAAAGTTTTCTATTCAAATTTTCTGGCGGACTTTGCTAGTTATCGTAAATTAATAGGCAAAGGTTAGTCTTAATATGCTTTAAAGGGTTTTTGTTTGGGTAGTAAGTGGTAAAGTTGTCTTGAGAGATTAGCTACCGTAACATTTTTTGACTGGCCTGTTGGTCTAGTGGTTAGTGACCCTGACTGCTATGCCGGAGGTCGTGGGTTCGATTCCCACCCAGGACAAATGTTTGTGTAATGAGCACGATCATTTGTTCTGTGTCTGGGTGTAATTTATCTATAATATGTATGTATTTAGAAATATATAAGTATGTTTATCAGTTGTCTAGTACCCATAACACAAGCTCTGCTTAGCTTGGGACTAGATGGCGTTGTGTGATAGTTGTGGAATATTATTATTATTTTTCTACTCATTGTACTAGCTTTTTTTTTTGGTGTGAGTTTTCCCATCCAGATTTAGAATCAGATAACTTGTTGCATTCTGGGTGGAGCGGGAGGGCGCATCAGACTCTTACTGACTAAAACCGGCCCGTGTTCTTTCAGTTGCTTTTGCGTTCCAGGGCCGTGGTGACCCTTTCGAACACTTTTTCTCACTACTTGCTTACGAGAGCGGAGGTCTCCTAAAATCATTAATTTTGCAGTGATTTTAAGCAATCAGAGTCAATTCTTCAAATCTCTAATCGATTTTGAACATTTTCAAACGTATGTTTATTTTAATTTCCTACTTTGAACGGCCCCGACAATAAGTCAACTTGACCGCACATCAAAATATTCCCGTCAAATCGAGTTTCACCACAAAGGTCAATAAAACGTTCGTACATAACATTTTCACAACGACATGTTTGAACAACCCTCGACTGTGCTGGTATTGTGCGAAAATCACGTCGAATTACGAAAATGAGATTCATTCATGTTTAAAAATACAAACGGTACTGACTCTGTGTAACTCGTGAATAAGATGACAGTATAAATTCTAAGGTAAGTTGCTTGGAAATAATATATCTTAGTCAAATGTGAAGGAATCTCAAGAAGCTAAGTATATTGTAATGTATCTTTGTCTTGAAATAGCTGGGGTGTCTAGAATTTGGCACGGAAAATTATTTAAGTATACCTATTTGTAATATAGAAACTACATTTGGTAGTAGATCTAAATTCAATGTATACTTTTTATAGACAAAATACCGATTGAAAAAAAAAACACAATTATTTTTCCAATCCGAATTGCATGTGTCGATAAACGGATTTCTCATCTATTTGAAAAAAAAATCTCGAAAGTAATAAAAACCACAAATATAGAAACACATTCCTGACTTGCAAAATCGCTGATACTTTTGTATTCATCCGCCTCCAATGTGTGCAACCGTCACACATGTTCTATGCGAACAGATGGGGTACTAAAGCACCCCACGGGTCGCATTATAACCTAAATACGCCTCTATATCGATAATAGTACTGATTTATCGTCCCAAGTCGTTGGTAATATTTATGGATAGCACGTGATTAGAACTGTCGTAACTATATGACTACTCGTATAAGCCATAGAATGCAGTATTTTCGTGGGAGGTGATATATTGTACACGGAAACTGATGACGCATTTATCATCGGTCTTTTGTCGGAAGGGAATTTAAGTGCAAGACACATTAGTGGGCTTTCGCCTTTTTGTTAAGGAAACAGCGATATCAGTCTGGAAATTTTCCAAGAAGCTGCTGCACGGATCAGTTGTGCTATCTTTAAGGTTCAGTGGCCAATGTACAGCGCAGAGTTATAGTTTAAGGTCCGATTTAAATCTTTTAAAAGAATGGATACGTATTTTTGAAAAAATAGGCCACTATCTTCTGCCAGAGGGTTCGGCCGCGTGAAATTAGTACTTCCCCCATTATAAATATGTGCCTAAGTGTTATTCCAGACTATAATCTATCTCTGTGCCAAATTTCATTCCGATCCCTTCAGCCATTCTAGCGTGATTAAGAAACAAATATTCATCCACCCAAACTTTCGCATTTATAAATGCTATTATCGATAATTCGATACTAATAAAAGTGCAGTGCTTGGGTTGTATAAAATGCTAATATTAGGTCCCCACCTATGAAATCAGCGTTTTGTATGGAGATTTTTATAGAAGTTGCATATTTCATACTAACATTTTCTTAATTTATTTAACAACTATGAACACTAATGTTTTAAAACTTTTATGCAATAATGTTTAAAAACTAAGATAACGTATCATCATCTTCCTACCCTTATCCCATGTTACTTGGGGTCGGCGCAACACGTTTTTTCTTCCATTCTGTCCTGTCAGCCGTCACGCTATCACTAACTCCCTTTTCTTTCATATCACTCCTCACAAAATCCATTCATACTTTTTTTGGCCTCCCACTCCCTCTCTATCCATCCACATTTATATTCATAACTCTTTTAGTTACATGTGTTTTATCCCCCCTCTTCACATGACCATACCAAGATAAGCGGTTCCCTTTCAACTTTTCTGTGACTGGCGCCACTTTTAAACTACCTCTAATGTAAGTACCTACTCATTTCTCACTTTATCCATTCTCGTTACTCCACACATCCATCTCAACATTCTCATCTGAGCCACATGGAATCTTTTTTCATCCGTCTTTTTCACAGCCCAAAATTCTGACCCATACAGTACGACAGGTCTAATCACAGACTTATAGATTTTCCCCTTTAACTTAAGGGCCATCCGTCGGTCGCAAGTTGTTCCAGTGACCTGTCGCCATTTCATCCATCCTGAGTTGATCCTGTGCGTTACGTCTCGGTCTATATCGCCATCCCCCCGAACAAGCGACCCGAGGTCCGAAAGTCGGAGCAGATCGGTATAGGCTTTCCGTCGAGAGCTACAGGCATAGGACTGGAGAGACCGCCGAAATCGCAGAACAGATATTCTGTTTTGTAAACTAAGATAACGATATGATATCAAACAATTGATGAATATTTTAATTCATATAAGTGACGAGGTTCTCTATTTGTGAGAAAAAACGTCAATTTCGTATGTAAGGACCCAATACATTTGTATGTTATTACGTAATTCGTATAATAAGGCATCATAAAATCTGAGCGTATGCTCCAAATAAAACTCCCGCATACAACTGCATTACAGCAGTTTTATTTTTTCCTAACTATCAAACTACTGTAAGTTTTATTTTGAAACTAAAGCTAAACGAGCTCTGTACGTGTCCGAAGTACAGTCACGCGTAGTACCAGTTGCTCGAGTTAAACTGTGGGGTTATAGCGTTTCGTTTTAAGTGTACACTATTACCCCACAGTCTTTTTACTTTGAATTCTCTGGAACTGGGACTTTCAGACGGTTATTTCGTATTCGTTTTTGGCTTTTATTGCTAAAAGAACGAATGGAACGAATATCCTCCTCGTTTTAATTTTCAATTTAATGTTTTATTTTAAGAATGCAGGTAACAGGGTTAATTAAACAGGTAAATCAGTTTATTTTTACAGGGAAAAGAGTATCACGTTTAGGCGTCCATCCTTTTTTTTTTTTTTTTTTTGTGGGCTGGGAAATCATCCTATGACTTCTCCCGCTCTGGGCGGAGCGGGAGGGCGTGTCAGACTCTTACTGACTAAAACCCACCCCTGTTCCTTCCTGCCTTTGAATGCTCAGGGGCGAGGTAACTCTGTTTCGAATTTATCCTCAACCCCCGGGCAGGCATCGGCCATGACGGGCCCCGTCTCTTGCTGACAACTCTTTGAGGCGCGCGTGGAACACTACGCGCCGTCGACTCTCGGGCCTGGTGCTGATCGGGCGGCGAGTTACCCACTACTCGCCGTCCGCAGGCCCGGGTAGGCGTCCATCCTTAAATTTGTATTTTGACACCGATTACATTAATATTTTATTAAGAACACCGGTACTGTAGATACCAAAACAAATGTCAATTAAAGTGTAAAGCGGCACACCGGGCGTACGTGACGGCTGCCAGATGGGGTACAAAACCGTGCTACTTGCTCAAGAGCGTTACATTACGGGCTACCCCTGTATACCACAACCCTATTCTGAACTTTGTAGAAACTTAGAAAATTTCGTTCGTTTCGCATTTATGAATTATACATAGCTTGGTTTTAATACGCTTCGGTGGGTAACCTTTGCAGCCAAAATGCCGGAAAATGTGACATGGTACGATATTAGTGGACTGCGATATAATCTTGCTGCAATATAGCCAACATCGGAGCGGTATCTTGGATGAATATTGTATTTATTATTTGGTAGAGAATAGAAGATTTATTTCGACGAAAATACGAGCTAAAACACAACAGAATTTTTAAGGCGTTCATTACACGGTAAGTTTTGCTGTCAGTCTAACCACAATCAAGGTTGTAGCTGATAGATAACCATTCGTCTCATACAGTGACTGATGGTTGCATGAAGAAATCTCGATACTTTGCTTTTGCATCATACAATCCTATATCCCATCCCATCAGTCATCATGACTTTTGGAACTGAAAGATGCTTGTATGAGCATGTAATAGACGCCTAAAATGGTGGTTACATTAGACCCATAATTATATTTTTTTGGCAACTATATTTGCACCTAGTTATTATTAATAGGTACTACCCACAAAAAAAAATCTGGCTTAAAAAACTTTTCATATTCTTTAAAATATTCGAGAGGGCCAATGCGTGCGGCCGAAAGCTTTGTCTTTTATTATTAATGGGATGTTTTAATTCTAAAAAAAACTTTTCATTGCTTCTAATTTATTCAAGTAGGTCTCTCAGGGTTTTTGATGGGCTAACTTTAAATTTTGAGCTCGTTTAATATAAATTCAGATTTGTATATGAGATTGCTTTTTATAGTGTGTGTCTTTTAAGGTGCAAATATGATAAAACTGCGCACAATTTTTACAAACCGATCTTATACGAAGGTACATTGATGATGACATTTTTATGGCCGGTTTCTGAATTAGTAATTAGCAATTAAGAACGTGTCAAACCATACTTTAATGCCAGGTTTTCATTCCTCTTAGGCACTGAAACTCATCGGTGAGTATGACAAAAAAAAAAATTTTTAAGTGAAAAAAAAAAAATCGGCTGTCAACCCGGGTTGTCGTCGGGATTCAATTTGACAACCCGGGTTGGTCCGCTGGGGCTGAAAGGTTAAGTAGAGTTCCACAAATATTCATCTTCAAACTCACTTAAATCAGGGGGTAAGTCTTCTTCCAACCAAGAAAAGGACAACGCTCTGACAATGGGAATCATAATAGGTAGCTTAAAGATTATATATTATCAGGTGAACGGCTACAAAATGGTATTTGTGCTACCGACAACAAAAGAGGTGATTCCTGAGACGGTGCAGTCCCAGCTTTAGAAACAAAACACGATCTCGAACCGTCTCGATACTTCAATATATATGTAGTTCCTTTGACCGTCTCCTCGATAGAATAGGACGGTTACACACGAGACGTGTGCATACCGCAAGTATCCTAGATAACCACTACTGTTCAGAATGTATATGGACTGAAATGGTACGTGTCTCACATACTCTTTATTATATTTTGTCTATCTTCTGTCCTGTTCTGGTACAGTGCTCACTGTTTTTGAAGTCAAAAAGTTGTCATTGGAGTAAGTGAACATTGTTGGGAGTATGAAGTAGTTTCAAGTGTCAGTTTGCTGCTTACATCCTTATTTATAAAACTCGACAACTATGTGCTTAGTTTAAATACTGATTAGCGGATTCTAAATTCAAGATATCATACGTCTCATACATCAGATTCACTGTCATTGTCCATGGGACAAAACATCCTTCCAACGATTAGTCAGTACTTTACCACCCATATCTGTCCTTCTTCGGGGTAGAAAATGTTTAATTAAGAACTTGCTAATCAGTGTTTAAACTTATCTACACACGATTATTTTTATAAATTAGGCCCATTTTGTTTTGAATTAAATGATGCCTACCATTAAGTTAGATATCAATTTGGTACCCAAAATCGAATTTTGGAAGTGACGTAATAACCATTATTATGCCTATATCTTTACTTACAGGTCGAAGGTTTAATTGATTTCCAACCCTTCCTTCCCGGAAACTTCTATTGGCTCGGTTAAACTTAAATTAGACAAAGAAAATCCAATCAAACAAGATCCTACATCCGATGATCCATCTAATAAGTTTTAAGATAAAAGGAAAACCCGAAACCGCAACAAAAAAGACAGCACAATAAAAAATAACAAAGAATTACAGTATACGATATCGTATCAAGAAATTCGAGGAAACCCGCATTCGGGGTTGTTAGGAAGAATTCCTTTGGTCCAAAGTTTTATAGCACAGAAAGCCAATAAAATTGTATAAAGGATCCGGACAATGGCACTCACCGAATTGGCTTCGCCTATCTGAGTGACATTTGATACATTACAACTTTTTATACAACAGTAATTTTTTGGCAACTTCGGAAAATTGTTTGAGTGGACTCCGCAGTCGGAAATTAATTCGAATTTCAATTTGTACTTTCTTCTTTATTCGTTCATTGTAGTCTGTTTTGATTTTTCTGTCATTATGCTCGAATAAACCGAGTTTGTTATCAGAAATGTCGATTAAACCGGTTGGATTATGACATAAACTTGTAAATAAACTCTTTTTAATTATTACATCCAACTTCTTTATAATCTTCTTTAAACAGATTTCAGTTATCATCAGCGAAGTTGTGTAAATGTTTGCCGTCTGTTCAATTTCCTACTACAAAACCAACATTTGGCCACTCAGCCAACGTTTTAAACATAGCCATTGCAGTCCATAAAAACGAAAGCGCCGAGAGCAAATACATTAACTGATTAAATTGCAACAGGGGTTGTCGCTGACGAGCTATGCAAATTGTCGTCGGGAAGCACGGTATGGATTTGTATCGTCTACATTGCTCCCAAAAGGGATTTGGAAATGGAACACATTTTACCGATAAAACTCGCCCGATAGAACCCGATACCGAAGAAATGTAAACTCTTCATAAGGTGCATACGCTCAATCGCACGCAAATCATACGCTCAATCCAAATAACAAAACCGGCCGCCAATTTAAATAAAATTAATGATTTCCATTTGATTCGTTTGAAATATTCACTAACAAATATCCGATACAAAAGCAAGGCGAGCTCACATTCATGAAATCTATTACAATTGAAAGGAACTCGGAAAAGGCTCAATCAATCATCGCCATCATCCATCAAACATTCAACAAGTAAAAACAAAATGTTATCGGGCGGGCCCTGAAAGCAGTGTCGCACAATAAAGTAACACCCCTGTGGAAACGGCGCAAGGTGTGTGAGCTTGTGTGTGTACAATCGAACCAATCCCGCACTAGTGTGAGTGACAGAGCGTGTCTGCGAGAGGGTGCTGTCGATGTGTGCACGCTTAGGGCTGGCAGATGTACGATTCACACGCAGCTGTCGACATTCCCCCCGTAAGCTGTAAAGTACTGTATTATAATACAGCACGCTTTCACGTAATTATGTATTATTATTACAGCCGCTTTTTAAGCTTATTATTAAGCGATTGTATTATTTTGTTTCGATGCAGTTGCTATGCCATTGTTGCGATTATTTTACCCTATGACATGCTCGCCGGAGGGTGACATGGCTAACACTCTATGTCAATATGAGCGAAAGTAGTTTGTTTTTGGTCGTGTACGTGATAATTATAATTACTAGCTGGATTGTTAATAATTGTTCTGTTTCTACATTTAAATGTTACCACAGAATACGTCCTACTAATCCTACTAGTTTCTACGTTTAAATGTTAGCACAGAATACATCCTACTAGTTTCTACGTTTAAATGTTAGCACAGAATACATCCTACTAGTTTCTACGTTTAAATGTTAGCACAGAATACATCCTACTAGTTTCTACGTTTAAATATGAGCACAGAATATATCCTACTAGTTTCTACGTTTACACGATAGCACAGAATACATCCTACTAGTTTCTACGTTTAAATGTTAGCACAGAATACATCCTACTAATCCTACTAGTTTGGATGTAAGTATAGAAGGATGTTTGTTACAGAACGGCTGAACGGATCTGGATGAAATTAGGCACAGATATAAACTGAAGTCTGGAATAGCACATAAGCTTTAATTTATAATGGGGGAAGTACTGATTCCACGCTGGTGAAGCTAGTTTGTATAATTATATAAATAGAAGACACAAATGCATCAAATAACACAATATGTGAAACGAAATGCAAGATATTTATTCAGTTTGCTCCGTCAAAATTTATTTACAGTACCTTTTTGGAAACCTTGCTTACCTTACAGAGCTCATTGAGAGTATTCTCAGAAATACTCGGGTAGAAACATAATAAAATGGTGTACATTATATTTAAAGTTATGTACATACGTATTGTCCACAGTTGCCTTTTATTTGAGTGTGAACACAATACAACACGGCACGAATATTCCATATAGTATATGAACCCGTTTATATTAAAAATGAGGTCAAAGTTGGATTATTTTTTCGCTCCCAATAAGTGTGTTTTATGACACTCGTGTATAAGGTTTAATACACATTGTTATGATTTAAAGACGGTTTTGCATACATGTATTTTCCTTTATTCAAGAAATAATATTTCAGCCACTAAACGTATGTTTATGGTAAGTATTTTATTTTTCGTTTCATTTTTTTTGTCAGGCTTTGCTTAGATGACAAAAATATTAAGTTTACTCCTCTTTAAAAAGCTTCGTGCATTTGTGTAACTTTCTGTCATAAAATGACACCAAAATTGTATGACACTTCTCCATCTTCCCTAAATCGCATGGGAAAACAAACATAATTACTTTTCACATTACACTTTCTCCGAATCATTAATAACGATACCCCCCGTTATATTTTATTGTACCGACCCGGCTTTTACTACCGACATCTATAACTACACAAATACATACCAAACACATAAATTAACTTAATGTGTTCATTTTATCTTTCGTGTTCACGTATAAGTCTGTCTTTGTCTAAAATTAACGTCTGAAGTCCCTTACGCTGTATCCCAACAAATACTTGTTGAAAAATTGCCCGCCAACACATAGGGCGGTAGGAATAAGGCAAGTTTTATGGACGTATAAAAGAAAAATATCATTTTGTTGTGAGTGCGTGGACTTGTTCTCCTGTATCATAATATATTGTAAGTTATTAACTTGTGTATATGGAGTCCATTCTGTAGAAATCCTCGGTATGACGGAGAGGTGCTATTTTTTGCCTTGAGGGGCTGGAAGTTTGTAGTCTGTGGTATAGACGCATGTGTTGTGGAATTTTCGGAAGCCAACATGTTTGTTTGAAGAGGAATTGTTATGTATTGGTACGTAACAGTAAAATATTATTCGTTATGTTTTGTTATGTTGACGCTACCTGTGGTTTTATTCATGATTGTAAATAGGAATGGAGTTTCTGATATGTTATGAATGAATTTGTGATTACTTTGACCTTTTATGCGCTTTGATCTTGAAATGTACACATGATTAGATCCTTAATTTTACAAGGTATACTTTTCGAATCAATGCCAATAAGGACGGCGTTTTTTTACTGCCAGGCAAAAGCATTCCTTCACACTTCCTCTATCTCCTTGACAGCACCCACATAATGTATTATGTATTATTTTTGCCAACGTATGATTTTGTGGGTGAAATTCATGAGTAATCGATCATACACATCACAACTTACACTATTTGACACACCGGGTTTATGTCTAACTCTAACGCTGTCTCTAGTATAAAACTCTGGATCGTGTTCCCCCTTGACATAAAAAAGCTGAGAATAAATTTTCCTTCAAGCGTAAAACTAGGAACTTACAAGTCTAAAATTTAGTTTAGTCGTCATTATTTTTATATTTAGAGCTCTCGTAATTAGTAATCCATGTTTGGTATTTATCATAATATTTATTAGTTTTATTTTTTTATTTTAGCATATTTATACATTTTATGATTGGCCTTTGGCCAGCAGCGGTGCGACAAAAAAAATAAATAAGTAAAAGGTCTAGAATCTTTACGACAGTTTTTTTGGATTTTAAATAGCAACATTATTTTTATTGTAATGTAATGACATGAAGTTTAAATAAATAAATATTTGCAATATTTCCCCAAAAACAAAATTACTTGCAAAGAAAATTACAGGTAAACTAGGAGTACGGAGAAATGGTATCAGCGAGTTTCAAACTAACCACAGCCCAAAAAAACTCAGTACCTACGACAAGTAAACACTACAGAAACTTTTCCATCACACATTAGGGCGTTGTCCACGGTGACAATTTACGTAGTGTTGTCCATCTATCGATTGTAACGTGATCATTAGGGAGCGTCTGTCTGCACACAGCCTTGTTTGTACATCACGACACGATTCGTGGTGTGATGACCTCGCTTTATAGAGTTTTAAGTGAGTTGATGTACTGTTTGTTTGGGCTCAAGCAAGGCTCGTTCCAAGTTTTTTTTTTCAGGAATTTCCATAGTTTGTGAACTGTATGAAGTTGGTGTGTTTTTTTGGCGTGAATGAGTTGTTGGCACTTCTTTTTCGAGTTGAATTGGGACTAGTTGAAATGCTTACCTTTTTTTTTTGTGATGAGTGCGTTTTTCTTGCTGGATGGAAAGCGATAGAAGATGGTTGGTTACTGAATTTTTGATTTGTGTTCATAAATATGCACAGACTTTTGGGTTTTTAGCATCATATGCTGCACCTGCTAATTACTGTTTGCTTGCACCATCCTGCCTTCTGGCTGTATCATTCGTAGTTATTTTGATGCTTCGTATTATTTCCCAGTTCCCACTGACGTCAAACCAGCTAAGTATCTTGTACACTTAAGTCTTTAAAAAACTATCAATCTGCCTAGCCTTTTCGTAACTTTGTTGGGTTCAGTTTCCAATCTAACCGGATGCAGCTGAGTACCAGTGGCACGGAAGAATATCGGATTGAGATGGTCACCCATCCACACTCCGACCTCGACAAGCGTTGCTTAACCTTACGGATGAACCCATGCGGTTGTTATTATTTAGCCACGAGCCCCTTAATCTTAAAAACAAGAACATTAAATAGTATTAGCTTTGTTATGCACATTACGAAACTTCACGCTATAGATCATAAGCAAAATGGATCGACTTGGATGAATTCATTTAAACTTCGTAGACAGCATAAGCTCGTAAGTTTTTGTGCCACTAAATTATTCATGAGTAGAGACATGCCCGCGGCTTCGCCTGCGATTTTCAACTGTTTTAATCTTGTTTTATGATGTTTTTCTGTTATGATTCTATGAATAGATTATGGGGAAAGTAAACTTCAATTGAAGATTGTTTTTGCTTCTTCGTTATCTTAGTCCTTTCCAAAACAACGTGATTGGTTAGTCTGCTATAAAACAAAAGTAAAAACTACAGCCATTTGTATGTCCTTGCAAGTTGCATTTATGTAATTTTACAATTTCATGACGAAGCGTATAGGTACAAGTAAACAACCATCCCCCAGTCTTAGTCATAAAACAAAGTAATTTTCACGAAATTCACGCGAACTTCATTTCAAAGCGCAACGTCAGTGTTGCATTTCATGAAAAATTAATATATTAAGGCTATGCTTCAACCGGGGCTGTCTTACAAAGCGCCCCTTACATTTTCCGCGGTGAGTGCGGCATAATTACTGAACACGTTAGCAGAAAGTAATGAAAAACGTCTTCAGAACGCCCAATTTGCATACAACAGAACCCCACAACACGCCTATTATATTACATTTTTATGTTTTAAACCCTCATTCCCTTTAGTAAGATATTTATTTTCAGGCAACACTGCAACATAGGTACATTTATTTTAACACTAGCTTCTGTCAGCGACTCCGCCTGTGTATAATTGGTACTTCCATCACTATAAATTATAGCCTATATGCTATTCCAGACTATCTACTATCTCTGTGCCAAATTTTATCCAGAACCATTCTGGCGTGATTGAGTAAATAACATCCATTCATCCATCCAAACATTCGCATTTATAATATTAGTAGGATAAATATTTCTCTTTACAAAGGATTGTATTCGTACTTGTACTTCCACAATTGTAAATCCAAAAATTGTGGAAGTACTCGTACTTCCACAATTTTCTTTTACACCTTCATTCTTCGGAAGGAAAATGACATTGCATTCTATCCACCAATTATTCAATTTAAAACCGAGGGGTGAGATTAAATGGCACAAATTAAACCGTTTAAATAACGCTTCAGCGGCCATTTTGGATTCCGAACTGTCACTTTTGGCGCGCATTTTGACGACCAATTAGCGTTCCGAATTTGAAAGTGTTTGTGTGGAATGTTTTAATTGAAACAGTGAACAAATGAACGAGTGAACAAGTTGTAACGATAGTTCGCTATACGGGCGGGATGCAATTTGCTACAGCGACCGTATTCTGCTTAGTCACCCATCAAGCTATATACAGGGTGTCATGAACACGTGCTGACGATATCGGCTCAATTTTTCCGAAGCTCATTAGTGGAGGAAGTATTTTTGATATGAAAGGCCGGACTTTTCCTCTATCGGTTTATGAGGAAATACATTCAATGGTCTACATGAAAGGTATGTACTTACCCAATTAATGACCTTATGTTTTGTACATGAAAGAGTAATG
Source organism: Polia nebulosa (assembly GCA_951329385.1). NCBI lineage: Eukaryota > Metazoa > Arthropoda > Insecta > Lepidoptera > Noctuidae > Polia > Polia nebulosa. The sequence goes on from OX589587.1 coordinate 57,494,445, forward strand.
AATCTACCAGGCTTATGCGTTACAAACCTTTATAAAAAAAAAAATCCTTAATTAAAAACATCACTTTTTTGGTATTATGTTAATATTTTCCAGCTATTTTATGCTAATATTTTACAAGGCAAAAAGTGCTTAACGCCACTATATTTAAAGCATCTAATAACATTTTTTACTACACAAGCGCAGGACATCTTTATTACTTTCCAACCCTCTTAGAATGGCGGATTAAATGTGCATCTCTTTCACACCTGGGAGTTTTATAATGAGTATGAGGGGGACGGCTTATGGAATACAAAAGGCAAATTGGTTTCGCTAGGCACCCCTCAGTCGCACCCCAGCTATGCATGACACGTGGCCTGTTTAGGGATGATTTTGAAAGGGGGTGTTTATTTAAGCTCTATTTTGTACAGCTCGATAGCTTTAATTATTTTTTATTATTATATTTTTTTAAGAACCGAAGCTGTTTGTTTACATTTAAAGCCATGAACAAAAAATAATGCTTTCCTCGCTTTTGATCCCCTGAAGCGCTTGAAAGTCAGTAAGATTCAATTTAATTAATCATTAATTAATTCACCCGCATTTCTTAGAAAATTTTCAGTAGCGACGTCTTTCATTCCGTAATTTAAAAGGAAAAATATTTCAGAATTAATCTGGGAGATTGTTTCAATTTAAGAAACCCTTTGGAAATGTAACAAAAGAAAGAACAGATCGGGCCAAAAAAATATTCGGCGCACCTTTAAATTCTGAACTTATTCAGTGAGCATCGATGTATGACGTCAGCGTCCCTTATGTGTAATCATTGTATTTAATCAACGGGCGGTCACGTGCCGGTCCGGGATCGGGGAGGGTAGTTTATTTCGTCCCATTGTGTAGCCAACTGTTGGGAACCGAAAGTTTTGGCGATAGGAATCTTGTATGATTGGTACAGTAATTGGTTTGAGTTTAAATTATGTACTAACTAGAACTCGAAGGTTTGGTGAAAATCGCTTGATTTTACCCGGGTATATTTTCGGTGTTGCCAACATAATATTTTTGTAAAGGTTTTTGCACCGAGCGATCAACGTCAAACGAATCAGAGGCTAATCTTGACAAATAGACTAACATTCTACAATAACACTGAAAGAAAAAATATCTTAGTTATTTTTTTATTTGCATTAACTTTGACTAGTAAGTACCTACTTAGTATAGATAGACTTAAATAAAATAAAAAAAGATTTACGAAGTAATGATTTCTTGTTTGGTAATGTCCTGTATTGTTCTGTGTTGTTTAGTATTGTTTTGAGTTCATTTAATTGTTACTAACATTATGAGTATTTAATACTTGTTAATATAAGTGTGTATATTTTATAGATCTTTTATAAAGAATCATTCTGTTAATAATAAATGTTCCATCCAGAAAGTTCATCTCTCTGTTCAATTGAGTGCAATAGTTTTAACGGTTATGGATGTACTAGCCAAATTAACTTTCATTAGAAAAGTAGATTTAAGGGCTTACTGAAGATAATCTGAGTCAGTGACTTATAATTATTACTACATAATACTTATTATAAAACAAAGTCATTCATCTGTACGTCTGTTTGCGAAAAACACAAAAACTACTGAACGGATTTTCATGCGGTTTTTACCAATATATAGAGTGATTCATGAGGACAGTTTAGGTATTTAATTTGTACCCGTGCGAAGCTCGGGCGGGTCGCTAATTGTTTATAAACACCAACAAATATGATTAAGGATTAATTAAAATCATACTGCTGGTGTCAGAAGCACTAGTGTCGACTGCGCGTCAGTGGTAGCATTTTGACCTTGAGATGGCCCTTTCTTTGCTGTGGGGGAAATCTTCAAAAATGCACTTGGATTTTGGGCAAAAGATCAGCGAGTGTGGGATTCTTACCTCACTAAAACCACCCCGGTGATCAGCATCAGTACATGGAACCCTCGTTAACTCTCAAATGACCACTCCAGGACCGACCTTGAGTTAGCCTAGCGTAGTACCGAGTTAAAATTAGTAACGAGACTAGCTTATACAAGTTTCTACAAAAAGAGTCTCCTCGTGGTCAGTCTAATTCAAATTTAGTTTAAACACGTTAGATGATGATTCATAATTCGCAGAAAAAAATGAGTTCATTCTAATTTCAAATAATCGAACGAGTCATTTAGGCCAATTCTCGTACGTGAGACGTTAAAATTAAAGTCGCCAATACATTTCAGGTATTTAGAGGTGTATTTGGGCTTCAAAAATCATAGACATTTTTAATTTTTTCAATCGTTATCGCTGATTGAATGTCACTTAGTCTAGAAAGAGGCTCTTTTTACCCTTTATAGGTTTGCGCTTGACCGCCATCTCACCTGAAGATAAGCGATGATGTAGTCGATGATGGAACACGCTTGAGTAGAAGTAACATATTCACTCTTGAATTAAAGACCTCCAGGTTGTAGCTATCAGGACACACAGACAGATTAAGACTGTAAGTCAAATGCGAATGTTCCTCAGTTCACAACCAATCAAGAAATTTGATCCCAAAATGGCGACAGATCATCGTCACGCAGCTACCTTTTTCTATTTACCCTGAATGGGATTTAATATAAGCTTCATAGCCGTAAATAAAATACGCTCAAAGCAAGAATAGAGGATGAAATAGATTCCGCTCGAGCGATATCGAAAGGGACATTAATTTTCTGCCTACTTAAATTGCAAGGCTGTGTAAGTTATAAGATTTCAGCGATCTTCAGCATACTGGGCATGAGTTGCGCCATTACGATTCAACTTTTCTGTCTGACTTTTTTTTGTGTTACTCGTATATATATATATAGCTTAGTAAAATGTCGTTACATTGAGTCTCAACTGCTTGGAAAAACCAGTTGCTGTATTCAGAGGTCATGCAGGAGTTACAAGTTTTATTGCTAACTGCCTACAATAATAGCAACAACTAGTTCCCCTTGACTACCAGTTCCAACAGATAACACAGCTGATACACTATACTCTTTAATTAATTCTTATTCATTCAACTATGCCAACATTTTGCTACTGTCTGAACAACCTTCGTCAAAAATCCTTTCAAAAAACATACAAATAAACTTTCTACCGTCTTAAAGAGTCTAGTTTCTTTTAATTTCGCAAGTAGGTACAATTGGAATAAAAATTATTTCAATAGTTCAATTAAAAAACTGTCAGTCTACGGCACGTTAGAAGTGAAAACTCATCCATACATGTATATAGATGTCTGGTATTCACACACAACAGTATATAATATGTATTTGAGCGTGACGGCCACGCGAGTTTAGTGATTTTTCCCATTCCAAAAGTGCCCAACGTGTCTAAAGAAGTTTTCCGTCCAAAAAAATATGAATGTTGTAATCGCTTTTGACTTACACCATCGGTTACTAAGGGACATCGTTTTCCGTCACCTGTCATCACTGAGTCTGTGCCAGAGGATTTGCAAGGCACCTTTTATGCTTAACTTGTCTTTAACATATAGAATTTTTCAGATATCCCAATAAATACGGATTAATTCTATTCCCTAAAGAGAAGAATGACGTGAAATATTCGTCTCAGATTTGAATAATCGCGTTATGAAGGATAGCTGTGAACTTAGTAGCTGAATTTGTTTTTTCTACACATTTAAGCTTAAAAAGAATTTGATAGGATTTTGATTAAGTCCATCAGATTTTAGAAATTCTTTGGCCATGTCTCGAGATGGTATAGCCACTCCCATAGAGCGCCTGGTGGTGCAGAGCGGAGTGGAAGCTAACAGGGCACGCGGGTCACCTACTAGGTAGATCGATGAGGTGTAATCCACGGTTGGAGGGCCTGTAAATGAATCTAACAAAACCAGATGGGGAGAGATCGTGAGGCGAGTTACATCGACACCAGCGATTGGACAGCAGGTGTAATCGCTAACTCAGTTGACATCAATATGATAAGCACTATGCAGTACAGTGCTCGGTGGACATCGATTATAATAGGTACTACGGTTTTCCTATACGTCAAAGCAGCAATGTACGGCAAAGTGCTTATCAAATTGATCTCAATTGAGCTATCGAATACGCCTGCAGAATTCATAGTGACCACGACCACTCCGTCAAGACCGAAACGGAGAAGAAGAGATGGTAATTACTTTGCCTTTTAATAAGTTAACTAACTTAGACAGTATTTGTTAGTCTTCAACTATTTGTTTTATGTAGTTCAGTCTATTTATCAAACAGTTTCAAAAACAAATTGACAACTTACCATCGTGACTTTAAAATCTTTATTCGTTGACAAGAAATCGGCATTGTTTGCTCAAAATTCTTCAAGACAAATAAAACCAACTTCTTAGACAGCAAATAGTTGGCAGACTAACATTATTGATGAACCCCAAATTGAATTTTAAAAGTATGCCAGCACAAATCAATACGATGGTTGGTATTTACAACTTCGAAAATGAGGTTCCTAACTTTACCCTTAAGCCGAAGCAATATTGAAAGAATTCCGCCAAGTTTACAAACATTAAACAATCTATTTTAATTTAAAATTTAATTGATGGATAAATTAAAAGTTCAGGAACTTGAGCTACGATTTTTTTTAATGAAAAATGGCCCTTGAACCGTTATTCTTTTAATTATTTGAGTTTCGAATACAGCGAAATAAAACGGTTTACGGCCTATTTTTAAAATTAGAATTTTATTTCTTTTTTTTACGCTTGGTCTCTCAAAACCTTTTTGTACATTTATTTTTTATTTTACGATTAAAGAACGCAGTATTTTACAACCCGTAGGGTAACTCGCCAAAACTCAACCTCATTATTATGGGACTCACACTTTCGTGTTATGGGATCCCAAATATCCGTTGATTCGTATCTTTTTTAATTGAATAAGCCCCCGTAGGGATTATGTGACGTAATACCTCATCTTTTTCGAATAAACTCGTTTAATATTAGCGCACAAGATGATGTCAAGATTCCTTATTAAAAATGTTCGGGAATAAATTACATACGGTTTCGTTTTGGCAGATTAACTTTCTTCAATCTTTGTTCGGTTTACTCAGCTACTTACCTGGAAAAAAGAAAATTAAATTGTAAAAATTGAAAGGTTTTGCATGAATAAACATTATATTATAAAACACTTAGACACAGGTGATACAAAAAATACTTAAAAATTAAATAATCAGTTGAAAGATTTCTTTTATCAATGATAGGCTCGCATTTGACCACTATCTCACCTGATGGTAAGCGATGATGTGGTCGAAGATAGAGCACGCTTGCCTAGAAGTAAACCTATTCACTCTTGACTTTTGAAGACTTCCAGGTTGTGGCTATCAAGAAATACAGCCTCTGGCAGATCTTTCATTAAAAAATACATTAAACTTCGCGCTTGAAGTATAGACTGCAGTTTCAAAACAGCTTACGTAGTTTGTTTGAAACTTAAACCAAGAATCGATAAGACCGCGTAAGACAAATAGAAAATTAATAAAACATTCCTTCGAACGAGAATTATTTGCGGAAAAATTAATTACTTTCTGAAGAATTCCTATTACGAAGTCGACCTTTGGATACGAGTCTTCCACTGGAGTTAGAGAAGTACCTACTTGTAGGTACGGAAATGTTTTGACGACATCAATTATTGGGAAAGATAATTTCACTTTCATTTACGTAGAGATATGTCGAACGGTAATTACATAAATGGTCATAGCACGTGTAGAACAGTATCATTTCAAATAATGTAATAACTTTATTCGACTACTAGCGACCTAACCCGTTTCCGCACGGGTACAAATTATACACACACACCTTTTTCGTTTATCGCTCTTTTTATTAGTGAAAACCGCATTAAAATACGTTGCGTGGTTTAGGAGCAGTTAGCGAAGAAACAGTCCGACGCGGAAAGCGATTTTGATTTATTTGACTATGTAGTGATAGTGATGAATACTGCTTGTGATGGTGATGAATGGAAATACTGCATCAGCTCAAAAACTTAATTCACACTCATCATTCATCATTCTCCTACCCTTATCCCAATTTATTTGGGGTCGGCGCAACATGTCTTTTTCTTCCATACTCCTCTATTAGTCGGCATCTCTGTAGTCACCCCCTTTTTACCCATATCCTCTTTCACACAGTCCAACCATCGTTTCTTTGGCCTTCCCCTACTCTTATAGCCATCCACATCCATGCACAAGACTTTGCTCACGACATTTTCTTCATTCCTCCGCATCACATGCCCATACCACGACAACCGATTTCCACACAACTTTTTAGTCAGCGGTACCACTTTCAGACTTCCTCTTATATACTCATTCCTCATTCCTATTTTCCATTATTAATTCACACTCACAATGGAAAATTAGGAAAACCTTCGGAAAAACTAATCTAGAATTGAAACTGCGACTTCGATAATAGTTTTTTACTTCATTGGATTTTTGAAAATGGCATAAAATCTGCGCAAATCTCTGGCCTCACTCCTAACTGTTTTTGTTTTGCACTCAAAAGAAAGGTGAAACTTAGTGAAGAGTAGAAATTCCATTGCCTTGGGCATAAAGGCTTTTTGTGCCCAAACCCGTAGAATAATAGTATCGGGGATCGATTCGTACGAGTACTCGACAAAGCTCGGAAGGATTTACAATTCTGATCATGTATGAAATGGTATGTGTACTATTTGATTGTGTGTGTACCTGAGAGATGTTTGAATGAACTGAGGAAGGCAGTTCTCGGTACAGAAGCTACTCGGATTTATCGCAGATTGCTAATGCCTAAGTAGTCGAATTCTGAGTTAGTTGTATTGAGGTAGTCTCTTGGCGTAACGCCTACCTTGATACATATGCAATTATCTTTATCATCATTTCTACACTTTTTAAATATATTTATTTTGTAGATTGATTACAAAAATCAATTTTACACATCAATATTTTTTGCTTAAAACCAGATGAAACCGGTTTCATTGTGAGTTGGTCAAAAAAGCTTAACCAAGCAACAAATCCTTCATTACCTAACCTAGTTAACGTTTACGACAAAAGCACTAATTCTATATCCACATCGTGGCGACCTTATAGCCATATAAACAGCCAACCTTGACCCCCCAAACCAATATTTGAGCAAGTAACTTGAAAGCTAGCAAACAAACGGAACGCGACGCCAAATAAACCCAAATTGTACAACGAAAAACGATATTGACGGTTTAGGGGTTTTTCGTAAGCAGAATTACGACCCTTTGTTCGGGTGGGGGTGTAAGGGATGAAACTCGATACCCAGACAAATAGTGTGACTTGCAAAACTTCGGGTTTTTTGGTTCCGCGACCAATTTTTGGTAAGCCGACTATAATGAGGCGGATAGTGCCTATTGGTGCTTTGACGTCAAATTGAGTGATGTGAACGTTTGACTGAGTATTATGTCAATGCCATAGTACATGCTACAAACATTTTTTTTTCTGGATCACCTACTTACCTATAGGTACATCTACAACGTTTTTTTAGTGTTGAAAATGGACGTCTACCACCAAAAAGGTATGTTTTTTTAATAATTAAAAAATAATAGTAAACGATATTTGTTACTCAATCACGCCAGTTCGGCTGAACGGATCTGGATGAAAATTTGCATAGAGATAGATTATAGTCTGTAGCACATAGCCTATATTTTATAAAGGGCAAGCATTAATTCCACGCGGGCAAAGCCGCTGGCGGAAGCTAGTAGTGAAGTTTCGAATAAAAAAAGTTTCATAATGGTATTATGAAACTTTTTTTATTCGAAACTTTATAATAGTAAAACATCTCATTTGCAAGCAGAGATGAGAAGACGACATCGTTAGACCGATGTAATATTTAATGAAGTTCTACAAAGACGATCTGACACGGAACGGCACGGACTGCAGCGACAAATTGTAGCGGCTCCTTGGAAAATATACTGATATTTCTGTATTGTACCAAAGAAACAGGGGTCGGTTGAACCAAATTAAGGAAGCCTGGCGTATTGTTAGGAGAAATACAAGATAGGAGCAATGTCGGTACTTAATTTATGAGAAAATTTCATGTACTTTCAGCTGGCAATAATAATGTTTATGAAACTTAGCAAACACAATGTGCTTTTATAAAGACATCACATGCTACTGTTGGTATTAATGTAAATATTTTGAGCTGAAAAATATATAATTACTGAAAGTTTAACATTTATTTATTTGGAGAAGCATTTTAATCGAAAGTTGTTTTTCATTAAAAAAAATCATCGAAGGAGGAACAAATATAACAACATAAAACTTCACAAACAAGTACGGTCGCCATTTTGTTTCACATTGAATAAAACTAAAAGGAATAAAAATAACAGACCAATGGGATCCTCTATTATCAAACCTCATGCATACGTTCATATAATCCAATGGCTAGAGAAAAAAATCAAGAAAAAACGTGACATTTAACCGCATAAAGGGATGCAAACTAGATAGTTCGTGTCAGAAACGGACCTGTTGCACGACCTAGATACGGATTTAGTCTAAAATTCTAACATTTTGTTTGTTTTTATTATATTTTATGATTTTTATGCGTTAGGTTATGATATTTTATTATAGTTGAAGTAATTATCATACTGCGAAAATTTACTTCACCTAGTCGAATATTTTGTCCGTTTACCCTAGCTTTTTTTTTTCATTAAGCTCGCGTTTGAATTCTATCTCACCTGATTGTAAGCGATGATGTGTGGTCGAAGATGGAGCATGCTTGCCTAGACGTAAACTATTCACTCTTTGACTTTAAAGACTCAAGTTGCAGCTATCAGGACACACAGAATCCGGCAGGGATTTTACTCCATGGCTGTACGCACAATGAATGTGTTCGCAAAAGCTCTAGGCAAAGTTGACAGCTTGTACACTCGATCACACACTATCTAAAAGTACAGTCACCGCCAGACAATGTCACTTTACGGCCTTCAATCCAACCAGTCCAAATTTTATCATCTAAAATGTCACTGGCCGCGGTTTTATCCAAATAAGGCGTGCCATACCCAAACAGTGTCGCGAGGGGCCAGCGCACAACACTTGTTGCTATATCGCCTATTTATAGCTCTGGCCTATTTGCTTCATTGTGTACTCCGGCTTATAAATAGAATTTATTTGAGGAATGTACTTAAATCTTGTTGCAATTGAGGCCGCAATTAGAGGAATGTTACTTTTAGCTGTTATGTACTCGTATAAACAACTTTTGAAGTTTTGACTTCGTGTGTGGCAACTGAAGTGTTGATGATGAATTTAATTATAATAGCTTGCAGCTCAAACGTTTTGACATGTGTTTCTTTTAATATTATGCTTCTGTTATGACACTCTGAACAATGATTAGTAATATACCTACAGGGTATAACGGAAATACGTGACGTACGTGAAATAGATCGGACTGTTAAGCACAGAATTAACACTGGATGGATGAAAAAAAAAATGATGATGGCGGCAATTCACAGGGACTATCTGTGACTCCCACATCCCCCTTAAACTTAAGGGAAAGATTTAAAAAACAATGGTCAGACCTGCTGTCTTCTATGGTTCAGAATGTTGGGCCACAAAAGGGATGAATGCTAAGAGCGATGTGTGGTGTTACGCGCATGGATAGAATTAGGAATGAGTATATAAGAGGCAGTCTGAAAGCGGCACTACTGACTGAAAAGTTGTGTGGAAATCGGTTGTCGTGGTATGGGCATGTGATGCGGCGGAATGAAGAAAATGTCGTGAGGAAAGTCTTGTGTATGGATGTGGATGGCTATAAGAGTAGGGGAAGGCCAAAGAAACGATGGTTTGACTGTGTGAAAGAGGGTATGGGTAAAAAGGGGGTGACTACAGAGATGCCGACTAATAGAGGAGTATAGAAGAAAAAGACATGTTGCGCCGACCCCAAATGAATTGGGATAAGGGCAGGAGAATGATGATGAACGGAAATACGTGCTCATATTTTAAATACTGTTTCTGCCCATAGAAATGTACCACTTCCTACAAAGAAAGTCATAGTCAAGTCAGAATAAAAAATTGTTATTTCATTTTCATTTTTGAAGAAAAGTGATGAGAGTAAATTTTAACGATGCGCGCGCACACCGTCACATTAACCGTCACCCTGAAGTTAGATAGAACTGACACCCTGAAGTTAGCTATAGTCTGTGGTTCATGAAGAATGATGGTTTTCCTTTTGTAAACTTTGTGACAGTTTGGTTTTTTATCTTGTTACGCCAAAGAAGTATAACTTCTTACGTGCGTATATAAGTACCGAGACACTTATTTATCCGCTGATGATAACTTTGTACGGAAAGACAATTATCTTTTTTGGAATTTACTTTGACTTCCTTGAAGAAAGTTGTTCATTTCCATAGGCAGAATCCCTATTTAAAATTTAACCGCACATTTCCGTTACAACCTGTATTACGTAATTTTTCTCACATATTGTATTTACATTCAAACGGTACCCGAATCTATTGATTTCTTTAAAACCCTATAAAGCTTAATATTTTCAAGTAAAAACATAATAAAAATGCTATTCGCGCGCGCTAAGCAGACCGTGCGAATAGAGTTACTGGGGCGCGTATTACACTACGTGATTCCGAATAAAGCCGTTGCGAATGTTCCGATCTCTCGATATGCGAAAGAGTACGTTCCTATATCTCGGTATACGAACGAGTACAAATTAAAATCGATGCTAAGCGGAGTCAAATGGTGTAGAAAACGGCCTAACTTGATAATGTATGACTGGGGCCGCCGAGGTTTGAAGAGTTTCCTGTTTTTATTGCGTAAGAATGTTATGGGATTTTTATTCTATAGCCATGTCAAAAGTTTTTTTTTTTTAAATGATCCGCAATTTTATTAAGAACTAGCTTCTGCCAGTGGCTTCGCTCGCGTGGAATTAGTACTCCCCCACTATAAATGCCTATGTTTTATTCTAGACTATAGTCTATCTCTATGCTAAATTTCATCCAAAATCCGTTCAGGCGTTCTTGATTGAGTAAAAAACATTAATCCACACAAACATTATAGTATTACTAGCTTCGCCCCGCGGTTTCACCCGCGTAGAACGGGATAAAAAGTAGCCTATGTGTTAATCCAGGGTATAATGCTATAATCTACATCAAATTAAATTTCATCCAAATCGGCCCACCCTTTTGAGCATTAAGAAGTAACTAACATTCAAACACACACACACAAACACACACACAAACTATCACTTTTATAATATTAGTGTGATTGTAGTAGGATAGTAGGATGAATGTTCAAATTTACTTTTTGAAGTAGTCGAGTTATTTTAACTACAGTATACAAAAATAACAATAAGTACTTCTTTTTCCATGTCATGTATCTAGTAATTATGAATATTAAATGCTCTAGGTGTGGTGATGTATTTCCAACAGAAATTAAATAAGTACTGAAAATTGCAATCCCTACACGTCATATCTCACGTTCAAAACTCGGCCTACCGCTCCAGTTATCACCAAATCTAATGTCGATTGAAAAACTTATATCGAGCGTAACTTTAAAATACCGCTTTGCGAAATTCGAACTAAGTTTGGTTGAATAAATCGTGTTAATTCAGGCATATCATATCGATAAGATATGTTGCTGAACTTTCATAATCAGATCACGAAATCACTTAAGTGTGTATTACGGTATGAATTAAAATTCGTTTTTTTTTTTTCTTAATGCTGGGCACTTTTTTATGACTACCAAAATTTTTTTTAAGTCTATATGTATCAATAAAATACACGTGTCAAGATTAACTTTTAAGGCCCTACTACCAGCCAAGTGGCGGATAGCATAGACAATAAATATTAAAAAATCCTACGTCTCGTTTGTTACAAAGAGGATAGTAGGAAAGTATTTTTACGTTGTTAAAACAGGACTCAAAATGTTTCGTATCCAAAGCAAAAGGGTCAAAAACGGCCGTTTTTGTTACTTTTATACAGTTCCCCGACAGTGGTAAAAATCAGGTTGTTAAGGCGGTTCACCCACTGAAGATGCGTCCCGCCGCGGTGCGCGGAGCGCCTTCTGCGTGCGAGGCGCCTTCCCGCGCATTTCCGCGTCGGCAGTGTGTGGTGCTAGGCGTGATTTCTATATAAATTGAGATACTTGCATACAATGGTAAAATCTGCCATCCCGCGCAACGCGACGGGGCGCGGTGCAGTGGGTGGAGCGCCTTATACAGTTTTCGTTTACTTTTAACTTGTAATACTTATTTGTTAGTTCGGGTCAAATCTTGAAAAGTGAATTAGAACCACTTCATCTTATCCTTTGGAGTTGAATTTTACGTTATTTCAAATCCAATAACAATGCATTTATATGACCTGAATCGACATTTAGAATTAGCTCCAGATAGAGGAACTCTTTAACAGTCAACAGCACAGACACGACATATTGTGTATGAATTTAAAGGTGTAACACACGTACTTCGTACTTAGTGTTAATTATGAATACAGCCTGTCAAGTAGTATATCTCAAGATCATCTATATAGTAATAGTCCCGCCAGACGCTACGAGATGGCGCTGTACAGATACGTCACGATCCTGAATCGCGGTGTTAAGATTCTCCATGAATTAGTGACCCACGACAGATTCATTATAGCTCCTCGACGCTAGATGGAGCTGTGCAATAACGTCATTATCCTGAATTGCAGTGTTAGGATTCTCCGTAACTTAATGACCCACTAAGGAAAAAGTAAATCTAATCAAGCTATTTTTCCTGCTATCAGCGAGGCGCATCCGCGGATCTCGTCCTACTTGGAAAGGTCACGTAGAACACCCATGATAGTTTGGTGGAGTAGCCGAGCCATTATACTTTTTTTTGGTTTAGAGGACTACGAGTACGTCCCCAGCCCTCGTCCGAGCGTACTTGGCTGTGTGGAACTGCGCCTGTATTTTATAAAGTTTTAAAGTTAAAGTATTATTTGTAAACACTGTATAATCCTGCTGCAAAAATATACGTCTCAAGTCATCATCGAGTTTTCTTCACTTCTGTGACGACATCGACCAACCCTCCTACAAAGGTTGTTTGAAAAATAATTTTATTTTTACTTTAACTTATTTTCTTTAAATTCCATTTCTGAATGTGTGTGAACATAAAACATTGAACCTGTCAAGTTAAATAACACTTTGCATGCAACATTACATTAAGTAGTAACATTTCAATAGGATTACATATCTAATATTTACATAATAAAACATTTGTCGCAATTAGCAACAGCGCTGCAAATAATTTCATGTCATGTCACACAACAGTAATATGTTAAACATGTCACAAATTACATTTACATGAAGAGAAAACATAAATAATTCCAGTTTGATTAACTGAAGGAAAATAAACGCAATGCAGCGACCGACACGGCCAAGGTAAACAGTTTACAGGTAAATAGGTACGAACGAGGGCTTTTTTTGTAAAATACTGCAATTAAATTGGCAGGTTAATTAGTTTTAGAACAGATGAATTAGTATTTCGAAAGTATAACAGCCGATAACTGGCGACAATACCTCACTTATTTCTACCTTGGATATTCTTTTGTTAATTAAAAATAAGTATTCCAAGAGTCTACGCAATGAATATTAACAACAGTAAAAGTCCCATAAATATACTAGATAGCATAAACTTAGAAATCCGACCGAGTTATAAACTCTAAAAAAACACTTAAATACTCGACGTACAAACCACATAACCACCCTCTTTCCTGTGAAACTTTAAAAAAGTAATTAATGAACTCCGTTAACGCTGCTTATAAAAACTAACATAACTTGAACTCTGGTGGTGGCAGGAGAAACTAAAATAAATGTCGTTTAGTAACAACTACCGCCATTGTCAGGGTTCAAGATATAGTGGTGAGAAAGGGAAGTCGCGGCGTCCATTTACGGGACATGATTTAAATACGGCGCCATGTTTTATCTGGCATCTGCGACGTGACGGAACAACTAAACACGCTTGTTTTGACGTTAATCGTGAGTCGGGGTGCGTACGAATTTAAAAAAAGAATTTTTTACAATATGTTTAGGGGTGACGTAACGATGTTTTTGATATTTTATGGGGTTTTTGGTTTGATAAAGTTTATTAATTAAATTGTTTTACGCAGAAAGAGCAGCTTTCCTTACTATTTTCAGTTGCTCTATTCTTTAAAATTATCACTATGAACTTAATATTTGTATGCCAGTAAACGGCGAAACATGTTAGATCGCAATTTTATCATAAGACATTTAAATATAGGTACCATGTTTTTTATGCAAATAAAGTATTCTTACGTGAAGTTAGCTATAAATCCAACTGATGCTAGGAACTGTCAGTTCACTTCACTGTGGTGAAGTAAATTTTACAGAATAGCATTGATCTCGCGATGGTAACCATAGATCGAAAAATATAATCGTCTTTACCTAAATAAGGACGCAATATTTTCCCAAAATCACGCCCATCCTTAACGGTTTATTTCGCTCGATATTAAAACGTTTAGCGCTAAAGCTATTACATAAATTCTATAGAAATTTTGGCTCCATTTTAGCAACAAATTACAATCGCAGAATTATGTTAATGGAAAAGGTTTTAGAACTGTTCTAGGGCTTTGACCCGTGACCTTGAAGTTCAAGTACTAAGTAAGACCGTAAATATTAAATGCTGAAATAAATCCTAGTTATTTTGTTCAGACTGAATGGTCCTCAATTATCTTCATATTTTTGTATAAGATGAACTTATTTTGATTTTTTTTTTATTAATATGAGAGAAGAATTTTAATATCTAGAGTTCGGGATTAAATCGTGATTCTTTTAGAAAACAAGTATTTTTTAATCCTTGAAATAGTTTAAGATATTTTTATGCTATCGGGTATATTTAACCGCATCCATACGACTGACGGTACATCAGAACATCACTGTTGATAATTATAATTAAAATATATAGAATATGTATAAAATAATGAATACTGCATCGCTGCATACTGTAGGACATTGACATCTATAGAACAAGATGCCAATTAAATTAAATAAAAACACAACGTTAAAAGAACATTTCAAAAACACAAAGGAGCTGGGGGGTGAGACAAATAATTTGTCTAACCCCCCAGCTCTTTTGTGTATATGCTAAAAGATAATTAATTATTACTTTTCTGTTAGAGTTAACGCTAACGCATAGCTTGAAAAATTATGGCAATGACATTACCTGCGGAGAGAACTGTCATGTGACTCACGTCGACACTTCCTTCTGCTTGTTGGGTTTTCTTTCTTTCTGCTTCTTTTTTTTTCTTCACGTCGTTTACGTCGTCACTTGAGACTTGAGACCAGCTCTTACGATAAATCTTTTACGGTACAAGCGGTGAGGTTATGGAATGCCTTGCTCGTCTCGGTAAGGCGTGCTCAATCTTTGTCTACTTTTAAACAATGGTCAAAAATCACTACCCTTTAATAGTTTTTACTAGGGCTCTATACTTCTTGTGTCATAATTATTAATGTATAAGTTTATATACTATGTATTAATTGTATATATTTATCTAATATGTATTTATTGTACCTATATATAAATAGTACACCTAAGACTACCTACAGTACTGTCTTTCCTTTTTCTCTTTAAAATCCATCCAAAGGTTGTCTTAAAAAGATCGCTTTAAGCGATAAGGCCGCCCATTGAGTCACCCTATGTAAAGTTTTCTTCATTTATATGTTTATGTAATCTAAATGGTGTACATAATAAAGAGTATTCTATTCTATTGCCATACATTTTGTACTAAGCGTCAACGTGAACGCTAACAGAAAAGTAATTTGTCTCAAGCAACTGATGACATTAAAACGGCTAAAACTATCGCTAGAAAACCTACTTTCAAATTAAGACAACGGTATTCAAATCGGTTCACCCGTTTATGAGCTACGGTGCCACAGACAGACACGCACATAGCGGTCAAACTTATAACACCCCTCTTCTTACATCGTAGGTTTAAAAATAATATTTTGAAAGTACCTATGTATTTCAAAACGACCGAATAAACAAAGCAAACCAAAATTCACGACTCACTCAAATCATTCGTTACACAAACCAAAAAAAAAAAAATAACACGACTGGCTGGTCATAAACAAAGACGACAAAATTCGACCTTTAAAATGAGGAAAAATAAAAAAATACTAACGATTTTTTTAAACGCTATTTTCACGTCTTGCCACGCGGTAACAGTCCATTAGTCCAACAAGGGTTTCGACTAAATTAAAAACGCTTTGGACTGCTAATGGTCTAAGTTGGACCACGTCCGGTCGCAGGAAGTAGTATTATGATCGAGTTTTAGATCTAATTTAAATGGCCTGTTTGAGTGTGGTTTTGGTTGAATGTGATGTTAAGTGAGTATTTGAAATCTTTATTTTAATATGAGTACATATTAATAATTATAATGTTCGGCAAGGCAGAGTACAGGAAAGATGGGGGAAGTATTAAGACCACGAAGCCGCTGGCAGAAGCTAGTATTTTCAACAATTCTAAGTTTCTATTCTCTATAAATTCAGAGTTTCTATAACAAAAGCTCACATTTCGATGATTTAAATTGATTGATACGCAGAATCCTCGATGGCTATAAAAAAACTCGATTTTAACATTTCATTCAAAAATTATGGGAGGTAATACTGGTACCAAATTGAAATCCGAACAAAACAGCGCGGCCTTGCACCGACGATACTGAGCAAGAATTTACGAAAATTCATCTACATTTAGATTAGAATTACTTCGCGATAGAACGGGAGTGGGATATTCGGGATCATTTTTGCCTACTCTTGTATTTATTTTATTATCTTTACGAGGGGCATGGCAATACTGCGCAGATGGGAAACCGACATCAGAGTTCAAAGCTTACTTATGTAAAAGGATATAACTATAAACTTCTCAGAATGCGTGTTCCAAGACTTTTTCATGATGTTTATTTTTATTGGAAGGCTCCACGTACTCGTTTCAATGGTAAATTTCGACAGTACACACAAACCATTCAAAACAACAGCTTGCTTAATAATGTAGCAAAGAGCAAGCTGTCGGGCGTTACGCTGGAAAACAAATAGAAAATTGTGTAATTACAACGCAAAAGGACACAAAGAAAAGCTAATAATACGCTTAAGACTAAATGAACATTTTAAGTTGAAATAAAAACTAAACCACATTTTCCATTTACAACTCCCGAGCTAATATCAAGGCTCGGTAAACATTCCATTTTGCTTACCCCTTCGTTCTGACGTGGGTTGTTCGTCAACTTAATTTTACAACTCCGGATCACGTAAGCGTGATATTGTTAAATTCTGTATTATTTATTGCCGAGTTACGCCTTATGGGGTGCTAGATGTCGACCGCGGCAGCCTTACTTTATAACACGGTCGACGTTCGACATAGCGAGACCGCACTTTTAAATTTTAAAATCAGACGATTTTTTATTTTACGTGATTGTGCTAACGTTCAGTATTTAAAATGAACGAATTTAATAAAAGGCTTCATTTTATTGAAGTTTCATTGATACAATATTAACAATTAAGGATAAGTAATCGAAACCATATTCACACCTACTGAAACGAATTACGTATTCGTTTTATAGAACTTTGTAATGGATTCATTAAATTATAAAAAAAACTTTTTTACAAAAAAATAGAACCGACTTCCAAAAAAAGTGCAAAATAACTTTAATTTCGGAAGTCGGTGTTTCTGTTTTGTGTCTTCGTTTTTTGACACCGACTTCCGAAATTAAAGTTATTTTGCACTTTTTTTGGAAGTCGGTTCTATTTTTTTGTAAAAAAGTTTTTTATTTTTCACTTTTTAGTTGTGGTTCCCCGTTAAACTGTGTTAACAATTCTTATACATACGATAGCAGCAATCGCGGTTGATTTGCTGTCAATTTTTGAAGAGTTCCGTTGTCTGTATCCGAAACCCATCACCAGATCTTTTTGAAATTTAAATGGGACCATTTCGGAATAAACCCCTTTCGAACAAAAAAAGAATTTTGCAAATCCGTCAATATATGACGGAGTTATGCCCGAACATACATAAAAAAAAAAAAAAAAAAAAATACAAACATCCGAATTGATAACCTCCTCCTTTTTCGAAGTCGGTTAAAAATAAAATATAATGTAAAATATATAAGACTTGTCCATAAAATAAAACGTGTTCACAATATTGTAATGAGTTCAACGACTTCGGTCTTTATGTCAAACAAAGGCCATTTAAACCGATTCTAGAACCGCGTAACCTATGACGCGACAATGGTATCCTGCGAACTCTCATACATTAAAAACATTAACTGACGTCACCCCAAAAAGTACACACCACTACAAACAATTAACGGTAAATCCACACAAAAGGTCATGAAATATTAACAAAGAAAACCCTTAGGGCGCCATATTGAGACAGGTCTAGTCCCAAGAAATAGTTAAATAGACACCTGATCGTGAGAAAGTAATAGAAAAGGGAATCTTAGGGGTCACACAAAAGGAGAATAGTAAATTCCCTAGTAAAGTCAACGGTTCCCCCTTCCCTAGTCTATGATATGGGACTATGGAACCTTTTTGCTCCATTGTCGTAAAACTAATTTGTATGTGATGCGTATTTTTTGTTTGTTTGAAATCTCGTGAGAATCTTAACGGTCAACACTGCACTATGATGCAGGTCTATTATTTAAATTTAGAATGTGCTATTTAATTTAATAATGCGACGTTCATATATTTTTATTTAAATTCTTACTTTAAGTTTAGTGTTTACAATAGTGATCACTTTATTATGCAAAACAGTATTTTTAATTTTTCGACAGTTGGTAGTGCTACAGGTGAATAACGAATTCTGTTGAGCATAGTACAGACGGTTGGCAGAAACTTGAAGTTAAAATAATGTGATAATCTCACAAATAAGAATAACCGTTTTCCCTACTCAACTGCTATTGAGCAATATTCTCTAGTTTATCGCATTTTAATCTGACCTCTCTGTCAAAAGCGTTTTTGACATTGACAGCCGCCGGAGATGAGATAGCGATTTGAAATTCGAATAATTTTTAAGTGCGATAATAAATTAGCCTTCTGATACATAAACAACGCCAAGCAGAAGAGAAATTTTAAACACAGAATTAGAAGAGGAACTCCTTCGCATATTACTCTATAATTTGGTTACCTCCTGCGCTGCCTACTGACGTCAAATGTTACGTATAACTTAGTTCAGTACTAATTGCGTTACGGGCCGTTGCCGACGCAAATACGACAGAAATCGTATTAATCCAACCGTTCCTTCGTATCGGGGGTACTAAATATGGTTCGCTGTTTGCTGCAAGTGAACGAGCTAAACTCTTGCTGAACGAAAGTTAGTTTAGCTTGCGAAAAGGGTGTTTTGAGGTGCCTTTTAGCTGCAGAATGGCCAACGAAACTATAAATAAAAGTACCGAAATGAATATTCTTCATTAGATTATTTATGTCAAGGACTGGTTTTTTTTATTTCTTGGAATAGCAAGCTGGACAGACTGACCAGGCAGAGCAAAATTCTTCTCAGGGCCCAATGCGGGTTGGTGGATGGCTCATATCTTCGAAGTTTTGGTTCTTGGACATGCCGGTTTCCTCACGATGTTTTCCTTCACAGCTTCACCGTTATCCGCTAACAAAAAAAAAACAGCCAAGTCCGTGTAGGGTCACGCGCAGTGTAGCCTATAGGGTTTCATAGTCACCCGTTATACTCGTATCTAACATTACTATGAACATATTGAGTTCACGGTTTTACGGACAATAACGTTGAGATAAAAAATAAAAAAAAAAACAAAAATACCCTTACTTGCCCGTTTTATATATTAAATAAGTAACAACTTCAAATAAGTATTTTTTTTTCTATGGATTTTGCTTAGCTTTTAGTGGACGGGGGAGAGGCGGACGCTCGATTCGAACAGTCTCTACGATATGCCTCGGACGGACAGACGGACACACCGAAACTATAAGGGTTCCCTAAAACTTTAAAATAATATCAGCTTTTCATTCTGTCTGCCAAAATAACAAGCGATAAAGGAAGGTCGTGTGTCGTGATTATCGCTCAATTGGCGGCATCATGTGACGCTAGCTTCAGTAACACTAATCAGTTGTTTATTAGCCTGTAATATAGGTTAGTCATCATAACTATTGAGAGTTGTGTTACGTAGTTAAAACACTATTAAGAAGGAAAGTAACCATCATGTACAGTTTTAATTAAATCAAGAGTGAATAGGTAACATCTAGGCAAGTGTGCTCTTTCGTCGACCACATCATCGCTTACCATCAGATGAGATAGTGGTCAAACATGAGCCTATCAATAGTAATAAAAGAAGCCACTCAGCATCCCTTACATATAGTAAGAAAATTTTATTCATCTTATTTTCACACATACACAAATACAAAGACAGAGAACTTATATTAAAAAAAAAAACAGAAACACGTGCGGTACACATTGAAATAAAAATAGTATTAATGAATCCTGATCAAAATCGCCCTATTAATTTATGACTAAGAGGAATTTTCACACAATATAGGAAGAATTTCATCAGGGATATATTCAAAAGAAATGTGCTAAAAGCACCCATAATTGACAAAATGCCATTCGCTAGGTGGGCGTTTAAATTGGTTTCATTCGCAGGAGCATAGCAATATTTTGTGAAATAAGGTTTTTAAATTCAACGCAGTGCAGTAAATACACAGTAAAATGACTGAATCGTCAAAATCTGACAGTTTCGCAGTAGCTCAACAAGGCCTCTCAAAAAAAAAAGGGGCCGGCTCCGCACGGGTACAAATTATATACTTAAACCTTCCTCATGAATCACTCTGTCTATTGGTGAAAACCGCATGAAAATCCAGTCAGTAGTTTTTGAGTTCATCGCGAACAAACAGACACACAGACGTGGCGGGGGGGACTTTGATTTATAATATGATGAGCACGCTTGCCTAGAAGTTACCTATTCACTCTTGACTTAAAGACCCCCAGGTTGTAGCTATCAGGAAACACAGACTCCGGCAGAAAATTCCACTCCTTAGCTATACGGGTACGCACAATGAATGTGTTCCCAAAACGTTGGATATGCATCGATGTTAATTACAAGAATTTCCCATTTATTCTTCACGGCAATACATTTCTTTGAGAAAAAAAATCTAGAGGCTGCTCTTAAACAAATCGCTTCCGCTTCATCGTAACCATTAAGACGGTCATAGACAAGCTCTTACGAGCAAAATGAACGTAATTAATTTGATTAATCCAGAAAGGCGTCTCCGAGGCATAGCCGCGATGAGTAATGGGGGATATTCGCCTCTTTTTTTTTGTGCCATGATCTATGGGAAGTAGGTAAATGCCTCCCTTTCTCCGGGAATTAAGGAAAGATTCTTGGTACTGGTAATGATACTGCCTTTTCGTTGCGTCGATTATTTCATTGAAGTGGAACAATAAACAGCTACATTTAAATAACCATTACAAATATTTTACAAAATAACGTAGTCCACAGCGCTGTATAAACAGATAACCATGAATAAAAACTTTAATTCGCTAGGAAAAAGCTGTTAAGTGTTAAAATATTACTTATACATTAAAACCACTACATTATGTACAAAGATTACTTCAATACTGTCTTATACAATACCTACGAAACATATTTAATGGAGTATGGTGTGTCTTTGCTACACTGCCCAAAAAAAAAAAACAACTGTTCTCTACATTTTGTCGAGGTCTGCGAACAAAATGTACTTACTGTACACCTTTTTTGCCGATTTTTTGTTGGTAGGTATAGGTCCAGTTTATGACTACACAAAGGCAGGTCCAGTTTATGACTACACAAAGGCTACTGAATGTGTTAGTAATTGACGTGTTTTTAACGGTTTGAAAGCTTTTCGGCAATTATTTCAGTAAAATAAAAGCTTCGTCATAGTTTTTGCTATTCGTAATTAAAATATACAACCTAAAAAAAAACATGAAAAATAACTAAGTAGGTACTAAAAAAACATTGAAAATCTAGTGAACATCAGAAAAAGTTGTGTTGTGCATATTTTTCATACACAACATTATTTTGTAACTTGTTTATCAGAATTTCAGCTAAACCTTATATGTAATGGGATTACTGGCTTGCCAATAAAAGTGGGTTCAATCGGAGCGATAAAAGGGCACCATGTATATTACTTTAATGAAAACAAAATATAAATTGGTCTATAGAGGATTACTTGAGCAACAAAAATACGCCTTTTTACTTATATTTTAGGGCGCCATTTAATAACGTTTAATGATACTACCTGACGGTACACTAAGGGACAATAGATTTTACCTCAAAGGTACAGGTAGTTAGATGGACAATGTTACATTTGCTGCTAAGAAACCAGAACGCCGAAGAAGTTAAAGGGTGGAACGTGTTTCTGAGATGTACATGTAAGATGGTAATAGTAAAAGCTTCTTGGAATGTACATATCCAATGTTTGGTTTGTCATCATGGGAATTCCTGTTAGTAAGTATATTACTTCATCACTTTTTAACACGCTTTTTGTATCGGTTAATGTTAGTGGCGAAAGAAAGCGATGTAGTAATGAATATGTCATTGTATTCCTCTGTTATTTATTTATTAAACTTAATGCACAAGTAAAAAATACTGTATAAAGGCGGACTTAATGCCTTAGGCAAATTGTTAGTAGGTAATATTTCTCACATTTATTCACTTCTTGGTTTATATATGACACGAACTTCAACAAATACAACGCCTACCGCTTAGAATATTAAGTTTCAATTACGCAAATCATTGCAACCATATTATTATCAGGCGTTAGCTCCGTGAGAGTGAATTGAGTAACTGCAGCTGTTCACTGCGTCGCGGGTGTGTTAGAAAGAGTCACCGCGGCCCCTGGCACACGCAACTGATGGAACACACTGGGTTTTAGTCAGTAAGAGTCTGACACGTCCTAGCTCCACACCCACAGCGGTGATGATTTCCCAAACAAACAAAAAAGCCGTTCAATGCACCTTTTAAGACATAGAAAAACGTCTAAGCTAGCTAATGAACCGTCCTAAAAGAGCATACTAGGCTAGCCTAACTTGTATGCAGCATTTAAAAAGTTACGCATGAAAAGAGGCTAAATAAGTGGGCAGTTACTGGCGGGAAGCAACGCCACAGGGCCGAACAAGTTTCAGAATGTAAACAACAATTCTTTTGATAGATCGCGCATCAAAGAAGGAAGTTTTTCAAGAAAATAAAGTCTCTTTTGTGACATGCTGATTTTGTGAGTGAAGTTTTTGTATTAAAAAAGTTTTGGTTCAAGTAATTGATTTTAAAACTGAACTATATTTTTAGAATATTTGTGTGTTACTAAATTGCAGTAATTCTATACCTACAGGAACGGAAGTGTTCATATTTTAGATACTGCCTCTGCCTATGGACAAGACAACCAAAGAAAATTCTTTAAAAAAATATTGGACTTCCCATACTTATTTTGACTAGCTAATCATAACTTTGTACGGAAAGCCCATTTTTTTTTGCGAATAGTCCATAACTTCTTTAAATGGGTAGAAGCAGTGGGCATCTAAATTATAACCACGAATTTCCGTTACATAATAAAAGCTTCTAACTCCTCAAAAATTATCGACACTTAGTTGTTTTTCACTTTGAGCTCTCATTCGCGTCCATGTCAGCTTCTAATTTCTGTATATTAGAACCACTTGCGAGTCTAAGGTAAAGGTGAGGATATGTTAACAATAAAAAGCGTATTTGTATTATATAACATATCATAACGCCTGTATTTCAGGAAATGTTTAGCAGAGATGTATTAATATGTAATAATGGAAAACCCCAATGACAGTTTGATACGGGGAGCTGTGCGGAAATACATATAATGGATAAATAAAAATTCATGCTTCACTAGGCAGTGAGGTTCAAAATGTTATTTTAATTCAGTAAATTAATACTATTTTGCACTTGCATATTTATCATTTTCCTGCTCGTCTTTTCCTTCGACGAAAAACGAAGCCTATCACAAACATGGCCCACTCAAACATCGTCGTATATTTAGATCTTTCGCAACAGTGTCTACATTCCCTATCCGCTATTTGAACAGTAGTGTGTCGCAGCCGAATCGCCCCGGATTTGCTATTCAGATTTCTGTTAGCCGTTCAGCCCGATTTGATTAATGGATCTAGCAAATATCAGTGCACGGTTCGTTATGAGACTCGGATATCCGCGAAACAAGTTGGTTGAGAGACTTTTAGATTTCTGAACGTTATTCGGACGGAAACTGTGGAACTCGGATGATTTTGAGTTTTGACTTGATATTTTGGGGGCTTTTACCACGCTGTTAACCGTGAATCATGTTAAAGGGCTTAGATTTCTGGGTAGGATCGTATTTTCGTGTAAGCCCTGGTTTTCGGATTCTTGACTGTTAATTTGTTAGGTCTCTCTATTTCCAAAAAGTAATGGATTTCGTCTGTATTTCCAAAAAAATATCGGCTTTGGCAAATATCAGTGTACAATTCGTTATGAAAGTGTAATATTCCCGAAAGTCAAGATGGATGAGAGACTTTTGAAGAGAAAATAGATAATTGTTTGTTTTGTGATGATGTTTGGGGCGCGAAGTTTCCAGAGAAACTTGTTTTGAAAGACTTGATTTTGGATGGGATTGTACTTTGGGGGAGCTTTTTGTGCTTTTGTGGCAGTCTCTTTGTTCCTTCAGGTAATATGATTAAAAATTGTAGGTTTTTGGAACTTATTTTGTCAAACTTTTGAGTTAATTTTTTTCCGGAATTTTACTATTTTAGGAATGTTAGCCAATCGTGAAAAATAATTATAGTTCTAAATAAATTTAACTTAATAAGTTAACCGTTCTGTGTGCACGGTCAACTTATTAAGTAAACCGCGTTCCTATAGCCATACTTCGAGGCAATGAACAGCGACAATAAATTCAATAAACACGCATTTTAAAAGCTTCCTGCTCCAATAAAGCTTACATTCAACACAATTTCTACCCTTTGTAACCTAACTTAATCTAAACTCAAAACAAACACCACTTGATTAAAACACCAAGAAAATATAACACGATAAAATCAAGTTGGTCACGAAAGATAAACCAGTTGATTGGGCAATATATCTTTTCAATTTATGCGGGTTATAAAAACGTCTCGCCTGAGTTCCGTGACGTTTATTGGAGACCACCAATTGAAACTTCGATGACGTCATCAAGCCTTGATGCCGGTTATATATTTTTTTTAAATATTTAATGGTATGCGTAACGTGTTAAGGCGTGTTTTAAGCTGCCAGTTAATACAACATGTGTGCTGAAAGCAGGTGCTGTTATGTAATGTACTCGTTATGTTTTATTGATGGTTTCCGATATAAAAAATGTAATTTCGTACGTTTTGTAACTTGTAAACCGCTGTCTTTAAATAATGCCTGGCAACTGATAAAATTTTAAAACTAATAAAAAATCTATTCAACTCAAGGATACCTGGCTACGGATTAAAAAAAAAACTTTAAAAGAAATCTCTTCAACTCAAATATGGACTGGCAGAGAATACCTTGTTGCATTAAGTCCGCCAACGAACTACTACTCGTACTATATATGAAGTTTAAATAATAAATAAGCAGTAAAATAATATAATAAACACATAGACACAAAGAATCACATAAAATTCCACTGATCCTATGTTAAAGCCTCTCGAACCACCACACTTAAAAAAAGTTTCAAAAACTCACCAAAGTAATCCAAATTTGTTCATTAAAGTCAGTCTTCTACAGAAAGACTATTATTAAATAACGAATAAAGAAACACACGACCGTTAACAGCTAATATTTTTAAAACTAAGAACGCAAACTCACGTTCAGAAAAACTAAACTAAAATACTTTTGGATACAATGACTAGAATTCAACCGTTAGAGGAGACACAACCGCTCGTGTCGACTGCCGAATCATAACTGAATGTGGGGTCAAGTTTTCGAAAAAAAAAGTTGTGCTGCAGGCAATGGCACCCATACGTTACGGACGAGATCATTACAACAAAAAAGAACCCTAAATATTATCGGTCGACAAAGGCAGTTCTCAAAGTTGCCAGTGTAATAGTAGTTTTACGATTATTTTTTGTTAATAAATATGGGATATAGGATGTTAGGAAAAAATTGTACACAATTATTACTTAATTTTATTACCTACCGTAAAGGGTTTCGAGTAAGTAGTTATTTTGTAAATCAACGCAAAAATCTTCATTAAAAGTTATCATTCGAACAATTTAATATCTCTTCTCTACAAATAATTCCATACTTTTTTTTTGTTTTGCGAATGATTTCAACAACTTCTCAAGGCGATCTAGCTCCGTTCATTGTACTCGGCTTTATTACATGGCAGATATTAAAATTATATTATTAGAAAAAAAGATATAAAACTCGTTCCCGCGTAAACAATTTATATGGATATCTTTCCGTTTTTCGCGGGGCAATTAAAGATTTATCGTTTTCTTAACGTTTTCACACTTTTTTGGTTTTAATCGATAGGTATTGGAATTTCAAAGGACATAGTGGCTTGTAAATAAGGACACGATAATTTTTAAGTTACCTAAAGTTGTGTAAGATGGTGTGATGTGTGTTAATCATTTGCGAGACTAATTTATGACATAATATTTAGGAATGATTTTTTACTAGAATAATTAAAACATTTTGCATATTGTTATGAAATAGTGATCAGGCAGGTTTTTATGATCTAGTTCAGATCGATTGATTAATTTGCTATTTTTAGTTTGTGATTTTTATTTTTACCGAATATCACAAATGATTAAGAAAGCTAAAGTTTTCATCTTCCTCGTAAATTATATACCTATGAGTCTACATTTAAATGTCCCTTCTTTTCCGACAAGATATTAGGAATATCTATAAATTCACAATGTTATGTGTGAAATTAGTATTGTTACCTTCATCAAGTTAACAAACAAATTCGTAACAAAAGCTTAATAACGAATTATTAATTCAGGACAAGCGTCGCCGGGACGTCCTAGTTAATAATAAAACTTTGACATTCGCAGGCAGTTGGATTCAAGTTTTGCAGCTGCCGACCCTACCTTAATACACACGGTGTGCATGTGTGCAAGGCACGCGTACCTAGCCTTGTGTGCGTGTAATTCGTAGGGGTGCAGCGTTAATAATATTGATTATTTTTTCCAGTCGGCACATAAATTGATTTTTTATCGTATAACGAACTTTTTTGTTTATAATTTTGGCAACGGCTGGCGTGAGAAATTAGGTAGGCATGTAGGTTTTCAAATAATTACAGCGAGAGCAGTAGAATTAAATTTTAATGTTATTGTTATTGTTCTAATGGCTGTAATTCGGAAACCTTTTCCGTTAAAGCTAAGGATGGTGGAATAATCAGTATCTTATCTTTTAGGCTTACTTATCAAGTTTTACTGTTCTTTCAATAAAATGTTGGGTCTTTTGAACACAATTTTATTGTTTGGTATCAGTTAGTAACGAAAGCTGTAGACCACTGTTTCAGATTCTAGGGAAACTTACGAGTTTTATTTGAGTTTTGAAGAAAATATTAGGACGGCTGCCAGGCCGATAGGCGCGAGGAAATTTTATAAGAATGTAAAAGTAATTTTAATAGGAGTAAATCCTAGATCTACTCGCAAACAAGTCTATGATTTCATGTACTTAACCCCCGGACATTATCATCATCATTTCAGCCGAAAGACGTCCACTGCTGGACATAGACCTCCCCCAAGTGTCGCCACAACGATCGGTCCTGTGCGTCTCGCATCCATCGGCTACCCGCGACCCTCACCTGGTCATCGGTCCACCTTGTGGGAGGCCTTCCATATAGTATTAATAAAATAGTACGAAGGCTGTCCTACTGTATGTATAATTAAAAGAAAAGTGAAGAACTCGCCGCAGACTTGTATAAAATATGTTTTCTTTCGTTTCCCGAGAACATGACACTTGTAATTATGCTTGTGGAGCAGTTTTTATATGCCGTCGTATCATTATGACGTTTTGACTCACCCCATTTTCCGGAAGCTTGACTCACTGTGTAGAGAATGAATTTGAAGGAAAAACCTTGTGATTTCATAGTGACAGGGGCTTGAATGAATGACTGACTGTTTATATTACTGGGTCAGTATTTGTGTATTGTGAGTCAAGTGTGTTTGGAAAACCTTTTTTCTTTGGGGGTTTGTGACAGGTTGGACGCTTAAATAGTAGGTTTACTGTGTAGGAAAAAGTTTCAGTACTGTACTTTTTTGTGTTGGTTTATTATTATTGTTTCGTTTATTTACTCACACATACCTATCATATATTTATTTACTTATTATTTTCTTTTTAAAAAAAAAAACGTTGCCCCACACTAGGAATTACTCCTGCATCGTGGGTGCGTTCACAAACATTTAAACTCACATACACAAGACACCCAGACCCGGAACAACTATCTGTAGGCCATAAAAATATTTGTTCCATGCGGGGATCGAACCCGCGACACGCAGCGCAGCAGCCGAACGCTCAACCACTACGCCAACCGTGCCTACAAATTATGAGAATCTAAGTGAAAAAACCGACCAAGTACGAGTCGGACTCGCGCACGAATTATTCCGTACCAATATCTATAAATACGGCAAAAAATCATGTCTGTTGTATGGGAGCTCCACTTAAACATTTTTTATCCTGTTTTTTAGTATTTGTTCTTATAGCGGCAACAGAAATACATCATCTGTGAAAAATTCAACGGTCTAACTATCACGGTTCATGAGACACAGCCTGGTGATAGACGGACAGACGGACGGACATCGGAGTCTTAGTAATAGGGTCCCTTTTTACCCTTAGGCCGCTTTTCCACCTACAAGCAAATTGCATGCATGTTGCATTACGGCTACCGAGGTACAATGTGATCGATCGGTCGTTCGTACCCCGCAATGTAATTCAACTTGCATGCAATTTGCTTGCAGGTGGAAACGCGGCCTTAGGTACGGAACCCTAAAAACATTTGTCTAATTTACAACTTTTCAATTCCAAATATTTTCAACTTTTTGACAATCGGTATCAGTGATAGAATGTTACATATTCAAGAAGCCTGTAAATACACATATGAAAATACCTAAATAAATATTTGACTAATGTAACTACATACGTTCCTGACAATAGGCCTTATTTATTAAAAATAACTATGTGATTAGTTTAAACTCTGGTTTACAGGTGTTTTATTCACATTTTTCGACTCGAAAGGACAGATGTGGGTAGCAAATACAGTCAGAATTTGAAGGAGGATTTCTCCTATAGGCAGCTGAATTTGATGAATGAGACGTATATTATCTTAATTTTAGAATCCGCTAATCAATATTTAAACTAAGTATATGGTTAACGAGTTTTATAAATAAGGCTGACAAAGTATAACTTCTGAAGTCTTGAACAAACGTCTTCACTTTACCTATTAGGTTAACGTGTTTTATAAATAAGGCTGACAAAGTGTAACTTCTGAAGTCTTGAACAAGCGTCTTCACTTTACCTATTAGCGCTTCAACAGAAATAAATACATTAACGAGACGTTCCTCCATATTTTACGAGAAACCAGATGACAGCTGACAGATTACACTTCTTATTTCACTCCGAGATAGGCAAAGGAATCCCGTATATCGTCCTTTAAAAAAATTACAAGTAACAATGCAGAACTTCTAATTAGATACTTTTGATAGGAGATACAAGACCTTAAGCAATCATTTGAAAGTGAACTTTATTGATGTGTATATGAGTTTGTATTCAGTTAACGATGTACAAATTGCCAACAATGTTGGCTACATATGCAAGTATCGTTCGTGGCATATAAAATTAACGCATTCATAGTATGTTGAGGCAGGCCGGATGCTAGTAAGTGTAGGTATGGAAGGGTCGGCAGACCGGTGACTGACCTCCGATGACAGACAGACGTGTTTTATGTATTGTTGATTGAAAAGGTCAATCGAGTGCGCGATTAGTGATTTTGCAAGTTAGGGCTTCCATATCGCAACGACAGTTTAGCGATTTAGTCGCAAATTCGTTTTTAATTTATAAGTTTATGCACAAAGGTGCTACGGCGGACTTAACCCCATGTTCTAAGTCAGTTTGGAGAAGCTACAATCGACGAAGTCGCCGGAAAAACCCTTCGATAATGTGGAGTCGTGTTGGAGAACATGACTTGGAATTTAGCGGTTTTAGATCGCCTAAAACATTAGTCTTAGGCGATCTTAATTAATATAATTGGCGATCTAAAAATATTTTCCCTACAATTCTCCTCTTTAAAAGGTGAAGAGACAGGTGGTCATTGCACCTGATTAACTGAAGAACCCGACGTATATGTTTAGGTACCTGCAACACCAACGGGCCCCGGATGACTTGTCAACCTTGAAGACAAAGATGAAACGCATCGTGTACCCTTATTGTCGGCACCCTTCACGCCGGAACACTACGAAATTGGTTGGTAACAGAAATATGCATTGTTGCAGTACTTCGCCAAGCAGAACATTATAATACAACTGTGGTACTTACGTCCGTCAGTCTGTTTATTATGTTTTCAAGCGTAAACCGCTGAATCAATTTTGATGAGTTTTGGCAGCGAGAGATAGATTGGACCTTGGAGAACAACATAGGATACTTTCATCCTTGGAGTACGTTCCTTTGGCATAATTTCCGACATTCACTCGGGCGAAGCTAGTTTTAAATAAACATAACGTTACTGTATATTTTTCATGCCTGGACTAGTGCCTGAATAATGACAAAAGACTTGTTCCCTAATCATAGAACTTAGGATACACCTCTGCCAACCCTTAAGGAGCATAACCGTGATATTATTTTTCGTGACGGTTCAGGTTCACCAGTATTATCAGTGCAGCAGCATCGATATAATCGCGACAAACCACTGATACAGGCGTGCTACTGAATCGATAAAAAGCGCGGCACTATCGCGATCGTATTGCCAATGTAGGGCGTTGCCATTGAAACAAATACAATAGGGCAGCCATTTTGTCAATTGACCTTGCGAATGCAGCTGCGACTGTGTAGCTGCATAAAGTCGCACATGTGTGCAGACTGCAGAGTGCAGACAGACACTGATTACTCAAGAGGCATCTTAATACCGTGAGGTGAAATATGTGCGTATGCTGTCGTAAGTGGTAATGTTAGTAACTATTTGAAACTAGCGACATATTATCTTGTTTCTGTTTTGAAACTTTGCTAGGTAAGTGATTGGCGAACTATCACGATTCAATTGCGATTTGCGAGCCGACACCTTGACAAAATGTATGTGTCATAACTTTGTCTATTGCAGATCACGGCCACTGTTCTTTGAATAAGTTATTCTTAACTAGCGACCCGCCTCGGCTCTGCTTGGGTACAAGTTATACGCACAAACCTTCCCCGTTTATCGCTCTTGCTATTAGTGAAAACCGCATTAAATTCCGTTGCGGAGTTTAGGAGGAGTTAGTTGAGAAACGGACAGACGCAGAACGCAACTTTGATTTATACTATGTAGAGAAGGTCACCAGCTATACAGGCCCATAATAAAGTCCGGAACAACTGCCACACCTTGGCACCGTACTCCAGTAAAGTGCAAGCCACTATAACTTCGCTAAGAAAGATTAAGCACCTAAGTCCGACATAGGTACTAAATTCTAGAAAGAATCTCCCAGGCCGCTCCCACCTCCGAGGGTGATACAGAACCCCCACTGCAAGGTCAACGCCCGGGTAAACGACCTGGCCAGATGACTCCAACAGTCTTTTTTTTTAAGTCATAATATGATTCATACATGCTATACATGTAAATTGTATAGCACACAAAATGTTGATTCAATGAATAAGCGTTCGCTTCTCAGGGTTGGCAAAAACGACCGTAGGTAATTGGGGGCAGTATAAAATAATAAAATAAAACGTCTAGATTTAAATGTGATATTAATAAAGGATATGGAACGGTCACGCGATAAAAAAGGTTAAAAACAAAACAGATTAAATTTTTATTGGTTCAGCAAAAAAGGGTTTAGTTTTTAAGGCGTCCGTTACACGCTCAAGCGTCAATCAATTCCAAAAGTCATGACTGATGTTTGCATGATGCAAAAATCAAAGCATCGAGATTTCTTCATGCAACCATCAGTCACTGTGTTAGACGATAGGTCATCAGTCTGTAGTTAAATTAACTGCAAACTGTAATGGACGCCTAAGGTTGTTGGACATTATTTGTTAGTAGTGAGGTTTTGCAGAGACCAGTTGAATTCCTATCGTGAGGCAACCCTGGCGAGGGTCGAGACGGTGTCAAGTTCGTGGAGGCAAGCTAAGTTTTTTGCCTCAAAAAGGATAAGATTTGACATTCGCATGCAGTTTCTGGTTTCATAAATCTGTAGTGCATTAGTTATTATAATCATGATTGATAGGCGAACGTATTTTAATCTGTAGGTACAAGATTTATCGATGAATTTTTTGCTTGAATGTTGGATGCGGCAATATTGGGAAAACCATCTGTTGCAAGTTCACGTCGTTTTAGTTCACAATATATTTATGTTCCATAATTATTTAAATTGGATCCAATTTCCAATATATACATCTGAGTCAACCTATGAATCAGAATAACGACGTCTATATTGCAGGGTTCGACTTCTGGCTAACGAAATTTTGCACTTAGCGCTTCACAATTGGATTCAGTCAAGGTCTAAAGGTCCCAAAAAAGGCCTAAAAACCCAGGTCGAAGGGACCCCAGTCATAATTTTTTTTTTCCTTAATATCTAATTGTTAGGTCTAAATGGCTCTTGACATTGATTTATACTATAGCGGGAGTCTGGAACCGAGACGGTCGTTTGACAGCTAATAGGATCACTGCCGAATTAACAATGTATGTACAATACCTACCTACCTGTGTGCTCAACCCTTTAGGGGTCAAAGATGGGGATTAGGAACATGATACTCAATGGTCTTTCAATCTTGTTAGTTTAAATATCATATATTAGAATAGCCCTGATAATCACCGAAGGGGTTACGCAGAGGTCTCCTTTTTAACCGACTTTCGAATAAGGAGGAGGTTCTATGTTCGACTGTATGTATGTATATTTTTTTTTTATGTATGTCCGCCTGTTTCTCCGTCAGTTGTGGACCGATTTTCAAAATTCTTTTTTTATCCAAAAGAATATACTCCCGAGGTGGTCCCGTATAAATTTTATCGAAATTGCTTCAGCGCTTTTTGAGAAACTGAACAAAAACGAAAAAAACATGTACCTCGATGACGTTTTGGTGTTCTCCAAATGTTTAAATGCCACGTTCCATGTTATTGGAGTTTTTAGTTCTGGGGTATAACAACTAAAAAGTGAAAAATAAAAACTTTTTTACAAAAAAAAAACAACCGACTTCCAAAAAAAAAATAGACTAAAAATTTAAAAATTACTTTAATTTCGGAAGTCTCTCACAAAGAGGAGGTCTCTGCCCCAGCGGTAATGGCATTAAAAGGCTTTTGATGATGATGAACCTCCAAATACCAAGAATTTTCCTCCAAGCCAAGCCCAATATACATAGCCTGACATGTGTGTGAATTGAAGCAAAGATGGCAATCAAAACGAATAGAAGCGATAAAATAACAGGAAAGTAGTGTAATATCTTGGGACGTAGACTCAAAAAAAAATGCTTCTTGTGTGCAGCTCTAGGTTCTGGTGTGTTTGGAGAGAAACACTGGACCGTAATATTTTATACCTTGTAGTGATCTTTAACTGTTACATAACTTCCGTACGGCACTCAGGCGGCAGGTCAAGACACCTGTCAAAACGCTGCAGATAATGTCAAAAACTATCATTAGTTAAATTGACGTCAATTTCATGTTTACGTCGCCTAAGTAGCGCCAACTGGTGGAGTAATTTTTCCTGAAAACCCATTGATCCAAACCCATCATCCTCCCTTATTAAAGCACTAATAAAAAGAAACTCGAATCCAATAAAAAACATCGTCGAACATAGAGCATGCGCAAAGAGGCAGTTTGTCTATGTCTCGAAACGTTCTAGACTGTAAACTACCCCTTTCTAGATTCCAGTCTAACCTACCTAGGAATCTTCGGCGGGAAATTCGAAAATTTTCCAATGTTAGAAGGAAATAGGTTCTCAGACGAAGCGGCTGGTACAGTTAGTGGCGGAAATTTATGTCTACCGAATATTTTGTCGGTGAAAAATTGTGTTCTGAATTTTATTTTTTCAGTCTGTCAGGAAATCAGGTGCAAATAGAATGGAACTGTGATGATTTGGTTACGGTAGTTTTCAAGTAATGTTAAGCACAATCAGCCTTACAATGCTTCCACAGCTGGGACTCAAACTCAAACCTAAGGTACCTTTTGAAAATGCCAAAGACAGCCTGATGCTTGTACCTGCAAGACCCCAAAACGGTTAGTAGCCCGTAAGGTTAAATTCAGCCATCGTTAAACTGCTTAAAGGATTACTTCCTTGCACTAATCTCCGGTTAAGTAGAGGGTAACAATAGTATTAGTTGTTAGAATTCGGCAATGAGTTACCGGGATTAGTTAATAGTTTGAGTATTGTCTGTTACTGAATGATAAATGATTCTAGTTAGCCATCACACTCTTTTGTACACCAACCAATTACAAAAGGACGGATTTCAATTTAAATTAGCACAAAACACTTTTCAAAACTATGTATTCTAGAAAAGTTCAAATCTATGTATTTCAGAAAAGTCACACTTCACACTAATATTATAAAGGCGAAAGTTTGTGAATGTGTGTGTTTGTATGTTTGTTAGTTCCTAACGCAAAAACGACTGGACGGATTTTGATGAAACTTTACAGAAATAAACATCAGATTAACATGCTATAATTTATAATGGGAGGAATTATCTATTTATCAATTCCACGCAGGCGAAGCCTCTTGCGGAAGCTAGTATGTCATAATTTAAATAGGTATTATGATTATTTCTAGTAGCCCAGTCATATTCTACCAATTTTTGGCGTAGGAATAAACAAGACTGATTCAATAGTTATTCACCAGAACAATAAAAAAGAATACCAAAATGCGTTCGAATTCATTCTATTACTTCTCAGTAGAGTGACCTCATTGTGTGGTTGACTGTACCGAGTGCATTGCAGATCAATCTTTAAGACACCCTGAGTGATGCGAGTCACTTGATGGCGGTAATAAGAACCTCTTAGCTTTTGAACTAATGGAGTTGATGCTTTATGGTATGGTGATTAACTGGTAATGGAAGTCACAGATATCAGTTCTAAGTGACGTTACAGAAATAAAAGAGCAAAGTAGCATAATAACACAGCATAATCAGCCTTTTAATGTTCCCACAGCTGGGACAAGCCTCTTCTCTAGAAGTGGATGAGGGCCGTAACCCACCATGCGGGCCTAATGTGGGTTAGTGGATGTCACATATCTTGGAAGTTTTGGTTCTAGGACATGCCGGTTTCCTTAAGATGTTTTCCTTCACCATTTTGTGAGCAGTGGTAATGAAATAATCAACACAAAGTAAAGCGCCTGCCTGAGTTCGTACCCACAACCTTAAACTTGTAAGTCGAGGCCGTTACCACTGGGCAACCACTGCTCTATGACATGTGACATTCACCAACCCGCATTGGGCCCATCGTGGTGGATTACGGTCCACACCCCCTCACAGAGTGGAGGCCTCTGTCCCAGCAGTGGAAACATTATTGGCTGATTATGCTTAGCTACGCTAAGGTGGTTATTATAATGTAGACTAGCTGGGAAATTCAATATTGGCTTGTGGTTAGCAGATTGAAATAAACACGATCAATCATATAAGTTGTCATGATAACTGATCTAATTTGATTAGAGTTTCGGTAAAACCGATTTTGACTGTTTTCAGTACGTAAATTGATAATTCATGCGCTGAAATAGATGTTATGTCAAAAGCTAAACTTAATTAGTATTGAGAAGCTTTTGTCCTGCATTGTGAAGTGTGAAACTTTTAAGACTATTCTCTGATCACCAAATTTATGTAACTATCCCCGAGCCTCATCTTACTTCGACCCATATATTCTAAGACATCACCTATACTCTTTTTTATCATTGGTAGGCTCGCGTTTTTTTTTTTAGCAAGGAGCGGATCGCCCAGAGGACACGGTGGAGCATACGGTGGAGTTGTGCCCCGCGAGGACGGCGATTAGTGGCTAGCTCACCGTCCGATCAGCACCAGGCCCGAGAATCGACGGCGCGTAGTGTTCCACGCGCGCCTCAAAGATATGTCAGCAATACATGAAGGTGCCCGTCATGACCGATGCTTGCCCAGGGGTCGCGGTTAAATTCGAAACTGAGTTACCGCGCCCCGGGGCTCTCAGGCAACTGAAGGAACAGGGGTGGGTTGTAGTCAGTAAAAGTCTGACACGCCCTGAAGTCATTGGATGATTGGGTAATCATCCAATGACTTCAGGGCGTGTGTGCCCCCACAAAAAAGCAAAAAAAAAAAACTCGTTTGACCACTATTCCACCTGATGGTAAGCGGTGATGTGGTCGACGATGGAGCACGCTTGCCTAGAAGTAACTTATTTCTCTTGACTTAAAGACCCCTATGTTGCTGACTCCGGCAGGGAAAACCACTCCTTACCTTTGTCTACGATTCAAATTGAGTCACAGACATTAATAAATTATTCCAGGGTTTTTTTTTTACTTTTTCCCGTAGTAATGGCGACTGTGTTAAAAAACAATAGTCGAAAGACTTAAAACAATAGTCCCGACCGAATTTTGATCACGGTGGCCAACCTCAACAGAGATTAGCCAAGTACGCAGGAGATATTATAGTGAACAAGCGTGTGCGCAGACACTGGTGCACTCTCAGTTCCTCTCATAGTTCGATAGGACGGCAATCTGATACGACAGACGCAGGACCAACGTCTTTTCCGAGGCACGGGGGTGTCACACCACCAACGTGCAATATCCGAGCTGCTACAGAGTAATCATAAAGTCCTAGTAGAAAAACCCATTGGCACTTTTTACCCGACCCGGGAATCTAACCCAGGTCTTCACGCTCTACAGTCACGATTGCGTCCACGAGACCACCGAGGCAGTTAGAAAAGTACTTAGAATATAAACCTTACAGACCATATTTTCATCCTCCAGCCTCTGACGTCTGATTGCTCACGCGACCACGCCACAGCACCGGTCCTTCCGATTCTCCTCGAGTTACGCACCACACTCATATCAGTGACGGTAATAGGATATGTTGCACCACGCGGTGTCGCTTGCAGGTGCCGAGGTTGACTACTTGATCTAGAATCTAGATTGTCTTGTTTTGTTGTCTTTAAGATTGCTTCATAGACACATTGCTTTTTAAAAGGAAACTTCATTTATGCCACTCGACAGTTGCCGCTACAACAGAAAAAACTATTCAAGTTGAAGACGTTTATGTGAATAAATAACAAGCTATTACCAGTTAATTTATATAGTGAGAGCAGAGTGGTGGCCAAGTGGCCAAGGGAAAACTTTTACAAGGTGGAGACGACATTACGAACATTAGAAATAATAATGACATTATGAACAACTTTTACTATGCGAACAGCCCAGAAATAGTGAAACAAAAAATCTGATGCCCCCCACAATTTATGTTTGCATATGAAAATGTACTGAACATTTGATTTTTTTTAACGAACGTTATAAAGTGTTGTCACGTTGTCGCATCGCGCCTATCTGCGGGAGACTTTACGTGGACGTCCAAACGTAATTTATTCCTTCACAATTATTCGAGTTGGTTCGCAATTGAATTTAAATGCGAATGTGGACGGACCGACAGTCGTTGTTTGTGTGATATAAATGAAATATCGAAAATGATTCGATTGTGTAAGTTTATGATTAATTATATTGTTAGTGTAAAATATTGTGTTCGTTGTTGAACTGATGTTGCTTATAAAACCGGTGCGTTTCCGTTTAAAACTTTGTCAACTGCGTGTTTTTGTGTGTAATTTTTTGTCAAAAACCCGACTGCATAAACAACTATGAAGTTCCAAACAAGTTACATTTCAAGCAGTCTGATGCAGTTGGTGGTATGTGTTTTAGTTCAATCGCAGATTTAATGCCACCGCGTGCTCGGTGGGAGTTCCCATCGGCAAAAATAACAGAACGTTGCTTATCAGGCAATAGTAGGTATTAATTTCCATAAAAACTTCCAAAGAATCAATAATAACATCAAAAATCACAAATGTTCTTCTACACTTACTGTCAAAATAAATTGCCCATGATTTTAACCTAACCAAAATCATACCCCTGAAAATTTTTAACTTATTATTTATAATATACAAACATAATTTTCCTCCTTTTGTTGGCCAAAAGACTGGAACGAAACCACAAGAAATTCTATAGGTATGATGATTACAGGTACAGCCACCCGCACGTAATATTAACACTTTAACGACCGAAAACCGCGTTACTGCTTCGAAATAAAGGTCCATCAAAGTCAAATTGTTAACTTGGACGTGTGTTTCACTGTACCTATCCACCTTTATACCAGTTTGTATTGCGTGATCCCCAAACAAAGGAAAACCGAAAAGGTATAATAACAAAGAAGTCGCATAAATTTCACTTGATTGACAAAACAATTACTTAAATTAAAAACGATGTTCACGCGAGCCCGCATTGAATAAATTTGCTAGCACAGGAATAATTACGACCAAGCAATCTTCTTGATCTATATTGAAACGTATACTAAAATGTTCGCGTTCCATTTCACAGAGATTTGCATGACAGAAATTATTAAATTTCTTTGTACGGCATCATCAGCCTATATCAGCCCACTGTTACACATAATGTCTGATATTGCAAGCCAATTAAAAAAATATGCAACGCTAAGGGCTAAAACACTTGAAACATACAGTCTAATGACAATACAGTCCAATTATACTAAATTACCTACCTAAAATTTATATGATTCATGCTCAATTGACCATAACAAAGAAAAGACAACAAAGGGCTGCAAAGCTTTCCCTAACAAGTATTGAAGAAATATAGGTACCTAATGAAAACAAGCTCTGCCCTTCCCAGACAGAATCCTACACCCGAAAAACTCCAGAAAGTTCTATAGATTTTTATTTGCGTTATTCAAGACATCTAATCCGAGTCCCCCCGTTGCAACGCCGGTTTGTAAACAGGGAATAGCAGCGATCGATATGGCGGGGTAAACACGGCGGTTGCCATGGAAATGCGCCAGGAGTTTTGTCACTTCCGCCCTTCGTCCCCCGAACCATCCGCCGCCCCTCGATGGCGCTGTCCGCAGCAGGCTGTGTCGTACCATAGGGACGGTACAGCAAGTTAAATTGGCTTCGTCCTTGAATTAATGGTTATTTCGATGCAAGTCTGGACCTGTGCGTATAACGAGATTTGACTATCAAAACCTCGTGAAAAATTCTGACATGCAATCGTGTTTTGCTTTTGTTTCGTGTTAGGTCGAATTCACGAGTTTTAACTGGCATACTGCGTCAATGGTTTCCTTAAAAATTAACAATGTTTTTACTAATGCTAAATTCCACCATTGTAAGAGACTGGTGCCTGAAGTAAGTTTTTGAGAAAGCCTGTGTTACAGGTCACCAGGGCCCCCCACAGTAAAACAATACAGTAAAAGGTTAAAATAACGGGAATGTACTGTAATTTGGACAACTCAGAAAGAGAAAATAGAATTGGCGGAGTTGTGATTTCAATGTCTTTTACAAAAATGTACAGTTGAAAGAATGCAAACTAGTCCACAAAGCCAACAGCATCTGGCGTGCAGAAAAACAGTACCAACACCACATGTAATTATTTAAATATCCCTCACTATTGTTTCCTTTAAGCGGACTTGTTTTACTGAAATAGGTACATTGTCTACAGCCCCGAACGTTTTCAATACGTCGTCGGCGAATTTTAAATTGTTTAGTATCAACTGACGGCCAATTATTTAAGCTGAGATAATTAGTCTTTTGTCATGGCATCGACATTTAAACAAAATGGGGATGATGGCTTGATGAAGAGCGGGGGGGATCCAAACGGGTTATTTGAGATTTTTTTTTACGGGAGTGATAAATGGGATTTTGAGAATTTAAGTACCTACTGTAAAACGCGCTTCTGTATGGTTGTAAACCTTAGCACGTACTCGTCGGGTGATCAACATTGAATAGATCAATCGTCATGACAGCATTTCTAGAACCATCAACAAATTAAAATCTTGACTAACCTATGCTAGCTAGCTGGCTTAAGAGACACGTACCTAGACGCAGAGTCATTTAAGACGCTTTTAAAGGGAGTATAATATTACCCAGGTATTTCGCCATTTTTCACTCCACGCTGAACACCAAGCTTCATGATGCACTCCACTATACCAAAGATAGGAACAGGTGGCGCCACATCATCAAGAACAAGATTACTCCACGTCGCGGGATCACGACCCTTCAGCGATGAGGAAAACGATGCGAGGAGCAGGATTGCCATTTTTGTTGATATTTAAAGAATAAGATTGCAAAGCGTATGACTAGCGGCAGACTACTAATATTACGAATTTAACTGTCTACGTGGTCTATCAAATACAATATGTCAACTTAACGAACCAAGCCACTTTCCTACCACATAGTCCATAATAATTTTCTATAATTATGTTAATTTAATATTAATAACAAAAGCCCTACGAAAAAGGGAGGTAATGCCCCTAGGATACGCGGCGGGGTTGGTGACCGCAAAACAGCCCTTACCGACCGGCACCGCTTGCCTGTCTACGACTTGATTTAATGTGACACAGACGTATCCGAGTACATTAGTATTAGTTGGTATATAAATTCACGTGTGTGCAGGCAGTTATATGGATTGTATGTATGGTGGACCTTGGTTTGAAAACTATAAGTTCTCGCTCCATCGCTTCTGACATTACAAGTCAGACTTGGTAAACTACCTAGTTTTTGATTTTGATATATTTTTGTAATGTTTTTACTTCCAACCGATTAACGATGTACCTGCCATGTAATCACTTCAACACCCATGGTTGATTGGCAGGGCCCGATCTAGCTATTAAGCAAACACAAAATTTGCCGCCCTTTAAAATGACAAATATTTTTCGAGAATTTTTTCTTAAATCAACAAATTACTCTTCAAAAAAAAAAAAATTTTGGCTGATTTTATTGAAAACAAAAAGAAATGTTTTTGTCTAAAACCGTTTTTGTAGACGACTTCGAGCGAAAGTGAGAACGGAAATTTTTGTGAACAGGACCGGAGAGCTAAGAATTTTCACAACATTTTAGATATGTTACATGTAGAGGTACCAATAGAACCAATAATAAAAGCGAGCGTAAGCGAGCTCAAAAATTTTAGCAACCCGCCTCGTTAAAGTTATATTTTCTGACGAAATCGATCAAAAATTCAGAAAAAATTCCTTTTACTCTCTTTTATTTTATTTATGGATCAATTTATTACAAAATTACTTCTCTAGTAGCCGCCAACCGCCCTCAATTTGGCCGCTCTGGGCAAATGCCCCGCTTGCCCCCCCTAGATCGGGCCCTGTTGGCTTGACTGGTAGAGAATGCCTAAGACAAGCCAGTCTTTGTGCCTTTGTGCATGAAGTTTTAATAAATAAATAACGAGTCTCAGGAAAAACTACACGTTATTTGGATAAATAAACAAACATCACGCCTGTATTCCTCTGGGTTAGACAGAGGTGTACATGTACAGGGTGTAACGGAAATGGGTGGTCGTATTTTAAATACTTCTTCTGCCCATATAAATAAACAACTTTCTTGAAGAAAATCATAGACAATTCAGAATTTAAAAAAAATAGAGCTCCCATACAAATTTTGATCAGCTGACGATAATAGCTTTGTGGTGGAAAGATTTTTTGAAGTGAAAACTACTTTAGGCGAGTTGGGCATTTTTGAGATGGAAAAAAGCAATTGAACTCGCGATACTGTTACCGACACCGCTACGAGTGCTACGACGCGTGGCACTGGTAGCGGATTTCGTAGCGGATTGAAGTGCAAACTTCTTTAAGCGCGTTGGGCAGTTTTGTTCAAGTTTTCACTTCTGTCGGCACTCCCGGAGTGCCACTGTTTTTTTTTCGGGAATTTACTATGACTTCCTCGAAGAAACTTTCAAAAGTTTATTTCCATGGTCAGAAGCAGTATCAAAAATAAGACATTTCGGCTGTTATATTTAAAATAGGGCCTAGTTTTTTTGCCATCGACAACTCTGGGCTACTTCTGAGTAGTTCTGAGAAATTCCATATGGGATATCGCAATAACAGTTTACCAGACCCGGGGATCGAACGCAGGACTTCATGCTCAGCAGTGGCACTTGCGACCACTAGACCTACGAGGCCGTTTGGTTTTTTTTGTGTTAGCACTAGTTATTAAATTACTATCTATTATCCTATGAAATTTATATCTGTTTTCGTATAGTGGTCTGGATGTTAAGGCAGGTCATGTAGGTATCTACATAATTAAAACGCAAACACAAATATGGCACTAGTAAATTAATGATAATAGGAAAACTGGTAATTAAAATAGCTGTAATGTATTATTAATGAGTATGAATGTGTTTGTTGTAAGAGATTATGCGAAAACCCGTTTTCTTAAAAATTTAGCAAAAAAAGAACTTCACCTTACTTCGGGTGCCTTGTTATACATATTTTTTAACCTAGCGTGCACTGTCCCACAGCTGGGCAAAGGGCTCCCTCAAGCCCCTCCAGGAACTTTTCTCCCGTGCTTCCTCAAATTGCTTGTAATATTAAAAAAAACGACTGTCTATTATGTGTCTATTTAAAATGTTACTAAGTGAAAAACAAAGCTCTAATTAGCAAATTTATTTGTTACACAAAGCTTCTCAAAATAATGGCAATAACGTTATTTTATCCTAATAACGATTCATTGTAACACGAATCATCCGAATCATGTCTGAAAACATTTGTAGGGAAACTTTCGGGCCATAAACATAAGTTTTAGTTGTAAGAAATGTACGTGAGATACATAGAAAGTATGTCTGAGAATTATGGTCCTTAATAAATATGTTTTTTGAGTATGTTGCCACATATGTAACAGAATTCTTATCTTTTTTTTGCTTCTTTGTGTAAAGGGAATACCGAATGGTATAATCCGTCTGTTGACAATTTCAAACAAAAGGTAAAACGGGTAGGTTTTGAGATGACGAGCTTAGAATTCATTTTCACACAATGTGACAGCTTTGCCTGAATACAAAAAAAATATCTATGAAATCGCGTTGTCGTAATTTAGTGTCGCATTTGTCTGCGGGGACCTTAATTAATGTTACAATAATTGTAAAATTACATGCGACATTTTATAAATTTAATTATTGTAACGAACGAGAAATCCAGCAATTACAAATAAAATTAA
The DNA here is from genome assembly GCA_951329385.1 of Polia nebulosa. Taxonomy (NCBI): domain Eukaryota; kingdom Metazoa; phylum Arthropoda; class Insecta; order Lepidoptera; family Noctuidae; genus Polia; species Polia nebulosa. The sequence goes on from OX589587.1 coordinate 57,537,646, forward strand.
TCCAATCTGATAATTACCTATAATTTTATCCGAAACCGTGAATACTGTGAAGAGGGCTGAGAGGGCACAATAGAGAAAATAATAATTTTGTTCATTTCAATATGCGGTACAAAGAAGAATCAAAATTAAATTAAAGACAATGGAAAAACCGGGTTCTTTGCTACCTAGTGTTAAAATATTGATGAAGATTGACTAGATGAAATATTTTTGAATAGGTACTAGACCTAGATGTAATTAGCATCCAGAATTTTTAAGTAAAGTCTGCAAAAGTATCGTGTAAGGATTAAGTTGCATGTCTGCTAGAGACGTGAGATTTTGCAAATTAATTCAAAATGGATAACATTTGAACAAAAATCATACCTTGGACTGCAAATCAGTGTTTCATGCAGATCAGAAGTAGGTACTTACCTAAAACAAAAATAGAAACACATCAGTTAAATTAATAGATAATATTTTATTTATATTAAAACACAAAGCATTACATCAGCCTACTCTTTTAAGGTTTCCGCAGACAGGTGCGACAGCCGACGATTCGACGACGTATCAAAAAACAAGAATAATTCTATAAGACAGCGTCGTCGTATCGTAGTCGCATCGCACCTGTCTGCAGGAAGCCTTTACTTCTGTCATTGTGCCAAGATAATTTAAAATGATCGGTCAGCTTTTAGGAATTTCAGGTACTAGGCAATATCAATATCTTAGCCCCGTCCAGTCCTGCTATCTCATAGATATTCGCCAGACAACCGAGAACCTTCTCTCTTGAGAAACCCTTGATCATAACATAACACAGGCTATATTATTTCAGTTCAATACGAATTCGGGACGAAATTCAAACAGAGGCGTTGGGCACCGGTAACCCTCCAAAACAAAGACCTTTCGGTACAATAAACCCTCCTTTGGGACGTTTATTTCTCTGTTGCTAGGGGTCCTTCAGACCCATCAGATAAAAGTGTTGGGTTAAAAAGCTTTATAATTTTGAGTTTGAATATAAAGTTGCTGGTTTTGAGATAATAAAGTATTACGTGTATTGGAGAGATTAGTGTGATGTGACTATTGTATTCTTTGTGGTTTTATTATTTTTAAAGGGGTTTCATTTTGCTTTTAATCACAATATGTTTCTAGGATTTTTGTTACTTGGACGCAACAATGCTTTGGTTATAATCTTTTTACCGACTGCCCTGCCAATGTTTTTCGAGAGTATGTATGTACTAAGTGTGTATGTGGTCTTTGGCACGCTCTGTAGCCTAAACGACAAAATGGATTTTAACAAATAAGGTACCATTAGCTTGGTGATTGACTCTATCAGTTGGTGACATTAGATTCGTGCTTGAACAAAAACAAATACCACAAACTGCACCAGACTGCTTAAAAATTAACTTGTTTCGACCTTCATAGCTGTTTCTTGAAGCCGGTTTTTTTGTTTTTTTTTTTCAATGATGACTATATTTCTTCGTAGTCTTTTGACGTAGGTAATCACAGGGTTTATCATTGTAGGTATATACGCCATCTTCAGAGACAGAATTAAAAATATCAATGTGCCTCTCGGACACTAAAACCTTTCTGAAGCATCCCCTACCCTTTCATCCACTCAACTCAATCTAATTGACAGTTAGAGCTTTTTATTTATTGACATAAATCGAGGATTTTTTTCCGTTTTCGTGATCACTGAGTCGATTGGAGTTTAGGAAGTTTTTTTCAAAAGGACTTAGAATATAGGCCACAGACTTCTAGTTTTTTATGACATAAACATCAGGTTTATCTTTGTAGGCATGCGGTTTCTAAATGCATCATTACAATTATTATAGTTGTTTTATTTCGTCAAGGCGGGTTCACGTACTTATTGTTTCTGTGTACGTAAGCTATACTCTATCTATGACACCGAGCGCTAAGAGATTACGCATACAGAAAAAAAGTGTTCGTGAACCTACACACTTGTCCAAGACCAAACTTTTTTTTTTTTTTAGAACTATCGTTCCTGAAATAGAATATCTTTAACTGAATATATCACAGTAATTGTACCGGCACCAAAACCTACGCGTGTCAGACTCTTACTGACTAAAACCCACCCCTGTTCCTTCCTGCCCTCAGTGCCCGGGAGCGAGGTGACTCTGTTTCGAATTTATCCTCAACCCCCGGGCAGGCATCAGCCATGACGGGCCCCGTCCTTATTGCTGACAACTCTTTGAGGCGCGCGTGGAACACTACGCGCCATCGACTCTCGGGCCTGGTGCTGATCGGACGGCGAGCTACCCATTACTCGCCGTCCGCAGGCCCGGGTCCCAAAGCATCCTAAGATGACCATTTCCACAAGGAAGTTTAGTTCTGTTACTTCATTTATTCCTAAACTGTCAATCCAAATACATCATTAGTTAACAACACCCAACAGCCAGACACTTTTAAAAGCTACTCTCGTTACAGCAACAAACTCGCGAGGTGTTACAGTAACAAGTCTGTTGCGCTCGCCATTCCAAGCTCGCACTGCGTGATAATTGGATGAAATCTCTTAGACGTTAAGGCCTCGATCAGGGTGATGCATACCAGCGGGCGCGAAATATTAAGCGCTGCATGCGTCTATTTATAGAAGTGACAGTGGTGCGCCTAGCGTGACGAAGCGACGACGTGCCGGAGTGGCTTCGCAAGCGAGAGGTAGTCTATTGTTTTACCCAGAGGAAACACGCCTTTATTCCTTTTTTATAGGTAAATAATATTTAAAGAAGGGTTAACAAAAAAACAAAATGTCACTAGCGTCAAAACTGACAATGTCGTTTTGTTAAGCGACTAAACGTAATACCTGTTACTTCTGTTGTTGTACTACGTCAAAGTTGTACCCTTCAATTAGCAAACCAACAAGACAAATAACATTTTTTTTTTAACTTCATAAACAAATAGACTTTAATTTAACCTAATAATAGCCGCTTTTATCCGCTACAACAACTCGCTATATACTGTGATCGTCTACCTATTGTTTTTCCCTGAGAAAACATGTCTAGTATGTACTGCCCGCTACAACAGCTCACCATTCTGTGGCAACATAATCGCTCCCGCTACCGCGCCCGCACCCGCCCCAATCCCCGCGAGTTCACTCTGTGTCAAGCCTAAGGGATTCGTTTCCTCTTTGTAAGGTAAAGATTGCTACGATATGTTGTGAAGGGGTGTTGTATTGAACGTTTATAAAATTAATCATGCTTTGGCGTAGTTTTCAAAAGACCACTTGCTTCAGGCAGTATATTAACCGGAATCAAGTACGTCTTAGAACAATGGCTTCATGAAAGCACACAAGAAAACTGTCTTGCTGTCACAGTTGTTGAAAATCTCTTGAAAAATTGTTTCGGCAAGAGTTACCCGACCTGATAAGATTGCCATAATATTGTACCGCTACTCAATTAAGAGTATTTAAAAAAGTAGTATTACAATTTTGACATACAATAAAGTAGAGTAGACTCACTAACCCGGCAGTATTAAAAACCAATTCCGGATGATTGGATTGTTTGGATCACTGGATTGTTTAGAAGTCAAGAAAATTAAAATAAAGCATTGTAGTTTATGTAGGAAGCAGTGGGTAGGGCTGGGTGGAGGGTACCGCACTAATGGATGTGCCGGCTCAGTGAGAATCGTCTGTACCTTTATTCTGCCAGCGGCATCGTCCGCATGGTAAAAAGTAGCCTATGTTTTAATCCAGGTTATATTCTATCTGTGTGCAAAATTTCATTCAAATCCCTTCAGCCGATTTTGCGTGATTGAAACAATACAAACTTACAAATATACAAACTTTCGCATTTATATTAGTAGGATATCTATTCTAACCTGTTCTATTGGATCCTGTTCTATCTTATGATAACACATCTTTGTTATATTATAACAGAAAGTAAATTACCTAAATTTTATAAACAATGGGTAAATTCATGTTCATTTTATTACTAAAGTCAAAGGACACCGTTTGGAAGTCACAATAACTTTGTTTACCATATTCATGTCATTAGCAAAAAAAAATACGAAAACATGAAATATATTTCCCCAGAGCTTGTTAACTTTAATTAAAACGAAACGAGTTAACAAGAATTAGGTTCAGCCTTTGACCTACAAATCGTTGTTAAAATCGGGTAATTTTAACATTAATGTTTGGTAATTAGATGTGTGGTTTAGTTAATGTAGCTTTAACTTATGGAATTAAGTGTTTATTCATGAACAAATTGAGCTTTTAAAAAAATTAAGTATCAACGTTCATCAATACTTCAAAGGTTAGTAAGTTGTAAATGTAAGTCATTTTTTACTTTCATGAATGAAAAAAAAAATTAATAGCCAGTTTTAATGATAAATTAACATCAATAATGAATACTCTCTGTTGCAGATAAAACTGGTTCATCATCATCATTTCAGTCGAAAGACTGACTGAGGCTTAACAAGGCGGATCGATAACCTGGTGAGGGTCGCGGCAATCTGATGGATACGAGTTGCACAGAACCGGTTGTTGTAGCGACACTCGGGGGAGGCCTATGTCTAACAGTGGACGTCATTCGGATAAAATGATGATGACGAACCAGTTTTATCCAGAACAGAGAGCAATCATCTTCCTACCTCTATGTCAATGTCTACCGTAACACTACCGTTCACTTCCTTCTCTTTCATGACATTCCTCACACAATCTATCCATACTTTCTTTGACCTTCTTCTCCCTCTTCGTCTTGCATATAATACACTCATCACTCTTTTAGTCGCATATGCGTTTCACTCATGACAATAATCTTCATAAAGTCTAAATATTTCTACGTGTGATTCTGACTATACTATAAAGTACCAACTATGTACCTGTTAAAGAGAGGGGCGGCCACAAAGATCACCACAATAATATTAAGTGGTCCCATGAGGAACGTAACTCGGTGAGACAGGTAAGCCGCTTGGCCGATGGGAATGTTGAAACAAAACACTAACGCGAAATATAGGATATAGATGGATAAGTTTATAAATGACTAGCCTCTGCCAGCGGCTTTGCCCGCGTGGTATTAGTACTTCCCCCCCATTATAAATTATAGCCTGTGTTATTCTGATGTCTATGCAATATTACTGTAAAGTTTCATCAAAATCCGTTCAGTAGTTTTTGCGTGAAAGAGTAACAAACATACATCTTCACAAACTTTCACATTTATAATATTAGTAGAGGTACAGTAAGATGGTATTAGAATTCTATTCTATATTTAATCAAGCGCAGAAAGAAGGATAGCACTGTTTGAAAAATATTTTTATTTTAGGCCTTAACAATAATATTTAAAATAACAATAATATTTCAAAAGCGAAAGTTTGGAAGGATGGATGTTTGTTACTCAATCACGCCAGAACGGCTGAACGTATCTGGACGAAATTCGGCACAGAGATAGATTATAGTCTGAAATAGCACATAGGCTATGTAGTTTATAGTGGGGAGTACTAATTACAGGCAGGCGAAGCCGCTGACAGAAGCTAGTTTGTCTATAACTATGAGTAAGTAACGTAATAAATTATTTCACCAGAAGTCCAAACGATTAAACAAGATTATACTTTCAATCCTCACAGAAGCTTTTTGCTGAATTAAACCTTATTACCAATCAAGATTTCCTCAATGCAATCAAAATTCCCTTCAAGCTCCAAGAGAAACAGTCAATAAACCCTTAATTCCCACACTGTCACGAAAATTGACGAAACGACGCAAATTCGTCAAAACTCAGTCAACAAGACGGGACGCCGAACGGAAGATTTTATGCAAATGTGCGCACACACTACGCGAGTCTTAATTATGGATGATAATTAATTACATTAGCAGTTTAAACTCTGGGCTGTTAATTTACATTGTAGGTACGTGTGACAAATCCTGAACTATTGTGTTAGGAGTTTGACAGCGTCGCGTTGCGTCACGCCGGAATTGCGTTAAATTATTCAGATTGCCGGTGAGAATTGTGTTGTCAACGTAATTAGATGAACTGAAAGTAGTTTTTGGATGTTGGTTCATGAATGTTTGATTTAGTGGTCATACTTTCATAGTGGTTTACAGTTTTTTGAGTACTGTTGCATTTTAATTAATGATCAATTAAATGAGTTACTAGTGCTTTTTTATCTTTCTTAATTTTAAAGAGGGTTTGATCAGACATGATCATGCCACCCTCATAGGACTCACAAAAAAATTATGCTGGAAAATAGGCATTAAATTGAAATGATTTTTAAATAGCAAAAAAATTACATTATTAGTTTTCATTGAAGACTTTTTGTCAATAGAAGTAAGCCTCACAAAAAAATAATCACACAAAACCGTACCTGCACTTGAGTAAAACCAACTTAAAAACATCTGTTTTGTAGCTAAGACAAGTACTAAAAAAAAACAGGCACTCCCGCGCAAAACGACAAAGCTTACGTGTATGTCGGTAGCAAGTACTTGAAAGTGAGTGGATACAAGCTACTGTAGATTTGAAGTGTTTTTATAAAAAAGGCACGTTATAAAAAACCTATTTTTAGTTTATTGGTTTTTTAAGTGCCCTTGCGTCTTTGTTTTTTTTTTCAGAAAAATAGCTGTCGTCTTAAATATTTTTATGATTATCTCACGCTACAGCGAATTTCTGTTAAATTTTTTATGAATCATCTCTTTACGTTCATATTAGTAGCAGCGAGCTTTCTTCGTTTACTCTCGGCTTATTTTTTAATATCACAAAAGAAAATTGAGTTATATCTAAATTAAGACAACCCAACTGTACAAAAAATCTCATCTCCGTTCATCCAACTAAACAATATTTTAATTCTAAAAGGGTAAACAACATTTTTGCGGAAGGTAATAGACAGTGGATTAGGGAATCATGTATTGTGTAGCGTTTTGGAAAATGTTAGTAAAAAGTAAATTATTTCATGATAACACACTGTAAATAAGGCTTTGGTCGGCTTTTTTTGACGTAAGCTTGTTATTTCAGGCTTGAAAAAGCACGTAAAAATAATACTGCAAAAAATATTAGTACCTACAATCTTCTTTAAACAATATCTTTTGTCTTATAAAAGAAAAGTTAAGCGCAATAACCATTTTATTCCGAAAATTCATTTAAAATTGCATTTTAAACCAAACGTCATAGCCAGCAACCGATGCATGGCATTGCCGCGGTTTTCTATAACGCGTCCGTCCGTTGCGACCGCAGCCGCATCCGAAAACAGAATTAAACATTAAATGCGTACGGATTTTAAACCATTAAATTCGATATCGTTTCGGCATCGACCCGTGTGTATCGGCTTTGATATTCTCTTGGAATGAAAAGTTTTGGACAGGATCCGTGATTCGGTTATCCATTTTCGTGGAATTTTGGGTGGATCAAAAGTGACGTTCTGTTTTTGGGGTTGCCATAAAAATGTGTAAATATTTTCCGGAGGCGACTCCATAAGCGTATTTATACTATTATAACTTGCATTCGTACAAGCACAAAAAAAAGCTTAGAATTTGCCGTTTTGATCAGCGTTTTATTCAGCCAGTCTATCTAGAATTTTAGACTAAGCTGTTTAATAATGTCACCTATTCTAAATACCGTTCCTACAAAAGCAATCCAAGTTTTCTCTCTAAGCGTCATCACACTCATCACAAAACCAACAGAAGATTGAGAAACACAGGTAGTACCAGCTCACATTCGACTCATACAACGCATTAAGAATTTCTAGAATTGCTCAAAGATCCTCACATTACGCGAAGACAAAAGAAGACTCGGGTTCCGACGCTCTTTCAAATGCTTTTGAACAGAGGCAACGATATCAGAAACTTGAACACTAGAGTGCAGAACAGAAATCTATCTCTAAAATAAAAATCGAATCAATAACGAATAAAGTTTATGGTCTTATTTGTTTAATTCAGAGTCTAGACGGTTCCATGAAAAGAGTAAATGACGACCCTTTTGAGTTTTAGGCAAAGTTCTAAATGAAATTTTAGTCTCCCTATGTTGTTAGTGATGATTGAAATCTGGTGAATAATAAAGTTGAACATTATAGGTCCGTCTATACATTTTATTAATTACTTGATGTGCGTGTGTGTCTATGACAGCGCTTAAAGTAATTACGCTAATTATTGTGTAGGTACTCTACTGATTTATGAAGGTACTATGAGACCTAAATATATCAAAATATAAAGCCTCACACATCCTATAAATTGAGCATTATTGCTCTATCGTTAATATGAAGACAGTGACTTCGCAGACGGGAAATATAGTATACAACAACTTGTAACATACTTGCACAAAATATGCTTAACATCATTCTCAAAAATGTCAAAACTAAGTCGATTTGATGTAAGGCGAACGTAATTCATCGTTACTACGGCACATGAAAAGAAAACCCACAGTTGCAGATTCCAAAACTATTTAACTAAAAGAAACATAGAACAGAATATTTCTTCTTATAAACTCCTACGATTCCACTTCCAACTTATATTGTGTACCAACCAACAGTATTAAATTCATATTATGGAAACTTTGTTGTTTCCGTACAGGCAACCGGTTTCGCGGCTACGGCGAAAATTAACCATGTTAGCTGTCAAATTTATCTGTAACTCGCAAAATATTTATTTGATTCGAGCGGTCACGTAATGTACGGGCTTTGTATAATAGGAAACTGATAAATTCTGAGCATTTCCTTTTTTAAGTATATATTGCTGTTCGAGTATTGGAAAATATATTTTTAGTTATTTGCTCTTAGATCACATACATTTTATACGTTAACGTCCTTATTTTGGAGTGACCAATTACTGATGATAGGTATGTTATACAGGGTGCCCGTCATGGCCGATGCCTGCCCAGGGGTCGTGGATAAATTCAAAACAGTTACCGCGCCCCTGGGCACGCAGGGCAGGGAAGGAACAGGGGTGGGTTTTAGTCAGTAAGTCTGACACAAAGAGAAGGAGAAGTCATAGGATGATATCCCACTCCAAAAAAAAAAGTATGTTATACAGGTGTAATTGAAATGCGTGGTCATATTTTAAATTCTGCTTCAGCTCATGGTAGGTATTGAACAACTTTCTTCAAGGAAGTCATAATAAATTCACCAAAAAAAAATGGTATTTCCATACTAAATTATAATCAGTTGATTAAAATTATTAGTGTGAAGTCCAATGCTTTTTCGGAATTAACTATTATTTTCTTGAAGAAAGTTTTTCATTTCCATAAGCAGATGCAGTATTTAAAATATTACCACTAATTTCTGTTACACCCTGTAGAATGTCACCATGACAGGAAAAAATTGAATTCATACATTAATTGACAAGTGTATGTGCATGAAGTTTGCAGGAGACGGTTGCTTGCGAAGTTGTCTGCTTGAATATCTTAGAACGGAGTTATAGAACTATCTACGTGTGTAAGATTTAGCAGTTTCTAATAGTGACCTGTATAATATTGTGTTTTGGGACTTCATTTAAGACGATTAGCATATATCTTAGTGTCTGTATCACTTGTATCATCGTGTTGATTGTCCTACAGTTCTCTTATGCATTAGATGAACTTTTTAACTTTTAGCGCAATAAAAGGAATATGCATTAAGCAGTTATGAAAGTTTCAAATGAACGATCGAAAAAGTTCAAACCCCGGATTGAAAACTAATCGAGATTCTATAAACGAAAACATTTCAAAAGAACTCCGGAAAGTGCATGGAAATGAAAAAATGTCAGATTCAACGCATCACGCCAGAAAATCGGTGCACTGAAGCCGGGTTAGGGGGTTGGTACGATAGCTTGGCTTTCAACCATATTTGAATAACTCTCGAAACCACGAACGGGAGCAAATATTGCATTTTTGACATACGAAGTCGGTCTGAAAGGATGTTTTTTTTAGGTTCGGCTTTAAATTGGAAGCCTCCGATTTAGGTTTAGGACAGTGTATTTCAATCTATTTCTGTGTATCTTTGTTCTATTTTTGACACGCAAATAGTGTTTGATTTGAAACTCAATCGACCTAGACGTATGGATTTAAAAATAGATCACAAGAGCGCAGAGCGTCCGCCTACTCACTGCACTGTTACGGTCCTAGGGGTCACCATATTTTCTTAACTTAAAAAAGGAGCCGCGTATTCAAAAAGTTTGAAAAACACTGGTCTAGGAGACTGTTCTTGGTTTACTTAACAAAACATACGTAGTTGCGGAAAAATTTCGAAAATTTTTGTTTATAGTTCTACAAATTTCCTATGCGAGAAGCGATACTTTGATTCGTATGACCTATACGTATGGAGAATTGGAGGCAATTATATTAGCCCCCGACCAGCTCGCTGATTTGTAAATACCATGAGGTGTTGTGATCTGGTCACAGTACCTTTGCTGCTTTCTAAGGCAAATGATGTTTCGACTTCTTGTACAAAAATAAAGGGGGTACCATTGTACTTTGTTAGAAAAATCTTCGATACATTTACAAGTTAATCTGACCTTGATAAACCAAGACCTAGTTAATAATAAATAATAATGAACATTACTTTGCATACGAATTGCAACATAAACATAACGCAAGAATAGTAACAATTATTTTCATTACACAATGCAAAAAACCTTGGATTTGCAATGTACGTTTTATTGGTTGAAAAATAAAAAAGTAGAAGTCAGCCATAGTGACCAGCTGTTACTTTAAACAATCGCATAGAAATCTCAACTTGAACTTCTATGTAAGCATAACCTTTGTAAGACCAAAATGGCGTGACAGACAGTGCCGTTGCGTACGTAAAAGATAGTGGTAAAACAATTTGAATTACCTACTGTGGTGTGTTCAGTTCTGTTTGTCCCATTTAGTAAACAAATATGACGCACAAAGATTTTGATATTGCGAAATTTCATTTTAACTATAACATTGTAAAGAGGTAAAGTTGTTTCATACCCGACTGCCCTAGAAGGAGGGTAATGTTTTTCGAGACTAGGTAAGTAGGTTTGTATGTCTTATTTCTTTGGCACGCCTTGTAATCTAAAAGGCTGGATGGATTTCAACAAATGAGGTACCATAAGATTGAGTTAGACTGAGGTTATATGATTTTTGCAAAAAATAAAAAGATGATTCTACGCAGTTTCTGTAATAATTACATATCGTAGGTACAAAGGTTTTAACAAAGGTCATGAAGTTTTTACCAATTAAGTTTTGTAGGTACTGAACGTCGATACAGAACAAAGCAGGTTATGAAATAGAACTGTATGATTAGTGTGAAGTTAGCCCCAGTTATGACAACAGACGAGTGATCTACGGTTGTGATGCGAGCGAGGGACAGGTGAAAGGCGTTTGAACGAGTTCTGGGAGTATGAATAGGGAGATGGAGCGCTTAGTTAGATGCTTGACGGAATCTTGAGGAAAGAGTTGTGGGTTTTAGGGTTCCGTACCCGAAGGGTCCAAACGGAGCCCTATTGCTGTCACTCACGTGTCCGTCTGTCTCTGTCTGTTCGTCGTCTGTCAAACATATTTTACAGCCAAACGGTTGAAGCCACAGTCTTCAAATTTTAACAGTATATGCATCTTGTTGACCTGGTACTGGTCGCGGGTAGCCGATGGATGCGAAAACACAGGACCGGTCGTAGTGGCGACACTTAAGTCTTTCGGCTGAAATGGTGATGTATGATGCTGATGAAGTAGGATAGGATCTAATAGAATAAATAGAATGTGCTTGAAATGAAATCCTATAAAATACAATTTTTTTGATACAAACCTATTTGATTAAGGATCACGAATACAATTTGACACGAATTATTGTAATAACTAGGTACGATAATTCGTAATTAAGTTACGTGCATACAAGGTATTACGATTTTGAGGTGACTATATCACGTATGAGTCCAAAATGTTGGATACGTACGTCTCTACGTCTTATTCATACCCTGATTAACAGCAAAGGAGTACGAAATAAAGTAGGTATACCGGTTGATCTACTAAATTATGGTTTATTATCATTGTTACCATTCTCAACGCTGAACAGTGAGCGATAATTACGTAAGAAAGGCGAAAGGAGATTAACAATGACTGGCGAGTTATGAAGATAGGCAATCACTAAGTCTACTTGAAGAACAGGGAAGATTGTATGCGGAAGGTTCAGATGCCGTAAGGAACTTGGTAGAGGCCTCTACCATTAATTGTGAGTACAGCAAAGAAGTGGAATTCACTGCCGGAGTCTGTGTTTCCTGATAGCTAGAATCTGGGAGGTCTTTAAGTCAAGAGTGAATAGGTTGCTTCTAGGCAAGCGTGCTCGATCGTCCACCACATCATCGCTTACCATCTGGTGAGATAGTGGTCAAGCGCGAGCCCTATCTATGTTAAAACATAGCAATACTAATTTCTATCTTTTTAGAGACTGAAAGAAAGAATGTCAATAAATAAGAATGTGTGTCTATGATAAACCGTAGGAAAAGTTATTGATCTTCTTATTGTGTCGATTTTCTACGACTAGTATGTAGCCTTGATAGCCTTGTCATTGGTTTCGTTTAAATCATTCAAGCTGCATGTGTTAGTGCATGCTGGGTAGGCAAGGAGGTGATGCATGTCCTGTGAAGGGGCTCCACCTTGGCATTGGAGTTTGGGATGGGTCAAGGATATTACCCCATTTAGCAAGATGATTTCTACAACGACCAACCTTTTTTTTTTTGTTTTTACCTGGGTCGACAGTCGGCAGAGGACTCAAACTTAAAGCTATTAATATCAGACCGAATATCGATCAATTTACGGATATAAAGGTTCCATAAATCTTAAAGATGTAGAATATAAGACATATGAAGTGTGCCAAACCAGGAACCACTTGCATCAAAACGTAAAAATCCAACCGAATGGACTATTACAAAAGCCAAAGCCCAGTTGACAGTTCGCCAGCTCATAATTGCGCATGCGCAGGGGCGAGTCTACGCCTACGAGTCAAAGTCCTTGCGTAACTGATGACGTCACTTTTAGAAACTGTCAATTAAAAATGTTAGGCTGCTGAGCGTTGTAAACTGGGCTGACACTGAGATTTCGATCTTGTGTCTAAATTGGCTTTCGCTTGTGAGTTTTGGGGGTTTGCGGTTTCTGAGTTCAAGTATAATGTAGCTAGCTTTTGTTTGTGGCTTCATCCGCGTGAGTTTCGAAAATTATCCCACGAGAACGTGTTATCGGGATAAAGTATCCTATGTCCCAATATTGGTCTACCTTTTTTTTTTGTTTTTAGGTTGGGAAATCATCAATTAAGTTCTCCCGCTCTGGGTGGAGTGGGAGGCGTGACAGGCTCTTACTGACTAAAACCCACCAGTGTTCCTTCAGTTGCCTGTGCATTCACCACATCATTATCTCCATTTTCCTTAATATCATCACTAGTACAATCCATCTCTTCTTTGGTCTTCCTCTCCCCTTTTTATCCATCCATAACTACATCGAAAGTATTACTTTAGTCACAAAATCTACCTCGCCTTTTTTTAAGATAAAGCTTTGAAATATTTAACAATCCTATTTTTTCCAATACCACAACCTCCAGTCGTAAATTCGTAGTTTCACATCTATATTTTACTGAATAAATAAAACTACAACTTCTTTCTGTTATTTATTTACGAGGGTCATTCTGAAACTATAAATCACTGCGTCAGAACAGTGCGAAGCCACTCTCAGTCAACATGTGCTTACTCCAAGTAGAATTCAAGATCAGTTATAGAATCGCCCTTTATTGCGTTGTCCTTTTACGAACAATGAATTTAAGACTTTGATAGACTGCCTCGATGGTCTAGATGGCATACACAATTTGCTACGAGTCTACTGGACCGTTTTAGTTGAAATTTGGTACTCACATGAATTTCTATGACGCACGGACGTGTAACATAAATTAATACATTTTCAATATGGAAACCCCACTTTTGAGGAAAAATCTATACCTAAATTTTAAAAAAAAGTCTTTCAATCACACCATGCGACATATCAAATGAAAGGGTCTAAAGGGTCTCAAATATATTTTATTCTCATTAATTTAAAAAATTTAAGCAAATAGATTTAAATTACATTCCTCGCCTTATCTCTGCAACTATTAAGTCTATATTTTACAGCAACATACATAAATACATAACAACATTACGCCTATACGGCCCGAAAAGTTACCCAAAGGTTTACTGATGGTACATCCAGATTTCACCCGACAAGTTTAAGACCCACGTAATAGGGTGCGAGCTTATTGCCATTAAGGTGCACAAATTCAGTTTTCGGGTTGCTATTGAGGAGTTTCAAATCAAAAAACCCAATAACTCTTTGACCCACACGGGAATCCGACCCAGGAGCTCATGCTCAGCGCTACTGCTTGTGGCCACTGGATCATCGAGCCTCGCCCCCATAAATTATATCCCCACTAGCTTTTGCCAACGGCTTCGCCCGCGTGGAATAAATACTATCTCCACTACAAATTATAGCCTATATCTGCTATTCTAGACTATTATCTATTTCTGAGCCAGATTCGTTCAGCCGTTTTGGCGTCAACAAAAAGCCATCCATCCAAACTTACGCATTTATAATATTAGTAAGATTTCGACAGTCATACTTAATCATAAGTTCAGCAGACGAGTTCTGCGTACTCCTTTTGGAAATACAGTTGTCATATTGTTATTACGTAATAACTTTACAACTGAAAGACATATGTCTAGTCCTACTAGAGATTTAAAAGGTTGGTGAGGTCTTCTCTTAGAGCTTTACAATAGTCCTCTTAAGATAAAAGTTTTGCTATTACATTTCAGACGTTATTTTACGATTTTACATCAAGTTGGAACGTTAGTGTGAGATCAGACGGGACGATTTATGTTCGCTCGCTTACGCTTTCAATAAATAGGTAGGTATAGGGTGGCCTAATCCGATGTAAGTATACAACTTCCAATCACAAATTTTTGTTGTTGTTTGGTATCCATTTTTTTTAACACACTTTTATTAGCTTCACTTGTATTGTAACTTACTAGGTAAAATCTTAGATTTCTTAAATTTGACGCACTTCCCGGTTTCCGATAAAGCTGAAATTTTGCGGAAATGTTAAGTTTGGATGACAATGCATGGTTAGCTACGTCACGTTATTTTAAATCCAATATGGTGGATTCTCAAAGATGGCGGACCAGTAATTTTGTATGCATTCCCATGATGTGGGTTTCAAATGAAAGGTTTTGCTGAAAAAAACACGAAAAATAAAAAAGTGTGTTTTTTAGTTTTGAATAGTTTTTAAGGCTAAATCACTATGAAAAAATAACAGTAAAACAACTCTTTTTTTTTTTGAGAGAATAGAATAGCTCCTGAATTTTTCGAAAGAAAGTGCTTCCCGAGGCACCGGGGGTTTTAGTTATGTAATAGATGGTAAGATCTCATCCTCGGACCGAACTTTGCAAATGTTGCTTAGTCTTGAAGACCGATGTTCATAATGTTTCACAAAGTAGTTTACCAGCTATTAAAACAGCCTAAACTTGTATCATCTCACGGAAAATTCAAGAAAGCACCCTCGAAACCGATTCCGCTCCTCTTCCGAGCGAAAACCGCGTCGTGAGCACCGACTCTTATCGTAAATCAAATATTCATATCTGAGCAAACTGAATTTGGTATAAATCTTAACCTAAGTAAGCCGGTTTGTAAGTTTAATACGTCGTTCGTAGACAGCTCTTGGGATTAATTTTTAATAAGTTTGCTTGTCTGCGCTTATAACACGATTGTGTTTTGTTTTAGCGGTACGTGGTGCCCTTGGGATGACTGGAGATCGAGTTTGAAGGAGGATTTTTGAAGGTTATAACCCGGGGTCTTTTAAGACAAGTAGTGACAGACCGAAGGCTCGGTTTTGGTTAGTTTCCGTAGTTTCGGCCAAAAATTGCCCGTAACTTTCGCCCGCACCGAAACTCAGTGTTCGTGAAATTTTCATTAAGAAGACAGAGTGTAAGAGAAATCGGTGATCATATCTTAAGTAGTGCTACCCATGAAAGTGAACTACTTTCTTCAAGAAAGCTATAAACAATTCCAAAAAGCCCCTGATCAAAATTATTATGGGTGGACAATTTTTTTTTTTTTTTTTGGAATTCTCTATTTATTACTTGAAAAAAGTTGTTCATTTCAATGGCCAGCAATTAAAATATGACCACGCATTTTCGTTACACCCTGTATAGGTAGAGGTAGGTACCTCTGTTTTTTCATCTCAAAAGTAATAATATCAGGCAATGTTGCCCATATTTATAATTAAAAGTAAACAACAGAGCACCAACGTGATGCTATTGAAAGCATAACTCTGTCACAAGTACTATTTATTTTTCGACTGAATTTGAAAATTATAAAGTTAGAACTGTCTCAATTAGCGAGCGTAACGCAAAGTCTGTTTTGAAACAGTAACTTTAGAGTTCAAATTCCAAGAACTGCCGAGTCATTTATTAGTTAGTACAATCAGGGCCTAAGCAAACATGAGACTGGTGGATTTTGTTTGAATAATTATTATTTCTGTTTGAATTATCCTAAACAACGCGAGACCCGAATGGAAAATTCTTGTTCTGTGTATGAAATCTAATTAAGTACGTAGTAAACCCGTGTTCTGGCTCGTTTTCGCGGGAATCAAGACTTATGAGATCAACGAATTTAATACTACTTTCATCCTAACTAATATTATAAATGCGAAAGTAGGTACCTAAGTTTGTTTGATACCTTTTCGCGCCTAAACCAATGAACCGATCATCATAAAATTACTTACAGAAAACGACATAAGGTACCTACCTTTCATGCAGGAAAAAAGTACTATTCACGAGGGTCTGAATCGAAAAGACACGTAGCGCCATCTAACGTCATGTTTTAATTACATAACAAGAAGTTTGGTGTGGTGTGTTAATGTTTGGTGTGGTGTGGTCTATATAGACCCAACCTGAATTGATTGTCAAAATTTATAATAACACGAGCGAAGCCGCGAGCAAATGGTAGTTTTTATATATTTTTACTTATAACTCAGTCTCTAGGGGAGCTCGTGCGTGGTCAAGTAACAACAGCCACACGCTTTGATCTTCAAGGATAAGTAGTATCATAGTAGGGGGAACATCCATCATATGCTGAGACTCCCCCGTACCTCGGAAAGCCCGTCAAGCCGTTGGTCCCGGCTGTCATTTGAATATCTTTGACAGTTGTTACGGTAGTCAGAAGCTAGAAAATCTTTCAGCAGTCTTGTCAACGGGTATCGTGTTACCCAATTGCTGGGTTGTGGAGATCAGATAGGCAGTCGCTCAGCTGTAACCGGTTTTTTTTTTTTTTAGACTCAAAGTAAACACCCCTATGGTAGGAAAAAGGCTTGGCGCTTATAATATAAACCTACAATTCAGGGTCTGAAGCTCTAACGTTACTTTTGTCAGCTAAAGTAAACAACCACGTTTGCGTTAGGCTGACGTCAGTCGCGGATATTCTCGACTCAGCAATATGCACAATATCATGAAGTGCTGACCAAAACGCTGACTAGTTGAGACGTGAGATTCATACATTTACTACTACGGGTGTCCTACATTCGCGACCTAAAAGGCTGACACTATTTCCAAGAATGTTTGTAAGCTATAAAATAAAAAGGTACCTACTACAATACAAACCTAACTTACATATGTAAGTTAGGTATTGTAGTAGGTACCTTATTAAAAATATAAAAAAAAACCTACGAGTATTTCAATCTCTGCAAATATTTGCAGAGATTAAAATAGGTTTTTGTTTAAATCTTTGGAACGCAGCTCTCGCTTGTCCACTATCTCACCTGATGGTAAGCGATGACGTGGTTGTATACATATATGACCTATTCACTCTTGACATCAATATTTCGTTAGGATAGCCCCACTCATACGGACAAACGTTTTTGGAACACTTGCATTGTGCGTACAGCTAAGAAGTGGAATTCCCCGCAGGTGTCTGTGTTTTTCATAGCTTTAATCCAAAGGACTTAAAGTCAAGAGTGCATAGGTGACTTCTAGACAAGCGTGTTCCATCATCGCTTACTATAAGGTGAGATAGTGGTCAAACGCAAGTCTACCGACAATGATAAAAAATTAATTTATAGGTTCTTGTCGCTCGTACCTTGGGCCATACCAAGACAAAATGTTTGAAAACAAGAAGACGAAGGGAGCATTATTTGCAGTTCAGATGTTAACGAATTAAATACACGCGAGTACTTATTTGTAAGTAAATAAGGGAATAAGTACGTACTGTATTGTCAAAAGTGTTAAACAGAATGTTGCGGAGTTTTGGTACCTATATTCGTCTGGTGGAATTTACCTAAATATGTACTTGTTTTTACCAGGTTGTCTCTTAGAAATAAGTGAATTAGACAAAGGCAAATCTAAAACTAAAGTGCTTGTGAGTGTCAGTGGGCAGGGCACACTGTACGCAGAACAGATGGTTGATGGGACCGAAAGGTTCTGGAGTGGCGATCACGTACCGGAAGACGCAGCGTTAGAAGGCATCAAGGTTGACCGATGATCTGGTGAGGGTTACGGGAGTCCGATGGATGCGAGACACACAGTCCCGGTCGTCGAAACTTGGGGCCTATGTCTAGAAGTGGACGTGTTTCGGCTGTAAAAAGGATCTAAAAAGTCTAATAACTGTTTTTTGTTTGTTTTACCATTGATAGGCTCGCGCTTGGCCACCACTTCATGGTAAACGATGATATGGTCGAAGTTGGAGCACATTTACCTAGAAGTAACCTCACCTTTGACTTAAATACCTACATTTTCAGGAAACACAGACTCCGGCAGGGAATTCCACTCCTTAACCGTAACCGTACGCACAATGAATGTGTTCCCCGGTATGACAGAAAGCTGGCCGCCATGTACAACACTGGGCCATTTGAGCGGCCGATGCAATCGATCTACTAAATTCTAGTTACACTTTAAGAGTAACAAGCGTTTACTTACGTTTCGATATCGTTGGTGCGATATCTAATACATGTTTGGCGGCCAGCGCGCCGAATCTTCGTAGCTTGAGTTCTGAAACAACATACGAAGAAATATTAATACCGTCCTAACATTTACAACCTTATTTATTATATTCGCTAACCGTATGATTAATTTTAATACTGATTAGTGGATTTTAAATTCCCATCAAATTCAGTTGTCCAAGGACAAAATAATACTTCGGACGATTGCTCAGTGCTTTACCACCCACATCTTTCGTTCTTCCAGGTAGAATTTATTAAATTAAGAACCTGTTAATCAGTGTTTCACATATTTTTAACCGACGAAAAAAAGGAGGAGGTTCTCAATTCGACCGTATATATATTTATTATTTATTTTTTAATAAATAAGGTACCTGTAAAACCTGATGAATAGTTAGTAATATATAAAAAAGGATTTTAAAATAATATAGTTTGTCGCCAACATAGACACTAAATTACAATTCAGTTAAAATATTCAAGTCTTTGTCGGCAATAAACAATAATATTACGAGTATTTTAGCGTTAGAATCCCTTGTCAAGTTTCATCCCGATTCACTCCTGCATCCCTATTCACCACGTTTTACGGTTGGTACTTTGTGTTGATAAAAGGAGATTTTGAATTGGTAGGTACAGGTATTTTTGTTATGGAAATAAGGATATACGTATACCTAGGGATAATCACCATCATCATCATCTTTTTGAGTCGAAAGACGTCCACTGCTGGGCACAGGCCAGCCCTAAGTATCGCCATCCAGCAGACTTCCGTTACCTTCACCAGGTCAGTATATCTGATATACAAGATGAAGATGATGACGAAGACTCGATAGTCTCCCTTAAAAAAATACCGTTTACCTATAAATAATTTACCACCAAAAAGAAAAACAATTTAATCTCCTGTGCCATTACCACACATCCGTTTAAAACCTTCAAGCTCAACCGTTTCTCGACAAAGAGACCCAAAACCGGCGCATGATCATTATAAAAGCCGAATAAGTTCGTTATGCGTTATCCTGCGGCTTTTCTTGTGGGGCACGTTCCAACCGTTGCTTCTATAGCCGTGTCGGCCTTGGATAGACAAAAAAATTATAATAA
Organism: Polia nebulosa; assembly: GCA_951329385.1. Taxonomy (NCBI): domain Eukaryota; kingdom Metazoa; phylum Arthropoda; class Insecta; order Lepidoptera; family Noctuidae; genus Polia; species Polia nebulosa. Next base: position 57,557,581 of record OX589587.1, read on the forward strand.
TCGAGCTCAGGTAGCAACAAACGTGATTCGGAGACCTCCAGACGGTTTCTAGTATTTTTTGGGGTTGTTTTTTTTTTGGACGCTTTCTTTCTTTATCTTATCTGGGTCCTTTGATTGAGTTGTAGGTATTTTTTTTACCTAGAACTGCGGATGACAAAATGAAAAGACAAAGTGAGTAAGGGCCTTATTTATAAAAATAATAACTTTATAAGTAAGATTTTTCTGAGCTGGTCTTTACAATAAATGAGTAGGTACTTTTAATATATGTGACTAATAATAGCAGCCTAAGACCGTTCCAAGCAAAGGCATGTGAAGATCAGATCAGACGTATATTCTCCCTAAAAATGCTGAAACACTTCATTGCGATTTCGTGATAAAATTGCCAAATCCCAATTTCAATGAAATATTTACTTGAAATCTCCGAAATTGGATTCGTAAAGATTTTGAAGTTCATTGTCACTAGTCCAAGGTTATTACGAACTTGCCGACACGCTTTCGTTAAATTGACGGACAAAACGATTTTGTCATTACGTTGTATAATGCCAAGAATTTTTATTATAGTTTTATTAAACCTTGATAGTTGAATGAATTTAGGTTACAAGATTATTGAAATATTTTCAGCATGATTGTTAGGTAGATTAGGTATACCCAAAATCAAAGTAGTATCAGGGTACCTACAGCAGAAAGTTATTGATTAAATTCTCCCCTTATTCATTTTCTGTTGCTATCAAAGCTTGTTTTGGACACCCACTGCAGTTGAAGTTCGAAGGGTTCTAAATTGAGGACAGCGCCATCTAACCAGTAACACAGGAACTGCGACTACATCAATAAAGTTCCCAACTTCCTAGATGGCGCTACCGTTCGAAAGGTGTTCAATATAATATACGGGTACGCAAAGGCGAATTTAAAAATGACATTATGCGATTTCTAATCTATTGTGAATGGACCTGCAACGTAATCTTACGTAAGATTATTCATGTGAGGCAATCGGCTATCGACTGAAGATTGAACTAAGTAACGATAGAATTGGTGGCCGTAATACATGATTATGTTCTTAGCTTGATTTAGTTTTTGAAGGTGATGAAGACGTTTAGACGGAGTACGTGATTAGTGACTAAAACCAACCCGTCTTCCTTTAATTGTCCTTTGCGTTCCAGGGCTGCGGTGAGTCTTTCGAATACTCCAGCAACCCTGGCAGGACCACAAATAACCTTACACGTGTCTTATCTTACAGATAAATATATACAAATCGATGTAAACATAGGATTCCACAATGCCGCCATCGAGGTCCCAACTCAGGCTTTGTAATTTCACACTCTATCAACTCAAGTACTAACGATTAAAGGCCCGTACACACTTGCTAGCACGTCTAAGCTTCTGTTTAGAGATTTGACTTATATGGTTGTACATTTTTTTTTTAAACGCAGGTATCAATAAAAATATGAATTACTTATGCAAAAATTAACTCTTGAAAAAATTTTGTTTTTTGCATAAATCGTGAATTTTTTTTTAACCGACTTCAAAAAAGAGGAGGTTCTCAATTCGTCTGTATGTTTATTTTTATTTTTTTATGTATGTATGTTACGCATATCTCCGCCATTTGTGAATCGATTTTGATGATTCTTTTTTTGTTTGGTAGGTCATACTTCAGAGGTGGTCCCATATAAATTTTATCGAAATCGATTCAGCACTTTAAAAAAAAATCAACATAAACAAAAAATATGTATACACAGGTTTTGAATGTCTACAAATGTTCAAATTCCATGTTATCCATTCGGACATAACTTAAATATTTACTTTTACTTCTGGTGTACCTACAACAACAATAAAATCAAAAATAAAAAAAAATAAAAAGTGAAAAATAAAAAACTTTTTTCGAAGTCGGTGTCAAATAACGAAGAAACAAAAAAAATATATACACCGACTTCCAAAACTTAAGTTATATTGCAATTTTTAGAAGTCGGTTGCGACTAAAAAAGTATAGGTACTTACATGTAGGTAGGTACTTACTAAATGATTTTTTTTTTTACTTTGTACCGAATCATACGTTTTTAGCTCGGAACAGACTTATTTTGACTTAGAGGCAGACAGACAACATTGGTTCCGCGTCGGGCTTGAAAATACAAGTAACATTATCTAAGATCGATGTTTTCAGTCTGACTGAAAACATCGGCATACGTTAAATACTAATTGCAAAAAAAAAGTATAAGATTTTTTATTTACTCATTGATTCATGTTTCCTCAAATTAAATCTCCAAGGAGTGAATAACTGTTGTTAACGCGTAGTCAAGTCTGACACGTTTACCTTCGAGTACGGGAGTACTCCTTTCACTTAACCGGCCTTTATCATGTGCGTCAACAAATACATCATCTGCCTATTTTATAAAACAACGTAATTATTATAAAGCAATATAAATAGAGTAAGAAGGTCGTATGTTAATGTACGGTCTGGTCTAAGATAAGGGATAGTTGAGAGAAATACGCCAAAAACATATTTTCATAAAATGACTTTGTTTTTTTTACTCCTCCATTGTAGGAAACTATCGTAGGCAGCTAAGTACTTTTCTTTAGATTTTGCGGAAATTAGGCTATATTTCTATTACCTACCGTATCTCCTACTAGTCGGCCATGTGTTGGGAAATAGAAGTCAATGAAGTGAAGGGGAGAAATGTGAGCTATCTTTTGTTTTTGACGTTCGAATGGTAAATTAGTCTTCCTATGGCCTCTGTTTCATGGTTTTATTACCTGTTAAATCGGCACATGATTTATAAAATACTATTTCGCAAAATAATTGTGACTGTAATTGTGATTGTTCTCTCACAGAAAGGAGACCTGTGTCCCATCAGTGGAAACATAAAAAGTGGACTATGCTATGCTATGAATTGTGACTCATATGATTTTCAAACACTCGTTTGCTATAGTGATTGATTAAATGAAATTTCAACAACCAAAGTTTGTGACATAGCGATAATTTCTTTTCAGAAACCGGGATATGATTATACGAAATAGAGAAACAGGCCTTGAGTGTTAAACAGAAATATACTTTTTCATTATAGAATTTTAATTTGCGAGACTCAAACATGGTACAAGGTACACGTGTAAGAAGCCACCAACTAGCTAAATCCAAAACCAAGTGTGTCACACAAAACTTACTAACTGAACACAAACAAGCACTATTGTACAAACAATTTTAGTATACAGTTCATTAGTAATAGCTACCTATATCTAAGTTCAGTGTGTCCGTGACTTAATGTCACTCGTAGGCGGTGACAAGGGTCCCACTTTATTTACTCCTCAGTTACGCCCCATTTCATTACGGAACCCGTATGCTAAATGCTTGGACCCTAATTAAGGAAACCAGAATTGGAATATGCGCAGAATGATATTAACGTATTATTTTCATTTCTATTTTTGGAGTTAAGATTTTAATGTAAGATCTTGGTAGGTAGGTGTGTCGTTTAGTAGGTGGTGGGTTTATGAGGTAAATGTGACTGTTTTTATCTATTTTTTTTTTAAATAGTCATATAAAACAACTGGTGATACTCCACAGGTGTGAGACCAATCGATCAATCGATATAATCTAGTAAATGATGGTAAAATAGAACAATATTAATCTATAATTTCAACTTGGACTTTCTAAGGAAAACTCCTTAGGAGTTGGCAAGATGTGGCCCAGAGCCGAAAACAGTGGAAGGATTCGTTCCTTCGAGAGATCTTTGCCGAGCAGTAGCACGCACAGGTTAGATATATACTTCCTACTATTCTTCTAATATTATAAATGCAAAAAATTTGATGGATGGATGCTTGTTACTCAATCTCGTCAGAACTGCTGACCTAATCTGGATGTTTGACACAGAGATAGATTATAGTCTTATAGTCTGGAATAGCACAGTATTGTAATTACTATTATTACTCTTTTTTGGGCGCGCGTGGAACACTACGGGCCGTCGACTCTCGGGCCTGGTGCTGATCGGACGGCGAGCTACCCATTACTCGCCGTCCGCAGGCCCGGGTAGTCACTATTACTGATATTATAGTGCGAGTGTTTGTATGTTTGTGTTTCAATCACGCAAAAACGGCTGAAGGGATTCGAACCTGGATTAAAACAGGCTACTTTTTACCACGCGGGCGAAGCCGCTGGCAGAAGCTAGTAACAAATATATAACAAAGTCCCCCGCCGCGTCTGTTTGTTGTTCGCGATAAACTAAAAACTACTGAATGGATTTTCATATGGTTTTCACCAACAGACAGAGTCTAGAAAATACTTTTTTTGTGTTTATCTACTTTTTATACCTACAATAAAAATTATCTATAAAAATCGTCACACCCGTCGCAATACGTACTAAAAGTAAATGTCTTCATAGAAGCCGGCCTTTATCTTCAGCGGCCAGTCGAGGACCACAGATAAATAGAACAAACAATGGAAGGGACAGTCCATAACACGCAGCGTCAACCAAATAAATTGTAACCAAGTTTAACTTGTTGTTGTTAATGAAGCTGCTGTTGATGTTACTCGTAAATTGTTGTGATTTTAGTGTAAACTATTTTGGTTGTTGTATTTCGACCTATAGATGAAAATACGTTTTATTAACGTACTAAGAACGAACTCAAACAGAACACTTTTGTTAAAAAAGGAGTACAAATCTGTCTGCTTCAAAAATACTCTCAACAAAGAGAGATTGAAGGACACTAGTGAGGCCTTGGCACAACAGCGAGAAATTACGAGTATGTGGTAAATATTTTTTTAATATAATTACTAGTTAAATACATCACAATACTTATATCTGAACATTTTCATCATTTTTGTGTGTTGAGTTGAGGTAGGTACTGTATCGGGGTCCTCTTCTGACCCTCATGCCTCAAACTTCAAGGTGTACCAATAAAACGCAATAAAAAATACGCGAAACCAAAATTAAATAAAAACGCAAACGTAAGCGAATAAAATTAAAACGCGAAACGCCGACGTAATTACCCCGTACCCTGAAAATGGCGGACGAATCGAAATAAATTTTAAATGAACCCGCGACAAAAGGTGAGTTAATTCATTTTGAAAACTGCTGCCGTGTGTGTATTGTTCTAATTAAATTGTTGTTGCATTATATTACAATTCTACGTGTTTTTGAAGCGAGTCTAAGAATTTAATTTATTTGCATCCTCTATGGTCTGCTTAGTGCAAGGGATATGGCAACTGCATTCGTGGTAAGTAAATATTTAGTAGCAAAAACTAATTCTGCACACTTTCTTCAGCAACTACATCAAAAGGTCATGTTCACCCAATCAAATGACTGAAATTAACACAATGGCGCAAGCACTTGTTTTCCCTTTCACTCCTCACGAATTCAGCGAATATTCTTCTTGACCGAAGTAATTATACTTACTTTTTTTTTACTTCATGGTATTATATATATTTTAAAAATAGTTAATAATATTTTAAAAATAGTTATAATTTAAAAATAGTTACAAAATTTAAATATCTCGGGCATATTGTAACAGAAAACTTATCGGATGTTGATGATTTGGAACGACAGAGACGCAGTATTGCTTGTAGAAGCAATATGCTAGCTAGACGTTTTTATCACTGCTCGAATCAAGTTAAGGTGACGCTGTTCAGAGCCTACTGTCAGTCGTTATACACCAGCCAACTTTGGTACCGGTACACGAGGAGTGCTTATAACACTCTTCGTGTACAGTATAATAATGCTTTCCGGGCTATGATGAACTTGCCCTGGCGGTGTAGTGCGACTGACATGTTCGCCGAGAGCAACGTTGCCGGCTTTGCCGCGCTGCTAAGTAAACTCAGAGAGTCATTCTACACAAGGGTAACCCTGAGTAGGAATGAAATTGTAAAAGCTGTGTACCGTGTCGTCCATCTTGCAAGAGAGGTAAAGACTTGTAATATATATTTTTAGTAATTGTATTTGTGTACTTATTTTAATATTCTATCTGTGTTATTTTTGTTAATGTTTACGGTAGTTAGTAGTAGTTAAGAGTATGTCTCTATATGATATGGGTTTAATAATTGCCTGAAATAAATTATATTTAATTTAATTTAATTATTACAGATATTGGGATAACAAACGCATTTAGTTCCAGACCTGAGAATCAAGACGTGCAAGCTAATTTCAAGGCCACAGTACTAGGTACTTACCATAAGTACTTATCTCAAACTCCAAAAAAGCTACTGAAATCCAAATTGAAAAACTTCATTAAACAAAAACAACGTAATCCTCAACTAAACTTCTAAATTAATTCCAATAAGAGTTCGAAAATCGGATCAATTTGGAACAATGAAAAGATACCTAATATTATTATAATGAAAAGTAAAACAGAAAGTACACAAACGGATCTGGTCGTATCATGTAATCGTATTACAAAAGCCAAATTAATGATAAAAGCTGCCAACTTTTCGACATCCATTAAATCTCTCGTTGAAGTTCCAAATAAGTTTTCGGTCGAAAAGGGAATTATGATGAAGTGGGACGACTTTTGGATCAACGATAACGTTATGGGGAAAACAAAATGCGAGGGATGGAATTTGTGGAAAGAAGGTTTTAAAAAAGTTTTGAGCGCTTCACAACCGGTTTGCTCGAATAGCATGTCTTGACAGTCCCAACTTAAATTTCTTTATCATAGAATCCTCTTAAAACTCCATTTCTTTGGCAATTCAACGAAAGGATATCAATAGAGAAAATATTTATTTATTCATTGATGCAAAGTGGCCGACTGGAGAAGAGAAACCCCAATACAAACAAAGCGTAATTCACGACAACCTTGAGAACTATACAAAGGTTGTTTAGGTCTATGAAAGCCTTTATTTATCTTAAAAAGATATTGGTAAATAGGAAAGTGTTCTAAGTACGTAATGGGAAGGCATTTTTAAGGTACAGTATATTGAAATATGTATCATATCTTTCTTATTGCAGACTGCCACAATGAACGTTAGTAAAGAAATAGTTTCTCACGCTCACCAAGCGTAACATTTAGCAAACGTAATAGTGTTCGCAGTAAATATAGTTATTATAGCACATGAAGATGAAACTGTCAAGCCTGATAATAGCCCTTTGCGAAATATACACGTAGAAAATAGTTGGCCTAGTCTATCAGATTACAAACTGTTAAAGCGATAGTCTATTATTAGACATTCAGTAAAACAATTAATTAACGTTCCAGACAGCAGATAACGAATAGACAGAACAGTCGCAGAAAATAGAATATTCATTCACATAAAACCAGATATTTATTTATTCAAATGCGCTCCTTATATCAGACCACTTGATTTACTGGACCATGGCACTTTCGTTTCATGCGAACAGGGCCTTCCTTTACGTCATTTGATTTTACATAATTTCGCACGATCACGGACATAAGGCTACGCATAGACCAGCTACATAGTTGGAGTTACTCGTTTGAATTGTGATGCAACATACGCAATGGTTCGCACGCAATGATGAGAGACTTGGATAAAGGCGTATTTGTTTGTGTAAACTCTTCTTAAGCATTCGATAGTACCTGGTAGGCTTGAACGAGCTGATTTTGTTTTAGATACTTTAAGCATAAATTAGCGTAGGTATCTTCTTGAAAGATTAAAAGAGTTTAGAATCTAGGCGAGACCGCTCCAATTTCAATTTGACAACAAAGCTTGGCGCCGATTAGTTTTTTTAGTGTCATGTCGTATGCTAGACGAACATTTACAACAAATTCACGTCAAGGCGAATTAGCGTTGCTCGTCTTTACTACCGTGCCTCTCGATGAGTGGTAGGCCTAATATTAAGTGTGCTTCTTTCGTCACTTACATTAACTGCGGTGGGATCTGTAATTTCTGTTTTGGTATGATGCAAACGAGTGTGACTCAAGATTGTATCTATTTCTAACACTGTTTCAACAGTTCTACTAAATTGTAAACATTTTTGCCGATTCGCCTACAGTATTTAAAACTACAGCAACCTAATTATATTTATTCTCGGAAATCATACCTCGTTTTCAATAATAACTCCGCAAAACGCTACAATTTTCCTTATTCACGACAAAATCCTTTTAAGTACATTCGATCCTTATTAATACAGAGTTGGAAGCCCAACCGAAATCGAGGCTCTTTAAAAGATATTCCGAAGTCGTTGTCATTAGCCAAAGTTGAGGGCAGAATATCATGGAGGCATTTGTGGGCATCCATCTATAAATATAATTGGCCAGGCTTGTTAGTTTCTGGGAACTTTTGACTTTGAAGTCTGCTGAGGTCTGTACGCACAATCGCACGCCGTAATGATAAACGTCGGGTCCTTGACGGGTGACTGGATAGAGAGAGCGTGTGTGGGTGTTTTATGTAAGATTTTTCCTATGAGATCCGAGTTTTCCGGTCGTATTGTTAGTACATCTCTTTGCGAGATTTGAGTAACGTCAAAGAATCTTGTGAACTTATTGCTTAATACAACAAGTTAGCTCTTTTGTAATAGTTTCTGCCGAATTTTCTGAACTTGTAAAATTACAGTTCCTCAAACCTACACGAAACCCAGACCAGGTACCTACAGAAAAGTTGGGTTAAATATGTCTTAATACACAGCAAAACCTGTGATCAGTGCCAGTAAATAACTAAAACAGCAACGCACCATTGCAAACTCGTATTATTCTCTCACTCCCGCTCCCCAAATAAATATCAAGTGATACAATATTTACCACGCAAAACATTATGTAAAACCAACACACAAAGTGCCCATCAAGATATTGATCCCTTATAAAGAATACAGTTATAACAACCCGGGCCTAAATAAACAAGTCAAACATACGTTAGATACAGCAACACGTATTCAACATAGAAATACATAATAAATGTATTATATTTACATATGAACTAGGACCGGGAGAGGAGTATATTTTTGTGAGTAGCCGCCAGTTTTATGTTTACGCTTCGTTTTCTGCAAGATAGGCTTGAGATATGTTATATGTATGAGAGGAGTGTGACTTCTTATGCGTAAAATATCACTCAGTGAACATGGGGCTCAGGATAGCGCCTTGAGGAATGCCTTAATTAGAATGTTTGGCGGTAGATTAGTGGAGACGCTGTGGTTCTGATGATATGACAAATAATGCTAAGTATCGGCAGAGTATATACTTATGATCTTTTAATACATCTTCAAGGTTCTCTATGCACATTTTGTTTTACAATATTGCTTATCTATTCCGCTTCTTCATTTAGACTGCAATAAACTTAATGAAGAATTTATCCGGATCCGTTTGCGGAAGTAAAACCACAGTCTCAATCAAAACGGCTTTATAGAAACACGGATTCCTTTTCAATTAAATGCAGCACAAAGCCAGCTAACACATTGCATCGTATCAAAAGGATTAAACAGAATTTTCAGGCAGCGCTGCGAAATCGTACTGAGTCTTTGTGGTTCCAGAGCATCCGACGCTTTCAGTATAACCAGATTTACAGGAATCTAGACATGCGACAGAACGATTGGAATTCTCTCAATGCAGAATGTGTGAAAAACGCCATTCGATGTCTATCGAATGCCTATATGAGGTCCGAAACTATTGGCATGGTTGGTTTTTACTGTTTACGCTGTAGAAAATGTTCAATGAATTTTATCAAGCGCTTTTCCATTTGATCTGGTGGATGTAACTGTATGTAAAAATGGGGTTTAAGGTTACGATGAATAAATTGGCTAAAGCTTGTTGAAAACCTAAAGAAAAAAAAGGAAGGGGGGGAATGGGTGTGTGGAAGGGAAATGGTGATATATTATAAGGTGCCAATGTATTTTATTTATAAGCTGGACTGCAAATGGTACGCATCAAGTGTGAGAAATGGGACAAAACAGTGGTCGAATGCGGTGAGTCACATTCGACGACTGAGTTTGGTTCAGAATGGTTCGCAGCATTTCATACTAGTCATACTAATATTGCAATTACGTAAAATGGTTTAGTAAAGCAAGATAAAGCTTGGCACCGATTCATAGTTTAGTAGGAATGACCTTTGTTTCGAATTCACCGAGTGAATGTTTTAGATATGCAAGCCAACTCAATGCCTTAAGCAGTAGCAAATGCTTTCTTGAACAATAAAGTTTTTATTATTATTCAATAAAATGAGTCATTAAAAAAAAAGGAGTGGTATAATCTAGTCTTGTTTAATAGTAAACACCTACCCAAACAGACTCAACATTTTATGCTTGTAAACCCAAAAAAAGAAACAATTTTCCCACAGCCTAGATAACAGTTCCAGTACACCAACTAAATAGTATAGTGATTCACTCTACGGTCGGCCACACGCATAGAACAGATGGCGTAACCGTTGATAACAGCATGCGGGCCTCATTTGACGATCACTGACAGCTGTAAAGGCTGGCTATAGATGGATCGCTTGAAAGCGACACAGACTACTAAAAACAGGATCATCATGTCAAAATAAAAATGACGATGTGCAGTGATTCGAAAGTGAAAACTGTGAGATTGCTTGACAAGTAGATCGTGGTTTCAAAAACATAGTTTCAATGTCACACACGAGTAATTCTCTGCCCGGGGGTGGAGGATAAATTCGAAAGAGTTACCTCGCCCCTGGGCATTCAGGGCAGGGAGGAACGGGGGTGGGTTTTGGTCAGTAAGAGTCTGACACGCCCTTCCGCTCCACCCTAGAGCGGAAGAAGTCATAGGATGATTTACCAACCCGCAAAAAAAAAACGAGTAATTCTGACGTCATTCCTCTTTAATACTACTTACGTGAGTATATGGTCTGGGGAGTTTGTTGCACCACTTCTTCCCACCTAAAACACTAAGAAGTACTGACGGGCGGGAGTTTTAAGGGGACAGTCTTTATGTAGAACTTTGACTTTCAAAAAATGATGGTTCTCAGCCATATTTGAATAAATGACTTTTAATTTTTGATTTTAGATGTAACGTCAATCTGGTGAGATGGGAATATCTTGACGCAATGGCTGGAGGGTGCAAATATGAAACAGCATCGTAGACTATGGGAACTTACTTTCCTGCCCTCTGTAAACCAAAACTGGCAGCAGAAGCGAACTATAAAATGGCACCGAAGAGTGGAAGTGGTGAAATATTGGGCCAATAAAATTTAGAGTCATCGTAAAATTGCAAACTCCGTTACTTCATGAAAAAATAAAACACTTTAAATTGTAAACTTTTTAATTTCAAAAGATTCCGATCCATTGTGAACTACCGAATTTAGAAAACATTTGTTGTATATGAAATTATCTATTCATAGTATACCGAAAGTTTACAGTCCCGCAAGATTTATTACAATCTTACGGTGTTTGCAATTAATCGGTGACAGATATACCATCAACACAAAGAAGAAGACATTACTCAAGTCTCAGTAGATACTCAGGGAATGGAAAGGGACGATCATTTGCCAAAACTACAGAATAAGTGGAGACATTTTGTAAGTCAAATAAATGTCTCGCTTGGCGTGCAGTCGAATGCCTTCGTCGTCCGTCAATTGACAACCTTTATTGTACTTTTTATTAGCATCTTATCTACAAGGGAAATGGGGAAAACAGTTCAGGTGAGGATATTAGTGTTACTATGTCTAAGTGGTGATAGGTAAATACAATTGTTTGTACCTTTTGTGCTATGTTAAATTCTATTTTCTTATCTTCGAAATGTGAGTATCAGATAGCTTATCCCAATTTATTGTCATGTCTTCTTCTTACATAGATGTATCTCGATTGGCCTTCATCTCAAAAATCATTTCCTTGATTGCCGTATCATCTTCACCATCATTTCTTTGATTATTGAGTGGATACGATACAGGGTCTTATTTATAAAAAAAAATAACCATGTGAATATTTTAAACACTGATTATCACGTTCGCAATTGATAATTTTCTTACCAAGGGAAGGATAGATGTAGGTGACACAAGTACTACCTAATCATTTGAGAGCAGTGGTGGCCCAGTGGTACAAACCCAGACAGGCGCTTTACTTTGTGTAAATTATTTCATCACCATTGCTCTCAAAACGGTGAAAGAAAACATAGTGAGAAAACCGGCATGTCCTAGAACCAAAAATTCGAAGACATGCGACATCCATCAACCGCACCACCCCGCATTGGGCCCGCGTGGTGGATTATGGTCGACTCCCTCTCAGAGAGGAGGCCTGTGCCCCAGCTGTGGGGATATTAAAAGGATGATGATGATGATGACGATGATGATTTGAAGGAGGTTTTGCTATATACTTATAGTAGATTGTGATGGATGAGACGTATGTTTGCTATCTTGAATTTAGAATCAGTACTTAAACTAAGCTTATGGTTAACGAGTTATTATAAATAAGGCTTATTGTTATTAACATTGTTATTTACAATAATGGTAATAAGTGATCGTTGAACTGATTATTAATTACGTTAATTATTAGTGATGCGAGTGTTCGCGGCAAAGCCGCTGGAGATAGTTATGGGATATTAGTTATATTGTGGCATTGTTTGTATAACCTATGTAGGTACTTGGCAAATACCTGCTGTGTTATTGCTTTACGTTTCGCTGCGCTGCAAGTATTAGTACCCCAGATAAGATGTAACTAACTAAACCTATTCATAGGACGGCTCATGCCATGGATAAGCATAAACAAGTACAATCAATCAGCCTTATGTTCCCATTGCTGGAACTCGGGTTTCCTCTCTAGGAGAGGGAATGGGTCGTAATCTACTACCCAGTGCATGTGCTTGCAGTGTGGTGGTTGTCCGGGCATTGCTGGATGTCACAAGTCTTCTAAGAGTTCTTCACTCTTTTGAGAGCAGCGGTGATGAAATAAATTACCCAAATTAAAGCACCTGCCACGAATGCTTCAAAAATATTTTTATAATATATCTAGGTTACAATGAATTACATCGAAACTAAACAGAAGTTGATATAAGTAAGAGAGCAAAGAAAGGATTATAAAGCATGAACAAAACCTCGAATTATATCCTATGTCGATTCGATTTTCTATACAAAATCGAGTCGGCATCGGCACATCACTAATAAAACTCCGAATCCCTCCGTTCAGGTTTCAATTTAATTTATCAAAATATAGAAGCCATTACGCCTTTTATAACCTCGGCTCTCAAATATAATGGATTTTAATTGAACTTTAACGATTTTCGCAGAAATTCACGTTCGTTGTAAATCTTATACGGTTTTATTTAATTTTTATTTGATTAATGAATACCGTTGGTAATATTTTTTCGTAATTAGGTGGGTAATTGTGATTTTGAAGCACGTTCATTATTAAATGAACTAAAAGCAAATTTAATACTCAAAATTTCGTGTCTGTGCTGTTAACCGCTGAACAGTTCTTCCATCTGTAGCAAATCATGGACTGAATGTCGACTAAGATCATGCTTAACATAAAAAGGCATCGTCGTTGGAACTGAACCAACATGTAAAAAAACAGTTTCATAGGATAAGAGGATAAAAAAGAAAAAAGGGTAAGAGATCAATTAAGCATTGCAAGTTAAATAAAAGCTTTTAATAATGATTAGCTTCATAACCTCACTTTTTAGTTTTACGACTAGGGTCCTATCATGTTCCCCTCAAAGAACAGACGTCTAGCAGAGCCATAATTAGAGGACCAAAGTTTGTAGTCAAAAGACGTAAAACACATCCAAACAAACATTTAATACATCATAAACGTCAATTATTACAATATATGTCCCAATTAAAACTTTATAAGCCGTATTTACATAATCCATTCAATCCACCAGCTATACCTAATCTGACATAACAGGAAACTTCACCAACGATCCTTATTACAACCGCATAAAGCACAAAGTCAAGTGATCCTTGATAGTTAAACAAGCAAAAGTTATCTTTGCAGGGACATACGGGCACAAAAGTGCTTATGAAGCCCTAACGAGTAGTGCACATGTGAGACGATACGGGCGCCCTCTATACTGAACAATGCCTTCATTATTCAAACTACTCAAGTACAACAATAATCCTTATCCCCAAAGTTATAAGCCTCGAAGTTGAATGAATCTAATCCGGGACAAAGGATGGAGTTTTACAAAGAAAATCAACAGATGGCTCTGTGATAAAGATGGGTACATCTCGAGTGAGTGTTCATTATGAAAATAGAGGGTCACGTCAAGAGGATTTGGACCTGTTAATTTTTTTCGGGAAGGGTCTGCGGGTTTCCCTTGCACTGAGAAAATAGAAGGATGGAAATGAAAAATACTTTAAATTTATATAAATTGTTTACTTGACACTGCGTTAATTAAAATGTAGAATTCCTTGAATTACTTGCAAGCAGACATGTATTAATTGCAGTTATACATGAGTTGCAATAACAAAGTTTCACTGAAATGATTTCGTTCAAGTAAAAGTGAAATGTGCAATATCTAGTGACAAGATTTGATAGAATTAATTTTTCCCTTAAGTATTCCGTTGTATGAAAGCTAAAGAACATAGCATAATTAGTCTGTATTCACTAAATTACTAAACAAACGATAAGAAAGATTATTAAACGTTAGGTACTTTCATCCACCGTACAACTCATGACAGCCATGAAAAATGAAATATGTACTTTGTTCTGTTTTATCATGCGTGTTGTTGGTGTTCTACCTGAAATATTTAATTAACGGTTCCCAAAACACGGTGTATAGCAGAACTAACACTATGTTAATGGTAATTAAAAATACATTTCCACCCAGCAATCAAAATGGGATACCTTTATTTTTAGAAAATGCTTACCTATAATTATAGGTATATAAATTACTGTAATTACATAAAATAAAACGGGTTTACACCCCTTGGTTAGTTAACACCCGTTTTTGGTGAAACTCTCAGTTTAGTAGTTGGTAGTATTGTTAAATATTGCAGATACCTTTCAAAGATATCCTGTTTCGCAGCAAGAAAACCACTTTTTTCTTTATAAAGAATAAGAAAAAAATAAAACAAGTCAATTCTATCCAACTTTTCTTTCAGGCAGTACATATTTTACACGTACCATTTCAAGAGCTTAGCGCGGAGCCCGTCAAATATGCAACACGTGGTACCAACCTCCCATAAATAAGATCGACCAGGAAAACGTTAGGCAACCGTAAGAAACAAAATAACGGCGAATAATATAAAAAAGGCCCAGGTTTTATGTGAATGCCCACATTAATAATTCATCCGTAATCCCCTAAAGTTTGGTGGTGGGATCTAAAATGTATTTTACGACACAATCGACCGGGTTTTATACACAAGCCACAGGGGCGGACTGAAGTGCTAACTTGCCAATGACGCCTTCTGTTCAATAATATTTTTTACTTCTCTTGTAATTTACTTGGTTTTATGGTTGTTAGGTGCGTGGTAGTGGCCAAGTGTCCTGAATCGGGTTGCCTTATAAAGTTAAGTCTCTATTCCTAAAACGTGGTGGACAACCCATCCATTCGTACAAAACGTTTTAGGATCACATTCATTGTGCGTACAGCTAAGTAGTGGAATTCCCTGCCGGAGTTTGTTTCTCCTGATAGCTGCAACCTGTGCGTCTTTAAGTAAAGAGTGAATAGGTTACTTCTAGGCAAGCGTGCTCTATCGTCAAACACATCATCGTTTACCATCAGGTGAGATAGTCGACGAGCGCAAGCCTATCAATGATAGAAAAGTCCTGAGTAAAACTAAAAAAATACACCGTAATAACAACGCCAGTCCGATCAGATTGACAAGAAAATTAAAGGACACAAATTACCTTGTAGCACCAGTTATTGATTAAATAAGTACTATGAAGTAAACCCAGGCCATTCACTGTCGGCCAGGGTCGCGGGAGTGTTTTAAAAATTCACCGTGACCTTGGCACTGGCAACTGAAGGAACACGGGTGGATTTTAGTCAGTAAGAGTCTGACACCTACACGCCCTGAGCTCCACCCAGAGCGGGTGAACTTATTTGATGGTTTCCTGAACCTCAACAAAAAGGCCTATTTACAAGTACGTACAACTAATCCAGTCCAACCCACGAACTGTGGTTCGTTTGAAGAACTGTCGCGTTTACGGCTTTATTGGTACGGTAAAAGTTTTAGTACCTGATCTGAAAAGTCATGTGTGAATATAGTCGTAAGTACCTATATTTTATATTGTGATTTAGCTGTTGAGGTATGTTATCTAAAGAATATAGAAGGTGAGACCGGGAATAATAGGATTGACAGTGGTTGATTACATGCAATTTAAGGAGATCTTCATGGTATACAGAATATACAGTCTATACTTAGGTTTATATGTTTAAAGTTACAGAAAAAGCATATTCACTGAACCCTGTAGGTACCATGGAATGTTAGTTGCTTCTAAATCTATTTCTACCCTTACTCAAAATAGCTGGAACACTCCGCATACAAAAATACCAGCACCAGATTGCCACACTCCATCCCTGCCTCCACTACACAATGTCCTTAAATGAAATTTAAGTCACCCGCCGAAAGTAGATAAAACTTCACTTTTTGTCGCAAGCTTTCGGCTAACTTTTTTGGGTAGCGAAACTTCAATGAATTTCGGTGTTCAGTTTCCCCAATGGCTTTAGGAAACAAACCAAACACGCCATCGAGAAAAAATCCTTAGCAGGTAGGAATGTCTGAGATAAATTCTCAGATGTCGATCCCAATGCAAATTTTGCACCAGACCTCGTAAAGCATTTTTGTTTTATTTTTTGTGTTGATAAACCACCGAAAAGGGACCAGATGTAAATTTTGAATAATATGAGGAAATTTGGGTTCTGCCGGCGCGTTATTACTAAATGTCAACCACCTCAGGCTATGTATAAACCATCTTGCAGTCCCACAAAAAGATTAAGCGATAAACAGACGCTGAAGACAAAGACGAAATTGAAACGTCATGTACCGAAAAAGATATTATGGAACAAAAATATTTACCAAAAAAGGAAAAATAAATACACCTAAGGCTAAACACAAAAAATGAGATGTATATGTACACGTCAGGACACAAACTAACAGAAAACGCGTAAAAATAACTCATCTAACGTTTTTATGATTTTGGGGAACAGGGATGGCGTTCATTACTGTCTCGGGGCTAAAGTAAACAGCGCTGTTGGAATTTTTTCATCAAAATTTGACTTATACCATCTGCTTCCGCGGTAATCTTAGCTAGGGCAAATATTTGAACCGCCTCAGTTACGTCGCTTCATAATTATAGCTAGGGCCTCGGATTACGAGGAGGTCACTGTGAAATCTCATTATCCTCGCTTTGTGTCATCAGCGATACAATTTGCGTGGGCTTGAATCAATTATTGTATGTTTGGTGATGCGCTTCTGGAATTATCAAACACCAATTATTGTATGTTTGGTGATGCGCTTCGGGAATTATCAAACACCAATTAGGTCTTCTTCTTTCAAATCGATGGTTTTGATCTTATTAAATGCGTTGGGTCCAGAAGCTGTCCACACCAATTATTATGAAGTTTAGAAGCCAATTTAAAGCTTTGTTTGTGAATTCAGAGGATTGTGAGGTATGACAGTTTGCTGCGTTTCTGTTTGTTGGAGCTGTGCAGAGATTACTGTGGTCGGAACTCTGTTTGAAATACCTGCAGGATCTACCAATTCAACTTTGAGCATAATTCTACAAAGGATCCTGGAACTAACTTTCTAGGAGTGCCGTGTCTGGTTTTAAGACAAAAGATTGTCCGATGAACACCCCAGTTCTAAATTTCTTTGCTTTTTTATCAGAACTGAGAAGGCAGTCACTGACGAACAGCAAATGTTCATTACGTAAAGACACTTAGAATATCTTAAACTTTTTTAAACATCGTCAGTTTTTAATTGTTTTTGATAGACTTAACTACAGAACATAATTCCTTTGAAAAATGAGAAAGCTATCTCAACACCAATATATTTTACTACTATATTATAACTTATCGGCCAAATAAAATTTCAGGTAGCCAGGAAAACATTACTAACCAGAATAAACTACAATTTACAGTACCCAATATATCTTTGCGGTTAGTAGTGGCGCTGCTCGTAAAGGTAAACATCAACAATATGCCAAGTTCAGTATATTTAAATTTAGCCGCTTACCGAGATATAGAGTAGAATAGAATAATTCTTTATTAGTTTATTGTACACATGTTGTACACCAAATCAGTTAGTTAATTAGTATAAACGAACTTAAATCTATGGGTACAATAGCGGTCTTTTCGTAGGCGCTGCATTCACTCACAATATTACCACAGTGCTCGACATTACCTACGAACAAAAAAAAAAACATAAATTAGGTCACGCATTTATTAAATTATCAAACGACATTTATTATGAGGGGACACGAAATGTCTTCGGTAGTAAAGGTGGAATAATTTGAAAATTAATTTACACACGTAAAATAAAATATTAACATTGATCACGGAAATCTTTAAACTTTTCACAACAAACAAAAAAGCAAATAATTGAATACTTTTAAGGTTTGTTATCCTTGTCCAGTGATTTCAATATTATTGACTTTATAAGTAAAAAAATAATAATTGGAGAATAAACAGGCACATCCATATTGTTGTGTATGTCGTTAATTTGTGGCAAATAAATACTTTTTCTTTCTTTTCTTTCATCCTTCTTACTGAAGTCGACCCCTGCCCTCCCTCCCCCCTAAGCATGACTTCGGGACACCCTTGAGGTATCGCTGTCAAAATATCCCTTTATTTAGGAACTCTTGCAGTTCCAAATTAAAGACTAGGTATAATAGGGCCCCTAATCTTTGAATTTCCCCTTCACTTAAAACATCATGCCAACTCTAAAACCCATCAGCCATCTTGAAAAAGATCAAGTCTTTCAGCAGATAATAATGTGCCCATGCGACGTGGAATCAGCCCAGATTTATGTAATCCTAGTATTCTTATATTATCCGCCATCTTTGCCAAAGACTTCTTGTTACCATGTCGTATTTTTAAAAAGAAATCCTCTCAAAGGACGGTATAAGTTTGGAACATTTTGATGGAATAAGCATTTTTGTTTTAGTTTGCATAACTTAGGAACTGTTTTAGTGAAATTAGGTATTCCTAGTTGGGTATAAAGTGTGATGTTACTGTTTGTATTTTGTCTTTTTTCCCCCTAAACCCTTTGTTGATCTGATTAAGCATTTTGGCGGTAAAATAATTAGGTACTTATTGTTTATAGTGTGTAGTGGGAGCATTATTAATTAGCCTCATAATATTCCCACTACTGGGAATTTCTAAAAGAAATTAATAGAAAGTGACTTTGATCATTCAATCCCCGTTCACTTCACATTAGACAGCTAAAACTTGTTAAGGTTTCCAGACAGGCGCGGCGCAACAATGCGACACCGTCGTCGATATTAATACAATATCAGCTCTAGGAAAATCTTCATAAAGAAATGGTCGTCGCATCGGTGTCGCTTTGTACGTCGCGCCTGTCTCTGAGAGCTTTTACCCAATTCTATAACAAGGTGGAGACGACAATACAACAATAAATAAAAACATTGGCAACACTCATTATTATGAACAACTTTTACAACGGGACGAACTCTAAAATCGTGAAAAAAAAAATCTGCTGTTCAGCCGATCGATTCTGACTCACCGTGAAAACATAGGTGGAGTGAGAGTGAAGTGAACTGTCATTCCACCTTTATTGTCTGGTTTGACAGCCCACTTCACGTTCACTTCACCTAAGTTTTCACGGTGAGATTTTACAGAATAGCACTACAGTACATTTTGTCGAGTTTTGCAAACATAAATGTATGGGGCAGTTGATTTATTCTCCCCATTTCAATGTTGGTCGGAGTAAGTTGTTCATAATGATAAGTATTGTCAGTGTTTTCATTTATGAAATTGTCGTCTTTTATAACCAGCTATGAAAGGATGTCCCTTTAGACAGTTTCTACTAAATTGACAATTGTGAAAGTGATAACAATCACCATATTAGAACTCCTTCGACCCTAGAATTTAGGTCCTCATTCAAAGTCGTCCCTAGAGATCAACTAGGCAACTTCAGACGTGTCCTTAAGTATCTCTAGGGAAGTTCGAGAAATATATTGTAAGTTAGAAGAAACAGAAATTCTTATCGCGACTGTCTCAAGACAGAACGTAGAAAAAACATCCATAATACTCGTATTAGGCATACTTAGCTAGAAAAAACTAAAGGACAAGCTTTTTCGTATTATTCTCAGCAAACCCTAAAATGAACTAGTCCTATTTTTGGGAGTCCGCCATATTGGATTTATAATGACGTCACTTAGCTAACCATGCATTGTCATCCAAACTAAACATGATGCAAAATTTCAGCTCAATCGGAAACTGGAAACTGGGTCAAATTTAACTTCCAAAAAATGTTTACACAGTTACAGATGAAGCTAAAAGAACGTGATAAAAAATAAATTCAAAAAGAGACGCTATACTTTAGAAAACTTAACACAAACACGGCAAAAGCAATACATCAGTATTATTCGAGTTCTTTCTAGTTGATATTTTTGAACAAAGGAATAGGTGAAGCCCTCAAAAGGAATACGATCAATTTATCTTTATGGACGTCTAGAAGGAAAATAAATTGACTTCGCGTCGTAGTTCTTTCGAATAGGCTTTAAAGAAGCTGTAGTTTTTATTATATTTTCAGAAATAATGTGGACGGTAGATATTTACCTCATTGAAAAGAGGATACTTAGATATTTATCTCGTGTATTTATGACGAAATTGTGGAGTTGTCAGAATTGTGTCGTATAAAATAGGTACCTAAGTAAGATTCCCAGCAATAAGAAATTGTTAACCATTTATTTTTAGAATCATACAGATAAAATGGACTGAAAACAAAAAAAAAAAACAAGAAAAAGAAATCAAGCACCTGCATTAAAAAAAAGTGTTCAAAATTCGAACTAACAAAAGCTGAACTTTTCACAAAAATCAAAGGGCCGAGACATCTCGTTATATAGCCAGCTATGCCACTACACGCCACTACATGGCCACACGTGGCGGAACACCGGCCAGCTCCAGAAATACACAGAGTAAACACGGCAATATGTTCACAAGTAATGAAGCGAACACTTGGCCCGGCCTATAAATAGATAAATAAATAACTACGCGGCCCGTTTGTATTACTATTGGTGTTTTGAAGTGCTTTTTTTGTTTAGGGGATGGGTGTGTTTACATCGTTAGAACTCGGCCTTTCGCATGTGGTACTGTGATTATTACATGTGTGTTCCTTTTACAGCTAGATCAATGAACGTTTGTAGTTCCTAACTAATTGAGTTTTTAATAAGGCGTGGTTTAGACAGCTCAGTTAAAAGGATAATCTCCGTTAGACGGCTACAGAGTCAGAAACAGATTTTTAAACTGTAAAAATCGATACCGTAGAAACAGACTCGTTTCTTCCTCAGCCCTTTAATTTGACTACCAGTATTTAAATTTTCTACAAGGGATCCGAATCCTTGGTCTGTTCTTGACATTGACAGCGGTCGAAACGTCGACTGTCCCCGAGGACATAGAGGGCAGACCCAAATCACTTGATAGCATAGATGTATTGTTTTTAGACCCGGACTGGAAGGTGACTTCGAGAGCGCCAGACGTTTGTAAATATTTTTTGGTCCGCAGTGGAAAGTTTTGAGAGTTGGCCCAACCTTTTTGATTTAATCTGTAGTATTACTAAGCCGCTTAGTTTAAGCTGTGTTGTTAGCACTTATAATCTAAAATTACCAGGATTAATTCACTCATAGACTTAAAAGCCCCAAACCGTTCGCCTAATGAGGCAAAAAACCAAAGAATGTTTATCTTCAACTTATATTAACACCCAATAAGTGAAGCTGCCATCTATTTAAGTTAACATTCCTGAGCAAAATTCCAGAAAACGTGACATGTTCAACAACGAATGCATCTCAGAACGCTTACAGAGGC
Organism: Polia nebulosa; assembly: GCA_951329385.1. NCBI lineage: Eukaryota > Metazoa > Arthropoda > Insecta > Lepidoptera > Noctuidae > Polia > Polia nebulosa. The sequence goes on from OX589587.1 coordinate 57,579,385, forward strand.
AGCATTGAACATCTCCGGAGGCATTGCTCCTTCGGTGAAAAAAAAAAACAAGTCCAACCCACGGACCTTTGTTGTGGTGGTCAGTGCTTCGTGCAAAACAAAAATAAGACAAAACGAACGGGACGGAACAGGTCGGGGCCGACTGAGACCAGTCCGACGACTTTTGACCACTTTTCTGGCCCCACATCCCGGCAAACTTATCTCTACAACTACTTTCCAACTCTTCCAACCTTATTGTGAAAGCAAAAAGAACTAGTTTTGTCTTATTAACGTTTTTGAACACGTCTTATGGTTTATTCAGCTATGATTTAAGAGCATTTCGATTTCTTTAGGAATTTCTGTGGTTACGATTACGACTATGAGATTTGGAGTGATGTAAGGTTTGTGCATTTATCGATCATTTTGGAGAAACCACAAGCTCATGAATTTGAATTCGTAAAGTTGGCAACACGTTGGCAAGATATCTTTCACAAGGTATTAGGTACGTTTGTCGAGACGCAGAATTAATTCGTAGTTGAATTGAAAGCCTGAGTCGGACAGGATAAATTCTTAACCAAACCTGGAACTTTAAACAGGATTAAACGCAAAACTGGGGAAGCAATCTCATCTGAATTGGACGTCTAAATTATTTTAACTCCGGTTTGTTTAACGATTAACAAGTCTTAACAAGAACATATTCATTATTTACTAAAACCCAATAATTATTCTTGACTATTATTACACCATATTGCCACATATTGCCTTGAAACTTGTTTCATATAATTTAGAAGTTACTGTGTTACATCGATACAAAATACTAGTGTACACAGAGTAGCCATTATTGCAAGCCGAGAAAAACTTACAGCTATTAATAAAGAGACATCAACCCGTGGTGCACTAACCAGACATTCTTTCAAGGCCAACAAAACGACCAGAAAACATATGGTTGAAAAAAGAAACCAGTAACATTCATGCACACACCCGACCACTGTAACGTGACCTCGGCGAACCAGCCAACTTCCTTTAATTCACGTTTTAAAATAAAAGCAGCAGAGAAACGTCGGGAAATATACAATAAACAATACATAAAAGACAAATATACTTGACATAAGCAAAATTACATGTTTCGTTTTAATGTAAATTTTCGCGTAAATGTCAGAAATCATTAAGAGTACTAAGGGCCTAGGGAGGTCGTTGTAGACTGGCTAAGTGATATCAATGACTTTTGTAAGTGGAGCCTTGGTGGCGTTAATTTGCGTTGTGATGTGGGTTCTAAGGATGTTGGCGGAACAGTCACCCCAAGCAAAGGTCCCTTGTGGTCACTGACCATCGCCGAGAATAACGCAAGTACCTGGACTCACGCGCAGGCGTTTCTCATGACGTCACTCGACTCGATTTATGGGAACAAGATTACTCGGACTTAAGAGAATGTAAAAAGAGGATCCTTCATTAGCACGGAATGAAAAATTGAATTAATGGTAACGGAAAAAGTAAGATGGGTTCTCACATAGAAAATAAGAAGGCTGGCTCTGACAGTCGTCTGCCATTTTTCTTTTGAAGCCTCATTTAAAATAGAGTAAGGTTAATTAAGCATTTCATTGCGAGTACTTTTTACGGCGAGTTTGTGATACTTAGCGAATATTTAAATAAAAAAATTTAGCGAAATATTTAAATGTATTTTTCGCCGTCCTTTTCAGTTGCTTTGGTCCTTTATTTACGTTTTAAAGTATATTCTTACAATAAGATTTTCTCAGAAGGCTGCTTCTTATTTTAAAATGTTTAACTTTATACAGAAACATTCCTAATTTTGGTTTCAATTAATTATAAATTCGCGACATAAATCAACGCGATACTGCATCTCGTTTTAAAAAACCAGATTAGACTTTGTTTAGCATAATTTTATTTTTCAACAGAACGGCGGTTCTGCATGGAAACGATTGAAATCGAAAACAGCTTTAATTTAAATAATCTAAATTCAGCATGACATTCGTTGTTTGAAGTATCTGAAATTAGATAAAATTTTGAGTGTCAAAATATTTTTAACCAGCTGACCCGACAGACGTCGTTCTGTCAAGTTTCTAATTTTTCCCTTCGTATGAACCTTCAACGAATAGTTTAAAAAAAGGTTATCCAATATTCTCCAGTTTTGGGCTTAGCAATACATTTAGCCATTCAGTTTTATTTATAATAGCTTATTATTTTTCCTTTCCGAGAGTTGACTACGAACTCGACCAAAGTCAGAAACTTAAAAAAAACCTACTTATATGAAAAAGGCTTCTTGAGAAAAGTTAACTTCAGTTTGCAAATAATTACTTCTTCATCACCATCATCAGTTTTAATAATGATTTTACGGTATGATTTCACCTATAAAAGATCAAGCGAGATCCAGATCAAGAGCGGATCTCATTAGGAATTAAAAGAAACAACATAGGTCGCTAGCATATACACCTTGATATACAATACTGCCATATCATCAACTGTACAACATAACACACATAAATATATTAAATCTACTGAGCAGTAAAATACGCGCCAGTTATTTCTCTATATGCACTACGACTGTTCTCGCTGAAGACTTACTTATCCTGATACTGAGAGTACCTAGTTGCTTTAGTGAATATTCAGGAATTGGAGCCACACTGTATATATTTTTGTAAAGGAAATGCAGTCACTGATAACTAACAGATCTCTAATATTTAACTGACGATGATGCTGGTATCATATTCAAGGTGGTGGTGTCAGATTTTCTAGCTTCATTATACAAGATGGAGACGACAATACAACAATGGCAATACTCATTAGTAATAAATTTAGTTGTTCTTAATAACTCATTATTATGAACAACTAAATTTATTAGAACACAAAAAATTAAATCATACAAGAAACGTATTTTTCGTTCGGTTTTTGGTACGGAACCATTCGTGTGCTAGTCCGACTTGCATCAACTTGGCCAGTTTTTATTTTCATTTATTTTATCTTAGTGTATGGTGTCACATCAACTGGGACGATTTTTATTCTTTCATTAGTTGCAATTCTAACTCCATATCTTATTAGCCTCTCCTCATCAGCTGTTTCTTCCACAAAACGAAGATCTTTTACATCTTCAACCCCTACTTCGCAACACACAGTTAACCTACCATCTGCTACTCCGTAAGTGCCACCCTTCACTCTAAGACCGTCACCAGCGGATTTATGGCCCGAGGAAATTAACCTAAAGGTGTCGTGTCGAGATTTATAATGAAGGAAACGAGGTATTTTTGAGGGTAGTTAAACACAGCGTTGCCGGTGTAGAAGACGTTTGGTTTGTAATTTGAGGATTAAGTAAATATAGTTGGGAAGTTTGGTCCTCTATGACGGATGTATGCACTGGTGGGACTGACGCTTGGTTGGTTTTTAAAACAGCTGTGCAATTTTTGGAGCGTTTAAATAAAAGCTATTCTTCGGTAATTTACTTATTAATGATATCAGTGTTTTAAGTGATTTTTTATTGAGAAGTTCTGTCAAACAGATTTGAAATCATGTTCTGCAAATGATGTAAGTTCGAGTCTTACTTTGTCTGCCTTGAACTTCTCACTACAAATTAAAACCTTAATCCTATTTTCTGAGCCAGTTCAGTTTAATCGATTCACGGATCTTATGTCAGCTCGCGATTTTTAGGGTCCGAAGCCGGTAAGCAATGGAACCCTATTACTAAGCCTCCGCTGAGCGTCCGTCCGTCTGTCTATCGGTTGTATCAATCAAATATAAAAATCGAACGGAACCCTTCGCATGCGAGTCAAGCTCGCACTTAACCGGTTTTTTTTTTTTGTAGTTGTTTTCACCTAAGCTTAAGTGAGATTGGATTAACTGATTTTATTAATACTTTTTCCCAGAATCTGGGGAAAGGTCTTTCAACTGTTGGTTAAAAAAGAGGTTGTCTCGCATGAATAGCTCATCGTCCGCGTCGTTTACTTCTGCAATGAAACCAATATTTTTAATTATGGTTCACGACCGCCACTCGAAACTTGGACTGGATCAGATCAGCAGACCGTCGATTATACATGTAATTATCTACGATTAAAATTTAATGTGGAATCTTAATACCACCAGGTGTTGTGTGTAGAATATATATTCGTTTAAATATATTCTGATTATTACTGCCGTAGCGCCAAGAAAACTTTGATTAGTCATAATTAGTGTTACATTAGTCTCCCTAATCCGGTAGTATTAAAAACTAGGGGTGCCGGATTGTTACTATACTAGATTGTACAAAATAAAATAAGACAGTAGAATGTTCTAATTTAATTAGGGACCATAGAAAGAGGTGGAGTACTGAAGTTCCGAATTAGTGAAATTCTAATGTATATTCTATCTTCATCATGATACACGAGTGGCATCTTAACAATGCGTATATCCAGTCAATGGACTTAGAATTTGACACAAATCATAAACATTTTATGCCACTTCCAATAACAGCGGCTCCATTTCAAACCTCTGACGTCACACGTTTCTATAAGAACTTTTCGCCGAACCGGAAGAACAAGATGCATTCGAAGAATTCTCGAAACAAGAGAAATATGAAGTAAAATCTATATTTATTTGCTGGTTGACATTTTCTCAATTGATTTCAGAACGGTTGCAAGATTTTTCCTTCTTTGATGTCACATGCATATGAACTTTAAAGAAGTAATTTCAAATCTTGTTTTCATCTTTCTTTGAGATGTCGATCAAGGGAGTATGATGTCTTTGTTTGTTTTCATTTGGTGCAGCAAATTTGAGTCAATGTCAGATTCGCGTGTTACGGAAATAGGTGGTCATATTTTAAATACTGCTTCTGCCGAGAGAAATGAACAGCTTTCTTCCGAGAAAACCATGGTCAAATAAAAAAAAATGGACTTTCAGTACGAAAAATAAATAATAATAACTATCAGCAGCTCCACGGGTCGATCCATCAAGTTAAGCTACGCTTGCCGAAGTTGGCCCATGGATGGGTGACCATCTTTACATACCGAGACTCCTTCGTCCCTCGGAAAGCACGTTAAGCCGTTGGTACCGGCTGTCAATCGTGGATCTTTGACAGTCATTAAGGGTCGTCAGAAACTAGCCGCACGGGTCAATCCATCAGGACAAGGTACGCTTTCCGAGGTTGGTCCATGGATGGGGGACCATCTTTACAAACTGAGAGTCATCCGTGTCCCGGAAAGCACGTTAAGCCGTTAGTCCCGGCTGTCAATCGTGGATCTTTGACAGTCGTTACGGGTCGTCAGAAGCCAGCCGCACGGGTCGATCCATCAGGATAAGCTACGCTTGCCGGGGTTGGTCCATGGATGGGTGACCATCTTTACATACCGAGACTCCTCCGTGCCCCGAAAAGCACGTTAATCCGTTGGTCCAGGCTGTCAATCGTGGATCTTTGACAGTCATTACGGGTCGTCAGAAGCCCGAAAGTCTGACAACCAGTCTTACCAACGGGCATCGTATTACCCAGTGACTGGGTTGTGGAGGGCAGATAGGCAGTCGCTCCATGTAAAATACTGGTATTCAGCTACATCCGGTTAGACTGGAAGCCGACCCCAAGGAAAAGGTTAGGCAGATTTTTGATCAAAATCAGCATGGGAGGTCAATTTTTTTTTCGGTTTTACTATAACTCTCTTGGAGAAAGTTGTCCATTTCTCTGGGCAGAAGTAGTAAATAAAATATGACCACCCATTACCGTTACATTCTGTATGTACTTTCGTACTTGAGCCCCTACTTTAGAATACAATACCAGAATGTGTGTAAGACAAGATCTATTCTACAGTACTCAGGCAGTGGTTTGCCTGTAAGACTGAAGAAAAAAAAGACAATTATGAGCAGTTCGCTCTGAGATCGGTCTGCACGATATGAATTTGTACAGGATAATTTTCACGTAATTTCGTTTTTATTTACAACGACATTTAAACAGTATAATCCACGAAATGTGTACGTAAAGACCCTTTTTTACTAAAACCTCTCCCAAAAAAACAATCAAGCATTCCCTTCCCGACGTCGTTTAAGGGCCCGAGAGCTACAAATTTGAATTTCAAAAACTCAAAGTTAAGCCTAGGGTTTTGAATTTTAACAAAATTTACATACACAAATGAGTCATCTGCGTTCGTTACGGTGTCTGGACGTCGCCTCCACCAACTGAAATATAACCATATATAGCGTGCACTGCTGGTTGGAGCAGCAGACTTTTGAATAAACCAAAAGATAGCGAGCATTGGAAATTAAAGCGCCGTTGCCGGACAAAATTTCGGGAAGTTGGTTTAATATGCAAGGCGAGTGAGATCTCTCAATGAAATCGAAAAAAACACCAAAATCATGCATTTACATACAAACAAACAGGATGATTCAATGGACGGAAATGGTTATTTGGTACAATGGTTTTCTGGAAATTTATGTGTAGTTTAGTTAGGACGGAAGCACGGGGCTTGGTCATGTCCTAAACGGGGATAAATGGTAATTTTGGAGCGTTACAACATTTAGCGATATGTGCAAAATTTTATTTAGTAGACCATCGTTGACAAGCTGAAAATTTGTGACAAATATGTTAAAGATTTATAAGCGACGCACTGGATATGACAAAGAGAAAAGAACAGTCTTAAGAAGCATGAGACGTAAATGGCTGGGGTGAGTCACGGAGCGCATGATGGTCGTTCTTCTTTTTCTTAAATCTTACAATAAGAAAAGTCATGAAACCAGTCACCAGTATTATTGGAAGGAGTGGTACCTACTCATTCCTACGTCTGACACGTTTTGCAAAGAATTCATCTAGCGGTCTTATTATTGGCAAACACGTTTAAGCCAATCTACTCGTACTTTAGCATTTTGAACAACAGAAATGTTTAATCCTACTGCCTACTAATATTATAAATGCTAGAGTTTGGATCGATGTTGTTACTCAATCACATCAGAACGGCTTAAAGGATCTGGATGAAATTTGGCAGTGATAGATCATAGTCTGGAATAACACAAAGGCTATTTATTTATAAAGGCTGGCAAAAGCTAGTGTTACAATATAAATTAAAAGTGTGATTGCACATAAAACCTACGAACAAATTGCTCCTGACAAAATGACTCCCCAAGCCCACATAATCAAGAAAAGAATTATAATTTTATTATATCTTGGCTTATAATTTGTAGGCCTAACCTATTTCATGTGGCCTCGAGTTTTATGGGCGTGCCTCCAAGGAGTCACTGCAAAAGAGATGTTAAAGCAGCGAAAATTTCATATTATGATGAAATATTACGAAGGCTGATTACTAAAATAATAACAAAAAAGTCATCAATTTTCCTTGTTACCGCGTTTTCCGGACGTAAATTTGACCAAATCCGTCAGTTTTAACATTATTTACAAGATATTTAAAAAATCATGTAATACATGATTTTTTTTAATAGATAAAATAAAATTTGTTGCTTACCAAAAACAAAGGTTTGACAACTATATACTATCTATAATAGTTGTGTAACTTTTTTTTTGTAAGCAACAAATTTTATTTTATCTCTCTAATTTGAATTTGTTTTTCTCGCATGTACTACATTTACTAATAGATAACGATTAATTTATAGATAGATGCAAAATATGCATATAATTAAAAGTTAGTTTAAACTTTGCACCTAAATTCTTTGATAATTTTCCGTGAGATATTTTTCTCGTATCTATCAAGTTAATCTCCAAAGAAACCACTGAATTATTTAAGAAGGTATTTAAAATCATTTTATGAATTCTTGAGTCGCACCACAGGAACCCGCAAATCCTAAATCCCAGAGGGTTTTAATATTAAATAGCAGCACGGCCCAATTTGAAAATAATGAGCATTTAATATACAACGATTGGAGTTCTGAAACTCTGAATTTACGTAAATATTCACCTTTTTATACTCCAGAGAAAATTGTTTTCCTTTATTCACAATGGCCGTTCTGCAAAAATCAAATTACTCTGTTATTGACAGTTAATGATTCTGGAACGCGAAAAAATACTTATTGCGATTTATAAGGAACCCGTTTAAGGAAAATTTTGTTATTTTTTTCACTTGTCCTTGGAATCTTCTTCTGTTTTGGGCAATAACTTTTCTGTTTATCTATGTATTTTACTTCAATACAGGGTTTAGCGTCCATAGTACTACTACTACTTCAGCCCATAGTACTGAACAACTTTCTTATTTTATCAACTTATGATAATTTTGTACCAGAAATTTTTTTGGGCTTTGACAATGATTTCCGTCAAGAAACTTTAACAAAAAAATATGACGACGCATTTCCTTTACACCCTTGTAATTTAAAGGCACCAACGACAAAGGGTTAAAGTTTTATCATCGCATTGTCAAAATGACAGCCCTTAATTCCAATACCCCGCATTGTTTGAATAGTTTGATCCACGCTCTCAGACCCAAATACAAAATGCGGTGTCATTTTCGTTTTCGAAGGATCGATGGTTTCTAGACAAATTATGGTAAAATCTGAATTTTATACGAAACGAAGACAATCAACAAAATTTGTGCCTCTTGCGTGATTAATAACGCGCGGTATTCCTGTGACAGGTTAAAAAAAAAAAAGGCATCACGTCACATCAACCCAGACCCCAAATCAGGTTCTATTCAATAGGTTTTTTTGACGAACGAAAGTACCAAAAGGCCTTTATTCCGATCCTCGTAAAGTTCATTTTATAGTTCTCAATTTGATTATGACTCTGGAATTTGGTCTTTGTTCGATTGTGATAAGGTTTATATTTATTTGAGAAAGTGAGAGGAAGGAATTTCAATATGGCGAGTGAAGAAAGGATGCGTTCGGGATATAAAAAATACGGTTGAACGCACGTGGGCGGTCGCATTCTATGGGGTATTAGTTAGATACACATCTTCGCGCTATATTCTCAGTGGAATGGGCAGGAATGTTATGAATCCTTCATAATATATGAATCATAAGCGTATATTTCTAGACGAATGCTCTTGTTTCAGTAATATAAACATAAGGGTTGCCCTTTTCCATTGCTTTCATTTGTTACTTTTATTTCTTTGGCTTTTCTCAAGTTTTGCATTGAGAATAGCTGAACCGAACACCGTTGTGAGTGTGAAGTCGTAATTTAAGAGAGCCTTTGTCCACAAATGGACTGAAATAGGACTTGAACCTTTGGTATAATATAAAAATACGTCCTTGGATTTTTATACAAGGTGAAACGGAAAGGTCATGCCATGTTATTAAAACTGCCCATGGGAGTGAACTGATCAAAATTAGTATGGGAAGTCCAATTTTTCTTTTTCGGAGTCAGCTATGATTTTATAGAAGAAAGTTGTTCATTGCTATGGACAGAAGCAATTTTAAAATATGATCACACATTCCCGTCACAACCTATATTACTCAATGAAACAATAACTTATGTAACATAGCTAACTTACACAAAGACAGCTGATCGATGCAAAACCTAACATCATAACAAGCCCTATTACGTTAACACTGTTTTAATAACAATAACTATATTACTAACGTAAATTAATAATGCAATGTAAATTAATATGAAATGTCGATATTTATTGCAGTGCACGATTTTATGTCATACATAACCTTGCATATACGTTTTGTTTCACGCTATTTTGGGCTTAACACCTTTGAGTTAACGGTGAGAGTTGTGTGAGTGTTGTAGTGAGAGTACTACGATACTTATACATACATGAATATGAAATCGGATTCGTCTGGTGACACACGATTCACGTGTCTTGATCAGTGCCTTATCGCAGTAATAATTTGATATTCAAAGAAGTTCGTAATATGTCAGTGTATATTTTGTAAGATACAGTTTGCGTGCACGCGAGTGTAATTTGTTACATATTATTTTTATACGAAATATTTCGTAAGAGAGAACGTGTTATAATAATTGGTTTGTTATTTAATTGTGAAAAATAATTTGTGTTTTTCTTTCTGAAAGCTTCAGGAATCTATGCACTCTATACAATAGATTATTTAGTTAGGTATAATTATCGATGACACTATAAAAAAAATAAAACAAGAAAAAGCATTTCACTGAAGCTAACAACTCAGAAATTTCCTAACGATTCAAGATATTAAACAATTGATAGGCATAATTATGACAACGAAAAAAAATATGTCTTGGAAAATTACTTAATTTCAGTATAAAATATTGCGTTTCTAGAAACAATGCACAATTCATGATATCTGGTTTGTATAAACGTAATTTACTGTTGCTTTTATCATAAACTAGCTGACGCGTCAAACTTCGTACCGCCTCAGAATCAATGAATGTTGTGTTCACCCGAGGTACCTCGAGTGAACACAACATCTGTAACAATATAATAATAACAACACAGTACCTATCATCAAAAAAGCAGTTTCATACAAAATGTATGAGAAAATGGATTTTTATCAATTTTTTTTATCGTGAATTTTTCCGATGTTTTCATAGTTATTCTGCTATTCAGGGCGGAGACAAATCCAACAAATCAAAGATCATAAAATTCGGTCCCACCATTATTGAGTTATAAATGGTGTAACTAAACCGGCTTTGTTTTAAATATTAGAAGATTAGCAACATGTACCAACACGCGGCTTTTCTCTTATAGCCAATTTCACAAGGAACCAAGCATTTTTCCGGGATGCCTAAAAAGAAGCTTAAGGCCATTCAGCGCAGAGGACTTTTTAACCGACTTTAGAAAAAGGAGGAGGTTCTATGTTCGACTGTATGTATGTTTTTTTTTATGTATGTCCGCGCATTTCTCCGTCAGTTGTGGACCGATTTTCAAAATTCTTTTTTTATCCGAAAGAATATACTCCCGAGGTGGTCCCATATAAATTTTATCGAAATTGCTTTAGCGCTTTTTGAGAAACTGAACAAAAACGAAAAAAGCGCATATCTTGATGACGTTTTTGTGTTTTCCAAATGTTTAAATTCCACGTTCCATGTTATTGGGGTTTTTAGTTCTGGGGTATAACAATTAAAAAGCGAAAAATAAAAAACTTTTTTACAAAAAAAAACAACTGACTTCCAAAAAAAATACACTAAAAATTTTAAAATAACTTTAATTTCGGAAGTCGGTGTCAAATAACGAAGAAATAAAATACAAACACCGACTTCCGAAATTAAAGTTATTTTTAAATTTTTAGTGTAGGTACCTATTTTTTTTGGAAGTCGGTTGTTTTTTTGTAAAAAGAGTTTTTTTATCAATGAATGATATTTACTCACATAATCCGATCAGTACTTTCAGAGATTACCTTCTATTCACACAATTAATTTGACCTCCTGTTATATTACCTGGTTTGGACAAGATTTAATATTAACGAGTATTAAAGAATCACGCGCATTTGCGACATTCAACTCGTCCGTTTACCAGCAATATGGCTTACATCCCGTTCATTTCCTAGAAATAATAGGAAAACATACATAAATATATTTAATGGGCCTTCAATAACATTATATTGTCCGCTTATGTATCCGGTACAAGAAAAATCACTTTGAAGCGTTTACTACGAAACCTACTGTTGTTTTAACATCTCTAACGCTCTTGCTATTGACTATATTTGTGTGGTAGAATTCACTAGAATAACTACTTACGGGTTATTTGGGTCTATGATTCTAATTTTATTAATTTATAGTTAAACAATGGGAACGTCTAGCCACCACTAAAGATAAACCCGCTCCCTTATTATACTACGTATCTTGCAATAGCAAAACGATAGCGTTTTTACCGCAATAGTTCTTCAATCGCCAATCCGTCACGTGAGACGGTGGTCAAACGTGAACCTACCATTAAAAAAAACTCGCGTGGTAGGTCATAGGAACTACTGGTGGTGATAAGGCCAATATTGTACATATAGCTGACATTGTAGCAGACACTGAGAAGGCTAGTTGTGTATTACACCGAAGTAAACGGGGAGATTCATGACCCAAAAAATTTATAATAATATTCTTAATTACGAGATCATGACAACAGCTTCTTAGATTCAATACCTCCTCCATCTCAGTTAAAACCTTACACTACATCCGACTAGTTCATACATCACAATGAGTTCGGACACGACTCGTAAACAAATGACTGCAATAACAGCCGGAACTGAAACTTGTTCAGGCTAAATGTGTCATGGCGATCGAGTTTCCATTGATAAATGCATAATAATCGTTATGGAGAAACTGGTAGGTAACGAGGTCTAAGATTGTGAGAAAAATAACTAACGTGACGCGTGTCTGAGCTATTTTTATTAAACTAATATCACTGCGACCGCGGGTCTACTACTCAACCATTCAGTTAAAAAAAAATTACCTATCTGTACCTGGCAGAATCTCGTAAGGTGTTTCTCCTGGTATCTTATTTAACCATAACACAGGCTAAAGAAGAAGTTCTGGCGACCGCTTAGCGATGACTTGGTGAGGGTCACGGATAGCCGAGGGATGCGAGACGCACAGGACAGGACCACTCGTGTTGGCGACCCTCGTGGGAAATCTATGTCCAGCAGTGGACGTCTTTGGCTGAAATGATGATGATGATGCCAGGAGCCCAGGATACAAATAAAATTCCAGACTTTTGTCCTTATACAAAAGAGGAATCTCTCAAGAATGTCAGCTCATCATAATTACCATTTCAGCAGGAAGAAGTCTACTGCTGGACATACATACGCAGGCTAGATCTATAGGAGTGGGAAGCAAGGATTTCAGAGATTTCCAGTGTGGGTGTGTGTACTGATGTCATGTACACATGGCGTCTTTATGTGCTAACCCCTCAAGTTTTAAAATGTTAGTCTGCTACAACATTAAAGACGTTACGAATAATCTAAAGAACACTTCAAGAAGAGTTCATTGTTTCGACTTGGATTCGAACTATCGCATCACCGAACGTCGTCATATTCATACCCGAGTTAGACGAACTAGCCAGCGAGCCCATATAAATTCCGATGACATTATTATCTACTATCGTCCGAGTCACTTTATCATTAGGTCTCTGTCTAATCGATAGATGTTCATTTGAGGGTATCCATTAATTTTACTTACTTACGTTTTCTTTATGAAATTAATCCCTACCCTCAAGTTATAACTACAACGTTTGATGTATATGAGAATTTAGCTGTCTTTAATCAACTGTAAACGCATACTACCTCCTAATGTCAGTCAACTCCTTGTCTGTTTCCAAACTACCACATAACTCCTCCTACCTATAAGGTCAAATCAAGTCCACTGTAACCTGGCCCATATGTCCACGCACCTGCCACATCGTTTACAAACGTAACGAATGTTTCTATAACAAGTTTACGCAACCACACGTCCACGTGAGTAGAGGAAACGTAGCACAATGGTGGCGGATGACGTCATTCGATATGACCGCTTGAAAGTGGTGTCAGCCATTGGTGTTTTTTAGATACTGTTGATAGGCTGGTTTTTACTGGTGTTCATAAGACACATAATTTCAAGGTTCTGAGAAGTGTTAGAGCTGTTCTACCACTTACACTTTTTATTCAAGATACTACAAGGAATAAAACTTGGCAAACGATGAAGTTCTGATGAGTTTAGGGAATTATCAACCGTCTCATAGCTTGGAGTGCAATGCTTACAGTCAAAAACAAATATCGAGAAAAGCTGGTCACGGTTAAAAATTGAGTTTGATAAATGGCAATGGCACATCACACATGTTTTCTAATTTTTGACAACCATTATCGCTGACGAAATGTCACTTTGTTCGGGTTCGGGCCCTTGGCCCTTTGTTGAGATCTCAAATAACAAAAGAGTTATGAAAATTACAAGATGACTTTTTCTTGCAGTGAATGTCGATAAGTTGATGTAATTGAAGGTAAAATAATGATCATTCGCATGATGATGTTGCAATTAGGAAAATGTGGAGTAGGTCAGCTGATTGTCATCTGGTTTGCGCAAGTTGCAATAACGAACACTGCTGTATAGGCAGACTTGTCAGGGCTTCTTGTGATGCCTTTGCTTTTACTGGCTTGCTCTCACACATAAACTTTACTATGAGCGTGCTGTCCCACTGCAGAGCGAAGGCCTCCATTTTTAAGGAAATTAATATTATGTGCACGATTGTTATGTTGAAGGTACTTAAAACTTTTTGGTATAGCCTCTCTAAGCAAGAGATAAAAATTCATGATGCATTGTCAAAAGAATGATTCATCACTTTTTATCCTGTCTCGATTTTAAGTATGTAAATGAATGCCTTGAATTGCTGTTTTTGAGACAATGGTGATACTTCCCCTTAATACTAAGGATGAAAAGCGAGACATATATACCATCTTATATCCTAAAATGTCGAAGGCATAATATTCCATCAACGACTATTTAGAAGATAATAATAGTTGGTCGCTGTGTTGAACGCAAGACAATGTTACACTTGATGTTCTTTCTCCATATTTAAGCTTATGGTTATGCCAGATTATATGAGTTCATATAAAAATTATTTACTAATTCTAGTGTGATGGCCCTAGTTTATCATTTGTGGCTTCAAATCACAGCGCTTTGATAGATTCTATCTTTGCACGTGTAAGCAGGCACACCAGTTATGTATGGAGGCTTACTTAATTTGGCTTAGTGTTTATGCTTGAGTTCGTTTTTAATGGCATAATTGAGTGTGCTACCTAACAAGTGGCGGATTATTTAATTTTATGATTATATCTTTATTTTTGTTTTACATATGTTACAGACACACATGTTAAGATTGTTGCATATAATTATATAGATTAAAGTTCTTCAAACTTAACAGACAGATGTGTTGCTGGGGAGTTTGTTGGCCACTTCTTCTTCACAGCTAAAACACTAGGAAGTGGTGACGGGCGGGCGTTTTTGGGGGACGGTCTTTATGTAGAACTTTGACGTACAAAAAGTGCTGGCTCTCAGCCTAGTTTGAATAAGTGACTTTTGATTTGATTTTGATTGATTTGATTTGTTATAAGTACAAAATATTAAGTTAATGAATCTGATATGTTACCTGGGTACATTACATCAGCTTGTATAAGCAGTGAAATTTTTAAAAGAAAACACTAAATGAACTCTGTATTGGTCTATCAGCAATAAGGTTTTGCTGTCAGTTTTAGCACTGCCAAGGTTGTGACTGCCGGATAACCTATAGTCTAGTACACCGACTGGTGATTGAATGAAGAAATCTCGATACTTTGATTTTTCAATCTCGACATTTTGACTTTTCACCGTCGCCTCTTATAGACCAAAGACAATTTTAATTTTTTTGTCTCACGATAAAAAAATATGGCCGGATGTCATCCGATACGTCGATGACAACCCCCTATATAAAAAGTACTATGTGATGACAACGGACGTGGATAAATCCTTGAGAACGCGGAAACCATGGCATGGGCACAAATAAGTATATAATTTACCTTCTTTTAAGTCCTTGGTGCTACTGATACGATTTATTTATATAGATGAAGAGCCGGAAATTACCTGTAACAAGAATAAAATAATTAATTAAAAAAAATGTGTCTTGTAATCTTCTTACGTGGGTTGAATGGTAAGCCTCAATCATCTTTCCCGGAAGCGTATTCGATATTCAGTCTTATGTACGTATCGTTCAGTCAGTGTTTTTCCAGTTGGCTAATGGGTATACCGTATAAGGACGCAGTTACGCAGAAAGGATCCAATCCACATAGAACTGCAATGTGAATTGGATCTATTGCAGTTAAGCAAAAAGGATCCATTGCAGTTCAATATGGAAAAGGATCCAATCCACATTGCAGTTCCATGTGGATTGGATCCTTTCTCAGTCAGTTTATCGTTTTGGTATGAAACAAAGTCGCTGTCTGCGTCTATCTGTTTCTCCGCTAACTCCTAAACCACGCCACGGATTTTGATGCGGTTTTCTACAATAGAAAGAGCGCTAAACGAGGAAGGTTTGTGTACATAATTTGATCGGGTTGTTAGTTTGATCAACCAATCACTCACACAGTACGTAAGAATTGAAGCAGATTCACGGATCAGCGACGGGCATTCAAGAACAATACTAACAGACGTCTTAAAACACGAGTGATTAAGTTACTTCTAGACAAGCGTGCTTCATCTTCGAAATAAAAAGATTCTAAATACTGCTTTCTTATTTTAATCTCATTATAGAAGCCTTCATCCTATCCAGACAAAAACAGAGCAAACATATAAGGCAGACCGCACACGGGCGGACCGCATTTCGTCACTGGAACAAAAACGGTGATCACAAAGATTAACAAGTCAGTGAAGGGCCTAAACACACAGTCCTTTCGTGTACTCTACCGCCTTGAATGGGGCTTGGAAAACAGCGAGTGTTATATCAATAAATATCGCGGCCATAGACCACCGCGTCTGTGTGTCCGTTCGCAATAAACTCAAAAACTACTGAACAGATATTCATGCGGTTATCACCAATAGAAAGAGTAGTTCATGAGGAAGTTTTGGTGTGTAATTTGTACTCTTGCGAAGCTGGGACGGGAATTTTACATAAGCTGAAGCGTTGGGCATATCAATAGTTTTTTTTTTTAATTTTCAACACTCATGTTTATAACCCGGTCTAGCTAAATGTTTGTCAAAACTATAATTATGTGAACTCATAGATATTCGTGTTGGTTCTCATGCTCAGCCATTTTAGTTTGTTACCTATTTGATAGATTTCAACTGCACTTATAAGAGATTATTCAGAAAAGACCATTTATCGCAAAACCTGCAGAACAGAGCAGATTTATGCTGAAATTGTAGAAAAGTCCCATAAAGTAGAAACATTCATGAGAACGCACAATAATTGGGGAATAATACCTTATTCCAGACGCATAGCAACTTACAAAATAGTCCTTCTGACTGAATTTTGGTCATAGCGGCCAATTTAACAAAGACTACCCATCATCGCGGGCGATGTCATAGTACGTACACACCAGCGACCCGCCCCAGCTTCGCACGGAGACAAATTATACACCTAAACCTTCCTCATGAATCACTCTGTCTATTGGTAAAAACCGCATGAAAATGCGTTCAGTAGTTTTTGAGTTTCTCGCGTATAGACAGACGCGGTGGGGGATTTTATTTTCTAATATGTAGGGAAGTGTGTGCGCAAACACAGGCGCGAATTTCTAGCAAGTAATCCCCGCCACTTCCTTTCCGCTCAACACGCCGCTAGTTTCAAAGCCACACCAGTCCCTACCCTAATCCTTTGCTCATACTCTAAGCACACTATGTTTATGTTTTAGTACAAGAAATTCGACCAAGCGCTCGTACCATGGATTACGAAGATATAACACGAAGGTACAGGATTATCGCACTGGAGACCTTTGCCGTATTTTTATGAAGATTTATATTTATAGGGACAGTTATGTTAGTAGCGTTAAATTAATGTGTTGCTATGAAGGTGGGAATGTTAGTATTGTGGTGATTTTTTTTTTACTTTTTAAGTCTTTATGGTCCCCTTTGGGGAGGCTGAAATGATGATGGATGGTCAACTAATGGCTAAGGTGACTTTTTTTTCTTCTGGGGGAAACCTTCAAAACGCGCCTGGACTTTTGAGGAAATAGACCAGGGAGCGTCGAATTTTTCACTAAAACCACCCCGGTGATCACTGTCAACACATGGTAGTTGAGTCAAACTACTTTAATTTCTAGAAAGAAAGACCGTTTTGGTCATTAATTAACTGCAGAAAATAAAAGCCTGACATGAATGAAGAACCATAATAAAGTCCTTTCTGTTCTCTGTTCATTTTTTTTATTTATACTAAGCGAATAGGTTATTTTAGTTAAACAAGACATTTCTACTGGAAAATTCACCTAGTTTTGTCTAACTACCGGTAAAACGTGGTGAATAGGGATGCAGGGGTGAATAAGGACGAAACTTTAAAATGCATTTTAACGTTGAAATAATATGTCGCCAACATGGAAACTAAATTATAAAATATAATTCAGTTAAAATATTCATGTCCTTGTTGGCAATAAACTATATTATTTCAGTGTTAAAATCCCATTGAAATTTTCGTCCTATTCACCACATTTTACGGTACGGTATTGAAAATCGTTCACAATTTTATTGTAAACGGTCCTTTAGACCAACTTCGACAATATAGACACACACGGAATTTTCATAAAACAATAGCTCACAAATTAATTACGACCAAGAAGCTTAAGTTACACCAGAAAAGGGATCGGCAGAAGGCCTGGACGTATTGATCAACGCGGTATTAGGATAATTCTGTTCAAGATTGGCAAATGCAGAACAGGCTTCTGCAGTCAGATTCACAATGACGATTTATTAAATCAATATTTTCTTTTTGGCGTAGTTTGGAGTCTTTGAGACAGTCAGATCAAAAAGGTAAGTGGTTCGTGTAAAAATACACGTATTTTTGCAGGTTCTTCTCCATAGAGAAATAATTTTGCTTTGAAATGTGCAATTAGCTACATCTTTCTGACTTTTTGTTTATCAACCTGTCAATTTTATGAGGAAATCGCTGTTGTGTGCTTTCTGCATTTATCTTCTATGTGCAAAGCCCTTTAAGTTACTCATAGCCTTTATATGTACCTTTAGGAATATTAATTATTAGCGAAATGATTAATTACTTCACAAGAATTCCTTTAGATTCGTATTAACTGAAGGAAATTGAGATACTTACATAAGTAATAATTTACGAACGGAGAAGTCTTTGGAACTCGTCGTCGTTCGTTAATAAATAATTATTAAGGTTTTGTTGAGCTATGGCAGCAACGACCATACAGCAGTCATCTTGAGAGAAATGTTGAATGATTATCTTAATAAGTGATACTGATAATCTTTTCATCCTCAAAAAGGATTTTAGTATATTTGTTTCTTTGCGACGTATATGTATTGGATTAGGGATTTAAAACTTGATACCGAACAATGACATCAGGTGAGATAGTGGTCAAACGCGTGCCTATCAAAAATAAAAAAGTGTGTGTGTGTGTGTACTTATGTACTTACTCCTCACGTAAGAAGTTATACTTCTACTGTCACAAAGTTTACAAAAACAATCATTCTTCATGAACCACAGACTATAGCTAACTTCAGGGTGTTGGTTCTAGCTAACTTCAGGGTGTCGGTTTTTTGTGACGGTGTGCGAGCGCATCGTAAAATTTACTTTCGTCATTTTTCCCTAACCAAAAGAAGTATAACTTCAAAAAACATCTTTCATCCCCTCCCATCTTGCAGCGCATGCCCTGTCGCCTGTGCATGTGAGGTCCTTATGGCTACGTCAGCGAACGCTGTTGCCGTCGCTGAACATTGGGCCAAACGTAATATTTAAAGACTAAATTAAATATATTTAAGAAGATGTTCCTGAAATCCTGATTGAAGTGATTTGTTAAAATATAAGAGATATTTCTGCCTCGACTATTAGTACCTATGACTTAAAAATAGGGAATTTCAAGCAAGATCCTTTTTACAACACACGTCTTAACCTTTAGTAACCCAACACTGTCTACTGAAGCTTGAACGAACCCTTTTAACTAAACTAAATATAGCACCGAAATTAATTAACAAGTCAAAATCATCGATACCGAATAACAGAACGGTCCCCTCCCTAATTTTACCATAACAAAGAAGAAGGCAGGTTGTCATCAGGCATTGTTTGGACCAGACGTTATTTAAATATTCCGTCGCAGACGGTTCAGTCTGGCTCCAGACTTTTTTTTTTACTTTTTTTTTCTAAATCTGACACGGCGTTTCTGACGGGCATTATAACGTGAATACTTTTATTACTTACTTTGATGTTTTTTGTATTTTTTCTAGTTTGGTTTTGTGTAGAACGTAGGTCTTTTAGTAATATTGGGGACTAGACACAAAAAATCGACTATTTCTGTTTTTCAAATGAGTACAGTTTTATTTTATTTTATTAATTTTAGGAAAGCTTACAGCTAATACATTTCAATATCTTGTAAAAGTATGTTGAAGATGGCCAATTACAAGCTTACACTATTGAATAATGAGAATAATATAAACAAATACGCGAAAACAGCTACGTATGAAATTAATGACACAAATGCTGCATTATCCCAAGCTCAAAAAATACATTAATAATGACAAAAAAGAAATGTCACACATCGAAAAAACAATTAAGGCCTCAACCTTTTCTTTAATGCTACTAGTGAATAGATCTAGGACGACATCCTGACACACCATATTGAAAGTACGACAAGCTCTAATGACGTATGGGTTCTGTCTGTAGATGGATCTAACTTGAGGCACGTGGAGAGAGAAGACGTAGTCCTCGAAGAATTTTTTTTGAATTGTTCAGTTTATTTAAAAAAGTAAAAAAAAAAGATTTTTTTCCATCAGAGTTTAATTATACTGGCTAATTACCTAATACTTACAGTTACTTTTGTAGAAATCTAAATTTATTAAAAATTTAAATGTTTTTCCGAAAAAAAAATAATTCAGTGAGTACATTCAGAAACATAACCAGTATTCTTCAAAAGCCTAACAAAAATTCAAGACCCATTAAAATCGCTTCGGCTCTTTGCTCAAACACAAAATTGAGTTAACAAAAGATTCATTAAGCATTTATCGACGCTACATTTCACATCACTAATTGCAATAAAAGCAAAATAGTAATCCTCAACTGGCGACCGACTCATGCAATCATACCTACATAACCTACCACTTCCTCTCACTTTTACGCTCACACAAATAAAGTTGATTTTCCTCTATACGGACCGCAAAATCAAAATTGCCGCCCCTACCATTGTTTCGCCGCAGATTGTACATTTTGACAGAAGTTGACACGTGCAGTTTATTTTTTTGTAAGATAATATTAATAACCATGCTTGTATAAAGTTTTAATTAATAATTCAGTGAAAGCGCAGTGTTTGAAAACACCAACCCAAAGACAAAGGGTTAAACAAGACAGACTTTAAAATGTTTATGGTGACGCAGTAAATGGTTCTCGTTGTTTAGAATCGGGTTTAATAATAAAACCTTAATTTTCAGTTAACATACATTTTATGAATTTAGTGGAGTTTACTCGTGAAATACTTGGGGCTAAAATAATTTAAAGCCACGATAACGGTGTTACATTACCGTCTAAAACCTGGCTGCTTTCAGAATATGTATTTATGCAGCCAAAATTGTGGTAGAATATTTGCCTCTCATTTGCACTAAAAGTGGTGTAATGATGTGGAATTTTTTATAATTTATTGTTTGGTGAGTTAATAAATTAATCGGGTTTCAAAACAATAAATTCGAGTATTTTTTATCTGTCCTATCAGCTTGTCATCCAAATAAAAATATTTATCAAAACCAAGAGGGTACTAACTTTTAATTCATGGAAAAACATGGGATAGATTGTATGATCCTACAAATCACACTAATATTATAAGGCGAAAGTTTGTGAGTGTGTGTTTGTATGTCTGTTACTTCTTTACGCTCAAACGGCTGGACCGATTTGGATGCAATTTGGTATGTAGATAGCTTATAGCCTGGATTAACACAAGCTACTTACGTTTTTATCGACTACGTTTTTATCCCGGTCTAAGGGGCTGAAACCGCGGGGCGCACCTAGTATTATAAATGCGAAAGTATGGATGGATGTTTGTTACTCAACCACGCCAGAGCGGCTGAACGGATCCAGATGAAATTTAACACAGAGATAGATTATAGTCCGGAATTTATAATGGGGGGAAGTTCTGATTCCACGCGGGCGAAACCGCTGGCAGAAGCTAGTTTGAACTAAACAGAGAGTACAAAGACCAACAGAAGTCTTGCTTTAATAAAATACCAACCTATAAAAAGATACAAAAGAAAGATAAAAGAAGTTCTCTTCACTATTTATAAGAAATAAATTTTCCTATATCTTTTCAGTGCTCAATATACTGCTGTATATAATGAAGATATTATTTTCATTTTTATAGAATACAAATATAATGATAGAAAATGATCTATTATAGTTCGTTAGCTTTGTATACAGAAACATGAAACTATTATTAAGTATTTTATTGAAGACAGAAATGAAGAAATTATTCTTATCTTCACTGCTGGAGCTTTCCTTAGAAGAAACAAACAATAAACGTTTTATTTTTCCAAGATTTCCAAGAACCCATTACTTAAAATTGCTCTAATAAAATAAACAATTAGGTTTAGATAAATCTATAGCCATAAAACTCATTTTTACCTAAAAAAATGTTGTTAGCTTAAGAAATCTCTTAAACCCACACGCACAATTGTTTTGGGAACACATTCATTGTGCGTAGCTAGGGACTGGAATTCCCTGCCGGAGTGTGTTTCCTGATGGCTACAACATGGAGGTCTATAAGTCAAAAGTGAATAGGTTACTTCTAGGCAAACGTGCTCCGTCGTCAACCACATCATCGCTCACTACCAGGTGATATATTGGTCAAGCGAGAGCCTAAAAGATATATATTTCTAACGAGAACATATGTATACCTACTTTAATAAAAGATCTCAAAAATCCAATCTTACTTTCAACGTAAGCTCTTAAAACGCGTTCGATAAAATACGGTGCACCATTTTTCCTCCGATGCAGGTAGGTAACCGGAGCGCGCCGAGACAACATTACGTATTAAACTGCTAATGTATTTTCAAGATCGATGTCCCGCGACGGCCGGTGTCGGCAACCAATCATAATCCATATTTAGACGTGATCCTTGCCGAGGTTTTGCCGTGTCTCTGTTATGTGTGAAAGGTAGGTATACAACGCGTTTTAGAATACAGCTAAAGGTAGATTTATATCATAAACACCAAAACAGTTGCACAACTCTAGAGATGGTTTTACACCGACGAGGTCGAGGCGTGGATGAGATGGGCGAGAATTGAAATCACGCTTACCCTTTTACACCGAAAGATGTACATCGCTATACCGCGCCGTCTCGCGATGGCCAGCGCTGCCTCGCGCCGGCTCGCGATGTCACGCGCCGGCCATCGCTACCTCGCGCCGGCTCGCGCTATCACGCGCCGCCCGGCCAGCCGTGTCTCGCGTGCCTACTACGTTTTATGGAGAAAGAGCCAGTATTGTGCGATCTATGGGTACAATGGCGGTTTTATCGCTGACAGCGATATCTACCAGAGAACCTTTGGATACACTGAAAGAACTTAAAACAAAAAGGGGGTGGTTTGCATTAAAAAATATACACAGATATAATTCTAAATACCAATATAAAATTCAATATTAATACATACACTTATAAATATACGAGTGTATCCAAGGATCCAAACATTAGAAACTTTTCATCTGTAAATAGTTTTTGGCAAAACAGTTGCCTGAAAAATGCACTTCATCAAGACATTATTCTGTTTTACAAAATGTAATATCTCGTTTTCAATCACTGGAAAAAGAATACGCTATCTCATAATATAAATATTCTATTTTATATCATTTGATAAAATTTGCTTCAGTAGTAACATATCAGAACATTCATAATAGTAACTGGATCTTTCCATTCTCTGGAAGGTAAAAGACGCGAACGCATATAAAATTAAATTAGTTTGTGAAGGCTGTGAGATTCCATTATACTCTTTCTAATACATTAAAATATCGACTATCCGACTATTCCTATTGTAGTTATCCTAATATTATCAATCAGATATTGAAACTCTGTGTGGTTAGATGTTTGTTAATAAATCACACTAAAACCAGGCACACGGGTAGAACAGAACTAGCATCAGAACATAAAATACTTTTTACCCCGGTAGTGCGTCCCCGAGGGATAATTCTCGACTTCCATATTATTAATTCTTGATTTTTTTATAAATGACGGTTTTTGCTGCCCTAATATTTTTTTCTTGTACAAGACGTAACAAAGTTCAGTGAAACAGTTAATTTAGTAGTAATAATAACATAGTTGTAAACACCATGCCCTTAACCCCAGGCCAAGCTCAGCAGCGGAAACTGCAGCTATTTTAGTTAGTTAAAATAAATTGAACGGCCCAAGTTTACTCGCCCACACGTTTTATTACCTTTTCCGTTTGCTTGGGACGTTTTAGTTTCCTTTGATCGGAACTATTGTTTTTTTTTTTTTTTTAATATAGCATTAAAAAAAAGTTTGTTAATGTTAGCGTTAATTTTTTGATGTGTGTATTTTATTGTTTATTTTTATCATTGATAAGCTCGCGTTTGACCACTATCTCACCTGATGGTAAGCGATGATGTGGTCGAAGACGGAGCACGCTTGCCTAGAACTAACCTATTCAGTCTCGACTTAAAGACTCCCAGGCAACAGACTCTGGCAGGGAATTCCAGTCCTTAGCTGTACGCCCAACGAATGTGTTCCCAAAACGTTTAGTGCGTATGGGTGGGCTGTCCACCACGTACCAGTGGAGCATCGCCGCACGTCTAGTGGTCCGATGATGGAACGGGCTTAGCGGAAATAATCTATGAAATTACGACGCACACTCCCCAAAATGTAATCGATAGAAAACCGACAGGCTAGCCACTATCTGGCAGATCCGTTCCAAAGATGAGAGCAGTACTCCATACACGATCGAACTTGCATTGATAAAGTTTGAGCAGATGTTCCGGCGTGAAGTATCGTCTTACCTTTGCTAGGATTCCCAACGTTTTGGCAACCAGCTCCGCCTTTGCCTCGATATATGGACCAAAATTAAGAGTGGATGTTAACGTGACACCAAGAAGATCAAGATGATCGGTAGTCGACAGAAATCTTTCTGGGGTGCAACCGTGCCGACTACCGAGGAAATAGGTGGAATTGGCACATTTTAGAAACAGGCGCCTGGGTTTTAGCAGCATAGAACTTGACCAAATTGGCATCGCCCCATTCAGGGACTGCTTTCAAGGAAAAGTTCAACCATATAGCCACTCGGAGGCCGTATCTTCGACCCACTAGCCCGCACGTTGAACACGTATATCTCAGCAAAAGTGCTAGCGTCTGCATACCCAAAGGTACCGGGCTTAAGGAGATCATTTATATCCCCATGTTTCTCGATGGCCTCACTCCAGATGTGTATGTGTGGTTTAGCATTTAATTTTTCTGGCGTGACATGTGAAAGGTTGCACATTAATTTAGTGGAGGAATTTGTAGTGATTAAAAAAAAAGATAGTCCTTAAATGGCTTTTTCTGATAAATTTTTCCTTGACTTTAAGTTACGGTTAAATAACACGCCTGAAACTAAAATTCGCAAACTTTTTTAAATCACATTCTGAAAGCCTTTTACAAGCCCCACCACAAATTTGAACTTTTATGCCCCAAGTTTCAAAATTACTGCAAAACTATAACACACTGGGGTAGATAAACTTTAAAATACTTTTCAAGAGAGCCGTTAAGTGCATGCTGTTTGATTTAGTGCCCCTGCAGACGGTACTCCGATACCCGGACACCTGCTAGGCGAATAAATTGGCCGGAACACGAGAATGCCCGGTTTATGTTACGATATAATAATATCGCGAAATACGGGGTAATTTTCAATTTAATTTCATTATGGCCAAACTGTTTTTGTTCGGGATGAATTTTCGGTTCGTTGCAGAGATTCATTGTTTATAGCGAGTGCTTCTCGTTGATACGTTTAGTCAATTTGGCTCGTGCACTGGAAAGTTGCGTTTTAATTAATTTTGAGCGATTCTCAGCGAGTGCATGGACCCGAAAAGTGTTCCGTGCTATGACAATGGTTTTTTTTTTCCTTTTTTAAAGAGCGTTACTTGGACCACAAGCAGGAAATTATTTTATTGCAACACAGCCTACAGGGTGTTACGGAAATGAGTGGTCATATTATAATACTGCTTCTGCCCATATAAATGAGCAATTTTCATCAAGAAAGTCATAGACAACTCCAAAAAATAATTGTACCTCACATATCAATTTTGATTAGCTGATGACAAATTTCTACGTGCGTTTTTTGTATCGTTAAAAAGTTAAAAATTTACGGGATCGACATGACCTACCCAGATGTCACGTGATGACGTGACCAAACTTATTGGCATTTTGACAATCGCTATCGCCGATAGGATGACATTTAGTCCCTAATACCCATAAGAGTCTAAGCATAAGAGTAAAGGTGCATCAAAGTTGGTGTGGTGAGAATTTCGCGGAAGCAAACAAATGCAAGAGACAAACGTTGCTAGCTAAACAGCAATCACATAAGTTGTGCAGGGCACATTGCTCGCAGAACAGATGGTCGGTGGGGCCGAAAAGTTCTGGAGTGGCGATCGCGTACCAGAAAACGCAGCGTTGGAAGGCCTCCCACAAGGTGGACGGAAGACCTGGTGCGGGTCGCCGATGCACAGAACAGGTGAAAGCTGTATGCGAGACGCACAGGAAGAGTTATTGTGGCGACACTTGGGGGAAAGCCTATGTTCAGCAGTGGATGTCTTTCGGCAGAAATAAATGAATTAATGATAACGACATAAGTAAGCAAAGATTTTAATCCTCTCCATACTAAGAAAGTAGCCACAGTTTCTATCGTTCATCCATTTTGTAGTAAGCGGTTGCCACATATTGTTCACCTTTAACCTACGGCAAAATATACAGTAAACTAAATAATACAATCACGGAAAAGTACCGGATGATTAATACACGAACCGCCTTACTCTACAGTTTAAGCGTATACAGGGGTAACTTTAGGTATTAAGATTTTTTTTCGGTCAATCACCTAAGTACCTGGGTATTTTTTTTTTTTGTTTTTCGCAAAGGTTTCGCGTATCGATACCGCATAATTTATCCGCTCAGACGCCGTGAGGTCAAGACACCCGCATTTAACATCACCTTATTAATGTACTGTCGTGAGGTAAAGTGAGAGGATTTGGTCGCATTCTAAGTGGCGGTTAAGTGGATTTCGCAAAGTCAAGAGTGAATCCAGTCTGTGTATTCTGTGTCAGTGTCTTTTGTAGGTCTCATCATCGACCAACGCCTCGCGTTTTTCGAGACACGGAAGAGTTTGGGTGTGTAATGAATGGTCACCCATCCACGGACAGACTTCGGCAAGCGTTGCTTAACCTCAGAGGCCCGTACTCGGCAGCACTGTACTTGCTGCATAATAGTGATCTTTTAAAACCGGGTACAAATGGATATGCAGACAACAGCACTGTAGCTGTTTAACGTGCTTTCCAAGGCAACCTCATAGATCGAACAGTGCGGCTGTATCTAATTATATAGCGACGAGCAAAGTACGACATAGCATATGTTTGAGGCAGGTTTGACATTGAATGAATCAATAAAAGTCTATATTTGTGTAGGTCGCAATTACCTAGGCTTCCAAAGAACTACTTACGCAACGACCCCTTTTTCCTTGAATAACAATTGTGTGTTTTAGGTTCCAAAAAAAAAAATATATTGTGATATCCATAGCGTAAACACTAGGAACAAACAAATTTGTTGTTCCTAAATCCAGGCTCAAGAAGAAAATAGGTGATTCGTTTAGATGCCAATGTATACGCTTCTATAATAAACTTCTTAGCAAAATACAAGACCCGAGCATTAATAAATTTAAATCATTTATTAAACATAAGTTAAGCCAGAATGCTTTTTACACAATGAAAGATTACCTTGAGGACAAAAAGGCTTGGGATTGAGCTGCTTCAGTGATGTTCAGTTGAGCTAATGATTTAGTTTTCGTTATACTTAATGGTTTTTTATACAAAGTAAATTAAAATAATAATTAGTAAGTTGTAAATTATTCTATTTTTAATTTTATTTTGATTGACATTTCATTATTATTATTTTTTTGACATTAATATTTACTTTGTTGAGTATTACATTTATTTTTTATTACTTTATTATTGTAAATGTGGTGGGGACTATGTGGGGACTATGTGGGTTATTTTTTTTTCCTTTCCTGTTATTTTTTAACGTTGTCTGACAGTTTGAATACTGCAGCCTACACAAATGTCAGGTCTTTGGTATTGTTCGTCGAGTCATTGAGCTTCTTAGTAGTTCTAAGTTGAGCTATTCGATTTCTGATAGATGCTTGTATTGACTGGACAGGTTCACTCAAATATGTGTGGATCTTTCTTCAAAAGACCATTACAGACACTAATCTGCATGGTCCTCAGCATAATGCGAATGTGAGAACTATGTAGGTCGTTACATTAGTTACGTAAATTTCATGTCTGGCAGTTTGAGTACTTTTGCGGCCTACCCAAATGTCCTTACTTTGGTATAGTTCGTTGGCTCGTTGAGCTCCTTAAAGTTCTGAGTTGAGCTACACGATTACTGACAAATGCTTGCACTGTCTGGACAGATCCACTCAAACCTGCATGGTGCTTTCCTCAAAAGCTCATCTCAGATATTAACGTACATGGTTCTCATATGATTTGACCAGTACATATTGTATGGATTGACAGTTTGACCTCTGAGTTTGTTTCGGTGTTTCTTCTCAGGATAGTCAGCTAGGAAACACCGGCCTCATCTAGCTTAAACTGACAAAAAACATTGACGTGTAAAAGTGTTCCTTGTAACCTATCTCCTGAATAAACATCATTTATCATGCCAAGTGTAAAAAAGGTCAGTAATGTAGGTCTATGACGTTTTAAGAGTACAGTACCTACCTACCAAAGTGCCGCTATACCTACCTTTTTTTTTGAAGATGAGAAATAATTAGATGACTGCTCCCACTGTGTGTGGAGCGGGAGGGCGTGTCCAGACTCTTACTGACTAAAACCCACCCGTGTACCTTCAGTTGCCCTTTGCGTGTTCCTTCAGGGCCACGGTGACTATTTCGAACACTCCCGCAACCCACCGCTTGTACCTAAAGGATTTTCTGAAATCGTTCCCAAATATTGTAAGAAGCTAATGGAAGCCTACTTTAAAATATACCTTACTTATCACTTTCACACCAAATAAAGCAAAAAAAATACTGCGCCACGATACATAATACTGTCACAAAAAAAAAGTTGAATAGCCCCGATTTGACGTCAAACGTTCGTGATCTTAAATAAATTCAACTTTGAGGAAAATTTTCGAATTAAGAAAATTCAGCGAAGTGAGGTTACTGACATAACTCAAATTTGTGACACTTGATCACGATTGTCGCAAAAATGTGACCTTCGATCAAGGTCACGAGAGGAAAATTTCTTGTAAAGGTTTGTGACTATATTTAACTCACGTTTCAAGTTTTGACAACTGCATAGTCATTTTTTATGTAGATTTTTTCTATCCGTCTACGAAAAAGGGAGGTTAACGCGTTTGAAAGTCAATGTTTGTTCATACCTGTAACACTAAACACGATTCTACAGTAGGTACTTACCATAATAAAACATGACTTAGCACGAATTCCACCGGTTCACAGCCCCCATTATGCTCCAAACTTCGTAGGAATAAAGCCAAGAATCCTTTGAAATTAAACACCGACAAAACGTCGATTCCTAACAATAAGTAACCAACCTGTTGAACGGTTTAATAAATTCGTAAGACTTTCGTCCCTGAGTGTACGGCGGACCGACAATGACTCAACCCTGCCACAGGGATGCTATGCTACGCAGGTAGAGGTAAACCTCGTAAAAAAGAACAGGTAGAGAAAGAGACGGAAGATACCAGGTCTCCTTCACACCCTTGTAAATTAGGATGTAGCATCACCTGCCGTGGTCTATGAATATCTAATAGACCAAGTTTTTCTGTTTCAGTTCTACAAATACGTTCAGTCTTGTTAGTATCTAGGTATTTGTTCAACTTTGGTCTATTTGTAGACTAAAACCTGAGTATTGCGTCACTATTTATTAAAAAATGAAATAGGTACACGTATAAGTAATCTCTACCTCTATCAATTTAATTTAGAAGTATCATGTAATCGTATAAGTATTTAACATTGTATTTTTAAAGACTGACCTTGAAATTATCTGGTCAATATCACTAAGTTACGCATATTTGGCAACATCCAAAACTTCTTTACCATTCACTAAAAGCCTAATTAAAAAGAAAACAAAAAGTTGCAAAACAAAAAAGCAAATTAATTTGAATGAATAACGAATTCTCAAAGTCCAACAGTTGTTTGACAGACGCCGTTGACGGTTGACGTTTGACGTAAGAAAAACGTCCGTCAATAATAATTTTAGCAAAACTACCATTGCGTAACGTAGGTAGGTATATGATGGGTTTCCATAAACAATATCCGTGCTAAACACACGGAGTGAATGACCTACGTAGCCCCCAACCGCGCCTCTTTGTTATACTATAAGACGTACAAGTTTATTGACCGTTTTCAATCTACCTGTTTACTCCAAGTGTAAATTATTGACACATGATGATGACCGACCGTGAAATTGTGCATTAATGTTGTTAGTGTCAAAACTCTGTATTAAACTTTTTTTCCGAAGTGGAACTCTGTGTTGCGGGTTGTTGCGTAATCGGGCAAAGTTTTATTTTATTGATTTTTAGAAATCGTCTAAATTGTTATGTCTTCCTTTTACTTGAGTTTTATTATTGTATTACAAACAAATAGAAAATACAATATATCATATTTTTCCTGGTCCAAAGCTACTAGTACTAAAATAAAACATTATTTGATATCGGAAAACCTATTGAGAGGCAATAAACTTGAGAGCATGATTGTTATTTTTCTCATGTCATTACACATACATATGTAATAATAGCAAGTACTTAGCAAGGTCACGTGTTTTCAAACCGAAAATGAAACGAGATTTTTTCGTTAGTTTATTTTTTCTGAAGGTATTTTCTTTATCGAAGAGACACGAGTTATTCATGTTGTGTTCTCATTCCTTGTAAAAACCACGCGATACATATTTGTTAGCAAGTAACGAAATTCTTCGATGTTAGATCAGCTCCGGGGACTCCCGAGCGAGCAATCATGACTCTCATTCAATTTATCCGCAGAAATGGTATTTTTTTTTTCTTCCACGACCTACACGCGCCTTTATCAGATTAGATAGAATATTCCCTTTTCGTATATTAGCATAAATAGTACAATAATTCAATAAAAGTAGGTGTAAGTACTTTGACAAAACATCGAATAATGTCTACAAAAAAATAGTGATTCACGTTTATTTTGCTTATGTGTAAGTAATCATGACCTTCGTGTTAAAAGGTATCTCTCACATCTATGCCATACGCTTTTAGTCCTTGAAAAGATAAGAATTATTTCGCAACTTCAAGCAAGTTTTCACAACGCAGTTAATTCTTGATCAATGTTACTTAGGCTTTTAACCCGGCGAGAGTGTGGTGGGGTGTGACAAACCCCAGCGAAGCGCTTTGATTTTTGTAACCAAAAATTAGAGCCTAAACATTAGTTATGACACAGATAATATAATACTAGCGTGCAGATGCCTCATCCCATACAAAGAAACGGTACCGGCCTAACTACGGGTTTTCGACTTGCACTAGCAACTTTTGTTTTACGTTCGGGCCCATCCTCTACACCTCGCTAGATGGTGTTAGCAGCGACGGCTTGCAAGTTCAATGAATTTGCATAAAGTCTTACCAATATTTTCTCACACATTGAGGAATTACTTATTGTATTTTTGGCACTTCATAACAGTTTTACTGTTCAAAATGTGTCACTGTAAAAATTTTAAAGAGGCGAATGGATAAACTCTAAAACTTCAAACAGCGCCATCTATTGGTACTAGAAATATAAATGCCTAAAGATTCGTTCCACTATACATCTATATTTGAATTAGGAGCCAATTATTCCACAATTTTATGCTTAGGTTAGTCTATTAAATAAGAAAATACAGTTTTTCCTTTTTTTTTTCGAAATATTAATGTTACCAATATTTCATTATATCGATGCACATTACGCCATCTATTAAAATTTATTTGAACTAAATTTTCTTTGTTCGAGATGAGACCCTGTGGTTATGAGAATTTAACTTACACATTTTTTTTTTTTAAACTAACTTGAGGTGTTCCGAAATAAAATAATAATTTGACTTCATTTTGATAAATACTGTAGTTATATTATATTATCTACAGGCATTTTTGTTTTAGGGCAACACACACTCCGCCAAGTAAGATACTTGATGTAATACCTACCTATTTTGTCACCACACTCCCAACGGATTAAATGCAGTCGAAGCCCTCATAAAATCAATCTAGATTAAACAGTTAACTACTGACAGAGCAACAACACGATTTAATTACTTAGATCCTTCGTAGAAACAAAGCTTAGAGACAAGAATAAACTTAATAACCTTTTAGATTTTTTTTCATAATACTTAACCAAGACGACGTAGTTCCGAAGAACCTCGCCCTACGGTTCTGCCAAATCCGTAGCGACGACTTTCTTGGAATACCTACCTCTATTATTTTTCGTTAGTCAGTTTTCCACCCGAGTATCTATCTTTTTTATTATTAATCACGAATAGGTATACAAAGGCTTTGTTGTTAGGAGGAAAAGTACCTACCTTAAAATAACGTTTAAAAATATTTATACAAAATATTTTGTTCTAATTGGCTAATCTGTTACAATATTGTTTACGATAAGCTGGTAATCTGATATAGATAGTGATTTAATAATAGATACTTGCCTTTAAAGTGAAGCTTGCACAAATGCATATAACATGTATCCTATGCAATAACAAACACTGCACCCGGCTTCAAAATGTATGACCGACTTAGCAGTTTCAAACGTAAGTAAGCCTTTGTTTACATTTCCAGAAGTAGATATAAAAAATAACTAATCCGTTATCTTTTGGAGATATTGGATTTTGAATGACGTCACTTAGCTAACTATGCTTATCATGCATTGTCATCCAAACCAAACATGTATGCAAATTTCAGCTCAATCGAGAACCGGGAAGTGGTTCAAATTTAAAATCTAAGGTTTTTTACTTTGTTAGTTACAGCTGAAGCTGATAAAAGCGTGTTATATTAATCGTGGAAGTATGAATCAATGTGCCAATATTTTGTTAATCGTTATGCAATCGCAAGCGATAAGAATGCGGAATGCAACCATGAATGATAAATATTTATAAAAAACGCTTGTTTCATATGTATAGGGTAGGATCTGCATACCTATGTGATACTACGTCAAGAGTAAATAAAGTCACATGCTACTTAGTAGCACATAAGCACGCTAGTTTCGAGCAAATGCTACGTACGTAGTAGCATACAATAAGCACGTGTATACGGGGTAATTGAAATAGAAGTTAAGTCCGGAATACACATGCTACTGTGTATTACGGACTTTACTTCTAAGCAAGCGTGCTCCATCTTCGACCATGTTATTGCTTACCATCACGTGAGATAGTGGTCAAACGCGCGCCTATGACTAGTAAACAAAATCCAGTTTGATGCCATATTTGCATGAACCTGGGCATTCCATTTTTTTTCCAGATTTTTTTATAAGTATTCAATAACAAGAAAACATAAGCATAATATTCAGCCTTTTAACGTTACCACTGCTGGGACATAGGCGTCCTCTCTGTGAGAGAGAAATGACCTTAAGGGTCTACTACCGGCCAAGTGGCCCTCATTGAATAAAAAATCGTAGCATAGCACAGAAAATAAATATTAAAGAATCCAACGTCACGTTTGTTATAAAGAGGTTAAAGTATTTTTACGTTGTTAAAGCAGGCCTCGGAATGTTTCGTATCCAAAGTAGTA
This sequence comes from Polia nebulosa, assembly GCA_951329385.1. Taxonomy (NCBI): domain Eukaryota; kingdom Metazoa; phylum Arthropoda; class Insecta; order Lepidoptera; family Noctuidae; genus Polia; species Polia nebulosa. Next base: position 57,612,799 of record OX589587.1, read on the forward strand.
GGCAAAAGTACCAAAAACGGCCGTTTCTGACAAAAATACTTTATCCTCTTTGTAACAAACGTGACGTTGGATTCTTTAATATGTATTTTTGTGCTATGCTACGATTTTTTATTCAATGAGGGCACCACTTGGCCGTTAGTAGACCCTTAATCCACATCGCGGGTCCAGCGCGGGTTGGTGGACGTCACATGGCTTCGAATTTTTGGTTCTAGGACATGGTCTCCTCACGATGTTTTCCTTCACCGTTTTGACAGCAGTGGTGATGAAATAATTTACTCAAACTGAAATGCCCGCCTGGGTTCAAACCCACGACCTATGAAACGTTAAGTCGGAGCCGCTACGACTGAGCCACCACTGCGTCACCACTGCCCCACAAATAGTAAAAGTACATTTATTCCTAACAAAAACAACAGAAGCACAGCAGGAGGAAAACATTAGAAATACCTAGATGTTATTTTTTTTACGGAAAACTTGCGAAAGGTCACGATTGTATCATTGTACGCAACACGCGATTAGGGTCACGTAGCGCGATGATTCGTAATGGTTCCGTGTTAATTACATAGCAACCATTGTATCGCCCTTTGTCTTTTGATAATTATTGTCTATTAATATTGCATTCAGTTTATCAGCCGTATGAAACAAATATTTCGGAAATTGATAACAACTGATAGACTTTGTATTGGCATGTGTTCGTTATTGCGTTTTTTGAGGAAATTCCCGAAATAACATGACTCGTCGTCGTTGCTTAGTGACATCATATTATTATAACATTTTTTTTTTTATAATTATTATAGTCTCGCGTTTGACCTCTATCTCACCTGATGGTAAGCGATGATGTGGTCGAAGTTGGAGCACGCTTGCCTAGAAGTAACCTATTCACTCTTGACTTAAAGATTCCCGGTTATAGCTTTTAGGAAACACAGACTCTGGCAGGGAATTCCAAACCTTACACTCCAAAAAGTTTTGTGCGTTAATGAACGTGACTTTATTTGTTTTATTAAATATTCTTTTATATGAAATTCACCACATAACAAATTGCAAAATTATACAATATTAAAATTGCAAATGAAATAGGTTACGCGTACACGAAATTAGCATGAATTAATATGCTGTTGCAAAAAGAGACCTTATGGTCACACCTACAAGAATTGGAAAAGTTAAAGCAAAAAGGTGTTTTTATGAAGGTTATTTTTACATATTAACTGCACTAAAACAGTAATAAAATACCCCTATTGTTTACACACAAGGTGCGAATAATTTTTAACACTAGCGTCCCGCCCCAGCTTCGCACGGGTTAAATTATATACTATATAAACCTTCCTCGTGGATCACTCTGTCTATTGGTGAAAACCGCATGAAAATACGATCAGTAGTTTTTGAGTTTATCGCGAACAGACTCGGTTGGGGACTTTGTTTTATAATATATAGTGATTATTCACTGACATGAGCTTTTTTTATTCCACTAATTTATAATAGCTATTAGGAAAATTTTACAAAAAAGGCAACCCGGAAATGTAGACCTACATGAATGTACCTAAAAGGATTTCCCTATTATAATACGTCGTTTCTATGCAGTGAGACACAGTATTATAAACTAGGCATGTGGCTTCAGCCGACACCTCACAAATCCGGAACGTAATACTCGTATGTTTCACTTAGTAACATAAAAGTTTTAAGCCGATTTGAATAAAACAAGTTCGGGACGTTGTAGAAAAATCTACTACATGAAATAAATACATTCTGTGCTGGTCAGTAGTTCTGTGCTTATCAACGGACGTACAAACTGATATGTTTTGTTATATTGTTGTAATTCAATATCATAGTAATAACTGCATGAATACAATTACTTGTCGATTATTACAACAATCATAAAACTATATTACTGATTCCTCAACTTCACCAAGGAGATATTATTGAATACATTAAAATTGGTTATTAAAGTTATCCTGCTACACAGTGCGTCCACACTGCCTGCGTTGTGGTCGTGGACCAAATGAAAAAAATATTTATTATGCGCATAAAAACGATGGTCGCGCCGCGCGCCGTCTTGACGTCCACGTCCGACGTTCCTCCCGGTTAGATAACGTGAATTATTATTATTACACGCTCACGTTTCCACGTAAAACATGTGAACAATGAAAAAAAACTGAGAGTTCAACACAATCGAGACACCCCATCGTACACGATACACGAAAAAAACATAAAAAAAACATTTAATACCACCTCTTTATATCCACGATAAAACATTGGCCTCTCTAAATTGAGACATTTTATTATTAGGAATACGATTTTGACAGTCGTAAAGAAACGTCTATCCGAAGTTATTATATCAGTTTACGAGTCGAAATATCACAATACTGCCTAGGAATAAAGCACGAATTTTGAATTACGGCGCTAGTGAAACTCGACGCTGAAAATATTTAAAATTTTATGCCCTGAGGGAGTGTGATTTGTACCACTAGGCGACACCGTCTTCCGTTTTCCGCGTTGACGCCGAGCCAATGTCATTGCCATTCTCTTCGCAAGGTTATCGTTACGGTGCGTATTCTAAATCCGTCAGTTGCGAAAACTTCTAATTGAAGAGATTTGACTAAACTAAGTGTCGTTAAACAAGGTGGCAGCACATGCTAATTCGGCCGGTACTACGTGTTTGTGAGTCACGTTTTTTCGTCTGTGACGCGGTTTTTCCTGTCGCCCGCTGCGTACGACCATGACATTTGGTTGTCTGACCGATTGCACGGCCTTCGCTCGCGGTCATCAACTCCGCGTGTGAGTCGGTATCTTACCTTACGCTGCGTTTTCACTAGGCGAACGTGTTGTGTCTCGCTCGCACTTATGCAAACACAGGCATCGAGATAAAGAGCGTTCGTTTGTTCCTCTAAGCGTAAAAAGTAAAAAACGTTGCTCATACCATGTAAAATAGCTCAAAATAGTAATGGTCGTTGGCATGTAGTTTAATGTAACTTTGTAAGGTATACTTAAGAAATCATTATTGTGAATAATTCGGTTGGTTTGTCAGGCGGAATGGAATTTTGAGGCAGGAAATGACCGGTACTTGATGTAAATCTATCAGATCTACGATAATAGCGAACAAAAAAATCGTTGTAGTTGTTTAAAACAATGGAAGTAATTAGTTGGTTTTAACAAAAAATCTCCACCTAGTGTAATGTCCTTTGAATAGGCATGTTACTGAAGCGAATCTTTAAGATTTATTTTTAAACTGCGAGAGAATGTTACTTGGGTAAGTATTTTCTTTTCTCCTTTTATCACAACTTTGTTAATTACTTATGGGTCAAAAAGAATCCTATTATGTGAACAATTTTAGTTCAAATTTGTATTCATAACGTAAAAAAACTTAAAAAGGAACTAAGTTTCAGTTCGGCTATTTGCCGATTTCAGTAAGTACATTTATTTCAATAGAGATTTTTTGTGACCTAACCTTCGTTACGACTGAAAATTCAAATTAATCATGTAGTAGATATATGTTCCAAACATTATTATTAATGACTGCACTAAACTTCGACCACACACAAGCAACATTAACTGTTGGTTCGAATAGACCATTAACAACGGAATTAACTACAAAGTGTAGACCGGTTGCAAATCGTCTGCGACTAACAATATGCCTTATAGATAGATACCAAGAAAGGCAGCAAAATGTTTGCGGAACTATTTACAAGGAAACGCAAAGCGGTCTGCGCTATATCAACAAGGTTAGCAGCGAAGGTGGTTTGGATAGTTGAGAAATATTTCTCTCTACTCCAGCCTTTCCCAACCTTTTTTATTTAAAGGTGGACCCTTAGGTAGGTTTAACGATCGTCGTCGTGGACCTCTTAAAAAATCTTCGGCAACGAAATTATTGATGTAATCTGTTTTTTTGTAGAATTTAGTGAATTTAGAGCGCTGATGATGTCAGCTAAATAGGCTACCGACAGGCGCTTACCACGCCATGGTTTCGTAATTTTGACTTCAATCCTGTAATTAATGTAATTTTACGCGGACCCCAGGTTGGGAAACACAGCTCTACGCCAAACCCCATTTAGACTGGCTCAAAGATACAAGTTGACTAAACCTTTTAAGTGTTCAGTTGCTTGAATAAAAGCGTGTGATTTATATGATGACGACGTGACAATATGACTCCACCAAAATTCGTCACGCTAGGCCCAAAAACAATTGTTTCGTGGAGTCACAAACGGAGTCAACGCTCTTTAAAAGATTGTATCTTTGTTCGGGAGATTCTAGAAAGAAATGCGTACGTGGCTGGAATTTGTATATAAAATCATCACGTCAGTTGAGGAGTATATCTCGCTCAATTTAAATAGTAGGTACATACAGAGTTCTTACGCACTTGGCCAACTAAAAAATTGGCATCGTTTCTGGATAAAATGCAGTTCAAGAACAACATGATATTTCATTCAAGTTTTCAAGCATTTATTTAAGGAAACGAATTAATTTTAGAAACGAACTCGCCAATCATACTTGAATGCCTTTGTTATCGCAAGTCATGTGTTCGTGGAAACATTATTATCAATTCTACTGTACCAAAATATTGACCAGCTTAAAGCGAACATTCTGAATAAAATTCTATGTTGAGCAGTTGGTTCATAAATCACAAAACACTTTGTTGTAAACATAGGCATTACAAGGGAGCCTCGGAATCAACAAAGAGACGTATGACTAATTTTACTCGCTACATATGACTCAACGGTTTAATACTAAATCAGCACGAACGAGGCACAGGCCTGAGAACAAACTTGCGTGGCGTTACGCTTCTTGAACAAAGAAAAAAGGGGATGTTAAAACACGGCCAATGACTATACTATTAAAAACTCTGAGAATTCGTGTCTGGCTAGCCTAATAAGACACGCCCTACCTCCCGTGTGACATATACAAGTGGCAGGAGGATAGGCTACAAGACGGAAGGTTGGAGGTCTTCCTAGTTTGGTTTTAACAAATCAAAAGGGGATGTGTTAGAAAAAGAGCTGCGTTGGTGACTGATGACGTCGATTCCCATGTCTGTTAAAAGCGATTAGTTCGTAATTGCCAGCCGGTTGAACTGGAGCGATCGCACTGTTTTTATCGGATTTTTTCGGGAGCTCGGGAAATAAATTGTTGAGAACCGAGTGCTTTTTCAAGTAACCAATTTCGTGGATTGTTGCTTTCTATCAGTAAGGAGGTGGAATAGTGTTCACATAACGTATTACGTCGATTTTATACGTCTGTTTCAGGATATGCGAAAGTAATAGAACGCTATTTGGCTGTCTGGTTGTTTATTTTTGCTTTGTCATTTTCATTTATCTATTCACCTACATACTTACATAAGAGTAATTTGTTCTAATACAATCTAATGTGCATTAAGTATTTTGTTACATCATTTTATGCTGACGTTCAAGTTTTAGAGACTAAGCCAAATGTTTTATTAGTTCACGAAACACATTATTATTTAATTCAACGTTTATAGCTCTAATAAAACTTAATTTGAATTTTATAACAACTGTCATTTGATCAAATGATGTGCACTGTGCAGTAAAAATTTTAAAAGAATGGTCGCCATGACAACAGTAATAATAACGTCGCCCTAACTCACTGGCTAATTGAATGATTGCTTGTAATTGTATGTTCCAGCCCTTTTGTTAAAGTACCGACTTTGCGGTTTAACGGTCACACGCAGCTATTTGAAAGGGAAAATAATATTGCTAGACAGACAGAAATAAAATGCCCGGTCAAGAGTGGGGGAGACGGTTTGATTCGATCGGAACGTTAGGATAGGTCAGTTACGCTAGGAGCAAAGTCGGGAAAAACCACATGTGTCATCGTCGAGACGTAAAACTGTCTGTTGAAGGTTTTAATTTAGAAAACCGGTTGTTTTAGAAGGAGTTTATACGTGACATTATTCATGCAGCATTGACATTGGGCTGTTTTAAATGGAATGCGTCAGTAATACAAGTAGGTGAGCAAATGCAAAGTTTAAAAGTAAATACGACTTGTAGCATTTATGGAAAATTTGTAAACCGTTATATAGTTTTTTTTACATGTTTGTATGGAAGACAGTATGTGTCTGTATATGACAGTGTGTGTTTTAAATTTTCAGGTTATATCAATACCTAAGAAATGTTAAATTCTACTTCCTACTAAAATTGTAAATGCGAAAGTTTGGATGGATGCTTGTTACTCAATCACGCCGAAACAGCTGAACGGATCTGGATGAAATTTGGCACAGAGATAGATTAAAGTCTAGAATAGTAAGTAGATTTATTTAACACTAGAATGAGTAGGAAGTGCCTACTAATTCTAGTGTTAAATAAATCTGAAAACCCATGAAAACAAACCACGATGCCCTGTAAATTTACAATATTTTACTTTCAGACTGTGTGTCATTTTATTAGACACACAACTTGTATCTTCATCCTTCCTTTATTGTTTCTCAGAATTAGAAGGAAACACCTCAAATAACAAAGTATTTAGTTCAGAACAGTTACAAACGCCGATATTGAATCTGTGGTTTATGGAAGAACATCAAAGCACTCAGCTATTCTCTAGTTCGCTATGGAATCTGTAATTAAATTGGGTAACGTGTGTTATGTGGATTCGCGTGGATATGTGAATACTGTTCAGAACAGCATTGAAGTGAAGCTATGTTATGCGGAGTAGTTGACTAGGTAGGTATTGGATGAATTAGCTCGAAAAGAAGGCTTAGATAAACAAACACATTACGTTACTGTACGATCGAAGGTTCGGTTTCGGCGAGACACTACATAACTTACTTTGGAATTGGTTGGAAGAATAGTAACCGATGGCAGAAATAGAACAGGCTTTTGCCCAGAGTGAGACAGTATAAAGAAACAAAATAATATGTTTATTTAGCATAGATACACAAAACGATTTAAGAGAACTGAAGACTTGTGAGTGCCTGAGATCAGTGCCCGTGAGCAACTCTGTCTTGTGAATTCCCCACATAACAGAAGTATGTAGCCACAAGTACATATTTCATTACATAATGATAACGTTATGTTATTAATAAACTTCCACAATGGATTGTTATTGAATGAAAGTAAAAACAGCTGTTCATTTAATTTTTTCATCGAGAAATTGCAAGCGATTTACGTGTTCATTATTTTATAAATTTTATAAGAAAATATTATTAAGACGACTATTTCACCTTGTTATTAACTTATTAGAACACATTCAATAAAAAAAATCTCTTATACTTAAAATTTTAATTACGCAAATTTTAAGTAAGTGATTCATTTTCAATTTATATTTTCGTGGGTTCGAACCCACCACCTACAACACGTAAGTCGAAGCCGTAACCACTGGGCCACCACTGCTCTCAGCAATGTCAAAGCCTCATTTTATTTATATGTAAGCCATTGATTATTGGAAGCCATTACAGGACGCAGAAACAAATAATGCAACCAACAACTTTATTAATTATTATACTTTTGTCTTCCCATTATAATAAAATTATTAACTATTTATATTACATGCACAACAAGTTTAATTGGTAAATTAAACTTAAAGCTTTATTATATTTACCGTCTATGATCAATACCGCTTGTCAGCGTGGCATAAACAATGAGTTGAACGTAGTGCTTAGTTACTATTAGGAACTTAATAACCAAGAACTTTTCCACTGGACTCATATTTTCAATGGCAAGAATAATGACCCGAAGAGTAAAGAGATTTTATGCAACGGCACTGAGGTACTGGCGTTTAAAAACGCCATCATCATCCTTTAAGGATGATTCATGTTACACCGTGTCGCCACCGGGCCGTGCCCCCCACGGCCGTGGCACGGCCGGGGCACGGTCAAAGATTGTTGCATACATTTTGTATGAAGTGATTCATGCTAGACCGGGCCGCGGCCGTACCCCGGCCGGGGCACGGCCGAGGCACGGACGGGGCCCGGCCAGGGCTCGGCCCGGTGGCGACACGGTGTAACATGAACGTGTGCACCGGGCTCGGACGTGCCCCGGCCGTGCCCCGGCCGGGAAACAATTGACGGTCAAACAATTGCACGGTCAAATATGTATAGTATACTTTTTGTATGAACTGATCCATGCTTGGCCGTGCCCCGGACGTGCCTCGGCCGTGCCCCGGCCGGGGCCCGGTGGCGGCACGGTGACAGCCCGGTGTAGCATGAATACTAGCCCGGTGGCTCGGTGGCCGCACAGTGTAACGTGAATCATCCTTAATACGAACATCCTAATCCTAACTAATACTATAAATGCGAAAGTAAGTGTGTTTGTTATCTTTTCACGTCTAAACAGCTGAATCGATCATTATGAAATTTTGGATTACTACGTTATCAGGGGTACAGAAAAGAATATAGGGTACCTTTCATTCAGAAAGAAGTAGGTGCTGTTCCCGAGGTAAAGAACAATAACTTTCAAAGCTCAGAATTGCTAAGGACGCTAGATGGCGTTACGTGTCTTTCGAAACATTTTGCTCTCGTGCAAAGCCAAACAGGCATTGCCATTACGCAAGATATGCATCAGCATAAAAACAAATGCTCTGCTCATTATGGTATGCTTCAGAGTTCACTTCATACAAATAATTAACCTATAACTCACGAGCCAATTTCACATGAATCCACCAAAACCAAATGAATGCCCACAAAAGGGTCTCAATTACGGTGCGGTATTAATACCCGTAGTGACAAATAGGGAGGATATTTGAGTTATGAACTGTACGGAAACTCTTTGAACTTTAGATATAAGAAGCTTCCCCTCTCATGAACTAAAAGACAATCAATCAACGCGGGGAAGAGGTTTGCATTTCATTAAGTGGGGCTATGAATAACAATGTCGTATCTGCGTTTTGGATCTTTTTATATTGTATGTCTCGTGTGTCGTTCTAAGAATGTATGTTGACACTTAGTGTTGTTTCAAGGTTAGGATTGCTTGGTATCGGCAGCGGCAGTATTAGACAGACGTTTGCTTCCGTATTTTTTTTCTCTACCCTAAGTGGTCGCGGGTAGCCGATGGATGGCCGATGGTTCGGCTGAAATAATGATGGTGATGACTCCAAGTGGAGAAAAATGGCCACAATACTTTTCGTAGGACTGAGGATTATGTGAAAGATTTCCAATAAGGCGATACAGGAGGTGACGACTGGGATGACGGCAAATAGTGATGTTTGGAAGTAGAAGCTGCTATGCTGCGCCGAACTCTAATATATTGGGATAAGGTCAGGAGGTCGCTGATGATCTAGCATTGAGGATTTATCATGCCGAAATAAAAAAAATGTGAGTTTTGAAAATGTGGACGGCTATTAGAGTAGAAGAAGATTAAACAAACGATGGATGGACTGTGTAAGTGTTTTTTCTTGTCATTTAAGAACCTGTGAAATTCCCTGGCAGTCTGTGTTTCTTGATAGCTACCACTTGGTAGTCTTTTAAGTCAAGAGCGAAAAGGTTACTTCTAGGTAAGCGTTCTCCAACGTCGACCACATCATCGTTTACCATCAGGTGAGATAAGTGGTCAAACGCAAGCCTGTCATTACCATTTTGTAGTTTTTATCAAGCTACTTAGCTTTTTTTTCGTAAATGAAATGATAATGAAAGTAGAATGCATCAGCTGCTTCCTTCGTGTCAAGGGAATCAGGTTAATCGATCTTGTAGGCGGTAGGTCCATGACTTGACTGTCATTGACTTGTCATACCTATAATGTCAGAATCAGAATAAATATGTTTTTTTGAGAAACTTTCGCAATTAGTTTTAGCAACAAGGTTTATTTCATTTAATTTTGCAATGCAACATATTCATAAAGTAAAAAAAATCATAAAATCGCATAAAATTTTCACTTCGCGAATTGCAGTTGTATGAAACACATTTTATGAAAGAAACTTACCAAATTGTCGAATAGTCGGATTGATGCCTGTCCTCTCTGATTTGAGAAGCATATGCCAGAAAGGTGTTTTTATTGTTATCGATTTGAAAAGATTTATTAACAAATACTAATCGGAATGTCTTAATTTCAACTGGAATAAAACAAATCTCAATCGCATGAAAAATTCTACAAATAATCATTATAGTAAAATAACACAAATAATACTTAGATACCTGTAACAAAGTAAGAGGTCCCCTTAGTTTGTTACAGGTAAGTATTATTCTCTTTCTTTGTCATTTTCATGGTAACAGAGAGGGCAAGCAGACGAGAGGTGTGCCTAAAACTTGATCTAGGTTAGTCTATTTTAGTTCCTAGTTGTCCAACTACCTACCTTGTATTTTGTAATAGATAAAATCTAATCGTAATAATAGTAATTATTTCAATAGAAAACTTGTTCCCAAAATTATAAAACTACATTTATGATATTAAAAGACACCATGCCGACTTGTGTGGGTGATAAACATGGGCTGGCACCAAAGAGAACATTACACTGTGGTATTAAGATTAATAAAAAAGGGGAGGGAAGTAATTGACTCTGGTAAGAGGGATAAAAAAAACATGTAAAGTAATAAACACAACCGACAAATTCATTAACAAAACATTACAATAAATCATTTACGTTGATAAAAAACACAGGATTATCAGACTCGAGATATAACCTTGAACGGTCGACTACTGGGCCATTCACCCTAATTTATCAACAAATAACCTACTGTGGCACGTCTGTGGGATTATTTCTGATCTATGAACTACTGAGTACCTAAAATAGTTTGTTTGAAAACAGACCGGCGAAAATATGCTAGGATACAACATTAGCTAAGCCAACGGACAAGAGCAACAAGTACCGAACCGATTTATTCAGACAATTTGAAAGGCTTCGAAACACCAAATGTCATACAAAAGGTTACACATTATATAAGGAGCGCAGCCCGATGCCATGCTTTGACATGCAACACAATAGTTTAATTACATACGAGTAGGTACGCGGATAAAACGTTACGTAAACTATACGCAATTTGCGCAAAAAATAACTTCTTACCTACTTAAGCATAGACAATGAGGTCAATGACACAAAAACGGATTACGCTTCGTTTCCGTGCGACAGATACGTTGTAGGCATTTCAAATTGTAATTAGTCATGCAGACGCCGGTTTAATCTATGGGCTAGGACCTGACGTTTAAAAACTTCTTTCTATTTGACACTTGAATTGACTGGATGGAATTCAAAATTACGAACTTTTTTTTTCGTTTCGAAAGACGTGTTTATAAAATAAATTCAAAATGTGAAAAGTATGACCCGTAGGCGTGCGAGTGTGTACCGATGAATGAATTTCTTGTTCAAACATACCTGTAGCGAGTCGAATGAAGATCGTTCACCTTCCGACAATGTAAACCTTTGTTTCAACACAAGTCAACGGCTCCCAATCAATCCCAACAGTTTATCTGGAAATAGAAACGACTTATTCAATGTGGGTACTCCGCTTTATGATTCATCCAACGCGTTGAACTACCCGTTTATTAATAAAATCCTTACATTACGAGGGATAGTAGGAAAAAACGAAAAACACATGCCTTTAACTACAGATGTAAACAATGAACATGTGTAGACAAGACGGGTGGCTCCAAAAAATCCCGACTTCAAAAATACTAACCGTTCACGTTAGATAAAAATCACGTTCGCAGAAAGTCCGCAAACACGTAAAATTTAGCAGCGCACAGGAGACTGTATGTCGTACCGGAACAAAACTAGTTTATTTTTCCGATCGCATCGCAGAGAACAACAAACGTGCGACCTCAGCGATGGCCGGCGCGAGACTGAGCGGGCGACGGTAGCGCCCCTCTCGTTCGCCCTGCGTCGCGCTAGTGTGCGTGCGTGCCTCTGTGGGGGTGCCGCCCTCAGCAGCAGCGCCCCGTGTCGCTCCGGCCGTTTATTTATTTTCGAGTGTGGGGTGTTCAGTTCACAAAAATGGTGCATTCATCATACGAATACGAACGCACCGAAGATCCAGCTCGGCCAATTACAAGCGTACAAGGATAAAAGCGTTTTTAAAACATAAACGTCTTTTTTTAAATGGCCGTGAACCGAGCATCAGCCGCGGTCATTGCCACAGGCGTCAATATAAAAATATTCACGTCACAATAACACGGAGTGTGTTTTTTATTCTTTTCTATTATTCTTTTATCTAATTGTTATTAGTCAATTGTCCGGATACACCTGGTAACAAGTTTTAGGTGGCTTAGAAATTTAGTAGGTAGGTACCTACTAAGTCCTTTTGTTCTCTTTCGTTCAAAAACGGTTACCTACCTATAAGAACATTAAATAGTCACATAATAAGTTATAAATTTTGGTTATTTTAAAATAAACATTAGTTATCCTGTTATTAATGTGCTTAACTTCAAATTGCCGCAAAATCCTATAAATGCCTAATGCCTATGTTACAATTTTGTTTTGCCTTTGCGACATTAAAGTCTATAAGGAGACATTTGCCCAGCGGTGGCCGTGGGACAAAACAGGTTGAAATCTATTTGAATATTGCGTTGCTTTGATCTGATTTACCTTGGCCATTTTTTTTTGTTTAAAATATATATTGCTCATACGATGACCTACGTGAGACCTCTGGCAAAATATTTTACGAACGCAAATAAATAAAATGTAGTACAAAGATACGCTAGGGACTAGTTTATTTTCGTCCAATATGGGCTAAGTGGGGACATTCTACTTATATAATGCTAGCTTCTACCAGCGGCTTTGCCCGCTTGGATTTAGTAGAATGTCGCCACTTTGCCCATATTGGACAAAAATAAAATTAATATCTCTATTAATATTATATCATCTATCTCTGTGCCAAATTTTATCCAGATCCGTTCAGCCGTTCTGGCGTGATTGAGTAACAAACATCCTTCCATACAAACTTTCGCATTTATAGTAAAATTAAATTAGAAATAAAAACATGGTAAGATAATTTATTAACAATCATAAATCTACCAATCTATTCGGTATCGCTCAGAGAATCATTACTCAGCGTTTTGAATCGATTACGAAACAATAGAATCGATTTATCGATTACTTACAAAAACACTTTATCGATGATCGGTGATTTTTTCCAGATTATAATTTAGATTTTGCCTACACGTGCTTTTTTTGGTGGGGATGGGTCAAACTAGTATTTTGGTGGAAGTCCTTTGGCTGAATGATGATAAAAACATTCACTAATTTGTTTTTAGTCAAAAGAATAATAGGTACCTATTTTATTAGGTATAATTATCTAAGTTTAAATAAATTTTATTCATCAACCAACTTATTGGATTTTGTTTTTTTTTTAACATTGTTTTTATACAAGCTCGTCTCTTTCCGAAAAGACTAGCACGCGCTAGCAAAAAAAAAACCGGCCAAGTGCGAGTCGGAGTAGCACACCGAGGGTTCCGTACAAACTTGAAAGGCGCTCCCTCACCGGGAGCATTCGCGTGCAATGTAACATATAGATTCGACTTTGAGCATTACATTACAGTACTACCTCCCTGACCGACGAGCGTTCGCGTGTAATGTAACATTATAGATTCGACTTTGAGCATTAGATTACAATACTACCTCCCTGACTGACGAGCATTCGCGTATAATGTAACATTTAGTATAGATTTGAATTTGCGAGCATTCTGATTTAGTTGTTTCCGTAATGTCAGACGGAGCGGTCATTGTGCTGAGTGCGGCAATATTAATTCGACATTGTTATTTACAAGTTAGTTTTTTTTAGTTTTACATTATTAGTTACAAGTTGTGTCAAAATATTACACATTTTATCATTACAAGGTGCGCATTGTAATGCTCGGTTCTGCTCCTTCACTGATGTAAACTCGTTGTATCATTACAGTTTGTGCATTGTAATGCTCAGTTCTCCTCCCTCACTGATGTAATGCTCGACTCTGTAACGTTACATTACACGCGAATGCTCCCGGTGAGGGAGCGCCTGAAGGTATGTAGGTACGGTATGTATGTAATAGTTCGTCCATCATAGGATGAGAATGGAATCTCGCACAAACTTAACTTTGCCGTTGCGAATCAGTTGTCCGCATACATCGACATAGGTCGCGGTTAGTTTACCAACTGCAATTAAGTTTGTAATCACATTTTTTTTTAATGTTACTACTAATTTACGGTTTTCGGATTTTTTCTTTTACTTGTGCTCTATGCCAAGGCTTCTTGCCAAATTTCATGATTCTAGGTCAACGGGAAGTACCCTATAAGTTTTAATTCCCTTGAGAGTTTCAAAATATATTATGCGACATAAACGGTATCACTTTGTTGTCCTTTTCCTTTTGAGTTATGGAACCCTAAAAAGGAATTATATGGAAACAGGAGTGGTAAGCTGTTGCCCAGCTGTAGGACAAAATAGACTAGATAAATTAACTTTTTTTTTCGGTTGTCAGTCTTATTTATTGTGATCTGCCTTAAAAGATTAATCAACTTTTGTACTACATTTTCTTACCGACTTAGTAACCAAAAATCAAGTAAAATTGAAGAAGTAGGCAAAAAAATGAATAAAAAAACTGTGATACTTATAAGATAGCAAACAGAATATTCAGCAGGAAGATGATTTGAAAAAATATTAGATTCTCAATCAATCAGATAGGAATCTTCCATACTACTCGATTCGTTGGTAAACTTTGATTAGTTCGCCGAGAAACTCAAATAAACATACAAAAATAGAGTTCTTCTAAAAGCCGAGTGTATTCATTGAGAAATTTTACTTTCCGTGCGGAATGAAGTAAATCTTAGCGAGATGGAATGGAATGAGTTTTTCTTAATGTGTGTTTTGGAATATACCTAGCGCTGTTTTTCGTTTTGGGATACGCTGTAGTCTTAGTTACCTATACAGGGTGTAAAAAGACACATCACATAGCCGTTAACTACGCATACTGTACATTTAAAAAGTAGCTTTGCGCAAAAATTATTGCTGAGAAACGACTTTTATTTTTAGGTATGAAAAAAGAAAACAGTTTGTATTGCGCGCAATGTAACGCGAAACCAGGTAAGTGGACTTAAGCCCCGCGCCTTCGCTCTAAGCCATGTAGGTACTTGTCGGATCGGATACGTTTGATATTCATTGCGTTTTTGTAACTGCAAATGCGTAATTTCGATAAAACAACGAAAATTCAGGTAGTGATTGTTTGGATTAAAACTTAGTAACAACACTTGCAATTCATTTTCGTAAAAAAGTAAAATAAAATAATTTGTGACTTTGACCTTCAATATCTGCAGAACCAGTGGATTCCCAGGTATGATCTAGTAGAAAAAAATGATCCAAATAATGGGTAAAGTATGTGGCTTTCGGCTTCGGAAACTGTCTTTTTGCACCTGATATTTTCAATTCAGAGTTTAGTTTTTATTACAATTACTCTCTGCACTTAAAGCTTAATCTAATACGAGCAAACAGTCAATACTTATTGTTGTTTGTTGAATTACAATTCAGACGAATTAAAACATTACACATTAAAATTAAACAAAGCTACATTAAACTTTATTATTCACAATAAATTAATTATCCGTAACAACAATTCAATTAATTATTCAAAATTATTAATATTTAAATAATAATAAATGATTTGAAATAATGCTGAAACCTTCTTTACATCCTTTTAATAATATCTGATGTAGACACATTCCACTCGCATTCGAGTGGAATGTGTCTACATCAGGATTTTAAGTAGTCAGTGTGTGTTTATGGGAATAGGCCCCCCTATTATGTGAGACTTAAACATCACTGTCACAATTTGCGTGACCTACAATACACCTGTTTGACCCTTTGGAAAGTAAAGTTATCACATTGCTTTAGTTTATTTTTATGAATTAAAGGGCAAGCAGAAGTAAAAATCAGAGAAATTAGATACTGGCTGGATTTTGACAAAACAACCTGACTGCATAAAACAACTAAATAGTTCTAGGGATTCTTAGGGGTTTTTTTGAAAATATTTATTTTTTATTACAATTTCACGGAAACTTTACCTGCCTTCTAGGGCACTCGGGTAAAAAGGCGAGGTTCTTATGTTGATACACAAAAGCTACTAGGTAACCTAAACTTTAATAATCCAAAAATGCCCGTATATTTATTAATTCCTGTCTCCCATTATAAATTTATTACCCCTTCTTATTAAGAAGTACCTGCAACCAAAACATTAATCGCGCAAATAAAACCAATGATAATGGACTTATCATGTTTAAACCGAAGCATAGATAAAGTTACTTTTTAAAATTGGCTATAATAATAATAATAACTTATAATCACCTCTTTGGTGCTAATTCTGAATTTTAAAACGCCTATGAAAAAGTATCATCAAATAAAATAAGGTTTTTTCTTTTATGATTGATGATGATGGATACTTTCGAGACTAAACGATGGATTCAGATCGATGGTCAATGGATAAAAACCATTTTTAGGGTTCCGTTTTTAGAGGGTGTAACAGGACCCAATTATTAGGCCCTTACCCCCTTAAGTCATCGGATTGTCCTTTTAAGTGAATATGTTGTGTAAATATGACCGCTGAGATGGCTAATACTTTTAGGAAGGTAAATCACAATTTTATTATGGTCTAGTTTTGGAAGCACGTACATAGCCCACAGTACACAAGTTCGGTTCGCACCTGGCCATTAAGTGAAAAAAATACGCCAATCTACGAAAGCATAAAATATTAAAAGAAAAATGGCGACTATCAATCGCTCGTGAAAAGTAATGAAATCTGCCAAATTCTTAATTAAACTTTGTTAAATTAATTAGCAAGTAAAACTTTCGAAATGTACATTTTTAGGGTTCCGTAGTTCTAACAAGAACAAGGAACCTTAAAGATTCGGCCTGTCCGTCCGAGGTATAGCATAGAGACTGTTAGTACCAAAATTCGCAATTTTCCATGTATCTATATTTTAATCACGACAAGAAAACGAATCAAAACATTTGGAAAAAAAAAAAAATATTGAAGTCCCGTAGGTTCATGTAAAGTAATGATGACTTTTTATTTCTCGCCTATCCTTTAGTGTCATCGTTGGATAGGTCTTTCAAAATCATTGAGGGGTTTTAAATACAAGTTTTCGATTGCTAAATATGATATTTTTTTGTTCGAGTCGAGCGTCCCTCCCACTAAAAGCTAAACTGTTATGTTATATATGTAGGTATGTAACGAACTTTGAAGAAAAACTGTCATGGACAAGTTAACTAGTCTGTAATAGTCGCCCAACTTATAAAATGTACCTATTTGGAAAATTTCGTCAAACCACAAAATCATTAGAAAAATAATGCTAATTTGAATTAGTTTCTTATATTTATATTTAAAACGGGTAGTAAACATGTAAAATTATAGAAAAAAAAATTTTCTTTCTTCTTTTTAAATCTAAACATTATTGTCCGTAAAACATTTAATATGTTCATAGTAATAAAAATGATGCCCCCTTCTAAGTCCGCGAGTGACTACGGAACCCTACACTGCGCGTGGCCCGACGCGCACTTGGCCGGTTTTAATCAGATTTTTAGTGATTGATTACGAACTTTACGAGTTTGATTTTTTTAGGAAATACTGAAGCTAAGTTTCAAAATTCAGTTTAATATGGCATCTTGGATTTATCACGTACGGAACCTTAGCATTAACATGACGACTTATTAAGGGTTTTAAATAGGTACCTACTTATGTCATCGCTTATGTCCGTTTGATTATCGAACCACAAGACGTATGGCGATGCGCCACCGGATGATGAATATACCCACACGCACAAAACGTTTTGGGACCACATTCAATGTGCGTACCTACAGCTAAGGAGAGGAATTCCCTGCCGGAGTCTGTGTTTCTTGATAGCTACAACCTTGGCATCTTTAAGACAAGACAATTAGAGTGAATAAGTTACTTCTAGGCAAGCGTGCTCCATCTTCGACCACATCATCGCTTACCATAATAGAGGTAGTGGTCAAGTGCGAGCTTATCAATATAAAAATTCATTTTAAAACGAAGGCACGGTCAAGGGCGCTTACTGAAATTAATGGCCTGATATTGGCAATAAAGTGAACAAGTGTGATATACTCATTCCTTGTATAACGGGTGTAAAAGGACAGTTTCCGAAGCCGAAAGCCACATTTTATTCAACCCATTATTTGGATATTTTTTTTCCACTAGACCATACCTGGGAATCCACTGGTTCTGGAGATATTGAAGGTCAGTCACAATTTTTTTAACTGTTTTAAATGAATTCCAAGTGTTATTAACTAAACTTTTTTCCTAACATACATTACCTGAATTTTCGAATTTCGAAATTACGCATTTGCAGTTACAAAAACGCAATGAATATCAAACGTATCCGACAAGTACCTACGTGGCATAAAGCGAAGGGGCAGGGTTTAACTCCACTTGCCTGGGTTTGCGTTACATTGCGCGTAATTTGTTTTTTTTTTCATACCTAAAAATAAAAGTCGTTTCCCAGCAATAATTTTTGCGCAAAACTACTTTGTTAGACGTGCAGTATGCGTAGTTAACGGCTCTGTGATATGTCTTTTTACACTCTGTATAAAATAATGAAATTATCCCTGTTTGCCCTCTCTTGCGACAAGTAGGTTCTGGCTAATATGGATGACATCATCGGACTCATTCCATCAAATTCTCCATCGTTTTAATTACCTATAGGCAGTATCAAACGAAATCAATGAAACTACATATATGAATGTACCTACTAGTTTCTGCCAGTAGCTTCGCCCGCGTAGAATTAGTATAAATTATAGCTAGACTGTACTTAATCTATCTCTGTGGCAAATTTCATCCAGATCCGTTCAGTCGTTTTTACGTGAAGAAGTAAGAAACATACAAACACACACAGCAACTTTCGCCTTAATAATATTTTGTGTGATTCAATCAATTAACGATGGTTGAAAAACCTACATAATAAAATTAGTTTAATGTATTTTTAATCAAATTATGTTAAAAGAGGCGATTTAGACTACTTTTTGTACCTTTAAGTTATTATGGAGTAGGTAGATTGATTTGGGGTTAATGAACTGGCACGTATATATTAATATGGATATGCCGCCGGGATTCCGGGATTTTGTAATAATTAAGATTTTTTAGGAAAATGAAGATTAAAAATATTTTTATCAATAAAGATGTTGATTTTGGTATAAACTGCTTTTTATTTCATTTTTACCTGTTTTCATATTTATAAAAAGTTATTGCACTGAATGCGAAAAATATTAAGGAGTATAAAAAGTTATTTTTTGTTTATTTATTCAAGAATAGAATATAAGTATATATAATAATTACAAGCAGATAATAAATTTGCAAGAAATACTAAACTACTAAATGAGTCATTTGTAAGTTTCGAATGGACACACAAAAGTAAGATTTACTTTACTACTTGATAAATAAGAAAAAAACAATTTTAAAAGTTTAACTATCGCATTCTATAAATTTCAAATGTAGTAGTTTAAACACCTTTACATTCACAATATTTGATTCAATCCCGTGAGTACCAAAATGAAATCCCGGAAAAAAGGCTTATCCATGTTATGATTTCTATGACTATTCATGATTCAAGTACGTAAAATCAATCTACCTACTCCGATCACTGGTTATTATAGGAGCTTTAAAAATTAAATCACAAAATCAATCAAAGACAACGCTAAGTAGGTACCTGTAAATATAATTATGACAAAATTACTTACTGTCAATATTTTATTTTTGCATAGCTTGAGGAAAACGCATAATATCCTGTGCAAACTTCGCAGAAAAAATAAGTGTCAACGAGTGTCGTACATTCGTTCCTAACAAATTGACGTAGGTATCTTTGAAAATTTTCTATAACTTCGGCGTCCATTACACGGTAGGTTTTACTGTCAGTTTAACCACAGTCAAGGTTGTGATTGTGACTGACGGATACCCTATCGTCTAATGCAGTGACTAATGGTTGCATGATAGAATCTCGACACTTTAATTTTTGCATAATGCAACCATCAGAGAAAACTTTTGGTATTGAGTGACGCTTGCATGACCGTGTAATGAACGCATTTTTTTTTTGTTGGGGTTGGGTAATCATCCTATGACTTCTTCCGCTCTGGGTGGAGCGGGAGGGCGTGTCCGACTCTTACTGACTAAAACCCACTCCTGTTCCTTCCCTGCCTGAGTGCCCAGGGGCGCGGTAACTCAGTTACTAATTTATCCGCGCCCTTTGGCATGCAGGCATCGGCCATGATGGGCCCCGTCAGTGGTGGCTGACATCTTTTTGAGGCGCGCGTGGAACACTACGCGCCGTTGACTCTCAGGCCTGGTCTGGTACTGATCGGACGGCGAGCTACCCATTACTCGCCGTCCGCAGGCCCGCGTGTGCAATGGACGCCTTTTTTTTTGTGGCGTAGGAAAACATCCAATTACATCTCCTGCTCTGGGTGGAGCAGGAGGGCGTGTCAGACTCTTACTGACTAAAACTCACTCCTGTTCCTTCCCTGCCTGAGTGCCCAGGGGAGCGGTAAAATGGACGCCTAACGTTCGTTTTGTAATTCTAGCAGGAATTGTAATTATCTCACTACTTTTACTTGATTCCACTTGATGAAAACTATGTGGTAACTAACCCATAGTTTCATATTTTTTTTCATTTTCCCACCAGGTGCCTTGCTTATCATTGTCATTGTCACGTAAAAATTTAGAATACAAAAAGAAAATTGCCAAAAAAAACATGCCAGAAGATATTTTAGATCAATAATTGTCACTGTCAATACACCAACATATGTTTTCATTATCAAACGAGATTATAACAAAAAAGAAAAATACATTTTAATGGAAACAGTAATTACCTTTTCTTTTTTCGAAAACGATGTGTCATTATTCCAGATCCAGAGCAGCTGCTTTGTTGCAATCAGCAGTCCAGTCGTTCGTTTGGTAATGACAATATAGTAATTGCACACTGATTGATCACAGGTACATGAACAAAGTAGATTTAAAAGATAAAAATGAATTTAAAACTGACTTTTTCTTAGCTTTAGACTGTTTAAGTATTGGCAGCAAAATTACCATAGATACACCTTTTCATCAAGCAATTATATCACTATTGATAGGGACATTAAATTTCCTTAAATGTCGGGAGCCACAATGAGTAGGTGCATGCAAGAGTAACTTAATGTGACAGCGCACAAAAGTTTAAAATCCAAACTTACTAAAATCCAAAACTCTCAAACTCGACTAACTGCCAAAAATCCTTTCGTACTGTCTAGAAAAATCGCGTAAAGGAAAACTTCCTTAACGCGACTCAAAAATGGCGACAGAAACTCATTGTCACTTACAGTTAGGTACCTAAGTGATTTCATTAAGCACTGCAACCCCCTGTCTCGACGTCTAGCCGTCTGGCTACATGAACACGTACTTACAGGGGAGGCTAGTTGGTAGGCAATGGCGGCTTGGTGAGGGGATCTTCCGCGGTCGGAGTAGATATCGATATTCGTCTAAGACGTTCGATTAAACACGAATAATATTTTAATGTTTTGATACTGGCCGCTGCCGCTGTGTGATTTTGTCAGGTTGTGGAATTGGTGGGTTTTTTTTTTTTAAGGAGGTATTCCGATGAGAAATAGCTTTACAGACATAGATTTAAGTTTTTGATAATTATGATTCGTATTGATAAGTTCCATCGCTGCTTATGGGCCAGTAATGGTTAGTTTTGATCTACCAAATTATAGACAGGTCACTTGTGGTGCCGTTCTAAATAGACATCACTCATAGGGTTAATTTTCTTTTTAAGTGGATAAGTGCCACAACACAATAAGCTTTCTATCGTCCATAAAAGATGCCTAAGGTAATTTCTATTTACTCAGTAATAAAGATCTAATACCTTTCCAGACGCACAGATCAAGTGCAAAGTGCAGACGCGTCAAGAAGAGATTTACTACATATGTTCGTAAATATTAGAAGAAAGTGGAGAGGTCACTGTATTTTTATTTTTCTTTAAATTAAAATGTTTGAAGCTGCTTGTAGGTAAAATATTTTGAAGTTATACATGGGTAGGTACTTAGGTAATATTAAGTGATGTAAAAAAACATTGGTCTGTCTCTGTCAACGTAGGTAGTTCATTTAAACGCAAAAAAACATAATATAACTTCATTTATTCAAAGTACCTACCTACTTACTCGACATGTAAGTAAGGTGGAGTCTTGTAATTGCAACTATCTGGTTATTGCAACTAATAATAAAAAAGTGTGTGTGTGTGTACTTTTGTACGCACGTAAGAAGTTATACTTCTTGGCGTAACAAGATAAATATTATTATTATATTTTTTTAAATATAATAATAATAATAATCGTAATTGTAATGGTAATGGTAATGGTAATCGTAATCATAATCGTAACTGTAATCGTAATCATAATCATAATAATGTTATAATATTATTACATTCTTTTTTTTTCGCATTCACTCTCGCTCTCTCTCTTTCTATTCCCCCTCCCCAGGAGCGTTAAACGTTTAACGCATCCTTGTTGCAAGTCGCATAAGAAGTATAACTTCAAAAACTCTGTTTAGGGTTACCTTCCTGGCTGGAGACTTTAATAAATTAGAGCCTTCACAGGCAAGCTCGGTTAAGCAGACGACAGCCTCCTAGGCTGACCTGCAAGATGTCACTCAAAAAAAAAAAAAAAAATTAGGGTTACCGTTCAGAACAACGACAGGCTTGATTCTTCAACTAAAATCTCAATGAAAAAAATAAATGACGCTGATAGTGACGGTGATCCTAGAGGGAGTTATTTGTATTAGTTGCAAAAACCAGGTAGGTAGTTCAATTATAAGAAAGACTTAATTAATTACCTTGCTTACACGTCGAGTATTACTTTGAATAAATGAAGTAATATATTTTTTTTGCGTTTAAATGAACTACCTACGTTGACAGAGGCAGACCAATGTTTTAAATACCAACGTATAACGTTATATGTATTTAATAATTTAGTGATTTGTGATGCAAGTGAGCCTACAAGTTGGTAATTATTTTTTTATTAAAAATACTTTTGTATTTAATGAAAGAGATACGGCTGTGGGCTTTGTAATTACGGGTTCAATACCAAGGTCAGGTGAATGTGATCAATGTCTTACTAACTGGACTGTCTTTCTATTGAAAGGATAAATATTGGTGCGGATTCTCTTGTTCAATAACTAAACTGAAATTAGAGAATTGCTATCTTTTACTATATGGCAGTGCGAGAAAAGGACGGCTATAGCTATGCACTAAGTTAGAGATGTCAAACTAGTTTATGCCTTGCGCTTCGCCGTGTTTTTAGACGACATGTTTTTACGTGTACCCTTAATTTGTATGGAAATATTAGTTCAAACTAAATTTGACAGCTCTAATTTACGTCCGTCTCTTTCTGGTTTTATTAGAGAGAAAAAGATAGCAATAGCCTAAATTAAGTTTAGTTTGTGCACAACAGAATCTACACCATTGTAAACAAATCAATTGCGTTAATTTAAAATGAAACATAGCCTTATTTATAAAATTACTCGCTTCAGGTGGAAGTGCCAGGGTAGCCCGCGGAATTCAAATTTTCTTACGTTCTTTGCAATTTGCAGGTCAGTGTCAGTTTGTATCTTTGTCAAAATTTGATTCGCGGCCGTAGCAAGTACGTATACTTACAGAACTGTAATCATTAAAATCATCAATACAACACTTTCAGTTAGAATTGACGCCAAATGTCATGATTTCATGAAATTCTTACAATTGGCATCAATTCTAACTGAGAGAGTTGTATTGATGATTTTAATGATTATAATTCTATAAATACTGATTAGCGGCAATTCAAAATCTCCTTAGAACATTTAAAATTAAGAACACGCTAATCAGTGTTTAAAATAATCACATAGGTACTTATTTATTTTTATAAATAATGCCCCTAAATGCGACAAGCAATATAGGTATATATATAGTTATAATTTAAAAGAAAACACTATCTTATATAAATATTAAGTTTTGCTCTCTCATGCTAGTGACGTCAAGTAATCAGCTTTCAGTTTCTAGAATATTCTAGACAAATTGAAGCCACGTAACGTCGACGTTACCGTCAATTTCAGATGCAGTCCACTTGAGTGTTGGTTATGTATCATATATACCAACTTGAAGTGACCTCGGGTTTAAGGTCGGAAGGGTTAGGTGTTAAGATAGTCATGTCATATACAAGAATGTTTAAAGAAATATTATAGTTTCAAAAAAAAAAAAGCACGCTTATTTCTCGTATTCTTCTCGGCAAACTTAATTATTGGATTTAGAATGACGTCACTTAGACATCCAAACTAAACTCGTATGGAAAATTTCAATCGGAGACTGGGGAGTGTATCAAATTTAACATTTAAGGAATTTTTTACATATATGCGCGTTCAAATTTAAAAACAACCAAAAAGTTCCAATCAAGTCTCTTTTCAAGCAGTGTGATGCAGTTGGTGATGGTGTTAGTTCAAGTTACATGGTAGAGGACACCTAATTTAGGGATGCTGAAAGTTACCATCAGCATGTACTTAGGTAAGGTACACACATATGTACATGTACATGGAATAGGTAGTGCAACTAGAGTTGCCAACTAATTTTAAAAGAAATAGAGTATATCTGATTTCAGACAGGGTAAATAAAGAGTACCACCTTAAAAAAAAAGAGGCACTTTTTTTAAATTTTTGAAATGATTTTTTTTGTGCCTTTTTGCCACTTAACAATTTTTCCATCATTTTTAAAAGAATTGTATGACTCCAAACATTCTCAATCTATTTTTGTAGCTTATTTTTTTATTAATTTCAATGATAATAAATGTATGACAATGGGTATACATGACTGATATTAGTATAGTAAATATTGCGAAAAAAAAGAGGATTTTAGCGTATTCTATTAGTATTACAGATTATTGAGTGCACCTACATGAAATAGAGTACAATACTCTGTTTTAGAGTACGGTTGGCAACCCCAAGTGCAACGGTTTACAAAGAATATTTCAATTTGAATTGGGAATTTTACGTTGTTTTTTTTCTGTTTATGTTGACAATAAGGTAGCTTACTCGTTTTTACGGTTCCGTAGTCTTAACAAGGACAAGGAACGCTTATAGTTTTGGTCTGTCTGTCTGTCTGTCCGTCAGAGGCATATCTAAAGGTGGTTTTACACCAGCGAGGCGAGGCGTGGATGGGATGGGCAAGAATTGAAATCACACTTACCCTTTTACACCGAAAGATATTGTCTCGCAATGGCTAGCGGAGACCGTGCGGGTCCTCGATGGCTGGTGCCAAAGTAAATAAATATTCTATTCTTAGAGACTTAAGGTTCAATATTGTACTAACAAATATTTCGATTCTCGCCTCGCACATCCTCGCGCATCTAAACCTTTTACACAAAGGTGGGCAGGGTGTGGAGAGAAATTTTGCGATGCAAATTTTAATTCTCACCCATCCCATCCACGCCTCGCCTCGCCGGTGTAGAACCACCTTAAGAGTACTGTTAGTACTAAAAAGCTGCGATTTTGTAAAGATTTCTAAAAGAAGATTCTGTAAAGTCGGGGTGTTTTTTTTTCTCGCCTATCCTATAGTGGGGGTATCGTTGGATAGGTCTTTTAAAATCATTGCCAGACTATTTTTCGATTCAGTAATTCGTTTGCAAAATATTAAACTTTAAAGTGATATTTTTTGTTCCGAGTCGAGCGTGTCCACTAAAAACTAAACTGTTAGTTTGAAAAAAGTCATCATCATCATCGGCCTTTTAATGTCCCCCTGCTGGGGCACAGGTCTCCTCTCTGTGAGAGGGTGTGGGCCGTAATCCACCACGCGGGCCCAATGCGGGTTGGTGGATGTCACATGTCTTCGAATTTCTGTTTCTAGGACATACCGGTTTCTTCACGATGTTTTCCTTCACCGTTTTGAGAGCAGTGGTGATGAAATAACTTACACAAAGTTAAGCGCAGTGCCTGGCTTTGAACTTACGACCTTACAACTTGTAAGTCGAGGCCGTTACCACTGGGCCACCACTGTTCCTAGTCACGGCGCGCGGAAAAAAATCATGATGATAGTATATTATAAGGAACTTTGAAGGAACACTATCACTGGTAAAGGTTGCTCTTCAAGTTTAAGAGTAATAGTCTACCAACTTATAAAATGTATCTACATGGATTTCATACAAAATAAAAAATCCTGAGATCTTTCGGCCCCATCGACCGGCGACATCGTTCTGCAAGCCTGCGCACTGCCACTTCAATTTGGCGATTCACTATGTCGGTAACCTTGGCTTGGTTGGTCTATTTTCCAATGTCTCACCAATATTTAGTGCCTACCTTTCTCCGTATTTCACAAAATCTATCTACTTTCGTTCAGCCCATCCAGAGGTTGTCTGTAAGAGATCGCCCTGTGTATACTTTTTTCCATGTTTTTACTGTGCTTATTACGTGGTGTGTAATGTTTTGTTTTCGAACAAAGAACAAAGTGGGTATACAGCATCACGCCTAGATGTAAAGGCTTTGAACGGCGGCGGCTGAGTAAACATTATTAATCAGTCACACTACGTGGCCAGAACTGATAATATGCAAGAGTTCGTGATGTTAAAATTGTAATTATATGTAGGTAAGTAGATATAAATCGGCCCAAGCTAGCAACCAAGGTATGATGCATCATACCTTGGTTATCATCATAGTTTCAGATCAAATGACGGTTCACCTCAAACTAAGTTCACTTCACCTATGTTTTCACGTGGATATTCTGACGGAATAGATCGGCATGTATACCCATATACATTTCAAATTGTCATGTGCCAATTTGAAATGTACCTATATGGGTTGCTGTATAGCAACGCAGCAGAAACGGTACCTCTTCACCAAACGGCCTCCGCCATAGACCTCTACCTATTGAAATGGGAGATACCAATTTACCCCAGAGCCATTCCGGAGCGGTGTTTTGTTCACACCACGCCCTATATACTCCGAAGTTGCATCTCTCCTGGTTACAATATTGATTGACTCGTTGTGGAAGAAGTAATATTACACACATGGTTTTGCCACCCCTTTGCACCCTGTTGGCGGTAAATGCATTAGCAAACTTGGTTGAAATCGAACGACTTGCATGGCTGACCGTCGACGCCTCCCTCTCGTCCGCGTCGATGGCTGTGTGTGTAACCTAATTAGGTACCTATGTCAAATAGTTCTCGCAAATCCTACCATCTTATGTCAAAGACTGGATGTTTTTCAATCGGATTTGAATGAAACTTAAGGTACACGCGTAGACCGTGTCCTGGCTTAAGTATGATATAGGATACGTACTTTTTGTATCTCGGTTGTGTGTTCCCGCCGTATGTCTTTCGGCGCCCTGTGGTCGACGCTTTCAATTCACGTAAATTCTACTTTGGTTTTATGTTTAAAAAAAATAATTGCCAAATTTTCAAAAATCTATTCTTTTTTTTTCAAATATCTACACTTGTTGTTGTAATCGGTTTTCGCATTTGGTTTTTGGCACCCCTTGCCGTCTAGCGCCTAGAGCGACAACTCCTCTCGCTCTACCCCAGGGCCAGCCTGTCTGTGACATTCAGTGTTATTGGACGCTTCCCGAACTAAAAGTGAGCAGATACGTCAATATTTTCACCTGTGTTTTAAATCAGCAATTGTGCCTAGATATTATTGTTATACTCGTATTCATCGACAATAAACAAACAAAAATGGTTTTCACTTTCATCTCTTGCATTTGGAACCCTAAAAGCACTTCCAAATTATGTTAATCAAAAAGCATTTTCTATGAAATGTAACCCAGCCTTCCCGTTACAAATTAATCTTCTTAGAAACAAATTATGTTGTGTTTGGTCTCGGATGCGCCACAGATGCGTCGACCTGTTAGTTTGAATAATTTGGGCCTTTGTTAATGTATTCAAGGAATGTGTGGACCGTACTCTTATGAGGAACGATTCGATTTGTGATGCGTTTTAAAAAATGTGTTCTAATTTTTAACCTTAAACGGGGCAATATTTTTCTCCTACTTAAAAAAAATGTTAATAAAAAAAAACCTGATTGTAAAAAACAGCTAAAAAGTTGCAAAAAAGTCATAATTAATTTTAGTTCAATCACAGATTTAATGCCACTAACTGCATCAGACTGAAGACTGATGTGCAGCATGTCTTCTTTTTCCACGGGTGCTCACCCACATCATCTGTCACACAATCCATCCATCGCTTCCTTCATCGTTTCGTTTACTTTCAGTCCTTCTTCTTTCCCAGAGCCCAGAAGCTGGCCACATTAATTGCAGCATCAGTAGCGTTTATCAGGTCCTCCTTAGTGCAGGTGTATGGGCTTTCTGGATCGCACTCACGAGTTTTTAAAACCCATTTTGCCAAGTTGTGTTTGCAGCAGAATACCTGAGTACGTAACAGGTTTTTTATTTTATTTTTATATATATTTTTTTACGTAGCAGCTTGAGTGCGTTAGTTTTTGATTTTCCAAATTCTGTGGTCAAACATAATTCTAAATGCTACCTTTTTGGGAATGATACGATCATAGGGTATGTTTCTCTTGTTAGAGATAAACCATGGTGAGCGATCCCAATTATGTTAATTTGAGACAGGTATGCGACCATTAGTTCGAGGTGTCAGACTATGGTCACGAAGCAGTGTTTCGATTTTTTGGTTTTTATTTTTTCTTCTTCTTTGAAAATATCTTTTAAACCCATATACTGGCCGTATGTGGGCTTGATAGAGAGGTAATTATAATAAAATTAATGATCATTTTGAAGAGGTCATTTGTTTTAGGTAGTACCTAAGGTCTACTTCATTGTTTTTTGGAAGATAAGGAATAATAACAGGAAAGATCGTCAAAAGATTGTCGAAAGTCACCTCTTGGCTTTTGACAATCTTTCAGGGGATTTAAGGCTTGGTGGTCAAAATCGTCGCGTAAGAATTGAGTCATGGGGCCACAATTCATTGTTATTAGTCAATCTCGCTCGCACTTATGGACCTTATATGTGCAGTGCAGGTAGCAAACTATCGATAAGACTTGCACATTGTTATTGCTACTGACATTTGAGACCCCAAGCAAGGGCCAAGACTCAGAACGCGAGTAATAAAGTAGGTAAGTATAATATGTTTACTTTAGATATATTCCTACAGAAAATCAGTACAAGTAATTTTCTGAAATAATAGGTACACCCCTATAGCATGAGGTTATGATATATAATTATATATTAAATTTTATTATTTAATATACTTATATATTGGGCTTATATTCATATATAAGCCCAATATATAAGTAAAAAAACACGCCAATTTCATAATTGGCGTGTTTTTCTCACAAATAGAGAACCTCGTCACTTCTATGAATTAAAATATTCATCAATTGCTTGATATTATATCAAATAATGACCGTCATGTCTATGACGGTCAGTAACTAAGCCAATAGTAAAAAACCTTATTACTTATTTATAGTTTTATAAACAAAAAAATACTTTAAAAATAACTCCTCTTTTTGCTAACAGAAATGACCACTATATTTGTTTTAACTTAGCCAAAACTTATTTTTGTTGCTTAATTTAAGTGGCATACGTTATCTTAGTTTTTAAACATTATTGCATAAAAGTTTTAAAACATTAGCGTTCATAGTTGTTAAATAAATTAAAAAATGTTAGTATGAAAAATTCAACTCCATTAAAATTCTCCATACAAAACGCTGATTTCATCGTTACAACGCAAAATGAAGCTCTAATCTCGGTTAAACGCATGAACTGAGTTTAGTTTAAAGTAATCGCGATTAGTTTCATTAGTGAAATCTGCCCTAAGTAACAAATACAGCATTTGTACCAAATATTAGACAAGTTT
The DNA here is from genome assembly GCA_951329385.1 of Polia nebulosa. Lineage (NCBI taxonomy): Eukaryota > Metazoa > Arthropoda > Insecta > Lepidoptera > Noctuidae > Polia > Polia nebulosa. Next base: position 57,642,491 of record OX589587.1, read on the forward strand.
AGACAACGCTTAGATTTTGAATTGCAATGTCACGGAAATGTGTGGTCATACTATTTACATACTGCTTCTGCCCATGGATATGAACTACTTTCTTCAAGGAAGACGCACAAAATAAAATAAAAAATGCACTTCCCGTACTAACTGTCATTAGCTAATCAAAATTAGAATGCGAAGTTAATTTTTTTCGAAATTTTTATGAGTCTTTTGACAAAGTTGGTACTGGTAGAACTTATATTTTCCAGTCTGCCTTAGAGATATTTTACTGCTAGCATTGCTCCGATGTTTCAAACGTGGTCCCAGACAGACATGTTAATAAGTTCACAACAAATACCCTCAAAGTTCAAAATATATATATATTTCATTGCTAGCATTTTTTTTGTGGGTTGGGAAATCATTCAATGATATCTCCCGCTCTGGGTGAAGTGAGAGGGCGTGTCAGACTCTTACTGACTAAAACCCACCCCTGTTCCTTCCCTCCCTGAGTGCTCAGGGGAGTGGTAACTCTGTCTCGAATTTATCCGTTACCCCTAACATTGCTCGGATATTTCTATGTGCCCAGTAAACTAGAGAGCAAAGCAAGGGTTAGCTTTATACTCCGCAATCACTAATCACCCAAACGTCCCAAACAGACAGTTCACAAGCAAAACCAAACCGCCCTCAAATTTCAAAATAGCTGATTGATCCACGTCTACCAATATCGGCGTTTCGGTTACAGCATCGTTCGTCATATCACAAAGGCTTACTACGTTGAGGCCAGGCAGGTTTATCTGCACGTCATTCAGCCTCGAATCGTGCAATCATTCTAGCATTTTGCCCCTGTTTAATGTGTCGTGTTTGGCATCTGAAAACCGCGCGATACTTTGCATAAATTTTAATGATTTGACTTTGTGTTGGATTTAATAGTGATTGGACTATTGTTGGTCACCGATTTGAGAGTAGTGGTGATGAAATAAACTGCACGAAGTAAAGCGCCTCTCTGAGTTCAAATTCACGATTTTTTATCTGGACCATTGGACCACTACTATACTCTTTCCCTGTTCTCAAAACGGAGAAGGAAAACGTCGTGAAAAAACGTGGCATGTATTGGAACTAAAATTCGAAGATCTGTGATGTCAACACGTACTGGGCCTGCGTGGTGGGTTACAGCACACAGACTCTCATGGAGAGGAGGCCTGTGTCCCAGCAGTGGAACAGTACTTGGAAGGTTCCTACGGGATATGTCATGAAATCGTTGGAAAGTGCGCGTTGGTTCTCAATACTTTGATACACTGCTCACTTCCCACGGATGACCCAGGGTGCGATACAACAGTTTCTGAACCATCCGTCACTGGTTAAAGTATTATCACTATATTAAAAACAAAGTCCTTCGCCGCATCTGTCAATCTGTTTATTTGCGATAAACTCAAAAACTACTGAACGGTTTCTCATGCGGTTTCACCAATAGACAGAGTGATTCATAAGGAAGGTTTAGGTGTATAATTTGTACCCGTGCGATGCTGGGGCGGGTCGCTAGTTGTTTATAAGATAGGGTTACAAACGTGTCTAACTTAGACCAAATTATGAACAAAACATGTACAGATGTGCGTAAGAGCACTTTTATTTTTTCCCCATATAATTCGGGCCACTCAATTATAAACAGAGGGTGCGCTGCACATGTCAATAACAATCGAGTTTGTAAACAAGCACATCTGTCAAATATGCCGAACCTAATTTACGTCATAAGTGATAGTTATAGTGATGAGATGCGTTGAAAATTATCGATACTTTTAAACCATATATAATTGTGATTTTGTACACCTCTCGCTGTGTAGTCTTTTTTTTAACCCAAAGGTTGACTTTAAAATAATACCTTATTCTAAGACTAAGAGCCAGTTTTTTTATCCATAGTTATCTCAATCAATAGCTGTGCCTATACAGGATGTAACGGGAAGGTGTAGTCATATTTTAAAAACAGCATCTGCCCATCGATATGAACAACTTTCTTCAAGTAAACCTAAGGAAATTCTCAAAAAAAATTTTTACCTCCCATACAAATTTTGATCAGCTGATGATAACTTTGTATGAAAAGTCCAATTTTTTGTTTGGGAATTTTCTGTTTTTTTAGAGAATGTTACTCATACCCATGGGCTGAGCCGGTTCTCAAAATATTACCACACCTTTCCGTTACAGCCTGTATACCACTGTCACATGAATCTTTAATAAATACATTTTTTTTTAATCGAAACGCATGTTTTAAAAAAAATCTGGGGATAATGTAGTAAGGGGGAAAATGTCGACAAAAATTATCGATAGCTTTACTGGTTTTTATTTCCAGTGTCATTTATAAAATGGTCGTACAAAGGTAAAGCCGATGTAAATTTCAATTAGAGCCTCTTTTTGTTGGCCTTTAATGTGAATTACTTTTCCGTGTAAAGAGGAATACATTAAAGGGAGCAAATGAATTGGAGATAATTAATGCCGGGAATGGGATTATGTAAGAATTTACGAATTGTATTGTGTTTAAATGGCATCATTGTTGGGTGTTAATAGATTTTATTTCAGTAAAAAGCTTCGGTGTTTTTTATGTCATTAAGGATTTAAAAAAAACCATACGTTGGTACCTACTTGGGCAGAATAAGGAGGGTATTTTCGTTATCCAGTTATTTCTCAGGTAATGCGTTACTGTACAGTAACGCAGTACAATGTGATCAATACTTGCTTGCAAAATGAAATATTATATCAAGTCTTTCTGTATCTATTGGCTGGTTTCTGAATTAATGACAACTCTGCTTGTTACCCGACTGGCCAAGAACGAAAGCAATGCTTTTATGCCAATATTACACAGGTGTTTAGACTTTAGAAGGGAGAGAAAAACACAACTTCAAGTTCTAATCCAGAAACCGACCATATGTCTCAAGTTATGACACAGATTTTAAGTTGGAGTCACTTTATATAAGATACCCACTTCCATTTAAACGTATTTACAGCCGTTCGTAAATGACAAAACATCTGCCCTATCAAATCATACCAGAGCTTTTGGAAAAACCGTAAAAGAATCCATCAGGTGGATTTTATGTCATGGGCTGTAACATAAAAAGGTATTCAAGTGTACCGAACCTGGATCATTAGGCTCTCCTCCCAGTTTATGCCCAAAATGCTGTAGACGATCAAAATAAAGTGAAGACGTGGGCCGAGAACGGCGTTGAGTTGAGTTTGATCACTTGTTTTTTATTATTTCACTGGTTTGCCTTTTTAGCAGAGCGATTTTTTGGTAGGTATTGGTGTTTGTCATAATTTAGACCATTTTGAAACTAGAACCGTATGGGTCCCGTAGTCCCCGTACGGTTCTAGTTTGAAAAAGAAAGGAGCCATTCGTCCTGTAAAACTTCACCTCTCTCTTTCATAACCCTGAACTACTTCGTGACAAAGGCAATCAAGGATATGTCAGCAGTCTGTCAAAAGTGCTTACTTTATTCCCAATCTCTTGGAAACTGTTCTTGCAGTTTCCAAGAGATTCGCATAAAATCACCGAAGCTTTATTCCAACATTAAAAATAAAATGAAAAAAAAGTGTTTGTGAAAAACCGAGCTAGACCTCGGCCTGTTAGATGACAATGAAAAATGAACCTAAAAAGACGAAAACTTTATTATGTCATGAAAATTGAACGCCAATATGAAAAGAGTAATTAAGGCACCTTGTTCATTTTATATCGATTATTGGCTATTCACTTGTTTTCTTTCAATTATAATAAGTTTGTAAAAAACGTGCCTTTGACGTCTTCTTCATTAAAAATCTACCCTGTTGAAGTTTTAACTCCTACTTCCTACTAATATTATAAATGTGAAAGTTTGGATGGATGAATGGATGGATAAATGGATCAGATAGAGGGATGGATGTTTTTACTCAATCACGTCAGAACGGCTGAACGTATATAGTCTGGGAAAAAGCACATTTATAATTGAGGAAGTACTAATACCACGCGAGTAAAACTGCTGGCAGAAGGTAAGTACCTGATTGATATAGCTTAGACTTAGGTATTGGCAGTGTTTAATTAAGAAATAGACATACGGTATTAATGATATTAGTTTTCGTTAGTTGGAGCTGTAAAATTAAGTTTTAGTTCTATGACAAACTTTTGGTTTGATAACATTTTGGAGATTTATTGCTGGCTGACGATTGATGTAGGAATATGTTCTTTGAAAAGTTTCTTAGAGTAATTAGTATAAGAGTGAGATTTGAGTTCGAATAAAATGGTATTAAATTACTAAGCGAATAGATTGACTTTGAACTGTATATCTACAAAGTTATTCTATCTTTAACCTAAAAGAATAAAACTGTATGCAAAGTGACTGTCATCGTAAATAATAAACTAAAACACGCTTCGAGGGACGTCATTTTATTTTTCATATTATTTTCAGCAAACCCTTTCCTTTGATATAGGTGTCAAATGAAAGGGGTTTTTTATCATGGGGATGCTTAAAAAAAGCGTGTTATAATAGTGAAATGTAGTAACTTTCACAATGATATAACATTATATTCTACTATCCATATACCTAATTAATACGCAAAACGCATCGATAAAGATAAACCAGTATAACACTGAGCCATAATTTAATCGATAATCGTCCACTATTAACATTATCACAAAACCAGTTTGAGCCGACTAATAAACCAAATAATCTGATTGAAAGTATCAATTCGTCCCCAAATGGTCCGATGCACAGTTTAATTAAAACAACGTTCAGCTTAATTTAAAGTTGGGTAATAGAAATTGGTATTATCGATGTTAGCCCAACACTATCCTATTAAAGGCTATCAACTCCCCCGCTCGGGCTGAGTGAGTACTTGATGTACCCGCATAAAAATAATTATAACGACAAACACTTGTCTGGGTATTCATGGCGGGTTGGATCAGCTGTTCGTCTTGTGGAGCGTCTAAGAGGATTTTTACGCGACTGCAGAGACACCAAAAATATGGTAAACGTAAAGATCTTGATAAAACTTATTGAATAGTATTTCACTAATCAATCTTTGTTCGTTTGGTGCTCATTAAGGGTTAACCTGCAGAGCTTTCTGGAAGTTTTGACAATTGGTGATATTTGTTCTTTTCGAATTTTCACTTTGTTATCTAGGGGATTCCCACGGCCTTCACCAACTCATCGGTCCACCTTGTGGGAGCGTCCAACGCTGCGTCTTCCGGTACGCGGTGGAAAACGTCTTGCATATTATGACATCAGTACGTGTAGATCAAAAGCTTAGACAGAGTTGTAAGCTGGAGCTATCTAAAATTTACTGAAAATCCACTCAGTCGTGATGGGTATCGATAAAATAAAATGAATATCATCATTTTAGCTGAAAGACGTCCACTGCTGGACATAGGCCTCCCCCAAGTGTCGCCACAACGACCGGTCCTGTGCGTCTCGCATCCATCGTCTACCCGCGACCCTCACCAGGTCATCGGTCCATCTTGTGGGCAAAATAAAATATTGGGCCCGAATTAGGAGTCCCATATTCAGCAAACATTTCAAGAGACTCCAACTTCCTCAAACAAAACCAATATTTATTGCAAATAATTTATCCAACAAATATCAGTGCCAAGTGTTGTTAACACTGTTACAACCAACCCCTTCACCCTTAGTTCGGAAACTAAACAATGCTTACCGTCATTAAGGGGCCCGCATAAAGTATAATATTTACTACCCCCATGAAAGGAAGTATGTGCTTAAACAAAGATAATTATGGTGGTAACGAACCAGGATGAGGTGGGAAAGGAGTTCCAGCTGCTTGCTTTTATGAGAGTCAAAGTGTTCCTGTTTCCTGTCAGGTAACTTGTGTCTTTGGGACTCTGAGAAATTAGGTTTAGGCTAGCGCACATCATCGTCAACTGTACCATAGCTTAGCAATAGGAGTGCTAATTAATAATAATTGGGTCGCGGGAATGATTGTTGTTGTTTGTTTGTTTCCAGCCCTGGAACGCACTGGAACACGGGTGGTTAGTCAATAAGAGTCCAACACGCTCTCCAGCTTCACATAGAGCTGGAGAAATTATTTCATGATATCCAAACTTGAAAAAAAAGGAGTGCTAGTTATTAAAATTGGGTATCCACTTTAAAAACAAACAATAAAAACAGAACTGAATGACCATCTGTGTCGAGCAGACGATTTTTAAACATATGTATGAAGCAATGGATCAGGAATTTCCTTGTATTGTGATAGAAAGTGTGTTACGCTAACTACGTAACGAGTGCTGGTCTCTTACTAAAGAATAGACCAATATGAGAGTCATAGGACAACGGAATTAAATCAGGTAAATAAACAAATTTGTGCACTGATAAAACCTAGGTAGTGTAAAGTAATTATGAGGGTTAATTTAGACCGAAGTAAAAAGGTGAAGTTTACCCGTTGGCAGAAAACCAAAAGCTCCTCTTTAATATCGCGGCGATCTTTAAAAATTTAAATAGATACACGTTGTTAAAACTATAAAACGTATACAAGAAGGTTTTAATGTTAAATTAAGTATTAAAGTTCTTTCTTATCGAATGCAATAATCTCTTAGTTAGCTGCACTAGACAAAGAAAGACAGGAGGAAAATTAAAAGCTTATTCTTGGCTGTAAAAATTGCAGAGCAGTTGCTATTTTATTTTGTTCGCTTATGAAAGTACTGATAAAGCTTCAAAATTGCAGTAAACACTGCAAATATAAATGACATTTTCATTTAAAACAAAAGAGTTCGACCGTACCAAATAGGATTCACGTTTTTGACAGTGCACTAATTCCACTATTCTTTGCGTTAAAACGACATATATTTTAAAATTTCGACCATCGACTACACTACACGTTCGAAATTTAAATTAAAACAAAAAAAAAACAACAATGGCCACCAGCTGGGCCGGACGGCGCGTTCCGGCCCGGCGAGCGGTGATGCGAGTGCATCCAGCTATGATCGCGTACGACTCAACGGCAACGGGTTCTGTACTCCGTACATGTTTGGATAAACATATATCGCGTAAAAGAGGAGCATGTATGAAAAAAAAGGAAAGAGTAAAGGAAAATATTTGAGATTATTTTTGGAAGGTTTTTAATTAAAATGTAACAAAAAACTCGATTATATAGGCAGTTGTTTAGAAAATATTTAAAAACAATTCCCTTCATCAAATCATTTATTAATTAAAACAAAATATTACGGTACACGTAAATCAAACGTTAGTGGCGACCTACATTGGGATATTTAAATTTGTGACGTAAGAATCTGAATATCGAGCACCTAATGTGGCCGTGCCTGACCTATCGCAAGTTTCATAACGTGATTTATCGTAAAACCTCTTTGTAAAGGTCTAGGAGACCGTGCCGTGACGGACAAAATGCCGGACGGTTTTAGATCGTTGTAAAAGTTTATTTTTGGATCGGAAGATGCCAGATGATTATAATGAGGAGTGGTAAATCGTTTGAGATAGTTAAATACCGCGTATGATAATTTGACAAATAATTCTTGAGTACCTACTTAAGCACATTTCAAAGGGAGATGAAATAATTTAGAAGAGCCAATGCCAAGCAGGTTTTCTAAGTAAAAAATAGAAGAAAGCCGTGGCTGACCAGTGATTGATGTAAAAGAAACAACAATTTAATAATCAATTCACAAAAACTACAGATGACAAGCTAAAACTTGTAACAACACCATCAATCTCAAAGGAAATGAGATCTTTCAGCCACTACAAACTATTTTTTCCCCACAAGAAAAACAGTAAATAAATAAAATAAAGACTTTACTTAATCGACCTTTTTGCTGGCACTCGGAAGCTTGAGCCATTAGCCGTAAAAAAGAAAATCGTTTTTGTCTATGGTCTTATATCAAGTTCCACAGATAATTAAGTGTAACATAATGATGCGTTCCGTTGATTTTTAAAGGTGCGTTCCAAGCGAGTGCATGTGAACAAGAAATACGGGCGTGTTGTATATTGTGTATTATGTGTTTTTTTTTTTTTTTTTTTTTTTTTTTTTGGGGGGTGGGAAATCATCCAATGACTTCTTCCGCTCTAGGGTGGAGCGGAAGGGTGTGTCAGACTCTTACTGACTAAAACCCACCCCTGTTCCTCCCTGCCTCGAGTGCCCGGGGGCGAGGTAACTCTTTCGAATTTATCCTCCACCCCCGGGCAGGCACCGGCCGTGGCAGGCCCCTTCTCTTGGCTGACAACTCTTTGAGGCGCGCGTGGAACACTACGCGCCGTCGACTCTCGGGCCTGGTGCTGATCGGACGGCGAGTTACCCACTACTCGCCGTCCGCAGGCCCGGGTCTACGGTGGCCGGAGATCGTCTCGCGGCCCCTGGCGTCTCCTGCGGCGGTCGCGGCTGGGGGCGCTAGGGCGACTCGGCCGTTGCTGAGCCTCCCTAACGTGTGCCGCCTCCCTCTTCGCGAGCATTACTGCTTCGCAGAAGGAGGAGACGGCCTCCCATTCCCTCTCGCTCCGTACCATGGCCTGAACCAGGGCACGGCGCGAGAGGTCGCTGTCGCCTATCGCATCCACGAGGACACGGCGGTGCTCTGCCCAAGCGGGGCAAACCTCCACCGTATGCTCCACCGTGTCCTCTGGGCGATCCTCGCAGTGGAAACACTCAGGGGTCTCCTCCGCCCTGATCCGACACAGGTACCTCCCGAAACAGCCGTGTCCGGTGAGCACCTGCGTCAGGCGGAAGGTGAGGGCGCCGTGACGCCTCTCCAACCACTCCTCAAAGAGGGGCACCACCGCCTCGATGGTGGCGTGCCCAGCGCTGGGTTGCGACAGTCGCTCTCTCCATGTCACCATGAGATCCTGCCGGAGCTCGGTCCGCCGAGCCGCGAGTTGTCGCGGCAGTGTGTATTATGTGTAGGAGACGTTTGAAAAGACATGCATTTTAATGGGCCTCATTGTCATTGTTGGTTTTGTTTTCAAGTTAGACAAGAATAGCTTATGATTACTGTCGTGATGATCAATTTAATAAAGTAAAGCGGTGGCTTGAACTCAGGGGCGTGTGTCGGTTCTAGATTTATGATTGGCCTACGTGGGATTGATTGTATAGTATAAAAGTGAGAAATGTAAGGAAAAGTGACAAGATTCTGTCTTAGTCATTTTAGTGCATTGGGTGGCCATTTTTAAGGGAGCTTATTCTGAAGTCTCAAGCTCAGTTAGTTTCAGCACTATTTGTAATTAGTTTTTGTTACGACATTTACCGCTAATAATGTCGAAGTGTGTCTTTTAAAACTACATCATAAAGAAAATATACAGCCACAACGACCTTTACGAAGCCAGATCTTCACAAAATATGTTTCTGAAGTTCCAGGTCATTTCGACATTACCATCATTTTATTTCCCCCTGAAGAAATCGCTTTGACGAATGACGAAGATAAAAGTAAAAACAAACGTATTGTACAGCAATTTGACGTCATCTATGACAGCACAAAAGCCCTATCATGAAAGACGTCCGCTGCTGGTCATAGGCCTCCCCGTCTCCACAACGATTGGTCCTGTGCGTCTCGCATCCATCGGATTCCCGCGGCCTTCAACAAGTCATCGTTGTCCACCTTTGAGGTCTTTTATCGCTGCTTCTTCCGGTATGCAGCCGCCACCATCGGACCATCTTAGCCCTATAGGACCATCAGCCCTATAGGATCGATGGTTGTTACTCAGTCACGCCAGAATGGCTGCACGGATATGGATGAAATTTTGCACAGACATAGATTAGTCTGGAATAGCACATAGGCTATAATTTACAGTGGGTAAGTTCTACTTTCACGCGGGCGAAGCTGCTGGCAGAACCTAGTGTTACTTATATTATATTGTAACTACGTGCCCACGACCTGCCCCAAGCTTCCCAAAACAAAAGAACTTTACTACTAACGTCAGTTTCTATGTAGTAAGGGCTAGCGCGTCAGTTCCTGCGCCAGTGGTTCCAAGCGAGTGCGTGTGAAGTTACTTGTGGGGTGACGCGCTCGGGTTGGTCCGCGTAATGGACGGCGACATTTGATGGTTGACATTAGTATGGATGCGGTTGAAATAAGTTGTGTTTATATTCAAGTTAATTTAAATACGAGTAAAATTATGAGAATGTTAAATTAAAGGTTGACGTTAACAAACGTAAAATAAATACCTATCACATAACAATAAGCCTGTGTTTCCGGAAAGGTTAGTAGAACTGTATCAGTGTCAGGTACACACCTGACACTGGTACAGTTCACACCCACAATTACATTTTTCATGTTTTGTTGTAGACCACGAAGGAGATGGCGGGTCGACGTAGATGTCAACCTTGAAAATTAGAAAGAGGTAACACAGAACCGAGAACAGTGAAAGGAATGGAGGTTGCCCATCACAAGCTTCATATCATAAAAATGTTTTGTTCTCCTATGTTATAAGATGCGAGCTTATTGACATCAAGCGAGCACAAATCTAGATTTCGCGCTGTACGGATAAATTCCGGATTTAAGAAAGCCATTAACACTTTCAAGACCCGAGAAATGAAACCAGGACCCTATTTTCAGCTGTAGCGCTTGCGACTAGAAAGAAAGAAAAAAGAAAGAACACAAATAAAAAAAAATAGTGACATTAATTAAAAAAAAACCGCCTAGGTGCCTGTCGGGCCACACGCAGTGTAGGATTCCGTAGTTGCCCGTTAAAACTTGCGGACTCTTCTAAGGTCTTAATTGCGTTCAAGACGTTTAAAATAAAAAAACTCATTTTATTTTTCCATAGTTTAACATGTTTACTAACCGTTTTAAATATAGCACTATCCCTTTCTCTCACCGCAAAGATGATGGTTTTAAGACGTCATGGTAGGGCCACAGAACTAACTTATCCGTGATAGTTAGCATCATAACGATTTTTTTCGATTTTTCCAACCAACCGTTTAGTTTTTAGTGGGGGGCCCGAACGCTTTATTCGATCAAAAAATTTCACTTTAAAGTTTAATATTTGGCAAACCAATCACTGAATCGAAAAATAGTCTTCACAACTCCTCAATATCAACCCTCAAATTCACAAGATCTATCCATCGATACCCCACACTATAGGATAGGCGAGAAAAAAAACTTATCCCCACATACAAATGTTTTTATACCTGTCACTTGTAGGGCAGGTATTTGCCATAAAAAAAAAAATATTGTTAGGATTACCGAACCCTAAAAACATAATACACGAGTACTCCAACGCGGCAGTTACGTGAATATTAACTTGTGATGATTATAACGTCCAGTTCTGTGGGAAAGGCCACGAAATAAAAGTCGCTCGAAAAGTCTAGTTATTTAATAAGATGGTATTTGTGTTATCGACCAAAAAGCAATCCTACATCATACATCTAAACTTCCACCGTCATAATACTGTCAAATGGAGTTAATAGAAACACAGGGGTGAATAGGAACAAAACTTTGAAAGGGTTTTTGGGTTTACTTAGAAATTGTTCCAATTTATTCATAAATTCTAATTGCAAATAAAATCGATGCTTTGCTAGAAACCAATATTAAGGTTTCAAAGTGGAAATCCTAATCAAAGTTTTGTTTCTTTTCAGTCTTACGCTACTATTCAACCCGTTTGTAGGTATCCAAATAAATACATTAGTCACTAGTCTTATCCACTCTAAGCCATCGTTCGACTTAACTGGAACGTTCTCAGTTCAAGTTCAATCTTCATTAGCGTTTGAAGGATGCCACTCGCGCCAGTGACTGGACTCGACGGTCACTTGTTATCCCATAGAATATTTAATGGCATTTTGAATAAGCCGTGGTGGCTTCTAGAAGAGTTGTGTAACACTCCCGCGACCCTGGGCTAAAGTAAGTACGAGTATGTACCAGGGGGCGAGCTTATTGGAATCCATCGGACACTATTCAGACTCCGGACACATGGTGATGTAATCAAAATCAAATCTTCTCCTTTAATTGTGCTTAAATGCGTCGCTATTCTTAACCGACTGCCCCAGAAGGAAGGTAATGTTTTTAGATTTTGTATGTAAAGAATCAAAAGTTTCAAAACAAGTCACTTTTCAATTTGATGCAGTTGGTGGCATCAAATCTGTGATTGAACTAAAATTTCCACTAACTGCAAAGTGACTTGTTTGGAGCTTTTTAGTTTTTTTTGCAGTCAGGTTTTTTGATACAAGTCAGTTTTTTTTTAAATACGAGTATGGATGATTGTCTATTCGTTTCAGACACACATGGCAGTCGTGATGCTGATTATTTTATGCATTTGCAAAAAAAAATAAGTAGCAAAACTGTTCCATAACAGTCAGCTGATATTATAATTAATTATATTCATCTCGTAGATGCCTGAACAGCTGGCAAGCGGGACACCTAGATCAATACACAATTATGTCAAAACAGATATATAACAAGTACTTGCATTTTAATATACGTCACCTACCTTTTAAATAACTGGTTTTAGCTACGCGATAAATTTATGTGCGATCGTTTTATAGAACGTCTGCTACACCATCTGGATACTAACATCAGCAGAAATAAATATCATAAACACAAGGAAGACACGGCAATAAGAAACGTACGTGCGAAACACAAAGGAAAGGAAAACGAATGCAAAACGCTTTAAAGAGGACCAGGAAAACAAAAGAAAGGAAGTCTCACACCAAAAAAAATACCTCATTAATTATCCGTTTGAAAGCGTTAGCAGAAATACGTGAAAATATTGCAATAAAAAAGAAACGGCACCCCTTCGCGAATACCATTCACACCGTAATCATTTTCAGTGTTATCTATACAAGCATTTTAAAATGCGGCACAGCGAACTATTTAAAATACTGTGCTCTCCATTCCTTTGTCAATTTCTAAGCGACTAAGTGAGCACGCAAATCTCTGTTCGCAATTGGAAAACGAGTGAGTGAATCCGACTGAGAGACTGAAGTAATTTATTTATGAACTCGCAAAAGAGATAAGCTTTAATAAAATGGGAATATTTTTTATGGAGACAACGTTGGAGCCTTCATGAGGACACTTGTACCTTTATTACTGCTTTTTGTAATAATGAAACTGTATCCAGTAATTGATACTAAGACGATATTAAATACAAGAGTATTTAATCAGTGTTGAACTGTTTAGTCTCTTCTTGGGAGTGGTTTTGTCTTAGAATCGATTAAGGCTCAAATAGGTAACGGCCCCGACCTCGTCGTGGGTTCAAACCCAGGCAGGCGCTTTACTTTGTGTAATTTATTTCGTCACCACTGTTCTCAAAACGGTGACGGAAAATATCGTGAGGAAACTGACTTGTCAAAGAACCAAAAATTCTAAGACATGTGACATCCACCAACCCGCACAGGCCTGTGTCCCGTGTCACTGCTGGGACACAGGCCTCCTCTAAAGCAACAAGCATACCTAAGCATAATCAGGCTTTCATAATTAAAAGCCTGATTATGCTTAGGTATGCTTATGCTATAAAGTTGGCGGTTATTTCAGATACTTAGCCCTGACATCTGGTAACGTAGATTCGCCAAACCTAACTGTTTGGAACTTGTAGCTGCTTATAGCATTTCATAACCTGTGGTATCCATCGCAGTTCCAGTGGGCACACATTGATCGCAGAACGAATGGTCGATAGGGCCAAAAGGTACTGGAGTGGCGATCGCGTTGGAAGGCCTCCCACATGATGGACCAATGACTTATTGTTATTATTATTACTAGGCACCAGCCAGTACTGATACTGTCCCATTACTTGATAAAAGCCTCCCTCCATTCCTTCTAAAGGTCATGATTTTTCGCTTCTTTCCAATTCCGCAAGATGAGAGATTCAATGGACAGGTCGTGGCCTTAAGGCGCTATTAACTGCCAATGACCTTGAGTGGTTAGCTTGCGTGTTCTGTGCTGAGCTCACGCAACGCGTCGTACGTCCACCCAGTAATAGGACTAGCCCATGAAGGAGGGCTGTTCGAAATTAGACGCATTATTAATTTATTACACATAAACCAACAGGTGTTAAACTAAAACGCTTAGACTAAATTATAAATAAATAAATGATCTTTAAAATGGTGAAGGTTTCATAAAAATACGTATTTCTCAATTTTTTATCCGCGTTAGACATAACTTCACAAATTAATTACACTATGTTTTAAAAATATAATTTCAAATATTCTCAGATCAAATTACGACGGAAATTGTCTGGAGTAACATAATTATATTTTTTTTCAAAGAAATAAGACTAGTCGTTTAAACGTGATGTTCGATTAAAAACCATTAAAAGTCGTATAACTGTGCCTTAAGGGTATGACAAGAAATCTTTAGGATCATGTCCTAAAGATTTATTATTCTTTTTTTTATTATTATTCTTTATTTTACACATAAAACATATACAGAAAAACACAATGGGACAGTTAATTACAAAGGCGAGCTTAACCCAGCGTTTGGGTTTTCTTACAGCAAACCACAAGGTGAAAAATACATAATTGCTTAGGATTATCATAAGTGCACAACAAAACTCAAAATCTTATATTGTTGCTTAAATAAACTAAACAAATATGTGATACACAAACATAATATATACCTATAATATAAACAAAGAAATTCTATAAAATACATATTATTATGGGTCATCTTGACAGGAAATGCTCCCTTATTCCTCTCCCGAACACCTCCAACGAAGGGCTATCCCTTAGAGTGTGTGGAAGAGAGTTCCAAAGGCGTACAGCACGAACAGTAAAGGATCCACCGTAACGACTAGAAGAGTGGGCAGGAAACCGAAGGAGAAGAGAGGACGATGAGCGGCAAGGTTTTCCTCTTGGAACAAGATACTCATGATTTTTTAAATGTGGTTACGATTTTTTATTAAGCCCGTATGCATAATAAAATTATACGCATTTCGCCATCCACTCAATAACTAAACCTTTTTATTACGTCTACATTCATTAACGCACCGTACATGCTCATCTAAGATAAATCTCGTAATCATCAATATCTTTCCAAAGAAATGTTCCAACAAAGAAACAAAGTCCTTATATCAAGGGGCTTAAGACGGCTAATCGCGTGCTCACCAATACAAAGGCAAGTTCAATTACTTAACAGATTCTAAGTTGGACGTACAACCTCTTTGGAGAGAGAACAGAGGAGGATGTCCATTTGGAAAGTTGTACAAAGCAATTTCGATCTATCCAAGCCATACGTAATTAGAGAATCGCTATTTCTTTTATATGTTTTATCAAAAGAAAAAAGTTAATTTCTGAAATTTTTGCCCGACCAATCGGTAATTCGGTATAATTTGATGTGTTATTGGTTCAGACTTTATGGTAATCCTATTTTACTAGTATTTTTGTTACTCAATCATGACTGAATGGATCTAGATGAAATTTTTCCTACAGATCTGGAATACCACAAAGGCTATTTATTTATAATGGGGAAGTACTGATTCGACAGCGATGAGACGTCGTCGTCGTCTTGACGAGGGCAAAGCCGCTGACAGAAGCTAGTAATGTCATAACTGAAATTAGTTTTGATGAACTTTATAACAAGATTGATTGATTCTACATAAGTCTGGTGAAATTCAAGTCTAGGATTAGTTTGTAAGAATAAAAAAATATATTTGAAAGAGATAACCAAGATCGAAATCTAATTCTAAACTAATCACACTAATATTATAAAGACGAAAGTTTGTGTGTACGTATGACTGTGTGTAAGTTTGTTGCTCCAACACAAAGGATTTAGATGAAATTTGGTACCAGGGTAGCTTATATCATGGATTAATACATTGGCTATAATTTGTAAAGGTGGGAAGTACTAATTTCAGGCGGGCGCAGCCACGGGTGGCAGCTAGTTTGTTTATACATACAGGGTGTAACGGAAAGGTGTGGTCATATTTTAAGAACTGCATCTGCCCATCGATATGAACAACTTTCTTCAAGAAAACCTGAGGAAATTCTCAATTTTTTTTTTACCTCCCATGCAAATATTAATCAGCTGATGATAACTTTGTATGGCAAGTCCAATTTTTTTTTTGACTTTGTTTTTATTTAAAAAAAAAAGAAAGAAAAGAATTGTTTTGTCAGAAGTCAGTCAGCTGTGGGTTGTTAATGTAGAAGTATGGATTTTGATAATATAACATATAAAGTATTGCGGGTTGGCGTTTCTGGTGTGTAATAGACACACCAGAAACATAACACACATTAGGAGATATATGTTACTTGTTTAATATCGCAAATGGTTCAATCGACTGTCCTGAACTTGTATCAAAATTAACGATATGTACTCGTACTAATCAGATGAGACTGCGACAGCGACCAAGTGGTCGTAGAAGTCTACATGTACCTTATGCAAACACTAATTATAGGCGTAATGCATACTTTCCGAGAGTCAGTCGCAGATTTAACGAAATCTCTTGCGAACCCGGCATAGACCTATTCTGCACCAATGCAAGCACAGTTAGGAAACTCTTAGAAAAACCATTTTTTGAGGCACCTACCTGCACTTGAACTGTTGATTTTCCAAGTTTGCTTTTATTTATTAATATTGTTTATTTTATATATATACTATATATTTTACTGTGCTACAATGGGATACATAGTTTGGGATGTAACTTAATGCTTTAAGGAGGTTATCATTTTTGTATTTATCTGTGGAGGCTTGTAATTAGCAATTTAGATATATATATATATATATATATATATTATTGTAATTAGTCTGTAAGCTTTCCTAAAATGAAAAAAAATATATCACAAGTGTCATAACACAGCGAACTTAAAATGCAGACAGTTAGCTGGTTCTGCGTTCAACGTTAGTTATGGCTTGCAGAATTACAAAGCTGAACCTCAGTGTTTTGAAAAGTCAATTCTTGCTGCAATGGAGCGAGGGCCTAACCGACTAAAGAGATTGCAACGCTTTGAGGTGTGGTAGCAGTGTTAGAGGAGAATGTAATGGGTCGCGGGTGTGTTTGAAAAAGTCGCCGGAGCTCCTGCCACGCGCCCTCACGCTCCACCCAGAGTTGAGGAGAAGTTATTTGGTGAGCTTCCACCCTCAAAAAAACAAAGAGTAAAATGTACTTTACAAAGAGTGAAATTTTCATCTTTGTACTTTTTGGTTTGATCTCTGTAATTTCTTGGTATTGTTTCATGGTAGATAACTTCTGAATGCAGAGAACGGGCAAAGTGGAAGGAACCAGAGGGCGAGGAATTTCGCCCATGCGGACCAACCAAATTTAAGTCTTCTACCCATGCACGAGTGCGCTAGGAGGTCGGCCAGAAGCAAGAAGCACAAATACCGCTACAGGAGTAGCTACGGGATGACCACGACCGCTCTGTCAAAAGTTATTTGACGAAGAAGAAGAATGGATTTAATCTAAATTGTTGATAATTACATATATTTCGTGATAAGATTAAGTTGTGTGGTATTTTTTTTTATCTAAT
The DNA here is from genome assembly GCA_951329385.1 of Polia nebulosa. Taxonomy (NCBI): domain Eukaryota; kingdom Metazoa; phylum Arthropoda; class Insecta; order Lepidoptera; family Noctuidae; genus Polia; species Polia nebulosa. Next base: position 57,659,825 of record OX589587.1, read on the forward strand.
TTCAATCTGAATATGGCTTCGAACTTCCACCATGTTTCTGCAGATGTTCGGTGTGAAAACCATAGGAAAATAAATTGTAATTACTTGCAATGTGAATAAATAAATTAGAAACTAAAAAGCCGAGTCGCTAACAGCATGACATACTCGGTTTTCTTTTCTATTCTATCCCTACTTCACTGAAATTTTAAGTACTGTCACTATCCTCCAATTCCATCACAATTTACATTCAAAGAAACCGATCCTTCTTAACACACAAACTTAATCTAGTCTCAACCACCCAACATAAATTCGCTCCAACCCTCCGCTGCAACTGTGCCCCCACCCACCGTCTGCACGCAAACCGTATGCCACAAAGATGCCTTTACCTAATTCAGTATATTTGATGAGAGTCGCTATGCGCACGAGATGAAATTTGTTTTGACCAAGGAAATGCGGCAGACTGCGTCTAGATTGAGTTGGGCTTTGTGGCAAGGATTGGATCTTGTCGAGATTAGCTGGCGTACCTTCTGCGAAATTCATTTAAAATGCCAGGAGAGGCAGGAGATGAAGGGTTAGTCTTGTTAGAAGGGTGTTTCGTTTTCATAGTGGATTTTTGACAGGTTAACATGCGTGTTATAGATAAAAATACTTAGGAAGGTTCATATTTCCTGTCTTTGTTATATCAAGGCAGATAAATAGGATATACTTTTATTGTACAAAAAATCTGTTATGTGTGTGGATTCCATAGTCCTAACAAGGATAAGGAGCCCTTATAATTTCGGTATGTCCGTCTGTCCGTCCATAGCATAGCTTAGAAACTATTAGTATAAGAAAGCTGCAATTTTGCGTGTGTGTTAATATTAAACACGCCACAAAAAAGAAACAAAAATTTTGGAAAAAAATATTTTTTTTTACTTATGCTCCCGTGCCCGTAGTTAGGATGTTTTTTATTCTGCACCTATCCTATACTGTGGGGCATCGATGGCTAGGTCTTAAAAAATCATTGCGGGGTTGTGGAAACTATTTTTCGATTCAGTGATACGTTTGTGAAATATTAAACTTTGAAGTGATATAATAAATGTTATAACGGGCGACCACAGAACCCCACATTGCGCTTGGCCCGACACTCATTTGGCCAGTTTTTTTGACAATATTCTTAAATAGTGTGGCACAGTGTTGTTCAAACGCCTACTTTTGACATCAGGGATTTCTTTTACTTTTGAAATTTTGTTCATTTTGTAATTTTTTGTTGCTATGTTCAGGCAAATCTGCTCTCCAAAACAAGTCAAAAGTCAAAATGTTTTAAACCAATGTCTATTTTATTTACAAATGGTCTAAGATCCCAGAGCCGCCAAACATCACTTATTTTCCGTTTTTAGGCCGTAGACCCAAGCTAACAGATACACGTACCTTCAAAGTAAAAAAACACTACTCAATCCCACATGTTAATAAAAAAAACGGTCAAGAGCGAGGCGGACTCGTGCACCAAGGGTTCCGTACCAATATATATAAATATTTTGGATGTGTTACTAATTCGTCAGAGAATTTTAACACTGCGGTGTAGAATATTGCAGTTTTAGGTCAGCGCCATCTCTTGAGCGATAGTGGAACTAATAGATTGTTTCCGAAAAAGTGTGCTATTTAGAGACATCGTTTTATTTTTCCTGTAATCTTTACATAAACTTCTATAACATAGAATAATTTCAGATTTTTCTCTGTGCAAACTTCGGAGATAAGGGGAACGCTATTTTTTTTTTTACATTTTTCATCAAAAGTCAAAAACTATGAGGCCTAAAAAAAAGAAAAATGTTTGAGAATGTGCAGACAGACACATGCTAGTAGGCCCACTTCGAATTTATAAGACCACCTTTCAGTCGCTATTGCAAAAAAATAAAAATACTTTTTATTTCTTTCTTATCTGCAAAATAGTTGGACAGACGGACAGACAGAAAAACAGACTGAGTCACACCATAAGGGATCCTTTTACCATTTTGGTACAGAACCCTAAAAACTTACTCTAAAACGAAAACAACACAAAAGCCTCGTCTAACGGACACGAAATCGTAATCTGTACACGAAAACATTTCCACTTTAGGAAAATTTCTCGCTTATAAAAACACTCGACGTGGAAAATTTCAAGTCTGATACCTGAAAATGTAAATAATCATTTCATGCGGCAAGTTTTATGTTTTGTGAACTTTCTATGTAAAAGTGAAGGACTAGATGAATTTGTCTGATTAAATATTACTTTACATTTTCCAAGAATTTGATGATTTGTTGGAATTTAAACTTTTTTATGGTACTGTTGTCCATTGTGCTTTGCTTTGACATTGAGCTTTATTGAAATGTTGGGTGATAGATAAATCATTTATTTAGTGCACACTAAAGGCACAGCACAACACACAAAGTCACAATTAAAATATTTCAACTCGTGATGACTCTTCCAAATAAATCTAACTGTGCCTATGTACAATGCAGAGTACGACTACGTACATTTTGATGCAAGCTTTACTGTAATGAAAATTGCCCACGTCGTTCCATGTCGTTTGATACATCAAACGACGTTTTTCAACACACTTGCACGAAAATAATAAGTTAAACTTCATAATCAATCGTTAGAAGTGGGTCGCTGTTTTTTCTGTCTTATGGCTTTTCATGGTGGCTGGCCGGAAAGCAGCGGGGGCTGGCTGGCGATGGTCTAATACAATCAAAATAATAAATTGTAACGGTGCCTGGCCGTCGCACTAATCTGCACTAGTGCGAAATACACCACATTGCAAACCTGAAAGCGGTAGGGGAAAGAGCGAGCTTTCGAGTAAAGTTGAAATTGTTATTAGTTAAATACTATTGACATTTTCTGAACTGCTTTTCAAGGACGTTAGTCAAAGTTAGTTAAATTAGCAAAAGTTGTTTAAAAATTCAAGGTACTTCGTTCAATACCCTAATACCGAAGAAAGCTTTCAACTTTTCACTCACTTTCACTTTATTTCAGAATCTAAATTTCTTTTTTATACTACCACTATTACCTACCACTGGTTTTTCTTCCTAAGGCCAGCGGCAAAACCTAAATATATCTCAGTTGGAAACCGCTGGCGCTGTATCGTTGTAGGATCATATACATAATTGTATGGACCATCACTTTATGCAGTTCTTGGCTCCAGGATAAAGCTTATCTGCAAGCCGCCATCTTGAATGATAATCATGCACTATTGTTTTAAATAAGTGCACTTCGGGCAAGAAAACTCCGAAAGCTGCACTGCAGAAAATGACAAAAGTTTTGAAAACATTTTTGGGTTAAGCGATTTTAGTAATTTTCTGAGCCGTTTAGATTCAGCCAGGGCTGTGAATTGTCGAGTTCTTTTGAAAGAAGTCTGCTAATGTGTAAATGATGGGGTCTAACGACAGAGGACTCTGGCAGGGGGCTGTAAGTTTGATCAAAATCGACGCTACTTAGCTGTGTGATGGACGTTTCTAAATAAGCCCTATTTATTGTAGCGATCTGTTTGGCTTACTATTAAGTCCTTGACTCTGAAGTTTTATTTTTGTTCAGGTTAAAAATCATAGTCATGTTTTGTACTGAATTTTACCTTTTTTGTGTTGTAGAAATCGTAGAAAGTGTTCTTGACATACCTGAAACAAATAAATATTCAGAATTAGTTATTAGCTTTATACTTTATATATATTTATGCTTTCTTGTGACTTTTAGGTAACAGCTACTTACAGATAGTATGTATATGTCACAGGATAATAGCAAACACCTTAAGATTGTTATAAATCTTGCGGGAGTGTGAACTCTCGATATACAGGGTGTAACGGATAGGTGTGGTCATTTTTTAAGAACTGGTTCTACCCATGGAAATGAACAACTTTCTCTAAGAAAAAATAGTAAATTCCCAAAAAAAAATTGGAAATTCCATACAAAGTTATCGTCAGCTGATCAATATTTGTATGGAAGGTAAAAAAAAATAATTTATAAATTCCACAGATTTTCTTGAAGAAAGTTGTTCATATCGATGGGCAGATAAAGCCCTCAAAATATGACCACACCTTTCCGTTACACCCTGTATTATGAATAGATTTCATATACAAAAAATGTCATCCAAAGATAATTTACAATGCACCAAGTTTTATTGATAATAAAGAGTTTACAATTTTACGGGATTTTTAGGGTTTTGTCCTAACAAGGACAAGGAACCCTTATAGTTTCGGTCGGTGCGTCCGAGGCATAGCGTAGAGAGCGTTAGTACTAGAAAACTGCAATTTGGCATGGGTATAATATATTCAATAATAAAGTTTTGAAATAGTTTTTTTTCTGGCAAGTCCCGCGAACATAAGTGGGGTGAGTTTTTTTTTTTCTTGTCTATCTTATAGTGTGGGGTATCATTCGATAGGATTTTCAAAACCATTGCAGGGTTGTGCAGACTATTTTTCAATAATCAGTGATTCGTTTGTGATATATTATCTATACATTAAAATGATATTTTTTGTTCAAGTTGAGCGTCCCTCCCTCCCTAAAAGCTAAATTTGGTGGTAGTGGTAGTAGCCTCTCTAACGTCAAATGTGTCCAGGGGACAAGCTGTCAAAAACACTTATCTTTCATGTGTCCCCTAGGGACATTGCGTCACTATCTTGTCTTTTTGACGTAAAATTGATTTCAAAAACTTTATCTATCCTGCTTAAAATTGCACAGAGTCTACAAGACAAAACAAGAAAGGTATATTTGTCTTTGTAAAGTTGCCAAAATGAACGCATGACGCGCTGTGAACTTTAAAGGAAAACTATTATGGCTAAGTTAACTCTGTTAGTTTAAGACTAATTAGACCCCCAACTTATAAAATGGAACTACTTGGAAAATTTTGTACGAAAATAAAATCCTTAGAAAAAAATACTTAGGTGAAGTTGTTATTTATTTAATATTTAAAACGGGTAGTAAACATGTTTTTAATTTGTCATTTAAATTTTATTGTTGGTTATGAACTCAATTAATATTTTCATAGTTATAAACATAAAGCCTCCTTTTAAGTCCATGTTATAACGGGCGACTACGGAACCCTACACTGCTCGTGGACCGACACGCACATGGCCGGTTTTTTTCATAAACTAAATGTTTTTACAAAAATCCGGTGACATATTTACTGCAGTTTCATCATGATTAATATGTATGGAAAGAAAAAGACTGCTCGAACCACAAATTAATTGCGATTAGGAGAGAAAGATAAATAGACATAATTGTGTATTACAACCTCCTTTAATCTTATCTGAGGACAAGGATATTGCTGCGGACCTAACTTCATTAAAATCTTGTAAAATAGAGGTTCATCATCCTTAGCACAAGGTTCAGTGGCGTATTTAATATTTCAAAGCGAGATCTAGTACAAAATGACTTCCAAATTGTTTCTTTCAGATAGATTTAGTTTCATTCAGACAATTGTCGCTAGGGTTGACAAATAGTGGCTTTAGGTTTTGTTGCCGATTTTCTTATCTAAAACTAGCTTCTACCAGAGGTTTCGCCCGCGTGGAGTAGTACCTACTCCATTATAAATCATAGCTAACATAGCATTACTATTTTAGACTATAAAATCTATCTTGGTTCCAAATTTCATCCACATCCGTTCAGCCATTCTGGCGTGATTGAGTAACAAACATCCATCCATTCAAACTTTCGCATTTTTATATTAAAGGAATTGTTTTTTAGTCGCTTTGAAATAAGGAGGAGGTTATGTATGTAACCGAAATGTATGTATGTAACCGAAATGTATGTATGTAACCGAAATGTATGTATGTAACCGAAATGGTTGTCTTCTTTTTGTGGTCGCTTTACTTTATTTTTGAAGTTAGCTTTTTACGTATTTGAACAATAGGTAAATATTTTTCGAGGCTGATTTATTTTCTCGGATTCGCGTACTTGCAGACAAACGGATTTTTTTTTAAGAAATCTTGATGAAACCGCTGTGCTTGAAATAGGAAGAAACGACTTTTTCATATCAAAAAAAAAAATTGCCCGTCACTGCTTCTTAAGTTCCTAGCGTTTTAGCTGTGAAGACATGACGCAATAAACTCCCCAGCAATGCATCTGTCTGTTAAGTCAGTTTTGTATCAGATTTAGTTTTATCGAGGTGTTGTCAAGGTTGTCACGTAGAATATAAGAGCATTTTTTGCTGAAAGCTGACTTTTAAGGGTTAGAGATGTTTCACACAAAAGGAGGGTATTTTTTTATTATTGTTGATAGGCATGCGTTTGACCACTATCTCACCTGATGGTAAGCGATTATATCAAATAAACAGGTGTGTGTGTCTGTTTGTAGTTTAAGATGCTATTAACCGCCAACAACTTTGAGTGGTTAGCTTGCGAGTTCTGTGCTGAGCTCACACAACGCGTCGTATGTCCACCCAGTAATAGGACTCGCCCATCAAGGTGCGCTGTCCGAAATTAGACGCTTTATTAATTTATTATACATAAAAAAAACAAGTATTATACTAAAACACGTATACTAAAATATAAATGAGCTTCAGAATGGTTAAGGTTTCATAAAAATACGCTTTATAGTTTTTGCGTGATTCTCATTTTTTTTTTATCCGCGTTAGACATAACTTTACAAATGAATTACACTATGTTATAAAAATATAAATTCAAATATTCACATATCAAATTACGAAGGAACCTAGAGTAACATATATTTTTTTCAAAGAAATAAGACTAGTCGTTTAGACGTGATGTTCAATTAAAAATCATTAGAAGTTGTATAACTGTGCCTTAAGTAGGAGTGCCCTGCCTGGGCTGCCGAGCGGAGGATCCTGGTTGCCAGGATCGGGCGAAACCTGTCTCTGCCAGCAGTAGTGAAAGCTATGCTCGCAGAGACAGAAAACTCGAGGGAAGGTTATCCTCCTTCTGTGAGACCGTGATGGTCCAGAAGGAGGCCGCTGTGCGGGATCGTGAGAGGGCCGATCCCACTCAGAGAAGAAGGCGTCGAGGAGGCAACCGCCTCAACGACTAACACGCCGAAACCCTATCACTTAATGCAGGCGGGACTTTGGAATCTTGGGCGCTCAGATTGGGGATTCTGATTGCCCACCGAAAGGTTCCAGGGAATACGCCGGCACTGTGATCACGTGCTGCCGTGCACAGCGAGGCTCTCAGGGGAGATCCCTTAACGGTCTCCTTAGGGATGTGCCCATAACAGGTGTTGCACAAAGGGGGTCCCGGAGTGGTCTTTTAAGAGGTAACGGGACCCCGTCCATGTGCCGATGGTGATCACCGGGGTGGTTTTAGTGAGGTAAGATTCCCACACTCCCTGGTCTTTTGCCCAAAAGTCCAGGCGCCTTTTGAAGGTTTCACCCCGAAAACAAAAAAAAAAAAGGTGTAAAGAAGTAGAGGTTTCTAATAGGAATTGTTATCGTATAACAATAGCTGTGTGTTAATTTAAGAGTATTTAAAAAGTCTGTTCTTTATTGCGCCATAGCTCCCAGGAAGACTTAACCAAACTACTTGTTTTATTAATCGGCCAGGGCCTGCAGTCTCGACATTGATAGCGATCGCTACGTCCTAACGATCGGTCGCTGCGTTGGAAAAATAATTGATTTTCTTGAAATATGTACCTACAGAAACGGCGTAAATTTTAACTTGCAAGTGTTGTAAATAGTACTTGCAAGTTATAATTTACGCCGTCTTCGTCCTCCTCCTTCCTCGTCGATCGCTATCAATGTCGAGACTGCAAAAAGAAAGGGCCTGGTAATTTTTATGGACAATGCTCAGAAATCTGTGAAGCAAATCATAGTCTGACTGCATTGCTGGTCATTTCATCACATTGTCTTAACTGTTAGAGGCATACAAATTTGCAGAAATTTATTAAATTATTTACATTTATCTACATGAAACAAAAATATACATAACTAACTAAAACTATAAAAACACTTCAACAAAAAATTAAACTTTTAAATAACTGAACTTAAAAATGTAAATTCGAAAATCACACTTTATTTTTATCATTCACTAGTGCTCCGCGGTGAAATTTTATAATTTTCCTATTTCTTTTCTTCTTATGAACCTTCCTGAGATTTAAATGAATAATTTTAAAACAGAGTTCGATATCTGAAAAAAATCGTGATGGTAGTATACTTATCGAACTTTGAAGGAAAACTATCACGGTTAAGTTAGCTTTGTAATTTTAAGAGTAATAGTCGCCCAACTTATAAAATGTACCTACATAGGAAATTTCGTACAAAACACTGTACTTGTTATTTATTTATTTAAAATGTGTAAATATTTACCACCCACACGATAAACTTTCTTTCTAATAAACATAAAGACCGCATGTTATAACGGACGACTACGGAACCCTACACTGCGTGTGGCCTGACACACACTAGGCTGGTTTTTATATATACAAAGATAGATTATGCCTTTATATACCACTATTGTACATGAAGTTTGAATAAATAATTAAGATTATTTCTATCACCTATATACGCAATAATCCAAGTAGCTTTTAGTCAGCTTTATAGTCACTAAGACATCAGTTCATGACATCTAGCAACCCTGTTGAGGGTTGGAGGTTGTCGGGGTGTGAAGGACCGACCTCATTTGATTGCCGAGAACTCATTAAGTTGGCTCACCGCTTAATTTTTAACTTAAGTGAAAAAAAATTGTGAATTGCCCAGTTTGTGCTCCCAACTGTGAACTTACTTCAAATATTTGTGGCTGTGTGAGAATTTCGTTTTACAGAAATAGAATTTATTTCTTGAGTTTATTGGTGAGAGAGTTGGGTTGGGATTGTTTTGTAGATAGTTCTGTTGGTAGCAATGTAATATCTTTGAGTACAATTGCTCCATTTGAGTACAATTATTGTACTGCACTGCATCCTACTAATATTATAAATGCGATAGTTTGTGAGAATGTATGGATGTTTTTTTACTCTTTCACGCAAAAACTTCTGAACGGATATGGATGAAACTTTACAATAATATAGCTAATACATAAGAATAACATACATGCTATAACCTTTAATGGGGGGAGTACTAATTACACGCGGGGGAAGCCGCTGACAGAAGCTAGTTTGAAATAAACTCGAAAGGATTGTGTTGGTTTCTGTACTGCGTGGTGACAGCAAATTAATTTTACGATATTGAGTTTTTTCATTTATCGTTCTTACATTTTTAATCCTGAGGCTTTGACCAATTTCCAGCAGTCGACCATTTCAGCGATAAAATTTTACTGAAATTATCGCAAGTTATTGCAAAAGCGGAAAAGTTATGATGAAAGCCAAACCAGACAATAGGACTAGAAGCTCTTGACAAAGTAACATTCTATTAGAGATAACGACTCCCAAGAAGTTCAAAATGTATTTTAGTAGTATCCGAGAGCCGCCAGACATTACATTTTTTCGGATTGACAAAATTTGTGAGATTAAGTAGTGTTTTTATTTACTTTAAATGTACGCAATACGCATACCTATTAGTTTGGGCCGACCTTTTTATAATTATCTGTATATATTCATCCGTACTTTGTATTTATAGCAAGCCAGTCAGACTCGATATTTTATATAGATAGGCCCTGATACCTACCAGCCAACAAAAATACCTGAACCTGAAATCTATTGTTCAAAAACAAATATAAAACCATTATCGAACTCGCGATTTTGCATCGAAAACGGTCGAAAAATAAATGTGTCGTCGAAAATACCGCGTAGAATAACATTTTGGTACAACGCGCACACCCGCCAGTTTTGTTTGAATACAAAATACAGACGTATTCTGATTATAGGCTAATAAGTAGCGTTAATAAAAACAAAGAAAAAATTAGAAATAACGTGACACGCAAATTGGGCGAACTAAAATAGATTTAGTTTTTTTTTGTGTTTTGGTTGCTGTATTAACTCTTTTTCAAAGTAATTAAGAAGTTACGGAGAGCTATCAAATGGTAGAATCTAGGTCTTTTTTTACGTTATATTCTGTACAGTTATTTCATTTTTTTCTAAGAAAAGGGTTCAAAACAAACTTAAATATTTTGCGCCATTTATTCTAACTTACTAGTTTCTTTATCGGAAAGGAATAATAAATTGTTTACATATTTTGACCACCGGTCCCAGTAAATTGAAACTGAAATTAAGAATGAAACTAGCTAATTGTCAAGTGTGTGCAAGTGATATTCAACCTTAAGTGTTAAAGTATGTTTTAATCTTGGTGGTTAAAGTATATTTTAAGCTTGGTGGTTAAAGTATATTTAAGCTTGGTGGTTAGAGTATATTTTAAGCTTGGTGGTTAAAGTATATTTTAAGCTTGGTGGTTAAAGTATGTTTTAAGCTTATTGGTTAAAGTATATTTTAAGTTTGGTGGTTAAAGTATGTTTTAAGCTTGGTGGTTAAAGTATATTTTAAGCTTGGTGGTTAAAGTATATTTTGATGCAAGTGAGCAAACGTTGACATTGCCGCCGAGGCGGATACACGACCTAGTCGGAAGCGAGATCGTTTTGGAAACGAGAAACTGCAATGACAATAGGGTTGTTGTATAGGGTTGTAGAAGTTGTCTAAAAAAATCTAATTAGTCCGTCAGATAGATTACGAAAAAATATTGGACACATGTTTTTTCTTTTGTGACCACAAAGTGACGTAGGTAACGAGCGGGCTCCTGAACTTTGACGCGTTTTATTTTTGTAATTTTTTGATGGTTTGGTAAAGCAAAAATACCTGTCCAAATTTTTTGAAAATCTAACTTACTACTTATTAACTTATTATTTTCATACCCAGAAAACTACCCTATTGTCCACGTGTACCAAATGACGTTTTTCTACACACTTACTTGAAGATAATAAGTAAAACTCCATTTTTTTTTTTTTTTTTTTGGGGGGTGGGAAATCATCCTATGACTTCTTCCGCTCTAGGGTGGAGCGGAAGGGTGTGTCAGACTCTTACTGACTAAAACCCACCCCTGTTCCTCCCTGCCTCGAGTGCCCGGGGGCGAGGTAACTCTTTCGAATTTATCCTCCACCCCCGGGCAGGCACCGGCCGTGGCAGGCCCCTTCCCTTGGCTGACAACTCTTTGAGGCGCGCGTGGAACACTACGCGCCGTCGACTCTCGGGCCTGGTGCTGATCGGACGGCGAGTTACCCACTACTCGCCGTCCGCAGGACTCCATTAACATAATATTTAGAAACAAATTATTGTGAGTAATGGTTTGCTGGCGCCTCAAAGAGTATAGTAGAAAGACTACCAGTAAGTTTATAAAATAATGCCATTTAGTCATTTTTACGATTTAAACGCTACGAAGACCAAATAATTTTAGTGTTACTTTTTAGTGTTACCAAATAGGTATTATAGAAATAAATGTGTTAGGACTAATTATTTTAGTCTAAAATAGGAATACTTACTTAGCTATGGTCTAAAACGTCTTTTTTAACTTTGTTAATTGTTTGAAACCAACTTTACGAAGAACTGTCAAATGTCAAAAAAAATTGTTTCAGTCGTGTGAACTCAATTACATGCTGCATGATTAATTTATTTAATAATTATATTATTTTAATTAAACTGTATTACTACAAAGACTAATAAAGAATACTTACTGATTAAATAAAACGTAAAATAATGTATAAAACTCAGAAACAGAGTTGAATGAAGTCAAGTAACAGTGTGTAAAATGAAACGTAATTCATTTCTATAGACAGTCAGGTGAAAAATTGGCATTATTCTGTGTAAATTTATAGTGGAATTCGTATTTGCACAAAAGTATTTTTTTTATTTTTTTATATCTGGAAACTTTTGGTTAAATGTGCTCGGCGAAATGATTATTTTTCATTAATTACTTATTTAACGACTTACAAGTTGTAGGTCGTTTTACCCAGGCAGGCGGTGCTTTGCTTTGTGCAAATTAATTCATCACCACTGCTCTCAAAACGGTGAAGGAAAAAATTGTGAGGAAACTGGCATGTCCTAGAACCAAAAATTCGACGACAGTTGACATCCACCAACCCGTGTTGTTAATGTATCCACATCCTCTCACAGAGAAGATGACCATTAAAGGCTGATGATGATGATTACTTATTTATTGAATACTTTGTGTATGTTTCTCTTCAAACAGGCTTTTGCATCGCTTATAGATATTTCCTTTTGTAACTTTGAAGAAATATTAAAACGGAAAATTACTGAATGCTTTAAACAGTTTAATTTTAAAATCAATCAGTGCCAAACCTTTTAAAAAAAAAAATCATAACCACAATGCAGTTTCTGGAGATGGTTTCAGACTAAGTACCGGTTGACATTTAATGTCTGTCTGTCTATTTATGTTGTGGGACTAAAATATTACCTATTTCTAAGGAGTATTATGGGATTATAATCGTATTAGTCTATGCCTCTATAGGCGGTTCGTCCGGCAGTATTTGTTTTCGGCTGTTTTGATGTAAAGTAAGTAAAGAAATAAAGAAAGAAAAGTGATAGTCACAGACATGTCAATCTGCCTAGACTTTTCTCAACTGTCTTGGGGCCAGCTTCCAGTCTAACCAGAAGCAGCTGAATATCAGTATTTTACATGGAGCGAATGCCTATCTAACCTCCACAACCCAGTTACTGAGTATTACGATATCCCTTGGTAAGACTGGTTGTCAGACTTTCAGGCTTCTGAAGGCTTCCGTAACGACTGTCAAATACCCATGATTGACAGCCAAGACCAACGGGTTAACGTGCTTGCCGAAGCACGGAGGAGTCTTGGTATGTAAAGATGGTCACCCCTCCATGGACCAACCCCGGCAAGCGTAGCTTAACCTTGTGGATTGACCCGTGCAGCTGTTATTACTTTAGCCACGAGCTCCTCCGATTGTAACAGATATGTGCATATAAAAAAACCCGGCCAAGAGCGAGTCGTACTCGCACGCTATGGGTTCCGAACAAATCATATCTTTTTTTCAGGTTTTTTTTAAAACCATGTGCTTCTTATTACTTTTCATGTAAGTAAAGAACTACCTCCTGTATTTAAAAAAAAATTTAGGTCCGGTGGTTTCGGAGACAAGGCGGCGGAATGGTCAATTTTCATCTATTTTCTTAAATAACTTGAAAATCAGATATTTTAATATTTTGTAAAATATATTTGAGACCCTAGCCCTTTTATTAGATATAAAAGCTACAGTTACTTATCTTTACTTTTTTTATATAGCACGGTACAGTTTGGAAACCTTTTTTTTTATTTTTCCAATCTGCACCACAAAAGTGATCCCCATATTCCAAATCTTTTTATTTTGTGTCGTAAATAAATAGATTTGGATGGATTTCCTCCGTGTTTGGGTCACAGATATTCAAGTGTGCACCAAATTTTCAACTTAATCGTTTCAGTAGATACGAAGCAATATGACTGACAGACGGACAGACAGACAGACGAGTGATTCTATAAAGGTTCCGTTTTTCATTCAGACTTTCGGAACCCTAAAAGACTTTGAACTAGAATGAATTTTCAATGATAGTGTTTGTAGATACTTAAATGATGTAAGTGAAGACAAAAACAAAATCTAAGTGTGCAACAAAAATTGACATTAGTAAGTACAACAGATTTTTGATATCGCTCAAGTACATGTTAGTTTAGGTACGTATGTTAGTCAGCAAGAAGCAGGACGCTAGAAAAAACAACGATTGGGTGATTATATGAAGAAGGAAAACATTCATTTTATAAGGATTCCAAACAAATCCGACACCCGCCCACAACATGTTACCAATACCTCGTACTTACTCCAATACCTCGTAGATGGCAAGCCGCTACAGCGTGTCATGGAGGTGAAAGACCAGGGCATTGCTTCACTGCTTTCTACAGAATGTACTTCGGAGAGTGTGCCCAAGAACTCCACGACCTCATCCCACCGGCCCCCTTCTACAATCGGACATCTAGACGCATTGCAAGTTACCATCCCTACCTTGTTGCTTTTCTACGAACTCACACTAAGCATTTCCAAAGATCTGTCATAATGCGCACAGCAAAGCAGTGGAACTCTCTACCTGCGTCAAAATATGAATGCTAGATATAAGAGCTTTGTACGAAGCACTTGTCACCATTTACAGTACAACGCGGCTATTTGGAGTCCTAGTGAAGCCAAATATTGTACGATGCTAGAGACAAATATGTGTGTTAGGTACATGTATAATAAGATAACACTCCGTATATCTTATTATACATGAACCTAACACACATCCGGGATATCCTTTGCTGTATCCTACCTTATTTGTTCTTGGAATGGTAGGTTATTACAAATTAGAAACTAAGCGGGCACTAACACTGGCCACGTACTTGTTCCAGGTATTATGAGGCGACGTTTCTAATTTGGCAATTCTAAGAAGGACTCAGATGTGTGTGCAGAGCGAATTTGTGAGCAGGCGACGGCGAGCGCGCGCACTAATTTAAGGTCATGGCACACTATACCGGCACAGCAACGGTCCCGCTCCAACCCAGTATTTAACTTGTCATTCAAATTAGAGTATTAAATCGTGTGGTGTATAACATATTTCATAATGACATAATAATATGTAAAAGCCAACGGCGGACAGTCAGCGCGCTTGCCACTACTATACAACTCGACTCGCAGCCCGCGCGCTGCAATCGAGCGGACCGCGTGCTTACAGTGCGCCAGCTTCAAGCAATAGCGAATATTGCTAGAGTTCGCGTATGTAAACCGAGACATTATGAAAACGTGCAAGTCCTAGGCTTGTTCAATCACAAATTCCATATTACAATTGTGTTCGCGGTGACAGCAAGCTAGCACCTCGCGGCCAGCGCGCGGACTGCGAGCTTGCACCTCACGGCCGGCGTGCGGACTGCCAATTTGCACCTCGCGGACGACGCATAGCGCGCTGTCGGCTAGCCGTATCCTAATTTCGAGGCAACGCCGCCGCCGTGTTGCAGCTGTGCAGTAATTGTAGTGCCGGTATAATGTGCCATGACCTTTACTCCAGTGCGCGCCACTGACACGCGCGCTGTGCACGCTCAACGCGGTGGCTGAGCGATTAGATCTATGTATTTTCTTGTTCACTGAACAACTTCACTTTGAAGACCTCTAGAGGATTATGTTTTAAGTAGAATTAAGTTCCAGTTTGTATTTACGATTTTTATTGTATTAATTTAGTAGATAAGGTGTAAATTCAAGTATAAAATTGTATATAAGTGTGTATATTTTTCTAACTATTTACAGTTATGTTCTATTCATATTTTCTTTGTGTGTTGTGTACTTATGCGCTTGTCTATCTTATAAAGGCCACCAGTGAAGATAGTTTCAAGTTGATCAATATATAAATAAATATCTATCTAAAACAGATTACCTACTTTAACAGAAAAACATCAAAACACCGAATTCAATTTACCGATACCCTTTAAGAAACCGCTTAACGTCTGATATTGGAATTATTCGCGCAAACGTGTGTCTGAAACATATTGAAGACCTGCCGACATTCTGACCTTGGGCATACCGAAGGTCAAGGTCAATGAACAAATTCTGCCAAGTTAATTTATTTTTATCGGTAATATGTTCATAACATTTATATTATTAGAGTATAACTAAATAAGTAGTAAAGAGGGACTTTAGACGTATTGGAAACGAGGGTAGTTTTACGATTGAAATGTACATATTAGAGATGGTTATAATAAATGAGTATAAAGTTTGAGTAGCCCGATTTTTTCGATGGTTGTTTGGTAATACTCGAAAGTGGATTCGTTAATTTCGATAATACTAATATTTATTTATAGTGGCGGGATTTTACTTAGGAATTGTAAGGTCGTAAAAAAAGACTGGCGCTTTACTTTGTGTTATTTATTCCATCACCATTGCTCTCGGCGGCGGTGGCAAAGAGTTTACTGAGAAGAACAAAGTGTGTTTTTACTACAGAAAATTGTATTTTTATGTAAATACTAGTTGCGCCCCACGGTTTTACCCGCCCAGACCGAATAAACGGTAGCCTTAATCCAGGCTATAAGCTATCTACATACCAATTTTCATGCAAATCGGTCCAGCCGTTTGAGCGTGAAGAAGTAACAAAAATACACACTCACAAACTTTCACATTTATAATATTAGTAGGATTTATTTGTTAACAAACTTCATAGTGTATTTTTATTAGGTAGCTAAATATTTGAAATAGTTTCAGTACTAATAACAGTGCCTGTCCAAATTGCATATTTTGATGGATATCTGTGTATCTACAAGCAAAAATACTTATTATCATTCATTCATCAGCCTTTTAATGTCCCCACTGCTGGGGCTGAGCAGTTAATACTTACTACTAATAGTATAATATTTAAAAACTATTAAATTTTTAAAACGTGTAAATTATCACTATTCTTGGTTTAAACATAATCTATCACGATGTCACTTGTCTGTCAAGCGATCAAAATAAGAGTAAATTGATTATTAGTATTTTAGGCTAGATCGTTATTAATTATTAAGCATTTTGTTCTTACTGATATAGTACAAAAAAAGTTAAATTCTAACTAGATATGTATTTATATAACTGTGTAGGTTATTTATCTATGTATACCACTCAAGTGTTTAAAAACCTTTCAGCAAAGCGCACGTGTACTAAAACGACAGGAATAAATCATTCTCATCACAAAGGCCGTTACACACGGTGAAGATCTTATAATATAAAATATTACATTAACTTAATCTATCATACACGGTTAAGACACAATCATGTTAAAAGATCGTTTATTTACCTATATAAATATTAATATAAACCTTTGTTCGCTCCCTATCTTATGTCGAGGGTACATTTTATAATTAAAGGCTCGCGCTTGACCACTATCTCACCTGATGGTAAGCGATTATGTGGTCGACGATGGAGCACGCTCCGTCGTATGCGTTGCTTCATTCAATGGTATATCTGGCGATATTGTGAAATTTGTTCTAAGAAACTTATATTATGATAAAGTATCTTCATTGTGTGTGACGGCCTTAAAGGAAATTCAAGCGGTGTCTACGCGCTGCGTAGCGGTGCTACGAGGTGCTACGCCGTAGCCGCGTAGGCGTTGCTTAGGAAAACTCGCTGCCAATAAGAATTATGGCTCTATTTGATATTATGTTCAGGTTTATGAGGCTTTTTCTTCAGGAATGGTGGGTAAGCAGATTTTCTAGTTATGTTTGCAGAAGAATTTTTGAGTCGTGAAATGTTACCATATAAAGTGTCTTTTTTACGATATTTTATGAAGGGTTTAAAGCAAAATATTATTTCCTATGAATATTTATGCTGTGATAAATATTTCTATAAAATATGTAGAATTTATTCAATGGTTTTAAATCCGCCTCGTATTGACAATAAAACCTTGTCCTTATATTCAATTTACTGTGGTTTATTCCTTGAAACATAGTCTTATTTAAAACCATCAAGTACTTAAGTCCCACTTGAATTAACAAGACACGCCCAACAAGCAGTTTTAAACAAAATACGTTTATTACAGTACACAGAGTTCATTAGACGAACATGTAATGCGGAGAAGAATCTTTACAGCTCATTCCGTGTTATAGTTTGTAGCTTAGACGCGGGGTTCTATGGCTAGGAAGATAAAGGGTACGAGATTAATTGCGAGTTCTTAAATAAGTTTGGTGTCTTACAAAATAAGATATAGATTATTTATTATTATTTATTTATTTATTTATTCATCAAAACAAGTTTCTTGTTACAAAACTATACAAGGCACACCATTAGACCTCTGGGGTCTGTCTTAGCATGCCATGACCAGAGAGTTAATCAACGCGCCATTACACAGTCTTTAAATTTGATTTTAATATTTATTGAATTTTGATTACAAATTTTACTTGATTTTTATTTATTTTATTGTTTTGATTGATGTTTTTATGGAATGAATTTGAATGTTTAATTTGATTTGTGATTTGCAATGTTATGGGTAAAATTATAATTAATTATTAGAAAATAAAAGATTTATTAAATATTGAGTTATGTTACAATGGAGTTTATGTAGTATTTTTTTAGTTTGCGCTTAAATATATAGAACATTTATTTGATGCAACACACAGAGAGACAAAAATGCAATCCACAAGAGCACATATAAATTATAAAAACCGGCCAAGTGAGAGTCGGACTCACACACGAAGGGTTCCGTACCATAAATTGAAAAAAAAAAACATGTTTCTAGAAACGCTTTTTTTTGGGGAGCCCTATTTAATTTTTAATTTATTTTTATAATTTGTTGTTATAGCGGAAACAGAAAGAAGAGAAGTATTAATAACATACCAATACAACAAAAAAATACGTACAAACACTTCGTCACTGTTTTTTCACAGATTTTGTCACAGATATGTACTTAATGCAGGCTAAAGGTCTTCTAAACTAATATTATAAAGACGAGATTTTTTTTATTTATAGGAGGTAATAGACAGTTGCCCGAAGAATCACCAAGTTTAAGTGGCAGTGTCTCGCAGAACAGATGGTCGATGGGGCCGAAAAGTTCTGGAATGACGACTGCGCATGGGAAGACCGTCCGATGATGATGAGGGTCGCGGGCATCCTATGGGGTGGGGCGTGCGGGACCGGTCATCATGTCGCGACACTTACAGGATTGGCCTCCCGCAAGTATCGCCACAACGACCTTTATTGCTACCACTGTTAATATTCTCATTACACTATTTTATTTTTTATGACACCGCTTCCAGTAAACTTACATTCTGTGTAATTAGTATGCAGCTCAAAATGTCACCGGTGTGATATACAGCGGGCTCTTAATTGATTTTCCGCGAACCCATTTGTGCCTTGCTTTACGAGCAGTCAGATAAAAAATTGCTTCCGAGAAATGGTTTTTAATTTAGTTGGTTGAACCTATCTTTAAACATGGGAAGACAATTGCTCGAAGATATGAATTGACTGGTTGAGAGTTTGAGATGAGAATACGACAATATATGAAAATACTGGCAACTCATTATTGTGAACACCTTTTACTGTAGAACCAACCTTGAAATCATCATCAGCCTTTTAATGTCCTCGCTCCTGGGGTACTGGCCTCCTCTCTGTGAGAGGATGTGGGCGGTAATCCAAAACGCGGGCCCAATGCGGATTGGTGGATGTCACATGTCTTCGAATTTTTGGTTCTAAGACATGCCGGTTTCCTCACGTTGTTTTCTTTCACCGTTTTGAGAGCAGTGGTGGTGAAATAATTTACACAAAGTAAAGCACTTGATTGGATTTGAACTCATGACCTACAACTTGTACTTGTGTGGCCAATACCACTGGGCTACCACTGCTCACGGGCCACCACTGCTCACACTGAAATTGCGAAATAAAATCTGCAATTTTCCCCGAGTTATGCAAACATAAACGTACAGCACAGAGTACATTATACGTACAGCGTAGCTAGTTTTTTTAGTAGGTACCTACTTAGCCAAAATAATTTATAACCTCAATTGCGACTTAAAAGTGACCTAGATTGTGTAAATAATAAAGAATGATATACCCATACATTTAAAAGCTATTGGACTGGTTGCCTTATCATTTAATACCCTTCTAGAGACGTTAAATGTCTAGTAAGATAATTTATTACACTTACTCCTGCTAAGTGACTTTACTGGCGAGAACTGACTCGGGGAGAGGGGGAGGGTATTTTGACATTTAGCGGGGGAAAACACAAGCTGCATCCATAATAATACTGAACAGCTTTAGTGCCTGGTGGTAGTACGGGTGACTGTATTTCTTAAGCAGTGTAAAGCTCGGCATTTGCTTGCAGAACAGAAGGTCGACTGGAGAAAGTTCTGGAGTGGCGACCGTGTACCGGAAGACGCAGCGTTGGTAGGTCTCCCACAAGGTAGGTCGATGGCCTGGTGAGGGTCGCGGGTAGCCGATGGATACGAAGCACTCAGGACCGGTCGTTGTGGCGACAGTTGGGGAGGCATATGCCCAGCAGTGGACGTCTTGCGTCTGAAGTGTAATTATGTCAAAAAAAAAATCGTGGCGCGATACGATACAAAATATTCCTCGCCAGTCTTCTAGCGCGCAAAACATGTTGTGATAAGAAGTACGAGTAGATTTAAACAGATTCCTTTGGTGTATCCCGCACCACGGCACTTCTCGACACAGTGATGTGAATCTAGTTTATGTTTTTGACACTACGAGTATGTCTGGCTAAGATATCGAATATATATTATTTACGAGTATCTCTGCCACAGCTTAGGCCTTTTCATCAAGCATATCTCAATAGCAGCCCAAACTTAGATAAGTGGCAGACAATGGCAACTGGTGATTTGCGAGTGTAGGTTCTATACCCTAACGTTTAGGGAGAAAATGGGGTAATTTTATGCTATGTTATTATATTAATAATTTAATAATACATTTCCAACCTCAGCCTGATTAAATCTCAGATCAGTAAATCCTCCGTTGAACCACATGTTAGCTCGTGTGATTGGTTGGTTAAAGTAACAAAGTACCATGTTGTTGGCATTAATTATAAGATTAAAGCCAGGATTAAAATACTTACGCGTATGCGCAAGAATTACTACTGAAAGTAGGTTCAGTTAGGCAGTTTTAATGGAAAAATGCAATATTAGTTATTCATTCAACTTTTTCAACAATATTTTATTGACTTTTTCCATTAAGTCAATCTCGTAGTAACCCGGAGTTCTTTAGGTGTACTTTGTACTTCTTCGGAAATTTCAACCGTGATTCATATTTCGTTACGTAAAATTAAACCGCGTACAACCCCTTTCCTGAATTCACGATCTTCGTTATGACATAACAGGTGGAGCAAGCAATATTCTTAATATGACCGACCCATAGCGTTATGAGCGAGTCATATTTGTGCTTTATACTGTACTAGCTATGCTTACACAACGGCAATATAGTGTTTATGCTCTGTTTATATTTTTAATTTGCATGTAGTATAGAGCCAATCATAAAATAAAAGAATGATGACTAAGATTTTAAAAAACCGGCCAAGAGCGAGTCGGAATTGTGCGCAAAGTGTTCCGAACAAATCATATTTTTTCAGGGTTTTTTAAACTGCCTCCACCTTATAGGTTTTCCTGTTTTCGTGTATAAGTAAAGAAATACTTTCTGTATTTTTTTCAACATTTTAGGCCCAGTGGTTTTGAAGCTAAGGGGGGGGGGGGGGGGGGGGCGGGGGGGGGAAGGTAATTTTTCATATATTTTCTTAAAGAAATTCAAAATTATATGTTTCAAAATTATGAAAAAAATATATTCGAGACCCCCACAATGTGCCCTTTCAAATACGTCGCAAGATACAGTTTAAAAAGCTTTGATTTTTAATTTTCCGATTTTCACCCCAAAACCACCATATTCCAAATTAATTTATTTAGGGTACACGTCCGTGTTTGGCTCACAGATATTTATGTGTATACCAAAGAACATCGGCTAAATACGACCTGACCGAAATATGAAACGGACACCAATGAGTGATACGTCAAAAAATAGTGACTTAAGTGTATATTAAATTACGGGGCTCAACTTATTTTATTGGAGCCGGTAAAATAATTTAGCTTTGTCATAAAAATCTCATTTCCTTACTACTTTTGCACGCATCGAAACCCGTCCCGTTATTATCTGTGGTACACGTTTCGTCTTGGCACTACACTTTACATTTACTTTTTTTAAATACTAGATTTTATTGAAGAATTTTTATTTATTTTTATAGTGTATATCAATAACATCATTTTTAGATGGGGATATGGATTAAGTATTCCAAAATAAGTTGCAAATGATAGGTTTACAGTAATATAGAATGCATAAAACGGAACGTAACATGAGAGCTGTCAAAGCGTTTTCCGGCTACCGCGCAGTCCTTCGTTCGTTGCTCTTGCGCTGTTGCGTACTGTGCGATTTCTTAGGTATTCATTTTGTGGATTGGAACTAAGGATAAAGTCGTGGCTGTAGACTTCGGTATTACATCATGACCTCAAAAGTTACGAAATAATTTATGTTAAGATTTAAGATCCTCGTCTTTTAAAAATATATTTTCAATTTAGGATTAATGATTGTGTTTAAAGGAACGAATTAATCCATACACTATTCATATCTGCGATATTTTATAGTCAGGTCGCACGATGTATGGGCAGTGACCGACCTTCTTTCAACTCTATCGGTCCAGCATATTTGGAGCAAATTGGCTGTGACAGACGGACAAACAGACAGACACATGAGTTATCCTATAAGGGTTCCGTTTTTTAATACGGACTTTCGGAACCCTAAAAAAGAGTAGGGTTTTCTCCCGGCTTTGCTCTTGTGGATCGTTTCCTATGTTATTTTTTTCCGCATAACATCGAATTATTGGTAATACTGGTTTTCATACTCTTTGGGATATAATTTTACTTACTGCCTGGTTTAAGGAGGTCCAAAATCTAGCCGCTCATTGTGAAATCCCAGTATTCAGCTGCTTCCAGTATGAATTGATGGTTCATTGTCGTATTATATTATATGATTCCAAAATTAAATCTATTTTGACCAAAATTCAGCCACATCGACAGCGTTAGTATTTGCATCGTAAAGGTCTTTTAAAGTGCAGGTGTTGGGAAAAAAAAGGGTAAGATAGCTATCAAAGAGCTTAGGAATACAGAATTTTTTGGCATATGTTAGGTCAATCACCATGAATTTCTCGAACAAATCATCTGTAGCACAGATTTTCATGAAAAAATAATAAATTTCGTATTGAAACTGTCAAAATTACACGCCGCACTGCGTATCATTTGCCGCAATGATCACACGATACATTATTAAAATCAATGCAGTAACATTACTCCAGGGATCACGGCAGATTATCCTTAATAAATACAAAATGATTATTATATTATTAACGTACCTATTCATAAAGAGTCGCATGTTATTATAATGCTGCCAGGCTACAGTTACTGTAGTTTGGGACATGTCCAATTAACTCAGTGATTTAATTCATCGTGTTTCTCTTGTAATTGTTTCAATTAAGGTAGGTAATTATTTTAATTTATCGCCTCCGAGGCTGGCCATAGGAAGAGGCAGCGAGACGATTTAGATACCTACCGCATGTGCTGGTTCGACATGGTTCGCGAAAAGAATACATGGAAGGATTTGAGGCCTTTGCCCAGTGGTGGGACTGTAAGAGCTTAATTAAAAAAAATACATCAACAAGTTTAACTAGGTTATTAAGTATATCAAAATATGGTACGAAACCGCGTGTAGTCCTAATCATAAAAAGTTTTATCTCGTCAATTAGTATTTGACTAAAAAATATTGATGATGGAGAGGGAGGCCAAAGATTGATTGTAGGATTGTGTGTAATATTATTTTTTAAATAAATGTTGTCTTAAACTAGGTATTACTAATGTATTGTGGGTGCGTTCACAAGATACCTAGACCTGGAATAACTATCTGTAAGGGATTCAAATATATGTTCCGTGCGAGAATCAAACAACCGTGCCGTCGTTTAGAAAATGTCTTAATTCTTAGCACAGCAATGAAATAGGAATACTGAAAATGTTATTACTCCCCTTAAACTAAGCTACATATGTACATAGGTAAGAGTGTCGTTCACTAAATTATATATAAGTATTTCAATTAGTTTCTTCCAATTTCTTACAAAAACATTCACAACCCAACTGTTTTAAGCAACTAAATCAAAACGAACAACCCTGCCTAAACTACCCTTGAACAAACAACTCAACATTTAGAATTCTTTATATTTCTTTTGTCTCACAAAGGTAAAGGAATTAACTTTCAAGTCCTTTTTGTAAGAAACTTGTGCCTTTTCGATATGTACGAGAAAAAGGTGAAATAAAGAAATCTTTTGACGGATAATAGAGGTTTACTTTCTCGGGTACATAACTTTGGTTTTCTTGGAATATAATGTTGTTTGTGTAGTTTTGATTTTGTTTGACATAAACTTTGAATACTCCTGTACTTATAAGTACATAATGATTCTAGGTTCAGAGTCCGGATGAGTAAACCAATTGGTGTTTTTGAAGACCTAGTACCGGAACTTTATAGGGCTGATAATTCTTCTTTTAAACCATTTTATAGAACGGGAGTTTATCACAATCCCGATTAAAACAGGTATTACGCTTACAAATTTTTGATAGAATATTAATAATATCAGGTTTAGCTTCATAATTGCGTCACAAGTTGACTGTTGCTTTGCAGACAGTTTGGGGAATCTTTATATTTTATTTTTATTGTTGATAGGCACGCATTTGACCACCATCGCACCTGATGGTAAGCGATGATGTCGTCGAAGATGGAGCACGCTTGCCTAGAAGTAACCTATTCACTCTTGACTTAAAGGCTCCCAGGTTGTAGCTCTAAACGACAATGATAGGCAATTCTCTATTTTTGGGGCTTAAATCCTAAGCGGTATAGATTCACAACCTACTAGGAGATCAAAATCACAAAATATATTCTGAAGCTGGTATTATGAGAAGTACCCTGAAATACAGACTCCGGCAGGGAATTCCACTCCCTAGCTGTACGCACAATGAATGTGTTCTCAAAACGATTTGCGCGTGTGGATGGGATATTCACCATGTACCGGTGGCACATCGCCGTACGTCTTGTGCTCCGCTGATGGAACGGGCTTGGCGGAATCAAATTATGCAATTCTGTCGCACACTCCCCAAAATGTAACCGATAGAAAATCAATAGGCTAGCAACTCGGCGTCTATGCTCAAGCCTTTGAAGCTTCGACTCAACGAGCCTATCATTGCCGATGAACCTCTTGGCTCGTTTTTCAATTGACTCAAGAGCATCAAGCTGGTATCTGGCAGATCCGTCTCAAAGATGAGAGCAGTACTCCATACACGATCGAACTTCGAACCGAGTGATTCTAGGGAATACGGCGGCTCTGTGATCACGTGCTGCCAATGCCGTGCACAGCGAGGATCAGGGGATCCCTACACCTTTACAGTCTCCTTAGGGATGTGTCTTAACTGGCGTTACACAGAGGAGGTTCCGTGGTCCTTTTAAGAATAAGAATCCCAAACTATCTGGTCTTTTTCCAAAATTCCAGGCGTCTTTTGAAGGTTAAAATAAAAAGGAAAAAGGCAGCCGTAACGTTATTCCAAGCGCAACTTTAACTTGGAATTCCTTAACAAAACCACTGTAACTTTGTCTAGCGAATCCAAATCATCATGAGAGCGGATCTATACACCAATTTCTATAAGTGATCGACTCATGAATGGTCTTATAAATCAAAAATTCAAAAGTAATTTATTCAAACTGGGCTGAGAGCCAGAAATTTTTAAACGTCAAATTTACAAATTCAGTCACCCAAAAACGCTTGCCCTTCACCACTTCCTAGTGTTTTAGCTGGGAAAAGTGGTGCAACAAACTCCTCAGCAAAAGGTCTACTTAGGTCTACTAAGTAACTCTCAAAGCCAATCTCTTTATACTATTACTTCATCCTGACGACGGATTTACCCCCTGAAGATGGCCTCTAAAACATCTATTGATACTAAAACTCAAGCATAACTCTTCAATATTGGAAGCAGTTTCCGAAAATATACAAGTATGTTGAACTTTGTAACATTTTCTCTAGCTGATTTAGCTTCACTGGTCACTTAGTTAAGCTCTCCTTTACATGACAGAATGTTACTTAAAATAGAAACAGACAAATGTATATTGTCTTAAAAGTAAATGGTGTATATCGAAAAAAACAGCCAAGTGCGTGTCGGACTTTGCACAATTAGGGTTCTCATCAAAGAAAAAATCTGATTTATAAATCATCACCATCAGTCACATGGGTAATAGCCATTTTCAATAGGATATTTTCTTGTGTGGATTTCGTACAATATTTGATATAAGACAAATAATAAAAAAAATCTGAAAAATGGGTTATTAAATGAAGCTGCAAATTGCATTTTAAATTTCACACTGAAATCGTAAAAAAAACGAGCTATTCAGTGCTGTTCACTTCGTCGAGATAAAAAAGCTTTAACGTATGGGGCAGTGGATATGTTATTCGCGATGTCATTATTGGTCCCATAGTAAAAGTTGTAATAATGTAATAATGATGAATATCGTCAGTGTTTTCATTTATTAACGTATTGTCGTCTCCCACTTATATACAGCCATGACACCGATAGAAAAAAACTAGCCATGTGCGTGAAATCGCACGTTTAGAGTTTCGTACCAAATTTTCAAAGAAAACAAATCTGATTTATCAATATATTAGTAAAATATACGTAATAATAAACGTTATCCATCCATATCATCGTCCATGGGTCAATGGGAAGTTAAAAAATTCTTCGGAACAAAATTTTGTGACAGACGACGGACAGACAGACGGACAGACGGACACGTGAGTGACAGCAATAAGGCTCCGTTTGAACCCTTCGGGTACGGAACCCTCAAAATGAGAGACTGACTTGGAAATTGAGACATGCCACTCTGTATTACTCGTAAATTACTGGTTTTGTGAATTATCCACTATTTCATCATTTCAGCCGAAAGATATCATCTGTAGGACATAGGCTGGGAGACATTTGGCGGACCAAGTATCTTCATAATGGCTGGTTTCGTGCATCTCGCATCCATCGGATTCCCGCGACCGTCACCAGGTCATCAGACCACCTTGTGGGTGGTCTTCTAACACTGCGTCTTCTGGTACGCGGTTGCTACTCCAAAACTTTTCGGCCCCATCGACCATATGTGTCCTACCCCCTAACTTTGTTTCTTCTGTGGATATCTTACCTTCAATCCACTATTTTTTTTTAACTAGGTTTAATATAGATAGGTATTTGATTGTTTTAGGCATCGTTAGCTATCACAGTATCATTGGTGCCCATACATTCATAGTATAGTCTAGTATTTGGCAGGACTTTAGAAATATCATTGATGACACAGCTATGTCACCGGCTAATTTCAAACACCATAAGATTGTAATAAATGGATCATTTCAAATACAGTTAATCTCATCAAAATTTGATAATTTAGAATGTATCCGAGTCTTACCACTACATATTATAAAATAAAGTCCCCCGCCGTGTCTGTTTGTCTGTCTGTTCACGTCACGATAAACCCAAAAACTACTGAATGGATTTTCATGTGGTTGTCACCAATAGACAGAGTGTTTCATGAGGAAGATTTATTTAAGTGTATTAATTATACCAGTGCAAAACTGGGGCGGGTCGTTTTAAATAAAGAGTTCACTATTATCCGGTGATAGCTCCTCTTTTTTCAAGTATTCCGTAGACTGTGTACATTACAGCAAAGAGTCACTCTCCATTCAGACGAAACTTTAAGTACAAACTTCCCAACTTGAACATCGACACACTGTGGCATTTTATTAGCTTCCCTTGGATTATTTCAGTCACTTAGCCTCAGTCCCTCTATAATCCAGGGATTTCCACACGTCCGTTCAACTTGCATTTAAGTTTAAACTAAGTTAAATTTCATGCGCTTTTTATTTCGACCGGATTATTTAGATTAAGTAATTTTAATTGGGTCACTGGTTTGGAACGAAGTTTTAGTATAGTTTTTAAGTTAATGCGAAGTTAATGAGGTCTGAAAGTGGACTTCAGTAGATCCTAATATTTTGAAGTGGGGTGGAGTTAGATGCGATGCGCGCTTGGCGCCTTCGCGAGTAGAAGTGCTATTGGGTTTTTCAATAAGGATTTACTCAGTAGTAGCCCGGAGTTTGGCAGTTGGTGGTGTGAGACCCTCGTGCCTTGGATAGCACGTAAAACCGTAGCTCCTGCGCCTGATCTCTCCCCGGTCGTGTCAGATTGCCGTCCCATTGGACTATGATAGTGAAGGAATAGAGAGTGCACGTGTGTGCAAACACTTGTGAATTGGCGAATCTCCGTTAAGATTGGCTACCGTGATCGAAATTCAGTCGGAGGATTATCCAGTTACGAATATTTTAGAACGTTCATTTCACTTATCTACTCGCCAAGTGACTCGCTTGTTTCTCGGCGCTAAGCAAACCATCTGGCAACAATAATAGGCCTAATAAGTATGGGGATTATTCTAGTGTTAACCATCGCTGTTGTAACGATTTGGAGAGGCCCATGTCCAGCAGTCTTTCGGCTAAAATGATGACGATGAATGAAATCGATGTCTCTATTTTCAAAAAACATTACAACCTTGATTGACTAAGTCACAGATTTAAAAATAATTTTTTTACACTATCTATTCAGCTTGGCTGGCACAAGCTATACATGGAAAAAGCTTACTTACTGTAACGAGTTTAGTTAAAAAACTCCAGTATCAATCTTACTCCGCATTGCAATATCTATTTACCTTGGTTTTTCTAGAGCTAGATTCTTTTCTATCCATTTAGACGAGATTTCTATCTCCAATTGCGAAGAAAATACTTTGGCCAACCAGTCTTGGGTTTGACAGTAAATAATTATACTCCATCTTGGCTTATAAAGTTGGAAATATATCACGAACCCTTTCAATCGATTCTATTGGCCAGCTAAACGACGTAGTAGGCTGTTCACTGCAATCATATGACAAATAAGACCCGGTTCAAGCCGAAAACCGGGTCGCAATCGGTCAAAACGTCCATTTCTGTCCGTTATAACAGCCATTCAACGTAGACCTCAAACGCCAAGCAAGTTAGTAACAACGGAAAATTTCATAGAGGTCCACACTTTCTGGTCGCATGAAAAATGACATTTAGTATCGTATTACGAAATACAGGACGTTGTACGATAACACGGAGTAATGTGACGTCATTTTACACGTCTCGGGAATCGATACCCGTTTTCACAGCGATTTCACGTTAACGGTTGAAGCATTAAGGTTGAAAATGGTTTGTTATGTATTTAACCAATATTGCTATCTAGATAAATTGTAGCGTCGAAATGTGTAAAAAATAAGGTCATGTTTGCGTTCAAATAAGCGGAAAAATCCGGTTTAATCCGGTTGCAACCGGCGCGCGTCGGTAAGCACCGGATTATTAGGTGCATTCTGGCTGGCTGGATTTGCTTATTCCAAGCAAAGTGAAAATGCGTCTTAAAATGTCCACAGTTGTATTTTTTAAATCGTTTGATTTATTACTGTGGTTAAAAGCTTGCCGGGCTTAACCGAGTTACGTAGTTTGGGAGAAATTTAATGTACACAAGACTCATGTTATTTTCACGACCTTTGAACTGTTGGTGTGGGCAGAAAGCTAGGAAAAGCCATGGAGTTGATTAAGGTTTATTTATCAATTGACTGCAAGGATTGATTTCAAATAAACTGAAGGGTGTGCACCAATTTTTATCAGAAGCGTCACTTGTTTAATTTTTATGGGACCCAATTTTTTTTTGTCGTAATAAAAAATATAGGTAAGATCCTCCGGATCGTGGGGTCTAGATGATGTCTAGGTTGGTCAGCACTGGCTCACAAATTGTTCAATCCATGAGCTGGCTTACCTTGGACAGTGTATAAGCATTGCCATACAACGTGGCAATGCCGCCATTCTTATGGGCACATCAAAGTGACAAGTCGACAGCGATGCGGAGAAATTTTTTGTCGTCAAATTTTAGATTATTAAGTTTTTATACCTAGATATAGCTTCTTAAGAATATTTTGTTTAGATAAATAAAAATGTATTTTCTTTGGCATTAAGTTTTAAATAAAGCCTAAGCCCCTCTACAAGGAGCTAGAAGAGAGTACCTGGAAAAGTAAAGGTTACACCTCGAGGTTTTTTATCCGTGCCGACTTTATCATAGCACTGAAACATTTTAAATAAAAAATATAAAACACTTTATTAGTTTTTTAGGGTACCAAACGTCTGAATGTAAACAAGAAACCCTTATAGGATCACTCGTTTATGTCTGTTCGTCTGTCCCAGCCAATTTCCTCTCTCTCTGACTTGAAATTTGGTACACATATGAATTTTTGTGACACAAACACGGACGGACGTGGAACATAAGTAAATAAATTTGTAATAGAAACGTCACTTTTAGGGTGCCAGTCGGAAAATTTAAAAATAAGTTTTAAATATAACTGTGCCGTGCGACTTATCAAATAAAAGCGCACATTATGAGTCTCAAATGTATATATTTTTTTCAAAATTTTAAAATAAATAGTTTTAATTTTATTGACTAAAATTAATTTCCAAGATTAGAATTCCATACCCGTTGAAAAAAAAATACAGACACTTTTTCATTTATAAATTACAGGAAAACTTAAAAGAAGTATAAGTTTTTTAAGAAACATGTTAAAAAAATGATTTGTTCGGAATATCTTGCACGCGAGTCGGACTCACACTTGGCCGGTTTTATTTAGGAAATGTTCCCGAAAAAGCCTGAGTTTAAGTAAATTCTTCCATTTATAGAAAATTATACTATTACACTATTCCGATGCGTGTCATAAACTCTGTGCCTCCTGTGATAAGTGATATAACTCGAGTTAGGGTACACTTTTGTGATTTTCACATGAGCATTATCAAAAAAAAAAAAATACGTCTTTTTTGGTCTAACTCACGTTCTTCTATCTGCTATAGTTTCGGAGATAATTTTGTGCAAAGTGATACAACTATAGGGATTTAGGCAAAAAATTCGTTACAATCGATATTTGTCAAGATATAACCCCAAAACCGGTCACTTAACACACAATTTTTCGTGCTTCGTGATTTAAATGCTATTGTATTTAACTTCACATTTTATTTTTCAGTTCATTTATCGTGAATTTTGATGTGACTAGAGTAGTATCCCTTTAAACAGTAAATTGATACAGTTCAACTAAAATATGTAAAGAGGTGACTGATAAGTAAAAAAAATAAATCTTAAGGGTTATATCTTCATCTTTTGTTTTAGCACATTTTGCTAGAATCATTATTCTAATGAGTTATTAGACGTTTTAACTTGATGTATATCAGTTTACACTAAGACAATTTATTGGTGCAAGCTTGGTGCAACGTAATATAACTGTACAAGTATCATTAATAACTTAATTTTAGCACATAAAAACTAAGTAAAAGTTACAAGTCGCAGGTTTTTCATGAATTACTTCCAAAATTAAATATCTATCAAAAAATCTAAATTATATAGAGAAAGAAAATGTTTTGTTCTACAAAAGAGTGCACTGATATTTTACCTAGCTCACTTAATTAACGAACTAGATTTTTTAAAATCTTGTTTTTGCTGTCCTGTAATATGACATTTTTTGACTTGTATCACTTATCACAGGAGGCACAGAACTACTCTTTATTCCAAAAAAACGTACCTAAGGTTCTAAAAAAAATAAAGGTTCTTGTGGGATAGGCCAAAAAGCGAAGCGGCGTGAAAAAGCTAGAATCACAAATAGTTCTTTGCCTCTTCTACAACGAGATTTTTCAAAATTAAACCCAGTTTGTACCACTTTCATACATTTAAAACCGTGGGGTTTTTACTGGCATGTTAGCTAAGTCCGCCTAACGAGCTATACGTCTTCATTAAGTGCAGCGCGGTTTTACAGCACTGCTGAAATGTTTAGCTGTTTTATGAAAGGATAATAATTGGGAATTTTTGTTTTGTTTTACTCGTGTTCAGCTCGTGGCTAAATTATCAGTCTTATTTATAAAACTTGCTACCCATATGCTCAGTTTAAATTATGATTAGCGGGTTATAAATTCAAGATACATACATACATTCAATCCATCAAAGTCGTCTGTCTATAGGAAAAACCCTCCTTTAAATTATTAGTTAGTACTTTACCACCCACCCTTGTTCCGGGTTGAAAATATTAAAATAAGAACCTGCTAATCAGTGTATAAACTAATCACATGTTAATTTTGTTTATAAAGAAGATAACATCAATCAAGTAATATAACAACCGCAAAGGTCGATCTGTGAGGTTAAGGAACGCTTGTCGGGATCGCTCCGTATATGGGTGACCATCCATCACATACCGAGACCTCTTCGTGCCTCGGGAAAAGCATGTTAAGCCTTTCATGACAGCTGTCATTTGTAGACCTTTGACAGTCCTTATGGGTGGTAGCCGCCAGAAAATCTGACCACCAGTCTTGCAAAGTTCAAGTGTTCTGGTGTGGAACGTACCCAGTTACTGGGTTGTAAAGGTCAGAGAAGCAGTTGCTCCACGGCAATTAAAAGTTAGAAAAAAATGTTGCTGCAAAATACATAGTCAAAATAAGAAAAAAAATTAGGTATACATGAAATATTAGACTTGAAACGAAACGGAATCAAACTAGCTATCAGCGATTTTACATCTTAAAAAATATTCCGAACAAAACTGACGTTACATCCCGTCAATTTAAAAAAATATTTTTATACGATATTTTAGTCCAAAACCAAAACCCTGGCATTTTAAAAATCATGTACAAAAATTCCGCTGCAAGCGATTTTCTTCGCTTCGCTTTTCAAATCTAATTTGCATTTCAAATTCAAAAATGGTAAAACGCTCTGGACGCAACGGCCGTGCTACGAAACAGTATGAAAACCTTTTTCGTGATTTAATTTTATAATTAACTTGTCTGCTGGACATGTGGGTTGGGAAGAAGAATTACGGAAACATGGCTCGGGTAGATCTAATGTATATAATATAATTTTATTATATAATTTAATCAATTTATAAGGTAAAATTCAGGTTTGGCCTTGACGCTCGGAGCAAGATGTTTGAAAGTGGCTTATGTTCAGTTAGAGCCAGAATTCTTAGGGTAATTGAAGCAAATTTGTTGACTGTGATAAAATGCTTACAGCCTTATGTACAAAAATCGCTAACCAAGTGCTTAGTTTAAACGGATTCTAAATTCAAGATAAAAACGTCTCATCCATCCTCAACCTCCTTCAAATGATTAGTCAATACTCTGCCGCCCACATTTATTATTCTTCTTCCGGGCAGAAAAATTGAATTACGAACCTGTTTCTTTTTTATAAATAAGTTTGTTAGTGAGTACCGATTCTTTGTTCCCAATGTATTGACATTAAGTACTCGGCATACTCTTTACAAATTCTTTTCTACGTCACGTTTTAAAAGCTGTCTATCTTTTCTTAGAAACATTTGGTCACTTTACTTTAAAAAATGAATAAATCATTTCCGAGCAATAAATTAAATAAAAAATGTACAACCTTATATATAAAACTCGCTAACCATGTTTTTAGTTTTAATACTGACAAACGGATTCTAAATTCAAATTCTCATAGAAAATTTTGAATTAAGAACCTGCTAATCATCACTAAAAACATGGTTAACTTTCTTTTTTTTTAAAGGAAGGCCCCAAATGTAGCCCCACTCTGCGAACTAGTGTTGTGCCACGTCCGCCTCTTAAATTCTCGTTGGCAGTTAGTTTGAATTGTGCGAGCTTTTAATCCTCTTCCATTACAGACTTTTTTGGCTAGGAAATAGGTACTCGGGTAGTTTTTATTTTTTTAGCTTTAAAAGGGCGGTGAATTGGATCGTGTATTAAAGGTGAAATGTGAGTTAAAAATGGGCGAGTATTTCATGAATGCGAAATGATGTAATGAAGATACTTGTTAGTGAGGGCTTAGGGATGTGAATCCCGGGTTTTTATTCGGGTACCGGTTTGTTTTTGGAGTTCATTTAGTACAGTTGATTGCTCTGTTAGGTTTTATTGCCTCGTATTCGAGCTCACTTAGGCGAACGACTAAGGGCCGATTTCACCAATGAAACTAAGCTAAACTCAGTTTATGCGTTTAATCGAGATTAGAGCTTTATTTTGCGTTTCACCACTACAAACTAAACTAGTTTAAGCTTAACTTAGTTTAACGGCCTTTTTTCGGTGAAACGCAAAATGAAGCTCCAATCTCGATTATACGCATGAACTGAGTTTAGTTTAAACTAATCACGATTAGTTTCATTAGTGAAATCGGCCCTAAAAGGTTAAACCAGGGATATAGAGGATATACCTAACTGAAATTACTAGTCATATTTTAGATACTGCTTCTGCCATGGAAATGAACAACTTTCTTCAAGGAAGCCGGAGACAATTCCCAAATATGACCATTTCCGTAACAGCTTGCATTCATGTAATTCGTAGGTCATGCAGAATTTCTGTTTGGCGGTTTTTCCTTCGGATTTGAAATCAAAATTGACCTTCCATCAGTGATTTTAATTTAATTATCTTATTTTCATTATAGAAAATTTAGTAGGTGTCTGTAATTTATTTATATTTCGGTTTTCTGAGACAGCTCTATTCCATTATAACCAAGATTGTCAGTATTTTAATGTACCTATGTTTTTGCTCCGCCTTTACTACTTTCTTATCTGTTATTAGATTTCAGTATTATCTGGTTGCTACGAAATATAACTTTTTCTTAGAAAATATGTACCTTTTAGTTTTACAAGTAATCTTACAAAAAAATCCTTACCATTCCTACCTCTATAAAACATAATGTTAACAGTGTATAGTCTGTTTTAGCTCAAGCCTTTAATGTAAGCTCGCGTCTAATGAAGTAAAAAGATGTTAGTCTAATGGAGGTTTCGTACGAATATTTTTTTATACATTTACTGTGTAAAAGGGTAGAAAATGGAGGTTAGTATGTGTGATAGTACTATGTATGTACATACACAGGTTTATTACTACGGGTATAACTACCTAAGGTGCTAAGCGTGCCGTCCTACTTTTTAGGGTCTGTCTTTTTTTTTTGTGGGGTGGGAAATCATCCAATTACATCTCCCGCTCTAGGGTGGAGCGCAAGGGCGTGTCAGACTCTTACTGACTAAACCCACTCCTGTTCCTCCCTGCCCTGAATGCCCAGGGTCGGTCACATGGCTAATAGCCATTTTTGATAGGATATTTTCTTGTGTGTATTTTGTACAATATTTGTAATAAAACAAATAATAACACAAAAAATAAAACTTTTTCTGAAAACAGCATCAAAATGGGTTATTAAATGAAGCTGCAACTAGAATTTCACTTCAAAACCAGCTGTTCAGTGCTGTTCATTTCGTAGAGATAAAAACGCTTAAATGTATGGGGTACTTGATATGTTTGGTTGGTTTGGTTGGTTGGTTTGGTTGGTTGGTTGGTTTGGTTGGTTGGTTTGGTTGGTTGGTGTGATTGGTTGGTTGGGTTGGTTGGTTGGTTTGGTTGGTAGATTTGGTTGGTTGGTTTGGTGGGTTGGCTTGTTTGGTTGGTTGATTTGGTTGGTTGGTGTGGTTGGTTGGTTTGGTTGGTTGGTGGTTGGGTGGTTGGGGTTTGGGTGGTTGTTGGTATATTTTTGGTTGGTTGGTTTAGTTGTAATAATGTAATAATGATGAATATTGTCAGTGTTTTCGTTTATTAACGTATTGTCGTCTCCCACTTATATACAGCCATGACACCGATAGAAAAAAACTTGGCCAAGTGCGTGATTTCTTTTTTTTTTTCACTTCGCACATTTAGAGTTTCGTACCAAATTTTCAACGAAAAAAATCTAATTTATCAAAATATTGCTATTTGTTAGTAACATATACGTAATAATAAACATTATCATTCAATTTCAAGTTCATGTGTCAATGGAAAGTTGAAAAATTCTTCATAACAAAATTTTGTGACAGACGACGGATAGACCGTTTGGACCATGTTCGGACTCTTCGGGTACGGAACCCTAAAACTGCCATCGAAAAAGCAAAAGTAGGTAATTCAACTAACAAAAAAGGTCTTTTAGCAAGCATTCTAAAAATAACCAGCCTTCACCTAAGTAAATGACGCTTTCATTGAAAAACCTCCAGTAGAAATATGAACGGCGCACCGGTTGGCATCCTCAATCATAATCAATCATAGCTGAATGTTGGCAGCCCTGTAGCCATTGTTTTTCTTTTTTCTTCTCCCCTAGCGAGTGCATTTCGGTGAAAAATGGAGGGTAGTTTTTTGTAAACAATGTTTGTTTGTTGTTTAGGTGTGTCTAGTTGAGGATGATGGTCGCGGGGGATATATTATAGTTATTTTCTGTATAAATCTGGCGTGTTAATGCTCTGGTTAGACTGAGGCGATTTCCGTGCGTAGTGCGTATGAGTAGTGGTGGCCCAGTGGTAAAGACCGTTGTACGTGTACGAGTTGTACGTCGTGTGTGACGTCCACCAACCCGAAGTTTTGGTGCTAGGATATCCTCTTAATGTTTTCCTTCTCGTTTTGAGAGCAGTGGTGATGATATAATTTACACAAAGTAAAACACCTGCCTGGGTTTAAACCCACGGCCTTCCACTTGTAAGTCGTAGCCGTTATCACTTTTTACAGACGTCTTATCAAAGACAGTTCATCATACGAGATACGAGATCAGTTACATACAATTTAACCAGATAAATATTTACATCATTTTAACTCAAGACTAAAGTTTCGGGTATTCCCAAATAATTATCTTATTATCAGGAAGTGAGGTCAAGACCATTGAGTGTAGGTACTCCTTCTAATCATGCAGTTTTTTTTTAACTTTCTCTTTTAAACAATAGCAAACCCAACCCGGCTCCGCAGGGGTACAAATTATACACCTATACCTGTCTCATGAAACACTCTGTGTATTGGTGAAAACCACATGAAAATCCGTTCAGCTGTTTATGAGTTTATCGCGAACAGACAGACAGACGCGGCGGGACTTTGTTTTATAATACATATTTTATGTTATTATGTATGTTGTGATACTCAGTTGTTCACACCGCAATGCGCCTCAGGAGTTTGTAGCTTTGAATTTTTTTCTGGAGCAAGTAGGCCTCCCAGGAAAGACGGTGGCAATATTTAATAGACTCCCTAGGGCTGTGCCCGAATAGGCGTTGCGCAGATGGTGTTCCGGTGGTCTTTAAGAGGTCACGGAGCCTTTCCATCTGTGGATGGTGATCAACATCAGCCTTCAACATCAGCTTATTAATGTCCCCACTGCTGGGGCACAGGCCTCCTCTCTGTGAGAGGGTGTGGGCCGTAATACACCACGCGGACCCAATGCGGGTTGGTAGATATCACATGTCTTCGAATTTTTGGTTCTAGGACATATCGGTTTCCACACGATGTTTTCCTTCACCGTTTTGAGAGCAGTGGTAATGAAATAATTTACACAAAGTAAATTGCCTGCCTGGGTTTGAACTCACGACCTACAGCTTGTAAGTCGCGACCAATACCACTGGGACACCACTGCTCACATGGATGGTGGATGGATGGTGATTCACCAGGGTGGTATTAGCGAGGTAAAAATCCAACTTTGAAAAAATATTGGACGTTGGCCCTAGCTAGTAGGTATGCGTAGGTACTTTCATAGCAGGTACATGCTAACACTAGTCAATCCCACACATTTTGTTAACCATAAAACAAGTAATATCGGGTAGCTCTGGTATCTTAGACTATAAGCTATTACAGCGTCGACTACTCTGTGCAGTACCTATAGTAAGTGGCATAAATACACCAACAGAATATACCAACAACAAACTAATAGCACTGGTATCACCTTTTAAAAGCTGATACGAGTTCCAGCGAACAGTTTGACAAATTAAAAGCGTCGCGAATGTAATTTCCCTAGTGCTACATCGTCGTAATTTCATAATAGTATCAGTGCGCATGCCACTATTAGCAATTACGACCACTCAGCTAACTGTGGCTGGTACCTGGGGTTATGATGCGGAGGGATGTCAGCTTACTAGATGCGCCATTGAAAAAAAGAACTGAAACGTTCTTATCAAGTTACTCTTCTGATGAAGTTGGTGGTATCTGTTGAAGTAAAACTTATTTACGCACGCTTGAGTTGGGGAGTAGCTGGTGCGTGCGTGATGAGAGCGTTACGAAAAGTGTGATCGGACGAGGCGAACGGAAGAGATAGAACTAAAGAAGTTTTACTTCTGTCGTGTGGTCTTTAGCACACTCGTTTTTTTTCTTCTTTGATTGGGCTACAGGGCGAAAAAGAACTCGATATACATAGATACTTACAAAAAAAGTACGGAAAAGATAAAATGAAATTAGGTATATCCGTAATTCATTGGTTTGTGGATAAAATAAAAAATGTTGCCAATTACTAATTTCGTTCAAAATGTAATCGATTCTCTTTATTTTAATCGATTTTTTACGATATAAATACGTTAATGCCAATATTACTCGTTTTTTCCAATAATTACTATGATGTTATGATAATTAAACAAGCGAATTGCTAGTTGATTTACCTTGAATTCTTTAGATCATAACAAAAACGCTACTGCACAATTTAACTGTCATTCTTATCTGTTCTTCTAAATACATTAAAATAGAATTTGAAAAAAAAAAACAAAATAATAATCTTTGAGGCGGATTAATTAATTCGTTCGTTAATTAACATCGAATCTGCCATTATGATAGCTAGGCGGCTGTCTAGTGTCTGTCTGATCTAAATAATCAGAAGTCGACTTCATTTGCATTTGTATTATTTTGTTTGTTTTCTTGCGGATTTGATTTTAGAATCCATATAAAATCCTATTAAAACAATCATTTAGTGCAGCACAAATTGAAGAGTTTGCTACATTATTGAAAGATAAATGCGCAATCATATAGACTAGTATTCATTCATAAAAATCCGGACTTTTTTTTAAACCAATTCCTTTACCATCTTATTATTTAAATTGCATATTATCATTTCCATATGCTTTCTCGTCTATGGTCAGTGTGCATTCCCCTTTATAATCTGCCGCCGTCATCAATACTTTTATGGGTTCATAGATCATGTTAATATACGAGACTATACGTAGATTAATTTAAAGATAAGTACCCTAATAGCATTTATTGCTGGCATTTGGTTGGGTCAACAATAAATGCTATCATTTTGTTGTTGGCCCAACAATAAATGCTACTAGGGTATCTATTCGATTTTTGGCGAGTAAGAGATCTACATATATTTCTTTTTTGCTTTTGCTGGGGTGATTTTATTGGGGCGTTCGTGAAGAGTAGCTAAGCGAGCTGAATGTGCCAGTAAAGTCGACTAGGTAGAGCTAAGTAAAAAAGTGCCCAAAAACTGTTTTACAGAGGGTGTAACGAAAAGGCTGTTTTCCACTAAGGCGTTTATTTTTTTCTTGGTTTTTTTTTTGTGGAGTACGTGCGCCAAAAGACGAGGTACACGCCGAGGGTGCAGTTACTGGGGTCGTTCGTGGTGCGTGTACCGAATTGTTATCTCTCCCTCGTCGTGGAAGAAGAGTTTTGGCCACAGGACGTGGTGTTCCGTCGCTTCCGCGGACGAGTACCTACCACAGGACAGCACAAAGTCAGACTAGTGCAGAGGGAAGTGGTGCTAACATAGTCTTAAGCCTTATTTATTAAAAAAAGTTTTATTTATATTGAAATATGTATATTTAGGTGCACATACATATTTCAATATAAACCAGCGGTATTTTTCTATGACCAGTGTCGCCTGAAATAAATGGTTTATTATTGTTATTGTATTTTAGAAGCAGCTTCCTTCCATTGAAATGAACAAATTTCGTTATGGAAGTCACGGTAAATTCTCATTAAAAAAAATAGGTTTTCTATACATACACACCAGCGTGTTTGAGAAAGGGACAGATACTCGTATATTTGTTTAAAATTGTTATATCTCGTTGAATTTTCGATCAATTTTGATTCTGCTTTCACTGTTCGTACTCTATTTTAGTATATTCATCGAAGAATCGGTTAGATAACAAATATTTTTTTTATGCATATTTCATGTCTCCTGTATCTTCAACACATTTTAACGCGGATGCTGGATAGGTCTTAGTGGCGGCCGCGTTTCTTCAGTCAAACCCAATATAATTATGTCTCATTTGTTGAAATCCATCCTGCTGTTTAGGCTACAGAGCGTGTCAAAAAAAAAGTTGCATACGTACATAGTTACATACATACATACTCTCGAAAAACATTACCCTCCTTCTGAGGCAGTCGGGTAGAAAGATAATCTACAGAATTACATCATCCGTTCCAGCAGAGTACTATCAAGGGCAGATGTTTTATTATCCAGCAGTATTTTTTAATGAGTTCGTCCGACTGACTTTATTAACCACCCCAGGTAATTAGCAAATGAACTCAGTTTTCATGTCTCGCTAGCAAATGGTGAATGCTGTGATTAGACTATGAGTACTTACGTAGATATGTTTTTGTAATTAGTTCTTCATTTCTTTACCAGGTTTGATCGGGACTGTACCTGAAAAGAAAAAATTATAATTAGTTAAAACAATAAAAATACTATTGGAATTTAATTTAGCTATAGAGCAGATTGACATTGGTTGGGAACGCCATACAAAGACATACACAGATCTCAAGAGGTGGATTTCCAAAAAGGTCAAATGTTTTTTTTTATATCCAGCAACTTTTTTTCTAAGATTTATGACGTCAGTAATTAAACAATTTATCAGGAATATTAATAAATTTATTATTTAATTAAGCCAGAGGGCTGGCTCGTTCTTTGCCCAAAGAATGAGCATTGCCATTTTATGTGGACGATGCCAAAGTTTATTTGGTTTTTGTATATACTCGTATGTACGTAGTAAGATTATAAATAGTTAATATTTATGTACAAATATTTTGCTGGAGCCTGTATTGGTACCAAAAAGTACCTAATATGGTATGGTACTGGAAAGATCAACACGCCTGGTAAAGCATACTTAGGTTCCCATAAGTAGGAACGTATATAGGGTACCGTAAATATAAAAGAGAGGAATAAAAGGGTACTTAAAGTTTGCTTAGAGCTATAAGAACGTTTTAATATGGCAATAAGAACGCTGCCAAGTGCGGAAAGGATATTAAACTGTATAACAATAAACAGAATTATGAAATTTTATCACGATTTTCTTCGTTTTTCGTGAAGTTAAACAGGAATTTTATTTACAGGATTTAACCCGAACAGGCATTTTGTTTGCTAACTAGTAAGACACGTTTGAATGAGCCTTAATATTGAATAGATACTTATGGATATGGTAGGTATATAAGTTTTTGAGGAGATAAAAATCGATTCTAACTAATATTATAAATGCGATAGAAAGTTTGTTTGTAACCTGTTCACGTCTAAACCACTGTACCGATCACCATGAAATTTTGTATATACAGTGGGGTTCAGAAAAGGACATAGGGTAACTTTCATCCAGAAAAAAAGTACTGTTCCCGAGGGCAAGGACAATAACTTTCGACAGTCACAATTGCTTTGGGACGATAGATGGCGCTACGTGTCTTCCGAAACATTTTACTTCCGTGCGAAGCCGGGGCGGGTTGCTGGTAATAATATATAGGTACACAAGAACGATAACAATCCTGAACTCGTTTTAATAGTAACGAAAAACAATCTAAAATACTTGTATGGAGTTGAAAAACTTCTCCGCACCGCTGTCATCTGGTCAAGCTCGCCGTCCGATCAGCACCAGGCCCGAGAGTCGACGGCGCGTAGTGTTCCACGCGCGCCTCAAAGAGTTGTCAGCAATCATCCTGGGCTCCAGGGCCAGACGGGCCGTCATGGCCGATGCCTGCCCAGTGTTGTGGTTTACCGCGCCACTGGGTACTCAGGGCAGGGAAGGAACAGGGGTGGGTTTTAGTCAGTAAGAGTCTGACACGCCCTCCCACTCCACCCAGAGCGGCAGATGTCATTGGATGATTTTCCACAGCCAAAAAAAAAAAAACTTGGCTGGCGGCATTGCCACGTTGTATGGCAATACTTATCCTCTATCCGAGGTATAAGCATTCAGTGTTTTATTTCATTTATGCACCTTGATCTGGAAGACATAATTATCGAAATACAGAAAGAAAAACCGGATTTTACTAGCGGAAAATTTATGGCGCAAAATTGTTAAGATACTCTTATTTGAATAGTTTTCGTAAAAACGTTTCATACGCTATTTCACTTTACGAACTTAATGGTTAAGGAGAATTTCACTTTTAAATGGCTCATTAAGTTAATTTCAAGCCATTTTGTAGCTATGAGTGAATTGAAGAGAAGGCGAATGTATAATTAAAGATACAAAGAGAAAATAAAGAGTTTTCCTGTGAGTTAGTGGCTGTTTGAGTAGCCCGTACAGTTATACAGGGGGATCGGAAATGGGTAGTCATATTTTAGGTATTGCTTCAGCCCAAAGACAACTTTCTTTAGGGAAGCTAAGCTCTGTTTAGGAAACTCTTTAGCTATCAAAATTATTATGGGAGGTTCAATTTCTTTTTGGGTATTGTCTATGACTCAATTTCTTTTATTGTTTGTACCAAAATCGAAAATTGAAAGATTTTTTCAAATCCATTCAAAATTAAGTAAGTTAGAATCTTTTCATATCTAATGGAAGGGGAAACTGTCAAGTAACAGAATGTATCTCCCGGGCCTGCGGACGGCGAGCAGTGCCTCACGCGCGCCTCAAAGAGATGTTGTCAGCCGACACTGACGGGGCCCATCGTGGCCGGTGCCTGCATGCCTAGGGGTAGCGGATAAATTCTGAAAATGAGTTACCGCAACCTTGGGCGCTTAGGCAGGGAAGGAACAGGGGTGGGTTTTAGTCAGTAAGAGTCTGACACGTCATTGGATGATTTCCCACCCACCCCAAAAAAAAAACAGATGTATCTAAAAACGTACATATTCCACAAAATATAAAACCCAAAGCACACAATAAATACAGACCAGACAGTAAATACCCACAATACAACAAGCTAATATCCACCATTTCATTTATAACCTCTAAACGTCGGTCCGTGTGACATTTGGTCACATTAATGGAAGTTCGGCCACTTTAATTACAATTACGTACCTTTTATTGTGTAGCCATTTGTAATATTACGAATTGTGAAAATTGAGTTTCGTTTTGAGAGGTGGGATGTTTATTTGCGAACGAGTGCGATAAATGCGGTACTGGTGACAGATATTCTTAACTTATTATCTAATTTTTTTTTTTTAAATATCTCTGCTTAGTCTTTTCACAACTGTATTGTGGTCTGCTTTCAGCCTAACCGGATGTAGCTAAATACTCATCACCATCATCATTTCCCTGTGCGTTTTTTTTTCAACTAAAAACAGTTAAAGATTTTGTATTTAATGTTACTTAGAACTAAAGGATAGACTCGATCAAGTGAAAAACTCGTCCAGCTCCAAATTTTATACGGTCGTAATAGTTGCGCTGGACAGAAACCGGTGGAGGCAATTCATCCGCTCCAGATGCAACCCTGATCCTCCAGACCACAGAGAGAGAGAGAGAGACAAAGAACTAAAGACTCTCGTAACACCAGCTCCTCAATCTAAATAAACTAACTCAACTAATAGAATCGAGTTATCAATAAAATGTATGTACAGGTCAGCATGGGTTAAATTAATAGGCTGCTGACCTGACTGCGGACTGCGAGCTTCGGCTGTCATCGGTATTAGATTATTAACTATGATGTCGATATGGGCACATCATAGACAACTAGAATGTGATATTTTTAGGTTTAAATGAAGTGCGCGTTGGCCTTAAATGACATTACAAAATTGTGTAATGGTTTTTTTTGGGTAGATGTATGAACGAATGTAAACAAAACCAGGTTTTCCATGGAGCTGGAGCTGGAGTTTACCACATAGCCAGTAAGGAGGGACATAACCTCGAACAACTGATGGTTACTGAAAAGTCGAGGGCAAACGTCTGAGAAGTCATAGTCCACTCAGATGGTCGGACCAAATCCGCTCTACGCTGAAAACCAAGCTTCATAGTGCGATCCACGATGCCAAAGGTAGGAACAGTTGGCGCACCATCATCAAGAACAAGATTACTCCACGTCAGGGGATCACGACTCTCAGCAATGAGGAAAACGATGCGAGGAGAGGAGGGGAGGATGAACGTAAACGTAACAAAAGGAGTATGTTAGCATCGTAGTAGGTTGAATGAAAAAAAATGAAAATGAAATGAAAAAGTGTTTATTCACAATAATACAGCAACCCTTAAATATTTTCCTCTGCCAAACTGCACAGCAGTTTGTTGGCAGATGTAGCTCCTTGGCTCCTTGTTTTTCCTGTTGGCGTTCGGTCTGCCTGCTCTCTCTATTCCTTGGATAAAAGGAAGATAATATCCTGATGTAAATTGGTTGGTGTACACCTAGGAACTTTGCTGCTGCTTTGCTAATTACGTAAATAAACCACACAAACACAGCTGCTCAAATTTCTGTTTACCTGAAGGCACTTAGGTGCTCATCAAATTATGTCCAATGTCTGTATTTCTCATATATCGTTCGCCTATCTATGTAAGCCTTTACAGACATAGTCTGTAA
This sequence comes from Polia nebulosa, assembly GCA_951329385.1. NCBI lineage: Eukaryota > Metazoa > Arthropoda > Insecta > Lepidoptera > Noctuidae > Polia > Polia nebulosa. The sequence goes on from OX589587.1 coordinate 57,703,791, forward strand.
GGCTTACATAGATAGGCGAATGATTCGAAAGTGCATTGTCGCGTCGCCATAGGGTAGATCACTAAACAAAATATGTATATTTAGTAATTCAGTTAGATTTTCAAAAACTATGGGACACATATTTTTCTTTTGTCACGTTAACGAAAAAGGACGACTTGACGTCACACCTACTCAAAAAAATTACCACTTTTTTGCCTACAAGTGACGTTACAAGCCCCCACTACTGAACTTTGATACATTTTGTCTTTGTAGATTTTTAATGATTTGGTAAAGCAAAACATACGTGTCCAATATTTTTTGATAATCTGACTAAATGTAATTATTTTGGTCCTATTGCCTTTCGTGCCTTTACTATCTCCCTAAAGATCTATGCACACCCAAATACCTTAAGTCCAGTCACAATGACATACACAACACGTCAACATTCTAAATAAAATAAAAAAAACAAAACAGAAACGTGTTTTCATAACCACCTTGTAGTCGCGACCTTAGCTTGTTTTCATGTGACCTCGTTACACTCTTACTTCGACGACCTCATTGTTCTGACCTTGAGTCGGTTCCAATCGCATACGGAACCTATCACTGCTATAATTATTGCTGGCTGAATGCTTTTTTGCGAGGTGTGACGTCATAATTTTTTGTTTTGTTGAGTTTGCAGTTCTTTGCGTGTTGCCTAGGGCTGTGTAAAAAATGGTAGGAGCGTGTAGGCTGGTTGTGTAAACGGTTTCTGTCGTAGGACTATTAATGAGAATTTTTTTATTTCAAATTGAATGGTAAGCGTATTTTTGTTCTTCAAAAATAAAGCTAACGGAGATGCAGAGAAAGCAATTAATAATATTATTTTGGCCATTTTTGTTTTTATTTTTTTTCTGTTTTTGATACTGCATTGTTGGTAACAATTGTTGAACGTAACCTAATTGAAGACTGGCGAAGCGTGGCATAAATGGAAGTGGCCATCAGTGTTGATGATTATAAACCGAAATGGCGAAATAGAGAAAAGCCTAGCTGTGTTTTACAGGTTCACGAGATCCTAAACTGATAAAGAAATAATAATTTATGCCAAGAACCTTCAAAGTCCAATTTAAAATTCAAACATTACTTTCCTTATTTGAATCTTCCCCCAAGCGTCCACAGACTTAGCACACATTTTTTTTTAATACCGTCCTCGGCAAAGATAATATTTATTTAAGGAAGAGAATTGTTTCGTCTCCAGTAAAATTTTATTTTTTATTGACGTAAGGACATTATCCAGAACGGCCTTTATTTGAGAGTCGTCTTCAATGGGTCGGGCTTTAGAGTTCTTTGGGTGTAATGATTATTTGGTCATTAATTGTATTTTGGAAGAGAGTCTCGATTTTATTGGTTTTGAAACCTTTTCACCTGAAAGAAGCCTCCGATTTTGAAATAGGCTCTACATACGTAAAAATAAATTAAAATTTATTTATTTAAATTGAGTTTGTGTTCCCTACCTCTCACAAGGCTTCAATGAAGAGTGAAGAGTGGCATCTTCTGGGTACGCTCCTTCCTTCGAAGATCTTATCTCATTAAGAAAAAAATCCTTTGTTCCTCAATCCTGTTTTCAATATAACTGAATCTAATTACTTCATTGGAATCAATGATTGAATCAATAATGTTAGGGTACCAAAGCTAAATTGAAGGTGAAAAATTTCCTTTCTGTTTAAACACAAACTCATAACATAACTCAAAGATTTATTTGAAATAAACCATTTACAGGCACTTTTTAACTGACAACAGTTTGTCAGTTAGAAAGATGAAGCTAATTGCACATTCCATTGCGTAGATCTCTACGGAAAAAAAAACGTCCAAGAAACTCCATGATGGACACTCTAAGACAGAGATTATCTACTTATCTTTATAAGTAAAACCATTACACATATCAAGTTCAGTATTGCCATTATCATTTGCACTTAAAGAAGTAAACCCACAAACAAAACAGTACAAAAAAAACAACACAACAGTACCCTTAAACAGCGAAACACTTCTCAGTAAAAACAACCGTCACTTCACCGCATTTTTTTGTAAAGAAAAACTAATTATTTCTCGCTTCCCCACCATTCTTTTCTATTCAGTCTCGTTACTTTTTCGCGCCATTTTCTTTGTATTCCCTTTGTGCCCGTCTCGATATTTCTTAGGGTGACATTTAAAATCGTTTGGTACTCGAGTGATTGGTAAGTGCATATTGATTGTGTTTAGTTGAGAGATGTAATGATAGGATTTGGGGATTGAGAGCTGTGACGGAGTTTATTGGTCCTTTTTATTGATTCGTAAGAAAGACCGGGATGAGTGATGAGGGATTGACGTTGGTTCAGTGATTTGAAAGTTGAAATAGGTACATGATTCAATTTTGATGTTCATAAAAGAATGACAATTAGTCGTGCCAAGAGAAAGGTCGAATCAGAAATAAAGAAATCTGCAAGAGAACCAAAGTTACCGATATAGCCCGAAGAATAGTCAAATTTAAGTGGCAGTGAGTAGAGAAACAGCATCGCAGAACAGATGGTCGATGTGGCCGAAAACTTCTGGAGTGGCGACCGCGTACCGAAAGGCGCAACACTTGGAGGTGGCCTATGTCCAGCAGTGGACGTTTTTCGGCTAAAATTATGAAGAGGTAAGGTAACCTATCGTGTTACCCAGTTACTGGGTAACTGCAGATCAGATAAGCAATTACTCCATAAAAAATACTGGTATTCAGCTGCATCCGGTTAACTTAATTATGTTAATTAAAACTAGGCAGATTTATATTTTGAATAATTTGACCATTAACGTTTTTATTTATTTTCGAGTCGCTGGCATATTTATGCCCATTAAATGTTTATCAGTTATGCTCTAAGATGTAAATACAACATTGGAAGCCTATTAAAAGCCTTTGTCACGTAAAAGTCACTTTCCCGTACCCTCTACGCTCTACTTTTACTTAATGTTGAGAATAGCACACTTTTGTTACGTGAAGCTGTGTAAGGTCGCCCTCATTCCAGGAAAGTAAATGTAAAAATAGATCATCAATAATTTTACCCTTTTATTTATTTCTTAACTCCTAGTTTTCTTTAACCAGTGACGCAAAAGAGGTTTTATTTTTGTCCGATAGTACGTCATAAAATATTTTTAGTGAAATGGGTCACCCCGTTTGACTAAAAATAAGGTGAGATGCAGGGGTGACTAGAAAAGTTTGATTTTTATTCAACCCTGCATCTATATTAATACCGTTTGTTGGTAGCAAATGGTTTTTTTGTTGTAGGTTGTTACGTCAAAAAAATATATTTGTAGCAATTAGTTACCTAAGTAAACATTCTTCGAACGATGTTTCTAGGGGTTGAATTGTAATTTTTTAGGACCTATAAATGTTATAGTACCTACGTCAATGCCTCGATTGTCTGCCTTTAGTGGTGGCAAGAGCTGAACATTGTTAAGCATGAGGTCTTGGGTTTCATTCTCAGGTTGGGAAAAGTGTAATTAAGTCTTTCCGCATAGAAGGTTACAGGAGTAGCTCAGAGTCTGGATTTGTGTCGGATTGTCGGCAATAAGCTTCATGAGCCATTATAACTGCCGAAATGTGAATTTATCTGCTATGGATACACCTCTACCTACCTGTTAAGGGAATACTGGCGTCGTGTTACGTATTTCTATTTTAAATAATCACATAGAAAGTAGGTATAGGTGTGATATCTAAGAAGGTCGCATGAAAAACAAACCTTGTCAGCAGACAGGCTGGTCGGTCAATTATACTTTTATAGGGTGATGCAAATTTAGAACAGGATTTGGTTGTTGAAAGTGGAACATCTTTCTTGTCCCTTTCCTGCAACCTGTGGGAGCGATTTCGTGAAATGAGACGGAAGTGTGTAAAGCCGGCAAGCGCGCGCCATTTGATTTGACCAATGTGCGAGCGCTATTTAATTTGACCAATGAGCGTGTGCGGTGGTATAGTTGGCAGTCAGATGGTAGAGCGCGCGCACTAAACGTTTTAATTTTATTTTTCAGGATAGAATGTCAATGTTGCTTATTACTAAAGTGAGATGTCAAATGTTACACATCATAATATAGGCGACTACTTAACAGTAGTCGGCTCGCTCTTTTTTTATAGCAATCAGTTGTGAGTCGTCGATGAAAACATTTGATTTTACAATATAAGAGTATAGAGTATTGCGGTCTAGTGTTTCTTTTTTTACACACCGGAAACCTAAGACTACACAACAAGAAGTACACACCCGGAGCCCTACGCCCCCGTACTCAACAGTAAACACTTGGTCACAGATAATATAATACTAGACTAGGTATAGTATGTCGCTGTCTAATCCTTAGTTCAACACAGTAGGTTATATACAGTCAAACCACCAGTCAAACAAACTTATGCTACATACAAACATACATATTTAAGTTTCTATAGATAATCTGTAGTGTTGTACAACTTAACTCATTAGATACTATCTTACTAACGACATGTACTGCCTAGTTTGGGGTACTTCCGAGAGGGAACGTATCTTTAAGGGTAGTGTTTTGAAGGGTGGGTAGAGGCGAGGGTAATGCAATTATTGAGTTGGTATGACAGGTAGGGTAGAACAGGGTTGCAACGATAGTTAGTGGTTAAATAAAGTAATTAAAATCGAATGGGTCGATCCATCAGATTAAGCTACGCGTGCCGGGGTTGGTCCAAGGATGGGTGACCCACCATCTTTACATACCGAGACTCCTCCGTACCTTGGAAAACACGTCAAGCCGTTGGTCCTGGCTGTTAATCGAGGATCTTTGACTGTCGTTACGGGTCGTCAGAAGCCAGAAAGTCTGACATCCAGTCTTATCAAGGGGTATGGTATTACCCAGTTACTGGTTGTGGAGGTCAGATAGGCAGTCGCTCCATGTAAAATACTGATATTAGACTGGAAGCCGACCCCAAGATAGTTGAGAAAAGGCTAGGCAGATGATGATAGTGGTTATCACTGTCACTATCATCACTGAGTTTACTACTGATAAACGGAGGTATGACGATTCCGACTTGCTGATTAAACACTTATGATCGTATTTATTGGTTGAGTATTAATGTGTCTATGTATTACTAAAATTGTAATGACCTGTTTACCTAATTGGCATATTTTTAATTGAATCGTTTTTTAATGTAATCTATTGACATACCACCTTAATTGTTATTGTTTGTTTATGTTGATTTTGTACGCCATAAATTGGCAAAACATAGTGCACATATTTTTGACGATATGCTATCTGTAATCATACCTATGTTTTACAAAATAAATGATTGATTAATTTTTTACCATCAAGGGAGGGGGGGTCGACCTTCAATTTAGAATATAGGTACAGTCGTAAGACGCAATGATAAAGTGTCTTCTTGCTATATCACGAAGATTTAATAATAAGGAAATAACACAATACTCATCATCAACCAAACTCAAATGAAACTGCACTTCACTAAAAACTTTGCATTATAATCCGCCATCTTATTTGTGAGCTGTCATTTACATCAAAATGGCCGGTTGCCTGACGCGATACCACCTTAACTTGAAGGCACATAACTTAGTCAAGTTTATACAGCGCAGTTGAGGCTTACTTGTTATGAGGACAGTTCAAGTTTGGGTGACAATAATGTACTAAGTTTCTATTAAATATTAGCCTCTCTCTGGCCTGGCTTATAGTTAAGATATTTTAGAGGTAGGTAGATTGGCTGTTTGTGTGCGATTCGTTGAGGGGGATCGCAGGATCGGGAATATTAATTTTTATTAATACAAAGTTATCAACATGCTTTTATTGGCTTCAATTCAACTGTTACTATGTAAAAAAATCTTAGAAGTTAAATTTGACCCACTTCCCGGTTTCCGATTTTTTTTTGTTTTTTGTGGTGTGGGATATCATCCTATGACTTCTTCCGCTCTAGGGTGGAGCGGAAGGGCGTGTCAGACTCTTACTGACTAAAACCCACCCCTGTTCCTCCCTGCCTTGAGTGCCCAGGAGCGAGGTAACTCTTTCGAATTTATCCTCAACCCCCGGGCAGTTCCCGGTTTCCGATTGAGCTGAAATTTTACATACATATGTTTAGTTTGGATTACAATATGCATGGTTAGCTAAGTGCCGTCATTCGAAATACGACGAAAATGGTGAACTACCAAAGATGGCGGACTAGTTATTTTGTATGCCTTCCCATGATATGGGTATCAGATAAAAGGTTTTGCTGAGAAGAATACCAATTTTAATTGGTTTACTATTTGGTTTTCAGCAGAAATAAGACTAAGGGAGACCCCTCACAGCCTTCTTAGGGATGTGCCCTTTTATTTGGGTGGGAAATTATCAAATAACTTCTCCCGCTCTGGGTGGAGCGGGAGGACGTGTCAGACTCTTACTGACTAAAACCTACCCTTGTTCCTTCAGTTGCCTGTGCCAGGGCTGCGGTGACTCAATTTCAAATTTATCCATTTTAATTAATTCATTAATTTTTTTTTTTTAATTTTTTTTTTAGAGGGATGTGCCCTAACAGGCATTGCACAGAGGGGTTCCATAGAGGCTGATTTTAGTGAGGTGAGAATCCCACACTCCCCGGCCTTATTCCCAAAGCCCGGGGGCACCTTTCGAAGGTGCCGTGAAGGTATGGTCTGCTTGAAACAAAAAAAAAGGTAAAATAAACTAACTGGACTAGACTTAAGCCGTGACAAAGTGATATTCTTTCAGCGGAAATCACTACAATACTTTCAAAATCGAGAAAACAAGTAATATTTGAATTTTAAATTAAAAAAGGTAGGAAAGAACGTAATTTTTAATTTAAGCTAAGTTCATCATCATTATTCCATCATCATTCTCCTGCCCTTATCCTAATTTATTTGGGGTCGGCGCAACATGTCTTTTTCTTCCATACTCCTCTATTAGTCGTTATCTCTGTAGTCACCCCCTTTTTACCTATATCCTCTTTCACACAGTCCAACCATCGTTTCTTTGGCCTTCCCCTACTCTTATAGCCATCCACATTCATACACAGACTTTCCTCACGACATTTTCTTTATTCCTCCGCATCACATGCCCATACCACGACAACCGATTTCCACACAACTTTTCAGTCAGCGGTGCCACTTTCAGACTTCCTCTTATATACTCATTCCTAATTCTATCCGTGCGCGTAACACCACACATCGCTCTTAGCATTCTCATCTCAGCCGCATGCACTTGCTTTTTATTCATCCCTTTTGTGGCCCAACATTCTGAACCATACAAGACAGCAGGTCTGACCATTGTTTTAAAAGGAACGTAATTTGGAATAGAGGTCAAAAAATAAACAAGGCTTTAACACTGCCTTGTTTCATACACTTTCTTCAACACACGCATAGAGATGCGTGTGTAGAAGCACATATATGTCGCTTCAAGAGGATTATTGGGTCGACCTCTAGTCGCCTAATAACTCGGCTCTTGTGCAACCAGCCTTAACACTTACGCCACCCGATATCTAGATTATAGCAACGCTTATCGAAGCTAATAAATTGGAATAGCTATCGTTGTTCTAATGATGCCTGGGAGTGGGGCCCCTAACTGCGCTTACTTAAGCGACACTTAGACTTCGAAACAAGCTCTATGTGTATCTAGGCTGTAGGGAAAGCCGTTGGCTATGTTTTGATTTAGTCAACGAGCTTTTTAGTAATCTTTATCAGGATACATATGACTTGGCTGCAGGTCCCTGGATGCGGGAAGTAGAGGCACAGTCGATGTGACAACGCTTGGTGGAGGCCTATGTCTACTAGTGGACGTCCTTCGGCTAAAACGATGATGTCACGATATTCAACAGCCTCGAGAGCAGTGGTGGCTCAATGGAATAGCTCCAACTTAGGTGTCACCATTGATCTCATAATGGTGTAGGAAAACATCGTGAGGAAATCGGCATGAATTAGAATCAAAATTTCGAAGACATGTGACATCTACCAACCCGCACAGAGCTGCGTGTTAGGTTCCGGCCCCTCTCCTTGAGGAGGTCTGAGTCCCAGAAGTTGGAACATTATAAGCCTGATTATGCTATTATTATTATGCTATTCTAAGGATATCATTTAATATGAAAGCATTTTTTCAGCAAGAATAATTATAATGTTGAGTCGACCCTACATTTTCATATACGCAGTTACAATGAACATATTTCCATAAAAACTTTTTGCGAGCTCAATCCTCAAGTGCCTACATGATAATGAAGCCATTACCAAGACATTACCATGTTTGGGGCCCTACATAGTCCCTATTGACCCCTGTCGGGCCCTAATGTGGGACATTTCGGGGTTCATTCGGTTTTATGTGATCGTATTTAGTTGGTGGGCTGAACTATCTCTATGGTGTTATATTAAATCACCTGTAGTGATGGAGTATCATGGGGTTTGAGGGGCAAATTGCTATTTGTATGGGATAAAATGACGATACTCGTAAATCGATCGACCTTTGATTAGGATGGACAAATTTAAGGAATGGATTTCTCCAGTATCTTAGAAATTAGAATATGTTGAATTGGAGCAATATAGAAACAAATCTATGACTCGATTGCCTCTGCTTCCCGTGTGGGTGTGTTTATTTAGATTAGTTTTACTTTTTCACCTGATCGTAAGCGATGATGAGGATGACGATGGTGCACGCTGACCTAGAAGTAACTTATTCACTCTTGAGTTAAAGATTGTAGCTTTCATTTAAACCTGGGTTGTAGCTATCAGGAAACACTGACTCAGGCAGGAAATCCACTCCTTAGCTGTATGCACAATGAATGTATTACCAAAACGTTTTGTGCATATGGGTGGGATTTCCACCACAACTTGGCTGCTCTAAACCCATTTCAGTTTTCTACCCTGCTAAAAGCCAAAACACGCAAAGATAGGTAACCCTCCTGTAAAAGCTTGTTCTATTACAAATTAAGGTGAGCTTAACCTGTAAACTGACTATAATTAACGGCCCACTTTATTGTAACACTCGTGTTTTAAAGTCAACGCCGCCATTTTCGGGTAAACGGTCTCACCATGCTTGCGTATGCTAATTTTATTTCACATATACGAGTACATAGGTACATAACTGTTGATAATCTTGTTGCGTATTATATTTATGGTAATTCTTGAAAAAACAGCTGGTTTTAGTTGGAAAATTGTCAAGGAGAATGGCCTAGTGGTCTCACATTTTGTTCAATATTAAGGCAGTTCGAAATGTTTGCAATATTTATTAGCAGTGTTTTAAACACGATATTACTAGGTTTATCTATAATGAATTGTGTAAAAAGTCTTAAAACTTAAATTTGACCAACTTCCTGGTTTCCGATTGAGCTGAAAATTTTCATACATGTTTAGTTTGGATGACAATGGTTAGCTAAATGACGTTCATCTAAATCCAATATGGCTAACTCCCAGAGATGGTAGACTAGTTATTTTTTTATGGATTCCTAGATTCCCAGAAGAATACAAAAATTACGTCACTAAGCGTGTTTTTTAGTTTTTTTAAACTATTATAAGGCTAGGTTGAAGTTCAAAACAGGGTAAATACAATACAGACTGAGTTAAAAAGATCTAAAAAGACTATAATTAATTAGAATTTTAGATTTTAACACACCTTGACAGTGTATGAAAACGCTCAAAGACAAGGAGAGGTCTCAGTCTCTAATAAATCTCAATAGTGAACTAAAAAACAACAAAATAATAAATTTTTGAACAAAACAAACATAAAACTTAAACCACACAAGTAATTCCACGCATACTTCAACTTAAACATCTCACTTACGACTCCCCATAACTAATGATTTACAATATACCCGTAATGGAACCCTCTCCGAATTGTTCAAGTAAATGCCGTGTAAGTACGGCCGTTAAATTAATTGATGGTATCAATTAAGACGAAGGTGTTCACCTGATTTGTTTCAGCGCATCAAAAGTTAGCGGCACTTTGTCAAGCGTACGCTTTAAAGCGCTGTATCGCTCAGGATTTGCTGATGAAGCATGTTGATAGAATTTGGGTGAGTTCGTTGCACAAACATTCATCTGCCCAGCCTTTTTCCAACTATGTCGGGGTCGGGTTCCCTAACCGGCACAGGCAACTAAAAGAAAACGGGTGGGTTTTAGTCAGTAAGAGTCTGACACGCCCTCCCGCTCCACCCAGAGCGCGAGAAGTCATTGGATGATTTCCCACCCCACAAATTATCAGCGAAACGACCACGGCAAGCGTTGCTTAACTTTGCAGGTCGATCCCTTTGGTTGGGAAATCATCTTCACCCGTTTTTCGTATCAGACTCTTACTGACTAAAAGCCGTGGTCCTTTGCCAGGGCCGCGGTGACTCCTTCAATTACTCACGCGAATGGCAGAAGATCGACCCATGCGGCTATTATTTATTACTTAGCCACGATCTCCTCGCATCAAACGTTGGCGATTTGTCAAGCGTCGGCTGTAAAGCTCAGAATCACTCAGGATTCGTTGGTGAAGCATTTTGATAGTAGGTATAGTTTGTAAGTTGTTGATAGTAGGTATAGTGCACATTGTTTCTATGCACGCGATCTACACACACATCCAAAACCAATCCGCCCTGGTGAGATAGAACTAAATCGGACCCACATAGGACATATAAAATCCAACTTCATTGCATTGACACTTTCAATGTTTGGAACACCCAAGCGCTTATTTATTTATTTATTTATTTATTGGAGCGGCTCTCTGTAGAGGTTTCGTTGAACAAACAAATACATATGTTTTATATTTTGCTATTTCGGATATAGCCATTTGAATAGTTCTACAGTTTCCGGAATTTATATTGGTGTTTATTATTAATTCAGAATTTTAATATGTATTTAGCTTTGTTCCAGTTTATCCTTTATTATGCTGTCATATTATACAAATTGTTTAAGACTCGTTTGGGTTTCCGATTATCTATGACTTATCGTATTGTTATTGAAATAGAGATTTATGCCTATTAGGTACCAATGATTCCATAAAGGTTAATTTTTCCAACATCAGGCTTTGAATTTTTGAAAATTTATATAAAGAAAAACTGTCAAACAACACTTTATTCCACGGCTATAATATACGAGTATTTGTCGTTAGAAATATCAGCCCTTAGCTACCATCTACGTCAGTGAAGGTTAATCTATATTTTTCATGAAAACTCTACCCATAGCAAATCGAAACAAAAATTAAATTCAACCTGCATGCCATAAAAAACTTGCTCGAAAACATTTCAAGCTTAAAATTTTCCGAAGTTGCCCGAACAATTCCGAAGACACATTTGTTAAGAATTTGTCAACATGCAAGGACAAAATGCCGGGTGTCAGTTGTGTTACAATGAAAACTTAAACGTTACGGTGGCGTACAGTACGCCCCAAGGGTAGCTTGAAAGTAAGGGGGCTATGATTATGAGAAATGTAGGAAAAATTGGTTTTTCAGGGTTTTTGCAGTTCTATGGTTCATGGTCATCTTCCAGTGATGCTAGGATGGTTGCATGAATATCGTGAATTGGATACTGTGTTTTTCTATAGTAATATTTTTTAAGTAGCATTAACGATTGGTTACGCTAAACAGAATCAGTCTATAATGTTTCCACTGCTGGGACACATACCTCCTCTGTGAAAGGGTGTGGGCCGTAATCCACCACGGGGGCCCAATGCGGTTTGGTGGATGTCACATATCTTTGTTTCTAGAACATGCCGGTTTCCTCACGATGTTTTTCTTCACCATGTAGTGATGAAGTAAATTACACAAAGTAAAGCGCCTGCCTGGGTTTGAACCCACAAGTTGCAACTTGTAAGTATTTACCACTGGGCAACCATGAATGTGCATCATTGTAACATGTAATGGAGATATAGCGGTTACTACTGAAATTACTTCTAATAAAAGTATGGAAGAAGAAGACCACTGAAACTGAAACTAAAATAAACAGAAACAGGGTTAATTAAAGTTTAGTAAAGATGTTTGGAGGTGATGACATGACGAAGGCTACGCTCACGTTCATAGTCGAGGGTCACCAGTTTGGACGCAAGCGGAACAAGATGTAAAGTCCCGCAAACCTCTATTGAAAAGGGAGGATCCTTCGACCAGACGGATGTTGTCTCTGGTCCGGACAACTGCCCGATGGTTGATTTCGGACTGTTGTATAATATGTTCAAATCGCTTGGAGAACTCTGCTTGCGTGATGCAGGATTTGTTGTTTCAGTTAGTTTGTGGCATCATAGATTTCGCTACAGATGAAAGGAAATATTTCAGACCTCATTCCTACTAACGTTGTAAATGCGAAACTCAATCACGCCAGAACGGCTGAACGGGTCTGAATGAAATTTGGCAGAGAGATAGATTATGGTCTAAAATAACACATAGGCTATGTAATTTATAGTGTGGGAAGTACTAATTCTAAGCGGGCGAATCCGCTGTTAGAAGATAGTTGTAATTAAATAAATAACGCTATTGTTTAGTAATTGAATTTATTTCTTGTTGATTGTGTTTTGAAGGTGGACTTAGTTCATTTACCCTTATTTTCGTAGATGACAATTTATTTGCCACATGCTGGGCAAAATACATGAAACAATGATAACAGTTATGACTTCTCAATTGAATAGTAATAGATATTGTGTGAATAAACGCTAGAAGACAAGTTGATTAAACTGCATCATCAAAAGCTTAGCAAAGGTTGTGAACCTATCTTGTTTGAGATACAAATTTTAAAATTAATTTCTACTATTGAACCTCCCCAGCTTCGCACGAGTGCAAATTATCCATCTAAACCTTCCTCATGAATCAATTCATGAGGAAGGTTTTGGTGAGGTTTAGCTGTCTATTGATGAAAACAGCATGAAAATTCGTTCTGCAGTTTTTGAGATTATCGCGAGCAGACAGACAGGCGCAGCGGATTTTGTTTTAAAATACATGTATGTATGTACTTACTGACATATGTACTGTTGAACATCTCAGAGGATTCTCAACAAAATCGTCAAAAAGAAGTAATAAGCTTATGTTGCGCTATTGAACACACTAATATCATCATAAAATCAGCCGGACTCTGCTGGACTTCTACAAGCGTCGCCGCTTTGACCGGGCCCGTGCTTCTCGCATCCAGCAGACTGAGAGATGGCTCTCGAACCAGGTACCATCTGCCTTCTCAACACGCTACACAGTAAATCGTCGCCCGAGCCCAGTCTCCTTCCTATACCTCGCAAAATCGCCGCACTCAACGCTCTCTTAGATGCTAAGCCTGACTGATCTTGTCTGTATGTCTGGGGTATTGTGAGATGGATGTATGACTACCGTGTAGTTACTCGTATATTTCATTACTATTTTGTTAATATTTTATGTCCAAAACATCTCTTTTACAAATATAATTGACCTTTGGTCTTGTTAACAAGCATAAAAAGATAATTTAGTTAGTTCCCAAAGCTGGGACACAGGCCTCCGCTCTAGGACAGGGAATGCGGCCGCGGGTCCAGTGCATTTTGGTGGATGTCACATGTCTTCGAAGTTTTAGTTCTAAGTAGGTACCGGTTTCCTCTCCTGCTGCTCGTGAGTCGGGGCTGATACCACTACTCTCGTGTTATGTTAAAGTTAATAAATATGTGTAGATTAGTGCACGTTTTATAACTCTAAATTATTTTCTATCCTATCTCAGAGTTGTCATCGCGTGGTCACCCTACATGCGGCATAACGTGGCCTTGTTGCGACAAGCTAGCTTCCCAAACTCGGTCTCAAGCCAGTCCGAACGTGTATGCATTCATCATGGTCCATCTGAACATGTTCGTGATTAAATTAGTTTACTTTGACGAAGTTCTGTGTATATGTTTGATGTTGATGATGACAGTTTTGGGTAGTTCTGTGTTTATGATAATAATAGATTGAAATAATTGGTTAAGTCGAGTAGGATCTTCTTCTCATTATGAAGGAACGAGCATTGAATCGTGATTGTTCACTTCGTTTTGGCGATTTCGGATGCAGACCAACTGATTTTTTTTTACGTTGTCTTTCACGATTAACCAAGGACAATGACATTAAAAAATACCATGTCACATTTCAAATTAATATTACATGATTCATCGTCACTTGAGGAGGAGGAGGAGTATCCTAAGTACCCGTACACCTGCTCTTTGGAAGACTCAATCAGTACTACCGAAGCTGCAATTAACGTAGTCATTTACTAGGCCCAAACAGGCTAAGGAGTATATCAACGACTCGAAAAGAATAAGAATTGGAGTCGATGGCAAGCAAAGATGTGGTCGACGAATGAAGCACGTTTGCCTAAAATAATCCTATTTTTAGTTTCTTTAATAAAAATGAACATTCACAATAGACAAATAAAAGGTCTTAGCACAAAGAGAACACGAAAAAATACATAACCCGCAATAATCTAGACCCAACTAAAGACCTAACTAACGACTAACATAGACCTCAAATTACAGCGAACATCAGCCCAGTCAGGACATCTGACAAGCCACACACGTCCATAATTATATGGGTGGTAGTAACAGTAAAAACTAATGAAGCGACCTTTATCGGCCATTAAAGACATCCGTGAGACATTTGGCAGATTTTAGCTGGTTTCTGGGATATGCTTGATCGTTAAGGTGGTTTGTTAAGGTCTTGCGCAGATTAGCCATGTCACCGATTAAGTTATTATCTAAAGATTCTAGGGGATATAAAATTTCCAACTATTTTTAAAACAGGTGAAGTTCGAGTCTGACTCGCGCGCAAAGTGTTTTGAACGAAACAGAGTTCTTAATTTTTTTTTGTAAAGTACTATATTTTATAATTTTTACAAAATTTTAGACTCAGTTTCGGAGATAAGGGCAGTGGTCAATTTACATCTATTTTCTTAAATACCTAATGAACTGTTTATTTTAAATGATGACATAAATCCACGTGAAACCCTCACAATGTGCCCCTTTCATGTGATACTGTTTGAAAAACTTTTTATTTTAATTTTCCAATTTGCACCCCATTAAACCCGATTTTTCCAAATTTATTTGTTTCTGATTTTGGATAGCTATAAAAGTAGAGGAAGACCAAAGAAAGGATGGATGGATTTTTTAATAGATGATATGGCTAGAAATGGAGTGACTATACTGAGATGACGACTATGCCAAAACGCGATTCCAAATTTTCCCTAAGAAAACGCAAACGAAAACTCAAACTTCCACGTTAACGCTGCTACCCTAATGTTCTTCGTTATTAAATTGGGCCCCGACCCTGCTCACGTAAGACATTGTAACTTAACTTCATAATCAAGTTGGTCATATTAGGTGGTCGGGTAATAAGTACCGCGTCGTATTACTTGCTAGTTTTTACCCCCGGCTTCGGTTGCAAGTTTGGGGGACGGAAAGTGGATAGAAGTTTTTGTTTTGTCCTCTTTTAGTGAGGTTGTTGCTAGTTTTTTTCTATAAGAAAAAGTAAGACAACTGAAATTATAAATAAAAATCCATGGATTTCTGTGGAAGAGTCAGAGGAAAATCTAGAGGGTGGTGTGAAAAGTGATAATATGGAAAATATTATTTGGCCCCTCAGTTAGATTACCAAAAACAATTCGACACGTATTTTTCTTTGGTCACGTAAACATAAACTGAGGACGATACAGTGCGTTGAAATTTCGCATGACGACACACCTCGGTACACTTTGTACCGTTTAGTGACATAACAAACTCCCACTCCTGAATGTTGATGCGTTTTCTCTTTATATTTTTTATTAATTTGGTAAAGCAAAAAAATATGTGTTTATTATTTTTTGAAAATCTAACTTGCTGACTAAATAGAATTATTATTTTGGTTCCGAGGCATTATCTCTATTATTGGTAGAAAGAGAATGACTACTGAGTTGGCGGCTACAGGAGATATATAGAAGAAGAATGATATGCCACCGACCTCAAATAATAGAGATATTAATAATAATTATATATGCCGCCACGCCCGTTTCATCAACGGACCACAAGACGTACGGCGAAGTGCCACCGGTTCATGGTAGACATCCCATCCATACGCACAAAGCGTTTTGAGAAAACATTCATTTCGCGTACAGCTAGGGAGTGGAATTCCCTACCGGAGTCTGTGTTTCCTGTTAGCTACAACCTGGGAGTCTTTAAGTCAAGAGTGAATAGGTTACTTCTAGGCAAGCGTGCTCCATCTTCGACCACATCATCGCTTACCATCAGGTGAGATAGTGGTCAAACGCGTGCCTACCAACAATAAAATAAAACAATTTAGTCATTAAGTTAGATTTACAAAAAATATTGGACACGCATTTTTTGCTTTACCAAACCAATAAAAATTACAAAGCTAAAACGCATCATAGTTCAGGAGTGGGGATCACATATCACATAGGATCACTAAACGGTGCAAAGTGTATCGAGGTGTGTCGTCACCCGAAATTTCAACGCACTGTATCGTCCTCATTTTTGGGTTACGTGACAAAAGAAAAAAAACGTGTCCAAATTTTTTTGGGATTCTAACTGACGGACTAATTACATTTTATTTTTTGGGATTCTAACTGACGGACTAATTACATTTTTTTTAGTAAACTAGCCTATTAGGGATAAGGTTAGTCAGACGATGAATTTTCTTTAACCTGTGAAGCCCCATGGCAAAATCCGGGTTGTCAAATTAAACCCCGAGGACAACCCGGGTTGACAGCCGATTTTTTTATTTTTTTTATTCTCAGTAATTTTTTTTTTTTTTGGTCCGTCTCACCGGTGAGTTTCGGGGCTTTACAGGAAAAGGTTTTACATTTAATGACAATCTCTTTTGTAAGGACTTCTAGGACACTAAACTACAATTTACTGTCACAGAAAATAAACCACATCGCGTTTAACACCAAGCGCCTATAGACTCAAAAAGGGTCGCCAAAATGCCCTGGAGACCTACAACTAAGGTTATAAAAGCTAAGACCTAGAAACTCCGATGTAATTTAGGCGAGCTAACACACTACCACAGAGCTACTATTACAGAAGGTCCGCTCTACATGGGTATGCATGGCTCTAAATGGGTGATCATATTTTAAATATCTACTGCTGCTGCCCTTAGAAATGAACAACTTTCATCAAGGAAGTCATGGTCAATTCTCAAAAAAAAAAAAAAGGTGTGTACTATGTACGCACGTAAGAAGTTATACTTCTTTGGCGTACCAAGATAAAAAACCAAACTGTCACAAAGTTTACAAAAGGAAAACAATCATTCTTCATGAGTGTTTTTGTCCAGTAATTCTGGTAGTAAGAGTAAACACGACAAAAATACATTTTCTCTATCTCGGGATCGTGTATTCAGACTTTTTGTTTGGCCACTGTTGCAAACTACAGACTGGGGCTCAACCAACAACTGACCCGGTACGATTTCTCTGAAAAATATACTTCGAAAGCATTTTACTGTACCTTTTTAGGGTTCCGTACCCGAAAGATTACTAACGGGACCATATTACTAAGCCTCTGCTGTCCGTTTGTCTGTCAGCGGGCTGTATCTCATGATCCGTAACAGGTAGACCGTTGAAGTTTTCACAGAATGTGTATTTCTGTTGCCGCTATAACAACAAATAATAAAATTGTATGGAACCCTTCATGTGCGAGCCAAACTCGCTCTTAACCGGTTTTATTTTTTGTTTTCGGGAGAAACCTTCAAAAGGCGCCTGGGCTTTTGGGAAAAAAGATAAAGATTGTGACATTTTTACCTCACTATAACCACACCGGTGATCACCATCAGCACTTGAAAAGGGTCCTGTGACCTCTTAAAAGAATACCCCGGAACCCTCGCTATACGACGCCTGTCCAGAGCACATCCCTGAGATCATGCTGTAACTACCAGTTTTTAAAGACTACCAAAGACTATTGCTAACTCATCATGCATACGCCATCTAATAAGATAGGTTGATATCGCTGTACGTACGCGTCGGTGCGCGTGTTTCTGTTTTCGTGAGTTGTATGCAGTCGGCCTTCTGTACTATACTGTGAGACGACCCAAGTTTAAATAAGGTGAGCTTAGGAGAGCGTTCCAAAAACGCCCATGTCCGAACCTGTTGCTGAAACGAGGGTAGTATTAAATTGTGGAGCTCGGCATAGTTTAGATAGTACTGAAACCTGTTACTTAGTGTAGATTTTCTAAGAACTCCAGATGCACCTAACCTTGTTATTTTGGCTTTATTTCAGCCTGTATTCTGGGTAACCGAGCTGAGAATAAGAGAGCAAAATTGAAGCTCGTTTTCAGGTTGGTTTCCAGGAAAAAGTGGTTGTTTATATAATTGGCCTTTGGTGCCTTTTTTGTTCTTTCGATGTTTGCTGGTTTTTGGGTTACTAAGGAGATGAGAAGTAGCGTTGTCAACAAAGGAAAATTCGTTTGTTATGTGTGATGAGGTTTTCCTGCTCTGGCTAGGGAAAATAATTATTACTTAAAAAACCGGTTACGCGCGAGTCCTACTCAAACGAATTGTATTTTTGTATTATGTTTATGGGACTAAAAAAAAATATATGATTCGTTCGGAAGCCTGTGCGCGCGATACCGAGTCGCACTTACCCGGTTGTTCTGGTTGACGCCACTGTTAATTTTGGTTTTCAGGAGTTGCAGTGGTTGGAAAAGAGTGTCGGGATTTTGCAAAAAAAACTATCTAATCCGGGCCATCCAAGATTGTGGTGTGATAGCGAAAACCCTGATTTTTTTTGCGGGATTGCGGATTTCAATAGAACAGGATCAACAAAGTATTATAGTACGGGTACCTAAAGAAACCAATAACAGCAACACACGCGTGTAACATGTTGTAATACAGTAAAACGTTATTGTAACAGACAATTTTCGTGTTCGTCAGCGTCCGTATTACGATCGCGCCCGAACGTGAGCCGAATGAAAACGAAGCGAACTTATTATCGTAACGTTAAAATACGAGTAGGTACTTACGACACGTAATACGTAGTACGTAAATGGTGTCTTACGATTATTAATAAAGGAATAAAATCGATCAAGCGCGAGTCAGACTTGCGAAGCAATCACGAAGGGTTCCGTACATTTTTTATGTTCCGCGATTTTTTATGCCGTTTTTATAGATACGTAGGGTAGCTATAAATTAAATATTTACTTTATTCTGTATATTAGTATTTGTTGTTATAGCAGCAACAGAAATACATCATCTGTAAAAATTTCAACTGTTTAACTATAACGGTTCATGAGATACAGCCTGGTGACAGACGGACGGACAGCAGAATCTTAGTAATAGATGGGACTCTATTACTAAGATTCCGCCGATTTTACCCTTTGGATACGGAACCCTAATAAGTGGAAAAAAATAGTAAATAAATAGTGGATCTATTTGACTTCCTTCCCATGATGAGTCGGTGACGTTGATCACATTGTGGGGTGTCCACCGTACCGGTGGCACATCGCCGTACGTCTAGTGGTCATATGATGGAACGGGTTTGGTGGAATTTAACTATGCATTTAATTCCGACACACATTCCCCGGGGAACATCAAAAGGCTTGTTATGCTTATTACAGGAATGTTAATTTATATTCCAACTGTGTCTTAATTATACAAAAATATTTTGATTCGTTAGTGTTATTTAATTATTATTTCGTTTTATTTAAATTGTAATTAAGAGGTCGTTGACATTTGATTTAGTAGTAGGTATTCAAAGTCATTGTTTAAAATATAACTTTGTTAGTGTGTCTTTCTAAACTGTATAATATTTCTATACTAATATTGCAAAGAGGTAAAGTTTGTTTGTAGGAAGTAATCTCTGGAACTACTGAACCGATTTTGAAAATTCGATAGATTATTTGTAGGAGCAATAAAATATTTATTATGAGCTGTATTTTCGAAATCCCCGCGAATGTAGTCGTGCTCGAAATGCTAGTAAAATATATGTAAGTAGGTACCTAAATACCACGTGCTTTTAACATAAAAATACGAATAAAAAGGCAGCTTTTTTACCAATATAATTTTGGGTAATCAAACTTTGTATAATAACAAGTATTATTGGAAGGCTCATGCTTGATAATTGTTTCGCTAGGTTGTAAGTGATGATGCTACCTATTGTACGCCGTCCGCAAGCCCGGGGCTACTCCTGACACCCAGAGCGTCTCCTGCGGCAGCTTGGGAGGTGAGGGCTTGAGGACTGTTGGTGAGTCACCCTCACGCGCCTCACTCTTCGCCCCAAATTGACAAACCTTTTTTTTTTGGGAGTGGGCAATCATCCTATGACTTCTCCCGCTCTGGGTGAGCGTGTCAGACTCTTATTGACTAAAACCCACCTTTGTTCCTTCCCTGCCCTGAGTGCCCAGTGGCGCGGTAACTCTGTTTCGAATTTATCCACAATCCCTGGGCAGGCATCGGCCATGACGGGCCCCGTCACCTATTGCTGACAACTCTTTGAGGCGCGCGTGGAACACCCGGGCCTGATCCTGATCGGACGGCGAGCTACCCACTACTCGCCGTAAATTGAAAACCCCGATTTGTGGTTTTTATTTCAATACAAATCTCTCCTAGATCAGGCAACCCGAACAATTTTTTTTTATTAACACTCCTAAGTCACTATCAGCACCCCTTCTTAAGCACTCTTACGAAAAAAACGAACGAAAGACGTTACTGTCACGATAACGTTTCAAAAATCGTTTTACGATATTTAATGTTATTTTAATACCGTTTACGCTACTTTCGCATTTACCGAATAAGTACCTTCGATTAAGATAGGGGTGCCTATTAATATTTATTGAAGAGCTTCAAGGTGCGATGGAATATTATTGATAGGTTATGGGGTGTGAATATTTATATTCAAGCTGGTTTGGAGTGAGCAGAGTTGGAGTTGAGGAATATGTCACGTAAGTGAATCGGGATGAGGGAATAGAGGTACGCTATGGGAACTATGGATTTTGTGTTAATTGAGGTAGAATTGAATTATTGAGTTTAATACTGGGATGTTTGAAGGTACCTGGAGAAGTTACCTACCTGCCCACATCTACTTATGGAAGAAGACACGCTGTGTTGATACAAAATAGTGGGGTCAAGACATAGGATGTTGACTGAACTTTTCTTTTTCATAATACTATCAATTTTGAATGCCTTGTTCGATTAAATGAAAAATGTCATTATTATTCCAGTCGAAAGATGTTCGCTGTTGGATTAGGCCTCCCCAAGTGTTGCCAGAACGACCGGTCTTGTGCTTCTCGCATCCAACTGATTCTTGTGACCCTCACCAGGTTATAGGTCCACCTTATCGTTGTCGTCCAATACTGCGTCTTCCGGTTCGCTGTCGCCATTCCAGAATCTTTGAACATCTGTACGATTCGTAGGGCTAAGTCGGTGTCGCGGATAGATTCGAAAAAGAGTTCCAGCGGGCCTTGGTACTCAGGCAACTGAAGGAACAGGGGTGGGTTTTAGTCAGAAAAAGCCTGACACGCCCCCCGCTCCGCCCAGAGCGGGAGAACTCATTGGATGGCTTCAAACTCTCGCAAAAAACAAAAAGGTCTATGTGGGTAATCTAGGTCCTCCTACCTTAATACCTAAAAATGTACTTACTACCCTTTTATTCACAGTTTAGCAACCGTCTAGTTTTTCTTTCAATAAGAATAAATTTATATAATGTATAATCACACTAGCTTCTGCCAGCGACTTCACCCGCATGAAATTAGTACTTCCCCCATTATAAATTATAGCCTATGTGCTATTCCAGTCTATAATCTAACTCTCTGCAAAATTTCATCCAGATCCGTTAAGCCGTTCTGACATCCAGTCTCACCAAAGGGTATCGTATTACCCAGTAACTGGGTTGTGGAGGTCAGATAGGCAGTCGCTCCATGTAAAGTACTGGTATTCAGCTGCATCCGGTTAGACTGGAAGCCGACCCCAAGATAGTTGGGAAAAGGCTAGGCAGATGATGATCCGTTAAGCCGTTCTGGAGTAATTGAGTAGCAAACATACATCCATCCAAACTTTCGCATTTATAATATTATTAGCACTTCGCCCGAGACTTCGCCCGCGTGGACTTCAAATCTTGGTAAAAGAATTTTCAAAATCGGTTCAGTAGTAATCCAAAGATTACCCCTTACAACTTCACAAACTTTACCCCTTTATAATGCTAGTATAGATTAGTAGGATTAAATCCTCACCTACAATCTACTTTTACAATACAAAATCATTTCCAAACGGGTCACTATCACAAAACTGACATTCTAATACATTCTGAACCCTCCACTACCGACACTGTCGCCTTGACATTGCATGCGGGTATTCAGAGCCCGATGCAGGCTGAATGTATAATAGGGGTGGCGGGGGGCTGAGCTCGGATCAACGGTGGATACGTGCTGTCTTTTTGAGGGTTATACCGTATACGGAGGTATATTTATCATGGGAGGTTAAATGCGAGCGATATTTTGTTAAAGATATATTTTTAGCAGTGTTATGGAGGTATACCTAGTAATCCAACCAACCTGCACTGGGCCCGCGTGGTGGATTACGACTCGCATCCGACACCAAACAGAAAGGAGGCCTATGTCCCAGCAGTGGGAATATTATAGGCTAGGATTTTGCTATGATAGACTGAAATTTAGCTTTGTTTATTGAGATTATAATCATTCGACTCATTCACTCGTGTGAGTCGTATGATCGTAAACGAAATAAAAGCCTGTATATTGAGTAAGGATCGCAGCAGGTGTAGTTCCGTAGTGTTTGCCAACTCCTATGATAAAAAGGAATGAGTTTATATAATGTATGTAAAAGTTTGGGAAAAAGCTATATTCTAGTCTAAAGCTTGAAAAACAAATATAACAATCTTATTGGGAGTTATATGTTTCAGCCGTTTGGAGTTGACTTTTCCGTGACATCAGCAAGCATTTATTCGACTCTTCAGGTGACCACAGGGCTGGAATTTTTTCGGCCACAGAATCAATACTGTCATTCATCGTGGCAATGCTGCCAGCGTTCTGGGCACTTTTCCCACTGACAGCGATGTGGACGAATTTTTCGATGCCTACTGAGTTATACGCCTTCCTTTTTTATGACGCTTTTACATATTTTATTTATTTTCTTTTAGCCATTTTATCCTACTAAGCTGTCTATTAGTTTAGTTATGTATATTGTAATCAAATAAATGTACCTATTAATAAAAAAAAGTCTAAATATTTGCTTATGGTAATATCATCTGGTCGTCCGGCGTCGATGGGCAAACAACATTGTTACCATCGCGGGTAAACCATGGCTGAGACTGGCACAGGAGCGTGGAGATTGGCAAGAGAAAGGAGAGGCTTACGCTCAGCAGTGGGCGAAGTCGGGTCGTGGATGACGATGAATATTATCATCCATTACTTCCGAAAACGAAAACATAAGATCACAAAAAGCGCTAAAAGGTCCTTATCAATATAAACCCAGTAATACCCAACCCAAACCACCAAACACAGAATTCCAAACTTTTTACTTTATTAATAAAATAATAAAAATATTCTTCCAACTTCTTCGCTCAGCTTCGCAACACCACAAATCATAAGGACTGCGACAACCCTGACGGAGATAACACCCAGAGGTAAGTCCGGGGTTATTTTTCTTACTTTTATTTACTACGGTGTGAAAGATGGCGATAAGGGAATAGGTATTTATATTTAGTCTGTCATTCAGGCTGGTGCGAGAGATAGCGGGGCGTTAAGTGTAAGTTATTTATTTATATAAAAGTTCATGCACGAGGGTACAATGGCGGATTTAATGACTTAGGTATTCTCTGCCAGTTAACTAAGGGTGGTGGGTGGCGGAAGAAAATGCGTTTTACATATTTTCAGGAAGTGTGTTTTACTATATTATTTTTAATCAACTGCCCCAGAAGGAGGGTAATGTTTTTCGAGAGTATGTATGTATGTTTTTTTTTGTGTGCCTAGTTGTTTGGCAGCCTATATGACTGGATGGATTATGATAAATTATGCAAATGAGGTACCTGGTATTGACATCCAAAGTGTTAGGCTACCTTGAATTTTGGTAAAAATTCACATAATCGCCTCCTGAAGCCTTTTTTTGTGACATGGTAATGCCGAGATGAAAATAAAGGTTTCAGGCGGAGCCTGCCCAAGGGTTGTGGATAAATTCGAAACAGAGTTACCGCGCTCTTGGGCACTCAGGGCAGGGAAGGAACAGGAGTGGGTTTTAGTCAGTAAGAGTCTGACACGCCCTCCCGCTCCACCCAGAGCGGGAGATGTCAATGGATCATTTTCCACAACCCAAAAAAAAAGGAGGCGATTCAAGTCATTTACTCGTACTACTCGAATTTACATGTATTTTGTTATTACCTAGTAAAAAATATTCATTTAGATTGATCGAAAACAGTTCGGTTTTCTTGATATGTGTATAAGAACTTAATATTGACCATAGTCTGAGTTAGGTATTATAGCAGTTTCCAGGGGCTGTAAAACATGTAAAGATATTTCTTTTCTCCAAAATCGCTGAAATTGCAACCGATTTGTACAGGTTATTATAGTTTTTCCGCAATGTTAGGGGGTGACAGAGTGCGAGATGAAACAAATAACATTTATACCGACGACATGCGACATAAAGATTCATTATATACCTGACAGCTGTGGGGAAAGTAATTAGCAACGTAATAGCTTTAGGATGAATGGACGCTTTTGGGAAAATTTGAGGAAAAATGTGTCTTTTGCGCGTTTTGGGTGCTTTGTTTCTTTCAGTGTCGTCATTACTAGTATTAAGTTATATTTTTATACTAAGCACGTGTTTCTGTGAGAAATTTTATTCAGTCATTATTTACGTACTTACCCGTAGCATCACGCTTGGAGGTTATGCGGTTTGGCAGATATTGAGTACCATGCAATAGGCGAGCCCGTGGCCACCAGTCGGATACTATTCCAAACTCCGGACTGCTACTGAGAAATTTTGAGTGGCAAAGTCAAAAGAATCTTATGCTCCGCATAAGCTACTCGTATGGAATAGGGAATTTGATATTTTTTATTCCATTATTAAGTATGCTCCCCTCAGATAAGTTCCAAGTTTCACGCGGGCGAAACCACTGGCGAAATCTAGTGGGTTATAAAAGTCAACCTGCATTGTACTGGTTCAAAAACAGAGCCGCTTCGTAATAGTTCAACTCTGGAAAGAAGACCTTTGCCCACTTGAGAAACAATATAGTTAGGTAAGCAAAAAACGTGTATAGGTAAAGACCACGGGACAACGCCACCACGATTTCCAAAAAAAAACTAACAATACATATAGATTATTATCTCATAATACACCGGTGACCTCATCAAGGTCTTCTACTAAACAGAAGAGGTCAACGCACTGCGAATTTAATTGAATAATTTTAGTGTAATTTTAGAAGAATTTTTGAAGAGGTCGATCCTTAATTGCTGTCGTGCTATTTGTCCAATATGAGGTCACGTTAAAGGTAAATCATGTACTATGATACAGACTCGAACTATCAACTATTTATACAAGCTTTTATTTATCTTGCAATGTTTTCGTTTGTAAGTTCTCCGCTTCAAAATTTGCTAACCATTTTTCGACCACTTTTTGGTTTCCGATAGAGCTGAAATATGGCATACTTATGAAGTCCTGTGACAATGCAATATAATGATACCATCGAGCTGATCTGATGATGTCGCCAGGAAGTAGGGACCAGGACACCCTGATGGCAAATGGTAGGACAATTTCAAAACTAAAAAGGTGGTCACTTTTTGCTGTGTAAACTTCTCACCCCATTACCTAAAACCACAATTGTAATAAAGATTTCCATCACACGTATACACTCGTGACCTGACCAAGGTCTTCTATTAAAATCAGACAGGTCAACGCACTGCAAATATTTGTACCATTAATATTGTTTTAGAATACACCCAATTAGAGGTTACACTTCGTGAGTCAGTTAATAAAATAAATGTTGTGACGATAGGTATCATGATGGTGTCATGACTCTTTTTATGAATCATTATTATCATAATAATATCTATTCATCTATGATGATGAAAATATCTGTAGGAGAACCAAGGTTACCGATACAGCCCGAAGAATCGCCAAACTTAAGGCGCTATTAACTGCCAATGACATTGAGTGGTTAGCTTGCGTGTTCTTTGCTGAGCTCACGTAACACTTCGTACGCCCACCCAGTAACAGGACTCGCCCATAGAGGAGCGCTGTTCGATTTTTTTTTTCAATTTTTTTTTCGCGTTATACATAATTTTACAAATTAATTACACTATGTTATAAAAATATAATTTCTAATATTCACATATCAAATTACGATGGAATTTGTCTAGACAAACATATATTTTTTTCAAAGAAATAAGACTGGTGGTTCAGATGTGATGTTCAATTAAAAACCATTAGAAGTCGTATAACTGCGCCTTAAGTGGCAGCGGACAGGGCGCATTACTTGCAGAATTGATGGTCGATGGGACTATAAGGTTCTGGAGTGGCGATGGAAGGCCCTTCCACAAGGGGACCGATGACCTGGTGAGAGTTGCGGGATCCGACGCAAAGGACTGGTCTGTGTGCCGATACTTGGGCCTATGCCCACCAGTGAATGTCTTTCGGCTGAAATGATGACGATGATGGCTTTCTGGCTTCGTTCGACCCGTCACAACTGTCAAAGATTTACAAATGAAAGACAGAACCAACGGCTTTCCGTGCGATAAAGTGAGACGGCGTGAAGGTCTAAAGGCATCTAATGCCGGCAAGGTTGGGATCGGTTTATACTACCCTGGGAGAGCCAGATGGCTACCAATCTCTCAAGAATTTCAAACAGGTGAGATAACGGTCAAACGCGTGTCTATAAATGATAAAAAAGAACATTGTGCTAGCTTTTTGTATATTGTTACTTTGGTGGGCGTCGAGATGGCCTAACGACATTGTGATCATCGCTGGTAAAACATGCAGGAGCGTAGGGATTGACACGAGAATGGACAGGCCTATGCTCAGCCCTAGGCAAAGTCGGCCTTGGGATGACGATGATGAACTTCATGCTCCACATCAGCTATTGATTTATGGTCATTCTGCAGTAAAGAGTCCTGGCATCCTAAACTTAGGATACTGCTAAAATTGGCTTCTTTTCTTTCATTAGCAATTTGGATCATTGTATTATAACACCGACCTTTACTAACAAATATGGTCTATTTGTGGACATTGGAACTGACGTTTACTGACCAGTCTATATTTCTAACATTGTATGTACATAAACGGCACCTGTAAATAGGTACGTATCATTACTACTAACTATATTATTATAATTATCAACCAGTTTATATAAACACTGTACATAGGCCTGCCTTTTCCCAAGTACGAGTATGTAGGGGTTCCAGTCTAAGCGAACCGTGCAGCTGAATATCAGTAGGCATTTAGCACACCCCAGTAACTGAGTAACACGGAACCCCTTGGCAAGACTGGTGATAGATTGCCTGGCTTCTGACTACCCGTAATGACTGTTAGTGCCACCATAGACGGCACTGCTTGGTGCAGTCAGTGCCAACAGCTACAAGCGGTCACTGTTGGGCGATCTGCAGTTTCAATACAAAATTGACGATCGCCATACACGGACCGCTCAAGCAGTTCATTTGTTTTCGTAGCTAAAAATAAACTGACTGCTCAAAACAGTCCATCTATGGAGGCCCCAACCGCAACACGACTGCTCTCGTGCAGTTGGTCTCGACTGCTCTAAGTAGTCCTTCTAATGACGGCCCTAAATATCTAAAAATGACAGTCAGGAGCAACAGTTTAACGTGATATAAGGAGGCACGGAGGAGTCTTGATATTTAATGAATAGTCACCCATCCACCGACCAACCTCGGCAAGCCTTGCTTAACCTTGAAGATCGACTCGTGTGGCTGTTATCATTTATCCACGAGCTGAAATAACAGCTGTTATTTTCCTTAATAACCAGCGCCTCTATGGACAATCTAGATAAATTGGCCACCACTAAATAATTCCATAACCGACATGGTTGCGGAAACATACGAATGACGTCACAGGTCAACGGCCGTCGAGGTCATTCTATGTAGTTGAAAAAACTCGAGAAAAACTTGTAGTATTTGCAAGTCATTATATGGAACAATTGTGGCGGATTTCGTTATGGCCGTTTACGTTCAAAATGGCTATAGTTTTTGTGGAGTAGCAGAATGGACGTCATATTTTTTTTCTGTAGCGCTTCTCCACCAAAACCCAATTTTGGAGGAGAACCTCTACAGAAATACCCTAATACAACGTTGTACTTTAAACTTAACTTTCACACCGATAATCATGAAATTTTGCATAATATACGTTGTCAGGGGTACAGAAAACTGCCCAGGGGTTGAGGATAAATTCGAAAGAGTTACCTCACCCCTGGCATTCAGGGCAGGGAAGGAACAGGGGTGGGTTTTACTCAGTAAGAGTCTGACACACCCTCCCGCTCTACCCTAGAGCGGGGATGTCATTGGATGATTTCCCACCAAACAAAAAAAAATTGTGTACAGAAAAGGACATAGGGTATCTTTCATCTGGAAATAGTACTGTTCCCGAGGGATAGAATAATATACTTGTATATACTGAAGTAGACTAGAGCAGTGGTGGCCCAGTGGTAACAGCCGCGACTTACAAGTTGTAGGTCGTGAGTGCAAACCCAGGCAGGCGCTTTACTTTGTGTAAGTTATTTCATCACCACTGCTCTCAAAACGGTGAAGGAAAACATCGTGAGGAAACATGTCCTAGAACCAAAAATACGAATAAATTGTGTTCGCGTGGAGGATTAAGGCCCACATCCTCCCACAGAGAGGAGGCCTGTGCCCGGCAGTGAGGACATTAAAAGGCTGATAATGATGATGGTAAATACTGAAGAAAATTAATCTCTGACGTAGGTATTAAATACAGTAACAGCTTAAGTACATCTAAACAACAAACCGACAACTCCATCTATAAAACTAAAAGCTGTAAAGCGTAATTTATAAAAAAAAAAAACATTTATCTTAAGAGGTGTACTGACCGGCCGGAAGCTTGCTGTAGTGCTCTCCGACTCTTGGCAGTTAGCGGTGAGACTAGCACTTTAGTCGGGTGAGTACTCCCCTTAATGGTCATCTTTATAGCATAATTACCTGGCTTGTATACTGGCCTTATTGGCTATTTTATTTAAATGGAATAGTTTACTTCAGGGTATGTCATTGTTTTCTACTTTTGACAACAGTTCCTAGTAACTGGGGTATTCACCCGTTTATTTTTGTATCATAAATCGTCATCATTTTAGACGAAAGACGTCCAATGTTGACTTACGGGCCTTTTTTATTTTTTTGTTTTTTTTTTTGTTGCCGGGGTGGAATATCCTCATGGATATCCTTCGCCTGGGGCAGGCGAAGGGTAGGGGGACTCTTACTGACTAAAAACCACCCCGGTGTTCCTTCCCACACCTGGACCGGGGATCGTGAGAGCTAGTACGACTTCCATGATCCCCGGCTAGCGCTGGCCCGCCTATGCGGGCCACCTCTGGCCCGCGGGGAGAGTGAGGTGTCTTCTCCCCGCGACGTCTAATAGGGGGCGCGCGTGGAACACTACGCGCCGCCTCGTCGGGTCCTGCTGGCCTCCCCCAAGTATCACCACGACGGATCCTATGAGTCTCGGATCCATCGGATTCTCGCGACCCTCATCAGAAAATCGGTCCACCTTATGAGAAGCTTTTTAACGCTGTGTCTTTCCGCACGCGATTGCCACTCCAGAACTTTTCGGCCCCATCGACCATCTGTTCTGCGAGCAATATGTCCTGCCCACTGCCACTTAAGATAGGCGATTCTTCGGGCTATGTCGGTTCTACTGCGGATATCTTCATTTCTGATTCGCTCACGCAAGGAAACTCTGAGCCCACTCTATTGCCCTTTGGGTGACTTTAAGGCGCAGTTTTAGGACTTCTAATGGTATTTAATTGAACATCACTTCTTGTCTCATATCTTTGAAAAATATATATGTTACTCTTGACAATTTTCGTCGTAATTTGATATATGAATATTAGAAATTATATTTTTATAACATAGTGTAATTAATTTGTAAACTTATGTATAACGCGAATAAAAAAATGATAATCACGAAAAACTATAAAGCCTATTTTTATGAAACCTTCACCATTTTAAAGGTCATTTAATTGTTTATATAAGTATACCTGTTTTAGTGTAATACCTGTTGTTTTATGTATAGTAAATTATTAATAATGCGTCTAATTTCGGACAGCGCTCCTTGATGGGCGAGTCCTATTACCGTGTGGACGTACGACACATTACGTGAGCTCAGCACAGAATACGCAAGCTAACCACTCAAGGTCATTGGCAGTTAATAGAGCCTTAAGCCTTCCGCACCATACAAGTAAAAAGCTATAAAATTATGTCAATATTAAACCGCCCTTAGGAACCCCATAGGAAGAGGGTAGTTAGCCCATTGTTCACTTCGGAACCCTACCAGGCCACAATTCTGCCTACCAACGGCCGCAACCCATTCACCGTGAAAATACCAAGTACATAGTTAATAACATAATGCAGTACTCCCAGTCAGCGATGCGAAATTCCTATGCCATATGGTGTGATGGATCGAGTTACTACCTACTGTAGTCTTACCCGTGTGAACTAGTCGTAGGTACATGTATGTAGATTGGACTATCTTCTAATATCTAAATATTTCGTGTCACGAGGTTTGTGGTTGCGCTTCTCCGAAACGGCTCGACTGATATTAAGTTTTTTTTTTGTATGTTTGCTAAGTATGAGAATAGGTCATAAAGTATTTTTCACCCTATAGTTTGTTTAGTTTCGTAACGAGAAGCTCGTGGCTAAAGTAATAACAGCCGCACGGGTCGATCCATCAGGTTAAGCTACGCTTGCCGGAGTTGGTCCATGAATGGGTGACCATCTTTACATACCGAGACTCCTCCGTGCCTCGGAAAGCATGTTAAGCCGTTGGTCCCGGCTGTCAATCGTGGATCTTTGACAGTCGTTACGGGTCGTCAGAAGCCCGAAAGTCTGACATTCAGTCTTACCAAAGGGTATCATATTTCCCAGTTAATGGGTCAGATAGGCAGTCGCTCCATGTGAAATACTGGTATTTAGCTGCTTCCAGTTAGACTGGAAGCCAACCCCAAGATAGTTGGGAAAAGGCTACGCAGATGATGATGAGTTTGTTTAGTTTCCTGAATGCCAGGAAATTGGGAAAAAGGACGTCACGGACTTACTATAAAGTTACATATATGGAAAACTGCTATTTAATAAATTCTAGTGACCCGCCCCCGTCCTTATGGGTATAAATTATACACACAAATTTTCCTCGTTTATCGCTCTTTCTGTTAGTAAAAACCGCATTGAAGTCCGTTGCGTAGTTTAGAAGGAGGTAGCGGAAAAACAGACAGACGCGGAAAGTGACTTTGATTTATAACTATGTTGAGAAGATAGATATATTGTATTGCAATAAATGTTGTTCTGTTTCACTTCCTTATTCGATCCGAAATCAAGCCACAGTAACGGAAACCAATAGAAAGCTATACAGTGTACATCGGATATGGGTGGTTATATACTGCTTCTGCCAATAGACAAGAACAACTTCTTTAAGAAAATCTAAAAAGGAAAAAACAAATTGGACCACTACTAATTTATATCAGCTGATGATAACTTTGTACTGGAAGTCTAATTTATATCAGCTGATGATAAATTTGTACTGGAAGTCTAATTTATATCAGCTGATGATAACTTTGTACTGGAAGTCTAATTTATATCAGCTGATGATAACTTTGTACTGGAAGTCTAATTTATATCAGCTGATGATAACTTTGTACTGGAAGTCTAATTTATATCAGCTGATGATAACTTTGTACTGGAAGTCTAATTTATTTTTGGAATGTCCTATCATTTATTTGAATAAAGTAGTTCATTTCCTTCCGAAGAAGCTATATCTAAAATATGAAATATATTTCCAAATACAGGCCATTATCTATCCGTGTACCAAAGATCGTCCAAACTCACTGATTTACATTTTTAGGATTCCGTACCCAAAGGATCCAAACGGAGTCCTATTGCTGACACTCACGTGTCCGTCTGTCCCACCGTCTGTCTATCACAAAATTTTGTTCCGAAGAATTTTTTAACTTCCCATTGACCTATTAATTTGCAATTTGGTGATAATGTTTATTACTAGATACTAATATTTTACTAACAAATACCAATATATTTATAAATCAGATTTTTTCCTGTGATACGGAACCCTAAATGTGCGAAGTCCGACACGCACTTGACCGATTTTTACTCATAAAGTACGAGTACACGACAAAATTACTTACTACGATGATTTATCACTTTATTTCATGTACAGTAGTGGAACACAGGCGGACTCAATGAAACTTGGGATTCTCTACCAGTCAACCTTTTGGTGAAAAACGACTACCCTCTGGTAGGTACAACAACACATAAATAATATTTGAAATCTAAATTAGTATAGTTATCTAAATTACTTATTCTGATAGTTTCACCCTTGAAATTAGCTATTTTAGTTTTAAATCAATATAATCCCTCCCCACCATCGCGTACCATAGTCGTATCGATCTATCAAAAGCAAAAGAACCAAATCGCTAACAAGACAACCAGTCTTATTTAGACTTCTAAGGAACACTTAAAACTAATCTAAAGTTCTTAGAAATTGATATTTTCCGCTGAAGTTCATGATTTGATTTCGGTTACTAGGAATATGGTTGGACGTTGCTTATTCCAAGAAAAATAATCTAGTTATTTTCCAGTGTCAGTCGATTCTGAGATTATTATGATTTAATAAAAAAATATTGGGTGTAGCAAAAAAGAAACGATGGATGAAGAAGAAGAGTTGTATAAATAAAATATGAAAAGAATAGAAAGGGGCGACTGCTAAAATTTGGATTAATATACAGGGTGTAACGGAAAGGTGTGGGTCATATTATGAGAGCCGGTTCTGCCCATGGAAATGAACAACTTTCTCTAAGAAAAACAAGATCTGCTGCAGGTCTGCTGGAAGAAATTTCTTTAGAAATAAGCAGCACCTTCGTGCTCATTTATCTGTAATTGTTTGTTTTTCTCTTTTAAGTGTTTTTGTGTGTGCATAACTAAATAAATAGATAATTCCCAAAAAAAAGTGGTAATTGTATACACAGTCTATTAGCCGGCGTGTGAGCACTGACCTTTAGCTGGCAGTCGATAATATTGAAGAGTGGTTCGAATGTTAAGTTTAGAAGAAAGTAGTGGTAGCGATTGTTTCTGGTTAGTTCTAGCGCGCCCGTCAAAGTGGGCGCTTGCATGAATTTATTTTTTATTTATAATTAAAGTACAGTTCGCTACCACAACGCGTTTCCCTTCCCACTCTAAAAATCGAATCATAATACATTTGCTCACGACACCCCCGCGCAGCCAGCGAGTGAGACAGCTCCCCACAGCTACAGCAGCGCCTCTGGAGCCCTACAGGCTCTACAGTATTCATGGCTTTGTGCCCCAGATGTCCAGGAGCCTTTAGAGGGATTCCCCAGGAATACAAAAAAAAAGGTATTCAAGGCACTTGAAAAACATATTAAACTACATTTTCTAAGCCAGAGACGGCCGACAGATATATCGGCTGCCTAAATAAGTAAATAACTTCAGTACATATGTGCAAACCTTACGTTTTCTTGACGGAAATGTATTTGCTTCGGTCGTATTCTAGTTTTATGTGCTCTTGCAATCCAGTTTGTTTATGTTCTCAAGTTGTTGGTAAGTGGAGGCGACAGATGCATTTTGAAGAGAGGAATTTATGCTGTAAGGCTTGGATAATTGAGTATGTTGACGACTAACGTATCAACAGACTTTATCAAATTTAAAAGTAACCTGATATTCATATATAACTACCATAAAAAAAGTGGGCGGAAGTTGCATATATAATAGCTACGTGTCTCTCTCACACCGGAATCATGATGATTTTAAAACGTCATGGAAGGGCCCCAGACCTACCGGTAGCGGAGCCTTCATGGTAGCGGAAGGAACTGCGGGGTTATAGTCGGTTGGAGTCCGACATAACACTCAGTTCTCCCCAGACGGAGAGTATCTATGAGGATTTCCCTACATGGAAAAAGGGACCGGAACTTCTAAAATGATCGAAGTTCGAACTCAGATGAATACGTTTCTCGTGATTTATAGTTTGCTTCCATTTGAGTCTGGAACTATTCAGGTCATCCTTCGAAGTAGGTAAAACCACACAATGATTAAAAATATCATGCTTACTTCAAGTCACTTGTCTTAGGGTATAACCAGGATAGTTGATCCAGGGGTATAGTTGCACGGCGCGTAGTGTTCCACGCGCGCCTCAAAGAGATGTCAGCAATTCATAACGTTGCCCATCATGGCCGATGCCTGCCTAGGGGTCGTGGATAAATTCGAAACAGAGTTACCGCGCCCCTGAGCACTCAGGCAGGGAAGGAACAGGGGTGGGTTTTAGTCAGTAAAAGTCTGACACGCCTAGAGCGGCAGAAGTCATTGGATGATTTCCTACCCCCACAAAAAAGGGGGTTTAGTTGCCGCGATTGTAATTACTCTAGTTTCGCGGATGAACTGCATGTTATTTTATTAATCTGTCGAAAGACTCTCCAACTACCACTAAGTTGAACGTGTCGCATGTCGCAAAATAAAGAGTTCCACAACAATCGCTAATACGAGTACTCTGGAAATATTAAAGACAATATTTTTTACTTTCCATAAATTGTACATAAAAAACTGTAAATAAAGTATTTTGTTTTTTGTAGTGAGTGATATAGGGTGATATCAAAAAGTGTGGCAACTATCCTGGTTTTAACCTATATCTTCTCAACTTATATCATGATGGATATAGGGATAGTAGTAGACTATCCGAGAAAAGCCGAGAGCAAAGCTAGTGAATACTTTGCTCTTTCATCAGTTACATTCCTTAATAGTGTGAAGTTATTAAAACTTGACGGAAACCGCGAACCAAAATAATAACTAAGTACAACACAACTTCATGATGCACTTTAGGAGGCATACACCACTAACCTTAATCAAACAAAATTGAACCTTATTTCGACAAACCTAAAGTTAAATCATATAAACCATGTTTAGTTTCCGAAAATCACTGTCATTCTAATTTATGCCCTAACTTTACGATGTAAGATACAAAGTTGTGAGGCAGTGCTAAGTTGCGTGGGTTCTAAGTTGCAGGGCCATATGGTTACCGCAGATGGCTGTGAAAGGTGGCGTAACATTGTGTAAAATAGTTAATATTGCTATTAAATGTAGAGTTAATTATAATGTGGGTAGTTTTGAATTGGTAATTGAAAACTTCTAATGTTAGTAGTAGGGTGCAGATGACCACACGATAGAAGTGAACACTTCTGATTTTAAAATTTTATTAAAACACTAGCTGCGCCCCGTGATTTCACTCGCGTAGACCGGATAGATAAAAACTTTTTTCCAAAAAAAACAACCGCCTTCAAAAAAAAATACACTATAAATTTCTAAATAACTTTAATTTCGGAAGTCGGTGTTTGTATTTTTACTTCTTCGTTATTTGACACCGACTTCCGAAATTAAAGTTATTTAGAAATTATTAGTGTATTTTTTTTTGAAGGCGGTTGTTTTTTTTGGAAAAAAGTTTTTTATTTTTCACTTTTTAGTTGTTATACCCCAGAACTAAAAACCCCAATATAATGGAACGTGGAATTTAAACATTTGGAGAACACCAAAACGTCATCGAGGTACAAGTATTTTCCGTTTTTGTACAGTTTCTCAAAAAGTGCTGAAGCAATTTCGATAAAGTTTATATGGGACCACCTCGGGAGTATTTTCTTTCAAATGAAAAAAGGATTTTGAAAATTGGTTCACAACTGACGGAGAAATCGGGTAACATAAATACAAAAAAAAAGAAAAAAAACATACAGACGAATTGAGAACCTCCTCTTTTTGGAAGTCGGTTAAAAAGTAGCCTTTATGTTAATCCAGGGTATAAGCTATCTACACACAAATTTCATCCAAATTGGTCTAGCCGGTTGAGTGTGAATAAGTAACAAACATACACACACACTCACAAACTTTCGCCTTTATAATATAATAATTTAGAGTGATTATTATATTGTATACCACTGTTTACAAGCAGATCGCGGCTCATGACGACTGAGCCAAGTATATACGACTCAGTGTATCAGCGATCCAAAAAAAAAAACCCGCTTGATGCCGAGTCGAACAGAGTAGACCCGATACAGCGTCACCGATCCAAACGTTACAGTTCACATACGTTTAGCAAAACGCTCCTAAAGTTTTCACTTTAAAAATGCCTTACAAATCATCATGCCAGTCCAAAGACGTCCACTGCTGGACATAAGCCTGCCTCAACCGTTGCCACATCGAACGGTCCTGTGCTTTTCGCCTTAGAAATGGTCAAAATTGATTCTTCATCTTGTTGCTTGAAAATCAACACTTTTGGAGGCCCATTTATATTCAGTCATCGTCATCATTCTCTTGCTCTGATCCCAATTGAATTGGGGTTGGCGCAACAAGTCTTTTTCTCCCATACTTCTAAGTTTGTCGTCATCAAAGTAGTCACCGTCTTCAGTTTTATCTATTAAACTCAATAACCTTAAACTTAGTTTAAGCACTGATTAGCTTTATCTAAACTCATCATATAAGCCTTTTATTGTCCCCACTGTTGGAGCACAGGCCTGGTCTGTTGGACAAAGTAAAGCGTTTGCTTGGGTTTGATCGCTTCATCTAACAAAATTCAACAGTTTATAGGACAAAACCTTACCGCCCATAGGTATCTAAAATGTTGAATTATGAACCGGCTAATCAGTGTTTAAACTAATCACATAGTTATTTTTTTTATAAATGAAGCCCACCATCCGAAACAATTCATCCACAGCTGGGTATAGTACTTACCCGGGTCTGCGGACGGCGAGTAATGGGTAGCTCGCCGTCCGATCAGCTCCAGGTCCGAGAATCGACGGCGCGTAGTGTTCCACGCGCGCCTCAAGGAGTTGTCAGCAATCATCCTGGGCGCCAGGGCCAGACGGGCCGTCATGGCCGATGCCAGTGTTGTGGATAAATTCTCAAGATGAGTTACTGCGCCCCTGGGTACTCAGGGCAGCATGACGGGGCCCGTCGTGGCCGATACCTGCCCAGCGGTTGAGGATAAATTCGAAACAGAGTTACCTCGCCCCTGGGCACTCAGGGCAGGGAAGGAACAGGGGTGGGTTTTAATCAGTAAGAGTCTGACATGCCCTTCCGCTCCACCCAGAGCGGGAGATGTCATTGGATGATTTCCCACCCCACAAAAAAAAGAAGCTGGGTGTAGTACTTGCAGTATTAAGTATCAATCAATCTGCCGCGTCTTTTCCCAACTATCTTGGGGTCGGCTTCCAGTCTAACCGGATGCAGCTGAATACCAGTATTTTACATGGAGCGACTGCCTATCTGACCTCCACAACCCAGTTACTGGATAATACGATACCCATTGGTAAGGCTGGTTGTCAGTCTTTCGGGCTTCTGACGACCCGTAACGACTGTCAAAGATCCACGATTGACAGCCGGGACCAACGGCTTAACGTGCTTTCCGAGGCACGGAGGGGTCTCGGTATGTAAAGATGGTCACCTATCCATGGACCAACACCGGCAAGCGTAGCTTAACCTGATGGATCGACCCGTGTGGCTGTATTACTTTAGCCACGAGCTGCAATATTAAATATCAGTATTAAAACAAATGATTTATCTCATTCTGCAGCCTTAAAACCAAAGATATTTCTTAATATATTCCACCTTTTCTCTAAGACCCGATGAAAACTTCAACAAAACGGTATTCAGAGCAATTAATATCGTCTCTTAACCTGCATTTCTGAAGCTATCAAGATATTGAACCGCTATTGGAAAATAATGAATGCAAAACCATTGAGAGGAATAAACATTCAGCAGAAAATCGTAAAAATACTCTCGAATCAAGTCGAAATGAGGTTATTTTGCGAAGCAATGACGCAAGAAATTTTAATGAATAACCCTTCTTGTAAAAATACGTTTTACTTACGTTCAGGAAATTCTGTTGAATTAAATCGGCAATTAATTACCTGAAAGTAAATAATGAGGATTGGTTATTATTTGGTGGGAATTGATATCTAATTTGTTGATGTAGTTTGTTGGCCAATATTATTCTAGATTTGTGGTAAATACATCGACTAATAACAAACATGCTTAAACTTTTGAGCTAGAACGGGTAGGCTGCTGTTGACAAAAAGGAATGAAAAAGAAGCCTATAACGTTCCCATAGCTGGGAGATAAACCTCCTCTTTGTGAAAGGATGTGGGCCGTAATCCATTACGCAGGCCTAATGCGGGTTGGGAGATGTCACGTGTCTTCGAAGTTTTTGGTTCTAGAACATGCCATTTACCCACGATATTTTCCTTCATCGTTTTGAGAGCAGTGGTGCTAAAATAATTTACACAAAGTAAAGCGCATGGGTTTAAACCTGCAACCTACAACTTGTAAGTCGCAGTCGTTACCGCTGGGCTGTATTATGTTTTACAAAACATGTCAAAAATAAGTGTGACATACACAAACGCCTAGAACCGCAATGTGAGGGTCAGTCAAGCAGTCTATATTAATTTACCACTCAAAAACAATGTCATTGCCATTGAAAATAAAGTCTGAAACCAGGTCACATGAACTTTCACATGAGCGAGCAAAACAACACTCTCAAAGCAAAATTAAACATGATCCAATCAATCTGCCTAGCCTATTCCCAACTACGTTGGGATCGGCTTCCAGTCAAACTGGATACAGCTAGAATGACAGTATTTACATAAAGTGACATACATACTGCTCTCAAAACGGTGAAGGAAAACATCGTGAGGAAACTGGTCTGTCCTAGAACTAAGAATTCGAAGACATATGACATCCACCGATCCGCATTGGGCCCGCGTGGTGGATTACCGCCCACACCCTCTCATAGAGAGGACCCAGCAGTGGGGACATTAAAAGGGCTGATGATGATGATGACATAGATAGACACTAGAGAGTCATCTTTCTGACCTCTACAGCCCAGTGCCTGGGCGACACGACACCCCTTCCAAGACTGGGGTCAGATTTTCTGGCTTCTAACTACCCGTAACAATCTACAAATGGCAGCCGTGACCAACGGTTAACGTGCTTTTGGAGGCACGGAGGAATCTCGGTATGTAATGGACGGTCACCCCATCCACGGACTTGGTGGTAGTACTTACTTAAACATCGAGAAATTTCCCTCATTCCTCCGCATCACCTGCTCACCTTGGCCACCGATGTCCACGTAACTTTTCAGATACCTTTGCTACACTGAGACTTCCTCTTATCACTCCACTACATAGTATAAAACTTAAAGTCGCTTTCCGCGTATGTCTGTTGCTCTGCTCTCTCCTCCTAAACCACGCAACGGATTTTAAAACGGTTTTCACTAATAGAAAGAACGATAAACGAGGATTGTGTCTATAATTTGTATCCGTGCGGAGTCGGGGCAGGTCGCTAGTACATCACATTTTATTCTATCCATTCGAATCCTCTTAGCATTTTCATCTCAGCTACTCGTACATGCAATTGACTTTTAATCAACCATTTTCTGGCCTAACATTCTGTTTCAGATTAATATAGTAAATATGCAATCCAACTAAACAGGGTGTAAGGAGAAAGCTTCCGAAGCCAGAACGTTTGATTATATACCAGCTAAATGCAAACGGATACCAGTAACCTTTTGCTTTACGTTGGCGTCGCGTGGACGTGGGGTCGGTGGCTACGCGGCTGTCCGCGTGCGCACACGCTCTTTGAACTCGATGTAATACGCGAGCGTCAGCTGATATTATACTAGTACATTGCATGCTTAAATTGTATCTCAAATAACGGTTTCATTAAACTGTTCTCACAGCATAGTGTACGCAAAATGCATAAAAAAAACATAGGTAAAATTGTAAAAAAAAAACAACTTTTTTAATGGTATCGCATCGCATCAAGAATCACTAGCCTTATCACCTGTCTCCGTTTTTGGAAGCGTTACCCTTACACCCTGTATATTTATACATAATATTATTAATGCGAAAGTTTGGATGGATGGATGGACGGATGTTTGTTACTCGATCAGGCCAGTGGCCGAACGGATCTAGATGAAATTGCGCACAGATATTATAGTCTGAAGTAGCATATAGCTATAATTTATAGTGGGGAAAGTACTCATTCCACGCGGGTGAAGCCACTGGTAGAAACTAGTGAACTACATAATCTTATTAATAGTCCGTGATATAATAAAGATTCAATAAATATAAATAATTGTTCAGTGATAAACGGCAAGCAATCAAGCCCTATTTCAGTGCGGAAATGAATTCTCGCTTCGGTTGTGAGTGGTACAAATTATGTGTGACTAGATTTACTCTCTGCTCCACGTTTCGGGACTGGTAAGATATGTAAATTTTGTGGTGCACGTTATTTAATAATATAGTTTGTAGTCTGTTTGAATGTATGCTTGATTTTGCTGGGTAAAGTAAGGAGGGAATTTGGGTTTTCGGAGAAAATATTTTAATATTAGCGAAGTCCAATCATGAACTTTATAACCGACTTCAAAAAATGAGAATATTCGAATCGTATGTATGTATGTTTGTCCGCGATTTTCGGGGGGGTTGGGGTATTCGTTATTGAAATGCAGAGTTTCAAAGGTTTACTATATAATACTAAAACTGTATTAGGATCTGATGCAGAACTTCGGAGGTAGACAGTGGAACTCTTTAATAATTAACAGCAAATGACTCGCGATTACGGTGATGTTTTTCTATGTATTATTTACATAATTAAATGTAAAAAATGATAAACTTTTTTACAAACTTAATAAAACCTAAAATAGAACCTACTTCCAAAATGAAACTAAAAATGTGGTAAATAACTTTAATTTCGGCAGTCGGTATCAAAAAACGAAGAAACAAAACCAGAGATACCGACTTTTTTTTTTTGGAATGCGGTTCTGTTTTTTTGTATTTTTTTTTAAGTATAATATCATTGCCTACTATATTATAAGCAGTTTAATGAAATGATTAGGTATTTGTTCAATAACTCTTAGCTCATGTTTTATCGTGGCGATTTTGTTTAGCATTTTATTTGCAAGAACTGTCACTAAATGCCTAGAAATGTAAAGAATCCTAAATGTGATGATTAATGTTTTACTTCGAAATGGCCACGTCACTAAACGAACGCTAGAACGAGATGATCTTCTAAAACCAAGTTGGGTTAGTTACACCATTTGTAACTCAAGAAAGGCTTCACCGATTTTTGAGGTCCATAATTTTTTGGATTTGTCTCTAACAGAATAAGTATTAAAACATAATGAACAATTCACGGCAAAAATATTACGAAGAAAATACATTTTGCATGGAACGGCTTTTCTGATAATATTTCGAGTTAACACTACATTCATTGATTCTGAGGAGGTACAAATTTTTCAGTTTAGTAGGTTTCAGCTAATCCAGTATAAAATCAAGTCGTTATTTTTGTCTGTATGTGCGCTTAATTCTTGTTAATCACTTGCTCGATTTTGATACGATTTTCATTACCCTAGTTTGGCTGTTAGATCCCAAGAGCCTCCAGAAGTAATAACTTCTGAAGGTTTTTTTTGTGTAACACAAGTAGATATATTCTACGACAGTGAAGCCGCGGCAAAAAGCAAGTATTCAGATAAAGTGATGAGGTTTCAAGTTCACACCTCGCCTTTTACTGTAACTATTCAGTAAATACCTCTGACATTTTATCTTGTTTAATGCCAAGAGCGAGACCTGTCTTTGACATTTTAATTTTGATTAATTTTACAAGTTCGACGTAGTAAATAATATTTTATTGACATTTGTGTATCAAACGAGTCGATAATTTTGATTTATTGCCGTTTTTAGTCTTTTGAATATTTTAATGTTAGATTATAATTCTCGATGCAGGGTTTAAGAAGATAATAGAAGATCTTTGATATTTTTAAACTATGATCAGCTTTTAACCTGTGAGGCACCGGGCGCAAAAAACGCCAACTCGTCAAAACCCGTCAGGCACCACGGGCGGTCCCTGCATTTAACATTTTCACGTATTTTTTTTTTTTTTAAATACCCTCAATATTTTTGGTAAAAATCTATGGTAACTACAGACTATATCATGCCCTAAGTGATTGAATCTTGCCACAGTATAAAAAACCTTGCGTTAATAATAGAGGTTTAAAACGCGTGAGTCGATATGTACCATTTTGTACATGCGGTGCCTGAGGGTAGCGGAGTCGACATGTACAAAACCAGTTATAATATGCCCACTACTTGGACACAGTACACACATCCTTTCTTTTTTTTTTAGGTTGGGGTCCGCTACGGCCGATGCCTGCCAGGGACACGGGATTGTTCGAAAGAATCACCGCACCGCTGGCACAGGCAACTGAAGGAACACATGTGTGTTCTAGTCAGAAAGAGTCTGACTCGCTCTGAGTAGAGCGGCAGAAGTTATTTCTTGTTCCTTGAATTATTCATACATCAATTTAGCAGAATGAATGAAGTTCATAAAAATTTCGATTGATTAACGAGTCCGTTATTTGAAAACATATCTCATTTGACAATAACTTCATTTAAAATCGAAGCCTCAAACAACCAAGTAGTAACAAACCCAACCTTGTAACTCTCAGCTCCTCAAAGTACCCAAGTGTAAGGAAACATACCGCTATACCTACAACAACGGCCCAACTCCGACAATAAAAGAAGTATCTCTCCTGAACACACAAATCACCCTTCGGGGTGCGTTCAGGAGGGCATCACACATAGCGAGGCTCGGTAAATAAACATATTAACCTTAAGTGGGGCCCCGGCCGCTGGGCCGCTGAAACTGTGGGGAGTGAGGCATGAACTGAAGCGGTTTGGTAAAAATAACATTTTTTTATTATTATTGATAGGCTCGCGCATGCCCAATAGTAAAGATAAAATACTTTTTAGAAATTATTAACTTTTTACAAGTTCAGTGTTTACTGAACTTGTATAAAGTTATTGTTTTTTTATATTTTTTCCCCACAATAAGAATGAATCTTGTATCAAAAACTTGTTTGATTGCATTCAAAAACCTTCAAACTCACATACACAAAACATTCAGACCCGGGACAACTAGGCCACCTAAGTCTGTGTTCTGTACTGGAATCAAACTTGCGACACGCAGCGCAGCAGCCGATCGCTCAAGCTGAATTAATGTACATTGGTAACAGTTTGTCTGTAAAGGTACACTTTACGCATAGTGTTTACATAGGTTGCCTAACGTAAACTCTTCTCATTGAGCCACTAATTTCTTTCCATACGCAGGAGTATTGTACCAGAAAACCAAACCCCGCTTTCCTCTCATCCGTTGTCCCACCAACTCCTCAAGTCCTCCCAAGGCACGTTTCCTGAATGTTTAATTTTATTGAATTCCGATCGATCCTGCTGCCAGATGTTTGGTAAGTACCGACTTATCCCTTTTTACCATGTCTCTTACCAACCATATTTTGCCTGAAAACTGTTATTTATGCATTTTGGGCTAGTTATTGAGGATTTGTGAAGTATATGATTTCGGTTTTCT
This sequence comes from Polia nebulosa, assembly GCA_951329385.1. Lineage (NCBI taxonomy): Eukaryota > Metazoa > Arthropoda > Insecta > Lepidoptera > Noctuidae > Polia > Polia nebulosa. The sequence goes on from OX589587.1 coordinate 57,747,273, forward strand.
TGCAAAGAATGTGCAATGTATTATGTCCTTGAAAGGGTTACTTTCACGTCGATGGGTAGCCAACTAGCAATATTTTCTGTCTGCTTATGGCCCATACTGCTCTCAGCGATCCCTGGTAAGCGTGGAGACTATGGTATTTTCCTCTCACGAGTGCTACACCCACTACTATTATGCTGGCCATTTTCAATACAGTATGAATTATTATCCAAAACAGAGATTGTTGATGTGGCTCAGAAGGTTGTCAAGCTTAAATGGGACAGGGTTGGTCATATTTCCCGTATGTTGAACTATCGATGAGTCCGTAAAACAAATATTCGGTGGAGAGTATTTTAAGAATTGACAGGTAATGTCGTAGTAGCGGGAGTGGTGGAAAGAATGGATGACCTCTGCTCAACAGTGGGACAGTACACGCTAAGTATAATATAATGAGCTATGAATAAATTCACACATTTTATGAATAAGAAGTGCTGGAAAATTGGTTGCTGTTGCTGAAAGCCTGGAGGATCTTCTTATCAAAATCGTCATTTACTCCACGACCTTCATGAAACATTACCCCCCTAATCCCTAACACCCACTTCGGAATAACGTTTGCACGTCAATTAATCCGTTGAATTACAATAATCCCGGTTGAACCTAACGCTCGATCAAAGTTTTATGCAATCGGCCGCAAGTTGTTCAAACTTCGGCCAACTTCGGGTAAGTTCGGGGAACTCCGGCCAAGTTTAACCGACATCTTGTTTGATGTTGTCTGCACGTAATGGTTCCGTCGATGTGGTACGATACAGACCGCGACACGGAAATTAATTCGGCTTATGTATACACTGATGGGTAAATACGGTTTGCGAGTATTTAGGTCTGGAAGCCACATCAATGTATACTAAAAGTTTGGAAAACGTCGTAATATTAAATGATGTTTGGAACTTAGATGAGATAAAACCACGTACTTCCGAATGTGGAAGGATTTGTTATTAATATGTTAGCAGATACGAAGTAAGAATCGAGTAAACATGTTTAATATCAGCTGAAAGATTTCTGAAGGATGTAATGAATTTTTTATTTGATCTGATTTTGCTTTGAATTCTATTTTGATGATGGAATTTTAACCAACCCTTACCGTATTTAAGGTGTGGAGAACTTTCTAGCGTGTAAGATTTGTAAGAACATCTTAATCTATCAGCGCCAACAGCATCCTGATCGTTACAGCGAGCTGGTTATACTGTAATGTGATGAACCATTGCTGCAGGGTTTCGGCTGGGCCTGTGACCTTACAGTAGTGGTTTCATTAACTGTTTTTAAAATGTGTATTGGAATACTCTGTTATGTTTTTATTAACGTAGTTTGTAAGTGAATTGTAACTAAGACTGAGTCTTGTTACTTGATATTAGAGTTATTATTATTATTAGATATCGGGGATCAGTATATCAATTACGTTTGAAAGAAATTATTTGTAGCTACTAAAATATATTGTGCTAAGACCAAAGTCACTGCAACGCGCTTATCCCAATGTTCCAGCCATCAATCTATTAGCCTGGAATTTACCTTCCCACCTTGAGCCACACAATTACACTTAACCTCATCTTCAGCTGAGTAACATCTATTTATCGCAAATTTTTGCACCTTCCCCTAGAATGAAGCCAACATAAACTTACGCAGGAAAATATGAAGTTAGAACGCTAAAAGCCTGCACTTTAGATGTTAAAGCAGAAAATTGTAAAAAGATTGGTAACCGAAAAAACCCTTTCCGTTAAATATTAGCGAAGCACTTTACAAGCGCATAAAGGAATTTCTCTTTTACGGCTGCTTGCATCTTGTCGGAATATTGAAGCGTTGAGGGTGGGGTGCCAGTGATAGCGGGGCGGGTTAAGAGCGGAAATTGTGCTTTGACAGCATAATAAATTAAAAGTAATGAAAAAAACCTTTAAATCTTTGTCATCATGTGTGATGGAAAGTACTCATGATAAAAAAACATTCTAGCCCAAATTCGACTGTCCTACCATTGGCCATCGGGTAGTTTCAGTAGGCCATTGCGGCACCATCATCAGATTAGCTTGATGGTATCATAATATTATATTGTTACCGGATTTACGTAAGTATGCCTTTCAGGTTTATAATAAACTAACAAGTGGTCGAAATGGTTTGCAAATTTTTAAGCGGACAACTTACTAAAACATTGCAAGTTAAATAAAAGCTTGTGAAAAAGGCAGTCATGAGGACTGCCGACAGAAGTGAAAACAACCTTTGAACAACAGGCCGTTGCGCATCGCGTTTTGCGCCAGTGATGCGAACGCATAAGTTTTACCCCTACCAAAAATCATTTTATGCGTCTAAAGAAGTTTTTAATTCATTATAGAAATAAAACTACCAATTCTATTGCATTAGGGTGTTATTACACCAATCGATCGATGATAGAATGAATTAGTCGACGTCGATCGATAGTTTCTACAAGACCGAATTTATTTTTTCATACTAAAGTCACAAGTAAGGGTGTTATTACACCAATCGATCGAGCGTCAGTCGATGGTAGAATGGATTAGTCGACGTCAACCGATCTATTGTTTATCGACCGGTATCCATCGATCAGCCAAAGCTACGTGACTGTAGTATGAAAAAATAAATTTGGCCTAGCGAGTCATACAACACACACAGGAAAATAATTTCAAAGCGTAACCGATATCGAAATCTTTATGGTGGATAAACATACAAAATAATATGCAGAAGTAAGACGTAGTCTCTTGCAGAAATACTCCTTGCTTTTGGAACATACCTATTTTACGATTTTTTACCCATGGAAACCTTGAAAATGATTGATACATAGAAAATAACCCCCTTCCACAAATATTTGTCTAGTAAAATAATGGTCCACGTCGTAATATCAATTCTGCTCTCCATAAATTCCCAGTCGAAAATGAATGAAAATGCACCGTTACTAAGTATTTAAAGTAGCGTTGAGAGCTTACGAACTTCGTAGGTAAGAGGATATTGTGAAACGTTTGACGCCTGATAGTTTACGGCATTTAGTAAACTAGAACTAGTTTTAATATGCTTATAAAGTTTCAACTACTTGCACTTTATGAATTACTAGCTTCTATCAGCGGCTTCACCTGCGTGGAATTAGTATATATACTCGTATAAATTATAGCCTTTGTGCTATTACAGACTATAATCTATCTCTGTGCCAAATTTTATCCAGAGCCGCTATACCGTTCTGGCGTGATTGAGTAACAAACATCCATCTGACCATCCATCCAAACATTTGCATTTATAATATGAGCCGGACATTTTTTTAAAATTATTATCATTGGTAGGCTTGCGTTTGACCACTATCTCACCTAATGGTAAGCGATGATGTGGTCAAAGATGGAGCACGCTCGCCTAGAACTAATCTTTTCACTCTTGACTTATAGACTTCCAGGTTGTAGCTATTGGAAAATACAGACTCTGGCAGGGAATTCCACTCCTTAGCTGTTCACACAATGAATGTATTCACAAAACATTTTGTGCGTGTGGGTAGGATGTCCACCATTTACCGGTAGCGCATCGCTGTTATGTATAATTTTTGTAATTTATATGGTGTACATAATAAAGAGTATTCTATTCTATTCTATCCACAATTCGCCATATTTGTTCATTTCAATCCCACTTATCGCTCACACGGAGACCCCACCTTTATTTGGTCGTTAAGGCCAGGCGCAGCACTCATTGACGGTAGCTTATTGCAGTTACGTCGTCTTCTGAACTTATTAAATTACACGATATTGTTGTCTATCGCAATTTCGGTACCGCCGCCGCTGGAATGAGCTCTCGTGCGGTACTAGTTGGAAGGCATTCTGTTTAGGTCACGTCGGAGAGAGGAGATATTGCATTGTCAAGAAGGCCTTGTTGAAAAAGATGAAGTACTTTTTAGAACCAGTTTAGACAAGGCTATGTAACTGATTGTGGAAGGCATCTTTCTTCTCTGTCGTTTCGCTCTTGGTATAGTCGTTGCGGTCTCGTCGAAGCGTCCACGTTTGTGATAGAATTAGACATACCACGGACTCCTGCCATCTCTGCCTGATGGCGGACTGTTTGACACGGTCAGATACGCGGCCTCCTACTGCGGATGACCTGTTGCGCGATCTGGTTCTCTCTACTCTTCCTTATACGAGCAGCCGCTCTATGGAGTCGTTATCGCGCCTAGAGACGATTCCTAAGCGTGTGAGAAGCCGTAAAAGGTCTTAAAATTATGTTCGTTATAAGGATATCGGCTTTCTACCGAATCCATATCCATACCGATTCTAGATTTTAGTTGAGCTTATGTGCAATTCCTGTATTTGGAAGATCCTCCGGATTCCATATCCAGTTTTTCCTAGCCACCATTCTTTAGATCGTTGGTCCTTCTAACTGAGGGGCGTCGTACGCTACGCTTGCTAATCTCTTGGTATCGTTTTCCACCGGCCATCCGACAAAAAGTATATGAAAAACATACGCGGCCGCCATTCCAGAACCCTTCGGCCCCATCGACCATCTGTTCTGCGAGCAATGTTTGCTCACTTCAGTTAGACGATTCTTCGGGATATGTCGGTAACCTTGGTTCTCCTGCGGGTATCCTCATTCCTGATTAGATTACGCAAGGAAACTATGAGCATAGCCCTTTCCATTGCCCTTTGGGTGACTTTAAGCCTTCTGATAAGGCCCATTGTGAGCGACCACGTTTCAGTGCCACATGTCATCACTGGAAACACGCACTGGTCATAGAATTTAGTCTTGAGACTCTGTGGTATGTCAGATGAGAAGATATCGCGCAGCTTCCCAATCGCTGCCCAGCCGAGTCGGATTCGACGGTTGACGGTTTTATTGATGAGCACAATTCAAGACTCCAAGTTCCTTATTTATCTCCAAACAACGAGAATTAACACATATTCCGCCACACAGCTCAAAGTTAATTTGACAGTATATCGCCAGCTTTATTTCTCTCTATTTTCACTGGCGCACCAACTAGAAGGCTGGCTCCACACGATCCTACACTCGTAACTTCAAGCACTAATTACGTAAGCAAATAAGACTGGGAACTGTGTCGCAGGAAAACTTTCATTATTAATGTACAATGGGCCGACTACCGGGTTTACTTGGCTGCTGCTGGTAATTTTGGGAATAGGGGGTAAGGGGAATTCACTAGAAAATGGAGTCTAATAAAATTTAGGATTTCGTGAGAGGTGGTACATAGTGTGTAAAATAATGAAGAATTTATTGTACTATTATTATACTCGATTATTGGTGTCGAAGTTAATACAGTAGTGGTAGGTAAATAGTAATTTTCATTTATTTTGTAGTATAGCTTAACGGTTATTATTGTAATATGTGTCATGCAAAATACACATAGGTATCACAAATAGAGTGCAGAAAATATATGTGTTTTTGATTCGATTACTAATTGAAACACATTTTCTTATAAAAGTTTTACCATTTTTTTTAAATGGACAAAAACTAAACGTGTTTAAAAGCTAATGTTACACAACATCAAAATCAAAAACATATTCCACGCACATTAACATGGAACATGCAAATAACATTACACGTAGTAAAACTTGCATTAATACCTAGTCTACAGTTCGAAACCGACTTCGCTTACGAACTCAAACATATAATAAAACTAAGTAAGAGATGTAACATTTAGCTTAAGTGCGTACTTGGTTTTAGTGTTACGTTTTAGCGAATTTTAAGTTTTAGCTTCAAATATTAGAGTTGTCAGTGATATAAACTAAAGAGTGGAGTTGAGAGATTTGTGCATGAATTGGAAATGGTCATGAGCAGTTTTTATGTTTAAATCTATATCGCAATCGTTGCAAAACGCAGATTGAAAATGCTTGAGGATCATTTAAATAATCTATGACTCTCGGAAATCAGGTATGACCATCCGCAGGGCCTGCAGTCTCGACATAGATAGCGATCGCGTAACGACCGAATTCGTTCGCTAAGAAATTAATGTTGCAAGGAGGCAAACTTTTATGTCGTTTAATATTTTCACAAGTTTTTTATTTGTTACAAACGGTAAATGATATTCATTAAAACTTAAATAAATTATAAGTTTTCATAAAAAGTAGTGCTTGCAAGTTAAAATTTACGCCGTCTCTGTACATATTTCAAGAAAATAAATTATTTTTTCAGGATAAGATTTAAAATTTTTCATCACAAATATGAGGGAGTTTTTTAACGGCTAGTAATTTAGCGATCGCTAGCTAACTTAATGTCGAGACTGCAGGCCCTGGAGAATCAATGTTACCTGGGCCTGCGGACGGCGAGTAGTGGGCAGCTCGCCGTCCGATCAGCACCAGGCCCGTGAGTCGACGGCGCGTAGTGTTCCACGCGCGCCTCAAAGAGATGATTGTCAGCCTCCACTGACGAGGCCCATCGTTGCCGGTGCCTGCATGCCTAGGGGTAGCAGATAAATTCTGAAAATGAGTTACCGCACCCCTGGACACTCAGGCAGGGAAGGAACAGGGGTGGGTTTTAGTCAGTAAGAGTCTGACACGCCCGCCCGCTCCACCCAGATCGGGCGAAGTCATTGGATGATTCCCCGGTAGGACCCCCACCCCTCCAAAAAAAAAAAGCTATACTTACCAACTACCTGAGACGAGACTTCGCAAATGATATTATCGGTTCCACCCCCAAAAACTAATTGTTGAAGTTCCACATAATTAGGAAGTTCCTCAATGCACCGGGCGGCAACATTGCCTGCGACACAGACATTTTGTTGTAAAGTTTACGTACCGACACATGTGAGGTCGAAGTTAAGTAAATGCCACAGGCCGAGGTTCGTTTGTTTCGGTGTATTATTTTAAGTATTTTATTTATTATTAAATGCTTTGATAATAATTGCAGCTTTTTGATTTGCGTGATCTGAAAAATAATTAAACTATTTTTTGTGTGTATATGGTATACTTGTCCCAAACAAAAAAAAATTTTGTTTCTAGAACTTTCCGGTTTCCTCACGAAGTTTTCCTTCACCAAAGTAAAAAGCCGGCCTAGGTTCAAACCTGCGACATACAACTTGTAAGTCGCTGCCGTTGTGTTTTTCAAATGTCTGCCCAAGAATGTTATTCTTAGCAGATCGTCGTGAGTTATCAACAAGCCAAATTCTCGTACTTAACAAGTTCAAATTCAAGCTTTCAGTCATCTCGGCAACAATCAAAGTAAAAAACTTGTCAAATGTATGGAAATTTAGGGGTATTTTTAGATCGAGTTGCACAGAAACTGGAATGCTATTGTTGTGACGCAGCTTAGTCAAAGTCAAAGTTAAAGTCAAGGTCAAAGCATTTATTTCAAATAAGCCATTTACAGGCACTTAAAAAAAGGCACTCAGAAAGGACTGTCTACTGGTGGACTACATAAACCGGAGTTGATGAATCTGGTCATTATAACAATACCTCTGGCCACTAGCCCAAGCCCTAATAGAAAACAGACTGAACGATTTCAAAAAGCACTACGATTAATCCCCTTTTAAAACTCATCACTTATTCAAACAATATTTTTCCATGCATAAATTATTGAACAAAACAAATATTTTTTGTATTGTTAACACTGAAAAAACACTTTGAATGCTCCCATTATCGGTGTACGAATATTATTCCCGAATGAATGTTAAGTAAATCCTTTTGTTTGATTTACGTGCTGTTCACTCATGTTGCTGGTGGAACATTAAATATTTATTTATTTCTGTTAAAGTTTTGTGAAACACAGATTAAAAATAAGGTTTGATAAACTTTGTAAATAATAAGTATGAATAAAAGATTGTTCAACATTACACAATTTATATGGGTATATTTTTTTACTTGCTTCGGCCAGCGGCTTAACCCACGCAGCACTAGTACTTTCCTTACCATTAATTAAAGCTTATGTGCTATTCCAGACTATAATCTATCTCTGTGCCAAATTTCATCCAGATCGTCGTAGCCATTCTGGCGTGATTGAGTAACAAACATCCAAACTTTTGCAATTATAATCGCCGTTTATAATGTATTTTATCATAGGTATGTGACACATAAAATCTAAATTACTATTTTGGAGAGTCGTTCCATAGTCTCAGGTTTTTTGTAGCCATATCTACCATCTGCCCAGGGGATGTGGATAAATTTAGCGTGAGGGGAACAGGGGTGGGTTTTAGTCAGTAAGAGACTGACACGACCTCCCGCTCCAACCAGAGCGGGAGATGTCATTGGATGATTTCTCACGCCCCAAAAAAAAAAGCCATATCTACCATTGTGTCAAAATTTATCAAACAGAGGATCCAAAAAAAAAATTGTGGATCCAAAATGACAGGAAAAACAACGCAGCAGACCCTGAAAGAGGAGACGAAAAGGAATGGCCCAAAATCACAGAGAACCAGGAAAAGTGGAAGGAGCGCAAATGCCTTCCCTGCAGTGGCCGTCCCACTGCAGGGAAGGCATTTGCGCTCCTTCCACACACATGTTCATAATAACAGTAACATTGTGACATGATATCGGTAAACGCAGCGTTGGAAGGCCTTCCACAAGGTGGACCGATGAGCTGGTGAGGGTCACGGGTAGCCGATGGATGTGAAACGCTCAGAACCGGTCGTTTTGGCGCCACTTGGGGGAGGCCTATGTCCAGCAGTGGACGTCTGTAGGCTGAACTGATGATGATGTGTCAATCATCGAAACAAAATATAGTATAGTATTAGAGACCAGTGGTTGCCAAGTGATCGAAATTCGACCGTTAGGTTGTATTGTCAAAGACGATAAACATGACATGACATGACTGCGACAAATCCATAAACAAAAGAGTATATACGTGTCAAAGGTGAAACTGTATGTAATGTGTTTTTATTAATTTATTTTATTTGTAATGCAAATTTTATTAAAAAATATTAACTTTCTGCACTGCTTCTCCATATAAACTTTAACTGTGTGAATTGTCGTAAAAAAGGGTCGAAAGTTCTTCCTTCACTGAACCTATAGATAGATAACAAAACAAAACACATTCTATATTTCGACTTTTAATTGTATTCAGTAACTTGACAGTTCATAAAAAACGAATGATACGTGTTTTCGTGTTTTTAAGACAAGTTATTAAATTTAAAATATAAAGTTTGTTTTTGAGTACATTATTAAAGTTCATTCAATTTCGCTCATTCTTACACAAACTTGCTATATGTGTTTTGTCAAAATCTGGTTTACCCCTTTAACTGTCAAGTTAGGTACCGAATACAATTAAAAGTCGAACTATAAGTCCACTTCACAGGCTTTTCCGCACAACCAACTCAAGTAAATAATAATAATTTGGTAGAATACAGTTTACAAATCGGCTTTCAGAATATGGCAGCCCTGAAAAGGATTACAGGGATCACTGATCACCCGTAAGCCTTTAGTTACACAGATATGCTGTTAACCAACACAGAAGCGCAAGTTTGTGTGCAAACACACACAACACATGTTTTTGAGCTTGTGTGCAATGATTACAGATATGTGTGTATGTGGGCGTAAGTAGTGGAGGTGTGTGAGTGTGTAATTGGATTTTAGTGTAAGATAATCGTGTTCTGTTTATTTTGCTTTGATTGGTTTGTGTAGGAAATTATGGGTGGTAATGACATGTTTCATGTCAGATAGGCTTAGATCTTAAATGTCAATTTGCATGGTGAGCATGTCTTGCGCAGAGAAAATGAATGAAATGTGTCTTCTTTCAATTATGAGCTGATTGGTAACTATAGGAGCAGGAAAAAATACACCAACTGCTTTTTTATCTTAGTGGCATCTAGCCATATTGTTTTGGGTCGATGATATCACCAAAGTCGCAGTAAAGACCGATTGAAAATTGAAGATGAGGGATGTAGAGAACCGGGGACTAAGGCAAAAGGAGTGGAATTCCCAGCCGGAGTATGTGTTTCCTGAGAGTTACAACCTGAGAGTCTTTTAGTCAAGAGTAAATTGGTTACTTCTAAGCAAGCGTGGTCCATTGTCGAGCACATCATCGCTTACTGCCTATATAAAAATTAAAAAAACCCGACGAGAGTCATATCACTTTTTGCTTAGAAAAAAAGTAAACATTCAATTAATTTGCAATTTGCAAACAAAAACAAATAAACCTAATTTGCAACCAACATAGAACAACAACCACAAAATCACCTAAAATAATCAACTTTTAAATATCCACAAGTAGAACATGCAACGAAACCTAGCGTTCACCTCCCCCACTCGACCCGGAACTAACACCAACTTGTGACACACGGCGAGACAAGTGCAAACTGTCTCCGAAGCGCATCAGAGTTCACTAAGTTAGGTCTTAATTAGCCCACCAAGTTCGATAGCCTATTTGTACCAGGTCAGCGGTACTTGGGACCATCTTAATTAAAATTTAGGTGCAGTTTGGCGACGGAGGTATGTATGAAAGGTAATTGTTTCAGGTGGCCACTTCTTTCAAGTTTTGTTGCCGTAGCGAATTCTAGTGAAATGCTGTGGTGGGTCGATTTAAGATAGGGGTGTGTTTCTTCATGGAGTTTGAAATGGTTAAATACGGAACTAAAATTTCCCAGATACAAAAATCCGTGAATATAAAACACGGTGGAAAAAGCGTTTAAGTGTAACATTTTAAACAAGTCGAAAAATAATGCAATTTTTGCTTCGACAATTTTTTTTTTAAATTTTTTTAAATTTTTGAACATCTTTCTGTACCAGGACAGCGCTACTTAGGACCTTCTATGGTATGAAGATATGTTGGGACGGTAATTGTTTCAGGTGGGCGAATTCTTCGTAGTTTTGTTGGCGTGGTGAATTCGGGGAAAATGGCGTAGGTGTGTTGGTGGATTGTGTGATTGTCTTTCGTGGAATTTGATGTGTGTATTGGGTAAAGAAAAGTCTAAAATTGGCTGAACCAAACAAAAATAATACATGAGAATAGAATACCCAGTAAAAAGTAATAGACAGTAATTAATATTTACTGAAAAAAAAATTCGAAGAATTTTTCGCGAAACTTATCTCAATTTAAATTATCAAACAGCTTTTATTAAGATATGCAAGCTTTTTATTTAAAAAACTGCTGTGCCCTATTTACTTTTTTAGGTAATTATGCGAATAAAATGTTTAAATTATATGGGATAGGTTTATGACGATTTAATAACTTTCTTTTTGCAAACGCGTTTTCATTGTTGCTTTCTCTCCTACATGATTCTAGATACCGATATAAATGTATATATATAGAACAAGAAAAGGCGGGACCGACTGATTTCCATAAACACATGGCAATCAGTTGTATCGGACAATAGCGAAACACAGTATGTTAATTTAATCAAATAAACTTTGTTAGCAGGAGTGTGTAAAATGTAGGCCATCTTTTTCAATTTAAAATGCGAATGAGGAACTCACTATGTTAAGGCTTTAAATAGCATCTTTTTTAAACTACTGAAATCATAAATTGTTCAGCCAAGCATGGTGGTTATAACCATTCGTTTTTTCCACTTCCTCGTTGGCAGCAAGCGCATCTGATGGGGCCGAGGGTTTCTGGATTGGATCGCCGGATCGGTTAAATAGTTTATTTATTAATAGAGTTAGTGTGTCCAAGGAGTTTTTTAAACGTTCTTCTCCATCAAGATGGACGCTTTGGAACGTGTTTTATCTTTTTTTTGACTGACCAACCTTGACAATTCAAAAGTACCTGTAAACGGTTTAATTGAAATAGTGCTTTGAGTTGAGTTCACTTGAATTACAATACTTTGGTTTTCCACTAGGAAAACAGTAGCATTTCAATGCCCAATGGAAGGCAAAATGTGCGGCAAAATGCACCCCTTCCTAAACGTTCGGGGAATGCCTTACCCTGTAAATTTGCCTGGTTTAGGAATATAGTGATGTGATTACCTCATTTGAAATGCTCCCTGCAGCTTGAGGAATAAATACTTTATGAAAATTGCCAGATGATGCCAGATGACACCTTTAATTTTTTGGAGACTCCAGCCTTGGAACTGATGCACCGCAGGTGAACTATAAGCGCCTGTATTTCAGAAGATCTCTGCCTAATTTCTTCTAATTAATCATCACCATTTCTGCCAAAACACGTTTACTGCTAGACGTAGGCCTTCTCAAAACGTCACTACATGGAACGGTCCTGTGACTTGCATCCAGTGTACTCCCGCAACCCTCACCATTTTCTCGGAGTACCAGTATGGTTTTAAATGTTCTAGCTTTGCCATTGGGTTGTTCGTAGACGTTTAGAGGCATTTCCCTTCCGACATAATCCTTCATCTAAGCAGGAAAGGCGTGTCCGTCTCATTTCCATATACATAGCAATCCCGTGGTATCGGACAAGGGTGGGCGTATTGTGCAACCAGCTTATGTAAAGCTTATCGTACCTAGATACTGTACTTATGGGTGTTATGGTACGGCAACAAATCTTTGCATCCTTGCCTTTATAGATAAGAAGAACTGCGTACAAAACGTTTTGAGAATACTTTCATTGTGCGTCCTTGGAGTTGAAGTCCCTGCCAGAGTATGTTTTCTGACCGATAGAACCTGGGGGTTTTTAAGTCAAAAGAAACGGTTTCTTCATAAACCACATCATTGCTTACCATCAGGTGAGATAGTGGTCAAGCACAAGCCTATAAAAAAAAGATACAGATCCGATAGCAATACATCTTTAATTCATGAGAGCTGCACCATCGCTAAGTGTCATAGACTACTGATTATCCAGGAAAAAACACACTCATGTGGCCGTACCACGTATTTGAGCAAAGACCAAGCTAACAGGCGTTCTAAGCATTACTGGAAAACTCAAATGGAGATGGGTATCCCACGTCGCAAGGATCGAACCTGTCCTACACTGGTACCCAAAAGATGGAAGATGAAGATGATGAAATGATGAAGAGATAGTAGTCCAATACAAAGATGGTGAGACGACATCACCGGTATAACCGGAAATATCTGGACTAGGACGGCTAAATGAAAGAAAACAATGGTAACAGATATGCCTAGGGGTAGCGGATAAATTCTGAAAATGAGTTACCGCACCCCTGGGTACTCAGGCAGGGAAGGAACAGGGGTGGGTTTTAGTCAGTAAGAGTCTGACACGCCCTCCCGCTCCACCCAGAACGGGAGAAGTCATTGGATGATTTCCCACCCCCCGAAAAAAAAAATGTTAACAGATGAAGGGGGGATCCAAGAATGGATGAACCCATAGTTTTTAGTATGAAATATTATAACACTTTAATGATAGTTACTGTACTTTGTTTAGGAAATAACGGTTATTTTTACTAATTTATTACCATTTGCAATGTCTGTTAGTTCGGGTCAAATCTTGCAAGCTGAATCAGGACCACTTCCTCTTATCCTAGAGAGTTGAATTTTTACATGTTGGTTCAGTTCTGATGGAAATTCATTTTAATGATAAGCATGACCTGAATCGATATTGAGGATTAGCTCCAGATAGACTCTTCAACGGTGAACATAGACATGAAATTTTGTGTATGAATTTGAAAGCTTGCTGTAAAAAATGTTTTTTTTTTACTATTAACTTTTTTTGTGTCCGTACCACGGGAGAAAAGGCTAGTCTAATCTATTACCGTAGAATCCTCAGTCCTACAGAACTGTATGTATCTCAGTACCTTATCAAAGGTTACGTAAGCGGTCATAGCCGGTAATCTAGCCTCGTTACCTAACTCCGGTTATGTCAGTTCTACCCGTAATACCAGGGTAGCTTGTTAGAGCCACAATTTCGGCTCTGTGCTGTTTTATATTAATTCTGTTATTAAAAGTTTTAGTAGTAACTAATGTATATGTAGGGTGCGTTTCCACTGAAGCGGAGCTGGTTGGAGCGGAGCGGAGACGTGCAGGAATCGACCAATCATAATGGTTGAAATCTTCATCGCGTCACTCGTCTCGTCTGTGATTGGAGGATTCTTGCACGTCTCCGCTCCGCTTCAGTGAAAACGCACCCTCAAACTAGCTCCTGCCAGCGTTTTCGCTCGCATGGATTTAGTACTTCCCACATTATAAATTATAGCCTATGTGGTATTCCAGACTATATTTTATCCTTGTGTCATATTTAGTCTGAATCCATTCAGCTGATCTGGCGTGATTGAGTAACGAACATCCATCCATCCATCCTAACTTTCTTATTTATAATATAAGTAGGATAATAGCTTTTTCTCGCGGCTTTGCTTCCTTGGCAAGTAAAGTATTCCATAGGAGGTGTGTTTATTCCGCAATAAAGAGAAGCCTAGATAAGATCTAAAATCTATAGATATAGATCACAGCAATACTGAGATTGATGCTAAGGCAAAACAATCTTAACTGAGGTTAAAAAATTAAACATTGTAAAAGATTTTATACATTGTTAATAAAGGCTTTTATTATTTTATAATACTGAGAACTAAGTGAAATAATTTTCGTAGTTGTACCAGTATTTTATTTTTAGATTTTATTATTGATAGGCTCGCGTTTGGCCATTATCTCACTCGATGTTCGACGATGGAGCACGCTTGCCAAGTCAAGAGTGAATAGGCGACCTAACTCTGGCATCTGGCATAGATCAACGAATGGTTAAAAAATAAACGACACATCATAATATTATGCGACTACTGTAAGGCTCGCTTACAGTAGTCGCATATTATTATGATGTTTGACATCACACCTTGCTAATAAGCAACATTAAAATTCTGCCCTGAAAAATAAAAATAAAACGTTCACGGAATCACTCCCACAGATTGCGGGAAAGCGAAAGGAAAAATGTTAGGTACACATCAAAAATTGTTTTTGTTTGACAGCGAATAGGGCGTGTGTGTAATAAAAATAAACACTAAAAGAAACCATAAACTATCAATACATTTCCATGCAAATAGGTTTTAAATTCTCAGTATTTTATTTCATTTGTTTCATGAGAAGTTGAAATTGAAATTATGTCATGTTTTACCTATTTTCCGACAGGTTTATACCTCAATATACACACGGAAAAACAAACGTTATTACGATGGTCATAACATCAAAAATTGCTCGACATTTAATTTTCACAACAGCAAATATATTGAGTCGAGCCACACGGCACGGATATAAAAATATTACGCCATAATTTTATGAGCTTTATTACCAGGCCATAAAGTTCAAAGTCGTACGGTATTGATAATGAAAATGTAATTGGTATATATTGTTAAGGGTTTATTAAATGAAATATATGACAATAATCTTTTATTCATTCGGGGTTGATGTAATATGTAATAATGTCACATAGAAAGCCTTCAGAATGACTATTGTCAGGCCAAAATACGGCGTGTGTTATTTTATGTTATTGGAAGGCCAACAATCCTGCTTGATGGTAAATGGTGGGAAGTTCTAATTCCACGCGGGCGAAGCCGCTGGCAGAAGCTAGTTGGTCAATAAAAACTAATATAATGAAGACCTTAAATCGTTCGTTTGTCTATGTTTTTTGGATTTCTTCATTTACCTTAAATCGTACGTTTATCTATATGTTTTTTGTATGTCTTCATTTACCTTAAATCGTTCGTTTGTCTATATGTTTTTTGTATGTCTTCTTTTACCCTAACGTTTGTCTATAATAATATGTTTTTTGTGTGTCTTCATTTACCTTAAATCGTTCGTTTGTCTATAATAATATGTTTTTGTATGTCTTCATTTACCTTAATTTGTTCGTTTGTCTAAAATAATATATTTTTTGTGTGTCTTCATTTACCTTAAATCGTTCGTTTGTCCTGTATGTCTTTATGTTCTAGTATATCTAAAAGAAGTGATCCGATTACTTCTTTTTTAAATCTTTTGCTGGCTCGCGCTTGACTACTCGTACTATCTCACCTAACGGTAAGCGACGATGTGGTCGACGATAAAGCACGCCTGCCCAGAAGCAACATATTCACTCTTAGCTTAAAGAACCCCAGAGTGTAGCTATCAGGAATAACAGACACCGACAGGGAATTCCACTCCTTAGCTGTACGCACAATGAATGAGTTTCCAAAACGTTTTGTGCATATGGGTGGGATGTCCACCAGGTACCTACCGGTGGCACCTCGCCTTACCATGTCTAGTGGTACTACGATGGGACGGGCTTGGCGGAATTAAACTGTGCAATCCCAACGCACATTCGCCGAAATGTAACCGATAGAAAACCGACATCACAATCTTTTAATTATAGAAAGTAGGTAACACTATTTCAGAGTGTTGAGGATACTTTTTATCCGAAAAAAATATACAGTTCCTGTGGGATAAACCTCGGAGGCGAAGAAGTGGGAGAAGGCTATATTCCGCTGACAAGTCGACCCAGTTAATACTCAATATGAAATAGTTATAGTGACGATTAAACTGCACTTAAATCATAATCTAGTTCTAATGCACTTTTTATGATACTTTAAGTTTGGCTATAAAGCTGGAATAGCTAAGATCCGTTATAGGGTGCGATAGAAACACGATTTTTGCCGAAACCGAAACTGTAATCAAATGTTTGGATCTCCTTCCAGTCTCGGCCGAAATCGAAACTCAAGTGGTAACAGAAAAACTGGAAGAAATTGAAAATTTTCACGAAAAAAGGGTTATCAGACCAGTGAAAAAAACCGGTCAAGAGCGAGTCGGACTCGTGCACCTGGGTTCCGTACCAGTTTTAGGATCCCGCCATCTCTTGACCGATAGTGGAACTAATGCAATTTTTGTTGATGATTTCTGAAAAAGTGTGCAATTGCTTTTTTTTTTTTTGTTATTGTTACATGAAATTCTATCATACAATAATTTCAGATTTTTCTCTAAGCAACCTTCGGAGATACCCAAATCTCTATAGTTTGCTTAAAGAAAAAACGGTATTTTTTATATTTTTCATCAAAAGTTGAAAACTGAGCGGCCTAAAAAAGAAAAAATTTGAGAATGTGCAAACAGCGCTCTTTCATATTATTATGATACCTCACATGCCCTAGTAGCCCCACTTCGAATTTCTAAGAGCCACTTTCAGATCCAGTTGCAATTAAACAAAAAATATTTCTTTCTTATATGCAAAATAGTCAAAAACTTCCTTTTTACCATTTTGATACGGAACCTTAATCAGCACTAAATTTCCTAAGATTCTATCCTGTCCTATCTTACTTCCTACTCATATTATATGTCTCAAAGGATGGATTTAAGGACGTCTGGCTGGTGGCAGAAGCTAGCACTGAATCAATTAATAACACGATGATTACGCACATGGAAAAACGAGACACGAAGTTTTCGGGTCTCTATCAAAACTTTTAGTTCAAAGACGCTAGTTTCGAGCCGAAACCAATTTTTTTTCGGCCGTAACCGCTGTTTTGGCCGACTGTAACCGAAACCGCAGGGTTCTGGAGTGGCGATTTTGTACCAGAAACGCAGCGTTGGAAAGCCAACTAACAAGCCTACATAATAGACTTATGACCTTGGGAGTTAGCTGGATGCAAGAAGCACACGTCCGGTCGATGTGGTGATGGTTGGGGCCAGCCTACATATGTCCAGCGGGGTCGTCTGTCGGCCGAGACAATGATGATGATGATTCGTACATTTGTATTCGTAATGATCTAATCAATCAGTATCTCCTCACATAATTAATTATGAATAAACAATTAAATATAATACGAGTATGCACTACTTAGCGGATTACCGGCATTGATCTCGCTGCATTAACAATAGCTTACCTAATTGTTCATCTCCTGGTATTAATTGATTCTGCACTAAATTATTCATAGTAATAACAGGTACCATTATTGTCCAAGACACAATCTCAAAAAATAATTCGAATGTGTATGGAGTGCTACTGTCATCGCTGGGACGGATCTACCACATACCAGTTGGATAAGCTTGTGTCTATTGATTTTTTTATCAATGATATAATCGTGTCTGACCACTATCTTACCTGATGGTAAGATGTGGTCGAAGATGGAGCACGCTTGCCTAAAAGTAACTTTTTCAGTCTTGAGTTACAGACTTCCAGGTTGTAGCTCAGCAAACACAGACTCTGGCAGGGAATCCGACAGTGAATGTGTTTTATATACTCGTCGTCATTGACAGATGACAACAAATCCACAGACATGTTGCCAGCTAACTAATATTGGTTTTGTTTTTCTTTAATTGACTTAGTGGCTTTTGGTTATTGTTGCTTTTTGTTTAATTTTAAGTGTAATTGTAACGCCACTACGATACACTAGATATGTACCAAAACCTTAAGGCGCAGTTATACGACTTAACGGTTTTTAATTGAACATCACGTCTACACGACTAGTCTTATTTCTTTGAAAAAAATATATGATACTTTAGACAATTTCCGTCATAATTTGATCTGAGAATATTTGATATTATAGTTTTATAACATAGTGTAATTAATTTGTAAAGTTATGTCTAACGCGGATAAAAAATTGAGAATCACGCAAAAACTAGTGTGTTTTTATAAAACCTTCACCATTTTAAAGATCATTTAATTAATAATTTAGTCTAAGTGTTTTAGTTTAATACCTGTTGTTTTATGTGTAATAAATTAATAATGCGTCTAATTTTGGATAGCGATCCTTGGTGGGCGAGTCCTATTACTGTCCACCCAGTAATCTCGGCAGTAAATTGTCTGTGAGCTCAGCACAGAACACAAAAGCTAACCACTCATGGTCATTGGCAATTAATAGCGCCTTAAGGCTTATTAAAAGCTTTATTAAAACAGCACCTATTCTTCAAAACTGCCTTAACTGCTGTTCTCAGAGTAGTGAATATTGTAACTACCATGAATTATGAAATACGATTCTCGCCCTATAATGTCACAATATTCCATCTAGCGTATCAAAGCATAATCTCCAAATATTAACTACACATAATACCGTTGTAGTTAGCAATTAATAATTTACATACATATTATTAATTATAATTTATCTGTGGAACTCGCAAAGCGACCCTTTCACCCTGAGGGATTAATAGTACAGCGTTACCAAATTGGAATGTACGCATTGTGTTCCCAAACTCGTTTGTTGAGGAAGGACTTTGAAATTCGGCCGGTTTACAATATCAATTTAGTTTGGATCAGAGCTGAAATTACGTAAATGCAAATAGAGATAGTGGAAACAGAAATAATTGATAAGGCTTTAGCGTCGACTGTTGTTTCAGGGTAGTTATGACTAAATTGATAACGGACTTTGCTACTGTGGGATTTCAATTGCGGTAGGGCCTTTGTATAGGACCTTTATTGTCTTTTAGAGATAATGCTCTATTTTCTAATAATGATGCTATCTTTACATATAATAAAATAAAACAATTTGAAATGATTTTTATTAAAAAAAACGTCCAAATTCATATGTTACTTCGACTGTCAAGACCAATCTAATAATACCTCATTTGTTAAAATCTATCCAGTGGTATAGGCTACAGGGCGTGCCAAAGAGATAGACATACGAACATACATACTCCGAAAAACATTACCCTCCTTCTGATTTCTGATCGCTGATAGAAGGTAGCAGACATTTATCCTTTATTGACCCACAAACTTCCCCACAAAGTTAAGTACCTTAAGCTATTAGGAATTGGCCAGAAAAATAGATTAATAACAACCACAAATCAACAACAACCACCACCAACACAACAACCACCACACAACAACGTCCACAATCATCAACTTTAATCAAAATTTATCCGAAAATTACACAAATCCATTCACACAATACCAATAATAATCCTTCGCATACTGCCGATAAATCAAATTCAGTATAAACTATCAATTAAACGGGCTGCTAAAACTATTAATATCATTAGGCTCCGGTTACCATTTTGCATAAATAAAATAATTCTGAACCAATTTGATGCTACGATTAAATATATTGATGCAATCGTGAATATTTGAATATTTTATACAGTGAAGCTGAAATAAAATTTATGTGCATTTTGGAGTATCTACTACTGAAAACATGTGAATTTGCAAAGTATTTGACATAAGACTGGAATCAGTCCAGCAGTAGACAGCAATAGATTGTGATTTCTGATAAATACCCTATAATAGAGTAATAATAATATATAAGCGCGCGGGCTGGTACCGTCGCATTTCTAGAGTTTTTTTTTAAATGAAATTTTAATGAAAGTACTATTTTTTCTCAGCCAACCCGTTGTCTGTTGCGCGGACCTTAGCGTCCTCATGTCAAATTCTTGTATCTGTCGAGTAGACCTTAAGGTCCATTTGCCACTGTCATAAGTTTTGACGTAAATTTGCTTATAAAAACAATATCTATCTTGCTCAAACTTGCACACAGTCAGAGACAGAACAAGAACGATATAATGTCTCTGTCAAGTACTCTATTTTGGAATATTACATTACAATTAAATATTTTCTTTTTGCAGTTTTCTTCTTCTTTTGGTTTCGGTGGTACTTTTAGCAGTATTACCACGTATTACGATTAAACATTTTAGAGTAAATGTTAAAAATAATGATAAAATATAACGCTCTAGTTAATTGACTGAGAAAAATAGTACTTTCATTTAAATTTAATAAAATAATCACAAAAACCTCTAGAAATGCGACGTTACCAGCCGGCGCGCAATTAACGCTCTTAACATTTCCACTACAGGGACACAAGCCGTTAGCCAAGATGAGGTCAGAAAAACATTCAGGAGTTTTTCTTTTTAACTATATGGATAAGATCCGTTCCACTGCTAGGCAAAGGCCTCCCCCAAGTCTTTCCAGGAACTATGCCTGTGCTTCCTCAAACCAGCCTCGCGGTACGCGTCCAGGTTATCTCGCCATTGATTTCGTGGCCTCGGCGGCATTGTTCATTCTCACCCATTGCGTGGAGACTTTTGACTTCTAACGTGACCCACCCAATCCCATTTCAGCCTGGCAGCCTTCTTGTCTTACATACCCGTTTAGGAACGCTGTATGGTGTTCTGAATTCTGTCCTGTCGTTTTACTCCCAAGCATGCTGCGTTCCATGGCTATTTGGCAAACTTCAAGACGGATTTTTTGCGAATTGGTAAGCGAATAGTTTTGAGGATGTAGGTTAGAACGGGCAGATTACACAAATGTCGATGAATTTTCGCTACATAGGTAAAGAACTGAAGAATTCGTTTTTGCTGTTACTATTTACTGTAGACTGTACAAATGCACCTATACGTTTATTTTGTTATGGACAAAAGAATTAGGATACAATTTTTTCAACAGCAACTGAGATCAATTAACAAAACAACCGCCTTACTAAAGGTGACTACTTAAACAAAGTGTGATAACGGATAGTTAAATATTGTACCGGATAATAAATCGTAGTTACGTTCCGATCGTAATTAAGAGAGGTTTACGAGTGTTTGATTAAATTAAATACGCCTCAGGGCTTTGAACACAATGGTGTGATTTATTATTGTAATTGAAATTATTTTTGGAAATGATTATGTTTATTTTTGTTAATGTTTTGTTTCGTGGGTCTTTTTATTTTGGTGGACTGGGATGTTATCGACGACGACGACGATCGACGGTTTGTGGATAGGTACAGGTAAGGAGTTGAATTCCCTGCCAGAGTCTGTGTTTCCTGATAGCTACAACCTGGGGGTCTTAAAGTCAAAAGTGAAAAGGTTTCTTCTAAGCAAGCGTGCTCCATCGTCGACCACATCATGAATTACCATCAGGTGAGATGGTGGTCAATCAAACACGAGCCATTCAATAATAAATATATAGAATTGGAAATGTATCAGAATTAAAATATTTGATCATGTTATTATCTTCTTGTTTAATGATCTTGGCTCTTATTCTGATGGTCACAATTCATAAATAACTAGCCAGTCGTCGCTACTTTCTGGGTCACGATTCGATCCTAGCCCTGGCAAAGTTTTGCCAATGGAAATGAACAACTATCTTCATTTAAAATTGCCATTTTTGCCATTAAACATGTACAAACCTGTTCAATGGCAAACTTGGTATTTTCGTGTCATTTAAAACTAAGTAGATAATTTGAATAATTTCACTCCGCTTTAGTTTAAACTGTTAGTGCACAGAGTAATAATTGTAATCACTACGTACTCGTATTATAAAACAAAGTCCTTCGCCGCGTCAGTTTGTCTGTTCGATATCAGTGTGCTTGTTCGCGATAAACTCAAAAACTACTGAACGTATTTTCATACGGTTTTCACCTGTAGACAGAGTGATTCTCGATGAAGGTTTATATGTATAATTTGTAACCCGTGCAAAGCTGGGATGGGTCGCTAGTATATAGTAAATACCTAATTGCCTTTTTCGTAAATCACCTACTGTAAAAAAAAGAAGGTATAAACACAAGTTTTTACAAAATAACTATCTCTGCCATCCAATCGATATCCTTCACAAACAAGCAGAGAAGACAAAGACTCTCTGCCAGTCTTGCGTAGAAACTTTTAATGGTAGCGAACTGAAACTAGGGAGGAAGGACATGAAAACTAGTTACCGGTCGTATACCTGGACATGTGGGGTAGTTTGATACAATTAGGGGAGGGTTTTTAGATTATTATTTTTAAGAAGTATAACGATAATGTTTGAGATTAATCTCGTGATATTTTAGTAGCACAGTTCAGGACAAATATCACCGGATAATTGTAAACAAAATAAGATTGTATTATTTGCGATAAATTCATGAATATTCATATTGTTTAATGAATATCGAGATTCATGCGCATCACTTGTCTTGCGATTAATAATATAAGGATACGGATCTGAATCAGTTTTTTAACCGACTTCAAAAAGAAGTTTATCAATTCGGATGTTTGTATTTTTTTTTTAATGTGTGTTCGGGCATAACTCTATCATATACAGCATGTAACAAAAATCCTGTCCGATCCTGAAGGGTATTACTTGGTATCGTACTGCGTACACATATACGTAATTATTTAATGGATACGAGATAATTATTTTTCCCCAATGAAAATTATTAATTAAAAAAAAGAAAAACTTATCAAAGGCAACACTGAGCGCTCGACAAAGTTCACCTACTGTTTCGTTTCAAACATGCCGCCTGAGCGAGACATAGTGCCTACAGCGCGGCTAGTGCAGGGCGGTATCGTTTGAAATAAAAATGGTAAAAATGAAAAGATTTCGCCGGACGGTGGTGTGGTCAACTTACGAAAATTTGCCATATTTAGTGTTAAATTTCGCATATTTTATAAAAATAAAAAATCTATAACTTTTGGTTTTTATGAGATAAATTTTTTTTACAACCTTTTCTACGTATGTTAAACCAGGGTTATTGGATCGGACAGGGTTTTTGTTAAATGCTGAAGAAACGGGTTTGCAAAATAATTTTTAAGTTCGAAAGGGGTTTATTCCGAAATGGTCCCATTTAAATTACATATAGATCTGATGATGAGTTTTGGAGACAGACAACGGAACTCTTCAAAAATGACAGCAAATGAACCGCGATTGCTGCGATCGTAACAGTATTAACACAATTTAATTCAGAACCACAATTAAAAAGTGAAAAATAATAACTTTTTTACAAAAAAATAGAACCGACTTCCAAAAAAAGTGCAAAATAACTTTAATTTCGGAATGCAGTGTTTCTAGTTATGTTTCTCTTTGTTATTGGACACCGACTTCCGAAATTGAAGTTATTTTGCAATTCTTTGTTTTTTTTTGGAAATCGGTTGTATTTTTACCCACCTGCCCTAGACGTTACTCTAAACATTGCCCTCCTGGTAATGTTTTTTTTTGTAAAAAAAAGTGTTTTATTTTTCACTTTTTATTTATTGCATCTACCCCATAACTAAAACTAAATAGTAAAAATCCATAAACAAGGGATTTGAATATGATTGGTGACATTAGGATGTATCAGGGTGAACCGTACAAATCTGTGTGTTCAGAGAGTATCAGCGTGATTTTATGTTATGATGCAGTGTAAACCATAAACAGACTTTATCAAAGAGTTCCATTGTCTATCTCCAACGTTCTTCATCAGATCTTCACAAAACTTAAACGGGACTACCTGAAAAGTAAAACATTTAAAACAAAAAAAATAATTCCAAAACGGTCCAAGCGTCTTCGAGTGATAGGGAAACATACATAAAAAATAAAAGATTCTGATAAAATGAGAACCTCCTCCTTTTAAAAAGTCGGTTCAAAATAAACAAAAAAGTTTATATGCCCCAATTTCTCTCACATAATCGAATTGAACCAAGTCCATTGCAGCTTGCTACAGCATGTGATGGACAATATGGTTAGGAAGACATATATTGGACGTAGTACTGAAGTTTATATGACGGCCAGAGTGACCGGCTCAATTGGCCTATTAGTTTGATTTGATTTCAATTGGCATAATACCTTGAGTTCGTCATGTGTACGTCGCATTGTTGAATTGAATTTCAAGCATTTTAACACACTTATATTAGCTTAAATTGAAAGTATCTATAGCTATATAAACAAATCTTAGAAGTTAATATACATACATACACATACACATACATGTTTAGTTTGGATGACAGCATGGTTAATGGTTAACTAAGTGACGTCATTCTAAATTCGATATGGCGGACTCCCAAAGATGGCGGACTAGTTATTTTTATGCATTCCCATGTTATGGGTATCAAATGAAAGGATTTGCTGAGAATAACACGAAAAATAAAAAATACAGTGGGTTTTCTAGTTTTTTTTTAAAGTACAGAAAATTATTTATCATATAACTTGTAGGTGACATAATTTTTTTTTTGGCTTTTTTTTTTGATGTCACCTACAAATTGTCTTAGTGACATTCTGACATAATAAGGTCAGTATCTAACATACATAATATTGCAATTATTTTTCATCTCATAAACGGAAATGCAATGTTATTTCATCATTACACTATGGACTGCTAGATAATGCCTAACGATAGTTTAGAGATATAAATTGTAAGAATAATTCTCCAGATCGAATTTTAGGCAATGCACAAGCGTGTGCGCAAACACAGGTGCACTCTCTGTTCTTATAAGAAGAAGAGCAATACTTTATTGTAAACCAAAAAAGTTGCACAAACCTATGGAATGGCAATCTAACAAGACCGGGAGAGATCAGGCGCAAGACCAACAGCTTTACGTGCTTTACAAGGCATGGGGGTGTCATACCGCGAGCTTCTAAACTCCGGGCTGTTACAGAATCATTCCTAATGACAAATCATAATAGCTATTTCTGCCCGACCCTGGAGTAGAGCCCAGAACCTCATGCTCATCAATCGCGCCTGCGACCACGAGAAAAAAAGATGTAAACAAAGGTTATATAGATGGACACATCCCATACTTGTGTAATCTTTGCTTATATGCAAAGAGCTTGTATCTACACAGGGTGTAAGGGGAACGCTTCCGAAGCCGGAATATAGATTATATACAACCTAAATGCAAACAGCTACCTATTATGCGATATGCTTTATTTCAGCATCGCGTGGACGTGCGGTCGCTAGCCGCACGGATATCAACGAGAGCGCGCGCACTTTGGACTCAAGAAATGCGCGGGCGTCAGCTGATATTTTACGAATATTACATTACATGATAAAGTTGTAAAGAATAAAAGTATTTTTAACTGCAAATAACGGATTCACTTAACTGTTCTCACAGCATAGTGTACGCAAAATACTAAAAAAGATTGTTTTAGTTTTTGTTTCGATTTTTTGATGGTACGAGTATCGTATCAAGAATCACTAACCTTATCACCTGTATCCGTTTTTGGGAGCGTTTTCCTTACACTCTGTATATATAAAACACAAAAATCGTTTCTACCTATGTCCGTTATAGACTTTAAAACCATTGATCAGATTGTGATGAAATTTTGGTAGGGTGTTCTGGGGACGCTCGCGAGGGTTCCTGGCCCAAAAAATGTATACAAATAAAAAAAAGTGGCATTACAACGCATGAGCAGCTAGTTCTTTATACTTTTTCCTCTCCAGCCTCCGTTTTGCGTATTTGTTGCTATTGAGATAAGTAGTTTACCTGTAACAAAAGAAGTATTAATTAGAAATGTACGTCAATAGACAAAAATCAGCTGATTTTTATCCCCTGTTCTTGTGATATTTTCGTTCTACGTAGCTACGTACAGGACAGGAACAGGGGATTGATTGCCTGGTAGCTTATCATTATGGGAAGCGCTGTAACTGAACCTATCAAGGGTCATATACAGGGTGTAACGGTAATGTGTGTTCATATTTCAGATACCGCTTCTATCCATGGAAACGAACAACTTTCATCAAGGAAACCACTGTCATATTCCAAAAAAATGATTGGACTTACTTACAAAATAATCATAAGCTGATTAAAATTAGTATTTCAAAGTCCAAAATTTTTTTTCGGGATTTACTATAACTTTTTAAAGAAAGTTTCTACCCATGTAGAAGCAGTATTTAAAATATGACCACGCATTTCCGTTACACGCTGTCTGTATAGATATGGTCAAATTGGGGTCTTTAATCGATGGCCTAACTATTGCCAACCTAAGTAAAATCCGATTTTCCGACAAAAAGGGTCAACACAAATCACCACGACATAACACCACAACCACGAATCACCATCCCCAATTCGATTAACAAGTCAATATACAAGTCCACACCGGGCGTTATCCCTGTATCCCCACAAACGACAGTACAGCGCCTGATTTCAATCATGACGTCACATTTGAGGCGCCCAATTCTGGGAGATAGGCTTGGTAGGGTGAATATGTTGTGTGGATCGGTAGGATAGAGTTATGGGTACTATTTTTTCAAGTTGGGCTTATTATTTATTTCAATTTGCAACTTCATTTATACTGTTAAACACAAACTATTAAATTACTGAGTTTATACATGCCAATAAAAAAATAATAAAATATGTACTAGTAGCATAAAAAGAGGAGGTGTAAAACTCATTAGGCATCGAAAAATTCGTCCACATCGCTATCATTGTGAAAAGTGCCTTGAACTTTGGTTGCCTCGTTGAATGGCAAGAATAGAGAATAGTTTTAGATATGGAAAAGATGAAGTTGTGAAAGTTAAAAAATATTAACAATAATCTGAATTGAGACTAAATGTGTTTTCATAAATGTAGGTACTAAAATCGGCAAAATAAAAAGACGCGAACAACAATATAATAACTTTGTACCTGAAAATATATTAGGTATTTGCATTTTTCTTACTTTGAAGATTACTCTGAAGATTTAAAAAACGGGAGTCCATATAGTAATTGAAACGAATGTACCTATGTTTGTATATAAGTAGTTTTATTAAGTTACCCTTTTATTATTGCTAATTTGATATCACCACCGTTACATCTTTTTGTTTCTTAAAACTATAAAATTCCTTTTAAAGTGCTTGGAAAACTAATAACAAGTGTTCCAAAAGCATTATTTAACAAAGTGCACGTGAGACAACTGCTTGCCAATAGTGTGAATGTGGTACTAGTTTTCTGTTTACATTTTTATATCAACCTATCCATTTGTGTCCCAAATAAGAAAGAAAGAACAAACATTTATCTGACAATAGTCCATTAGGTTCACATAAATAAACTAAAACCATAAAAAATAGACATAGTGTGTGCATCGCGGCTGCGCCAAAAAAAATCGATTAAGTAATGTTACCACACACATTACCAGCAATATAGCAATACCCACTGAAATAAACTTTAGCAAGTACTCTAAATGAAAATAAAAAAAAAATTATTACGGTCCGCTCCATGGTCACCCTACATTCCACACCCTCAGCGCTAATGTACTGAATTTTTATTCGCCTGTGAGTTTAAAGCGGACGAATGAAGCAATTTTTTTCAGTTAACTGTTATTGCTTGATGTAAGGATACAGCGCTTTAGCTGATTTTATCGCAAACGACTTCGTGAGGATCTGGTTATTGTGTGTGATTGTTAGGTAACAGGATTTTATGGATTGATGAAAGTGGGAGTGCATTTTTTTATAGTTTATTATCAATATTTCAGCTGAAAGGTGTTCACTGCTGCTTAAAGGCCTTCCCCAAGTTTTGCCACAACGAGCGGTCCTGTGCGTCTCGCATCAATCGGATTTCCGCGACCCTCACCAGGTCATCAATCCACCTTGTGAGAGGCCTGCGTCTTCCGGTACGCGGTCGCCACTCTAGAACTTTTTGGAACTTTTGAATTTGGAACAAATTGACTGAGACAGACAGACACACGAGTGATCCTATAAGGGTTTCTTTATTTCATTCGGAAGTTTGGAACCCTAAAAATTAATACCATACATGAATATCCAATAAAAACACGGGGTGTGAACAGATTGGTGTAAAAGCATCCTAATCTATCTCGCGTGAGAAGAGATCATTATGGCGATCTCATCTATCTTATGGCACATGACTCGTTTGTTTCAAATTGGGCTGAAATCACTCTATCTGAAAAAGAGAGAAGATTACGGACAAAGAATGAGCCTCAATTGAGAGATGAAGATTACACAGAAAACAATAAAGAAAATTTCTGTTTGATTGCCCCGTTGGTGTATAGTGATCGCAAATGGTGCTTCTGAGCATAAGATCCTGGGTATGGTTCCTGGGTCGCGCAATTTTATTGAGTTTTTCCATCTGGAATTTCTCATTAGCATCCCGGAGCATAGATTTTTAGTAGAGACCGAACCTATTACCTACTAGAACTATCAACTAATAAGGTTGATCGTAATGAGTTCGTCCCTTATTGTCTAGGTACATGTGCCTTAAATATTACCTACAAGTGAAATTATAGTTGTACATCTCTGCCCCCCGAGTACAGAGGCGTGATCTTATGTTATATTCTTTAATGAAAATAATCTATAAACTGCGAGGTTGCTCATGTGTATTAAGCTTCAGCTACAGTTGTTCTATCTCATAAAGATGTTTATTCACGTACACCTTTCTACCCCAAAAGGATGGTAATATTTTTCGAGAGTTTGTATGTATGCTTGTCTATTTCTTTGGCACACTCTGTAGTCTAAACGGCTGGATGGCTTATAACAAATAAGTTATCATTAGATTGGTTTTGAAAGCCGCAGTGTCATTTAAACAAAATGGCGGCCGTCAAGGTAAGCGAGTTCTTATTTTTAGTGTCATCGTCATGCTGGGTTTCAAAATAAAGAGCTGAGGAAGACGATTCAAAAAATATAACTCACTAAATCGTATGAAATAAATGTTGGCATGAAATCTGTGTGTCCGCCCTCCACCCGCCTTCATGAGATAAAATATTTATACACAAGTAGTATTCGTCAAACTTAATGGCGTGTGTGAAGTTAGCTGCGAGTGCAACTGCGGACAGGTACAGTCAAGTCGATAATAATTTAGGCCATTTAATGATTTTTATAACTGTGTGGAAGCTGTGTAAATGTTTTTTAGTTTTTCGTCAGTTTGGAAGTTGGTAGTATTTCCACACGCCATTAAGTTTGACGAATACTATGTGTCATTGGCCAGGGGTCACCAAGCCATTTGGCAATAATAGACATTGTAGTCACAAAGTCTTTTCAAATAAAAAAAAAACTTTCGTCTTCTATTACCAACAATATATAGCACATAAATCAGTACATCTATCATGTCCAAGATGGCTGCCTAGTATTATAGCCGGCTATCAATCTTACGAGCTCGACCCGATTTGTTCAGCCAAATTGGGAGTTTATTCTTTTCGTAAATTGCTCTTCAGCTTTTGTTAGTCCGTATAATCTGGTAAAAATTAAGATTTTTAAAGAAAGAAAAGAAAACCAATGAGATGTTGAGGTGTATGAATGAGATAAGGAGAGCATTACACGAGGCTAGTTTTTCAAGTTAGGAAAGCATGAAGCCTGGCTTATTATCCTGTCTTGGCATATACAAAAATAAGGGTGATCTTGTATAGATGACGTCAGAGTGGTGGATCCAACATATTCATGGCAGGGCGTGA
Organism: Polia nebulosa; assembly: GCA_951329385.1. Taxonomy (NCBI): domain Eukaryota; kingdom Metazoa; phylum Arthropoda; class Insecta; order Lepidoptera; family Noctuidae; genus Polia; species Polia nebulosa. The sequence continues at coordinate 57,777,024 of OX589587.1, forward strand.
TATCATCATCTGCCAAGCCTTTTCCCAACTATCTTGGGAGTTAGATAGGCAGTCGCTTCATGTAAAATACCAGTATTTTGCATGGAGCGACTGCCTATCTGACCTCCACAACCCAGTTACTGGATAATACGATACCCCTTTACTTTAGCCACGAGCTCCTCCTCGGCAGGACGTAATAATGTGACCTATTTACAACAATTAAGCATTGGGAATTTCTCCAGAATTCAAAACATATTTTTTTTAAACTGCTACTTGTAATCTTGGATTTATCTCGAAACCCATTGGTTTCCACCTAAGCTTCCTCGGGAGCTTAATTGTTACATATAGGTCACACTATCGCGTCCAGCCGGCAGCCGAGAAATAAAATCAGCTGTTTAGTACATTTTGTCGAGTTATATAAACTTATATGTATGGAGCAGTTGATTTGTTTTAGGTATTTCAGTACTGGTTCATAGAATAAAAATGTTCATAATGATGAGTATTGTCAATAACTTCATTAACCGACTTTCGAAAAAGGAGGAGGTTCTATGTTCGACTGTATGTACCTATGTTTTTTTTTTATGTATGTCCGCGCATTTCTCCGTCAGTTATGGACCGATTTTCAAAATTCTTTTTTTATCCGAAAGAATATACTCTCGAGGTGGTCTCAAATAAATTTTATCGAAATTGCTTTAGCACTTTTTGAGAAACTGAACAAAAACGAAAACAACGCATGTCTTGATGACGTTTTTGTGTTCTCGAAATGTTTAAATTCCACGTTCCATGTTATTGGGGTTTTTAGTTCTGGGGTATAACAACTAAAAAGCGAAAAATAAAAAACTTTTTTACAAAAAAAAACAACCGACTTCCAAAAAAAAATACACTAAAAATTTAAAAATAACTTTAATTTCGGAAGTCGGTGTCAAATATCGAAGAAATAAAATACAAACACCGACTTCCGAAATTTAAGTTATTTTTAAATTTTTAGTGTATTTTTTTTTGGAAGTCGGTTGTTTTTTTTTTTGTAAAAAAGTTTTTTATTTATTGTTGTATAGTCGTCTCCACCTTGTTTATTGGTCCTTGTATTTGGTTGTTTATTTGGTTTTGTGTTAATTTATAATTTTTTAATACCGAGTCTAATTCTAATGGATCTTGTTATCTGAATTAAAGGATTTTTTTTAAATTTTATTTTTTTTTTTTTTTTTTTTTCATTTTTTTTTTATATATCGTAGCCATCTGCGTGAATCCGCCAGTCAATTGGACGCCTAGGCTGTTCATTAAACCCCGGCATTCAATTAAATGACTGAACGCAAAGTTTAACCAGATGGCTGGATCTCGTCTAGACATTTAGTAAAATTGGATATTGATGAGTTTGTGATACCACTGATCATGATTCAGTCCTTCTCAGATCAGCCTTTTTATGTCCCCACTGCTGGGGCACAGGCCTCCTCTCTGTGAGATGGTGTGGGCCATAATCCACCACGTCGGCTCAATGCGGGTTGGTGGAAAAGGAAATGTTAAGGTCTCTGCACACAGCCGGCGTGGCGTGGCGGGGCGCGGCGTGGCGGGGCGGCGACGCTGCGCTGTCGCGGCGGCTTCGGTCACACTGCGGGCGCGATCACGTCCCGTCCCGCCGCGCCCATTCACGCCGACCGTATCGCGACGCTATTCATTCATCAAAAAGATGTTGAGCGCCGCTTCTGACTTGTATTCCCGCTCGGCGCGGCGGCGGCGTGGCGCGACGGTTACCGTCGCGTCGAGCGGGACGGCTCTGTGTGGCGTCGTCCGTAATATCTAGTACATTACAACTGCTCAGTGTCGCGTCGCCGTCCCGTCCCGCCGCGCCGCGCCCGCTGTGTGCAGAGACCTTGGATACAAAAGTGAGCGTAGCGAGCTCGGGACATGGCGCACCCCGACTCGGATAGCGGATGGCGGGGTCTAGTGAACGAGCGAAGTGAGCGAACTTAGACCCCACCATCCCTTTCGTGGTTATTTTTTTAAACCATTGAGCCCCGCGAAGCGGTACTCCATCTAAGCCTTCGAATAAATTGATTCACTATTTTTTTTTCTACTTAAGTTCTTTTTTCTAAATTTGCTTATATCTCGAAAACGGTGTGTCCTATCGCAAAAATAATTAAAAAATTGCCCCCCTTAATAACCACCATCTTTCATCATTTATTTTTCATTTAACTTGAAGTTTTGAATCACTTGTCTGAGTCTTGGTCAGTCATCTTCAAAGGGCTGACTTTCAACACGCCAAGTTGTTAAAAGTTGCGTGATTCTAGTTGAATTAACTATCGGCCTAGTCATTTAATTGAATGCCGCCGATTTAATGGACGGCCTAGGCTTCTCATTGAATGGCGGATCCAACCAGATGGCTGCGACATAAAAAATATTTTGAAAAATCTATGAAAAATGTGGCAGTCCTAAATTCAATTTTACGTCTCTCCATTTATTCTTGCTATACCCATTTTCAAAACCATTGTCTTCGTTAAATAGCCAATTCCTAAACGACTACATATAGTACATATTCATGAGTTCTTATGCCTATGCATGCCACAGCACATTCCTTGAATATCTGTCGAAGGCCTTGCATTGTTGACATGGTTCATTAATTCCCTATCTTTATAGCACATGCCTCATGTTCTAATTAAATACTTACTATAGAATCTTGAGTTAAGATACGTGTCTCGAAAATCGATGTTCAATTGCCAAAATGCATTGAAAAAATTAAACTCTTATAGGATCGCTCATGGGTCTGTCTGCCGGTCTGTCCATCTGTCACAGCCACTTTGCTCCAAAACTTCTGGACCGATTGTGTTGAAATATGGTACACAAATGAATATCTGTGTCATTCATTTATCATATAAAAAACGTATCAAACCATCATTTCCATTTTTCAAATAAAAGTCAGTCCGTAAAGGAATAATACTCTCACTGATTGGTTAATAATATTACATAACCACCTATACCTGTCCAACATCAACAATAGAATACTAAGCAATAGACCAATAACCTCTATCTCAACCCGGCTGCGGTCCATTTGATCTCCGACACGAAGGATCCATTTCATCAGAGTAAAGTTTGCCTCCGAGGAGGGTATTGCTTAATTTCACTGTTATTTCAATTAGTTTCGTTCATTTACATTTCCTGATATTGAAAATGGTTTGAGTGTGCTTGGTATACTTTTACTAAGCATATTTTTCGTTTAGCCTGTATTGCCCCACTGCTGGACCAAATCCTTCCAGGTAGATTATATAGGTTCTTTTCACGAGCCACGTCGAACCAGCTCTTCCGGTAGGCGTCTAGGTCGTCTCGCCATCTCCTACTAACTTATAGTTTTAGTTCTACATTATATTTACGGCATCGCAAAGCATTGCATCGCTTTTTTTAAATGTTTATTTACATACTTTTCTTACATATTTCCTCTATTTATGTTGTTTCTTTATAGTTAAAGAAATATTGAAATTATCACTATTTTTAGAAAGAAAATAACCTAAAGGAGCAATTTATTCTAGTGATTTCGTTGTCTTATAATAAAGTCACCAGGCTCTTTTACTACCATCCATAAAACAAACAAACACGAACCACAAACAAAATTTTCCATCCTAATTTCATACCCCGTCCGCGAATACGTAGAAAAACATTTACGAATCACCGAAAAAAGCAAGCACATTTTTCCCGTCCACCACCCAACCCCCACCGTGACCACCAAACGCGACGGGGGTCATTCCGACCACTCATTAACCAGATAGATGCCGCTGTCAGCGTACTCGCCCCATATATTTTAACAAGCCACGCTAATTTCCCATTTATTGTCCATTCTCATATAAAATACGTTATTCGCCCGCAAAAATAAGAATTAATGATGATCTGATTACTCTTATTTTTATTCTTGTCATATTTTTGCTACGTAAATTGCTTTTTCGTTGTTTTCTTTGTGATTCTACTAATGTGATTTTGGTATTGAATCTGGTAGATTAGGAGTTCAGGCCACCTGTGACTCGTGATTGTTCGACCTGTATTTATAAGTAACTACGTACTACGATTATTTAGATCGGCTTATGACCTGTTCTTCTTCTTATCGCTGGCACGACATTGATTTAATTTTTTTGGCCCAAATCTTTGTTACTTCCACGGCGTCGTCGGTGGCAGCGCCGAGGTCACTTGTGCTGCAAGTTTTGAAACATAGAGGGCAGGATAGCAAGTGCAGCATAGTTTGTAACTGGCTACACATCCACACCCTGCCTACTTGGCGAGTTTGGAGTTACATTTTCCTACTTGTGCCCTAAGGCGGTTCAGGGACTTCCAAGTTGACCACGGAAGATAAGACCCTAAGGGAAGATGCTCACATGGTGTTAAATAGTTAGTGGGTGGGGAAATACGGCTAATGATATGAAAACCTGGTAACCAAGGTTGTATAGCAGATATTCTAAAGCCCTAAAGACAGAGACTAAATTATGTTTTACGACGACCTCTAAAATGCATTTTAATAAACTTTAAACCAACTTTGTATACCGATCGCTGTCTAGTAGTAAAATGCAACTCTGTTAACCCGAAACATGTTTAAAGCAATTTTATCTTCAGCAAAATGGCTAGCAATTTCACCAATATTAATCCACTTCAGCTAACATATTCGCTTTCAACAAACTTGCATTTAAAAGAGGAACTCCAACAATTCACTTTGCTAGCATTAATCATGCCAAAACCAAGTTATCCGCAATTTTTCGTACCATCACAATCGGTTTACTGTCGACACGAATAAAAGAAAAGCCCGAACATAAGAAACAAGACAATATCGACGCGATTTCGTCGAAAATACCCATCGCAGACAGGTTGTACGATAGATTATGACGTGCCCTATCGCGTTTAATAAAGCTGTGCTTTTTAGGGTTGAGCCCAAGTTCGGGTTAGTTTTTTTTTGACAGACTGTTCACTGTTTATAAATATTTATGCTCTACGGCATGTTTTGTCTAAATTGGTGTAAAAACTTGCTTCTTATGACCTTTTCCACCTTCATTGACACTATAGTGCATTTTGTTGCACTAATTCCACCTCGGGTGCAATAAAAATGCACACGAAGAAAATATATTTTGTAACAAATATTAGTGAAAAATTGTTATTGTTCATTATAAATTGAACAGTCACAATTAAACAGGGGATCCTGTTTAATTCCGCCGCTTTTTACGCGTAAGTTCATAAACACTTTGTGCGTGAAAGACACCGAATTTTATTGTTTATTTGAATGCTCATCAAGAATAATTCTTTAAACTAACAACAGGTTCCTTTTTACAAAAATGTAATCTCTTTGTAATGTTTTATAACTAAAATGTAACAAGATAACCGTGATGCTTGAAAGGCTCTTTCATAATATTTTCTTACAATATGAAAGAGTTTTATAAGCATCATTAGTTTTCCTATTTCTGTAGTGTGTATTGTTGTGTTTTCTTTCCATTATTTTTGCTTGTAGTTTTTTATTGAATAGGAAACGATCTGTCTATAGCAGATAACTGTCGATAGCAGATATCTAAGTCGCAACAGCGGTGTTGAAGCTACCTACGTAATTATTTTTTTCTCATTTATTTATTTATTTGGAATAATTTTTGGATTTTTTTTATTATAAGGTTTTAAGTTAAATTAACGGCACGGTTGGCGCAGTGGTTGAGCGTTCGGCTGCTGCGCAGCGTGTCACGGGTTCGATTCCCGCACGGAACAAATATTTGTATGGCCTACAGAAAGTTGTTCCGGGTCTGGGTGTCTTGTGTATGTGACTTAAACATGTTTGTAAACTCACCCACGATACTGGAATAAATCATAGGATTAAAAAAAAAATCTTCCATCCCAGATAAATAATTATCCAAGGAAATGAAGAGTGTATCTGGAATTTGGAATTTAGGATGATATTAAAAAGGGCTGCCATCGGACTGGGTGATGGATAAGTTTGTCATAATACGAATTTAACTATAAGAAAACGAGTTTAGGTAATAGACCAAAATCTCTGTTTCTTTTACAACCATTTCGTCCAAAAGACGGCCATGTGCCACGCCCAAGCATCGCCACATCGACCAGTCCTGTGCTTCAACCCTTCTTTTTCGTTAATTGAAGTGAACCTTAATAAGTATAAGTTTATTTTCGTTCAAAAAGTTTTGTGTTTTCAATACGCATACAATTGTTATCCATCCAATAATTGACGACAGCAACTTCCTAACAAGAATCGAATCACTGACACTGTCAATTATCAAAATATCGATCCTCACAAAATCGCTTCCGCTGCCGCTCGTCACACATTCCTCTATGACACGCCTTCCACCAGCACCCTTCCACTTTCAATATCAATCTATATCAATAATCAAATCAGAGTGCCTCCATAGCGGCTAAATCTAGTTTTTAACTTTGTTATTCGGCTGGTTTTGCTTAGTACCACGTTGTAAGGTTCAAATTGGGATATTAAATCAAAGTACGTTGAAATCATATTTGAAAACTAGGATTTAGGTAGATGATACATTTTTGAGTTAACATTATTGTATAGAGTTTTTATATTTTCGAGCCAATTGGGGTTGAAACTCTCGGATCGTGGGGTCCGAGTGCTCACAAATTGTTTAAAGACTTGTGTTGTGACCTAAACCCCTTGTTTGTACTTCACCATTATGACACTTAGCCAGCCCTTGTGTGAACCAAACGCTTTTTTTTGGCTTTTACCTGAAACGGAGAATTGGCATTTGCAAACAACGTGGCAATGCTGCCAGTTTTTTGGGCACATTACCAGTCGACAACGACGCGTAGGAATTTATCGACGTATGGCGTCGAAAATTCCTCCGTATCCTTGTCGACTTTAGAATATTTTAAGTTTTAGTTCGTTTAAAGTGTAATTATAGTTTGTAATTGTTTTTAATGTAAATGGTAAATTATAAAACATATTTTAATATTGAAAAAAAAAATATTGGCCCTGTTTTATATGATTGTACAAAATAATGGTTTTGGAATATAAGTTACAGGCCTTGTAATAAGCTGGCAATAATAATATTGGTATTTGGGTTTTATAAGATCAAAAAAAAATAGGCGCAACGTCACTGTAGCAGGCCTATTAATTATTAAACTGCTTATTTGATAAGTATAGCACTAATCTAATAATAGGTTCTTACTTTTTACTGTAATACCATTTCTAAATGATCAGTTTAACAAAGTTTGATTCTATATATCTCATACAAAAATACTTTTTTTAAATGACTTCAAAAAAATAAGAGGTTATTCTCACAAAATATCATTCTGATCATTTCCAATCAAAATATTTCCTTATAAAAGCACAATCATCATACACTACAATAATCCATTTTAAATCCAAAAAATTTAGTAACACCCATGAATATTTCGTACAAAATCTCATTCAATAAAAGATAAAATATCAACGAAATTAGGAGAACAAAAGAAAATACGCGTACAATAAAAACGTCAACGTAAACTAATTACAGCGTAACTCGGGAGTAATTTAATATATTTGAGACGGAACACGACTTACGATCCTAACATTAGAAAGATGTTGCAATTTTATTAATCTCTCAAGTACCGGACAACAGACACCATAGAAAATGTATTGTTCAAATCACACCGGTGTGATTTAGGTACCTGAGAGGTATACAATTACGAAACGCTGCTGGGGTTACTCGGAAATGTTTCTGAACGGATTGGTAAGAAAAAGTAAAATATAGAAAAAATATTCCAGGGAAATGTGGCGACGCGGCGGCGCCTCGATAACAAATAGTACATTTTGATGCAAGTAGGCTAAATTTGTCATTGCAGTCGAGGGCGAATACACGCGCAGGGCGAAGGCGAGGTTTCAATACAATTACTCGAAAATAATAAGTAAAACTTCATAAACATAATATCTAATAACAAATTAATCTAGGAAATGGCTCGAGTTCTTTTTTCATACGCCTTGGTTGGGCCTGGCGGGTTGCCTGTCAGGCCTAACAAAGGCTCTAAGGTCTGTTCGCCAGGCAGCCCCCACTGGTTAGTGAGGGCTGCCTGGCGAACAGACACTTACTTTTGTACCCATTTTCATCTTAATAATATTATGTACTTTCTTGTTTTATACACCTGCCATGTTATCTGTCCACCACCCTTGGAAGAGAATGTAGTTAGAGAATGTATAAAGCCTTAAGTCCGCTTTCATAAATTGTGTGGCATACAGTTTGAATAAATAAATACAATATGCTCTTCATCGCGAGTCTTCAAGCGGCAGAGTTTGATGCGGGTTTCCGAGTAAGTGTGTTGAAAAAGGTATTTTAATGACCGCGAGACGCTTTACAAAATCTCTGTACAGTTTGAGAATCACAAGAAATACAGTATTTAAAAGAAACATGTAAAGGCTGCAAAACAACGCTATTTCATAGAAAAGGTTCTGCAGATAGAATGACAACGAGTCATTGAAATTGCGTTGTCGCGTCTGTTTGTGGTAGCCTTAAACCTATACATAAATTTCATCGTGTCAGCAATGCCTACTCCATCTATTTATTTATTCGTAATGTGACGACGCCAACTGGGACCTACGTGTACATAGGTAATTTAATTCCGTCGCCTCCGTAAATAAATAAAGGATATGGCAGTCCTGATTTTGCCATTCATGGGATGAATTGGGCAATCTTAGTCCGCGGTGCTCCGGGTCTTTTTGACCCCTGCGATTGTGTGGGCGGGGTCCTTTGTGACTTCGGCAGTCGACAGGTTGAACGTGAACTTTCAAATAAAAATACTATGCGTTTACTTTTTAGGGTTCCGCACCCGACAGGTTCAAACGGAGCCCTATTACTGTCATGCACGTGTCCGTCTGTCCGTCGTCTGTCACAAAATTTTGTTCCAAAGAATTTTTTAACTTCCCATGCCTGTCTTATGAACTTGAAATTTGATGATAATGTTTATTGTTTCTACGTATATTTCACTAAGAAATACCATTATCAGATTGTTTCTTTGCAATTCCCTCATTTGGTACGGAATCCTAAACCACCGGTTTTTTATAAACACGCTTTTTTATTTATTTAACAATTAATGTACACAAATACAAAAAAAAAAACAGACAAGAAGTAGGAAACAGAGAAATATGTACAAAGGTTATGCTTATTTCTAAAGAAATCTCTTACAGCATACCTGTATTTTATTATTAGCTTAACCTGTAACTTGGTAAAAAAATCTTAGAAGTTACATTTGACCCACTTCCCGGTTTCCGATTGAGCTGAAATTTTGCGTACCATGTTTAGTTTGGATTAAATGCATGGTTAACTAAGAGATGTCATTATAAATTCAATATGGCGGACTCCCAAAGATGGTGGACCAGTTTTTTTTTCTGTATTCCCATGATATTGTATCAAATGAAAGGGTTTGCTGAGAAATATACGAAAAAGCGTGTTTTTTACCGACTTCAAAAAAGGAGGTTCTTTATTCGACCCGTATCGTATGTATGCATGCATGTTTGTATGTCCGCGATTTTCTCAAAAACTACTGTTTCGTTTTGGATGGGGTTTCCTTATTCAAATGCATATTTTTCAAAGAAAGGTTTAGTATCTTTATTAGATCCCAATCTAGTATAGACTAGAATCTGATGAAGATCTTTGGAGATAGACAGTGGAACTCTTCAATAACTAACAGCAAATGACTCGCGGTTACTGCGATCGGTTGTTCATGTAGTGTTAATACAGTTTAATAGGGAACCACAACTAAAAAATGAAAAATAAGAAGCATTTTTACAAAAAAGTTGATTTGAAAGTTTTTGTTTTTTGGAAGTTGGCTCCATTTTTTGGAAAAATGTTTATTTTTTAAACTTTAATATTTTGCGTACCTACCTATTCGGGGTTATACGTGACGTGAAAGTCCATGAAAGTAAGTCCAAAGATTTAAGGATCGTTATTAGGAAAGACGGTTAGTTAAGGTGTAAACGCCAGGGTAGCCCGCGAAATTAAAATTTTCTTACGTTATTTGCAATTTGCAGGTCAGTGCCAGATTTTATCTTGGTCAAAATATGATTCGCGGCCGTAGCAAGTTAGTATTTACATAACTGTAACACTGTTCTTTAACTGATCTTGAATACGAACAATCCCCCACATCATATCTTATGGGAGTGTACTCTTTGGCAAACTGAACGCAATATTATGTTACCTAGTGTTCCGGTTAAAACTGGTGTTGTTGACACGGATCTTGTGGAAACTAAGAGAAATTTCCATTCGTTTAAGCGTTTCTGCCATACCTATTAATGGAATCAAATGTCAGCTGCTCACATTTTAGGACCCATTAATATTAGCGTTTTCATCCGTGGTACTTGGCAACAGGGCTTACCCCAGTTGTAAATGTCCCGTTGTGCCTTTTAGAAAGCTTTGTTCTGTATCTTGCTTGATGGAAATGAGTTGTTACATAGGATTAATGAAGAAAAGTTTAATCAGAATTAAAGATACCATAGATAAAGAAGTAGGTATTAATCAATGTTTCCTGCTATATTTGGGGGTACGACAGTACCCCCGCCAAGACGAGCCAAGCGAAGCTCAAGGATTACTACCTACCTTTTCTCGAAGCGCTTCGTTTCGCTTCGTTTTTTTGAACACTCATAACTTGGGTTTGGATTATACGAGATAAACAAAATACTCAGTATATTATATCAATAGTAGATTTATTAAACATATAAAGTTTCAAATGCACAGCTATTATGCTATAAATTTTATAGATATCTAAAAAACTCCGATATCGTCACTGATTCACTCACTGATGATCATCAAATACTTAGGGTACATCCTGAAGTTGAAATTTGGTATGTAAGCTAGTATTAGTACAAAAACAACAAAAAAATCCAAAACTTAGAACTTTTACCCCCCAACCCTTTAAACTAGGGGATGGAAGTTTGTATGAGACTTCCGCATGATGCTAGAGGTCTGAAAATTGATATAGGGTCACCTTTTTATAAATAATAAAATACATATTACAGGATTTTTAGTATAAGCAACTCATTATTCTTACAAAAAGAAGTAAATTCCCACCAAAAACATTTGCATGTAAAACGTTGCCAAGACGAGACCATAATTGTGTTATTAATGTTAGTGTTGTTAATAACAGTGCGAGCCGAACTGTCAAAAAGTTATCAGATCTCATGTGGAGCCAAGCTTCTAACTCTACACGCCCTAACTCTACAAGCATTAACTTCACAAACTCTTCACCTTAGTCAAAATATGTGGCTTGGCCGTTACAGTCACATGGGCGTAAGGTGAAAAATTAATTCACTGTTCATTACTTTTCTGTTATACAATAGCTCATGTAGTACATTTTACATGAAAATGTTTTTGGTGGGATTGGAATTTTATTGTGTTCTACAGCTGGCGTGACTGTTATGTGATGTAAAGATTAATAATTGCGTTACATAATTGCATTGTTATACAATGTTGGCTAATCCAGTAACTATAATTCATTATCCATGGCTGACGGGTACAGTGTGCGTGGAATAATTAGCAGGTGATAAGTACGTTGTACATGCGTTCATTGTATTATAATTTATTCGATTATAAACATTTGCTATAAAAGGGTTATGATTTCTCTGTGTTGGCATGGGCTATATATAAATATACATACACGAATAGATCTTGGCGTGATAAATTGGTTCTCTAGTTAAAGATTTAGTACAGGAGCTGTTAGCTTAATATACGTATATGCATCATCAGCCTTTTAATGTTCCCACTGGGCTTTCTATTTTATTATTATTTTTCACACATTATGTTACAATTTCTACATTGAAATGTTTTTATTAATTTTTGCTAACTTCGTTGTTTTTTTGTGCATTCTGCAGTCTCCTGTAAGTAAAGAGGTACACCATCTGGATGTCGAAACACTCAATATGTGATATATATATTATATCCTTTGTTGGAGATCATCACACTAATGTTATAAAGGCGAAAGTTTGTGAGTGTGTATGTTTGTTACTTCTTCACGCTCAAATGGCTGGACTGATTCGGATGAATTTTGTTAAGTAGATAGCTTATACCCTGGATTAATACATAGGCTACTTTTTATCTTGGTCTACGCGGGTGAAACCGCAGAGCGCAGCTAGTATTTAAATAAGATACTTAGTAAAAGCTGCCGTAAAAAGAGTTCGTTCAAGTATTCATCATTTCAAAACAACACGCATCAACTTTAGGTACCTTTTCGGTCTGAAACGCATCAGATTAATTGCAGCCAATTCTAATCCTTACAAGCCAACCTTGGTCCCAACCTTTTCATTTGGGCCCGTACAAAATAAATAGTCGTCGATACTGCCGTATTTCGATCACGACTCTGCCCTCAGACTAAGTATATTATCCACTTTTATGACACTCGTAAAGTCTCCCCTCACCCCTCCCCTGCTCGTGGGGGGTAGAAGTAAAAATGTATTGGTTTCTCTTATTTTCAGGAACGTATGCTAGATGTCCTGATCGCTGATGGACGGTAGTAAAATTTATCTGATTACGGAATTAGAAAAGTACGGAATCAGGAAACGGTAGAATCGGAATTACGGAAGTTCGGTTTAGGGGCGACAGTTTTTGTATGTTGTTAGTTTTTTTGGGAAATCGTCTGAGGATCTTTTCCTCAGATTATATATTGTGCTAATAGCGCTGGCCAAATGATTCTGCGTAAAATTTATAGTTCTCTAATCTGAATTTCAGTCACGGTGGTCATCTCAGCGGAGACTAGCCAACGACACGGGAGATATTATCACAGTTATATTATAAAGGCGAAAGTCTGTTTCAATGTTTGTTACTCCTTTACGCTCAAACGGCTGAAAGGATTTGGAGTAAATTTGGTACCAGGATACCTAATATCCTGGATTAACACACTTTTGATCCAGGAAAAGTGCAGTGTTCCCGTAGTAGCGTTATTATGTGTGTGCGCAAATACACCTGTATTGTATTGCTGTATTGTGTTGTGTGCATTGTGTTCACACAATGCAATATTTTCAAATGAATACGGATCAAAGTATTGCTGTCAGTAATAGGTTTATGAAAGATAATCTCTAGACGATTTTATTGTGAAAATCGAAAATCACGAATATCATTATTAGGTTTCTGTTTAGCTGGTGGAAAGTATTACCATCTAACACAAGGTATCATTTATATCCGCAGGAGAACCAAGATTATCGAAATAGACCGAAGAATCGCCACACTGAAGTGGTTGGTGGGTAGGGCACATTGCTCGCAAAACAGAAGAAGACGCTGCGTTGGAAGGTCTCAAGGTAGACCGATAACCTGGTGAGGGTTGTGGGAATTCAATGGATGCGAGACGCACAAGACCAGTCGTTGTGGCGACACTTGGGGCAGGCCTATGTCCAGCAGTGGACATCTTTCGCCTGAAGTGATGAGTGAGTGAGTGAATACTTCCGAGACCAGCTTTAATTTGAAGGCTATCATGGTATTTGCAATTAGTACTTACATGAAACATTGTCTCTAGGACAGCAAGGCACCTACAATATTTCTGGTTTTACAGATAGTCAGCGGTTACCGCCCAGGTACTTGCCAGCTTGTCTACTTCATAAATCAATACCATTAGCCAACATACAATATCACCTTAACACATTGTAACACACATTACACATCAATAGAATCTTTACAGCCCGATCAGATAGGACACATAAAGTTTAAGTGCACGCTTACCTACTGCAGAAGAGCCTCACAGTGGCTTACGGATGTGTTTATGATCATCGTAAATATGGCAACATTATTGATGATACTTGGCTCTTTTGTTGCTATTTTCGTTCATATTTGAAAGGTGTTTTCTGGTTTTATTAGAGTTTGTTGGTTGGTATTTTTATGACTTGAATTTTGGTTCATATTTTCATTAAGACTGCTTAGTAATGACACAATTCCCTTCGTGTTGTGCTTCCCTGGTATGTATTACTCTCGTATAGGTCTTATCCCATAACTTAAATAGGTAGTCTTCTGTCTGTTGGTCTGCCAACATTTCTTCCACCGGTTTTTCGCAACCATTTAGATTTCTCAACTTTGATATTGAAACTGAAACTCTAAGCATTTATTTCAATTAAACCATTTAAAGGCACTTCTGAATTGTCAAGTTAGGTCAGTCAAAATAAAGATGAAGCTAATTTCATGATCCAAAGCGTAGATCTTTATGAAGAAGAACGTGTAAGAACCTCAACGGACTAAATTAACCTCTTAAGCTCCGCGGACCAACCCGGGTTGTCGTCACCTCGATGGTCACCATCAATTATTATATTCCTGCCCTTCTTCCATACCATCTGGCCTGTTAAAAAGACTAATTTGAAATCACAACACTAAATTCACTAAGAGCAGTCATGGCAAAAATTCGAAGACATGTGGCATTCACTAAACCACACTGGTCCCGTAGGTGTGTTTCGGCCTATTCACTCTCATAAAGAGAAGGCCTCAGTCCCAGCAGTGAGATCGATATACGCTGATTATGCCTACACATGCTACCCATAACTTTATAGAGAACCAAAGATCAAATTAACTCTTCTATTAGAATCCATTTACATATTTATAGGAAGTCTTCAAATAAATCGCAACACGACACACCAGTGCGATTCACACCAGTGTTACTAGTTTTACACATCAGCTGTTTATTTCTCACGAAACTTGCCGAACTTTACCGAACTTTACCGAAGAGGGATTGTATTGGATTAGTTACTAATGTCGTGTCTATCGAAAATAGAACTAATTAAGATGAGATTCATTTTGTGCGAGGTACAATGTGCTGAAAAATTGTTTAAGCCCTTCATAACTACGCTCGCCCAGAGAACATTGATTTTGAAAGCAGATTTACTGATTCGATACCTGATTAGGTTTTCAGAACTAAAAAATAAAACGAAAAAAATGTTTCTCAGCAGTTCAGAATCCATATTCATGCTAGTTAGGTGCCTACTGGCAGAAGGCTTGTGTGGATGGCTTTTTCCATTAAGAAAATCACAGAAGAAGCTCATTTGTTACTGTTACTAGCAAATCGCTCTTCTCTATTCTTAAGGACAACATAACTAACGAATTCGGAGTAGAAACAATTTCCGTGCGTTGAAGCGTTTTTGCCATACCTATTATTGGAATCAAATGTAACAGCTCACAATTTAGGACCATTCATATTAGTGTTTTAATCCGTGGTGCTGGGCTTACCCCAGTTGTAAATATCCCTTTGCGCCTAATGACCTGGCTTTGTTCTGTCTCCCCCGCTGTAATTTTCTGATTAATTTTGTTGCGGGACCCAAGACAGTTTAATCGTTTCTCCGGGCCTCGTCAAGCTTCATTGCCTCGGCGTTTTTACTGGTGGTCGCCACTGTTGATTCTGGCTTACAGAAGTTACAGTGGTTTGAGAATAGTGCGGCCCAATAACTAACGATTTGTGGACATACTACAAACTCAAAGCTTTTAGTTAGAAAATGTATGCTATTTGCACGTTTCGAACCACGGAACAGAAAAAGCAAATGGAAGGCCCACGCAGCTATCTGGTGCGTGTCACAATTATGCGTAAAAAATGTAAAATAATACCAACCTTCGTAATTTTGCATGAACAACTTAAAAGCTTTTCGTCAAAATTGAATTTATTGTTCATACAAAATTAACACTTATTACAACTGACGAAGGTTTTAGAACGAAGGAGGAGCTTGTGGCTAAAGTAATAACAGCCGCATGATACATCAGGTTAAGCTACGCTTGCCGGGTTGGTTCATGGACGGGTGACCATCTTTATATACAGAGACTCCTCCGTACCTCGGAAAGCAGGTTAAACCGTTGATCCCGGCTGTCAATCGTGGATCTTAGACAGTCGTTACGGGTCGTCAGAAGCCCAAAAGTCTGATATCCAGTCTTACCAAGGGGTATCGTATTACCCAGTAACTGGGTTGTGGAGGTCAGATAGGCAGTCGTTCCTATAAAATACTGGTATTCAGCTGTTTCCGGTTAGACTGGAAGCCGACCCCAAGATAGTTGGGAAAAGGCTAGGCAGATTGATTTGACAACTGACAAAGGTTGTTATTATTTTACATATTTTTACGCATTATTGTGACACGCACCGGATGGCTACGAGGGCACTTGCAATTGTTTTTTCTATTCTGTGTGCCGAACCATAGATCTTTTGGGAGAAGAGCGTGCCACCCATCACAAAAAACAGGCGTGATGTAATCCATGTTTGTACAGTGAGGAGACGACAATACAACAATTAATGAAAAAAACTGGCTATACTTATTATTAATATACTTATGTATAATTAAGAGCACAGTGTTGGCCCAGTGGTATCGGCCGCGACATACAAGTTGTAGGTCGTGAGTTCAAACCCAGGCAGGCGCTTTACTTTGTGTAAATAATTTCTTCAACATTGCTTTCAAAACGGTGAAGGAAAACCTCGTGAGGAAACCGGCATGTTCTAGAACCAAAAATTCGAAGACATGTGTCATCTACCAAACCGTATTGCGCCTGCGTGGTGGATTACGACCCACACCCTTTTAGAGAGGAGGCCTGTGTCTCAGCAGTGGGAACATTATAGGTAGATTATGCTTGTGCTATGATGAGAATTGCCAGTGTTTTCATTTAATGTTGTATCTGAGGGCACGGTAGTGCCCCCGCCAAGACGAGCCAAGCGAAGCCTTTTCTCGAAGCGCTTCGTCGTTTTTTTGAACCCTCATAACTTGGGTTTGGATTATACCAGCTATACAAAATTTTCGGGGCATCTCCAAAAACGTTCTCATGTAAAATGTTGCCAAGACGAGACCATATGGCTCGCACTGTCAAAAAAATATCTAATCTCATGTAGAGCCAAGTTTCTAACTCTACACGCAATGACTCTACAAGCCCTAACTTCACAAACTCTACATATTAGTCGAAATATGTGTCTTGACCATTTCGCTACTGTCACATAAGCGTAAGGCGCAAAAATATTTTTTAGTATTGGTCTCGTCTTGGCAACATTTTACATGAAAATCTTTTTGGTGGCATTATCCTATCCTTAGTTTCCACATTGTATAAAAGCCGACACTTACCTGCTGTTCTGACATCACCTTTCAAGAAAATCATTTCCTACCCCCAACAAAAGCTCTCAAACACTAACATAGTCACCCAAATCCAGACTAAATGCAGCCGAGGACGAAAACGCAAGTGCATACTTTACGACTTCAATTTTACGACCTGCGACAGTCTGTACTGGTTAACGACTTCACGATGGCGTCAGCCATAACTGACGGGAAGTCGTTTTGATGGCGCGACTAGTCTTAGCGACTTAATGACGTCTTAGTAACAATCGTTTATGAGTTTGCTGAATGATTGCTGGGTTGTTTAGTAATTAGGTTTTTGACGTGCGGATAAGCTGTTATTCTTTCGAGAGACAGAGCTCGGAATCAACGCGCTGGGACCGACTAGAGACGCCAAATAATATTTTACTACTACTAGTAAGTACTATACTATACTAGTAAGTACTATACTATACTAGTAAGTACTATACTATACTAGTAAGTACTATACTATACTAGTATGTACGATACTAGTAAGTATTGTAGTCTTTTTTTTTAGGGTGTGAAATCATTAGCTTACTTCTCTTGCTCTGGGTGATCGGGAGGGGGTGTGACAGACTCTTACTGACTAAAACCTACTCGTGTTCTTTAAGTTGGCTTTTGTGCCCCATCAGGTATTGTAGTCTGATAACGTGTTGCTCAGTGGAGCTACTCCACTGCGCAACACGCTCCACTGGTGTAAGATTTCTCGAGTGTAATGAAGGTAAAATAACAATTCACAACACTCTTCCGTCTGACATCAATCAAAACCAAAATAAATAAAATTATGTTACATTCTTATTTTAAATTTGCTTCATTCTTATCTAGACCTCCAGAACAACACACAAGTAGCTCAGTAGGTGCCCTTTAGCAATACTGGTGTCAGGCTTCCTGGTTTCTGATAATCCGTAACGGTTGTCAAAGATCTACAAATGACAGCCAGGTCCAACGGCTTAACGTGCTTTCCGAGTCTCGGTACGTTAAGATGGTTACCCATCCACTGACCAACCTCGGCAAGTGTTGCTTAACCTCGAAGATCGACCGTGCTGCTGTTATTATTTAGCCACGAGCACCTCCCCAAGAGACTGAATGTATTTATAAAATTTCTTTGTTACTCCAATTAGTTTTAACAGCACACCTCAAAGGGGCCGATAAAAGTTATTTAGAAAATACATTAACTACCTACGTTCAGTTAAAATAGCGTGTTAAGTTACATTAACACATTTTATTGTGATATTGTTAACCTTTGGGAACCCGGAAGAGGACAAAGGTTATTTATAGTGATTTATGACGTTAATGATGATTTCTGTCTTTATGAAAAAGGAACGTAATTGATTGGTTATTGAAAGTTTTTTTTTAACAGCGAAAAAATCTATTTCTGAAATAAATGACGAGTATTTTTTTTAATAAGCTTTTGACCCTCGAAATCATACGTAACGAAAAGTGCTCATGATAACAAAACATACTTGCCAAAACTCAACTGTCCCACCATTTGTCATCAAGAAGTTCCAGTCCTCACATCCCAGCGCTTATCACATCAGCTCGATGGTGTCATAATATTAATTTTGAAGCGAACAACTTACTTACGAACATTGTAAGTTAATTGCTTGTAAAAAGATATTGTTTGTGTGTTTGGGATGTTCATCATGCCCATTTTTTTTTCTATCAGTCATCTGCAACTACTGCATCGTCTGTGAAAAAGTTAGCTTGAAATGTAGAAAAGAGCGATTGCCTGTTGGATGCGCTGCACGTCGCGGGTTCGATTCCCCCACGGAACAAATATTTGTATGGCCTATAGCTGTTCCGGGTCTGGATGTCTTGTGATACAGGATAATTCCTAGAGTGAGGCAAAGGTTAAAAAAATAACTTGATATCTTAGAAGTTAAGAATGCTTAGTGAACAGACTTGAGGGATAGTTCGTCTAGTCATAAGTTATATAGCACGTCAAAAATCCAAAACCGTAGACCCGATATTCTCGCCTAAAATCAAAACTCCTTACTCCTCAAACATAAGATCCCACTTCTGCGGATACTTCCCCATTTCGCACGCACCGCACGCGCCTACCACTCGGATCCTTCTTTATTTATTATTATAAATAATAAAACCGGATCCGCTCCTCTAGTTATCCGGGAGTGAAATATGTCGTTTGCACGACTTATCCGTGCCTTATTTGGCAAACAAGAAAACCAGAACATTACGCCAACACAAATAGGTGCTTGCGCAAATATTCGGTGCAAATACAACCCGGCGAGGGAAATAAATAAAACGGAGAAGCAAGTGTAAGCCTGTGGATATTGAGACTGGATGGCGCAATGATAATGGAGTAGTTGGAAGCAAAGTTCTGCTCTATGCAAGCAAAACTGACGTGTACTTTAATGTTTAAGTTTCAAAACTTGAAAATGTTAACGCGACCGCCGCATGCCTAGACAGTAAATGGCGCTTTTAACCCGACTTCAAAAAGGAGCAGGTTATCAATTTGGATGCTTTTGTTTTTCATTATAGGCATAACTTCACATTATTTTTATGTTTGAAAGGAGTTTATTCCGAAATGGTCCCATTTAAATTTCTTAAAGATCTGATGTTATGAGTTTCAGCGTCAAACTACAAAACTCTTCAAAAAATTACAGGAAATTAATAACCGCAATTGCTGCTATCGCATGAATATGCATTGTTAACACAATTAAATGGGGAATCACAAATAAAAAGTGAAAAATAAAAACTTTTTACAAAAAAATAGAACCGACTTTTATAAAAAACTGTAAAACTTAAAACACAATAACTTTAGTTTCGGAAGTCGGTGTCAAAAAACGAAGAAGCAAAACCAGAAACACCGAACCTTTTTAACCGACTACAAAAATAGGAGGAGGTTCTCAATTCGACTGTATTTTTTTTTTTTTTATTATGTGTGTTACCTCATAACTTCTTACTACGTGAACCGATTTTGAAGATTTTTTTTTTATTTGAAAGCTGTTGCTTCACATTTGGTACCATTTTAATTTGATGAAGATCTGATAAAGAACTTCGGAGATACACAATGGAACTCTTCAATAAATGATAGCAGACCTTCCAGAATTGCTGCAATCGCATGTCTGTATATTGTTTTCACCACTTCACAACATTACATCACGCTGATGCACTCTGAAAGGGGTATATAGATTTGTACAGTTCACCCTGATACACCCTAATTTCACCAACTACGTTCAAATTCCCTATTTTTGGGGCTATCAATTCGGGCATAACTTTACTATTAATTTAGTTTTAGAATGGGGTAAAACAACTAAAAAGTGAAAAATAAAAAACTTTTTACAAAAAAAATACAACCGACTTCCATAAATAATACTAAAAAATGCAAAATAACTTTAATTTCGGAAGTCGGTGTCAAATAACGAAGAAACCAAACTAGAAACACCGACTTACGAAATTAAAGTTATTTTGCATTTTTTAGTATTATTTATGGAAGTCGGTTGTATTTTTTTTGTAAAAAGTTTTTATA
This sequence comes from Polia nebulosa, assembly GCA_951329385.1. NCBI lineage: Eukaryota > Metazoa > Arthropoda > Insecta > Lepidoptera > Noctuidae > Polia > Polia nebulosa. The sequence goes on from OX589587.1 coordinate 57,797,498, forward strand.
TTTTTAGCTTTAAGTTTTTATTTGTGAAAAGTTTCGGGTGGCTTTGCACTGGATGTATTTAGATTAAGTTTTCTAGTTATAAATCATGTTTCACTGAGCACTGACACTGCTCTACAATACATGTAAACAATCTTATCTAGTACACAAGCACTTAATCAATAAAGATTTTTTGTTAAACACTTTGTTTACATTTAAAATATGTAAACAAGCAAGCTAGTACCGCTAGCTAGTACCGCTAGCTGTTACCGATGTCCGTGACGTCAATTTCCCGGGGTTGAGATAGTGGCGAAATGCGAGTCAATCAATAAAAAACCGACTGACAAAAAATTAATATAATGTTTCCATTCTTCCAAACAAGCCACTTTTCAAGCAGTCTGATGCAGTTGGCGGAATTAACTATTTTGGAACTTTTTAGTTGTTTCTTGTCAGCCGGGTTTTTGTTTATTTTTAATTTGTTCAATAACGCGTAACCCCATCGCAAAACTGGTTTATAACTATGAGTACGTATATAAGGCATATCTCTTAATACACGAAATCTCTTAAGGGGTAATTGTACTTATCGTTATGAACAACGTTTACTATGGGAACAACACTGAAATCGCGAAAAAAAAAGTGACTGTTCCCTACAATTATGTTCGCATTCACTCGTCAAAATTCTTAATTCTTTATTGTACGAGTACACCACATCTTAACTTATAATACAGTCATAACACAGTTCATGTACAAAGGCGAGCTTAACTCAAAGTTGAGTTTTCTCCCAGCAAACCTTATGTCCCTCTTTGAGGCTTGGCTGGAGAGGCCTCACGGCGCCCTCACCTTCCGCCTGACGCAGGTCCTCACCGGACACGGCTGTTTCGGGAGGTTCCTGTTTCGGATCAAGCGGGAGGTGACGCCCGGGTGTTTCCATTGCACGGATCGTCCCGAGGACACGGTGGAGCATACGATGGAGGTCTGCCCCGCTTGGGCGGAGCCACGCCGTGTCCTCGTGGATGCGATAGGCGGCAGCGACCTCTCGCGCCCTGCCCTGGTTCAGGCCATGGTACGGAGCGAGAGGGAATGGGAAGCCGTCTCCTCCTTCTGCGAAGCAGTAATGTTCGCGAAGGCGGAGGCGGGACGCGTGAGAGAGCACCAACAACGGAGTCGCCCTCACGCCCTCAGCAGCAGCCGCCTCAGGAGACGCCTGGGACTCCCGGCGCCGCGAGACGATCTCCGGCCACCGTAGACCCGGGCCTGCGGACGGCGAGTAATGGGTAGCTCGCCGTCCGATCAGCAACAGGCCCGAGAGTCGACGGCGCGTAGTGTTCCACGCGCGCCTCAAAGAGTTGTCAGCAAGAGACGGGGCCCGTCATGGCCGATGCCTGCCCGGGGGTTGAGGATAAATTCGAAACAGAGTTACCTCGCCCCTGGGCACTCAAAGGCAGGAAGGAACAGGGGTGGGTTTTAGTCAGTAAGAGTCTGACACGCCCTCCCGCTCCACCCAGTGCGGGAGAAGTCATAGGATGATTTCCCACCCAAAAAAAAAAAAAAAACCTTATGTATGGAACAGCTGATATAGTTTTCGATTTCGGTGTTGGTCTCATATGAAAAGTGGTTCATAATGATGAGTACAATTAACCCAGCGCTGGGCACGCCACCATTGCGGCGGTAGTGTCCCTCTTTGAGGAGTGGCTGGAGAGGCGCCACGGCATCCTCACCTTCCGCCTGATGCAGGTCCTCACCGGACATGGTTGTTTCGGGAGGCTCCTGTAATGTTATGCGAACATAAGGCGGGAGGAAACGCCAGGGTGTTTCCACTGCACGGATCGCCCAGAAGACACGGTGAAGCATACGGTGGAGGTCTGCCCCGCTTGGGCGGAGCACCGCCGTGTCCTCGTGGATACGATAGGCGGCTGCGACCTCTCGCGCCCGGCCCAGGTTCAGCGAGAGGGAATGGGAAACTGTCTCCTCCTTCTGCGAAGCAGTAATGTTCGCGAAGAAGGAGGCGGCATGAGTGAGGGAGACTCAACAACAGAGTCGCCCTCACGCCCTTAGCAGCAGCCGCCGCAGGAGACGCCTGGGGATTCCGGCACCGCGAGACGATCTCCGGCCACCGTAGACCCGGGCCTACGGACGGCGAAAAGCGGGAGTCGACAGCGCGTAGTGTTCCACGCGCGCCTCAAAGGGTTGTCAGCAATAATGAAAGGGCCCGTCATGGCCGATGCCTGCCCAGGGGTTGAAGATAAATACGAAACAGTTGAGAGGGCCCCTGGGCACTCGATCGAAGTGTAACCAAGGGTGGGAAGTGTGAACAAAGATGGAAAGGATGAGCAAGGGTGGGAAGGATAAGATAGGGTGGGAAGGTTGGCCAAAGGTGAGCAAAGATGACCCCACCTCACCTTCACCTCACCTTTGTCCACCTTTGCTCACTTTTGGCCACCTTTGCTCACTTTGACAACCTTTGCCCACCTATGACCACCTTTGCTTACCTTTGCTAAAGCTAAGGTAAGGGTAAGGATGAGCAAAGGTGGGAAGGGTGAAATAGGGCGGGAAGAGTGACATAGGGTGGGAAGAGTGACATAGGGTGGGAAGAGTGACATAGGGCGGGAAGAGTGACATAGGGCGGGAAGAGTGACATAGGGCGGGAAGAGAGACATAGGGTGGGAAGAGTGACATAGGGTGGGAAGAGTGACATAGGGTGGGAAGAGTGACATAGGGTGGGAAGAGTGACATAGGGTGGGAAGAGTGACATAGGGTGGGAAGAGTGACATAGGGTGGGAAGAGTGACATAGGGTGGGAAGAGTGACATAGGGTGGGAAGAGTGACATAGGGTGGGAAGAGTGACATATGGTGGGAAGAGTGACATAGGGTGGGAAGAGTGATATAGGGTGGGAAGAGTGACATAGGGTGGGAAGAGTGACATAGGGTAGGAAGAGTGACATAGGGTGGGAAGAGTGACATAGGGTGGGAAGAGTGACATAGGGTGGGAAGAGTGACATAGGGTGGGAAGAGTGACATAGGGTGGGAAGAGTGACATAGGGTGGGAAGAGTGACATAGGGTGGGAAGAGTGGCATAGGGTGGGAAGGATGATTAAGGGTGATGATCCCACCTCACCTTCACCTCACCTTTGTCCACCTTCGCTCACTTTTGGCCACCTTTGCTCACTTTTGGCCACCTTTGGCCACCTTGCAAAGGTGAGCAAGGCTGGGAAGGATGAGCACAGGTGGGAAGGTTGGGAATGATGAGCAAGGGTGGGAAGGAAGAGCAAGGGCAGAACGTATGAGCAAGGGCGGGAAGGATGAGCAAGGGTGGGAAGGATGAGCAAGGCCGCGAAGGATGAGATAGGGTGGGAAGGGTGGCCAAAGGTGAGCAAAGATGATCCCACCTCACCTTCACCTCACCTTTGGCCACCTTTTCTCACTTTTGGCCACCTTGCTCACCTTTGCCCTCCATTCGCCACCTTTGCTTATCTGGTGGCCAAAAGTGAGCAGTTGACCAAAGCGTGCAAAGGTGGCCAAAAGTGAGCAAAGCTGAGCAAGGGTGGGGAGGATGATATAGGGTGGGCAGGATGATATAGGGTGGGAAGGATGATATATGGTGGGAAGGATGATATAGGGTGGGAAGGATAACTCAACCTGCAGCGGTAAGCCAGAGTGCTGTGACTATGAAAACCCCCCTCTGGATATAGATATATAACACTCAGGTTTCACTTTTTAAATAGTTCATTTTTATTGTTTACTTCAGTACATCAACCAATATCCTCTTAGGTAAATACAACCGTCGTATTCGGTCGCCACTATCAGACTGCCCCAACTCACTCAACTGCCCAACCATCGACAACTGCCTAACCTAACCGTTCCCGGATGTGACATCATGTGAGATTCCAATAAATTCTAAAACACTCAATTCACAACTTTAAAGTGGCAAAAATAAATAATTAAATTCATAAAAAAATGTACAAGGCATTATTAAAAGAAAACCTAACATTAATAATTAAGTTAATAATAAATAATTAATATATAATAATTATTAATATAAATATATAATTATATTATATTATTATTATATTCCGTTTATTCTTTTTTATTAGACATATTAATTACATTTTTAAATATTTAAATATAAAGGATAAAAAAAAAACATTTAAAAATATAAAAAATGTTTGTATTTTATTTCTTCGATATTTGACACCGACTTCCGAAATTAAAGTTATTTTTAAATTTTTAGTGTATTTTTTTTTGGAAGTCGGTTGTTTTTTTGTAAAAAAGTTTCTTAACATCACGTCTCCGCTAAGTTTTCTTCAAGCTCAATCATTCGAGATTGCATGTGCACAATGCACTTCTTTCTTGTACGAGTACCTGTAGATCATAGTTGATCAAACAACGCGTGACTAGAACCCGTAAGTAGAAACCATCAAAAAGTGTTATATCACTAACAAATACTAATAAACGTACAGACAAATAAAAACCTTTGAACCACCGACCGGGCTTTATTACCAAAAAAATACAAGTCCAAATTCAAGCCAGCCTTAGCACGAGTTTTTATGCTTGCTGATTTTTTTTTGGCTGGGTGGAAAATCATCCAATGACATCTACCGCTCTGGGTGGAGCGGAAGGGCATGTCAGACTTTTACTGACTAAAACCCACCCCTGCCTGAGTGCTCAGGACAGCGGTAACTCTGTTACGAATTTATCCCCTACCCCTAGGCATGCAGGCACCGGCCATGATGGGCCCCGTCAGTGGTGGCTGACAATCATCTCTTTTAGGCGCGCTTGGAACACTACGCGCTGTCGACTCACGGGCCTAGTGCTGATCGGACGGCGAGCTACCTCCTACTCGCCGTCTGCAGGCCCGGGTCTACGGTGGCCGTAGATCGTTTTGCGACGCCCTACGCCCAATGCGTCTTCTGCGGCGGTAGCGGCCGGGGGCGTGAAGGCCACTCCGTTGAGCATCCCTCACCCATCCCGCCTCCGCCTTCGCGAGCATTACTGCTTCGCAGAAGGAGGAGCCTGCTGCCCATTCCCTCTCGTTCCGTACCATGGCCTGAACCAGGGCATGCTTGCTGATTGCGTTAACGAAAACGTCAATGTGTATTGAAACTGGATAAGCGCCGTCTGATGACAATACAGTAACAAGTATCCCCTTTTTTAACCGACGAAAAAAAAGGAGGAAGTGCTTAATTGGACAGTATACAGAGTGTAACGGAAAGGTGTGGTCATATTTTAAGAGCCGGTTCTGCCCATGGAAATGAACAACTTTCTCAAAGAAAAAATAGCAAATTCCCAAAAAAAAATGGACTTTCCATACAAAGCTATCATCAGCTGACCAATATTTGTATGGGAGGTAAAATTTTTTTTTTAGTGTTTCCTCGGATTTTCTTGAAGAAAGTTGTTCGTATCGATGGGCAGATGCAGTTCTTAAAATATGACCACACCTTTCCGTTACATCCTGTACATGTTTTTTTTTGTGTATGTTCAGCCCTCACTCCATCATTTATGAACCGATCTTGATGATTATTTTTTTGTTACATAGGGTATACCTCAAGGGTGGTCCCATGTCAAGGAAATCAGGATCTGATAATGGAATCCTGGTAAAATTGAGAGAAAACCTCGAAATTGTGGGCACGTTTAGCGTTTTGGTACGTATGTTCGGTGCTCACTCCGTTGTTTATAAACCGATTTGGATGATTTTATTTGTCATAGATAGGGTATGCTTTAAGGGTGGTCCCACGTCAGGGACATTAGGATCTGATCATGGAATCCTGATAACATTGAGAGAAAATCTCGAAAATTGGGCACGAATATTGTTTCTGTTTAATTTTCATAACTTTATCAGGTATTTCTATTTAGGAATCATCACATCATGAAACTGAGCTTATGATGGAAACCATACCTTTCCTTAACAATAGAAGTTAGATATAAAAAACTGGTTTTAGTGACAGATACCACTTAATATACTTACTTTGAAGAAAAGACGTCTTTGGAATATTGGAGGTAACCTCAACTGGTCAATATCATGGGAACCTCATGGAAGGATGGTTACATCATCAGCTCAGTGCCAAGAGGAATGATGAAGGATTAGAAATTAGCCTCAGAGTATTAAAAGATGATGCGAGTCACAAAAAATCATAAAATAAAAAACTTTTTAACAAAAAATTCAACCGACGAAAGAGAACTAAAAAGCAAAAAATAAATTAACCTTTTAAGTCTTGAGTGTTGAGCTTATTTACCTACATCATTATCATCTTCCTGCCCTTATCCCATGTTACTTGGGGTCGGTGCAACACGTTTTTTTCTTCCATTCTGTCCTGTCAGCCGTCACGCTATCACTAACTCCCTTTTCTTTCATATCACTCCTCACACAATCCATCCATCCTTTTTTTGGCCTCCCTCTACCTCTCCATCCATCCACATTTATATTCATAACTCTTTTAGCTACATGTGTTTCATCCCTCCTCTTTACATGACCATACCAAGATAAGCGGTTCCCTTTCAACTTTTTTGTGACTGGCGCCACTTTTAAACTACCTCTAATGTACTCATTTCGCACTTTATCCATTCTCGTTACTCCACACATCCATCTCATCGCCGCCACATGCAGTCTTTTTTCATCCGTCTTTTTCACAGCCCAAAATTCTGACCCATACAGTACGACAGGTCTAATCACGGACTTATAGATTTTCCCCTTTAACTTAAGGGGCATCCGTCGGTCGCAAGTTGTTCCAGTGACCTGTCGCCATTTCATCCATCCTGAGTTGATCCTGTGCGTTACGTCTCTGTCTATATCGCCATCCCCCTGAACAAGTGACCCGAGGTACCGAAAGTCGGAGCAGATCGGTACAGGCGTTCCGTTGAGAGCTACAGGCATAGGACTGGAGAGACCGCCGAAATCGCAGAACAGATATTCCGTTTTGGTTCTGCTCAATTTTGGGGCCCACACTCTCCAGTCTTTAGTCTTTAGCTTATTTACCTAAATAAAATATCAAATTTTATATAAACTAATTTTGAGTCGGCGCCAAATAATAAAATATAATACATCTAGCCTTCTTCATTTCTACGTACATATAAAATTTAGATATTTAATAATCAGGTTGTTGTTTGGCGCCTACTCAAAATTAGTTTATATAATATTTGATATTTTATGTAGGTAAATAAACTCAATACTCAAGACTTAAAAGGTTAATTTATTTTTTGCTTTTTAGTTCTTTTTCGTCGGTTGAATTTTTTGTTAAAAAGTTTTTTTTAATTACATAGGCAAACGTTTACATTAATGCGATCGAGTTAGCAGAAAAACTTGTGCTCTGGTTTCAATATTAAAACGACAACAGTCACGGGTTCTACCTTGTCAATAAAACATTTTGATGCTAGTGGGCAAAGCTTGACATTTTTAGGGTTCCATACCCGAAGGGTAACCAACGGTCCCCTATTACTAAGCCTCTGCTGTCCGTCCATCCGTCCGTCCGTTTGTCTGTCAGCGGGCTGTATCTTATGATCCGTAATAGGTAGACAGTTGAATTTTTCAAAGAATGTGTATTTCTGTTGCCACTATAACAACAAATAATCAAAATAAATTAAAAATTAAAGAGGGCTCCCATACTAGAAACGTGTTTTTGTTTTTTGCTCCATCTTAATAATAGCAATAAGTATATGCGTATAATCTTGTACAATGGTACGGAACCTTTTACGCAGGAGTCCGATTCGCAATTGGCAGGTTTTTCTTTTGCCCACTTGTATCAAACCATGTTTTTCAACACGTAAACCTTTAAAATGAGTAAAACTTCATACACATATTTAGTAACAAATCATTGTGTTTTTCATGCGCCTTAGCGGTGGCTGGCCGCCGCACTTTTCCGCACTAGTGAAAAATACACGACATTGCAAGCCTGAAAGCGGTAGGGGTAGGAGTGGGTTCGTTGTGTTGAAAATATATTTTATTAATTACAAACTATAATTAAACTTGACTACACTCAAGCCACTTCCATTAAACCTCCTTCCCTTCAGACATTATGCCGTAAAATTTTGAACAGTGGGCCACGCGTAGGTAATGTTGTAAATAAGACTTTACAACTTTCACCCCCATTCCTGCCCCAAGCCCATGGGGGTGATTGTGGATATGTGACGCAATAGATAATTAATTGGAAGGTTGTTAGCGAAGTTGGAATAGTCTTATGTAATCCGTGAGGGTGTGGGATGTTTTTAATACGTGGATGTTATGGTTACGCATGGATACTAAACTTAACTTCCACTCATTAAAAACACTGACTGGATAGTTCTATGATTATTTGGCATGATAATAGGGTAAGCAATGATATCGAAGAGTTTGTAATGGTAGATCATGTCTTAAAGTTCCTAAACATTACTTACGAAAAGAAAGTTATTCCATATCTCGTGTTACCAGTATCGATCGAAAAGAATGGAGCCACATGAAATTTGACTGCCATCTCACTTCCAAAACCTATTACTAATCAACTTTTAGGATTTCTGGTGACCCGTAAAGTAATGGCAGGCAACAGTTCGATAACCAAGTCAATGCTCTTCCAGATAATAATGAGATGATAGCCATACAAACGTCTTTCATCAATGTAGTGATCTCGGTACAAATCGTCCGCCCTTAGGTATTATTATTTATTACTAGCTGGCCCGGCAAACTTCCTACCACCTCAGAAAAGAATCAATTAACAAAAAGCCATTCCATACAAAATGTATAAGAATTTCTTTACAATTTTTTCTGTGAATTTTTTCGATGTTTTAATAGTTATTCTGCTATTCGGGGCGGAGACAAATCCAAAAAACCAAGGACTATTAAAATCGGTCCAGCCGTTCTTGAGTTATAAATGTTGTAACTAACCCGACTTTGTTTTATATTTAGAAGAAGATTACTAGCTCGTACTGACGCAGTGTTGGCTCCCTTCATTCATTTTCATTTCCAATGGTCACGATCTTTTACTTTCTCTTTATAATTCTCAAGGAAAACATCCAGGTCGTCCCGCCGTCTCCTTCGTGGTCTGCCGCGGCCCTGTGTCGGACACCAATCCTGTGTTTTACGGGCCCTTAGTAACAAAACGTAGTATATATTTCAAATACATATTCAAACTATCGCGTGCTGAAGTTATTTTTTTCAGCTTTATAAGCTTATCTGACTGAAATATTCCTTTCCGCTTTATTTATTTGTTGAAGAATTTTTAACTAAGAGTTTTAATAAGCCTTATCAGACCGACGCTGCGCCGGTTCTTTGTTCCGGGTCTTTTGAGGTTAAATAGTAGGTTCAGAAAACAACAGTGAGTACATAATATGCGTGCTTGCACGAAAGCGTTATAGACTTATTAAATAAGCCTTATCCATACTAGTGCTGTAATGGAAGAAAAACATAGAAAAGAAAGCATCCTTACCAACTCCCGATTTCTGGATTAGGAATTTAAAGTTTCTCTAGGAATTACTCTTGTATCGTGGGTGCGTTCACAAACATGTAAACTTATATAAAGAACATACCCAGACCCAAAAAAACTATCTGTGACTTACTTGACTTAATATCCTATGTCCCCTAGATGGGGCAGAAGGCGTCCACCATAGCCTCCATCGCGAACGGTCTTGAGCTTCACGCTTCACCTCGCTCCACGTCATTCCGTTGCTCACCGACCCTACCAACACGATGCGAGGCCAGGTTTGGCGGGGGATGGCCACGCTTTCTCTTCCCTTGGGGATTCCAGAATGATCTGGCGGTCGATCGGGCTCTCGAGGCATTTCTCCAATAGCTCTACGTTAGAGATGGTCTCGGGCTAGTAGATTCCGAGAATGCGACCAAGACAGCGGTTGACGAAGACTTGGCGTGAGATGTCCTTTTTGAGTTGCCACGTTTTGCACCCATAAAGCAGCACAGATTTGATATTAGATCCGAAGATCCTGAGTTCAATCCTTCGCGTCTGTTTTCCCGACTGCCAAACAGGTCTCAGCTGTGAGAAACTAGCTCGGGCTTTGGCAATCCGAGATGCGATGTCCTCTTCATTATCTCCAGTTTCTGACACGACGTTTCCGAGGTAGGTAAATTTGTGGACGCGTTCCACTACCTTTTTGCTTATCAGCAACGGTGAGGGAATCTTCACACCAGTTCTCATCTTTTGGGTCTTCCGGATGTTCCGGATGAATATTTCTCAACAAATGCGCCAACCGTGTCGTTAAAGACAAATTTTTCAAAATCTACATTAGCCTGAAGACCTGTTGAACTTTGGCGTTCAAAAAGCGTAGAACACTTTGATAACTGCAAATTCTCAATTCAGAAACCGGCTCTAAGTCCATTTTTTATGGAGACAAAGCTTGATTTAGGTGAAATAACTGCGTTTTTTTTGTTTTTTTTTTTTTTAATATAGAAAACGTTGTCTGCAGTGAAAAATTCAACCTATGCTATGAGTGGGACTGTAGGACCCAGGTGTAGTGTTCGGACAAACTGCAAGTATCAGCAGTATCAGTGTCGTGGCCAGATCTTAGAATTGAAGATTTCGTGAAGTGTTCAACCATTTCATGAAATGGTCGTGATTCATGAAATGATCAATTCTAAGATCTGACCACGATATCGATATAAGCTATTATCACAGTTAGTGTCTCGAAGGTTCTTGCATCAATTAAAATAAAAATCTTTACGCAAGAGAATCGTCATGGCATTTGTTTACACGACCCTTTGGCCCAGATGAGCACTTATTTTATTATATCTATGTTTATTGTACCACTAATAATTCTCATTTATATATTGACCAAAATGTATTGACCTCTCCATGTGGCGCTGATTGTGAAGGTTAACGTCAGTTAAATGTCAAATTCGGTACATTTGATTTAGTCCCATTTTTTGTCGGGGTCCTAGTTATAAGGATAGTGGTGTGTTGATTGTTTAATCGTGATGTTATTGATTTGCTATTTAAATGATAATCTAAGAGGCATTTTAGTAGGCACGTTTAAACCTAAGAAACTAATCCAAATTCTTAAAAACGAAGGATCAGCCTCTCGGCACTCAAAAAAGATGACAGGTTAAGAACTTAGTTTTTGCAAAGATTAACAACGTTTTTGGAGAAAATTGGATGGTTTTAGACTAGACTAGAAACTCTAAAACATTAATAATAGTCGCTCTTCAAAGTCAGTTTTTGTCGGCTAAGTCATCTTCAATTGTTTAACTAAACTACACGTGCTTGAAATACCCCTTAAAACGATTGAACTCTACTCGTGCTTCACCTTGAATATATAACTAATAAAAACATAAAAAATAGAATCTGACAGTGATCGTTTTAAATTAGCGTTGTAGGCACGTGCAAATCCGCCACGGTTGCGTAAGCAACTGATTGCATAATGCGAAGAAAATAACCACTGACATTGGTACTACTAAGTGAAGGTAGTACCTACATCAACCATTTCTCAAGAAGAAACCCTAACGTCAGAAAAATAAGGTCCAATTTGCCTTACAAGTGTCGCTGCATTACTAGCCATCGCGGTCAACGCGTTCTTTTTTGTTCGTTGCGGGTTGACACTGGCCGATATAAAGTTCGGGCACAGATAAAAAAGTTTTCGGGTGCTGTCAATAAAAAAATGGAGTTTGGCCCAGTTATTGAGTATTCGGGGAATTCTTGTGTTGTGTACCGCTAAACGAAGCGTGCGTGGGTCCTTGTAGATAGACGGATGACCTAGTGAAGGTCGTGAGGGCTATTAAATTTAGGTGGCTAATAAAACATGTGATATCGAAGAGTTTGTGAGAGGTCTATGTCCTGTACTGGTTGAGTGGATGTTTTACTATTGGTGTATATTATAATAATAGTATTGTGAACCTAAGAAACGATGGATGGACTGTATGAAATATGATATTTCTGAAAAGGAAATAACTATTGAGATGACGATTAATAGAGAAGTAAGTATAGAACAAAACGTGCTCCGGTGATCCCAAATAAATTGAGATATTGGATACGCAATAAAGATAATAATTTGATGTTTTGTCATATACAGGAGATAGGCGTCCACTGATAGACATAGGCCTTCCCCAAATGTCACCACAAGGACCGGTTCTGTGTGTCTCGCATCCATCGGCTTCCCGCGACTCTCACAAGGTCATCGGTCCACCTTGTGGGAGGCCTTCCAGCGCTACGTCTTGTGGTACGTAATCACCACTCCAGAACCCTTCGGCCCCATCGACTATCTGATCTGTGAGCAATGTGCCCTGCCCGGTGAGGATTTTGATGACGATTAAGGAAATAATCGCATTAATTTTAAGGGTGGTATACCGGACCACCACTTTTTGTCCAACTGGTCCACTTCTGAATAGAAAGCCGTTAGTTCATCATCAGCCTTTTAATGTCCCCACTGCTGGGGCACAGGCCTCCACCACGCGGGCCCGGTGCGGGTTGGTGGATGTCATATGTCTTCGAATTTTTGGTTCTAGGACATGCCGGTTTCCTCACGATGTTTTCCTTCACCGTTTTGAGAGCAGTGGCGATGAAATAATTTACACATAGTAAAGCGCCTGCCTGGGTTTGAACTCACATCCTACTGGGCCACCACTGCTCTCCGATAGCCGTTAGTTATTGAATAAATTTCTATTGAATTTGATAAAACTAAAACTGGAAGTTGTGTCACAGGAAACATTATTTCCGAGTATCACTGAATAACAAAGTTGTTTATAATTTTATATACTGTATGAATGAATTTATGCTTTGTCAGATTTGGATAGAAAATATATAGTTCACCGTTTTACAAATGATTATTTGGTGAGAAAATGCTAACTCAATTATCCTCTGAAATAAAGATTCTTACTAGCGCTTGTTCTTTTTACCCGACTGCGCGACGCAAGGGAGGGTAATGTGTTTATCAGCCTATGTATGTATGTATGTTTGTTCCTTTGTGGCACTATAGAGGTCAAACGCGTAGGCCGATTTTGATAATTTTTAGGTCAATTGATTCGTCTTAATCTTGCGAGTGCTACTAAAGACATGACAGTAATCAAAATACAATATGCGACAACCAGACGACATACTGTGAAAAAGAAAAAAATTAAAGTAGACGAACTGTATTAAGTGGGGTATCAAAATAAAGGGTTCGAGGAGGCGATTCCAAAAATATTACTCACTAAAATGTAGAAAAAATAAATGAATATTTTCAAAAAACCCGACTGTAAAAAACAACTAAAAAGTTCCAAACAAGTCATTTTCAAGCAGTCTGATGCAGTTGGTGGCATGAAATCAACAATTTAACTAAAATGAAAACTGACTTTTAAGTGTTGCCCTACTATCCAAAGTAGTAGGCAAAAGTACCAAAAGCGGCAGTTTCTGACTCTTTTGCCTACTACTTTGGATACGAAACATTCTGAGGCCTGTTTTAACAACGTCAAAATACTTTATCCTCTTTGTGACCAATGTGACGTTGGATTATTTAATATTTATTTTCTAGCTACGATTTTTTATTAAATGAGGGTGCTACTTGGCCGATAGTATGGCCTTAAATAGTGGTAATAAGCCGCCACCTGATAGACGCGAAGCCAACCCTTACATAGTTGGGAAAAGCTAAGGTAATGGACGAGTTCTTCATAGGAAAAAGTAATTCACAAGTAAGTTACACACCACACACACTGCTGCCGCTGTTTGTGTGTATGGGTGTAAGACTAAACAATATCTAAAAAACTTAGCTAACAGGATCATGCATCATTATTAGTACAGTGTCTGTGAAAACAGTAACTGTTACAAGTGAGCAGTATGGATATACGAGTGAGAGGGATGCGATGGAAGTACCTTCAGTCAAAATCTTAATGCCCTGATAACGAAACAATACAATTTTGAAAAACACAATTCTAATTAAAAAAAATTTTAATATGTATTTGGGTTAAACCTTCAAAAGGTGCCTGACATTTTGGGGATAAGACCACAAATTGTGGGATTCTTACCTCACTAAAACCACCCTGGTAGTCAATATCTGCACATGGAAGGAGGCTCCGTGACCTTTTAAAGACCAACCGGAAGCCCCTCCGTGCAACGTCTATTCTTGCACATCCTTGTCAGAAACGGCCGTTTTTGATACTTTTGCCTACTACTTTGGATACGAAACATTCTGAGTCATGTTTTAACAACGTAAAAGTACTTTATCCTCTTTGTAACACACGTGATGTTGGATTCTTTAATATTTATTTTCTATGCTATGCTACGATTTTTTATTCAATGAGGGCGCCACTTGGCCGGTAGTAAGGCCTTAAACTATGCAGGCGGGGTTTGTTAAAAATATTGTTTCTTTTTCCTATACCAGCTACTCAAATAACTTTACAAATGAAGTTACGTATATCTAATTACAATGGTAAATCGTGCGATATGATACGATAAGCTAACCGCAGTAACTTCGAACAATGATGAAACTCGTTTGGTAAGAGCGGGCTAAGGATTTGTTAATGTGCCTACAATCTACATACATATTTGGTTTCTTCACGATTGAGGTAACAATACGTGTGTGGTTTTTGTGCAATTGATTGCTTTGAAAGGTTGATGATGAATGACTGGTGAATAGAGCTCAGTTGCTTGTAATTGGAGGGATCAATATCAAGCTACGTATTGTTATAATATGATTAAATGCGGCTAAGTGACAACAGCCGCACGGGTTTGGCGAACTGAACGCAATATAATGTAAGATAGTGTTCAAGTTACGTATGTTAGTTCAAGCGTTTTTGCCATACCGATTATTGGAATTAAGTGTAACACAATTTGGGACCCATTAATATTATCTAGTATTTTAATCCGAGGTGCTTGGCAACTGGGTTTAACCCAAATATCCCTTTGCACCTATTGGTTAAGCTTTGTTGTGTCTCCTGCTTGATAAGGAGTTACTCTAGTTTTATTTATGTTACTCCTCCGCTGTTCTTTTCTGTTTAATTTCGTTGTGTTGTGGGACCCCAAGATATAATAAGATATAAGTGTTATCGTTTCTCCGGGACTCTTTGAGCTTCATTGCCTCAGCGTTTTACTGGTGGCCGCCATCGTGATATTGGCTTTCAGGAGTTACAGTGGTTGAGAAAAGTGTGGTGGGTGGGTCGCTCTTCAAGGTTGTACATCGCTTGCTGAGATCGGTCCGAGGATGGGTGAGCATACCCTTAGGTACTGTCGTTGGTCCCGACTGTCATTTGTAAATCTTTGACAGTCGTTATTCAGAAGCCCGTCACTCTCACAATCAATCTGACCAATGGGTTTTTGGACAACCCAGTTACTGGGTTGTTAAGATAGGCAGTTGCTCCATGTAAAATACTGGTATTCAGCTGCATCCGGCTAGACATTTACCCGATCCTAACATGGTTGAGAAAAGGCTTGATGGTCTGATTTTATAGCGATCTCTGCTTGGCATGAGTCTAGAGAATTTTGATTGGCTAGGATACGCATTGGTAATAACCACCTGTGGGTGTCTGTAAATCACCTTATGTCAATTATTCCGCCAGTGAAAAATTATCATCACCAAAAATGTGAAGCAAAAATGAACAAACATATTTTTAGAATATTACCGAATAGGTTATCACTGTATAAAATCTAAGCACCGACATAAACTCGTAAATAATTGCCAGCGCACAAAAACAAGGCATAATGAAAAAATACATTGTGCAGAAAAAAAAAACAACGACCAAAGAGTTATTGACACAGCTCATGTTTTCAAAATGGCGACCGGTATTGTCCTCTAATGGGGTTCCGTATTCCATTTATGTATTGTTTCCTCTCATTCGTGCAAAATTTATAAGTCGTTAGCGGGTTGTTGTTGTTATTATCGTTCCTTTATTGAGACAAAAAAGTTATGTAGGAGAGTTTTTTGTACTGTTAATTTAATGTTTATCGGAGAAATGGGTTGCTTGCGAAATAAAAATGGCGGGTTTATGGACAAATTCGACCGGTGTGGATGACAAATGGCTCCGTTTATTTAGGGAGAACTTTGGAGTTATTGTCTAATTTTTCAATGATTTATTTTATCGCTGTTTTGAGTTTCATCCCTTTTCCATAGGCATGCATGGTGTCAAATACGACTTTTTAATGTATTTACCACGAAAATGGTAAAATGGTTTTCTGTAGCCATTTTCGGCAAATGGAATATTCAAAAATCGAATAATAGTAGAAACTAAATCAAACTCGTCAGACTTTTGGGTCCGGTTCCGAATTAGTCTCTATTCGTCACGAGTTATTAAAAATTAAAACAGCCTTGAATAAGAAATATTTGACCTCCAAGATTGCTATACTTCTACGACCATTGACGCCGACCGAAAATCTTGAACGATTTCGGTTCAAGGATCAAGAGAAATCTCATTATTCTTACAACTTTATATCTACACCTAATCTACGGGACATTGATCTTTATTGCTAAGACTTAAATATGATTAGGAATGATTTGTTGAAGTTGTGATTTTCGGTAATCGTTTCGGAAATGCTTCGAAGATTTCCTCAGTACGTTAACCCTAGAGTTTGGACGTTACGTGTGAGGGGAAATCCAAGGTTTTCGGCTAAACTCGGTTCCGCTTCGTAACTTTTCGTTATTGTCTTGGATAACTCCTTTGGTGAGTTTCATTAATCGAAACCACGTTGAGCACTGAAACTCACCAGTGAGTTTTGCGATTCTTGCGATTCACTCGTTTATTACCTCTATTATTACCAAAACGCAATGTATTTTATGCTGTGGCAACATTTACACGCTTGGCCAAAGACATTATTGGTCGTCTCAGGTGCCCTCCGACAAAAAATATATGCTGTCATAACTGAGAAAAAATGTCAAACTGACATTTGAATCCGGTTTGTCGTATGCGGGCGGGGCTTGAAGGATGGTACGTTTGACGAGTGGCGGCTTTCAGAGGTTAAGGTTGCGTAATCGAGGAGGGTTAATAATTTTCAGGAATTATTTTAGCGGTTGGACCTATGCGGAAGAAGGAATGTTCCAATTTCTTGTTGTAATCTAGAAATAATGTATGCTCCTTCGTGAACGGTAAAGTAAATATCTGAAAGTTGGGTATACTGGACTGGCAACTAAATTAGACCACACTCATATCTCAAAAAGGAGGTTTTCAATTTCAATATTGGCTATTACGTGATAAGCATTTGTCTTCATTACGTTGCGGTCAAATTATTTATATACATTTAGCGTCTGTTGTTGTTTGTTTGGTTTTGAAAGTTCTTTTTTTGATATTTTTAATGTAAATTCTATTGATCCGTACTAATAGTGTAATTTACATTAAAGTTAAGCATACAGTGTTTGTAAAATATAGTTTAGAAGCGTAATTTATCTGTAATCAACATGCGTTCAGCATATTGTTGGTATTTTAGGTAAAATTTTATTAAATTTGTTTTTATTTACCCATCCTGTTGTTTAAAATAGACGACAAGCATTTAGATAAAATTGACTGGGAGTAATAGTGTAAGAACTCAACTCAGAAGAAGAAAAGAATTCACAGCTTTTGTCGATTCCGATAGCAGTCTAGAATTAGATAACAAGGAGAATGAATTTACCAAATGTAAAAGAAATTTTTAGAATAAAAATGCCCCAAAGGTGATTGAATTCAGTGTGTGTGTTGCCTAAATCGGAATCACGAAACTTGTACTCAAAATCTGGATATTTACAATTATTGTATTATATTATGTGAATTTATGTGATTGTGTTTAATTTTGTTTGTTTAACTATACTTAGTTTTTATTTTGTTTTACCTAAGAGTCTATAGAGGTCCAATTTAGCTACCCCACGGTCCAAACTACAGAAACGGTTGGCTAAATTGGAACAAAGCTCGCATTTTGTTGTTTTTCAGATATCTATAAAAAATATGTTGATTAATCCTACTAATATTATAAATGCGAAAGTTTGTATGTTTTTGTTTCAATCACGCAGAAACAGCTGAAGGGATTTAAATTAAATTTTGCAAAAAGATAGATTTTAACCTGGATTAAAACATAGGCTACTTTTACCACGCGGGCGAAGCCACTGGCATAAG
This sequence comes from Polia nebulosa, assembly GCA_951329385.1. Classification (NCBI taxonomy): domain Eukaryota; kingdom Metazoa; phylum Arthropoda; class Insecta; order Lepidoptera; family Noctuidae; genus Polia; species Polia nebulosa. The sequence goes on from OX589587.1 coordinate 57,815,427, forward strand.
CTAGTACTTAATAAAAGTAAAGCCAAATAGTTATTGTTTTATTACATAAAATATACAAATGTAAAAAAAAAATGTAGGTAAAACCGCGTTTAGTAAATGTGCCCAATTACTAGACTTTCCCCTACATAAATAGATTCAATTATACAGGCTGTAACGGAAATTTGTGGTCATATTATAATACTGCTTCAGCCCATACACTGTTTCCAAGGAAGTCATAGAAAATTTCCAACAAAATAAAATTGGCATTTCTGTACAAAGTCATCATCAGCTGATCTAAATTAGTATCGGAGACCCAATTTTTGCCTTCTCTGAGGATGGATTTATTATCGAAAACCGTATAATTGTATTGCGAATTCTGAAATTTACTCATCTATAAAGATCCTACGACAGAAGTCGGCAATAGTCAATTTCAAATTATGTAAAAAATGGTCACCCAACCAAAGTTTGACCGCGACAACTGTAGCTTAACCTTACAAATCGACCCCATGCATAAACAAAGGCAATTTCCTCGCCACACTCACATACGAAACTTTTACCATTAACACCACCTATTTAATTAATACCCTATGCTTACGTGATGTGACCTTGAAATGAAAGCCAACTCTCTATTATAGTGACCCTTGGGATCCGAGCGACCTTGACCTTGGGCAGTGCGAACATGTGTACCTACTATGTCATTTGTACTTATATAGAGGTCAGGGTATAAACGGCTCAAGTAATAACAGCTGCACGGATCGATCCATCAGGTTAAGGTACGCTTGCCGGGGTTGGTCCATGGATGGGTGACCATCTTTACATACCAAGACTCCTCCGTGCCTCGGAAAGCACGTTAAACCGTTGGTCCCGGCTGTCAATCGTAGATCTTGACAGTCGTTACGGGTCGTCAGAAGCCCGAAAGTCTGACCAACCAGTCTTACCAAGGGGTATCGTATTACCCAGTAACTGGGTTTTGGAGGTCAGATAGGCAGTCGCGCCATGTAAAATACTGATATTCAGCTGCATCCGGTTAGATTGGAAGCCGACCCCAAGATAGTTGGGAAAAAGCAAGGCAGTTATAGGTCACGGTAAATAGGGAGACGAGGAGAGAGTGTTTTTTTTTGTAACATGTTTATTATTTTGTAGATTGAAGAAAACCGGCACTCTAGCTTTGTAACGCAAATACGTGATTAATTTTAATTACCGTTCCTGCCCATGGAAATAAAAAACTTTGGTCATGGAAGTCATAGCCAGTTCCCAAAGTACATCATCTTATCAAAATTGCTATGGGATGTCCAATATTTTTTAACATAATTAGAGAATCTTTTACTAAAAGGCAGTGCGAGAAAAGGACGGCTATAGCTATCAACTAACTTAGAGATGTCAAACTAGATTACGTACCTATTGAAAGAAAGAAGAAAGAAAAATAATTTATTTGCCAAATTAACGACATACAAAACAATATGATTTTGCGCTTTAACGTGTCTTTAGTCAACATGATTTTACGTGTAGTACCTTTAATTTCTATGGAAATAAGAGTTCAACTAAATTTAACAGCTCTAATTTACGTCCGTCTCTTTCTTGTTTTATTACAGAGAAAAAGATAGCAATAGCCTAAAATAAGTTTATTTTGTGCAGAACAGAATCGGTACCATTGTCTACTTATTACTTTCTTGACGATAGTTGTTCATTTGTATGGGCAGAATAAGTCTTTGTAACTTGACTACCCATTTCTATTACAGCCTGTAAAAAGAGTTTCGGCACACTATTTAAAAGAGATTTTATCTGTATATTTAATTTCCGATAGATTTTTCAACAAAATATTTTGTACTAATTATCAGCCGTAGTGGTCGAGCCGTACTCAAGTCAGAATTTTTATTTACATACGCAGTTTTCCTAACGTTCTAGGACCAAGATCAGGGAGAATCTCGGCAGCCAACTACCAGATGGATAAAGTTTAGTTTCGCTTGCTTTGCAGTACTTATGAATTTGATGATGAACTGCTTTTTTATGCTAGTGAGTGGCTATCAAGGTGGTGGTCTACCTTAATCCTGGCTTGAGGAATCACAGGTACGTTGTTCCAGAGAAATGGCTGAAGTTAATGAGGTGAAATGCATGTAGCCTTTTTTTTTTTTTTTGGTTTTGTGAAGTTATCCTATGACTGGCGCTCTGGGTGGAGCGGGAGGGCGTGTACATTTACTGACTCAAACCCACCCCTGTTCCTTCCTTGCCTGAGCGCCCAGGGGCGCGGTAACTCTGTTACGAATTTATCCGCTACCCAAAACCACAAGGCTGGTTCATATTCTTCTCAGCAAGTCCGACATCTTTGGGAGTCCGCCATATTGGATTTAGTATGACGTCACTTAGCTAACCATGCATTGTCATCCAAACTAAACATGTATGCATTTCAGCTCAATCGGAAACCGGGCAGTTGGTCAAGTTTAACTTCTAAGATTTTTTTTAACATAATTAATTGGTTCTTTAGTTGCAGATGAAGCTTATAAATGCGTTTTATAAATAAATATCTGTAAAACATTAACTTTTAAGTATTTCAAATGAAAAATCGCCGTCCCCTCGCCGTAAGCCATTACCAACCAATTACCAAAGATTTGTTTTATTTACAACTTAAATTGGAACTTCCCAAAACAAACTACAATTTATGCTAATAGTCGGTTTACCTGCATATATTTGAATTCATTAACACCTCTGTGTTGTCGCCTTACCTGCGGACAAATACATTAATATTATTACTAAATTGAATTGTTTATACAAATTGGTTTAATAAACAAAGAAATAGGTACCGGCGAAGTACTAGCAAATTTTTTACTAAAATGGGTATTATCCTGTGTTTATTTTTGTAAACTCCTGCTTTAGCCTACTTCCTAATATTGTTATAAATGCGAAAGTTTAGATGGATGAATGGATCTGGATGAAATTTGGCACAGATATAGCTAGTCATCATCATTATCATCAGTCTTTTAATGTCCCCACTGCTGGGGCACAGGTCTCCTCTCTCTGCGAGGGATATTTGAACAGGGTGTAACGGAAAGATGTGGTCATATTTTAAGAACTGCATCTGCCCATCAATATGATCAAGTTTCTTCGAGAAAACATGAGAAAATCCTCAAAAACAAAATTACCTCCCACAGAAATATTGATCAGCTCTGATGATAACTTTGTAATTTTTTTTTTGGGAATTTTCTATTTTTTCTTAGAGAAAGTGGTTAATTTCTATGGGCAGAACCGGTTCTTAAAATATGACCACACCTTTCCGTTACACTCTGTAGAGATAGATAGTAGTCTGGAATAACAAATTGGCTATATCTATATTGAGGCAATTTCTAATTCTACGCGGGCGAAACCGCTTACAGAAGCTAGTATTTGATATTATGAAACAACAAAAAACACTAGAAAGAAAACTTTTTCTGAAAATAGCATCAAAATTTTTTCGTTAAATAAAGCGTTAGTTAAATTTAAATAAAACCGGGCAAGTGCGAGTCGGACTCACGCACGAAGGGTTCCGTAACATTATCTATAAAAACGGCAAAATAATCACGTTTGTTGTATGGGAGCCACATAAACATTTATTTTAAGAACGACAGCGGCGACGAGCGGCAACAGAAATACATCATCTGTGAAAATGTCAACTGTCTAACTATCACTGTTCATGAGATACAGCATCGTGGCAGACGGACAGACAGACAGACAGATTGGAGTCTTAGTAATAGGGTCGCCAGCAAAAAAGTCGATAGTTTAGCCTATTAAATAATTAAATGACATATAAAATAACAACAGCGAAATCACTGTTTGCAAGGCTAACACTATATTACATCAAGTAGGTACTCGTAAACAAACTACTGTTAATTTTCATTAAAAATTCGCACAAAATGTCTAGTATCATACGTCTTTGTTAGGCAAATTAGAGAGACATGAGACAAATTACTGCACACATGCGACTTTAAATTTTAATTACGTACAACAACTTAGTGTTGAAAATGTACGTAATATGTATTGTCATCCATTTTGTGACGTTCAATGAACTTTCTTTGTACCTATATAACAAATGTTATGTAAATTGTTATTGTCATTGTAATGTTATTTATTTAATGTCTGTGGATATGGTTATTTAATTTATTTAAGTATAGTTTTACAGTTGACAACATAATATAGGCATGATGTCAAATGTATCATGTTTTAAGTAGGTACATTAATTAGTAAAATGATGATATTTATTTTCATCTAGCTAACATCAGGGAATGTTTTGATATGTTTTTATACTAGTTATTTTTTATAGCAAAAGATTCGTAAACCTATTCGTATTGTAGCGGAATTAATATTAAATTTCGTTTAATATTTTATAGGTTTAGTTAAAATAGTCGTAGAATGGGTAACAATCCCGGGCCTGCGGACGACGAGTAGTGGGTAACTCGCCGTCCGATCAGCACCAGACCCGAGAGTCGACGGCGCGTAGTGTTCCACGCGCGCCTCAAAGAGTTGTCAGCAAAGGACGGGGCCTGCCACGGCCGATGCCTGCCCGGGGGTGGAGGATAAATTCGAAAGAGTTACCTCGCCCCTGGGAACTCGAGGCAGGGAGGAACAGGGGTGGGTTTTAGTCAGTAAGAGTCTGACACGCCCTTCCGCTCCACCCTAGAGCGGAAGAAGTCATAGGATGATTTCCCAACCCCCAAAAAAAAAAATGGGTAATAATAGTAGAGAGGACTATGCTCGGAGTTTCCTTGATATAGATCGAATCAGGAATGAATATATCCACAGCAGGACCAAGGTTATCGACATAAACGAAAAATCGCCTTACTGTGGCAGTGCGCAGGGCACATTGCTCGCAGAACAGACGGTCAATACGGCCCAAAGCCCGTACAAGATGCAGCGTTGGAAGGCCAGGTCACCGGTCCACCTGGTGGGAAGGTGGACCGATGACCTGGTGAGAGTCGCGGGTAGCGGATGGATGCGAGACGCACAAGACCGGTCGTTGTGGTGACACTTGGAAGAGACCTATCTCAAACAGTGGACGTCTTTGGGATGAATTGATGATGCTGATAGTGATAAAAATAATCTGATAGCCTAATTTTATACTATGATACAAATGATTATTATTTTATAAAGCTGATCGCAGTTTCTTTTGCTATTTACGGTAATATAAAAGGAATCTGTTGCGCATTTAGTAATAGGAGAAATTCTTAGTTAAGGATCCTAGAACAGGAATCTCAAGAGTTAGAACACCTGAAACAAGGACCCTTTACTTTTGAGAATTATGTAATAGAGGGCCATTTTATTAAGAAATGTAAAGAATTCTACCGTTCGAAGTTTAAAGGTACCTATTGATTACTTCTTTGAAATTAATTTGCATCGGCATCGCTACCGTGGCCTGGACCACTAGAATCTATGGCACTCGGAGATTATGTAGTTTCCTATGTTTTTAAATAACGTTAAATGTAACGGATCAGTAGTTAATATCAGAGACACAAACGAACTTCCATATTTAAAATATTTTTTTTGGCATTATTTTACTCGATTTTCAGCTAGACTGTGATGCTGCGATGCTGTTTACCGAAGCAGAAAATTAATTTCAGAAATGTAAAAACCGTCGGATTGTCAGATTGTCACCTATTAAAAAGGCCTGAGCCACCCCCTTTTTTCTTATTTATAATGTGGGAAATCATAAAATAACTTCTCACGCTCTGGGTGGAGTCGGAGAGCGTATCAGACTCTTACTGACTAAAACCCAACCGCGTTCGTTCAGTTGCCTGTACCAGGGCCACGATGACTCTTTCAATCACACCCGTGACACTTTTTTTTATTTTTTTGGCAGGGTGCCTCAGCCAGTACTCTTGTTTACCAATTCGCGTTTTCCACTCAAGGACACGACATCAGTGGTCATCGGTTCTACAATGGCATTTACATCATCCACGCAAAAAAACTCAGAGGCCTCTAATTTCCCAGGTAATGACATCCATTTAATCTATTTTTACCATAAATAAATTCAAGGTCTTTAAAGTCATTCACATACTATTATAGTTATGATCAAGTATGTACCTACTGTATTCAAGTACTTATTTTTGAGCGATTCTATTTCGGTGCGCACGCGCCGTCATTTGTTTTTCCACTCCCAATTGCTATGAATAGTACACATTTGATTTACTAAACATATGGTTTTAGAATGATTGTACAATAGACGGTTGGTCGCCAATGCTCGACTGACTTTTGATAGATTCGATAGATTCTTTAGTAGGATAATACTTCCTAAAGCAACGTTTTTCCTGTACATTTGGTCTTGGGTCTGGCAAAATGTTGTGTTTTTAAAAGGAATTTCTCAGTTACAATCCGGTGTCAAAATAATAGGCTTACTCTATACCTAGAAGATAACTAGCCATAAGTAGGTGTTGAGCGTATTATACACCTCTAACTGGTCGGTCGTAAGCGCGACTGCTGAGCGAGAGATCTTGAGTTCGATTCCCGTGTCGAACAATAAGTGCCATTGGGGTTCTCCATTAGGAATTAATATGTAGCAGTTCGAAGTTTGGAAGTTGGTGGTGCCGGTGCCTCGGAAAGCACGTAAGGACCAACAGTCCTGCGCCTAATCCCTCCCCGGTCGTGTTGGATTACCGTCCCATCAGACTATGAGAGTTAAGGAACAGAGAGGGCACCTATACAGGTGCACCCACGCTTGTACACTTTAATATGTCATGCGTATTTGGAAAATCTCCGTTGAGATTAATCCATCAAAAACGAAACTCGGTCGAGAGGATTACGCTCACCACTATATTTTATTGTATTCAAACAAATTTTCTATTTAATCGAATAACAAAAAAAATACTGTTTTTTCTTGAATCTGTTTTTTCTCAAATCTGGCACATGTCCCACCGCCGGCGATGAGAGAGTAGCAAGTATAGCTTCAAAACAATAACGAGTCGGTGAGTAGCGAGTAGCGAGTGGTATTTTCGATAGTTTTGTCGCTCAGTGAACAGTGCGACGGGCGATTACTCGCACCACTCGCTCGGGTTGGTCTATCGGCGTGAGTTCTGACCACCCAGCGAGCATCGCTGAGCGAGTGACGCTGAGCGAGTAAGCTTTGATAGCTCTTGTTGCTGAGAGACAAACTTGTGCAGCGAGTCCTCGCCGGCGATGTGAACAGTCAGCGATCAACTATTAATATATGCATCTCTTTTGTTTACACGGAATGTATATCTATTGTACGTTTCTTGAGCGTCAAAATAGGCGAGAGCTAGTCGCTTACTCGCCGCCGGCGGCAGTGGGAAAACTGCCTAGAAATCTTCAACATTTTATTTTTGTATCTGTTACTATAGCCGCGATACAGTGTATTGGCCATCTTACTGGCGCAGTGGCTACCCACTCGAGATGTGAAGTGTGAAACTCAATAAATAAGTCTTTTGATGCAAACATCTTAAGAGTATCTACTCTTAAGATGCTTTGCATCAAAAGACTTATTTGTTTAATATATCACTTATTTTTATGTATTTTTAGAAAAGATTATCTATTTAATATATCTCACCATAACAGACAAATCTGTTATGATGAGATAGATTAAATAAATATGTATACTTCATACTTATTTTGTGAAGAGAAGTGTTTTTATAGGAGCTTTCTAAGAGAGAACAGGGATGATTCCCGGGTATACAAACTTTATTCTATTAAGCCCGAAACTAAGATTATGAAACAATATTGGACAAGTATTTTTTTGCTTGAAAAATGTCAAAAAACGCATGAATGTTTAGGAGTAGGGGTTTGTTAAGTCCCTTCTAGGTAAAAAGTGGTACATTTTTGATGTGTGACAATGCGTCGAAATTTCGACGCATTGTATCGTCCCCATTTTTAGGGTTCCGTACAGTCCAAACGGAACCCTATTGCACACTCACGTGTCTGTCTGTCCGTCTGTCTGTCCGTCGTCTATCACAAAACTTTGTTCCGAAGAATTTTTTAACTTCCCATTGACGTACTCGTACCTACTTCAAATTTGGTGATAACGTTTATTACGTATAGTTTACTAACACATACCAATATATTAATAAATCAGATTTTTTCTTCAATAAGTCCCTCATTTGGTACGGCATCATAAATGTACGAAGTCCGACACGCACTTGGCCATTTTTTTGATAAACTATAAAACTGATTAATACATTTAGTAATCATCAACCCTACTGGCCATATTTTTGGAAAATCCTATTTCAACATTTTCAACCAGTGGACTAGTAGTTAGGGAAGAATGAGGTAAATATTAAACATTCCATTATCTCCACTATCTCACCTGGTGGTAAGCTATGATATCGTCGAAGATGTAGCTTGCATAGAAGTTACCTATTCACTAGTTGTAGCTATAAGGAAACACAGACTCCGGCAGGGAATTCCACTCCTTAGCTATACGTACTATGAATGTGTCCCCAAAACGTTTAGTGCGTGTGGGTGGGATGCCCACCATGGATGATGATGATGAAGTGTGAACGGGAGGAAGTTTGGAACTTGAAGTTTTGGGTTTTATGTCGCGATTTTTTTCTAAAAAACTTTGGATTTTTTTTCTTTGCTACAAAACATAAATTTCAGGTTCTTTTTTATATTAATACGTAACCAACTTTTCGGTAAATTCACAAAACATGATTTTGAGCCAATTCTAACAATTATCCGATGAATTATTAAATCGGTTACTACAATTTTTTAAATTAATTATTTCGGGTCTTTAAGAGTTTGTTATTAACAGCATTTTGCTAGACAAAATTTGGTAGTTAAGTTTGTAATAGATTTGTTTTGCAAATCTTGATGCTTATTTGTTTTCAGGTAATTAGGAACGTTGAAGTTTCTCATTTTAATAAAAAAGGGGTAATTAGGAACATAAGTATAGATTTTACATGTATTTTCAAATTGGCTTAACTTTTTTTCAGTATATTTTGGCTATAATTTAGATATAGTTTTTGTAATTTATGTACCTAATAATGTAATTAATTGGAAACCATAAATATATGTTTTTAATTACCCCAGCAGGTTCAGAGTAAATAGCAACGTTAAGGGTTTTGTTTTCTTAAAAAAAATTATTGATCCTTGTCAATCAAAAATCAAAATCAATCCAGGAAACAATTCAGGAATTACTAGACTACAGGTCTTAGTTTATTTTTGAATAGTAATTGACAACAATTAACATAACTTTGCTTTTATTATTCTTTATTTCCTTTAGGTGTTCCAAATTTACAAGCACAACGGGGTCACTTACCTACCCCTACGTTGTGCTTGTACATTCCAATTTTAATATAAAAGTGTTTAAATTTTAGTAGTGTGAATATTACTGAAAATTTTGAAAAGATGCACACTGCTTAATTCGTACGTGTAAAATAGAAATCGTACCTACTAAAGACTTGTAGAATTAATTTATAAGCAATTCAAATAATTGAATTTTAAATCACTTTACCGATTCAAAATCTCATTTTCGCGCTTCACTAAAAAAAGAAATAACAATAACAGAAATAGAATTCATTTCTAATAAAGAACTTATAACATTCGTGACACACGCGCGCCTCGAACGGCCATTACATCGTGATTATTTGCGTTATTGGCCGCCGATCACGATATGATTATAGCCATAGAGCACCGAAGCGCTTCAGGCAATGTTAGAATAGAGATGGCATCGTCAAAACCTTGCATACAATTCAAGCGTGTCAGTGAGTCAATTAATCTGCGTAGCCTTTTCTTAACTACATAATACACTAATGGCAAAAAATTAAGGAAAACAAATATTCCAAAATTGAGCGATTTTTCTTAATTGGACGTACGTTTGTTAAAAATAACCGTATCAGAGTCGCAAAAAAAAAGCAATTTCTCTAATTTTAAGTTCTTAAGGCGACATTATTTTCAAAGTAATGCGTGTATCGCGCAATTCTAATGAAAATCGTGAAAAAAAAAACGTTTTTTATTTTGGTCTACGGACAACCACTATATAGACCGTATAAGTTGTTCATTCAGCTTCAATTTTGTAGACCTTTATTTGACCACATCTCACTGATATATCGGACTTTGAATGGAAAAGGATCTTTTTCTTTTTGATCATCAATATCTCAGCAATCAATAATTGCACAGAAAATTGAAGGCGGGTTTATGAAAATTTCAATAAATTTTCTACAAGAATGGCCATTGATTCTTCGACATTTTTTTTTTCTATTCTTTACATGAGTATGAAAAAACAAGAAAAAAAGGGGCCGTTGCCGGGTTTTTAAAAATTCAAACCCTAAATCAAAAATATCGAGAAATCCTCTAATGTTAACTGTACCTTTTACTTTTTTTTCTTATTTAATCCAGCCAGCCGACCATTTGAAAAATCGCAAAAAATTTGGAATATTTTTTTGATCCCTAAATTTTTTCCAGTGGTTTTTTTTTTGTGGGGTGGGAAATCATCCAATGACATCTCCCGCTCTAGGTGGAGCGGGAGGGCGTGTCAGACTCTTACTGACTAAAACCCACCCCTGTTCCTTCCCTGCCGGAGTGCCCAGGGGAGCGGTAACTCTGTTTCAAATTTATCCGCTACCCCTAGGCATACAGGCACCGGCCACGATAAAAAAAAAAAAAGAAAAAAAAAAAAAAAAGAAAAAAAAAAAAAAAAAAAAAACGATTCTGACTTTAACTAAGACAGCCGAAACTTGTGCTTAGCTCATATTGCAGGGGCATGAATATTACAAATAATGTCGTCTCATGTTGCTACCGGTGTGACGATTCCATGTTCTATGTTCATAATAACAGAGTGATGAGCGCTCGATGACGGTTGTGTGTCGCTAAGGTAGGTTCGATGAACTGCATGACGTGTTGCGCAATTTAATTGACTGTGTGTCTGTGCTACTATGTTAAAGGTTGTGGTGTTATAAATTAATATAGGTGAATGGCTCTTATTCCTGAGCAACTAGATTTTTGCCGTGGCATCGCAGCCATTGCCTATTTGGTAAGAAACATATGTATAAAAAGCCTACGACACTCAGCGATGTAAACTAACTGTAATTGAAAGATTTTTTTATGGATAAGTTCTTCCAGAGATAGCTTACTACAACTAATAAAAAAATAATTTTACATCTTCAAGCCAAGTATTCCCGTTTGAGCACCTGTTTTTTGGGCACCTAAGCATTGAGCACCAAAGGTAATTTGAGCATCAATCAATATAATAGCTTATTTCATCATCACTGCTCTCAAAACGGCGAAGGAAAGCATCGTGAGGAAACCGGCATGTCCTAGAACCAATAATTCGAAGACATGTGACATCCGCCAATCCGCACTGGGCCCGCGCTGGTGGATTCTCTCTCACAGAGGCCTATGTCTCAATAGTGAGGAACGTTAAAAGGCTGATATGCTAAGCTATGCTATGCTATGACATTCGTAATTTGTCGTCATCGTTTATATCGATAAGCGCTGATGGTTACAGGCACTCTATATTGTCAGTGTTTGGGTGGACGTTACAGCACACAGTCCTCATTGCAAGTCCAGTTATAATGGAGCCTTTATATTAACCCCCTTTTTAGCATGGAAAATCATCGAATGAGACTCTTAATGACTAAAACCCCTGGAGGGTTGTTCCATTAGCGTGCCAGGGTGACTCTTTCAAACACACCCGCGACCCTGTTTTTTTTTTTGGGGCTGGGAGATCATCCTATGAATTCTCCCGCTCTGGGTGGAGCGGGAGTGCGTGTCACCCCTGTTCTTCCCTGCCCTGAGTGCCCAGCGGCGCCGTAACTCTGTTTCGAATTTATCCACGACCCCAGGGCAGGCATCGGCCATGACGGGCCCCGTCATGCATTGCTGACAACTCTTTGAGGCGCGCGTGGAACACTACGCGCCGTCGACTCTCGGGCTTGATCCTGATCGGACGGCGAGCTACCCACTACTCGCCGTCCGCAGGCCCGCCTCTATGGTGTCCGGAGATCGTCTCGCGACTTCCGAACCCCAGAGCGTCTCCTGCGGCAGCTGCTGCTGGGGGCATGAGGGTGACTCTGTTGAGCCTCCCTCACCCGTTCCGCCTCCTCCTTCGCGAGCATTACTGCTTCGCAGAAGGAGGTGTCTGCTTTCCATTCCCTCTCGCTCCGTACTATGGCCTTGACCAGGGCCGGGCGTGAGAGGTCGCTGCCGCCGATCGCCTCCACAAGGACCGACCCTGGCAGTTATAATTACCCAAGAAGTCATAAGATGATTTCCCACCCCCAAAAAAAAAAAAAAAAACCCCTACGGTTTGATTGGCACATTGGGTGTACTCGTCAAATGTTGACTTCTGATTTCACGGGACATTAAGATTGGCGCCTGAAAAGTTGTAAAACATGGTACTAGATGTTAAATATAGACCAGTAAAACGGCTTTGTTGAAGGGAAACACGAAATATAAATAGATGAGTGCTTTTGATGGTTTAACTTAAGTGTCTGACGATTAGTAACAGTTAATATTACATTGGTAAAACGGCCTAAATTAAATGTGACAAAAATAAATTAACTAGGTATAAAATAAAATAAAAAAAGTGTACCCAATGTTTATAGTTACTCCTATTTTTCCAAAATTAAGTGGTAGTGGACAGGGCAGATTGCTCGCAGAACAGATGGTCGATGAGGTCCAAAAGTTCTGGAGAGATGACCGGGTACTGGAAAACGCAGCGTTGGAAGGCTTCCCACAAGATGGACCGATGGCCTGGTGAGGGTTGCGGGAGAGACGTAGGTACAGAGGACCGGTCGTTGTGACGACACTCGGGGGAGGCCTATGTCCAGCAGTGGACGTCCTTCGGCTAAAGTGATGACGATGACTCATATTTAAACATATATAACACAGAGTCTGCGCCGGCATGGAGTTTCACACTTTGGCTGTGCCTATAAAGAAAGTCTCGATAATTTATGCTAAGATTCATTCAGTTTTATTTCGTGTGGCTCCGGCTTAAGAATGCTGCCACCCCATATTATCCCACGGGTATTGTAATTTTTAGACCGTGCATTATTTCAGCACCTTAGGTCACCCGCATGGTGGCGGGTAAACCATCAGCAACCGCATTTCCAAGGAGGGTTGGTGTTAGGTATAAATGGAATGTGCGATAAAGTTAGGGCGTGTCCCACAGGCGACGCGCAGGGGCAGCACCCGGCCGCTGTGGGAAATGGACTAGGGTTGTTGCACCACCCCGGGCGAGGGCAACGTAAGAAGCTAGCTCGGGAAGTGAGATTGAGGTATGCAAGTTGGAATGTTTAGACTATGACTGGAATAAATATAGTGTGTTTACAGAAAACTAAGTGGAAAGGAACAAAGGCGAGGGAGATTGGTGAAGGATACAAGTTTTTTTATTGTGGAAGTGACGGTAAAAGAAATGGCGTGAGAATAGTATTAGATAGTAAATTAAAAGAAAGCGTGATGGAGGATAAAAGGATTAATGATAGATTGATAGTTGTGAATGTTATGATGGACAATGTGATGATGAATATAGTTAGTGTGTATGCCCCGCAGGTAGGATGTGACGAAAGGGTGAAAGAAAAGCTTTGGGAAGACTTTGATACAACGGTAATGACCATCCTCGTGCATGAGGAATTGATAGTAGGAGGTGATTTTAATGGGCATGTAGGAAGAACGAGAAATTGTTATGAAAGAGTACATGGAGGATGGGGTTTTGGAAGTCCCAATAACGAGGGGGAGACGCTGTTGCAATCTGTTACCGCATTTGATCTGGCAGTAGACAACACTTGGTTCCAGAAGAGAGATGAACACGTAGATACAAAACATACAAAAGTGGTAATCACAAAACCAAAATTGACTATTTTCTAGCTAGGCGCAACCATATTAGGCACGTCAAAGACTGCAAAGTGCTGTCACGAGAAGACTTGGTCTCACAGCACAGGCTCCTGGCTATGGTATTAGCGATAAAAACACAGTGTACAAAAAGCAAAGAGCGTCCTCCTCCTAAAATAAAATGGCATATGCTAGAAAAGAATGATGGTGCAAAGGAATTCAGAGAGCGAGTAGTAGACAAAATGAAAGAAATAGGAGACATGAATGATCGAAGTGTAAATCAAAGCTGGGATGAGATAGCTGGGTGTATTAGGGATGCAGCGAAGGATATCTTGGGAGAGACAAAAGGAAGGCGCACAATAGAGAGGGATACATGGCGGTGGTCTACAGAAATACAGGAAGTGTTGAAAGAAAAAAACAAGGAATGGTAGAGTGTAGACTTCTACACTCTGTGTGTGTTGATGAAGTTTACAATTGGAAAGCGTTAGTTTGAAAGCTGAAAAAAAGAGCGAGTATGATGCGTTAAAGAAAAAAGCTAAGAAAGCCGTGGTAATAGCGAGAGCAAAAGCTAAGGACAAACTGTACGATACACTGGACAGTCTAGCTGGTCAAAAAGATCTGTACCGGCTTGCTAGAGCCAGAGAGAGGCAGGCGAAGGATGTTAGTCGGATAAGATGTGTAAGGCATGAAGCTGAAATTGAAGTGTGGAAGCCATTACGGGTAGATGGGTGGACGTGGTTAGCTTTGTTCTTCAATAAGTTGTTTCTGGAAGAAGCCATACCTGATGAATGGTGCAACAGTTCGTTGATGCCCATCTTCAAGAACAAAGGTGATGTGCTGGAGTGCAACAACTATAGAGGAATAAAGCTAATGTCACATAGTATGAAAGTGTGGGAAAAAGTTATTGAAAACCGGCTAAGAGAAGAGAGTGAAATCTCACAAAACTAGTTTGGTTATATGCCTGGTCGGGGTACAACGGATGCCATTTTCGCTGTCCGCCAGCTGTGCGAAAAATACAGAGCTTTGCATAAAAACTTGCACATGGTGTTCATTGACCTCGAAAAGGCATATGACCGGGTACCTCGAGAGCACAGCTCGAGAGGATTTCTTGGTGGGCCCTTAAGGAGAAAGGTGTGCCTGGGAAGTATGTGCAGTTGATCCGAGCGATGTACAGTCGATGCAGTACCCAAGTCCGGTCTGCAGTGGGCACCACTGACAGTTTCAGTGTAGCGGTCGGTTTGCTCCAGGGGTCGGCCCTCAGCCCTTACCTCTTCCTGATGATAATGAACGCTCTGACGTCGGACATCCAGGAAGAGGCTCCCTGGTGTATGCTGTTTGCTGATGACATGGTGCTGGTTGCCGAAAGCGGCTTAGAGGTCCAGAGCAGATTGGAGACGTGGCAAAGACTGGAGATTGTGGGCCTGAGATTGAGCAGAACCAAAACAGAATATCTGTTCTACAATTTCGACGGTCTCTCCAGTCCTATGCCTGTAGCTCTCAACGGAACGCTTTTACCGATCTGCTCCGACTTTCGGTACCTCGGGTCGCTTGTTCAGGTGGATGGCGATATAGACCGAGACGTAACGCACAGGATCAACTCAGGGTGGATGAAATGGCGACAGGTCACTGGAATAACTTGCGACCGACGGATGCCCCTTAAGTTAAAGGGGAAAATCTATAAGTCCGTGATTAGACCTTTCGTACAGTATGGGTCAGAATGTTGGGCTGTGAAAAGATGGATGAAAAAAGATTGCATGTGGCAGAGATGAGAATGTTTAGATGGATGTGTAACGGGAGTGGATAAAGTGAGAAATGAGTACATTAGAGGTAATTTAAAAGTGGCGTCAGTCACCGAAAAGTTAAAAGGTAACCGCTTATCTTGGTATGGTCATGTGAAGAGGAGGGATGAAAAACATGTACGAGTAACTAAAAGAGTTATGAATAAAAATGTGGATGGATGGAGAGGGAGAGGGAGGCCAAAGAAAGTAAGGATGGATTGTGTGAGGTTAATATGAAAGAAAAGGTAGTTAATGATAGCGTGACGGCTGACAGGACAGAATGGAAGAAAAAAACGTCTTGCGCCGACCCCAACTAATATGGGATAAGGGCAGGAAGATGATGATTCATTCAGTTTTATTGAGAACTAGCTGTGCCCGCGGTTTCACCCGCGTTTATGTATCTTTCGTAAAAAATATATTCGTAATCATAAAAAGTATCCTATGTTACTTCTAAATCCTCCAAGAATAT
This sequence comes from Polia nebulosa, assembly GCA_951329385.1. Lineage (NCBI taxonomy): Eukaryota > Metazoa > Arthropoda > Insecta > Lepidoptera > Noctuidae > Polia > Polia nebulosa. Next base: position 57,831,396 of record OX589587.1, read on the forward strand.
GTGTACAAAGTTTCATGATGAACGGTTAAGTAGTGAAAGCGTAACAATGAAACTTACATTCACATTTATAATATTAGTATGATGTCGAACTTTTGGTAGGTTTTCATGCCAAAGTAGAGTTAGACCAATTTCGAATTTTAAATTCTTCATTCAGAAAACGGTGAAACCACTGTTGAAAACTAGTGTAGAAAATCGTCCCTTGCAGAGTCAAAAGATATACTTGTATAGCAATAAGAACTTTAAACTTAAGTTAATATTACGTAAAGTTTTGACACTATCACGATATGAGTTCATAGTAACAAGTCGCGTTATTTTGATGTAAAGACATGGCAAATGTTCTGTTTTATTAAGCATTGGTATCGGGTGCCACTGAGAGCGAGTTAAATATGGAATCATCACTACATCACATTATTATTATAAAACAAAGTTCCGCGCTGCGTTTGTACGCAATAAACTCAAAAACTGCAGTGAGCAGTGGTGGCCCAGTGATATTGGCTGCGACTTACAAGTTCTAGGTCGTGAGTTCAAACCCAGGCAGGCGCTTTACTTTATGTAAATTATTTCATCATCACTGCTCTCAAAACGGCGAAGGAAAACATCGTGAGGAAACCGGCATATCCTAGAACCAAAAATTCGAAGACATGTGACATCCACCAACCCGCACTAGGACCGCGTGGTGGATTACGGCCCACACCCTCTCACAGAGAGGAAGCCTGTGCCCCAGCAGTGGGGACAATAAAAGGCAGCTGATGAAACTCAAAAACCACTAAGCGGATTTTCATGCGGTGTTCACCAATAGACAGAGTGATTCATGAGGAAGGTTTAGGTGTATAATTTGTACCCGAGCGAAGCTGGGGTAGGTCACTAGTACTTTTCTAAACTAATATTATACAGATATAAAATATTGAATGCTTGTACGAGGTAATCTGTTCTCTAGAGCAGTGGTGGCCCAGTGGTAACAGCTGCGACTTACAAGTTGTAGGTTGTGGGTGTGGTCGAACCCATGCAGGCGCTTGTCTTTGTGTAAATTATTTCATCATCACTGAGCTGCTATCAAAACAGTGAAGGAATACATCGTGTGAAAACCGGCTTGCCATGAACCAAAACTTTGAAAGACATGTGACATTTACTTTACCAACCCGCATTGGGCTCGAGAGGTGGATTACGGGCTACACCCACTCAAAGAGATCAGGCGTGTGTCCCACTAGTGTCTATGATTTTGCATGAAAGTAGAAACAGTTTTAAGACATGGCATTCTTACTAGCTTTTAATGTTTGCAGTATCAATTATTTTGCTACTTACTTATATTCTGTAATTATTTAAACTAAAATGTGTGTCTGTAATTTTGTGTTGTTTTCCCTAGGTACCACTAGATCAACCCTATCTATATGTATGTTCACAAAAAAGTCCAAAGCGTTTTCGTTACAAAATTATACAGACAGCTATAAGTAGCCCAAGTACCACGCTTCCACTCGCACCTCACTACAGACTCGTTCAAGCTGTACCGAGGTATCGCACGTGTTTTGTATGGTACATATTTTACATGGAAGTTCGCAACAAACATTAATCATTCGCCAACTTAGCGTACAGATGGCTAGAACTTCAACTGTTTTATGTACAATACTGAACTGATCTGGAAATAAAAATGGGGTATATGATCCTTTAATGTGTACAAAGTTCGTGATTTATGGTTTTGTGTGTCAAATGGGTATGGAATGCATAAAAACTGTATTTGTTGTGACATGACTGATACAAATGGGCTAATATGCGAAACATATAACCATTAGAATTGAGCTTTAGGAACGAAAAGCAAAGAAACTATGGATAGTAAGACAAAAGACGATATCAGTGTCGTTACTGATAGTCAAAAGTCAGAATAACCGGCATAATGAGGCAGATTGATATATTGTAAATAGACATGCTGCGTTGACCCCAAAAAATTGGGATAAATGTAGCAAAATGATGATGAGAATAAATTTTAGACTGTTTCCTTGTTTTAGTGCAGTTCTACAGCTCAGCATAGGATTCTGAGGTCGTTTCCCCTAGTCAAATTCGGAAAGCTCCAGGCTGCTACAGAGTAATTCCTAAAGGAAAAACCCAAGCTTTAGCTGACCCAAGAATCGTACCGAGGACCTCAGACTCAGTACTTGCAAGGCAGTTGCCTTCAATTATATGGTATTTGAACATAGTCATTGGTGAAATGTAAGTGTGACCTCTTTTTTTTTTTTTTGTTTGGTGGGAAATCATCCAATGACTTGTCCCGCACTGGGTGGAGCGGGAGGGCGTGTCAGACTCTTACCGACTAAAACCCACCCCTGTTCCTTCCTGCCTCGAGTGCCCAGGGGCGAGGTAACTATGTTTCGAATTTATCCTCCACCCCCGGGCAGGCATCGGCCATGACGGGCCCCGTCCCTGCTTGCTGACAACTCGTTGAGGCGCGCGTGAAACACTACGCGCCGTCGACTCTCGGGCCTAGTGCTGATAGGACGGCGAGCTACCCATTACTCGCCGTCCGCAGGCCCGGGTAAGTGTGACCTCTGCCAAACCCTTCAGGGAATAAAAGTGTTATAGCATGAAACTTAATAGACAAGCTGCTGTAGTCAAACGATCCTAGCTAAGCTAATTCAAACCTAAGCATATGCTGGAAACTTTGACTTCTTGTTCCGTGTCGAGTTTAGCAAATAGCTCTTGTCGTGGTAGATTAGCCAGCGAAGTTGGAAGCGGAACTAAAAGCCAGAAAGAGTTCGCCGAACATAGTTAAAAATCGTCAATGGTTTTTTTTATTTTGTTTTTTTCTTCAACATTACTGTCTATAAATTGTTTTAAACAGGAGACCAAAGAAAACATATATGGATTGTGTTAGGAGTAATGATATCGTTACAGTTGACAAGCCAAAATAAAAGAAGAAAACGTTTAGCGCTGACTTCAAGTAACATGAGACAAGGAGAAGGAGATGATGATTTATTTTGAATAGAGCTACACTGCCCACCTAAAATGTTGATAGTCGTGAAGCTTCTACACAAAGTCAACACATTGTACGTAACAGAATATAATTTTCAACAAACAAGTAATATTTTGTTCTCGTATCGAATTTCAATAATGTTTACCAAATAGCCAGTCCTTGTTATGAAATACGATTTCAGAATATTATATACAATGTTATTGGTTACTAAACATATTTGTAAGATATTTGTGTTGTTTCTAAACATGTTTGTTGATCATAAGCTACTTAATGCGTATCACTGTTTGGTTCGTGCTGCCCAGTAACTGGGTTCTTCTTCTTAGCGTGTCGTTGGCAAATTTAGTAGTTACCTAAATGTAGTGATTGGCCCAGCATGCCGCGACAGCAACAGCGTTCGCTGACGTAGCCCAAACACATCCAAGAACCCCCATCTGTGGAGGTTGGCTTTACTTGCGGCCGACCTGAGTACGGAGGCTATTTAAAGTTTTCCAGGTCGACCACAGCTGCGCGTGCCCAAGTGGAAGGCTCTCCGACGGCTTTATGGAATAGTCAGGTGGACCGAGACTCTCTCGCCAGAGGTAGCATCTTTCTGAGGCGGAACTGCCATCAGATGGACTCAAGCATCCAAAAAAACTTTTTCGGCTTTTTAGTCTCTGGGGCACTGGGCTGTAATACATACAGGGTGGCGTGAGTCGTTTTCCTGTTTCGCCCTTTCTATGCGGCTTGCTGTCATCATCATATGCCTTTTTAATGTCCCCACTGCTGAGACACAGACCTCCTCTCTGTGACATGATTTCTGGAGGTGAAATATTAATTAGTGGATACAGCATTTGTACAGAAGTTGGTTTAAGGCAACCAGTGGCGATCTGGCACATCTCATTTAGAGCTGTGTCCACTAACTTGGAGTGAGCAGAGCGACTCCATACTTTTTTATTTATTGAGGGCGTGAGGGCGACTCTGTTGTTGAGCCTCCCTCACTCGTGCCGCCTCCTCCTTCGCGAGCATTAATGCTTCGCAGAAGGAGGAGACTGCTTTCCATTCCCTCTCGCTCCGTACCATGGCCTGGACCAGGGCCGGGCGCGAGAGGTCGCTGCCGCCGATCGCCTCCACGAGGACACGGCGGGGCCCCGCAGAGCGACTCCATACTGGACTTGCATATTCACCAGTGGAGAAACAGAACGCCATTCCAGTTGTTCACAGGATTTGAGGGGACGCTCCCCATCTGGTGGATGTCAGGCGGCGCAGCACGTTATTTCTTTTTCGCACCTTCTGTTTGACGTGTTCACAGTCCTTTATATAAGTGAGAGACCTATCCAGAGTAATGCCGAGATATTTCGAATGGGAACTATGCGTGATTGGCAGCCCTCGCCACGAGAATTACAGGTTCGGTCTGCTTGCCCATTTTTGAGGTAAAAGGCGCACGAGTGTGTTTTAGAGGGATTTGCCTTCAGCACATTGTCAGCGTAGTAACGTCAGATAGGCCGTCGCTCCATGTAAATTACTGGTATTTAGATGCAGCCAGTTAGACTAGAAGCCGATCGCCTTCTTTGGTTTTCCAAATGTAATCTACAAATATGCAAAAAACAAAATGGCGTGTGAAATCTTATTCTATAATACTAATTCACGCAATGAATGTATAGTTAGGTACATCTATATATCCTTTGATATTGGGATATCAGGATATTAGGATAACATTGCAGCATACAAATCTCATAACGTTATTAGTTGTCAATCAAAGGACAACTAATATTGATTAACATTGATTAATATTGAGTAATTACTATTATTGGATACGTCATAATTATGCAGATATGCCTACGTCAAAATGGCCGGACATAATCCACTTGTGGTTATGAATATGATAGTTATACAACATCGTTAACACTTGTTTTATTTCCTAGTGTTACTCGTAGATATGTAATGTACGAGTATGACCAATAATGACGAGTTTGGTTTTGGTGCTTTTTAAGGTTCCGTACCCGAAAAATGTAACCAACGGGACCCTTATTACTAAGCCTCTGCTGTCCGTCCGTTCAACCATCCGTCTGTCTGTCAGCGCGCTGTATCTCATGATCTGTAATAGGTAGACAGTAATGATCACTAAACGTGTATTTCTGTTGCCGCCCTACTAGAAACGTGTTTTTTTTGTTTTTTTTTTTATCTATTTTAATAATGGCAAAAAGTAGACGCGTATAATCTTGTACAATGGTACGGAACCCTTCATGGGCGAGTCCCACTCGTACTTGGCCGGTGTTATAGCATTAATGGGCTTGGCTACACTATCTCACCTAATAAGGGATGATACTGCTTGCCTAGAAGTAACCTATTCACTCTTGCTTGACTTAAAAAGGGTGAAGCTATCAGGAAACAAACTCCGGCAGGGAATTCCGCTCCTTAGCTTAAGGCGTATATAGCCGCCAAGTGGCGCCCTCATTGAATAAAAATTCGTAGCAAAGCGTAGAAAATAAAGATTAATGAATCCTATGTTGCGTTTGTTACAAAGAGGATAAGGTATTTTTACGTTGTGGAAGCATGACTCAAAGTGTTTCGTATCCAAAGTAGTAAGCAAAAGTACCAAAAACAAAGGTTTTGACACTTTTGGGGGCCTACCCCTTAACGCACAATGAATATGCTCTCAAAATGTTGCGTGCGTGTGGGTGAGATGTGGTTGCATCAGGGCTTGGCTTAGAACGTGTCGTGGCTTTTCTTCATTGCCACAACGCGTCATGACCATTTTTTTTGTGACACGTCGCGAAATTCACCATACGGCAATATTAAAGGGATGATTCCAGGGTAAAAAAAAGATAATTCTTTTTAGTCCGTAAGTTAGATTATCAAAAAATATTGGACCCGTATTTTTTGCTTTATCAAATCAATAAAAAATGACAAAAATAAAACGCGTCAAAGTTCAGGAGTGGGATTGTTCTTTTGAGTAAAAAGCGGTACAGTTTTAACTCAGGTGTGACGTCATGCGAAATTTCAACGCACTGTATCGTCTTAATTTATTGTAATCTGACAGACGGACTAATCAGATTTTTTAAGTCATCAACCCAATTGAAAAACCACAGCCACAACACAATGTGAGCTACATTATCGCTCATTGAGCGAATTTGTTTTTGGGCTTAACATAAATATAACTGCAAGATCTTTATCAGTATCATATTATATCAGTCCCAACGTATATTATGTACTATTAAACTTTTCCCCTCACTTAAAGCGAACACGTATACAGAATCCCATGGCAACGCTTGTCGATGGGGTCTCATATTCATATTCGATATCCCTTAAATTTACATATTTCTCTGAAGCCACGACAAGTTGAATCTTTTTAGACTAAGATAAAAGGTTTACAGTAAAGTTTTTCAAGTATATATATTTAAACGGTAGCTTTTGGCACATGAAAAGATCAATTGATTGATTCATCGTTGAGTATATACCGAAATAGTGCTTTAATGATTTTTGAACCAATTTGGTAACTGCTTTAAAAATCTGCATGAATTAGAACCCTTTCCTCTTACGCTACGGAGTTGAATTTGTACAATTTGGTTCAGTTCTGATGACAATGCATTTTGTGGTAAGCATGACCTCAATGGACATTCGGGATTAGCTCCAGATGAAGAGGATCTCGTCGACGGTCAACAGCACAGACACATCGACGGCCCCCACGTAAAGTATTGAAACTGCAAAACCTCTACTTTACAGGAGAGCGATTTTAAGTTTAGATTTAGATTTTTGTTAAACATAAAATTCCAAAATTTTATATTACCGATGTATCTTAAGTGGAAAATTTGACTGTTTTATACTGTCTACTATAGTTTTTGATAATTATTATACTTTTTCTAATATTACACATTCGATACTTTACTTGGTTACTGCTGGTTACTTTTTTATCGAATATGCCAATTTCGATAGTTATCTATGACAAAATATTCTAGTCTAATATCGAATGTGCCCGTTTCGATACTTTTCCGCGGCAACAATTTCTAGTAAACTATTGAATGTGGTAGATTCGATTGTTTTCTTTGTTAAATTGCTCAAGCCAAGGTAACATAACACTAGATTCGATTTAAGATACCTTCCTACTACTTATTTATGTCAAGCTTTTTCTGGGAAATGAAGAAAAACACGATCAGACATTTAATCAAACAATTTGTATTAAAAATAAAGAATTAAAAAACACAAATACTTAGTTACAAAGCGGCTTTTACCTTGTAGATGACATTTCAATGTTTTTAATGTTTTATCTATTAGAATTTTTACAAGATAATTCGATTTCTAAGAGTAAAAATATAAAATTATGTTTATGGCACAATGCTTTTATAAAGCAATTATAGTACAGAACATAGTACTAACTCTATACTAAGAATATGAGTCTATGTAAGTCTTATGCTCTTGAAATTACAATCTACATAATCGTTTGTAACAAAAAAAAGAAAGAAAACTTAACACACTTATCAATCATATCATATTAATTATAAAAGAGATCATCACGAGATGATTATCACAACATTTGCTTTATGTACTATTAAACTTTCTTAAGTTAGGTACTCAACATGCTTTAGTATTAATCAACAATCAATGTAAATAGATAATAATTATTATTTAGGTACTGAGCTTTTTTGAGCTTACACTAGAAAGTGAGTATTAAATGAAATCGTCATTTTTTTTAGTAATTAGATTATTATATAAATAATAGCAAATAAAATCACAATCTGTTTTTCTTAAAACTCTAGGTAATAACAAATTAAACATGAAGTTGCTTAACAAGGCTATTAGTTTTTTTTAACATTCTTCTAAATCTCAGTCACAATCAGTTCCAATGTTCTTAAAATTCTACAAATAATGGTAAAAATAAACTATTCAGTCCTCTTCGTTAAATTCTTCATCATTGCTTTGAGAAATTTGGAGTGTTTTGTAAAAATTATGGTATTGCTTTGGAATGTGTCCAGCATTACAAAGTGACAATAAATCTTTATATTTTGCTTCCGATATCGGCAAGCTGCTAGAATATAATGGCGACAATTCACTTTCTTGATTTCTAATCAAGGTTTTTTTATTTCGACGGGTTCGAACTAAAGTATTTAGTGTCATGTAGTCTGAGTCCAGGTCATATTTGTAAAGAATAGTATTAGGGTCATTTTTTTTTACATGAATTTCTTTCATATTATTCCACCTCACATCTTGATTTTCAGTGTTTTTCTTCCAATTTCTGTTGTCTAACAAGGTTTTAAAATCAAATAACATATCTTGAGTCACTTCAGTAACTTTGTAAGGAGAACTGTTTGTTTTCGCCCAACGAACTAACGCGTACCATTGGTCAGGGGTATAAATTATTTTGCCTTTGGAAGATCTCTCAACAAGAGCATGCACACTGTCTGCTTCTTGTTGAGTGTGACCAGACTCTAAAAATCGGTGTGTGATGTCGATGTTGAATTTTCTGCTAGCATACATATAGAGGCTGTAGACAACTCTGTTACGGTTTTGTCCGGCGCAGTTATCCGACCAAAATCTGAAGTCTTGTGCTCCATCTGTTACTTTAAGTTGAATAAAATCTAACAAGCAACTAGCAACCTCGTTAGCCCCACGTTTAGCGATATTTTCAGGCCACATGTAGCATGATGCTTCCTTCTTTCCAGCATCGAATACTGTCAAATGCATAAGTGACAACTTCCTTTTATAATAAAACAAAGAAACCTCTCCACTAGGGCAGTTAAGTAGCTTCTGAAAGTCATAAGTTGCACATACTATTTGACTAGGATTTTGAATAGCTAGTTCTTTATCCTCAGCTTTGTATTTTCGTGCAGTTTGCTTGTTAGAAAGATGCTTGGCGTGAGATTCTTTTTCTTCTTCGGTAGGATTTTCTATGTTATCAAACGCATGACACTTGTCACATAAATCTTTTTTCGGCATATAAAATGCAACGTTCATGTTGTCGTTTACAATAGTGCGATATTGCCTTTCCGTTTGTGCTGTATTGTTGTAGTTTTGCAATTGATTCCATTCTTTGTATAACGCAAATATCTTAGCAAAACTTAGATTGTTATCCAAGTACAATTTACTGCTGCTTTTCCTGGTATAATGGGACTCAACAGGCTGAAATGACTTCACGTGATCACAAACACTACGGATCATCTCGGTGTCAATTTTTTTAGGGTGATTAAGATGTTTTCCCCTGTTATCAGTTCCAGTTACACCACTTATGTCTAGCTTTTCTTGCGCTGTACGTATGAATTGGTCTGTAATAGCCAGAGTGGCACAAAACATTTTTAAGCACACTTTTATTGGTTCAAAGATATTGGAATCTGCGTTCGGAACAGGTAAGTAATAATTAGTAGTAAACTTCCTTCTCGATGGTCCCTCCTTAGTTTGCCTCTTTTTTTCAATTTTCTTAGTAAATTTGTTAATATACTCCCATTGCTTAGAGTGGTCTGAAAGTTTCCAAAACTTATCGAAAATAAGTTGTCTTATTTCTTCCCTAATATTAATGGAGCATTTCAGCTTGCAAGTCAATGGACATGAACTTTTCAGTATTTTGGCTGGCATTTCCTTACCTTTTTTGCTTATGTGTTTTTGTCCAGAATTGTTCAGCAATTTCCTACGAACATCAGTCCATTGGTTTACATGCCTCTTTCTTTTCTTACCCGGATCTTGCTTGAGGGTCCTTTTTCTGCTGACAGTGTAGGTATTGGGTGTTCCTGGTTCAGATGCTGATGTTGATATCAAAGAATTTACACTTGGAATGTCACAAGGTTCTTGAACATCGTTGGTACAAGATTGTTCGGTTGGGTTTATTGGGCAATCAAAATCTTGAATAGGATTTACACTTGGAATGTCACAAGGTTCTTGAACATCGTTGGTACAAGATTGTTCGGTTTGGCTTATTGGGCAATCAAAATCTTGAATAGAGTTAGGAGATGGAACCGGAGTACATTCATTGCTATCAAAAATAACGATATCAGAATCATTATGAACAATATTCCCATCAACCGCATCATTTTCATCATAAATGTCATTTAAATATCTCCACTCCTCGTCGGTGAATTGACACCGCATAGGAGATACTGAAAATACAAAAAAAAAAATCAAATTAATACAACATAATATCGAAAATGCATGGCAATCTATTACTTTGTCGTAGTAAAGTATCGAAAGTGGTACATTCGATGTGTTCATAGCAGAAAAAAGTATCGGATGTACCACTTTCGATAAATTTGCTAGTACAAATACCAGGGGAAACTATCGAAAGTGGTACATTCGATGGAACAAATTTACTCTTTGTACCAGTATAGTATCGAATCTACCACTTTCAATAGTTTAAAATCAATTATTCCAAAACAACAAAAAATTGACTAATTTTTGTCATAAATAGACCGTCACTACACAGGTTCTAGTAACAAATTTATATATTTTTTTGCATTTTAGGTTTTAAACAAACAAAAACGCGTAAAAGAATGAAAAACTTTAAAACTTACCGGGTTGATTATCATTTGTTTCGGAAGTAATATGTTCTGGTGCACCTTCACTGCGTTGTTTTATCATATTTATCATTAGTAAACCTCTTCTATTCATTTTGAACTGAAATTTATAAAATCTAACCTAAACCTAACCTCAAAATCCACGCGTGCGTTCCGCTCACATATTCGGGTAACACTGACGAAACAGGTAGTTTCGTGTCGCGCCCGCGCACCGCTGACCACGTATAATATCGAAAGTGGCAAGTTCGATGTTTTAGTATGTTCATTTTATGTATTTTCGATTTTGTTCGATTGAAAAATAGTTGAGGGTATAAAAATTGGTACATAATTTTTATATAGAATTATACATCTTAATCTCTACTTGCAATTAGTGCAATAAAACGAAAATGGCTTTTTTGCAATTTCGATAGTATACGTGGGGGTCGTCGACATAATTTTGTGTATCAATTTAAAAGCTTGTTTAAATAAAATGTTTTTGAAGTCAATTATTATAAATTCGTTGAATAAACTTAGTTTCAATACAAAGAACGTATTATTGAAAACATTTTAGCCACAACAGGCATTGTTAATTGAAATAATATAACCGACCATTCTATATATCAGGTCAAAGCCAAATGATTCCAGTTTAACGTATTTACCGTCTGATCAAACAGCACCAATAAAATAAAACAGCCGTAAAAACCCGGCCATTGAGAGCGTCAATACAAAAATATGCTATTCACCGTATAAATAGTTCTCATTCAAGCATTTCGGGAATAATTCCGTCCGAAAAACACGCTTAATCCGGAAAAAAAAAATTAGACCATTTTTCGTTCGGAATTTCTTTTCGTTTTACCTTATAAATATTCACTGCGCAAACTAGAGCCGGCCTGAAACATTCACGGGTAAATTGACAAGACAGAAGGAGATAAATAAAACAAATACGTAGAACGAAAAAGGGTCAAACGACGCTTCTATTTTCATGTAAATGTGCTGCGGAGAGGCTAGGTCGCACTGAAAGATGGGATAAGCTAGTGTTCGGGACTTATTCAGGCGAAGAAATATGGTTGCCATTTAGCGGCTGACCGTCGTCAAGATATCAGAGTAAATTGTCTGCTGAAGTTAGGGCACATAATAGCACTAGAGGTCGTGAGATGGTTTCTTTTGTACGCCTTTGATGAGTATTCTTTATGATCCATTTTTTTTGTTGATAGCATTCGCTTTCTGATATAATGTGTTTTCGTCAACTGTGAGACAAAAGACTCATAGATAAGCAAAAATAATGACTAAATATTTAATTTTATGAGCACGTTAGAAATGGCATGATAAACAGTCCATGTTTGTCAACGAGGGTATAACATTACCCAGCCAATTAATTAGCAACTGTGCTCTAGGAAAACTGACGGGCCTTTCCAATATAACCGGTTTATGTCGTCTGTTAAATTGACGTAAATAAAGTTTTGTGATTGACATTCACTAGTGAATACTTGTGAATGCGAAACATTGTTATTTTTTATTGCCAAATTGTCGTGATTTTGTTGGTATTTGTTACTGTTTTAAAATTAAAGAATTAATAAAATTATGTTAACTTGATTTTGAAAGAACATGTATTGCATCCCTGCATTCCCTGCTTCTACGTGCTTCTTTTTTCTAATGCTATTATAAATGGAGTATTGGCTTAAAACCATTTAACACAAACTTTAAGCCTATCAGCCTATCTCTTCAAAGCTTTACGAGCTAAATACCCAATACTCTTAGGCACCAAAGTGCAAAAGGTCTAAAACCCTCACTATGGTCAAAGGACCAACTACTGTTTTAAAATTGGTCTATAAATTGGTCCTATCATCATCTTGTGGCCCGATTTGGATATAATTGGAACTGATGGAAACAATGATAGTTTTAACGGTAGCGATAAAATAAGATACCTTTTATGGGTGCTGTACTCAGAAACTTTATAAGTTTCTTCCTTGTGGGTAGGTACTTATGTTATTGTTTTGAGATGGGAAAAAGGTATGTTAGGATTTACTGAATAGGTAACAAGACTACCGTCTTGGCTGTTGATGGTTAGTTTAGAATAGATTTTATAGAACATTGATTTTGTTTAAGACTAGAGTTCAGCTCAGCCCGAGGAAGAGGGCAGATGTACTAGTTTTACTTGAATATAACTCAGTTAAGAGGTCCGTTCCCTCCTCTTCTTATTTGTAACACTATACATGTAATCAGTTACATTATCTACATGACACGCTTGCACGCCAGCGAGTAAGAACCAGCTTCCCCAAAGCTACAAGAAACATCCCTGGAGCCCTGCAGGCTCTACAGTATTTATCTGAACATTATTATAACGAAATTTTCTAGTTCTATTCAAGCCGATGGTAAAGGCCCCAGTAGGTGGCCACACAAATGCATGTTTCCTGTGGAATTGGCCACGAGAGTAACGCTAGTAGTAAATTAACTAGCTTACCCCAATTCTGGTTAGACATAACCTCGAACAACTGATGGTTACTGGCAAAGTCGAGGGCAAACGTCCTACAGATCGTTGTTGTCTCAGATGGTCGGACCAAATACGCTCTACGCTGAACATCAGGCTTCATGATGCGCTACACGATGCCAAAATTAGGAACAGGTGGCGCAACATCATCAAGAAAAAGATTACTCCACGTTCAGGGGATCACGACCCTCAGCTTGAGGAAAACGATGCGAGGAGGAGGATCCCAATTACTTGAAAAATATTCCATCCCTACGAGTAAGTGCGTTGGCAAGTCTTAATACATTTCCACGGAGCAGCCTATCTCATTTCTCGCTCATCTTCCAACGCGACGTTTCCTTACCCCAGCACCTTAGAGTCTTCAATCTTTGATGTGTTTGGGAGGCTCCCGTCCCCCATTCCCCCAAGCAGTACAAAGGTGAGATAAACTAAGATGTTTACCGTTCGATGAGATCTCGCGTCTTTTTGTACGGGGATTTAGGAGAAAAGAATATTTAAAAGACAGTATACATTATGTATGGCTTTAGTCATGTAGGGAGCGCGACTTTGTTTTATTATTTACTAGCGACCCACCCCAGCTTTGCACGGGTACAAATTATACACCAAAACCCTTCTTATGAATGGTCTATTGGTGAAAACCACATGAAAATCCATTCAGTAGTAGTGATGTATGGAATTACGCTTTATTTATTTTCTGGGCGAGTTAAAATATTGTATTGAGGGTTACGGAGAAAGGGTGTAAGAATAATTATTTTTTAAGCATAGCATAAAGCATAATCAGCCTGTTTCCACTGCTGGGAATCAGTGTGTAGGCCGTAAACCACCACGCGAGCCCAATGCGGTTTGGTGGATGTCACATGTCTTTGAAGTTTTTGCTATATGACATGACGGTTTCCTCACGATGTTTTCCTTCACCGTTTTGAGAGTAGTGGTGATGAAATAATTGGCCCAATTGTTTTGGGTCAAGACAAGTAATGGGGAAAATAGAGTTGTTAATATTATAGAAATAGGTGTAGGTACTGCATTTAATTATTTTAAAAAAATCTTAACGGAACCTTCCTGTGTGCGGTCAATGAATATGTTAGTTGTAGGATAATCTAAGGCTGTTGTGATATCACTACATAGTTATTAACAAAGAATACATAAAAACAAAGTCCCCTGCAGCGTCTGTCTGTCTGTTTGCAATAATCTCAAAAACTCCTAAACGGATTTTTATTCGCTTTTCATCTTTGTGAGGAAGGGTTAGGTGTATAATTTGTATCCGTGCAAACCTGCGGCGGGTCGCTAGTGTTGACTAAAATAAAACTGCCAAATTTATGTGGCCAAGCCATTTGAAAACTTATTAAACCGGTAAGTCTTTCGAATAACATTGATACATAATAAGAAAAACTGAAGCGTAATGTCATATCACACAGCCAAACACAATAAAAAACTCGCCAAGTGTGTGTCGGCTTTCGCACATTAAGGGTTCCGTACCAAATATTGGTATTTGTTAGTAAAGTATACGTAATAATAATAATAATAATCAGCCAATGGCTTAATAGCCACGAGCCTCGACCAACACCTCAGGAGGCTCTCGTTAGGCGGCTGGATCAAGGGCTTGATTCAGAAAGCAGTACTTCTGGACACGGCTCGCATTGTCAGGCGGTTTCTCTCTCTGGAGCCCTGACCGCCGGTAGCTTGGACCCTGTTCCCGATACCGGTGGGATACTATTTTTTATATTTTTAAATGTTTTTTTTTTTTTTTTTCATTGAAATATTTAAAAATATAATTTATATGTATTTACAAATGAATATACGAAATAATAATAATAATAAATCATTTAAAAAAAAAAAAAAAAAAAAAAAAAACATTGCATTTAATAAATATTATCACCAAATTAACATTCAAGTTTATAGGTCAATGGGATGTTAAAAAATTATTCGTAACAAAATTTTGTGACAGACGACGGACGGACAGACAGACAGACAGACGGACAGACGGCCATGTGAGTGAAAACAATAGTGCTCCCCTAATAATAATAAATGGATCTCACATTCCACATAATGTAGGTATACGTAATTCTTTTAATCCCAAACGTATTTGTCTGGTACTTGACCTAAAAACTGACCTATACGACCTCCATATACAATTAAGCAACGTTTTCTTAAAATAAAATAAAACATTTTTAGCACTAAAGTAAGTCTATGTAAGGGTATATTAATCGCGAGGTTCGTTGTTCGGGCCGTCTCAAGGACTAATGGTCGAGCGTCACACCAAAGCGTAACATACGGCTTCAGCAATCGTAAATAAAATTTAATCTTTTGTGTAATTAGAGATATTTGTTTACTCGCAGCTAAATATACCAACAAATAGAACTGCTGGTAATTTCCGACAATAACAACACACATTTGTGTTATTATTGTGGGAAAATTACATAAACATTCTATTTATACTTGCTTAATACCTAAAATATTTGGGGTTCACTAGAAAAAGAGGCTTTGTTGTGTTGCGGTTTAAAGGAATGGCAGGCCCTACAGATTTTCTTTAAGCCTTTTAAAACAATTGATGCTTCAGCTGGATATTAATAGTAACCACTTCCCTTATGGATTCAACATGTTTTTCAAATCCAGCATAAACTACCTAATACACTACCTGTGGGCCAACATTTTGTTTTTTAAGTTTAAATTCTCTCTTCATATCCAGTAAGATTATGAAGACATCAATAGGCTGCGGTTTTTGGTCCTAAAACATGTGACATCCAACCACCCTCATTCGGCTCGCGTGGAGGATTGTGGCCCACACCCTTTCACAGAGAGAAGGCCTGTGACCCAGCAGTGGAAACATAAGCTAATTGTGCTATGCTAATTCGTACTCTTACATAATTGAGAGTGAACATTTTTGAGCAATATCTAATGTTACATGACGGTTTGATCCACAGTCTAATTAAAACATTGCCCACACGCAGTATAACATTTTAACACTGTGTTTTTTTATTATTCTCGTTAAAACAAATTCTTTGTCTATTTAAGGTTGTATTGTCAAGGTTAGAAAATGTCAACATTTTGTAACCAATTATGTGTAAATTAACGACATTTAAATACAGAAAAAAATACGATAAAACGTAATGTAGGTATCTCCTTTTTTGGGCAGTCGCGTTTCGTGTAAAAATTGTGCATTGATAGATAGAATATACTATAGGTATCTTACACCAATTACATATACACTATTCGCTAGTTGTGTGGGTATAATGGCGGTCTTATCGCGTACAATGAAATCTTCAAAAAATTCTAAAAAGTAATAAAGAATCTATAAACAAATGAGAAATTTTGGATATTTTTAACATAGATAGGTTCGCATTCGACCCCTATCTCACCTGATGGTAAGCGATGATGTGGTCGACGATAGATGGATTTTTGTTACTCAATCAAATCAGACTGGTTGAACGATTATGATCTGGAATAGCACATAAGCTATAATATATAATGACAGAAGTACTAGTTCCACGCGGGCGAAACCGCTATAACTACATGTAATGTCATGTGGTCATTGATTTATTGTTAAATAATATAATTCTATTGAGATTTTATGACATTCGCTTTTGCAATCATGAGATTTTATGACATTCGCTTTTGCAATCATGAAATTTCATGACATTCGCTTTTGCAATCATTAGATTATATGACATTCGCTTTTGCCCACCTTCACGCGGAAGAAGTAAAAAAAAATAAAAAAATAAAAAAAATAAAAATAGTTTATTTGCACCTTCATGTAAACAAAAAAAATGGTGTGGTTTACAATAAAAATAGGCCAAGGTAAGTAGGGTTGTATGTTATAGTAGAAGCCAATACCTATGCTAAGATAACTTAATATCTTGTAATTATAGGTATCAGCGCCCCCCTCGTTAACAATTTTATCCAATGATCAGTTTTTAATTACAAGAATAATTTCATAATCTAAATTTAGTTCATGTTCTATGAGTTGAATATAACCTGGTCATATACTTACAAAGCTCAAATGAATTATGGACTATTTAGGTGCAAAACTAGAATTAAAATTAACAAAGAAAATAAAATAAAAACATAAACGGTGTCTGCTGGTGAGTGTAGGGTGCGTGTGAGTGTAGTGTGTGTGATTAGGGTGTGTGTGTTGAGTGTAGGTGCCTTGTTTATGTATTTGTGTCTGTGAGTGCCAGGGAAAAACTAAGGATATAGAATTTTACTAGAGACAAAAACAAATAAACATGTTTTTTTTTTATGTAGGTAAGTATGGGTCATTGGGCCTCAGATTAATGATTTGATTTTGGCAATAACGAAATTATGCAAGTATGCTGAATAGCTTTTCCGTTTCATCATAGGTTAGTGATAAAAGCCAAGTGATCACTTTCTGTTTGCACTCTCTTTTTGTCATGGAGGAAATTTGTAACTGTTTGTTTGCAATGTTGAATAGTCTTGGGCCTAGGAACATGTTGAATTTTTGTGCAAAAGATGTTCTGCAGGTAACAGACTTTAATAGATCGAAACGTCTTCTCCCTGTCATTTCTTTTACAGTCAGGGTACTTAGCAGGACACAGGAATGCTGTTTCATAATTAAGGCTAGTACAAACAGTTTACGTACAGTCAGCACTTCACATTCCATGTACAGCTCAGCAGTAGCAAAATATCTGGGCTTAAAGTAACTTACCTTTAATAAGGCTCTTTGAGCTCTTTCAGCAATTAAATTATGCGTTTTAGCGGCACCACCCCAACAAGTAATACAATAGGTTATAACCGGTTGACACAAGGAGTAATAAATCATTTTCATAATCTTAGCATTGGCTGAGTGCCTTATTTGTTTAAAAACATATATGAGCTTTCTTATTCTGTTTGAGAGGTTAATTAAATGATTTTTAAAATTAAGATTTTTGTCAAATATGATACCTAAATATTTAATATGTTCAACAGAAGAGAGAGACGGACATGAACAATCGACAGATTCATCATGACAGTTGTGGGAGATTATACGATGTGTTGATTGTAGTGCTTCACCGGGGTTGCGAATAGAGAATGCGATATATTTGGTTTTCTCGGTATTAAGAGAGAGGTAATTTTGAGCAAGCCATTTGGTGACCGTGTTATAACCATGTTGTGCGTTTTGGAATGTTTCATTCCAAGTGACTGAATAAAACGAGACTGGTAGGTATTTAATACTTTATTGCGAGTCACTGGTATAAAATCGACGCGTATTCAGCGTTCCAGAAGAACACTCATTCACCAACTGCATTGATATCATTCATAATCTTTAGCATAAAAATATGCGTGTAAGCTTAGCAATAGCATTGATAGTTGATTTTGTTGCTGACCGTACCTATTTACTCGTTAAACCCATATAGATTGAACACACCGATATAGCCGAAACTATTGCAAATTTAGGTTCTAAACTGGCTGTCAAGTGCCGGAGAGCGTCATCTCTGTCTGCTCTTTTGCTACCTTTTCACAGTCTCTTTCTAAGATCGATGTACCATACATAGATACATTCGGGCTGACTGGACTTTGTAGTTTTCCAGGTGAAGTGTTGTTACAAACTTGGGTTGATTCTTGATAAGTCTTGGTACTTACTTGTTGCTACTTTGAAGGAGGTTTGTCCCATAGACAGCTGAATGTTATGGATGAGATGTTGCTATCTTGAATTCAGGACCCGTGAGTTGTTTATATAAAGCTGTTTGTATCTCATTATCCTGGAAAGTTTTGAATCGTCCTACGTCATAGATCACAAAAACAAACCACAGACTAGACACATTACCATACAGTGTTTATCCGTCTAGAATTCTACCCACACCTAAAGTGACGTAAATGGACGTCAGCTGACCGGACGTGATGATAAAATTCAAATTAATTATAATAACCGAGACGTTTATAGTATGTAGTGAATCTTATTATTATTTCCGTTTGACTTCGCTGTAGTTAGGTCGATAGGACAAAGACGTCTCCTTGAAATGAACCTATTTGTTTTGTGTCTACATATTTGGAGTATGTTAAACAAAATTGAAATAACATGTCTCGTTTTCCTGTATGAGGACACGGTTGACGCTGTGGGTAGAATGACAGGTTCGCTTCCTGGGTTTCTGGACCAGGAGCATCGCCATTGGTGCGAATTCTGTTGTGCACAAACTAAACTTAACTTAGGCTATTCCTATTTTTTTCTTCTCTAATAAAACAAGAAAGAGACGCACGTAAATTAGAGCTGTCAAAGAACAATGGCAAAATCTTAGCTGATAAAAATTTCAGCGTCTAAAAGTGACTCATATACGAAAGAAATTCTATAATTTTTTTAGGTTTTTTACAAAGTGTCACAGTAACATGATATGGCCGGATAAAAATAATATTTTGAAGGAAAATTATTTCATTTTTTCGTTGGCTTTTATTAGTGTAGTGTTGCTATTATATATTTATTCTGCCAAGTGACAGTATGTACGTACACCATTACTCTAATTGTGTAATATCGTTTTGTTATCAGTTTTGGTTTATTATTATTAAACAATTAATTATGGGCAAAAAGACTACTATCCCAAATCTGAAAAATATAGCTGGCTGGTTTCTGACATCGACTGTTGATTGGTTGTCGTCAGTCACACTGTCATACATAGTAAGGGAGCCCATGATGCTAAACGGGCATTTTTAAAATAATAATAATTTTTATAAAATCAACTGCGCTCGAGAATTTCAAGACATCGTTTTTTTTGCAACTTTATAACCCCCCCACTCCCTTACGTTACGCTCAAATCGTCAGATTTACAAGTGTACACTTTTTAGCTAATTTAACCCACCTTACCTATAATCTGATGCACTTCAGTATTTCTGATGGGCTACCTTAGACTCACGGTTCTATATGGTAGAAGTACTCAACAGGATGCAAGGTATCCCCATCCCCCTATCTTCATCTGTCGCGCTCGAGTAAATCCCAAATCCCTTATTGGGCTCCCCTACTATCACAGACGCTTGCGCTTTATGCTTTGTGGTGTTTTGCTCTCGATTGCTTTTCCATTTTCTTTAATATTCACTTGACCTGGACTGCTTATGGACTCTGATAATACCCTGTCTGACCCGGGCATGTATAAGGACTTCGAGATTTTCCCTGAGTGATATTGTGATTTTCTCTACTGAACACCGATCTTGCCTCATTGTTTGGTTCAGTTATTAGTGAACTCGTTTGCTGGGTACCACTAAGATGGAAGGTCGTCGTGGCAGACCGACACGAATTCTGTGTATCAATTGCAATATATGCGTCAATCGCGTCAATACACTGCGCCGAAATCATGCCTTGGAACTTGATACTAGAGTTACCACATTACTCTGTAGCTGGGTATATTCCCGAATCGTAAGTAGCTGTTCTTAATTATGGACCTGTATTTATAGTTTACAGTTTAGATACCACAACATATTTTGTTCAATCGGTAGAAACATGTTGACACAGAACTGGCCGTTTGTATGAATACAAGATTTATACAATAATATTGGATCTGTGTTATTAGAAGGCTCTGATAGGAATCTATTCCAGATAGCAATATTTTCAACTTATTTCAGATAACTGAAGATGACTATGTTTGCGAAGCATGCAGAGATCTTACGATGTTTACTGTCAATCATGAGTTGCAACAAGAAGTATCAAGCAATGATAACCAACAAACTGGATCAAATTACTAAGGACTTATATACTTCCCAACCCTTGAATATAGAGATTTAATACTGTTCGCCCTGGGAACGTACCACATAAGACAAGCGCGCTCATATTATGGCGAGCATGTACATTTCCACGGGGGGTACAGAATTGAAGTTTCCAGTGAACGCATCGATTCCTCTGAATATAATCTTAGAAGCACTGGCGTGACAACACTAATGAGAGGCAAAATAAAGTCACGTCACATAACTAAGAAGCTATTTTAATAGACAATAATATTCCTGGCCGGACAGGAATCAGTGAGTACTGATGTAATTGTTTAGTTGACCGGCGCACAGTAGGATGTTGCGCTCATGTAATAATTGATGTTGAAATGTCTGGTATTTAGGATAGGCCAGACATCAGGAAAATATTTCCGCACCCGCAGAATATTTGGATGAAATTCTTATAAGAGAGGATGATGACGAATAAATATTGATGTAAAAAAAAAACTTAATAATAATATTTCCACACAAATTAAGGGTACACGTAAAAACATGTTAACATTATCTGCATAATCTTATCTTTAGGCGCCATTAACTGCCAATGACATTGAGTGGTTAGCTTGCGTGTTTTGTGCTGAGCTCACGTAACGCGTCGTACGTCCACCCAGTAATAGTACTCGCCCATCAAGGAGCGTTGTCCGTAATTAGACGCATTATTAGTTTATTATACATAAAACAACAGGTATAAGACTAAAAAACGTAAACTAAAATATCAATAATTAAAAGATCGTTAAAATGGTGAAGGTTTCATAAAAATACGCTTCATAATTTTTGCGTGATTCTCAATTTTTTATCCGCATTAGACATAACTTTACAAACTAATAACACAATTTTTCAAATATTCACCAACCAAATAACGACACAAATTGTCTAGAGTAACATATTTTTTTAAAGAAATAAAATTAGTCGTTTAGACGTGATGTTCAATTACCCTTCTGCCCCCGCGGCCAAATCGGGGTTGTCAAATTGAACCCCGACGACAATCCGGGTTGACAGCCGATTTTTTTTTTTTTCTCTTAAATATTTTTTTTTTGTCCGACTCACCAGTGTGTCTCAGGGCTTAACAGGTTTTAAAAACCATTAGAAGTCGTATAACTGCGCCTTAACTATGTTGAGGTCACCTTCCAGTCCAGTCTGAGCAGATCCAGTTGAATACAAGTATTTTCAATGTATCGATTTTCTGAACTCCTACCTTACAGGGTGTAACAGAAATGGGTGTAAAAAAATAACTCTCCGTAAAACATACACATTTTACGGAGAGTTATTTTTTTTTGGAAATTTCCAGTATTTCCCGCAGTAGTATCTAAAATGACTAGCCGTTTTCGCTACACCCTGCAAATTGGAAAAATTGTAACGTAAAACCTTATAGAAATTTGTAAATAAATAATTATGTATAGGAACATTAATCCCCCACGTATTTACTTTTCACTGTCCTCTTCTACTGCTGAACTGAAAGAGGAACGTGACTGTCACAACCGAGTAATCCAATTGCTGGAAAAGGTTGCCCAGTCGATAGTCCGCTTTGACAACCTAAAAATGGAATAGGTAGAGGACTTACAAAAATATATTTGTTCCGTTAGTTAGATTACCAACCCGTATTGGACACGTATATTTTCGTTTGTCACGTAAATATAAAATGAGGACGATATAGTGCAAAACGTCACATCTACTTTGAAAATGTGCCACTTTTTGCCAATACCGTGACATAACAAGCAGCTAAAATTGCAAAGACGCATCTTAGTTCAGGAGAGAACTCCTGAACTTTCTTGCGTCGTTGCAATTTTTCATTGATGTGCTAAAATTTATTTTTGATGTGATACGTCTATTGGCGCGGTTTGGCAGTAAAATTGACTCGAATGCCGTCGTGCCACAATGCCCCTTCTCCCTAGAAAAATCAATGCGAAAAAAATTAACACAACAAAACTACAACAAGTTTTTGTTGCAGTTGTGTGTTGTAACAACAACAACAAAAACCAACAATAACAGCAACCAACATCACTAACCTACAACAACAAATACAACAACAGCAACCAACAACAACTACAACAATTTTGAATTCCAATATAAAAATAGATGTTTCACATCTGCCGGGCGTCGGCCAACATTTATTTTTATTTTTTTACTAACGGAATAAAAATAATTATTATTTTAGTACCCAGAAATCATCCCTCTTTTATCCAATCGACATAAAAAGAAGAACAAAAACCCTCCGATGCACCCAAATCCCTTCCTATTTATCACAGTGTTATCACAACCAAATACCTAGTTTGTTTACAAACAGAACACTTCATTGAGCGCCTCAATTGCCCGTCTCAATGAACGCTTGGTCTTGCGCCAAGATTGCATTACTGTTTGTCAACGAGATTCGTTTCTTTTTATGTTGGGACTTACGAGTGGTGGGTTTGATCAACTTGTTAGATCTAGTATTTTGATTAACAATGTCCTTAGAAAGAAATGAATCCTTTCATAAAGAGTTACTAAAAATATTGAATTACGGAAAGGTTGCATTCTAGCTCTTGTTGGGTTTTCTCTTACGATAAACCTACGAACCCTAAAATAAACCTACACATTAATATCCTGAATGTGAATCTAGGTTTAAGTAATCAATGATTTCTTTCCCTAATTACGATGGTAGAATTTGGGAAACGAGAAAGTAGTACCTAAGTGCCTAAGCCAACTTCAAATGCACTATGCGACGGCCACTTGTTATGGATACATAGGTATTGTTCAACGGTTTAGTATTCATATAACAATTCCTTTATAAAATGGTCGTTGCTTCAACACCTTATAAATATTGGGGAATGTGTAGAAATATCTGTATGAATATGAATATAATGTGCCTATCTCGTCTCATCGGACCAAATTTATATTTCTCTCACGTTAAAAATATTTAGCAAAATCTTCCGCCATTTTTTAGGCATTCTCCAATTGTTTAACGATACAAAAAAAAAACAAAAATAAAAATTAGGCAGTCATGGAGACCGCCGCCGCCGGCAGAAGTGAAAACTAGAAACTTTTGAAATATGTGTGTTTTTTACTTTATTTTCTAATTAACTATTGCATGAATGGTTATAAAAATTTCATATTTTGTAAATTGAAGCAGTGGTGGCCCAGTGGTAACGGCCGCAACTTACAAGTTGTAGGTCGAGGGTTCAAATCCATGCAGGCGTTTTACTTTGGGTAAATTATTTCAACACCACTGCTCTCAAAACAGTGAAGAATAACATCGTAAGGTAACCGGCATGTCCTAGAACCAAAACTTCGAAGACATCCCCTATTGGGCCCGCGTGGTGGATTACGGCACATACCATCACACAGAGAGGAGGTCCGTGTCCTAGCAGCGGGCACATTAAAAAGGCTGATTATGTACCTATTTTTGGAATTAAAATTATTAACATTAGTCTGGTTTTCACATTTATTGGCACTCCGAGCATAATTTATAGACCTACATTTTTTACTGCGCATCGCCAGTCAGCGCAACAAGAAACCAGCATGCCGGTGACGCGAACCCATAAATGTTACCCCTAGCAATAATCGCTCAACGCGGCTAAAGAAGTCTTCTTTTCAAAAACAAAACATAACCTAAATACTGTGTTGAGGTAGGTCCTGATGTCAATCAGTATACATCAATGAACGAGTTTGAACTGCTGCCAAGTAATTTGTCTAGCGCTGTGTCGAACAGATTAGCTTTATTTATTTGTAGTGTAGCTAATTGACCACTTACATAGATTTTCTCCAAATCCATGGGTTTCCACCTCGGGTGCAAATAGGTCACACTATCACGTCCTGTCAGCAATACATCTGTTTACCAATAAATCTATATTATTACCTGAATAACAACAGTAAACAAACAATTCTTAATTGGTCTCAGATGCAAATCTTTTTTAGGGATCCGTACCCGAAGGGTCCAAACGGAGCCCTATTGCTGTCACTCACGTGTCCGTCTGTCAGTCTGTCCGTCTGTCCATCTGTCAGTCTGTTCGTCTGTCTGTCCTTCGTCTGTCACAAAATTTAGCCGTGTCCAGAAGTACAGCTTTGTGAATCAAGCCCTTGATTCAGCCGCCTAACGAGAGCCTCCTGAGGTGATGGTCGAGGCTCGTGGCTATAAAGCCATTAGCTATCACGACTATCGGTACAATGATCGCTGAGTTCACATCTCACATGTCGACAACCTCGCGAGCCAAGTCAAGATACTTTTTTTTTTTTTGATTTGCTTATTTTTCTCAGTAGTCACGAGGTTCTCATCTTGCGGGACGGTAATGTCAACGATCATTGCACGCCTCTCGATTCGCTCTACTACCACTATAAAAGGCTTATTGGCTACAATAGTTCTGTCAGTGATGATAGATCGATCCCAGTACCGATCCGAGATATGGCCATTATCGAGAACTGGGTCGGGCACATACTCGTACCTGTAGTACGGCACTTCCAATTCCACAAGAGAGTAATTCAGAGCAGGTTGCTGATGGATAATCCTGGCTACAAGGTTCTGCCTATGCAAGTACTCACCGTTAGCTAGACGAGAACAACCGGAGATTATGTGGCGGATTGATTCTCCTGGACGATGACATGGCCGACATAATATGTCAACCGTGCCGTCTTCACAATAATATAATAATAGGTATAATATATATTTATAATTATTATTATTAATATTTTATATTTTATTTATTTTATATTTATTCATATTTATATAATGATTAATATTTTTATTTTCTATATATATCTGAACTTGACTCAAATCTGAATCCAGTTTTATAACAGAGTGACGTCAAAATGTCATCATCATTTACCCAGCAATTTTCAAGAACGCATAAACATTTCTCTCTCCCTCCGTAATCTCTTGAAAATTTTATTTCGTTGAGGTGGCACCCACTACTTCCACAATCCACATGCCAATTGTTTATCTCATTGAGCGAGGATTTGAAACAGAGCCAAGCAATCTACTGTTACGGATTGTCAACTAGATTACCGCTTTTATTTATATCGACACATGGGACCTTGGAATAGAGAGGTTTTGGAGCTATTATTTTTATAAAAACGATCTGTTCATCAGTCTAAAGTAAATAATAAAGAACCTCTTCCGTGCTTTTTCCCAACTGTCCCAGAAGAATGGTAATGGTTTTCGAGAGTTTGTATCTCGTATGCATGTTTGTCTATTTCTTTGGCACGCCCAGTTGCCTAGACGGCTTTAAACAAAATTAGGTACCGGTAAATCGGGGTGAATAAGAACGCAGAGGTGAGTAGATACACAACTTTTTGAATTTTTACTTTGGTACCTTAATATTCGTTTCTAGCATAGCATCGAATTCGTTTGTGGCATTAAATGCTACAAACAATTTCTAATAAATTTTATTTATACAAAAGCGGACTTGCAGCTCATGATTTTCGGCATAAACGCTGGCGTGGCGATCTGGACTCATTTCTGACAGGTTGGCTGGAGAAGACCAGACACAGAGTGCTGGAAAAATATACAAAAGCCTATGGCGGAGAACACATAGGCTAAATATATAAAAGGCCAAGAAAGCTAGGATTTAATAAACGATCAGTTTAACAGGATTTTTAAGATCCGTTAAAATTGCCTTCGCCTGTGACCGTACTTAACTGCACGTCCGATGCAATCTGTCCCATTACTGCCTTTTGGGTGGCTAGTAAAATATTTAACTACTGCGTGAGCTACCTATAAAGATAGTCTGGGCTGATGATATTTGAGGAAGAGAAGGCCATAAATTGTATGATTATTACTAGGAATAGATAGTCCCCTATGGATCACTATCTCACTCTGATAAGACATGGTGTGGTCGATGGAGCAAATAAATAACCTGGAAGGAGTTATAGCTGTCAGCCCTCTTACTATGACGTCTTATAATAATCATAATTCCGGTGTGAAAAAGATAGTGCTATTCATCCTGTTGAACTCTGTGTCTCGCTTACACCGAAATGAAGACGTCGTAATGAAAACAGAATCCACTTCTTTTTTGCGTGAGAGGTTCCCTGATTATTTAGACATCAATTTATGTCATCAGACACACTTGAAACATTGTGTAAGGAGCTCGTGATGGCAGTCGTTGTAACTAAAGGGTGTTAGTATTTTCTCATTGTTGGTAACGGATGTCAGACGAAATTCTGTTAGCCTAGCTTTGAGTAAATAATCTGATTCCAACCCTGACATAGTTTGGTTGAAGACAAACAGAATATATGATGACAAGTACTGCATACAGTTGACATGCTTCCACAGCTACCCGTCCGAGGTCTCCTCTCTGGGAGAGGGATTGAGAGGATTATCCCAATTTATTTCGCCTCGGCGCAGAATGTCATCTTCTTCCATTTATAATTTCTGCGTGCTATATCATCATTCTCAGTATTTAACCCCTTTGTGAAGAGAGTCGTTTTGATTAACCATGGTGGTAAAAGGTTCAGTCAGCTAGACTCTGCGTTACCAAGTGCTAGCTGTACAGGACGCGCCAAGCTTTTGGAATCGCAGTACGATATATTTAACGCCACTCTAGTCTGTTTATTATATGTGGTGTGTATTTATTTAAATATATAAATATAAAAAGCAGAAAAACCCTTTCCTAGTCATCATTTTTTTGTCTTCTTCGAATCTCACAGACATCCCCATTCATACATCAAACTCAAAGATGTTTAAATTAGCATTTACGTCGATGGTACCTGCAGCTTTTAAAATATTACAAGGACAAACAAATGGTGATTTACAAACCGTAAGATCTCTCCTGAAATGTTTACAAAAACAGCTGAACACACTTGCGTCAATTACGTTTTCTCAATGAAAGGCGGTG
Organism: Polia nebulosa; assembly: GCA_951329385.1. Classification (NCBI taxonomy): domain Eukaryota; kingdom Metazoa; phylum Arthropoda; class Insecta; order Lepidoptera; family Noctuidae; genus Polia; species Polia nebulosa. Next base: position 57,858,777 of record OX589587.1, read on the forward strand.
GGTTTGACTCCGTGCCAAGGAATTAGTCTCAATAAATTGTCGACTAGTTTCTTTACTACGACATGACACATAGGTTCGTAGAGTAGTGAGATTGTTGACAATTTCTTGTGGATAAGTCAGATTTTTTTTGAGAGTTAAAATTCTATATTTTTAGTTTCATCTTTTGGGCTGGAAAATGAAGAATAAGAACTTTCAACAGAACAATGACTTCATCGTCTTTTTATTAACACACTTACGTTAGCTTCACTTGTAAGTTTCTGATTTAGCAGATTATTTTTGTACATGTTTAGTTTGGATGACAGTGCATTGTCAGTTAAGTGACGTCATTCTAAATCCAATATGGCGGACTCCCAAAGATGGCGGACTAGTTATTTTGTATGCAGTCCGATATGGGTATCAAATGAAAGGGTTAGCTAAGAAGAGAGAAAATTAAAAAAGTTGTGTGTTGTGGTGTGACACCCTCGTGCCTCGGAAAGAACGCAAAGCCGTTGGTCCTGCACCCTGATCTCTCCCCGATCGTGTCGGATTGCCGTCCCATCGGACTATGAGAGTACAGGACAGCGTACCTGTGTTTGTGCACACGCTTGTGCACTATAATAATAACATCTCCTGCATACTTGGGTAATCTCTATTGAGAATTACCTCCGTAATCGAAATTGGGTCGGGCGGATTGTTATTATTATTTGTCTAGAGCCTTTGATTACGTGTTTGCTACTCTGTCGTTTGGGATCTATGGTCTCTTTTTCTGTAAAAAAATGGCTTCGTTTATCTATCATCGTCAAAAGGATTTGCTTCTCATTACAATCGGACCTTATTACCCTTCAAATGACGTCACAGATATACAAATGAAGCAACCACCTTTAAAATTTTAATATGCATGCATAGCTTACATTAATTTACAACAATAGGTAATAACAATTAAGTGTGTGGGTTTGTGTTACACTGACCTGATTGTTGACACTTGTTTATGTATGAGGACAATCATAACATAACACCTTGCCTGTAAACCCTGAAGGTTAGGCAGAAGTATACCTAGCATAATCAGCCCTTTAAGGGCGAGACATCACGGCGGGCGGTCACTCTCGGACTGCAAGAAAGAGATGCGCTACGACAAATGCTCGCAATTTATTGCAAAATATGAAGTATTTTATCGATTTACTTGATTTACTAATAAATTAAAAAAAACCATCACTGTATGCAGTAAGTACAGCATTTGAAATTTTATGGTAATTTTTTTATTTTAATTATTATTGTTATTGAAGGGCTAAACTGCTTTAAAAGATAATTCAGAGGTATGTTAGAAGATTTTTTTGATGCATTAAAGTATGTTAAATTATGTTTTGAGTTCCATCACTGTATGCAAATAGAACTTGAAAATATCACATCTTTTTTATTTTTCAAAATTATTTACGGTTTATGAGATACACTGCTTTAAAAAAACACCGTTTTGACTGTTTTTTGGAATCTCCGCCTTAACGTTCCCACTGCTGGGACATAGGCCTCCTCATATTAGAGAGAATAGGTTTTCCACCGCGGGGGCCCAGTGCGGGCGGTTCTAGGACATGCCGGTTTCCCCAGGATGTTTGCCTTCACCGTTTTGAGAGCAGAGCAGTGGTGATAAAATAAATGTACATAAAGTAAAGTGCCTGCCTAGGTTCAAACCCACGACCAATCCTGGGAATTGGGCCCTCAACCAAAAGACCAACGTGGCAGTAAGTTTATCATTAATTGGAGCTTTATTTGTTTTGTTGTACTTCATACAAGTCTACTTTACAAAGTATAAACGATCATTGATTCCACTCTTTAAAATTGCCTCTCCATAAAGCGATTCAAGATTCATTTATTTGTTATCGAGCAAACCACCAATCCATTTGCCAACCGATGGGATTATAGGAGCATGTAGGTGGTCCAAGTTTATCAATTTAACAAGCTTTTAAAAATTTTGCTGTGGTACAATGGTGGACTTTAAGGCTTTTGATATTTTCCTCCAGTCGACCATAAATGACTTTAGCGGGCAAATTTTCAAACTGTTTGGAACTTTTTGATTGTCTTATACAGTCAGGCTTTTTGAATTTTTTTTTTCGTTACTGTTTTTACTGAGTTATATTTTTGAAACCTAAGCCTTTTATTTTGATATCACACGTGACCAGTTTAAATCACTTCGGCTGTTAAAATCCATCTAGCAGTTGAGACATAATTACATACAAAGTCTCGAAAAACACCAACGTCCTTAAGGCAATCGGGTAAGAAGAGTTGAATTTTGACACTCCATTGGCGTTCTCCTACCAGCTTAAAATCAGTGTCACCGCTCACTCTCGAGTTATTTCAGCCAGGGTCCACATTATTCTACTCAATCACATTTCATACGAAGTGAATGGTCAGCCATTTTTGTAGTACCTTCAGTTATGTAGCCCTCGGGGGCCGTAGTGTTAATGCGGCAGTGACGTGATGGCGCTAGATTAGGTCTATGAATATACTAGCTTGGGTGATGGTTTAAGTTAGGAGTAGTAACGGAAAGTCATATGAAAATAAGTTAATAATAAAAAAAAATAAACAAATATTTATACCGGCTATCATAATTAAATTTGTACACAAAACTTCGTGTCCGTGCTGTTGAGCATTGAAGAGTTCCTTTATCAGGAGCTATTTGTGGATGTTGATTCTGGTCATACTTACCATAAAATATTCATTGTCATTAGAACTGAATCACCACGTAAAATTTAACTCCAAGGTAAAAGGAATTGGATCTAATTTAGCTTGCAAGATTTGACCCGAACATATGTATGTTCGGGTCAAATCTTGCAAACGAACGAACGTTACGTTACGAATGACAAACAACGTTACGAAAACATCGTGAGGAAACCGGCATGTCCTAGAACCAAAACTTCGAAGACAATGTGACATCCACCAATCCGCACTGGGCCCGCGTGGTGGACGGCTCACACCCCGGCTCTGTGAGAGGGTGTGAGAGGGTGTGTGCCGTCCGCACTGCTGGGTGTGTGCCGTCCGGACATCAGGGGTGCGTTTCCACTGGAGTGGAGCTGGGCGGAACGGAGCGGAGACGTGTAGGAATCGTCCAATCACAAACGAGACTAGTGACGCGATGAGAATTTCAACCATTAGGCATGGTCGATTCCCTGCACTACTCCGCTTCGCTCCGCCCAGCTCCGCTTCAGTGGAAACGCACCCTAAGGCCGGGACTCCACCAAAGCGGAGATGTGTGCGGTGTGCTGTGTGCTGTGCAAGAAGAGATGTTTCTCAGCTCGGAGGACTCCACCAAAGCGGAGATGTGTGCGGTGTACTGTCTGCTGTGCGAGAAGAGATGTTTTTCAGCTCGGGTGCAAGGCGTTGAGTACTCAGTACGCATTCTGACACGAAAAGTAGACGATATCGCTATTATTACAAAAAAAGTATCTTCTTTTACTTGAATTAAAAGAACTACGGTCTGAAGAAGCAGAATTGATAGATGAAGAATAGAGAATTGGTAGATGGCCGGCCGGCGCGCGCGCGGGGCTCTGCGGGTTGCTGGCGGGCGAGAGGGGGGAGGGTGACATCGCTCACTGCACGCCGCTCACATCTCTCGTCTCCACTGCGCGTCGTCCGCGCACAGCTCACATCTCCGCTTCCATCGCGCCATACAAATATAACACATCTCCGCACAGCGATCTCCACTGAAGCTGAGCGGAGAGGAGATGTGTCAATAACACAATTCTATTGGTTGTTTAAAAAACATCTCCTCTCTCAACAGTTCGTCTCGTTTCCGCTTTGGTGGAGTCCCGGCCTCAAAGGCTGATGACGATTTAAAAAAAAAATGAATGCTGTTTCCGAGTTCGTAAAACAACGCAATCACTATGAACCATGATTAAATAAAATGACAACAAGGTAGAAAAATACAAAAAGCAACCTAGAACAGTTTAACAAAACACATTCCCCTAAGCTTGTTTTGCTTCATTTACACTAATTCTACTAATATGGGATATTAGGATGTTTGTTACTCAATCACGCCAGAAGGGCTGAACAGATCAAGATGAAATTTTGTACAGAGATAGATTATAGTCTGGAATAGAACATAAGCTATAATTTATATTGGGGGAACCACTAAGTTCGCGCGGGCGGAGCCGCTGGCAGAAGCTAGTATTATAAATACGACAGTAACTCTGTATGTCTGTTACCTGTTATGTCTTAGTGGCTGAACGGATTTGGATGAAGTTTATCCCGAGACTAAGGGCCGATTTCTCCAATACTAAATGCCCAGTTTTCGACGTTGCATCTCGCTTAAACGCGTTGAGCCGCTGTCATAAAGCTGAAGAGTTTATTTGGTTAAACGCGCTAAAAGAAAAAGAAAGAAAGAAAGAAAGAAAATACGTTTATTTACGGTAAACATGACGCAAAAAACAGAGAAACACAAAAACAAAGTAAAACTGGGGGAAAAAATGCGCCACATCCACGCAAAACGGCCATCGCTCAGCTTAAGTGCTATGACCCTCGCTAATCTCAGGAACTACTGGATCGAATCGAAAAAATAGTTTTGTGTTGAATAGTCCATTTACCGAGGAAGGCTATAGGCTATATAACATCATGCTGCGACCGTGCTGGAAAAAAAATCCTTTTGAGAGCTTTGCGTGCGCTGCGTAAACGGTTAAAGTTACGCAAATATTTATTTACCCGCAACCGTCTACGACTTATACCACACACAAAGGATTTGCGGCGTAAATTATTTTCTTTATACGAGCGGAGGTATCTGTTGTAATTTGGTGATAAGCGGCCCTTGTGAGCTTGTTGGTTATTACTTCAGAGGGGGAGGAGGAAGGGGGAGGTGATGAGCTGTTGTCTGTTGATCGTTATGTCGGCGATATAATAGAATTGTGTGGTAGGTTACTATGTGATGTTGGTATTTCGGTGATGGCGTGTGGCACTTCCATTGGTAAATAAATAATAGTTTTGAAAGGTTATTTGGATAAAAAAGGGTTCGAGTTATTATTAAGTTAATCTAGATCCATGAGCGTTACGTTCGAATCAATACGTGATTGTGAAGGGTATATAATATAATATAAAAAGTATAGTCAGCGCTTTGAATTTCCCACTGTTGGAACACAGGCCTTCTCTCTGTCTGCCCAGGGGTCGTGGATAAATTCGAAACAGAGTTACCGCGCCTCTGGGCACTCAGGGCAGGAAAGAAACGGGGGTAGGTTTTAGTCAGTAAGAATCTGACACGCCATCCCGCTCCACCCAGACCGGGAGAAGTCATAGGATGATTTACCACCCCAAAAAAAAAGGCCTTCTCTCTGTGAGAGGGTGTGGGCCGTAATCCACTACGGGCGCCCAATGCGGGTTGGTGGGTGTCAAATGTTTTCGAAGTTTTTGGTTCTAGGATATGCTGGTTGCCACACGAAGTTTTCGTTCACCATTTCGTTTATAATTTAATTTTTATCACCGTTTTATAGCTTGATAACTTCTCCTAAAATCCTTTTAAAATCCTTTTTTATTTCACCCCCATAAAGGTCAAAATTCCAAAAACTCCTTCTAAGTGCATTATAAAAGGAAGCCGTGTGCAAAATTTCACGTTCCCAGTTCCAGTACTTTCGGTTGTGCGTTGATATGTCAGTCAGTCAGTTTCTACTTTAATTATAGATTGTTTTATAATTAAGAACATTCCACTCGTAACATCATTACATAAATGCTCAATCATTTTGAAATCCAGTTTTGATTGTGGTAAGAATAAATTAATCACGATATAATTTTAGCTAGAACTGGGTCCGAATCTAATAATTTAATTATTCAGTAGTCTATCTGTATGAATTTTATAATTGGTTAGAATGTAAATAAATGTTCATATTTGAGCTTAATTATCTACTGATTGGAGATTAATTGGATAGCAAATAGCAATTAGGTACCTACATGTAAATAAAAATCATTGCCGAATGTATGTAAGCGTATCACTTTAGAACAGCTGCACCTATTTGGCTAATTCTTTTTTTGTTGTGTCCCTAATTGTTAGGACAAGGTTTGTATGAAAGTAAATTTGGAGAAATCGAAAAAAAAATTACACCCGTGCGAAGGCGGGGCGGAGGGCAGGTCCCTAGTTTATATTAAGACATGTATTTGTGGTTATAATAATGATTGATTACTTCTCAGAAATTAGTATCAATAAATTCATGCCCATTTTTAAGACGAATATGTTTTAATGACCCCAGAAGTACTTTAATAGGAAGGTTTGACAAGCAGACAATATTGCGATATTGTCTATATGGTTGTCTTTTTAACATTTTCGGATGATGGACTCCTAAAAGCTGGCAGGGTGAAATCAGTAGACTGACTTTAGGCAGACGGGCGCTACGCGACAATGCGACAACGATACAACGAATTTTCATACAAATAGGGATTATGCTTCGTAATCTCGTCCTCATTTTGTACTTTGTAGTTTGCACTCGTGCACAACTCGCTAATCACATTATTTTAAAGATGAAAGATTTCATCATAAAACAAAATGTTATCTGTGGTCCAGTCGTTGGCGTGCTCTCCTGACATCTGTCAAATCATTGTACTTTTTTGTGCCGCGCGCTGATCACGTTCCCAGTAAAAAGTTAAGAAACAATTTTACAAGATGGGAAAACATCGAAGAAAACGAGACGAGGAAATAAAGGAGCTAAACGAACGCCTCCGAGAGCTGGAAAATCGATGGAAAAGGCAGAAGCGGAGTCGTCATAGATACTCGGGTAAGTTTTTCGATATAGGTACCACGTGTACCAACGAGTTTTTTCAACAGTTGGAATAATTTTCTCAAAATTATCTTGGGTGCCGTAATACGCATAGCAGTCTCTAGAGTTTTCACGAGAGGTTAACCATGAGAACGATAACTGTGCTGTACACTTACAACGAACGACATCATAAGAGCTTTCACGAGAGGTTAGCCGATGTTCTATACGTTCAGTGTACATGTCCCTGCTGTATCCCTAGAGCTATCACGAGAGGTTAGCCGTGGATTTAAATTCAAGCAGTCTGGAACCTAACTTGAGTTATTCTTCGTAGATGACTATGAAACCCGCTCCAGTCGAACACGCTCCAGCCGAACACGATCGAGAAGCCGTGTTTCACGTGACCGAAGCCGACGCAGCCGGACACGTAATAGCCGTACTCCATACCGCCAATTATCACCTACTCCGTCAGTCCTGTCTACACACAGCCGTGCTGTTACACCTCCTACAGATAACCAGATGGAGGCTGAGAGTGAAACGCCATCTGTACCTCAACCTGAAGCTTTGCCTTCATGTATTGAGAATTTACTCGGAGATGAGGGGATACAGTCAGCTACTTCACCTATGGAACTGCACAGCAGTCTGGCCACACGGTGGTCAGCAATTATGATAGATGGGCTAAATGTGGAGACAAAGCAAAACATCTTAAAGAAATACGAAACACCCACGAACTGTAGCCTATTGAACCCACCAAAATTGAATGAGGAAGTAGCGGCGGCAGTAAACGAAAGTGGAGTCAAACGGGACCAGAGGATTAGAGGGCAGCAGATTACAATGGCTGCTGCCATTACCTCCATTGGTAAAGTCCTTAACTCTTTGATAGTCTCCCAAGGGAGTACAGATCATATTGAAACACTAAGTGACTCAGCTCGATTACTGTGTGATATTTATCATGATCATTGTATCACACGGAGATCCTTAATCCTACCCGGCCTTAACAAGGAAATGAAGGAATTGATGGAGCAAACACCAATATCTGAATACTTGTTCGGTGATAAGCTTCAAGATAAGTTCAATGCCATCAAAGCTGTCAAGAAGTCTGGACGGGAGCTGAAAGGTACACCTGTAAGACAGCCGACAAGACCAAAGAATTTAAACTTCCGGGGCCCACAAAGACAACAGTCCCTGCGTCCGCGTGGGCAGAAGACAGTACTGAAGCGGAAAAATCAGGTGAAACCAGCAGCACGCCAGAGGCGTTCACCACAGAAGCACCATCCTCGTCGCCAGCATCAGGATCGTCGCTAGCTCAGGTACAGACTGGTAGATTGCAGTATTTCTCGGAAGTCTGGAATAGTATTACTATTAATCCAACCATACATGAATGGATCAAGGGTTATAAACTACCCTTTACTAAATCTCCAGTCCAAACTTCCACTCCTAAGAATAACAACTTCAGCCAGAAAGAAATTGATCTTATTTCCATAGAAATTAATAATCTCCTACAGTTAGGTGCCATAGAAAAATGTACTCCTGTTGACAATCAATTTTTATCTAGTATATTTTTGCATCCAAAATCAGATGGCACCTGGAGATTCATATTAAATCTCAAAAAACTTAATATGTTTATTTCTACAAACCACTTTAAACTGGAGGATTTAAGGACAGCAACGAAGCTTATGACCCCAGGCTGTTTTTTTGCTACAATAGATTTGAAGAATGCATATTATTTGTTACCTATATGGAAATATGATAGAAAATTTCTCCGTTTTCTGTTTCAAGATAAATTGTATGAGTTTACATGCCTTCCATTTGGACTTAGCACAGCACCATATGTATTCACAAAGATTATGAAGCCAGTTGTTTGTCACCTGAGGTCATTGGGGTTGCTTTCTGTCATATATCTAGACGATATTCTGTGCCTTGGTGATTCATATGCAAAGTGTTTAGAAAATGTGTCTACTACTCAAACTGTGTTACAAAGTCTAGGGTTTATCATTAACACTGAAAAGAGTGCCCTAGAACCCAGACAGTGCTGTCAGTATTTAGGGTTTATGTTAAATTCAGTCCAGTTTTCCATTTCACTTCCTCAGAAAAAGATAGACTTTATCCACAAGTCTATAAAGAATTTTAAGTCTAAAAGGAGATGCAAAATAATAGAGTTTGCCCAGTTACTAGGTATTCTTGTTGCTGCATGCCCAGCTGTAGAATATGGTTGGCTTTACACCAAGGTAATGGAAAGTCACAAAACAGCAGCCTTAAAAAACAACAATGAAAATTACAAGGCATTGCTACCTATCACAAAAGGAATTTACTCAGAATTAGATTGGTGGTTGTCTCACATTTCAACAAACCACAATAGAATTAAACAATTTGATTTTATTCTTGAAATATTCTCTGATGCTTCTCAAACTGGCTGGGGATTGGTATGTAATGATATCAAAAGCCATGGACACTGGACGGCTGATGATAAAAAGTTCCATATAAATTACCTTGAACTATTAGCAGCGTTTATAGGGCTCAAGACATTTGCAAGCAAACTCAGATACTGTGAGATTTTACTTAGAATTGATAACACAACGGCCATAGCCTATATCAACAAGATGGGTGGTACACGCTTCCCTCATCTAAATAACTTAGCTAGGTTGTTGTGGCAGTGGTGCGAGGAAAGACAAATATGGGTTTATGCATCTTACATTAGTTCAAAAGAAAACACAATTGCAGATCTAGAATCTAGACGCCCTAACACAGAAATCGAATGGAAGTTATGTGATATAGCCTACAAGACAATTGTTGTCAAATTAGGTTGGCCCCAGATTGACCTGTTTGCAAACAGGTCCAATACTAAGTGTCAGAATTACATATCATGGCTCCCTGATCCCGATGCATGCTCTTCAGATGCATTCACGGTCAAATGGTATGGTAATTTCTTTTATGCATTCCCTCCATTCGCAGTAGTAAGCAAGATGTTACAGAAAATTAAAAGGGAAAAGGCGACAGGCATTGTTGTTGTTCCATGGTGGCCCTCACAACCATGGTTTCCTTTATTTGAATCCATGGTTATATCAGAGAAAATAATACTGGAACCTCGCCATGATTTACTGTTGTCTCCTTTCAGGGAACCACACCCATTGCACAGGAGTCTCACACTGATTGCCGCCGTATTATCAGGGATGCCTTCCTGAGAAGAGGAATTCCGCTCACTTCAATTGATATAGTGCTAGCTTCCTTGTCTAGCAAAACAAGGAAGCAATATGAGTCTGCTCTAAATCAGTGGATTCCCTTTTGTCAGAACCAAGATATTGACCCCTTCCTAGGCTCAGTCCCTATGGTGATATCATTTCTGACCATTAAGTTTAATGAAGGATTGTCATATAGCTCACTCAATACCATTAGGTCTGCAATTTCTTTAGTTTTAGGTCCCCACATTGGCACAGATGACAGAGTGTCAAGGTTTTTTAGGGGTATATTTAAATTAAGACCAAAGAACCCCAAATATGAAATAGTTTGGGATCCCAGTATTGTTTTAAACTATCTATCTAACTTATTTCCTAATGAAACTCTCTGTTTAGAATTATTAACCAAAAAATTAGTAACCATATTAGCCCTTGTAACTGCACACAGAATTCAAACCTTGTCACTCATTAGTATAGATAACATTTCTTATAATGAGGATAATATTAACATAAAAATCCCAGATATAATTAAAACTTCTGCTCCTGGTAGATCTCAACCCAACTTGATACTACCATTTTTTAAAGAAAATTTATCTATCTGTCCTGCCACAACCCTTTTGTTCTATCTAGATTTTACTAAGAGTATAAGACAAGATTGTAAATCATTATTTATAACTATAAGGAAACCTTTTCATGCCGCTTCTACTGCAACTATTAGCAGATGGATAAAACAAATTTTAAGTAGTAGTGGAATAGATACATCTAAATTCACATCACACAGCACAAGACATGCCTCTACCTCAAAGGCTTCTGAAGGAGGTATCAATATTGAAGTAATAAGAAAAGCTGCCGGTTGGACCACAAATTCCTCAACCTTTGCTCGCTTTTATAAGAGACCAATAGTTAGTGATTCTAATGTTTTTGCACAAGCTGTGTGCTCTATAGAGAGTAGTTGTTGATAAAACTTCTTACATTTTATGTGAAAATTAACAGTCTGATTATTAGTGTCTAATTGATAAAAGACTAAGTAAGAATTTTGGAAAATAATAGTAATTAGAGTAATGTAATAGTAACTATTTACCATAATGGAAAGACTGATTCTTAAATAGAAGTAAATTTATAATTAATAAGTAAAAGAATATCATGTTAAGTTACCATGTTCAATGATTAAACATTGCTGATTCTATTACCAACACAACCTTATTCTTTGAACATCTACAAAGTACAAAATGAGGACGAGATTACGAAGCATAATTATATAGATCGGACTAACTTACCTAGTGACGTCCGATCCTTAATTATGTGAAGTAATCTCGTCCTCATTGTATCCCAGCCCCTCCCTGATGATCTATCGAATTGCCTCATCCAAACCCCTTTAAAAGGTTGCGTTGTGCTGTATGCACCATGCCGGGACTATACGATGTTCGTATCGGTCATCGTAGAGTCCTTTTCATAATATATGCTTTGAAAGAATGATTTGACAGATGTCAGGAGAGCACGCCAACGACTGGACCACAGATAACATTTTGTTTTATGATGAAATCTTTCATCTTTAAAATAATGTGATTAGCGAGTTGTGCACGAGTGCAAACTACAAAGTACAAAATGAGGACGAGATTACTTCACATAATTAAGGATCGGACGTCACTAGGTAAGTTAGTCCGATCTATATAATTATCCCTGGGTACAAAAATAATAATGGTTTTAGTCTGTCGGTTATTTAAAAATATACACGAATTTTTTACTTTACAAATCAATAAAAAAATATGAACATAAAACGCATTTTAAGTTCAAGAGCGGAGGCTTGTTACGTCATCTGTAGGTAAACAGCGGGTTGGACTCGCGTGCAAAGGGTTCCGATGTTTATTTTTAATTTTTTTTTTAAACTTCCTTCTTCTTATAGGTTTTCCTAAGTAATGAACTACTTTCTGTATTTTTTTGAAAATTTTAGGGAGAGCGAGAGAGAGCTAAGGGCCCCCTTAACCTTATATACAGCCATATATATACCGGATGGGCTTTAATAACTTTAAAACAATATATTTTAAAATTATGAAAAAAATACATTCGAGACCCTCACAATGTGCCCTTTCATTTGATATGTCGCACGGCACAGTTTGAAAAACTGAATTTGTTAATTTTACGATTTTCCGTCAGTAATAATAATAATAAAAATTTTATTGTTCTCTCTACACAAAGGTTTGCTTACAATTTAACATCTTAACTAAGTATCTTAAGAAATAAGTAGGAAGCTCCTTTGCGAGAGACTAGAGTCCGTACTAGGGAGACCCTGTGTTACGGATCACCAGGCCCTCACCCTAAACAATAAGTTTTTTTTTTTTAAACAAGTTACATGTTGCTAGGAAGCAACAGACTAAAATATATAATTTGAATACTATTAGAGAAGAACAAAATGGAGGAGAAGTGGTTCTATGCGTGTGGCTAGCGGCTGTGAACGTTTCTGAGATTCGTGTGGTAAAGGACGTTTGAATGTCTGATTCATATGTGCGACGTATATGGGTGTTGCTGTTATTTGTTTTGGGAATTTTTTATTCCGTGGTCATAGTGCCTGGGTCGTTGGATCGCTGTAGTGAAGGAAGCTTCCATCAAGCGGATCCAGTCTAAGACAGGACTAGAAGTAGTAGTTCGGTACTATCATAGTTCAGTTTCTGCAGCCATTCCAATAGCTTAGACTTGCATAACTGTTTGGAAAGGGAATAAATTGACAATGTCAGTGACCCTCATATTCCAAATTAATTTATTTAGGGTACACTTCCGTGTTTGAGTCACAGATATTCATGTGTCATACCAAATTTCAACTCTATCGGTCCAGCAGATTCGGAACAAATTGGCTGTGACGGACAGACAGACAGACACACGAGTGATCCTAAAAGAGTTCCGTTTTTTCATTCGGACTTATGGAACCTTATAAAGTCTTTTATTTTTTACTTAGGTGTGACGTTACGCGAGATTACAATACACTGTATCATCCTAGTTCTTCAATCCTAGAACCAAAAATTCGATGACATGTGATATCCACCATTGGGCCCGCGTGGTAGATTATGGCCCATAACCTCTGACATAGAGGAGGCCTGTGCCCCAGTAGTGGGGACATTAAAGGAATGACGACAATGACCCCATCGTTCTTGTCTGCGGGATTGTTAAACACAAGACTTTATTTCGCACGAAAGTATTCTGTCAACTGTCTGTATTTTTCTTAATTTCAATCATTCATTCAATCGAATGAACAAACTACGAACCAACATACTTCCAAACCACAGTTCACTTTATTACTTCCCTATGTTTATTCAAGTCCATACTCCACCGCTCCAGAGAACCGACTTGAAAACTTGAAAATTTTATTCATCTCACTTGAACTACATCGAAGTTTTGAAGTCGCCGACTTTCGGCTTTCAATTTGGATAAAAGGGTTTTTGTTTGTTTAAAACTTGGGTACGTTTTGTTTGAAGACTGTGTCACGTGGTTGATTAAGGAGAGTGGGTTCGACTCCCAGTCGAGATAGGTTTTAGGAGGTTCAGAAATAGTTTCAGTTTTAATAGGTTATTTTTGTTTCGATGTTCAGCGTCTGTGTTCCTGATAGCTACAACGGGGGGTTTTTAAGTCAAAAGTGAATATGTAACTTCTAGGTAAGCGTGCTCCAGCGTCAACCACATTATTGCTTACCATCAGGTGAGATAGTGAAAAAAACCAGAAAACAAAATGGGAGTTTGGCTTTATCTGGTAAAATGTGATTTAACAAGCTCTAGATCTAGACAAAGTGAAATTCTAAGGGCGTTTCTAGATCTGGCGAATGTGCCGCTTGCGAGCAGCACGCGTGAATTTACTGGACTTGTTTGGTGCATCTTTTTAGCGCAATTCACGCAAGGCCTGCACGCCGCGCGCGCGCATGTAGTAGCATCGAGCGCGCGATATGCGCGTTCGCGCTCGGCTCGTAGAAGGCGCGCGAACAGAGCGCGGGCGGCGCAGGAACGGTAACACCATTAATAACTCAAGAAAGGCAAGACAGATTGTATGATCTTTGATTTGTTGGGTTGTCTCCGCAACGAATAGCAGAATAACTATATAAAACATCAGAAAAATTATGAAAATAAAATGTAGTAAATTCATTTTCTCCTATATTTTAAGTGTGGAACGGCTTGATGATATCTCGAGAATGGATTAATTTATTGATTGTGAGGCGGTAAGAAGTTTGCCGGGTCAGCTAGGTTTGTATAAACATTATGCGATTTTAAACGATTTGCAAAAACAATTTGTTTCAGTTTACAAGTGTGAAAAAATAAAATAAATATAAAGATATTATTTTATTAGATGTTACCTCATATTTTCATCGTCTCTAGAGAAATCAAGTTACCTGTAACAAAAAAGTAAAAGATTAGTTTCAGTGCTGAAAAATGTTGTTGTTCAGTTTTCGGGTTTTTTTCGGAAACCTTCCTGAAATAAACTTTGTTTTCTTATCAAATTACCGCAAAGTTATATCAAATACATATTTTTGGTTTTACTTGTTATTATTAGAAACTAGCTTCTGCCAACGGCTTCGCCGCCATGTGTGCATAATTTCATTAAAATCCCTTCAGCCGTTTTGCGTAATTGAAACACAAACATATAGACTTTCGCATTTATAATATTTGTTCTGTAGGTATGTTGATTTTGGTGCCTACTGTAAAATAATTATAGTAATATTTAATAAGATTCCAAAGGGCTACTTCGTCCACTGCTGGACATAGGCCTCTCCCAAATATCGCCACAACGACCGGTCCTGTGCGTCTTGCATCTCTTCATCACTCACTAACACTTTGTGGGAAGGCCTTCCATTCCAACGCTGCATCTTACGGTACGGAGTTATCACTCCAGACCCTTTCGGCCCCATCGAGCATCTGTTCTGCGAGGAATGTGCCCTACTCATTTGGCAATGGTTTGGGCTATGTTGATAACCTTGGTTCTCCTGCCGATATCTGATTCGATTACGCATGGAAACTCAGAACACTTTGAGTGACTTGAAGCCTTCTGACTGACGAGGCCTATTTGAGCGACCACGTCAGTACTTATATATATCTAAATAGCAAGCAAAAACTGTCATTTTTATTGAGTTGAGTGCAGGTCTACACAGCGAGGCTTACGAGAGACCATTCTGCAGTCTCCCTAGGGATTTACCCGAATAAGTGTTGCACAGAGGGCATTCCGGGGTGGTTTGTAAGGGGTCACGGAGCCCTTTCCATGTGCGGACAGTGATCACCGGAGTGGTTTTAGTGAGGAAAACTCCCACACTCTCTGGTATTTTTCCCAAAAGTCCAGACGACATTTGAAGGTTGCTTCGAAAACAAAAAATAGAAGGTCTGAATTAGAACATAGGTAGGTGTAACCACCTAATATTCTTGTGTCCTACTGCTTCCACCTTGACTAGCCCAACACAACAATGAAAACATCTGTTTAAATACAGGAAAATTACCTAAACCACTTGATTACGTCAGCCAGGCAGTCGCCAAACTAATTGAAAAATCGATTCGTTACGACGTGTTACGTAAAAATATTAACTGCTCGTGCACGTGGTTCTGTCCGTGTTTAATTAATTTGTTAGTAGAAAACAACTAACGCGTAATTTCAGTGATTTTTGCCATTTGAGTATATTTAGGGGGTGAAAAGAGGGGAAACAAATGCTAATAATAAACAGGGTGAATGAGATTGAGTTGAAAATTAGAAGATAGGGTGCTCGCCGTCCGATCAGCACCAGGCCCGTGAGTCGACGGCGCGTAGTGTTCCACGCGCGCCTCAAAGAGATGATTGTCAGCCACCACTGACGGGGCCCATCATGGCCGGTGCCTGCATGCCTAGGGGTAGCATTCGTAACAGCGTTACCGCTCCCCTGGGCACTCAGGCAGGGAAGGAAAAGGGGTGGGTTGTAGTCAGTAAGAGTCCACCTCCCGCTCCACCCAGAGCGGGAGATGTCATTGGATGATTTCCGACCCCACAAAAAAATAAAAAAGGGTGACTGTTTTATAATAATGTTTTTGGGGATGAATGTTTCATGAAAATGAATAACATTAACTCATTCTGTAATCAGAGAAAAGACATAGACGAAGACCATCCAACACTTTCCACCAGGCGATATCGAGTTAAAAAGCTGGCTCATCACAAAATGGTGGGCTTTATTTTTGTTTAATCATAGATTTGACGTCACCAACTTCTTTTCAAGCAGTCTGATGCGACTGCTTGAAAAAAAACTTTTTAGTTGTTTTGATCCAAACAGCAATTTATTATTTTCTCTTTTTTATTTCCTACATTTTAGTGAGTTATATTTACTTAATTTGATACCCCACATGAAAATACCTCAATTTTTTTTACAGTTCATACTATGCCATCTCACAGCTGCTGTTTTTTTTTTATTATTTAAGTCACTATACACTACACGATATCTTAATTATGTCAATCCGTCCAGCGGTTTGGAAGATATGTGGTGATAAAAAATATACGAGAAAAACATAACCCTTTCCTTACAGCGCCCTCAACTATTCTCTAAAATTCTACAAACACACAAACAAAAACCTACGTATAAACAGACAGGAAAAGTATTAAAAACCGATCAAAAAGACCTTCGGTTGACAATGTCGTGCCTCGCTGACATTGCGGCGGAACCCGCAGCGGTGACGCGGCTATGCAAATTACTTTAGATAGCGGTTAGGGAGTCTCAATGTCACCTGCGTAACCCTAAAATTTGAGATCGTTTAAAGTTATGGGGATATTACTGTGGTGTGGATAGGGTCGGGTAGGAAATGCTGTATTTGATTTGAAGTAATAGAGCTATTAGCAGTTTCTTGAAATTAATATTTTCAAAAAACCCGACTGCAAAAACAACTAAAAAGTTTCAAACGAGTCACTTTTCAAGCAGTCTGATGCAGTTAGTGCCAAACTGTCAGTCAGGACAAAACCTACTTCAGATGATTAGTCAGTACTTTGCCACCACATTTATCCTTCGTCTGGGTTAATTAATTCATATTGAATTAAGAACCTGCTAATCAGTGCCATGTTTATACTAATCACTTTTTTTTTGTATAATTAACGCCCTTAGAATAAAAAACATAAAGCTCAAGAAACTCGGATGATAAATCAGTTGCTGCTTGTTATTGCTTAGGCTGTTATTCCACTTATCAAATATTTTTGTCCAATGTACGTTTGATGAAATAAGTTGGACGACTTCATCAAATGTACTAGCGAGACTGATATTTGACCAAAGAACCATGGCCAATTAAATCAAAATGGCCGCAACTAAGATTTTGTCTTTCTATTATATTAATATACGGTTATACTTTCATAACAATGTAATTGGATGTTGAGTCATTTATACCTAAAAACGCTTATATGAATGTTTGTCCTCAATTTGTAATTATTTAATGGTCTTGAATGCTTTTTTCTCTTCGCCTTTCGGTCCATGGCTTCACCAAAAGCTGTTTTTTTTAAAAAAATTTCAGACTACGCAAAATCTTGGCCGAAGTTATTGGACAACTAGAATGGGCATCCCTCAAAGAAATTTGATCAAATATTGTACATCGATATTGGACAAAGATAAATGGAATACCATCCTTAGATACAAGTCAATGACAGATAGTTAAGATAATTTGCAGTGAGGAATAAACTGATATTCAGTAATCTAAGTTTTTCAAGCTTTACCTAGGAAAAATCTCCGTTCAAAATTAAAAGCTAGTGCTAATACTTAACATTTTTCATCTTAAACAAGCGTCCACCCAACGAGTAACGTATTAAAAGTCCTATTACCAACATTACCTACATGCAAAGTGCTGTAGCGTCATAATTAGTGATGTTAATGGCATATGACGTCATCTCTCGCCTTGAGCCTCGACGTCGGGGTTGCGTTACGGGTCAGCACATCCCTAGGCACTCGTGTTACTTAGTTATCTTCGTGGGACATCCCTACGGGATATATGTAGGTCGAGGATTTTTAGTATGGGAATTTGTTGGCAAGGTTCGTGAAGGGCTGGGATGGCCTTGGGTTGGAGATATATTGTTTTATAGGGAAATGTCAAAAAGTGTAATGTATGACTGATACTGTGGCGGCAGACTGTAATTTTGTAATAATATATGTTCATAATTATATCCTTCTTTTTACTAATTTTGACATTTGACATTTTATAATATTATGACTTTTGACATATCATCACTAATTAAAATAACACCTTAAATATAATCTAAAAGTACCTAATTGTAGTACCTACAGACTAAAGCAAGCAAACTATAGTTTGCAGTGCCCTAACAGTCATGTAACAATGTTAAATGTGGGATATGCATGAGAGCAAATAAATAAAAATAACGGTACGTTTACGTAGCCACTATTTATAGTGGCTCATATTTTTACCATGGCATTAGCTCTTGCCAAAACGACAGAGTTATTTAACATAACTATTAATTAATACCATAATTTATGGCAGTGGGCAGGGCACATTGCTCGCAGAACAGATGGTCGATGGGGCCGAAAAGTTCTGGAATGGCGACCGCGTACTGGAAGACGCAGCGTTGGAAGGCCTCCCACAAGGTGGACCGATGACCTGGTGAGGGTCGCGGGTAGCCGATAGATGCGAGACGCTCAGGACCGATCATTGTGGCGACACTTGGGGGAGGCCTGTGTCCAGCAGTGGACGTCTTTCGGCTGAAATGATGATGATGATAATTTATGGTTCTTGAAAACTGCTTCATAAAATGTTTGTTATTAATATTAGATCATCTGTCTAGCCTTTTCCCAACTATCTTGGGGTCGGCTTCCAGTCTAACCGGATGCAGCTGAATATACCAGTATTGTTATTAATATTAGATATAGTTGTTATAAGACAACAAGGCAATGCTCTTGGATGTGTGTGTAGGTTCACGTACACTTTCTTTACTGTGTGCGTAAGCTTACACAGAGCGCTCGGTGTCATAGAAAATAGCTTACGCATCTGTATGCGTAAGCTATTTTCCACCCATATCCCGCCTTCGTGAAATAGACAACGAAACTAAATCAAGCATTAATGGCTGATTGAAATGAAGTCCATATTCCGGTTTACTTTGCCTATAATACATTTATGTAGCTGCTAACGATGTTTTCTTTCATGAAATAACTGGCTGAGCGAACCTCGTACCACCTTTGAATCAATAAATGAATCTATTCTCGAGATATCAATTTATGAGAAAATATTTTTTTCATAAAAAAAAATTATATAAGTAGGTAGGTATACTCGTATTATTATTACTTTTTATCCAGTTCATGAAGTATAATATAGTCCTATGGTAAATTAAAACTAGAGAAAATAGCAATTAACAACACTCGCAACAAATATTTACAATAGCAACTGTACAAAGTAAACATATTAAAAAACAAAGCGGCCATTTCTAACAATACGTTTTACGAGCATGTTACCAAGTTCATGGTCAAAAGAAATAACAAATGGGCCGATTATATGACCAAAATAAACGCGAGACGCACGCGCCGCCAAGGGGTTAAATACGTGATGGCAATTGATAGAGATTGGTCATGTCAAATTGATGTTGACAATTGGAGATGGTATTGTAATTTCAAGTGAATTAAGTTGGTGCTTTTAAAAGTAGTAGTATGAAATTAATAAACAGGTAAAAGAACTGTGAATGGACTGTAACAAAGATGATATGGCCAGAAACAGAGTGTTTTTTTTTTTTTTGATGCGGTGGAAAATCGGTGCGGTGAAATCATCCAATGACTTCTCCCGCTCTAGGTGGAGCGGGAGGTCGTTTCAGACTCTTACTGGCTAAAACCCATCCCTGTTCCATCCCTGCCTGAGTGCCCAGGAGTGCTGTAACTAATTTTCAGAATTTTCCGCTACCCCTAGGCATGCAGGCACCGGCCACGATGGGCCCCGTCAGTGGTGGCTGACAACATCTCTTTAAGGCACGCGTGGAACACTACGCGCCGTCGACTCACGGGCCTGGTGCTGATCGGACGGCGAGCTAGCCACTGCTCGCCGTCCGCAGGCCCGGGTCTACGGTGGCCGGAAATCGTCTCGCGACGTCCTACGACCAGTACGCCCAGTACCTCTCCTGCGGTGGTAGCGGCCGGGGCCGTGAGGGCCACTCCGTTGAGCTTCCCTCACGCGTCCCGCCTCCGCCTTCACGAGCATTACTGCTGGCCTGAACCAGGGCCGGGCGCGAGAGGTCGCCGCCACCTATCGCATCCACGAGGACACGGCGGTGCTCCGCACAAGCGGGGCAGACCTCCACCGTATGCTCCACCGGGTCCTCTGGGCGATCCGCGCAGTGGTAACACCCGGGCGTTTCCTCCCGCCTGATCTGATGCAGGAACCTCCCGAAAAAACCGTGTTCGGTGAGGACCTGCGTCAGGCGAAAGGTGAGCACGCCGTGACGCCTCTCCAGCCACTCCTCAAAGAGGGGCACTACCGCCGCGAAGAAACATAGTGATGACTAATAGAAAAATTTGGATGGAGAAAGAACTACTCGTAAGTACCACTGACTCCGAATATTATTGTTATTTTTGCATAATAGCATATTGTTAAAGTTATCATCAGCTGATCAAAATTAGTAATTGAGGTTAATTTTTGCTTTTCGAAATTGACTTTGATTCTCTTGATGAAAGTAGATCATTTCTATTGGCAGAAGCAATATTTCAAATATGACCTCCCTTTTCCGCTACAACCTGTAGGTAAATGAATAAGGTTTTAAACTCGTGATAGCCTTCTGAGAAAACATTATCATATTATTATGACAGATAATCTCTTTTCTCCTTAAAAATAAAGCAAAACATTTTACAGTAAAACAAAAACAAGTCTATAAAGAAAATTTTTATGAAAACTACTTTCGGTATTACGAAGAACGAATAAAAATAGTGTAATCTTTCTAAGTACTAGGATCATCCCTAAAGGTTCTTTACCTCTGAAGTAAACGTTCAACTTTGTAATAAAATCTTTTACGTAAAAGCTTGCAGGACAGATTTTCGCATCGCTTGCCGAGGTCCATTCATTTTATACCGACACACCTCCTTGCTTCGGAAAGCACTTTAAGCTATTGGTCCCGGCTGTCAATTTTAAAATCTCTGACAGTTGTAACGGACAGTCAGAAGCCAGAATCTAACACGTCTTTTCAAAAGTTACCTAGTTACTGAGTTGAGAAGGTGAGATAGACGCTCCATGTAAAATAATAATACAACTGCATTCAGTTTGACAGGAAACTGACCCCAACAAAGTTGGGAAAAGGCTAAGAAGATATATATTTCGATTCAAAGTTAATGACGTGTGTGAAGTTCGCGTTTCGCTGCGCAGTACCCCACCCCTCTACTCTACCCCGCTGTCACATGAGTTCGCTACTGCGCAGCGCGGAGTGTTCCGATCCGCCATAAGATTTTATTCTACCTGTACGTTAGAGTGAGCGTTGGAGCTCCACGAGACCACGACCTATTCCCATCATCTTCCTTTTTCTATCAGACTTAGTGCAGGGTATCATCCGCACTTGGTTGATATTCCGACTAGTGGTATTCAGCACTTCTTCTCCATTTATTATGCGAACAGTCTCAACGTGCAATACTCTGCCATCATCTGTGTTCCTAATCCCCTAGATAACCCATCAAGTCTTTAAAGCAAAAGTGCTCAGTCATCTCCTTACTCGTATCATTGTCGACCTCATCCATCGCTTTCCATCAGGCGAGATCGAAGTCAAGAGCATCACTAAAAAGGGTATTAATACAATGTATTCCGTAATAAATCTTCGAAATTAAGTTCCCTTTTAACGTTTCAATTGCCTTGTAAAACACACTAATAGCAATAGCAGTGAAAATAAATGCTTATTTACTTAATTAAAACCCACGATTGCCTACGCAGAAATCCTTCGTGCACGCAATAAAAGGAAAACCGGGGCCTATGACCCTACCACAATAAAAACTGCATGAAACCATCCGGGCTAAAATTGTAATGTCGACGCACCCGACAGCTTGTGTGACCTTAAAAACACACAATCAATATTCAACTTTATGCCCTTCAAATAAAACACAAATCAAAACCGATACCCAACGCTTGTTACGCTCATTTAAAAACAAACGGCAATCGCCATTGAAGTCCGCACTACATAACACATGGCGTAACTTAGCAATTGGTGTTCACAAAACTATATTTTAAAGTGGTAAAAATAGAGTTTATATTCGTTCGGGATATCCTACTCCTGTTATTTGAAGCCTGGATAATGCCCTTTGTCGGTCGTTACAGTTTTTCATAATCGACCTATTTGCTTTTGGAATACCGCTCATTTTTCTTTACTGCCGCTTTAGCCTAGCACATTAAAAACAACCCAAGCGGCGCTGCGTCTTCCCAGCAAAGATCTACTCTATTCATCCCAGCTAAGGTTGGTTTTTACTTGTGGGGGTCAAGTAGAAGTGTCTGCGGTGTCACGACATTGCATTCCAGGCGATGCGAATGACTCCAAGATGACAACGGCCAGACAAGGGCAGCGGGTACTTACTCATGCGACGCACTGGGCTGGTGCGCGTATGTAAATAGTTTGAAAGTGATTTTATAGCGCAATGTATCAGATAATGGGTAAACAGAGATGATGCATGTTGTTTTAGGCTAATGAAGCAGGAATTTAAGGAATCGTCTGGAGGTTAAGTTGTTTTAAACACAGTTACTTCTTGAATGTGTGATATTCTTGGAAAATCGTGACCACGCTTGTCTGGAAGTTGTTTTGGACACAGTTGCTCCTTGGATGTGTGACATTCTTGGCAAATTGTTAACTTGCTTTGTCTGGAAAAGTTGGTTTAGACACAGTTGCTTCTTGGATGTGTGACATTCTTGGCGAATTATGAGAATGCTTTGCCTGGCAAAGTTATTTTAGACACAGTTGCTCCTTGGATGTGTGACATTCTTGGCAAATTGTGAACTTGCTTTGTCTGGAAAAGTTGGTTTAGACACAGTTGCTTCTTGGATGTGTGACATTCTTGGCAAATTGTGAACTTGCTTTGTCTGGAAAAGTTGTTTTAGACACAGTTGCTTCTTGGATGTGTGACATTCTTGGCAAATTATGAGAATGCTTTGCCTGGCAAAGTGGTTTTGGACACAGTTGCTCCTTGGATGTGTGACATTCTTGTTAAATTGTGAGCTTGCTTTGTCTGGAAAAGTTGTTTTAGACACAGTTGTTCCTTAGATGTGTGATATTCTTGGAAAATTCTGAGCATGCTTCGTCTGGAAAATTTATTTTAGACACAGTTGCTACTTGGATATGTGACATTCTTGAGAAATCGTGACCACCAGACAAACTGGAAGAGCATCACCAGTCGTTAAGTTTCTGGCGGCGCGAGTAGAAAAGATACAAGATGGCAAAGTGAAAATTTGAAAATAACACGTCGGTAACTATAAAATCACCAATTTTCAAAGCTCCCAATAAATTTCAACCTCTTAATGAGCACCAAATGACTAGAATAGAAGTCGGAACATAAAAAAAAAACTAATCGCTCCAAATTCATCGCAAAACCCGAAGCAATAAAATAAGAAAAACGACATTTACACCCCCTGTTCAAACATTCAGTCCTATTAATTCCTGTTCTGTTAAACTACAAGATTCAATAAGCCTTCCGTATCCTTAAGAGTTGGCAACTTCGTAGCGAGGAACTTCTGGATACCCGTACGGAATACTAAGTTGGAGTTGCTTGTAAAAACGAATTTGTTTGATTAATAGGCATTCAAAGATTATTGGACCTTTCATCCATTATATAAAGGCCAAACATTGCGTTAAAAAGCAGCAGTGATTTTTTTTTTTCAATAACAAATTAGAGTCAATGTATAAGTGACGTGTATCTACAGCGAATCGTCTTCGTGGTCTTCCATCTTTGACATCTTTTTCACATATTTCACAAGCTACCTTAGCTTGTGAAATATGGTTTAGTGCTGTGGGAGTTAACAATAATTTAGAGTGACGTCATTTTATTTGTCGTAAGCTTCTCAGCACACCCTTTCATTTGATACGAAAACGAAAGCTAGTCCGCCATCTTTGGGAGTCCGCCATATTGGATTTAGAATGACGTCACTTAGCTAACCATGCATTTTCATCGAAACTAAACATGTATGCAAAAAATCAGCTCAATTGGAAACCGGAAAGTAAGTCAAATTTACAGATGGAGCGATAAAAGTATGATAGAGAAAAGGTGTTAGTCAATATCCTTTCGTTTTCTTCCAGTTCATTACCTGTTAGATCCTTTTCCAAAAAAACATATACAAAAGTTTAATGAGAAAACCAACAGAAACAAAGTTTAATGAGAAAACTTCTCGCTGATTTTAAAATACCTACCTAATAAATAAGAGAAATATTAACTGCATTTTATTATCTAACGTAAGTTATAAAAATAAATGGTTTAAGTTAACCAAGGACGGGTCCGAAATGGCCCTGATATCGACACGTCCTCGCTTTCATAAAATATTCTGAAAGGAAGAAGAAATGGATCACTGGATTTACTGCTTTGATACTGAAAAAATATCGGTTATAGTTTTCACTATGGTCGAATTCAAATTCAAATTCATTTATTGATGTCACAGGTGGAAAATCAGTAAAGTTCTTACCATAATAATATATAGACCGCTGTAACGTACTAGGGCGTACAATAATTAATAATCATTTTAAAATCTATTCCATCATTAATATTTTTATTCAAGCCAAAATATATTAGAGTTAATTCTTATTATTAATCATGCCAAAATAGATTATCATTTAATAAAAATCGGCCAAGTGCGAGTAGGACTCGCGCATGAAGGGCTCCGTACCGTACAATATTATACGCGTCTACTTGTTGCCATTATTAAGATCGAGCAAAAAAAAAAAAAACAAAAAAATCACGTTTCTAGTAGGAGAGCCCCATTTAATTTTTAATTTTTTTTTTTATTATTGTTAAAGCGTGAACAGAAATACACATTTTGTTAAAATTACAACTGTCTACCTATTACGGATCATGAGATACCCCGCTGATAGACAGACGGACGGACGGACAGCGGAGGCTTAGTAATAGGGTCCCGTTGCTTGCCCTTCGGGTATGGAACCCTAAAAAGTAATGAAAATAAACATCGCTGTGCCTTCCTTTAAATCGTCCAAGGTGCAGGTGGTTGTACTCGTACAAGCAAGGAGGTGACGTATGTCTTGTGAAGGGGATTCAGACTTGACCGAGTTTGGGATGGGTCAAGGATACCCCATTTCGCCAAATTATTTCAACAGCGACCAATCTGATTGTATTATTCATGCCGATTTAATTATGAAGTGGGAGAGTCACATTATTTTCAGTACAAGATTTTTTTGAATGATTCAGGCAGATTAAAAAATTTGAACTTGTAGGGTTCAAAGCTTATATGCCACTTGTTTGTATGTATTATGAGAGCATAAAATATCCTGCATTTTTCTATTATTAGTTCTTTCATTTCATCCAAAGGTTATCTGTTATATATCACTGTCACACACACGCCATTATACCCATAGATTTAAGTTCGTGTATAAAGTTGTGTATCTTATTTGGTGTACAAAAGTAAAGAAAAGTTTTTTCTATCTATCTTTCTTTCTATCTATCTTATGTTATTATCATCATTCTCCTGCCCTTATCCCAATTTATTTGGGGTCGGCGCAACATGTCTTTTTCTTCCATTCCTCTATTAGTCCTCCTCTGTAGTCACCCTCTATTTAGCCATAACCTCTTTCACACAGTCTAACCATCGTTTCTTTGGCCTTCCCCTACTCTTATAGCCATCCACATCCATACACAAGACTTTCCTCACGACATTTTTTTCTTTCTATCTTATCTCTCTTTTTTTTTCTCTTTCTATCTTATCCTATAATAATATGCAGGCTAAGTTCAAGGCAAATTATCCTTATTGCAATCGCTCAATACCAGGTCTACACTACCACAAAAATATCTCCAGTGACTATCTTTCCACACATCCCTACCAAGTTAAAACACAAATCATCACGAATTTCCAGAAAATTCTTGTAAAACTCCCGAAAGATTCGTACAAATATTATGATTTGTAAGCCAAAGCCCACCCGACAATTCCCTTATCATTTTGGCTAGCTGTTCCACTGATGGTTCATTGAAGTTTCACTTGCCTTGGAGTCCAGCCAAGTTCTGCGCAAATTTTATACGTGCCATCCAAAATGAGGTTGGATATCGTTAATGCTGAACAAACGAGCCTCTGGCTTTAAAATTGATGTAGACTGGATGATTTATTTTGAGTTTGGGAAATGTAGATTAGATGTTTTTTTGGAAGCTGGCCGTTTTTAGGATACCCAAGGGTACAAACGTAGTCCTATTGCTACTCACGTTCCCGTCTGTCTACAGACACACGCGTCTGTCCGTCGTCTGTCACAAAATTTTGTTCCGAAGAATTTTTTAACTACCCATTTTCCTGTGAACTTGAAATTTGGTGATAATAGTTATTATTACGTATATTTACATATGTTTTACTATCAAATATCAACGTATTCAGATTCAGATTTTTTGATTTGATAATTCTCTCATTTGGTTCGGAACCATGTATTAAGTTTGACACGCACTTGTGCGATTTTTCGGCTACCACAACTTTATTTATAACTACGAGTATATAAATTCCTGATTCAAATTAAAAAGAAATGCTAATATTTAAATACACCCAGCATTTAAATGATAACCATCCATCCATCTAGTTGCGAAAAAACCTAGGTAGGTGTGAATTCATAAATAAAATCAAATTCCCTTTATTATATAAATTCTCTGTCCTTTTTCCTGATAAATGCTTGAAGCATTTCAAAGTACTGTTAACCAGACGAAGTTATGACAACAGCACTATCACCGCCAAAGGCATATTAATAGAAAGTCAGTTAAAAATTTCATGATAAAACCTTAAAGCCAAAATGAGTCCTTCAAAGCCAGTTTCCTCATCCATATTCCCCGCTTCTAGCTCGGTGCTCACAATCAATAGCCCGTCAGTATGCAATGCGTCTACGTGTATGCAGTTTGCATGTTAATGACTCAATCTTAGATCTCGCCGTGACCGCTCGTTCTATTCTATTGTCTGACGTTGGAGTGTGCGCAGTAAAGGAAGAGGAATTGGATACTTATGGGCCCCTAGGTTTTTTCTCTTTTTTTTCTCTTTTCTCTTTTGTGGTATTTTTCAAAACAGTTACCGCGGCCCTGGAACGAAAATGACAAATAAAAGAACACCGGTGGGTTTTAGTCAGTACCTAACCCAGAGCGGGAGAAGTAATCTGATGATTTCCTAACCTCAAAAAAAAAAAGATTTTTGCTCTTTTAAGGAGTTTTATGTTTTTGGATATGCAAAAGAAGCCTTTTCTAGGGTAGATGGTTTTAATAGGTGCTAAAGAAGCTGATGAAAGGATGATGTGATTGAGGGACCTCCCCTACGGATTGTTGACCTGATGAAAGCCACAGGAATGCGCTAGACCCCCACACTTTTGGACCCGAGGTCCAGCAGTGGTCATGTTGATGATGATTTAGGGATGTCCGTTGTCTCAAGAGATTATTTGGGAAATAAAATTAGTAGACTGGATTTCTATTTTCAAGATACAAAGGCAAAAACTATACATTATGTTCCATGTCTATCCTGTCTATGTAAAAATTCTATTTTGAGTTTAGTTTTTTAGTAGAATTGACTGAACTACAGGTAGGTAATCTAAAAATCATAAAGGCACCAGTCAGGCTATTTAAATTCTGCAACTCAACCCCAAAAGGGTTGAAATTCTTGTCAGTGACGGGAGTACATTCAAACGTTCGTCCGGACCCACACTGTTTGCAATTAGACGTTCGGATAGCACACATTTAACATTTGCAATGTCGCCACGTAGTTCCAAATTTTAGGATTTATACCTACTACGTTCAGTTCTAGATAGTCTAGAATTTATCGGAGCATACCAGTTGAATTAAAAGTTGGGGAAATGCTGAAAACGTCTGTTATTTTCTGTAGGAGAATTCATTGGACCGTTTTTGCGATAGAAATTTAAGTTAAAGCAATTGTGTGTTTAGTTTTCTTTCAACGGAGAATAATATAAATGTTACCTCGCCACTTTTTATGAATAAGAGTAGTTGTTTATGCCATATCACCAATACATCGATCAAGTATGGACATATACCTGGACTGTTGTAGCGACTTTATTCTGCCAGCGGTTTCGCCCGCGTGTAATTTGGACTGCCCTCATTATAAATTATAGCCTATGATATATCCATTATAACCTATTTAATGTATTCCAGACTATAATCTATCTCTGTGCCAAATTACATTTAGATCCGTTCAGCCGTCCTGACGTCAGTGAGTAACAAACATTCATCCACCCATCCAAAGTTTCGTATCCTACTAATATTATAAATGTGAAAGGTTGTGAGTGTGTATGTTTGTTACTTCTTCACGCTCAAACGGCTGGACCGATTTGGATGAAATTTGGCAAGTAGATTGCTTATAGCCTGGATTAACATATAGGCTACCTTTTATTCCGGTCTAGGCGGGTAAAACCGCGGGGCGCAGCTAGTTTATAATATTAGTAGGAAGTAGGATAAGATTGTAGGATTAACGTGGCAATTAGAACTTGGTACGTATTATTGGTAGTATAACAATCGACAGCACTGGTGTATTAAGAACATAGACCATAACCATGAGTTCACAGGACATTCTATCAGCGATAACGATTGTCAAAAAATCCAAAATGTAGGTATGGTATAATATGTGCTACCACAATGACATATCTTCTCTGTCGTTTCGCTCTTGGCAGAGCGGTCATGGTCACGTCGAGGCGTCCACATCGGTGGTAGACAGAGCTCGCCGCACGATCACCCGCCATCTCTCAAAATTACATATGGTCAATACCAAAAGTTTTGAACTTTGACAATCCTCATCTCTGCTACAATGAAAACACTACTACTCACTACCAAAAAAATCAAATTCAAATTATTAAAAAGTTTTTGCTGGCAAAGACCTTATTTAATACACATCCGTCTACTAGATATTTATAGATAATGCCAACAGGATAGAAGAACAGTCTACCTCTATCCATTACACCACAAACCAAGGCGACTTCACACGATGCAACCAAACTACAAAACACACGTTGAAGTCACTAATTCCTTGACCAAACACCTTATTGTGTGGAGCTGTTAGTGAGCGCTAATAGATGCGGTCATTCGTTCATTCACTCCTAGCTGTAGTATGTGTACGTAATGAATGAATCATTGTAGAAGTACTCGTACTACGGAAGTCATCTGTTTTTAAGACATCGAAGAGTGATCGGTGAATTCATTTTATCGTTAAAGTTGACTTTTGAACTGAAACTTCCCTTCGTGAATGAGGAAAAATGAATGAGCGGTTTTTTAGTGTAATCGTGTACTGTAAACAATTCGAGGTACAGTATTGTAATGACTGGGGACGTGTGGAGTGGCTCAGCGGTATGTGGCTCGGTCTTGGTGCTTTCCTAAGAGTGTTCTCACGTGAGGAGTGTGTAAACGTAATCACCGGAATGCAATTCTTGAAATATTATATTAATACATCATCGAAGGTTTTTTGAATTTTTTTGCCCTCCCCAAACAAAACATACAACCGTTCCTAAATTCAAATTATTTCTAATTTTGCATCACTCTCTCTACTCTACTCTAAAAGTAAGTATATTTGCTCAACGACAGGTTCGTTTCCTGTCCTTTTAATAAGGTTTGGATCAAACCAATGCAACCTCCTTGGAAGTCACGGTATCTAATAGGTTTGTCAGCAAAAATTTTGATGAGTACGTAACGCAAGTAGAGCTCGATGTAGCACAGCGTGTATACTGGAAACTGTGGATAAAATTTCATGTACTGTTACTAGTCATTCATGAAGATTTGAGTTTAACTATATTCTGAGATCTGTTAATTCGCTACTCCCAAATACGAAACGTTAGGTTTATTCGGGTAGCCGACGGATCCGTGACGCACAAGACTGGTAGTTGTGGCACCACTTGGGGAGGCCTATGTCCAGCAGTGGACGTGTTTCGGCTGAAATGGTAATGATCAATTTTTGGAAAAAATCGCAGTAATTACAAACTGATTAATTTCGCCGTAAGACTTTCACTATTTAAAACTTATGTCCAAAACAATAAAGACCAAAAAAGGGATCAAGAGACCATTTTTGACCAAATTAACTTCCATACGAACCAAAGGACTTCAAAGCAAACCTACTCAACTAGAGCCCTTAGCAAATATAATGAGAATCGAACGCCCAACTGTATAGATATACTCCCAAAAAGGATTCCTTTTTAATCAATTAAGTGGAAAAATCCTTAACACATGACGTCCGCACTCTAAAACCCTAAAGCGATTGGAGTGAGTGGCCAATCCCAGAAAATAGATTTTGGTGCAAACTATAAGAGGAAGAACTTGTAGGCTTGTACAAAAAGTGTTTAGAAATACAACTATTAATAAACTAGATATACATTCATGAACTCACGATTTTTTAACGCCACCTGCTGCGATCTGATTCATAAACGCACGCCGGTTGTGTGTCCTTCTAGGGGATCCTGGTGGTAACTATTTTTTATATTTTTAACATAATCTTTTAATTTTGTTTGATCATCTTTCCTAATTTTTCCGTCAGTCGTTAAAAAAGGGTAAGCAGACGAAGAGCAATTTCCCCATATCTCGAACGTTGAAACTTGATTCGATTTTAGATTGCCCTTTTCATTTGCCATATTTCAAAAAAAAAATTGTTTTGTCACTGTTCTAAAAGTTATCTTTCATTTGTTTTTGAAATGATACTTTAGACTCACTTTGCGCTCATCCTTTTGGTGCATTCACTCATCAGCATCATCAACCTTTTAATGGTCCTACCGCTGGGGCACAGACCTCCTCTCTGTGAGAGGTTGTGTACCGTAATCCACCATGCGGACCCAATGCGGGTTGGCATTCACTATTATTATTTATTTAACGTGGCTGTTCAGTTTCATTCAACTGCATTTCAGCGCGACTGTAACGCTCTGATCGATGATGCTGAATCGGGTAAACTCGGCTCCAGTCGGTCTTTGACACTCAATCGGGTATACTCGGATCCAGTCATCGTTTCAAAAATTACATTTTCCTTATAATCAATATGAATTTTAAAATTAGAAAATCATACAAGTAGGTAAGTTTTAACTTCCATCGTAGGGTCATAGCTCACACCCTCCTTTTTCCGAAATTCCGCTGTCTCTTACTTTATGGACCATAGTTATAGATAAGAGAGGAACACTCGGACCTACAAGATTGCTTTTCGAGTGCTATTACAGTGTTCCCCAAAATGTGGGCCTTTTATTAACTAGCGTTTTATTCTATTCGTGTGTGAGCCGCCTTATCGATTTGGAAGAAGACTTTCGAAGTCGTTTGTAACGGTGATAATGGTAGTGATGGGATGAAGGGTTATTGTAGGTGATCAAGAAGTTAATAGGGGTTTGGGTGTAAAGGCTTCGGTGGTGGGAAGGAAAATGATCTGTTACAGCATCTAAAACCGGAACGCGGTGAGGTAGTGATATAAATATGTAGCTACACGTAGCCATTTTGCCTACTTGAGCTCATAATTATATAACAGAATCAATAAAATTTTGAGTATTTATTCTGTTACCAACAATGAATGCAAGAAAAAACTCGACTTATGGCTAAAATCGCTTTCCTACGATGCAACGGAAAAACTTGTGGAAATTTAACACACGACATAACATGCAAAACACATACATACATTCACTCTCTCTCTCTCATTCAACACTAGGTACTCACACACACGGCACTTATAGTATTTTATTATTTATTTCCTATGTTGTTTTATAATATGTTGTTAAAATTACTTGTTACTTATTGCATTAGTCTGGAACAATCATTCCTCTCTTAAGGAGTCGGGTGTTGGTGGCTGCGCCACAGTTTTTAACTTCTGCAGCTACCATCGTTTTACATTGTTTTTTATCTGTCTGTATTTGTTGTTTTGTTCCTAATAAACGATTATTATTATTATTAAATATTTTACGTCAAAAACAAAAGCTGGTTAGGTATCATTCCGGTTTTGGTTCTGAGAGTTTACTAATTAAATCAGAACAGTCAGGTAAAATAAATCTTTACTACAGATTATTTTAGCTATTTTCAAAGAGAGTCTCCCAGTTTCATTCATCAAACTCACCATTGTTATAGCCCCCATAACATTGCTTACACGTGCGATTCCCATCCCGGCCCCGCCCAGTAGCGATCATCAAAATGCAATTACAGAAGCAATAACAAATACCAATAACGATAATACTTTTCCTCCATCTCAAAGATTCAATATCGCCGACCACTTATCAACGAATAGATTACATTAAACTGAATCCCTTATTGGAGATACGATAGCACTCAAAGTTAATTTATCCTGTGATAAATCTGAGCCCTTTGCTTGACAAAACACTTCAGTAATAGTGTCGCTTGACATCTCCAGGATCTCGGAATGTTCTGATTTTCCGGGCTTTATATAGGATATTTCGCGGAATAATGGGCCTTTGATCTAATGTCCTGATTTGAAAGATTTTGTCAGTCTCTGGGGACAATAATATCTGTGATTTCCTTTTGTTTGTGTTAGTTTTCTTAGAGCGAATTTGTTTTGAATATGGCTTTTCTTCAACGGGTGTTGTTTTGGGGTAGGAGTCATTGGAGCATTATTTTAGTCATAATGAAAATAGATAAATTGGTTCTCAGTTTATTTGTATCTTTAGTGAACTATATCAGACACGTGCCGCAAATTTACTCCCAAAACTTCACCAAAATTGATTCCCAAGTAATCAATCATAGTTTACGTTAAGTGCTAAAATAATTAGGTAAATTAAATTAGTTCGTACTTCGCATGTATCGATCGAGGAAACTTTAGTCCGAGGAGTAAACTACGAGATAGCTCACGAGGTGTTATTACGACTACTAACCACAAACTAACCGGGTTTGAAATTGATTTCTGGATTGTAGTTACGTGTGTGTCTGGTGTTTAACTATTCCTTTGGTACTATAGAATGTTGACCCATTTCTCAATTAATTTGGGGTTTCTGGTCGTAATAATAATAAACAGTGACTTGAGCAAGGCATTTTCAATTGTTAGTCCTACAGGTAAAACCATTACCATATTTATAATAATAGATTATATTTAATTGAAAACTCTATCATTGATTTACTGCAATTTAAAGTATTACGATGAAGATGATGATATTCTATATCATCATCTCTGTCATAATATTACTTCATTAATGTTATGCTTTCCGAAGACACAGAGGGAAAAAAAATGACGCTCTTACTAATGAGACTAATCTTAAAGCAAAACAAACCCCTGAACAATGAATAAACAAAGAAAAAACAAAAGAAGAGCGCTCAAAGAAAGACCTACTTAATAACTTATCTTGCACTTTGACCTGCATAGCATAAACAATTGACATGCTATTAAGCGCTGTACCTCACAAAGGGAATATAAACATGAATATGGAAGTGGTTACATCAACCCGACATCGTGATCCCGTCCCGCGTCCCGGCAACAGACAGCACTATTCCGGAATTAATTGAAAACGAACATTACCGTTCAAAGGAATAACAGAGCATTGTAAATATTAATATGGAACCTTTTGATCGTTCGCTGATTGTTTTAGATTTGAGCTCCCAATAGGGTGGTGAAATAGGAATGATATTTCATTACAATTCGATTGATACGTTTACAGATATTGATGAAAAGATAATAACTTGGTGAAGAAATAGCGGGGTTGGGAGATGAGTGGTTTGATCCAATTTTGATTTTAGACCAGTTTCTTGTTATTACAACGAGATTGAACTTGAAATAGATGATCCAATCAGTGAAGAATGTATCAAAGGCACTTTTGCTGAAGACAATCTTGTCTGATCATTATCTCCTGTGAAAGGTCACAAGGTCCCCGAAATAAACGTCTGTAATCTTCATGCTGGCTAAAAATAACAAAACAAAATTTGAAAGGAGGCAGGAAGTCAGCAAGATTCAACATCCCATACTCCTGTTTATTCTCGAACTAAGAGGCAATCCATTACTTCCAACGCATAAAGAATTATCCCTTCAAACGCTGGCGAAGGATCCTCAGGTTTATCGGAGTTCAGCTCCAATTATTCCCTTTTGATGTCAAGCCCTTGTGCCAAGAGCCAAAGGCTTCGCAGAATTCGCCTGTTTAATGTGTTAAGTGCGTCGGTATTTCGGCTAAATGGATTTCGTAATAGGGAGACGGTATTTTAGAATGTATGTAATGTACTGAGTGATTTTGGATTGTGTTGTGGTAGTAGGTACAGATTGTTCCAATTTCATGTAAGTCTTATTAGATATTCGATACTGAAATTTTGATTCTATTACCTAATAGATTCAAAATTTCAGTATCGAATATCCGCGTAACATACGCGTAATATACGCGTAAGTAGGTACTTACGCGTATATTACGCGTAGTTTGATTCGGATCACTTCACGTTGAATTGTGGCCTATTATCTTAACAATACCTATATAAAGTAATATGTATGTATCCTTTTAGAAATAAGCGTTGTATTCTTCTGCATTCGAAGAAATTTATTACCTTTCCGCATAATCTAATTTTATTTTCCCTCTGCTCGTAAATTGCTAATAACTATTTCCACTTATCTTCTAGCTCAGACATTCCAGCTTGCTTTACCTCGCCATTCATATTGCTAATTACATTCCGTCTGAAACCGCTTGGGAAAAACTCTGCACGCAAAACGGTAAGTGCTCTTCAAACAACTTTAATCGCATTCTAGGAAAAACCTTTGGTACTTAATTGATACCGAAAAGGGAATGCCCATCAGCCATACAAAAAGTGCCTGAAATGGAGAGAAACTACTAAAATTCCTTAATTCTATTTAGAATAAAATATGTATAATTAAATAATTCTTAAGTTTGTTTAACTAGGGTAAAAATATATAACGATTACTAAAATATTTAACTTGCTACACGCCTTAAATATTTATTGGAGGTCATGTTTATTTGACATGAGTAAGTGACATTCAGCCAAAGAGGAAACATCAATTATTCTCTATCGAACTATTTTAGAGAACTAGTGCACAGTTACCATTAATTTAGTATAATTCGACCTATATAATTATACCGTAATTATACCGTAAATCTAATTAAAATAATATATCATGTCAATGTTAATTCAAATAAAATAATTTTAAAATATTAAACGTCGACGTCATCGTCTGTAATTTACTGACATACTCGTAAGTAAAATCAAAATTCTTAAAAAATCGCCACAGTCGTCGTTAAATATCTTAAAAAGCAATCTGTAACTGAAGTCGCAAACGCAAAACTATGAATCAAGTAAACAATAAAAAACAAGAAATGAAGTCGCAAACGCAAAAATATGAGCAATAAAAAACAAGAAATCCACAGTCGTCGTTAGATATCTTAAAAAGCAATCTATAACTGAAGTCGCAAACGCAAAACTTTAAATCAAGTAAATAATAATAAACAAGAAATGCAGTAATGTCAAACTGTGAGTAAAGCAAAGGATATGTGATTCATACAGCCTACGATACATTTACTATTTAAAAAATATTGATTTGAATTAATATTTACAGGTTTAAATTATTTTAATTAGATTTATGGTACATATAGGTCGAATTACATATTAATGATATCTGTGCACCATTACTATTCAAAAGTTCGATAAGGATTATTTGACGATTCTTCTTTGGCTGGACGTCACTTACTCATGTCAAGTAAACACGACCTCCAATACAAATATAAGGCGGATATATCCAGTTAAACATTTTAAAGATCGTTATATTTTTGCCCTAGTTAAACAAATTCAGAACTATTTCATTATACATTTTTTTATTCTAAATAGAATTAAGGACTACTAATAGTAGTTCTGTCCATTTAAGGCATTTTTTTGGCATTCCTCTTTACTTATGAACATACAAATTGAATAGCAGCTCAGCTATTAGATGTACCAGAGTTTGATTTGGTTTTGTAGATATAGATATTTTGAAGGAGTATAATATATAATAATATAATATATTCCACAACTATCACACAACGCCATCTAGTCCCAAGCTAAGCAGAGCTTGTGTTATGGGTACTAGACAACTGATAAACATACTTATATATTTCTAAATACATACATATTATAGATAAATTACACCCAGACACAGAACAAATGATCGTGCTCATTACACAAACATTTGTCCTGGGTGGGAATCGAACCCACGACCTCCGGCATAGCAGTCAGGGTCACTAACCACTAGACCAACAGGCCAGTCAAGTGTAGTGTAGTGTGGAAGTCGGTACAGAATTCTCTGGGATAGTTATTCCACCTTAGCAGGTCTCGTTAGGCGGCTGGGTCAAGGGCTTTATTCAGAAAGCGATACTTCGAGACACGACTTGTATTTTAAGGAGGTTTCTCTCTTTAGAGCCCTGACCTCCAGTGGCATGGACCCTGTTCCCAATACCAGTGGGATACCACTATTATGTTTTTTTTTAATTTGTTTTTTTTTAAGAAATATTTAAAAATATAAAAGCAAAAGCTAGTAAAGAATTGTAAATAGAGATATTAAATGTCACTGTATATGTTTTTATGAAGTCTGATTGAGTTCTATTAGTGTTGCTATACATAATCGGTACTAGCTTTTATAATAATAAGGCATTACCCGTTACAGGTTACAGGTTAGGTACTCACTATACTTCTGTGTCTCAAGCTTTTAAGAATATAGCTAAGTACCTACACGCCAAATACAAATTAGAATTTATTTTCAACGTTTTAGTTCATTGTCCCTGATGAAAGCTTGTTTTTAAAAACATTTTTTTAATATTAATTTATTTTCAACTTTTTAGTACTTAGGTAAGTATTTTAGAGTAGGCGTGATGTTTTAAAATATTATGATGTGATGAAAAGTGCTCCTCAAGATGAATCAATCGAGCCCAAACTCGATGGGGTTCTATTGTTTTTATTAGAGAGATGCCGTGGCCACTTTCCTGCTTCATCATCAGGCCCTAAGTATCATCTAGGCGTAAAATGCTCCTCAAGACGAATCAATCGAGCCCTGACTCGATGGGTTTATCTTGTTTAGTTCAGAAGTTCCGATGGCCATCTTCTGTCTCCATCATAAGAACAGGTCCATGGTATCATACCATTGTATTGTCACAGAAGACACATAACTTTGAGTCCAATTGGACATCGGGAAGTGGGTCTAATTTGAGTTGCAAGATTCCACCCGAACAAACTTAGTTACATACATACATGGCAAGTTTATATAGCTTGTAATTATTTATTTTTGACATACTGTAACTTTAACAGGCGAAGACACTGGTCACTACAATACGGTTAGCACTAGTTTAGGGACCAGGGGATTCATACTCATTTACTTATAACTTTTGTATCATTATACTCGT
This sequence comes from Polia nebulosa, assembly GCA_951329385.1. NCBI lineage: Eukaryota > Metazoa > Arthropoda > Insecta > Lepidoptera > Noctuidae > Polia > Polia nebulosa. Next base: position 57,896,050 of record OX589587.1, read on the forward strand.
ACTTACTATTACATTATATTCCATTTCGATACATAAAGTTTTATAGCTTTTCTTAGCTTCTTCTTTTAGTTTCGTTATCCGTAGTTCGTTGTCCAACGTTGATAAGCTCATTCTTTAAGCCCTCTTACAAAAAAAACTTTTTTACAAAAAAATAGAACCGACTTCCAAAAAAAGTGCAAAATAACTTTAATTTCGGAAGTAGGTATTCCTGTTTTGTGTCTTCGTTTTTTGACACCGACTTCCGAAATTAAAGTTATTTTGCACTTTTTTTGGAAGTCGGTTCTATTTTTTTGTAAAAAAGTTTTTTATTTTTCACTTTTTAGTTGTGGCTCCCCATTAAACTGTGTTAACAATTCATAGACATACGATAGCATCAATCGCGGTTTATTTGCTGTCAATTTTTGAAGAGTTCTGTTGTCTGTCTCCGAAACCCATCATCAGATGTTTTTGAAATTTAAATGGGACCATTTCGGAATAAACCCCTTTCGAACAAAAAAAAGAATTTTGCAAATCCGTCAATATATGACTGAGTTATGCCCGAACATACATAAAAAAAAAAAAAAAAATACAGACATCCGAATTGATAACCTCCTCCTTTTTCGAAGTCGGTTAACAAAAGACCTTCTTTCAAATGAGGACATCATTTCTTCCGTTCTACCCTCCTTGGATACAATATATTTTTCTGTATAAAAAAATGTTTCCTCAATTCTTATATCTGCACCAGAAAAGCACGTGTCAACTCTTCAAGTTTCCCATGTATTATGGTAATATGTGTCTGTTGTTTTTGGCAACGACGTGTGTTTGACTGTATAACGATTCTTTTGCAGTCCAGATACGTTTCCATCTAAGCAACGATACGAAAATTATTGTTAGTTTTGAATCTATGAATATTTCAAAAGTATATTGGACTACCTGGTTAGATATCTTCTCTAAACTGTATGATTGCTAAATCTCTGGCATCTAAATAAGATGTTTATACTTTGTCATTGTTTAGAAGTCTTAAATCAATATTAACTGATTTTAGTCTCCGTGCCGAAAATAGTCCAAACTCATTATTTACAACAAACACAATTTCGTTATTATTTGTTACTTTGAAGACTTTGAAAGTCAATTCCCTTTTATTTGTTACTCAGAACAATTGAAAGGCTCTATTTAACAAGACAAAAATTGGAAATATCTACGAAACGTCAAAATCTAAAGATCCAAAGGAACAAACATTCATTCTCGGAGAGGAAATTTGATTGAGACTTGAATTTTATTAGGCAATTAAAATTCATAAAAAAAAAAAATTAAAAAGCACCTTTTTTTCAATTCAAAAATGGGGACCCTTCGTTTCAATATTCTTTTGTTTCTGATGAATATTTTTGGATTGGATCTGTGAGTGTGATTAATATCTTTAATTTTAGAATACTGGGGTATTGAACTGATGTTGCCCATACAATTTTCAATAAATGAAATATATCAATGGTTTCTTCTCTAAAAAACAAAGCATTTGATTAGGTTAAACGCTGATTAACAGGTTCTTGTTTCAACATTTTTAACCCGGAAGAAAGGTAGATGTGGGTGATAAAGTACTGACTTATCATTTGAAGGAGGTTTTGCCTCATGAACAGCTGAATTTAATGGATGAGACGTACATTATCTTGAATTTAGAATGCACTAATCAGTATTTAAACTAAGCATACGTTTAGCGAGTTTTATAAACAAGGCTGATAATATCATAATGTTGGTCAAGTCGAAAATTACTGGAAGAAGTAGGTTTAAAAATAAAAAATAGATTTGAGTTTTTCGTAAAAATCCCAAAACACAGGTTTCCCCTCCCAAACAAAAGTGTCGCTTCAAAGAAGGCTCCCAAACGAAAAGAGTTCAACAAAAGAAGCAGTATTCGAAATTTTCGGAAAATACACCTCGATTTAATCTTCATTGTTGTGGATCCTCGTTAAGATTCGAGTCGGTTGGACAGAAGTAATTCACAACGTTCATTACAGTAACGAACGTTCTATCACGATGTCTTAAACTGCAGAAGGACGGCTTCATACAACGAGTGAAATCGAGCACCCATACAGGATGTAATGGAACTGAGTCATATTTTAGGTACCTACTGCTTTTTCCCATGGAAATGAACAACTTCCATAAAGGAAGTCATAGTAAATTCACATTAAAAAATTGGACTTCCAGTATAAAGTTATCATCAGCTAATCAAAATTTAAGAGAGGTCCAATTTTTTTTACATGTCATCGCAAAAATCGTACAACTTGGTTGATTGATAGCGAATATCTTAAAATCACCTTTGCCAATTTTATCCTGTTTCCTACTATCCCATCCTTAATCCATCGCTGTTCCTATTTATTTTATTAGGTTTAAGCTGTTAATTACTCATAAAGAAATTTATGAATAGGCCCACGTTTACGTAAACCAAGATGTGTGTGCATTCGCCTGTTTTCATTCGTTATACTGAACTGACCTTCTGAACTTACCTACTCTGTGGCTCTATGTACACTTTATCGCTGAATTGAAATTATTCAGTCGTGTTACAGTGGTATCTCTGTTAGTTTGAGAAATTTAAATGGGAGCTTTTGAACGTGTTGAAAGCGTTGTTTCGGATGAAATGTTGAACAGTTGGGCGAGTTATAAAAATTTAAATTTGTAATTCAAAAACCAGAAGCAAAGAGTATCCATGACTTTTATTACGTTATTTTGTTTGATATAGATTAGCGAGTGACGTAAACTTATTTTATGTACTCTCATATCGCAAAGTTCCAATTATGACATCAAAAGTAATACTTTATTGACAAACTTTATCCACAGACCACTCTAATCATAATCATACACGCACAAAAAGTTTTGGCAATACATTCACTGTGCGTACACCTTTATTTTTTTTTTTGGGTTGTGACATCTTCCAATGACTTCTCTCGCTCTAGGGTGGACCGGAAGGGCGTGTCAGACTCTTACTGACTAAAACCCACCCCTCTTCCTCCCTGCCCTGAATGCCCAGAGGCGAGGTAACTTTTTCGAATTTATCCTCAACCCCTAGGCAGGCATCGGCCATGACGGGCCCCGTCATGAATGCTGACAACTCTTTGAGGCGCGCGTGGAACACTACGCGCCGTCGAATCTCGGGCCTGGTGCTGTTCGGACGGCGAGCTACCCATTACTCGCCGTCCGCAGGACAGAAGGAGTGGAATTCCGTGCCAGCCGAGTCTGTGTTTCCAGATAGCTACAACCTGGGGGTCTTTCAGTTAAGAGTGAATAGATTACTTCTAGGCAAGCATGCTCCATCGTCGACAACATCATCGCTTACCATCAGGCATATCAATTATAAAAAAATGAGTTGTTCCCTAAGATTCTAAATCTACATCTAACCTTGAAAAAATTAAATATAAATTACCTTCGTCTACCTTCAACTACCTTTAAATTGAAACAATTCGCAGTATTCGTGGAATTACCTCATACTCTAGTTAACCGGCTATTATTGGATCACGGGGAATGTAAGTTGTGTTATAACTCTGGCAAACTGTTCGTTAGCTCCTCAGTGTTGCTTACACAGGTAACATCTCTGGGGTTCGTTTAGCGTTTGTATGGTTTTTGCTTCATTTTTAATGGGTTTAGAGTCAGGTTTTTAAGTGTGGTTTGTATATGTAGTTTTGAAATCTGTTAGCAGCTGTAATGGACATAAAATCTAATAATGATACTGTGAGCTGAATTAGTGATGCTGGTTGTGAGTTTTAAATTTTCTATTAGTGATAATGTAGTACCCAAAGGAATTGTTCTGACTATTGGGTCCTAGTACTCGTACCTACTACCTACCTAATGTTTCTATATTCATAAACAATAAAGTCACTTTTCGTGTCTACAATTTTGATGTCGTGTTCACAAAGCGTTTTGGGAACACATTTTTTTTTTTTTTGGGTGTGGGAAATCATCCTGTGACTTCTTCCGCTCTAGGGTGGAGCGGAAGGGCGTGTCAGACTCTTACTGACTAAAACCCACCCCTGTTCCTCCCTGCCCTGAGTGCCCAGGGGCGAGGTAACTCTTTCGAATTTATCCTAAACCCCCGGGCAGGCATCGGCCGTGGCAGGCCCCGTCCCTATTGCTGACAACTCTTTGAGGCGCGCGTGGAACACTACGCGCCGTCGACTCTCGGGCCTGGTGCTGATCGGACGGCGAGTTACCCACTACTCGCCGTCCGCAGGCCCGGGTCTACGGTGGCCGGAGATCGTCTCGCGGCCCCTGGCGTCTCCTGCGGCGGTTGCGGCTGGGGGCGCTAGGTCGACTCGGCTGTTGTTGAGTCTCCCTAACGTATGCCGCCTCCCTCTTCGCGAGCATTACTGCTTCGGAGGAGACGGCCTCCCATTCCCTCTCGCTCCGTACCATGGCCTGAACCAGGGCACGGCGCGAGAGGTCGCTGCCGCCTATCGCATCCACGAGGACACTGCGGTGCTCTGCCCAAGCGGGACAAACCTCCACCGTATGCTCCACCGCGTCCTCTGGGCGATCCTCGCAGTGGAAACACTCAGGGGTCACCTCCGCCTTGACACGACACAGGTACCTCCCGAAACAGCCGTGTCCGGTGAGCACCTGCGTCAGGCGGAAGGTGAGGGCGCCATGGCGCCTCTCCAGCCACTCCTCAAAGAGGGGCACTACCGCCGCAATGGTGGCGTGCCCAGCGCTGGGTTGCGACAGTCGCTCTCTCGGAACACATTGATTGTGCGTACAGCTTAGGAGTGGAATTCCTTCCCGGGGTCTGTGTTTCCTGATAGATACAACCTGGGGGTCTTTAAGTCAAGAGTAAATAGGTTACCTCTAAGCAAGCGAGCTCCACCATCGACCATATATTTGCTTACCATCAGCCCCCCTAGCCAAATAACTTTTATATTCTCGTTCACGCTAACGCTTAGTACAAAATGCATGGCAATGACATTACCTGCGGAGAGAAATGTCACGTGACTTATCACAGGTAGTGTCAAAACGCGAGCCTATAAATGATAAAAAAGTAAAAGTCTAACTGCAGTCTGAAACTGATCTATGAACAGTAGTTATAAATACTAACTGATAAGAATCAAAATCATATTAGTTTCAAATAAGTAATACACTTTCACTAAAATGAAATCGACTCTTTAATAGATTCAAGCCAATCCGTCTAAGTTTGAAAATGACCTTTACCTGATATATATTAAGAGTTAAGTAGGTACATGTTACCTACATAAATTACTATGTACCTATTAAACCGCATAGTTAAGATTGATGTGAAACAATGTTTAGAAACACAACATTAAACGGTTGATGTGTGCGCGACCACGAAACGTATTTTTTTTTTATCATTGTTAGGCTAGTGTTTGACCACTGTGTCACCTGCCCCCCTAGCCAAATAACTTTTCTATTATCGTTAACGCTAACGCTTAGTACAAAATGTAGAGGAGGAGGAGCTCATGGCTAAAGTAATAACAGCCGCACAGGTCGATCCAACAGGATAAGCTACGCTTGCCGGGGTTGGACCATCTTCACATATCGAGACTCCTCCGTGCCTCGAAAAGCACGTTAAGCCTATGGTCCCGGCTGTCAATCGTGGATCTTTGACAGTCATTACAGGTCGTCAGAAGCTCGAAAGTTTGACAACCAGTCTTACCAAGGGGTATCGTATTACGCAGTAACTGGGTTGTGGAGATCAGATAGGTAATCGCTCCATGTAAAATACTGGTATTCAGCTGCATCCGATTAGACTGGAAGCCGACCCCAAGATAGTTGGGAAAAGGCTAGATAGGTTGAGGCTCGTGCTTGACCACTATCCCACCTGATGGTAAGCGATGATGTGGTCGACTTTGAAGCACGCTTGCGTAGAAGAAACCTATTCATTCTTGACTGAAACACCCCAGGTTGTAGCAGGAAACAGACTCCGGCAGGGAATTTCACTCCTTCGCAGTACGCACAAAAAAAATTGTTCCCATAACGTTTTATGCGTATTGGTGGGATGTCCACCATGTACCTACCGGTGGTGTATCACCTGCGTCTGTATCACCGTACGTCTAGTTTCGGTTTTTATCTGGTCCACAACTGATGATGGGACTCCCCGACTAATTTATTAATCTGCTGGATTTTAACTATATGAGATTGGAGTTTAGTGGTTGACAATTTAAGATTGCGTTTTAAGCACGTTTTATAATAATTAAAGCACAATTTCGGGATTGAAAATTATCGCGATATTAGCATTAAATGTTCCCACTCCTGGTACACAGGCCTCCTCATTGTGAGAGAGTGTGAATCGTAATCCACCAGGCGGGCCCCATGCGGGTTGGTGAATGTCACATGTCTTCGAAGTTATGGTTCTAGGACATGCCGGTTACCTCACCATGTTTTTCTTCACCGTTTTAAGAGCAGATTCGCGATATTAATGTGAAAAATTGATAGTGGTGCAAAAGCTGCTGTGGTTCAACAGTAAACATTAAACATTTATTTAAGAAAATAATAACTTGCAAATTGAAAATCAGTGCAGCCTTTAACTAGAACAGAAATGGTATACAATAATTAGATCTAACCTGAACTAGGATTAACCTATACATCATCGGAAAAAAGGGTCTTAAGAACTTAGGGCTGATACCTGGCAGGGTCGCGGGAGTGTTAAAAGAGTCACCGCGGAACTTTATTTTTTTTCTTTTCTGGGACGCACGAGGCAACTAAAGAAACACGGGTGGCTTTTAGTCAGTGAGACTCTGACACCGGGAAAAGTTAATTGATGATTACCCACGCAATAAAAAACAGTATCTTAGGAGCTAATAATTATATTATTCACGTATATATTTCCTAACTATTTTTTTCTATTTATGTCTTTAAAAAACGGGTACTATCTAATGTCAATGCGAAAGTAACTCTGTCCGTTACGTGTACACGCTTATATCGCTAAACCAATTTTAACGAATTTTATTATAGAGATAGACAAGACCTAGATTGGACATAGGCTACCCGAAGTCATTATCATCAGAAGAACGGACGAAATCGCGGGCTACTACGACGACTAGCTTGTAAATAAAACGTCATTTTTTTTAACATCGCGTCCGCCCCTAGCTTCTACCCCTATATTTCCAAACTAGAGGAGATTTAGGTCGGGTACACTGCTCTAAATCGCGATTTATAATGAATTCATGCCCTGCCGACCTCCGGGGATACACGTCGTTATGGTACCCCTTAGGAATGCTTGTTAGCTTTTAATTTATATTAAGTGACCCTCCAAATACCTCAGAAATGCGTTTTCATTACGGAATTCTAACATCTACGACATTTTTAACCTGCCTGCTTGATTTTTTGAGATTTTGGTTAAGGTGTAGGTATGCGCCAGTGTAAATCGCGATACAAATGTTGTGCCACATTTTTTGTAATTTTCAACTCAGTTTTCAACTTTATCAAAATTGTATGTACTTTACATGGTGAACCGAGCAGGGAAACCAAGATTACCGACATCAGGGGTGGAGGATAAATTCGAAAGAGTTACCTCGCCCCCGGGCGCGTAGGGCAGGGAGGAACAGGGGTGGGTTTTAGTCAGTAAGAGTCTGACACGCCCTTCCGCTCCACCCCAGAAAAAAAAAAAAAAAAAAAAAAACCGATATAGCCCGACGAAGCGCCAATTATAAGTGGCAGTGGGCAGGGCCCATTACTTGCAGAACAGATGGTCAAAGGGGTCCAAGTAGTTCTGGAGTGGCGACCGCTTACAGGGACGCAGTGTTGGAAGGCTGCCCGCAAGGTGGACCGAAGACTTGGTGAGGGTAACGGGTAGCTGATGGACGCGAGACGCACAGTAACGGTTGTTGTGGCGACACTTTGGGGATGCCTATGTCCAGCAGCGGACGTCTTTCGGCTGAAATAAGAAACACGGTTCGATTGCCCGTCTGACCGCCACAACCCAGTACTGGATAATACGATACTCCTTGGCAAGACTGGTGATTGTTTTTCAGCGTTCGGACTATAAACTGAGAAGAAATGACGGCTGGGACCAACGGCTTAATGTGCTTTCCGAAAGATGGAGGAGTCTCGCTATGTAATGGATGGTAACCCACACACGGATCGACCTCGGCTAGCGTTGGTTATACAAGGTGGAGAGGACAATACATGAAAACACTTCCAATACTGATCTTTATGAACAACTTTAACAACTATGGAACCACCAGAAATCGAGAAAAATCAGTGAATACTTTTATGTTTGCATAACTTGATAAAATGTACTGATGCACTGATGCTGAGTCCACACACACTAAGAAACTAAGTCGCTTTTCGCGCCCATCTGTTTTTAACTCCTAAACCACCAAACGAATTTTGATGCTATTTCACCAAAATAAAGAGCGATAAACGAACAAGGTTTTTGAATATAATTTGCAGCCGTGCAAACCCGGGGCGGGTCTCTAGTAGTTGATAATTAACTCTTGCGGTTGTTATTATTTAGCTCCGAGCTCCTTGGCCTTCTCCTTAATATGTTGTGGAAATGAAAAATAAATGGGATCAAATTATCGTGAGCCAAGTCAGATGGTGAAAATAGGGCAGAGTGGCGATTGCGAATGAGTATTTATTTTCGATTTCAAGGGATCTTGAATTCTAATGATACTGGAAAAATGTCAAGTGCTGGTTGTCTGATAACGGTTTTAACTTAAGGATACGATTGATTAATAAAATACTAGCTAGGGAAAATAAAATAACATTTACTTAGGTTGGAAGTCTCTTTATTGGTTAGGGTCATTAGGTTTTTGCCATTGCCCCTGTCCAGAACACGACTCCCATACTGGAATGACTTAAGTACCTGACACGTGCACTATCATATGGAGGACCTGATGATCGCTATTGACGCTGAAATTAATGTGACCCGCTTCTGGGCCATACAATTTTGAAAAGTTAGGAAACCATCGATTCGTAAGAACAATACGAAGGGTTTAGGTGACAAATTCAGGATTAAAGCCAAAAAGCTATAGCAAGCAGTGTTGTGTTTGTTTCTTCTACTAATAAGAAGAATTCTTGCTATGCAGTTGGAGGTTTGCAGGCTAATTTCATTGCTAGTTCATCAATACCTAAACAAAATATAATAATAATATACTTACGAGTACATGAAGCAATCGCTGAAGGAGCGCTTCTTTGGCCGCCTGAAAAAGCTATTTAATAGCCTTTTGTCAGGCGGAAATAAGGTGCGCGCCTTCAACGGTTGGGTCATGCCGGTTTTGATGTACTCTTTCGGCATACTCAAATGGACTCAGACCGAGCTAGACGCCCTGGATAGAAGGGTCCGTACACTGATGACCGCAAACCGGATGCATCACCCACGATCATCGGTGATGAGACTGTACATCCCGCGGAAATGTGGAGGTCGAGGTTTTTTAAATGCGAAGACTCTCCACAACCGCGAGGTGTGCAGCCTCAGAGAATATTTTCTTGAAACCGCACCGCGATGTGGTCGCAGTGGACAAGGGACTCACCCCGTTGTCCATGGCTAAAGAGAACTGGCGCAAACCTGTTATACTCACAACTGATGACCGCAAGGAGGTATGGAAAGGCAAGGAGCTTCACGGGCGCTTTTATCGGGCCCTTCATGGGCCTGATGTAGATTTCTTGGCGTCCGTGGCCTGGCTACGTTTCAGTGACCTCTTCGGGGAAACTGAAGGCTTTGTCTGTGCGATTATGGACGAAGTTATCTTGACGAATAACTACCGGAGGCATATCATGAAGGATGGGACGGTTGACGTGTGTCGGGCATGCCACCGTCCGGGTGAGTCCATCAGATATATTATCTCTGGTTGTTCTCATCTTACTAACAGCGAGTATTTGCACATGCATAACCAAGTGGCCAGGATTATTCATCAGCAGCTTGCTTTAAAATTCAAACTTGTGAATTCTGAGGTGCCGTATTACAAGTATGTGCCCGACCCAGTTCTCGAAAATGACCATGTCACGTTGTACTGGGACCGGTCTATCATCACTGACAGGACTATTGTTGCCAATAAGCCGGATATAGTGGTGATAGACCGATTAGCGCGCCGCACAATGATAATCGATGTCACCATCCCACATGACGAGAACCTCGTGAAAGCTGAGAAAGAGAAACAAATTAAATATCTTGACTTAGCACACGAGGTTGTCGATATGTGGAATGTGGACTCGGCTGTCATTGTGCCGATAGTCGTTACCGCCAATGGCCTGATGGCCAAAAGCCTCGACGACCACCTGTCGAAGCTGTCGTTGCGCGGTTGGATCAAGGGCCTGATTCAGAAGGCAGTACTCCTTGATACGGCTCGCATTGTGAGGAGGTTCCTGTCTCTGGAGCCCTAACCACCGGTAGCTTGGACCCTGCTCCCGATACCGGTGGACTACTATTTTTTATATTTTTAAATGTTTTTTTTTATATGTTTTCTTTTAAAAATATTTAAATTGTAAATAATATGTGAAAAAATTAATATACGAAATAATAATATTATTCGTATTAAGTCGTATTGGTGGGGCCAGATAACTCATCGGCAAACTAATCTGCTTCAGGGAGGGCAACACTCGCCCAAGAGTGATGCGCTTTGTGAGACGGGCGTTTTTGGGGACTGATATCAGCTCGCGATACTGTATGTCCCGTGTCACAGAGCGCATCGACTTCCTGAAGCAGAAAGTGTTTGCATGGGCAAACCGCATCCGTAGTTATAAGCGGCGGGTGGAGCGATACACCCAGAATCGCACATTCCGGAGTAATGAAAGGTGGGTATATAGGGTTTGGAAGCGATCGGAACAAGGTGTGACTGACACGCGTCTGCCGGATGATGACGCCATGAGTTCATTCTGGCGCAACATCTGGTCGGTGCCTGTCAGTCACACCGAAGGTGACTGGACTCGGGAGATCGAGCGAGCGTGCGATCTAATAACAGAAATGGGGGCAATCACTATCAGCCCCCAAGATGTAGCCCGTGCAGTCCGTCCGTTACCTAATTGGAGATCTCCAGTATTTGGGTATGTCGGAAGCGTTAGGTATCAATATTACTGACATGAAGCAATCGTTGAAGGAGCGCTTCTTCGGCCGCCTGAAGAATGTATTTAATAGCCTTCTATCGGGTGGAAACAAGGTGCGCGCCTTCAACGGTTGGGTCATGCCGGTATTGATGTACTCTTTCGGCGTACTCAAATGGACTCAAACAGAACTTGACGCCCTGGATAGGCGTGTCCGTACAATGCTGACTGCATTTCGAATGCATCACCCACGTTCGTCAGTGATGAGACTGTATATCCCGCGGAAGTGTGGAGGTCGAGGCTTTTTAAAATGCTAAGACCCTCCACAACCGCGAGGTATGCAGTCTGAGGGAATATTTCCTAGCTGCTGACGTGGGTATGCATCGAGATGTAGAGGCGGTGGACAAGGGCCTTACTCCACTCTCCTTGGCTAACGAGAAATGGCGCAAACCTCTAGTGCTTGACACTAACGATCACAGAGAAGTATGGCAGAGTAAGGAACTTCACGGGCGCTTTTTCCGGTCCCTACATGGGCCCGATGTAGACCAACTAGCGTCCGTAGCCTGGTTGCGTGTCAGTGACCTCTTTGGGGAAACCGAAGGTTTTGTCTGTGCAATTATGGACGAAGTTATCATGACGAAAAATTACCGGAGATTTATTGTGAAGGACGGCACGGTTGACATTTGTCGGGCATGTCATCGTCCGGGAGAATCAATCCGCCAAATAATCTCTGGTTGTTCTCGTCTGGCTAACGGTGAGTACTTGCATAGGCACAACCTTGTAGCCAGGATTATCCATAAGCAACTTGCTCTGAAATACTCTCTTGTGGAATCGGAAGTACCGTACTACAGATATGCGCCCGACCCAGTTCTCGATAATGGTCATATCTCATTGTACTGGGATCGGTCCATCATCATTGGCTACAATTATTGGCTACAATAGTAGCCAATAAGCCTGATATAGTGGTGGTGGACCGAATCGAGTGTCAGTGATGATGGACCGATCCCAGTACAATGAGGAAGTACCGTACTACAGATATGCGCCCGACCCAGTTCTCGATAATGGTCATATCTCATTGTACTGGGATCGGTCCATCATCACTGACACTCGATTCGGTCCACCACCACTATATCGAGAGGCGTGCAATGATTGTTGACATTACCGTCCCACATGACGAGAACCTCGTGAAAGCCGAGAAAGATAAACTAATCAAGTATATTGACTTGGCTCGCGAGGTTGTCGACATGTGGGATGTGGACTCAGCGATCATTGTACCGATAGTCGTGTCAGCCAATGGCTTAATAGCCACGAGCCTCGACCAACACCTCAGGAGGCTCTCGTTAGGCGGCTGGATCAAGGGCTTGATTCAGAAAGCAGTACTTCTGGACACGGCTCGCATTGTCAGGCGGTTCCTCTCTCTGGAGCCCTGACCGCCGGTAGCTTGGACCCTGTTCCCGATACCGGTGGGATACTATTTTTTTATATTTTTAAATGTTTTTTTTATCTTTTTTATTTAAATATTTAAAAATATAATATATAATATAATATGTATATCAAATGAATAAACGAAATAATAATATAGTTTATTTCATAATGGGATTGCAGAGTTTACAAAATGTTGCATTTATACATTTTTAAGTTCAATTTCTACAATAGAAACAGGTGAAGTACTGTTCTCCTAGATAGGCTAAAATTTAGCCTGTGTTAAGGAGAGACAGTGCCGGTCCCCTGATTGGCGGATTGTTATAAAAGTAGTGTGTACTTACTATACAATAGTTATTTTTATTATTACTTATACAAAAAATAATTATAGTATGTGGGTATGTGTGTGTAGGTGCATTTATGTGTTAAGTGTGTATATGTGTGTATGTGGGTGTGTGCGTCTATGTGGGTGTGTGCGTGTATGTGGGTGTATGTGTGTGTATATGTATGTGTTTACGTGATTAATTTGAGAGGAATAATTCAGTGTCATTATAATTGAGGTCCAAAAGTAGTGTCCGTACAGTTTTTTACAATTGTAGAGTGAGAGTTTGTAGATTTGACATTTAGCATTAATTTTATTATAGAGAGATGGAGCAAGATATAAAGAGAATCGTTTTACGAAAGAGGTACGTGGAGGTAGAATTGTGCAGATTATGTATTTCCGACGTTTAGAGATAGGTATATATGGTGTTCTGGAATGTTGGAGTAAAACTATATGTAAAATGTACTATTGTCGGACATTTAAAACGTTCCAGGATTTATAAAGTTCGGTCGTTGGAAATAAGATAGGGCGAAAGGAGGCAACTTTAAGTATGGCTCTTTGAGCGATCTCTCTAGGCTTCATCACTGTCTTTGCAGCCCCTCCCCAGCAGGAAATACAGTAGGTCACTAGTGATTGGCAAAGAGAGAAGTTACATACATTCCTGATAACTAAGGCATGTGCTACATGTCGCAGGGTTTTAAAAATGTATATAAGTTTACGTACGCGGCCAGATAGGGTATTAATTAATATATGACGCGTGTTTCCCAAAGTGTTAAATAGAGGTCCCGTAATGCAAGCAAATTTCACAAGTCAATGCGGCTGATTTTAAATTTTGCTATACCATCAATGTTCGCATGACCTTGAGTTCCTATAAACCTATCTTTAGCCTCTTTTCCTTTGAACTAAAACCCATCCTTCATTTCTCTCTTCTTTCTTTTTTTGATAACAAAACATTTGGTTGCGAATCCACAACTGTTTTTATTGTTTGCGATGTTGATTAAAGAAAAGAAAAAAAATGCACATTTTGCTAGCTACATTGAAGTGTAATGGCGCGAGAACAGCTCACCTACGGTCGTTAAAAATCTACTTCTATTTTGGCAGCTTATTAAGTCACTACATATGTATGTGTGAATCTCAATGATTTATTTGTAAAGTGCAGTGCAGTGTATCAAATAGTCTACCACGGTCTGTTAATTTAACACCAAGTGTATTGCGCTTGAATGCATCGTTTCAAGTTTAAATATGTCTCAATTTGTTTCAGACGTATTTTATGTTGGCACATGAGTACGTCACATGTCTTTACCAAGTACGATAAACACAGATGGTGGATACGTAATGTGCTGGAATTTGATAAGAGTGTTTTTGCTAAGCAGGCGCTTTACTTTGTGTTAATTATTTCACCACCACTGCTCACAAAACGGTGAAAGAAAACATCGTGAGGAAACTGGCATGTCCTAGAACCAAAAACTTCGAAGACATGTGATATCCACCAACCCGCATTGAGCCCGCGTGGTGGACACCCTCTCATAGAGAAGAGGTCTGTGTCCCAGCAGTGGGGACATTAAAATGCTGATTATTATGGTATACGCTATGCTGCATTGCATTGACGTAGCGTAACAATGCATTGGAACACCTACACTGGGAGCGAAAATCTCCTTGGCCACACCCAGAGAGGTACAAGCAATAATCACCATGCTGGTGATTATTGCCTGGACCTCTCTTTTAAGAAGACCCCTTAAAAACCCTAAGAAAACAACTGGCATTTTAATTTTGTTTTCAGCTTAGCGTAGTAATTAAGGTAGATACGGACGTCACATGGACGGAAAATTGCTTATTCCGAAACAAACGAGAGGCTTTCAGAAGGCCAATTTTAAGCATAAAATAACAACACTTATCTTGCTAACCCAGGATATAATGCTCAAGATCACTTATATTTATTTAATTAATCCTTTTTACAGAGGCGGACTGAATGCCTCAGGCATTTTCTACCAGTCAACCTTTGGATGATGCAGAGACAAAAATAGTAGGTGTGATATAGAAAATTAATGGCAATTAATATCCATTCAAATAATATAATATAATTTTGTACTTTTTTTGTTTTTTTTTGTATTGTATTGTATTTAATATCCATTCAAATAATATAATATAATTTTGTAATTTTGTACTTTTTTTTAGAAATTATGTGTTTATGGATCTTTTATGGTCTGCAATAAAGTTTTATTATTATTCCATTTATTTTATAGTATATACATAAAATTTACATTTTTAAATATTAAAATATGTGTGAAATTATTATTTATTATTATTATAAATAATAATAAAAAGGTTTATTTATCTCCACAAAATTACATAATAATACTAGCTATAAGTTGACAGATAGTTTGGCAAATAAAAAAAAATGTAATTTGTGGGAGATCTGGAGTCTGATTAGTTCAGACTAGGGCCTAAGCCTGTATTTCAGAGCTCCAGGCCCCCATGACATCTTAATAGTAAAGATTGCCAACGTGTAAACAGTGCTATAGTGTGTGTATGTGATGTGTGTATGTGTGTAATACTAAGTGGTTGCGCCGAAAATCAACTTTGCAATTTTGTTCTTTTTGTTGGTAAAACGAATTGTTGGATAGGGTTGGTGGTATATACGAGTCCTCTCCTATCATTTCTTGTACAAACCTTTCGTTCGTATGTGAGTGGGACGGCTACGGCAAGTGTTCTCCCCTCTCATTGTCTTCGCACCGTGGACTAATTAAAGCAAGATGTCATCAAGTGTCAAATACAACTTCGCACGTGTCGTATGTGTCCCAAATCGAAGGGAACATATACGTGAAAATCATACATATCGTCGAGCAAGACCTCCATCGTATCGCATCGTATATACGCCATTCTCGAGTCGTCGTTCGAGTGGCTTCCCGATCGAATTCCCGCATTCCTGTGTCAAAAAGGAACGCATTCGTGAACAGTCTTCATCGCAGCTCCAGGATCCTACTACAAATAGTAAGGTATGTGCATTTCTGATCCCACATTTATCAATTGACTTCGACTGTCAACTTCCAATAATTTTGGTCGCATTGCCACACGCTTAGTTTTAGAATTCGCATATAATAGCATATTCGCGCTTCCACAAAGATGTAAATATAAAGTAAATGCTCATATGAATAAACTCAATAAACAAATACCTATAAATAAAAATAGGAACAAACAGATACATAATTGGATAACCAATTAACGCTGTGGTGATACAACTATAGGCATATATCTAGATTTTTCTTAATTTTCTTTTCATTATTTAGCTGCAAGAAGTTTATGTGTTGGCATTTTTCTGTTTTACGAATAGAAGCAAAAATAAACTGTACTAGCTTATCAACATAAAAACCCGTGGTGGAAAACTCCAAGAAAAATATTCTAGAAACATGCATTTTTCATCTTCAGCACAACTTCACAATTCTAAGAACACATTGCGAAAGGTTGTTTTACTTACATAATAGAACTTTCTCGATGTATTACAGTGAAAATGGGTGGGCAGAATTGTTAGTACACTGCAGTAAACCATTCTATTTGTAAGTATGTCAGACGGCCATAGACGGACTGCTTGAGCTGTCTATGCCGACAGCTTGAAGCGGTCGCTGTTGGGCGATCTGCAGTTTCAATACAAAATTGACATTCGCCATATACGTACCGCTCAAGCAGTTCATTTGCAGCCGCAGCTAAAAATGCAGGCGACATGCGGTCGAGCTTCACCGTGCTGCCGGCAGCAAGGAGCTGCTCGACTTGCCATACTCGGACCGCTTGAAGCGGTTCACTCCAACTACGAGTCGATATGGAGAGATATACGGTAATATAAATATATTCCCTCATCTGTTATGTTCCCTCGCTGAAAGAAAGGTAGGCAACCTATTTTTTCAATTCTTTGTTTAATATTCTTTCGACTCATGCTTGATTTTCATGAATAACCTATCGGGGAAATCAATAAAAAAAGAAATAAATAAAGTTTAAATTATTAAAATAATATAAAAACGAACTGCTTGGAGCAGTCAGTACCGGGTTGCAAGCGACTCCACGACTGCTCTCGAGCAGTTGGTCTCGACTGCTCCAAGCAGTCCATCTATGGACAGCCAGGGCAAATTTTTAACTAAAGAATTATTATTTAACATAATTATATTCTATGCAAGAGCTGTCAAAACTCCATTTTATCCCTTAATTAAACACATGATTAAAATAAATATTTAGTTATATGGCTGACGAATCGAGCATTACATACTACTAACTTACTGCTGGTTCTGAGTTACATACCCACCAGGAAAATTCAATAATATTTGTATTGAATTTTGCCATTAGGAAACTCTTGAAAGTCTCTCGAAGTCTAGGTTTATGCCTGGCTAATGAGAACCAAGTTTACCAACATTTCCCGAAGAATCGCCAAACTTAAATAGCAGTGGACAGGGCAAATTGCTCGCAGAACAGATGGTCGACGGGGCCGATAAGTTCTGGTGTGGTAACCGCGTACCGGCAGACGCAGTGTTGGAAGGCCTTCCACAAGAACAAGGTGGACCGATGAGCTGGTGAGGGTTGCGGGAATCTGATGGATGCGAGACGCTCAGGACTGGTCGATGTGGTGACACTTGGGAGTGGCCTATGTCCAGCTGTGGACGTCTTACAGCTGAAATGGTGATGATGATAATATAATAGACTCATTCCCTCTTACATACAATTTATAACACAACTGGCCATTTTAGGTGCCTAAAGTTACTATACAGGACTAAACGACCCTTCCTGGAAAACAAGCCTGATAAAATGTTACATTTCATCAAAAACACTTAACCAAAATGCAGTATTACCGCAACTCCGGCAAATATGGAAGAGGGTAGAAAATTGAGGGCAATCACGACATTGAGCAATTTTCTACCACTGCAGGCTTTGTGCATAAATCGTCATTTTAGTGGTGCAAATGTTGGACAATACTTTCAAGTATGTAAATTCGTACCAAATTATTATAGGTACATGTTTAAAATAGCGTAGAAGGTGTAACGGAAACGGGTGATCATCTTTAGGGTTCCGTACCCAAAGGGTAACCAACGTGACCCTATTACTAAGTCTCCGCTGTCCTGTCTGTCAGCGGGCTGACAGACAGACGGATCATGAGATACAGCCCAAAAAAAACCTATTTTTTCCCTTTAATGGTACGGAACCCTTCGTGTGCGAGTCCGACTCGCACTTGGCCGGTATTTTTAGATACTGTTTCTGTCCCTGGAAATGAACAACTTTCTTTAAGGAAGTCATGGTTAATTTCCCCAAAAATATAATAATTGGACTTTTCGTACAGAGTTGTCCATCAGCTGAATCAATTATTAGTTAGGGGGAGGTCCAATTTCTTTTCTCCGAAGTTTCTTACTTTCTTGAATAAGTTTTTCGCTTTTACCTTAGCAACAGATAATAAAAATTGTATAAAATAAAATTAAAAAAAAACAGTTTATTCCGACACGTACTTTGCCGGCTTTTTTCGAAAATAGAAAATTGTTGAATTTCGAAATGTTTGTTAAATGGCTCAGGCTAAACCCAATTCGCGTGATCGTTATGCTAATTTTAATAGTTAAAAAGTTTGCCCGCAGTGCATTTAAGCACAGTGACTGCATAATGTGATGCATGTATTTCTTTGTTTTTTTTTCTTTTTGGTAAAATGCGACTTATTTGGACTTTTTATCTGACTGCAAAGAAAGGTTATTTAACACTTCTGTTTACTAAGATTTAAAAAGAGACACCAATAGAACTTAAAAAAAATCTATTTATATTTTTAATCAAGATAATCTGTTTTTTTTAAACTTATTCTTTCTAAATAAATTTCAGAAAGACAAGAGCCCTTTGGGGTTATTCCATCATTGTCCAATAGTCCAAAATATATGGGATTGACTTATGTTACCGAAATGTTATGTCTTATGTGACAATCACAAATAATTCGTACTTTTTATAATCATCTAATATATAAAAAATCATATGTCACTGTGTTTGTAGGTGCACTCCTCCGAAACGGTTCGACTGATTCTAATGATTTTTTTAGTATATTTGGTAGGTATGAGAATAGGTTTTTCATGCTCCTACCTCACCCCCCATTTTTTAATCGCAACTTTTATATAGCAGAACAAAGTTTGCCGGATCAGCTAGTTATCTATAAGGCAGAACTAACACGCAATGGGCCCGCGTGGTGGATTATGTCCCACATGCTCTTGTAATGTTGGGTAATGGAGGAGAATAAAACGCTCTGACTGCTTGTTGATAACTGAGTCATTTATCAATACTTAATTGTTGGTATTTAAGTGCACGAGTAACATACATGGTATATGCTAACTTAGAACATATCTTATACACTACACTCTCTCAGAGAGGAGGCCTGTTTCCCAGCAGTATGTTATTGCAGTGTATTATTATGCTATAGAATGCCATAATTAGCCCTAACACACCTAGACGGGATCGCGACAGACTGAGAAAAAGATGGCGGGACGCCTTGGATGGCTGTTTGGCAAATTTGCGTGAAGAAACACAGCTCAGAAAGAAGTGAAGGTATTCGGGAAGGCCTTTGCAAAGGAGTGGGACAATTCAGACTGACAAAAGAAAAATGTCATTTTGTCTAAAACCAAGATGTGTTCGACTCTACTTTTAAATAAAACACAATTAAAATCGATTACTCTGCAAAGGTCTATTTCATTGAGTACTTTTACAAAATAAGTTTAATTCGAGTGCATCGTTGCAATACTAGGTAAAATATAATTGATATTCTCCATCCTATATCATATCGCACAATTATGATTGTCGCTTTATGCACCAGAAGCCTGTTTCCTGCTTTTAACTGCGACAAAGAAGATCGGGATTACACTATAAAACGTACAAGAATACTGTGACATCCGCTCACGATCTTTGATGCGATCCGTCGAGTGTTGTGCTCATGCTCACTTGTTGGTAGTAAGCTGATTTACTTACAGCTTTTTGATTTCCCTAGTGCCTACCTATTTTTACCCGACGCAAGGGAGGGTAATGTGTTTATTAGCCTATATATGAATGGATGTATGTATTTTTGTTTCTTTGTGGCGCTTCTAATAACTTTTACAACACTTAGGCCGATATTGATATTTTTTACGTCAATTGCTTCGTAATAATCTTGCGAGTACTGTTAAAGACATGACAGTAATCACACTACAATGAAGCGATAACCAGACGCCATATTGTCAAAAAGAAAAAAATTAAAGTCGACGAACTATAAGTGAGGCATCAAAATAAAGAGGTCGAGGAGGTGATTGCAAAAATATAACTCGCTAAAATGTAGAAAAAAAAATATGAATAATGTTCAAAAAACACGACTGTAAAAGCAACTAAAAAGTCCCAGACAAGTCACTTTTCAAGGAGTCTGATGTAAATCAATAATTGAACTAAAATAACTGCGTTTCATGCCTTCTAAGACCAAGCTTCCTGAAGGAGTTTGTATCGCCAATGTAAATGGCAAATAAGCATCACATATTCCTAAAAAATCAGTAATTTAAATTTACACATCACAAATAAGCATCACCAATTTTCGTTGTCTGAATTAACTCTAGTAAGTATACTACTGTTAATCCACTGTATGTCATCCTATTCTTCTGCCAAATTCAAATCCTTCATTAAGAAATCAGGGGAAGTTCTGAATTAAAGAAATTTGAGTATTTCTCAAACTCTTCTTTAGCCTGAGAAAACCTCTCCAACTTTGCCATTAAAGTAGAGTTTGACTCATTCATAACTCCATATACTCTACTAGCTTGTGCCAGCAGCTTCGCCCGCGTGGAATTAGTAGTACCCCGTTACAAACTTTCAACCCCAGTAGAATTTCAAAAAACTCTTTCGTAGTGGATACCTATTTCGAAAAACTCTTCCTTAGTGGATACCTACTCTTCACAAAGAACACACCCTCCAAATTTCATTGTCTCTAGGATCAGCGGTTTAAGCTGTGCGTTGATATATCGGTCAGTCAGTCAGGACTTTGAATTTTATATAATACAGATACCGAAGATTCAGGAACCGGCATTATGAGAAGGTACGCGTTAATTAAATTAAAAAAGTTACCTTAATTTTTGCTGTAGATAAATGAAGTACCAACTTCAAAAATCATACTTGCATCGCATCTCTTAAACATCAATAATTCAAACACAATAAACAAAAAAAAAACAGTTTAAAACTTCAGCCTCAAAAAATAAACAATAATCTAGGGCACTTTTAAAAAAACAGTGTTCGTTTATTCGAAATCCAAGCACACTTTAAAACAACTGACGAACAGAGTTCGATTATTCGAAAATCAAACGTATCGCGCGAAACAGTTCGTGCTAAGTCGCGCTCAGGTCGTACGTATACTGAGTCGCGATAACCGATTGCAGAGCTAGTGACGTGAACGCTCGCTTATCGATGATGCAACTTCATAATGTTGTTAAAATTGCATGAAATATAGTTTTAAATATTTTGCGGTATGCTCGTTTTCGATTAAATAAAATTTCAAGGTGGTCATTGTATAAGATACGCGCTTTGGAGTAACGTCATTGTTTAAAGTAGCGTCATTGAACTACATGCAAGGTGCCAAGGTGACTGGCAGTTTTTTAAAATCGGATTGTGTCAAGTGTAACTAAAATAGGTATTAATTCCTGTATAAAGGCCCAGTTACTTACTATTCCAAAACTATGCTGCGCTCCAAAATCATAAATATAAATCAAGACACTTTATTTATGTAGTTTTCTGCGGTAAACTAAATATAAAGTGAACGTGAAGTGAACAGCTACAAGAAGTTGTCTTGTAAAAGGGCAGAAGTGTGAAATCGCGAGCGCTTACGCATGTTTAGTTTTCGATAATAGATTGAAGAATTAGTGACGTGCCTTCTAGCTTATCGATGTCGGGAATCAGTTTAATATTTATTACAAAGGTGAAAGTTTGTTAGTATTTGTGTTTGTTTGTATGTTTGTTACTTCTTCACGTTCTAACGGCTAGACCGATTTAGATGAAATTTGGTATGTAGATAGCTAATACCCTGGATTAACACATAGGCTACTTTGTATCCCGGTCTACGCGGGTGAAACTGCGAGGCGTAGCTAGTGATATGTAAATGTGCGCAACTTGAAAGCTATTCATGACGTGTCAATTTTTTTTTTGGTGTTTTTATTAATGAGCTGTGTAACGCTTTGATTCTTAACGTATAATATTATGTAAAAATCTAGTCAATACCAAATTTCTAATCAATCAATCTTTGCAAACTAAAAATATTGGCAAGCTTTCGGGATAGTGAAAATTATCATAACAGACTGCAATTATTTAAGGCAGTTAGGTATGTCGGCTTTTTTAAATTAATTTGAAGCGTCGTAAAACAGACCTAATTGGATATTTTATTTTTTGTTATTAACCCAGTTTTCTAAAAATAAACTGGACTTATTCAACTAACATTAAATACTTACTACCGCGTCTCGTTCGTGCAAGAATTTATAAGATGACATAATTAATTAAAAATACGTAACAAAATATTTTAATGTAAAATATTTATTTATACTCGTAGTTGCATTCGTTTTACATAATATTGCAAATTATAATGCGTGCTTGTTTTAATTATGTTAATTTATATCAGTAAATTGATTTTAAATAGACTTTAAGTGCATATTACGTTACTTGATTTCATGGATATTTACATAATAAATTATGTCCGCGATTTTTTTTTTAAACCCAGAGCTCGTTTCTATGTAAAAGCTTTCTCAATAATTCGAGCAAGTTCAAGCAATTATGAGAAAAGAGACGATTTATAGTGATCCCATATTTAACATCATTAAAAGTATATAGTAATCGGTTTTTTTTTAAAATATAATAAATTATTATTGCAATTTTCTAATAACAAGAGCTGTATTAAAAATCCTTTTGCAAATTTTCTTTTAAAAAAATTGACACACTTGTCACATTTACATTACTTTTAAAAACCACATTAAAATCAATATAACGTAAATATCATGAACATAATAATTAGTTTATTTATTCTCGATTAGCAGTGAGTTATTGCTCAAGTTCAAGATTAATTAGGTACTAACACATCACACTGTCATAAATCAAAAGTCAACTCGCATGGAGATAAAACAATTTGTGATAACGCGTCTATTTATAAATGTGTAGGAGAAGAATTGTAGAGTTCTTTGACTCTTTGTTTGCAAAACAATATATATGTGTTGAAGTAAAATAATTTTCTATAGTTTAGAAAATACTTAAATCACTTTTTTTTGTGTTCTTCAGCAGCAAACCCTTTCATTTGATACCCATATGGGAATGCATACAAAATAACTAGTCCGCCATCTTTGGTAGTCCGCCATATTGGATTAAGAATGACGTCTTAATGACGCTTACCATGCATAGTTATCCAAACTAAACATGTACGCTAAATTTCAGCTTAATCGAAAAACGGAAAGTCGGACAAATTTTACATCTAAAATTTTGTTCATAGTTTCTTTTAGGTGAAGCATAAAGAAGTGTGTTATAAATAATGTGATATTTTATAACTTTTTAATTTAAATTACTCGATAGCATAACATGTTAATTTCCATCACCATTTGCAAGCAGAAAAATGAGGAGCTCGTGGCTGAAGTAATAACAGCCGCACGGGTCGATCCATCACGTTAAGCCACGCTTGCCGAGGTTGGTCCGTGGATGGGTGACCATCTTTACATACCGAGACTCCTTCGTCCCTCGGAAAGCACATCAAGCCGGTCCCGGCTGTCAATCGTGGATCTTTGACAGTCGTAATGTCATCCAGTCTTACCAAGGGGATATCGTATTACCCAGTAACTGGGTTGTGGAGGTCAGATAGGCAGTCGCTCCAAGTAAAATACTGGTATTCAGCTGCATCCGGTTAGTCTGGAAGCCAACCTCAAGATAGTTGGAAAAAGGCTAGGAAGATTGATTGATTTGCAAGCAGAAAAATTTTGCCAGCAGCTTCGTTCGCGTGTAATTATATTCTATGTACTATTCCAGACTTTAATCTATCTCTGTGCCAAATTTCATCCAGATCCGTTAAGCCGTTATGGCGTGATTGAGAAAACAAACATCCGTTCATCCAAATTTTAGCATTTATAATATTAGTAAGATCACAGCCTAGTAGCCAATAGATCAATTGATACAAAACTTTAAAATGAGAGAGGCATAATATCCAATAAGATAACGATATGCTAGTTAATTTTCAGATTATGTCAATCGACTACTCAGTAAGTCCTAGTAGACAGTTACGCCACTCAACAACAGAGTAGGGATGGCCTACATATCGAGTGTTACTCACAGATTAAATTGAATAGACATCTTTCAATTAAGATTACGTTCGCCACGTGCGAAATCGATATCGCACATATCGCGGTGTCAACGCCCGAACAACAAATTTATTCAATTTATTGACAATCTTATCTTAGTAATAATGTCATGTTTACTTTCGATAAATAATGACCAAGCTAAGTGGGTGATTGACCCATAACCGGACCAGTTTGTGATGAACCATAAGTTTGATACATTAATTCAATTAGTAGAAGATTTTTGCGAGAAAATACGAGAAAATTTATATGGTTTTTTGTATGTTAGGTTTCTTTATAGTTTTGACAGAAAAAATATCTTTCTTTTTCGTATTGTAAGTCTCATTAGAGATAAAGAATAAAAAGAAGTAGGTCTCAGCGATGTTTGGTTCCGTGATAATGTTGATAATAATAAACTGCGAACATCTGGTTGTAAGGTTAAGAAGGTCAGACTTCTAACCATTTACGATAAGAAAGATCAGAGATCCGCCATTTTGTGAATGATACATACAATGTCTCATGCACTTAATATTGTAATTATTGCTGTAGACTGTGAATTTTAAACATAGTGAATTAATCAATGGGGAACGCAAACTGGTATTATGAAACTAATTTTTTTAGTTATCGCTACAATTATTATTAAATTTAAGTAGATTTTAATTAGTTCAGTTTTATAACAGTGTTTATTTAGTTTAAGCTATTTTTGTGTTTTGATAATGTTTTTTTGTAATTTAAACTTGGAACTTTCCCCTTGTTTGCATTTTTCCTTATTTGTATTTATGTTCTTTAATATTGTGGCTTCTAACCTAAAGGTGAAAGTGTAAAGGCTAAACTGTGGCTAGTAACTTATAATAAACAATTGTTTGAATTCCCTAACAAAATTAAATAAATAAATAATTTTTGTCTTACATATGCCATCGCTCACCTACATTGCTCATAAATACTCTTCTATCACTAATTAAGAACTCAGAAAGTGATTTCACTTGCCCCTGTACATATTCGCACTTTCAAACAGAAACATCGATATTTCCTGCAACAAAGTGTCCCATCACTACTGCGGCACATTTGTCGACCTATGCTCGTGTAATACACAATTATTTATTTTAAAATTCATAATGAATTTTATATCGTTAGTATGCATATTAGTGTAGAATGCTGTTGTTACATGATAGCCGTAAATATGTAATTAACTTGAACAGAACTCTAAGGATGACGTTTTCAGTTCAAAGAATATGATAAGATGAGTTGTACTCATTTGTGGTTAAAATATTTTTACTAAAAAAAAATCAATTAAAAAATAACATGAAGAGAAATAGGGTTGACAACTAAAAAATTGTATTTAGTCCGTCAGTTAGATTACCAAAAAATATTGGACATGTATTTTTTCTTTTGTCACTTTAAAAAAAATGAAGACGATACAGTGGGTTGGAATTTCGGATGACGTCACACTTAGGTTTCGCTTGTTACATAAAAGTGACGTAGCAAGCCCCGATTCCTGAACTTTGATGCGTTGTACTCGTATCTTTGTCATTTTTCATTAATTTGATAAAGCAAAAAATACGTGTCCTATATTTTTTGATAATCTAACTTGCGGACTAATTAGAATTATTGTTTACCCTCTCGTCATTCCTATTGTCAAATATAAAAATACTCTTTAAATGTAACATTGCCTTTTGGGGCAGTTGCTAATAGTCCAAATATTTTATGGATTGGCATGGGCTACCGAAATGTCACGTGGCCAATTCAATAATACATTACATGTGAAGCAAATAGTCACCATGCAATAAAAGTAAGAACAGAATAAATGTAGGTATCTATATCACATTCAATTTTCAGTATGCATTCACTCGTACCAAGTTCTCAGAAAACATCTGACACGACCGCGATCTAAAATTCTTTCAAAGTATCACATTTCTTAATGCACCTCGAAACTGGAACATCGAGACATTGGAATTATATCGATACACTTACCCAACTATCGGTATACATCGAGATCGAGTACTTGTTTCTTTCACAACTCTCTATGTTCACATAGTGTAGTAATATTTCTAACGATGCACGTCTGATGTATACCCCAGGAGCAGGAGTCCTCCAAATGTATTCTTAATGACGTTCGATGCACGTTGGCGGTATAAAACTACTCGCGAGTTTCTCAGGTATACGATACGGAAGAATAATCCGTTTTTAAAATTCTTGAACTTTTCCGAATTTGCATTTGGAATCAGCAAACAGTTTTGAATTTTCAAAAGTGGGTAGAGACGTAGTAAATATTCTTCGTGAGGAAGGAGTTCCATAATGGATGATCAGTATGTTCTCATCGAGTTTCTTTAGGAGATTAGTAGTTTTCCTGATGCATTGAATTGTAGTTTGAAGTTGCGCTAGACAAAATACTGGCTTAACGATCGGAATGGTGTGTAGTAGGTAGGTAAATATATCACCGAGATTAAAGCTCCAAAATGCTAAATTATGCGTATGGGCACATAATCTCGGAAAGCCGGGGGGGGGCTACATTATTATCGGGAGTTCGGCAAAGAGCTTATAATATTCCAGCTGCAGCCTTATCCACGTATAACGAT
Source organism: Polia nebulosa (assembly GCA_951329385.1). NCBI lineage: Eukaryota > Metazoa > Arthropoda > Insecta > Lepidoptera > Noctuidae > Polia > Polia nebulosa. Next base: position 57,922,632 of record OX589587.1, read on the forward strand.
GGATAGTCAGCGTTTGTTTTTCAGCTTACACCAGCACGTGCTATGATCGTCAATTTAATGCCTAAGATCTTATTAGATATATATATATATATAAGAGAATTTTAGAAAGAATTTGAGTCATCAATTTCTGGCTAGATCATGATAAAGTAATTTATTCAGATTTATATATTTTATTTGCCTTCAAAGTATGGTACATGAACTATTTAAAATTAAAATTAACTTCAACTAAAAACGTTTTTTACCGACAGCAAATATGGACCTCACTAGTAAAGTAGCTACCACACGTGTGGATAATAAATTCAAACACTGCAACGCCACCTAGCACCTCAACTTAGAACTAAAAGTAGGTAGCGCCAAGTATTCAGGAAGACTGTTCATCAATTATTCTATTTTTACAGTACGTGAGCTGTTTTACGTTTCTGTATTAAATTGCTTGTATGCAGGAGAGTGGTGGGATGCTAGCATTTAGGTAATATACGTCAGTGCAGTAAATAATGGTGGTGCAGAGATATACGAACTTTTTTGTGTTTCGTCTCTTACTTTATAACACGCTGTAACTACTCGTATCTTCACCTGTAACTATATAGAAAGATCTTAGGAATTAAATTTGACCCACTTTCCGGTTTCCGATTGAGCCGAAATTTATGTTTTTGCATAATATTTTTAATTAGGTAGGTCCTTTTTTTTACTGTAACCTTAAACGTGATGTCATATTATGTCATCACGTTTTTCCCTTCGACATCGATTATTTTATTAAAAATTTTGCCCTATTATACTTTTTATGTTTCTGTGCCCGAAGGATCCAAACCGAGCCCTATTGTTGTCACTCACGTGTCCGTCGTATGTCACGAAATTTGTTACAAATACTTTTTTAAATTCCCATTGACCTATGAACTTGAAATCAAAAATCAAAATCAAAAGTCATTTATTCAAACTAGGCTGAGAGCCAGCACTTTTGGAACGTCAAAGTTCTACATAAAGACAGTCCCCCAAAACGCCCGCCCGTCATCACTTCCTAGTGTTTTAGCTGCGAAGAAGAAGTGGCCAACAAACTCCCCAGCAACACATCTGTCTGTTAAGTTTGAAGAACTTGAATCTATACAATTATATGCAACAATCTTAACATATGTGTATGTAACGTATGTAAAACAGAATAATAAAGATATATCGTCTAAAATATAATAATAAAATTAAATAATCCGCCACTTGTTAGCTAGCACACTCAATTATGCCATTAAAAATGAACTCAAGCATAAACACTAAGCCAAATTAAACAAGCCTGCATACATAACTGGTGTGCCTGCTTACACGTGCAAAGATTAGAGAGAGAAATATTTAATTAGAGAAATTTGGTGATAATGTTTATTATTACTTATACTTTACTAACAAATACCAATATTTGGTACGGAACCCTTAATGATTTTATTTTTAGGGTGGGAAATCATCAAATAACTTCTCCCGCTCTGGGTGGAGCGGGAGGGCGTGTCAGACTATTAGGTTACTTACGTACTTAGGTTCATTGTTGCTCTTAATTATGTTACTTTATAACTCGTGTAACCCCTTATTATTATTATTTTTATTTGAGATAGGTTTGCTCTTGACTCTTGTCTAGGTCACAGGTGACAGAGACAATTTAATCAAAGATACATATACACTTTCACACATTACTTTTCAGAACCCTCGTCTTTTACCAACTTGTATATTTCTAAAGATAGCTACCTAACGGCTTCGTATGCACAACATAGCGTCATATGTGAAACACTTGATTTCCCTAAGGTAGCAGGAAATCAGATCGAGCCGGTCTCTGCATATGATTACGTTCTGTATTTCTGATTCAGAAAATATGGGTGGGAAATCTGATGAATGTGACGCGAAAAATGTTTACAATTTTCTAGCGCATTTTTAATAGTGATGGCACCAACTTTGTGTCAAACGTTCAATTTAATTCCATAAGCGTCTTTCAATAAGTAGAAAATCTTTGAGCGGTTAAAGTACAGGGTTTAAAAAAAAACACAGCTCAGAGAGAAGTGGAAGGAATGGGGGCAGGCTTTTGCCCAGGAAGTAGGTCAGATCAGGCTAAATAAATGATTTATACGGAGCAATGCTATTACATCCCGCAGGCAGTTAGTGGTTTATATTTATAGTCTTGAGAAATGACTTCCGGATGAAATCTGGTTAGCGGTTAAGGGTCTTTTTTTGTGGGTTTGGGACGTCATTCAATGACTTCTCCCGCTCTGGGTGGAGCTGGGCGTGTCAGACTTTTACTGACTAAAAACCCACCCGTGTTTCTTCAGTTGCCTGAGTGCCCAGGGTCGCGGTAACTCTGTTTCGAATTTATCCGCGACCCCTGGGCAGGCATCGGCCATGACGGGCCCCATCTGGTATCTATTTGAGACGCGCGTGGAACACTACGCGCAGTCGACTCTCGGGCCTGATCCTGATCGGACGGCGAGCTACCCACTACATGCAAAGACACGCAAAAAACACATCATTTTTTAAATTGTCTGTGCAAGCAAGGTTCGATTGAGTGGACTAGACGACAATCTGCCTTTGACTAAAAAAAATGTTTTAAATTATGCCTCTTACTTCACAAATCTTAAACAACCCACATCATTACACCCCCACCCCTACCAACCCTGTAACGACACACGGTATAGTCAGCCGGAGTTTCCAATAAGTCTGGACTTGTATAAATAATGCAAGAGGCACGTCGACGTGTAAGCCAAGTTATTGGATTAGCTCCCTTATAAATTCCAAGAACAATGTTTATATTTACCAGGAATATGGTTTTTGTGGTAACGTTGTGTGTTTAGAATCTCATGTGTAGTAGATAATGGATACTATGTGAAACTATCTAGTAACGGCCCGCCCCAGCTTTGCACGGGTACAAATTATACACCTAAACCTTCCTCACTGAATCATTTGTCTATTGGTGAAAACTGCATCAAAATCCGTTCAGTAGTTTTCGAGTTTATCGCGACCATACAGACAGACAGAAAGACGCGTCGGGAGACTTTGTTTTATAGTATGTAGTGATTTGGCTGTGGAGGTCAGATAGGCAGCCGCTCCATGTAAAATACTTGTATTCTGGATTCTCATATGATTTGACAGTTTGTTTCGGTGTAGGTGAAATATTTTGAATTTGATGGTGCTTAGCAAAAGTTACTTGGTTTAGGCAGACATCTAATTTAGGCAGTCATAAAAATGGCCCAAATATTAAACCAAAAGTATAATTTCCAGGGTTCCGTACCCGAATGGTCAAAACGGAGCCCTATTGCTGTCACTCACGTGTCCATCTGTCCGTCTGTCCGTCTGTGTGTCTGTCCGACGTCTGTCACAAAATTATGTTTCGAAGATTTTTATTATCTGCCCACAGACCTATGAACTTGAAATTTGGTATAATGTATATTATTACGTATATATATAAGTAATGTACTAACAAATACCAAAATTTTTATTGCCCTGATATGCTACGGAACCCTAAATGTGCGAAGTCCAACACGCACTTGGCCGGTTTTTTCTTTGAAATATATATATTATATATATATTATATATGATGGTGTGCGATGATGCGATCGACGCTGGAGTACACTTGCTTAGAATAACCTATTCACTCTTGATTAAAGACAAACAGAGTATAGCTACAAGGAAACACAAACTCAGACAGACTCAGGTACCTATTTTTTAGCGTCACGTACCTTATGTGGCCCGAAAGTCTGACAACCAGTCTTACTAAGGGGTATCGTATTACCCAGTAACTGGGTTGTGGAGGTCAGATAGGCAGTCGCTCCATGTAAAATACTGGTATTCAGCTGCATCCGGTTAGACTGGAAGCCGACTCCAAGATAGTTGGGAAAAGGCGCGGGCAGATATATATATACCTTATGTGGCGGAAGTCTCTAACCTCAATATCAGGTACTTGGGCACTGACTTTTACCGCCCTTACAGGTTTAGGTACATCTAAGTGATCACCGACTTTGACCAACTTGTTTCCCTCGATAGCGCCAATCGATGTTGATGCTTTCTAATCTAGTGCATCGTGGGGTGCTTATGCTGGTATACCACCCACTCTGGTTAAGAGGCACGCTGGCAAGGCTCAGCGACACGCACCACGCGTCTCTTAGAATACCCAGACGCTCTTAAGGATCCCGCACTAATTTAGAAAGTTACGAAAATATAAAATCAAACGAAATATTTTGTACCCCAGGGTACGGTTTCAGCGTTCAGATAAATTAAATCACAAAAAAACATAGAAAAGCACACCCTCAATAGTACAAACACCTATCCATATACATATAACACCCTTCTTCCACACTCGTGCATCTATTCCAACAGACGCGTCTTCATCGTTCACACATGACTGGAGCCCGGGCCTTCTTTAACCCTTATCAAATAGTTCTATAAGAGAATGTACTGGACTAAAAAAATATTCTGACGTGTAGGTTTAAGAATATAGGCGTTGCTAAGGCTTAAAAGTAACCCATTTTGAGGGCAACTACAATGCAGTCTATTTTTTTTGTTATGCTTGCGCTTCTCCACTATCTCACCTGCTCTAACAATGATGTGGTCGACGATGGAATGCACTTACCTCTAGTACCTATCCAATCTATTCAATCTTGACTTAAAGACCCCAGGTATTGCTAGGCTATCAGAATTTCACTCCTTAGCTCTATGCACAATGAAAGTGTGCCCAAAATGTTTTGTGTGAAGTCCAACACGTACCGGGGGTGAAATTAAATACTTCTACAATGGAATGGATTCGTATCACGGGCCTTCTGCCACCCCAAAGCCATATAGCTATGGTAGGTTGGCCAAAACATTTGAATGTTGGTCTAGCTTTGTTCTGCCTCCTGTTTGATAAGAAGGGAATTTTTTTTTCTTACTCCTAAGCTGTTATTTTCTGGTTGATATCAGGGTCAAAATATGTGAATCAAATTTCAAAGTTACAGATATTCATATGTGTACCAAATTTCAGGGTCACAGATTGTAGAGGAAGCGCCATCACCCCAGTGTTAAGAAAGCGCCATCACTCTGGGCCATAGCAAACTATAGTTAGCTTAGTTTGTTTTGTCATGTTTTATTATGTTTTGTCATCCTTTTAAATGTCCTAAAAATAAGGGTAAAGTCATGTTAAAAGTTAAAAGTTTACTGAGGTAACTTTTCTCTACAGCGCCAGTAGTGTATGTCACAGCGTTAAAGCTGTCCAATTGAAACAAAACCCGTAGTTGGGAATTCTGGCTAGTCAGCTATTGGCTACTCGTTTTCATGCTTCTCATGGATTGGTTACAGACAGTGGAAAGTTTTTGAAGTCCACCATGTAAAAATATGTACATATCGTAATACATATGTGAAGTTTGTTTGTTTTTATTGTAGATTACAGATTAATGAAAATGTAAAATTAGTAAATATCGAGTATAACGTAGATTCAGTTTGTCCATGTGATACATACTTTTTAGTATGAATATAATATGTTAGTTTTGTTGTTGTAAAAACAAGTAAATATGTCTAAGTAAATATGCAGGTGTTCATTACCTAAGCGATTAATGAAACCGTTCTGATTAGGTACAACAGAAATTCGTAAGGCCTGTGATTGGTCGACTATTAGAAAGTCGAAATGTCCAAGTTTATTTGTAAAATAAGCAAATTGTATTGGCTGTCCGGGTTTGCATTTGCCGCACTACGTGCCCCATAGAGTTTGGGTAATAAATATAGGCGCCCCTGGCAGTCAAAATTAGTTCTCAGCAATCTCTCTCTCTTTGTATTTTATGTCTTGTGTCTTGTTTTAACTGTGTCTTGTGTGTCCACTATTGGGCTAGTAATTCTGCCTTTGACTTTTATTATTCTGTGCATTTACTGACTTTTTAATCCTGTGTATTTACTGACTTTTTAACCTGTGCTTCATTGTGACTTTATACCGTTTTTATGTGCCATTATATACCATTTTTATGCAACTGTGTCTCAAATTATTGACCCACCTGCTCCACTCATCACACGAGCGTGTCGCAAGACTCCAATACGCCGGTCACACACAAATCTAATCAACCCTTGCACCTATCGTGAGAAACATCGTCAACACAGATATTCATAAATGTGTACCAAATTTCAACTCAAACAGGAGGAGGAGCAAATTGGCTGTGACAGACGGACAGACAGACACACGAGTGATCCTATAAGGGATCCGAATTTTCATTCAGAACCTTAAAAAGTTTATATGCAAAAGCTAAACGTGCCAATGAAGCCATTCTTTTAAAAACCTAATCTGCACACGATCTCACACTCATTGGTCCACTTAAAACATTGTCGTATAGTAACATTATAACACAGGGTGGCGCAAGCCAGTTTTAAACTTAATAAAAGTGTAGTTTAGCGTCCCTATTAACTGTAACTCGACGGACATAGAACACAAAGAAGTTAAATAGAGGTTCTGTTGGCATAGGATTAGCGGTTTTGTTAGCGGTGAGTGTCAATGTGTGAAAGGAAGGGATGGGTTTGATAGGCAAAGGCAAATTTGGGAATTTGAATACGATGAATATAAACGCGGTCGGTTCTTTGATGAGTGACCATCCCATTCACTCGTGACGCCTCCGGGACTATAAAGGTAAGTTCAGCCGTTACCTTCAGCTGTCATTTCTGGCTTTGTGACATTCGTTACGTTAGTCAGAAGCCCAAAAGTATTATTTTCTCACTCCTCCGCTGTCTTTTCTGATTAATTTCGTTGCTGGACCCAAGACAGTTTAATTGTTTCTCTGGGACTCGTCGAGCTTCATTGCGTGGGCGTTTTTTTCTGGTGGTCGCCGCAGTTGATTCTGGCTTACAGTGGTTTGTGTTTGGGCTTGTCAAAAGTATGATAAACATCTTTTCCTAGGAGTAACGTGTGTTACTCAGATACTGAGTTTTTGAGGTAAGATAGGAAGTCATAGCATTCTCGTAGCATAACATAATCAGTCTATAATTTTCTCACTGCTCGGATACAGGCCTCCTCTCTGTGAGAGGGTGTGGGCCGTAATCCACTACTTGGGCCCAGTGCGAGTTGGTGGATGTCACATGTCTTTGAAGTTTTGGTTCTCATTTTTGAAGGCAGTAGTGATATATTTATATGTAGATATATAAAAAGGTTAGAACCACCGACACAAAACTGGTAAGTCGCGAATATACCACTGCGGGAAGCTAAGGGGGAATTCGGTGATCCTAAGGTTCTTTTGCGTATATCGGCGACACCCGTGCACAGTAAGACCACGTGCGCGACCATTTCCACCGTCTTCATGTATGCTCTGCACAGGGAACTCTATTCATTACTCCTATTGTATGGAAGTGTTTATTTAATGAGCAGAGTCCGGTGATGGTCTCTGTCCAGTCGCAGAGGGGAACACCATGTTACATCATTGGTGAGTTAGTAAAACAACAAAACAAACGCTTGGGTCCATGGGGTTCGAGTGCACGTCATCTTTTTATAGATATTTTTCACCGACTGGTTGACACTTTGCGTGACCAGAGGGCTGGCTCGTTCTTTTGCCCAAAGAATTAGCATAGCCATTCAACGTGGCAATGCTGCCAGTCTTCTGGGCACGTTTCCGGCTTGCCCAGATGGCAGTGATGTGGAGGAATACTTCGACGGCTAAGTATATTCTGTTTATTTTATATATTACTAGCTGCGCCCCGCGTTTTTTCCCGCCTAGACCAGAATAAAAGATAGCCTATATGTTAATCCAGGCTATAAGCTATCTACTTATAAAATTTCATCCAAATCGGTCCAGCCGTTTGAGCGTGAAGAAGTAACAAACATACACACTCACAAACTTTCACATTTATAATATTAGTAGGATTATATTGTATGTAGTTAGGTCATAACTAACTAGTTAGTTGATAATATGTATTGTAAATTAACTATGTACTAGAACAAAATAATTTTCTTCTTATTAGCGACAATTACACATTTCAGCACAACATCAATTAGCAAAAAATGCCTTTGATGTAATTACGGCTTCAGGACTTTACGTAGCGTTGTTTCCCATTAATTTAACTTAATTTAAAAGCGCTTAATTATCGTGAATGACACGTTCACGTTGCATACGTAATTTTATTGACAGCGTGTCATCCAGAGAGGTCTCGATGACACCCTATGAATGAGGATTCATATCCTATCAACTGGTGTTTATCATATAGTTCTGGTTGGTCATTCTTTATCTTCTATGTATATACAAAATCGGTCAAGTGCGTTTCGGAAAAACTCTGTTTTATCAATATATTGGAATTTGTTAATAAAATATACGTAATAATAAACATTATCACCTTTCAAGTTCATAGGTTAATGGGAAGTTAAAAAATCAGACCAATTAGGATGAACCTTTTTGAAAATATTCGTTGATGTCCCAACTTTGGGAAAAATGCACGGAAAATCGTAAAAACAAAATTTTTCTTTACTTTATTCAAACAGTTCCTAGCTGTAAATATAAGGGTTCGCTATCAATCCTAGGGATAATCTAGAAAAGAGCGAGAGTGAAGACGCTGGAGAAAATATATATACGTATTTTCTATAGTAGTGTTTTTTTTTTTTTTTTTTGGGGGGATAGGAAATCATCTTATGACTTCTTCCGCTCTAGGGTGGAGCGGAAGGGCGTTTCAGACTCTTACTGACTAAAACCCACCCCTGTTCCTCCCTACCCTACGCGCCCGGGGGCGAGGCAACTCTTTCGAATTTATCCTCCACCCCCGGGCATTCTATAGTAGTGTAGTATTCAGTACTGAGCGGGTGACTACTGAGATGAACAAGTAAGACATGTTGCGGTGATCCCACATAAATTGGGTCATAGGAGAGAATGATGATAATGATTCACAAAGAGCTAGTTGAGTTTTGACTCACAAAGTATTAGACGAAAAGTTCTTACAGTAATAACAAAAATTTAGATATCTATTAAAACTTAGCTGAGAGGCAGCACTTTTGAAAGTCAAAGTTCTACATAAAATAACGCCCGAATAACGCCCGCCCGTCACCACTTCCTAGTGTTTTATCTGGGAAGAAGTGGCGCACAAAAACTCCCCAGCAACACATCTGTCTGTTAAGTTTTATTACGGTAATTGGTCTCATGAAAACCGCTGCCGTCTCCGCTCCGCTCATCACAAAGCCACCTCCTTGCCCCTCGCAACAATTGCATTTAGAAACCCATTTTGTGTAATCCTGCTCTTTGTCATTTGCATAGAAATTTTCACCAAAGCTGCAGACTATAATATTGTTTACCTCTTACCTTATCTAACGTAGGTGGCTTTTGAGAAAAGTATTTTTATTAAACCTGGTTATTTTTAAAGTTAAAAATAGAAGCTTGCTTGCAAATTAGGTTGCATGTAACTGGTTCTAGTTAACTACTTTGACTACCGTAAATATGTCTGTAATTGGAGTTGGTTTACTAGAATAGAGAAACGGGTGGAGTTGTGTTAACAATCTAATTAAGTAACTTAACTTTTAAACTTGTCTAGATTAAGCAGCCATGTTTTCATAATAATATTAATTAAACTATATAACTAGAGAGCAGTGGTGACCCAGGGGTAACGGTCCCGATTAACGAGTTGTAGATCGTGGGTTCAAGCTCAGATAAGCACCTTATTTTGACCGTATTTCGACCACGATGTCCAATCTCACAGAGATTACCCTGTTTGACGTGTATACGTCTTTAAATTTGCTTAGTAGGGGGGCTAGCAAAAAAAAAAACAATGTTATTTGTACTAATAACTCTAGCTCAGACGCCTTCAAGTTTTTTCTTTTTTGATTTGGCTTTTGGACGAGTATAGGACGTTAATCCAAAATTTATTGATTTTTTTTTTACTTATACACAAAATATTTATTTACTATAACTATTTAAAACTATTATTTTTTATTTAAATAATTGATAAATCTTAATGAGAGCTATTGAATAAAACTAAAATGAACATCGTAGCTTCTCCGAGTCAAAAGTATACTAAGTAAATGAACATCGTAGCTTCTCCGAGTCAAAAGTATACTAAGTAAATGAACATCGTAGCTTCTCCGAGTCAAAAGTATACTAAGTAAATGGAAATCTTTAGACAAAGCAAAACGTCGGCGCTTCCCCCTCCCTCACACCGCGCGCAATGTGTCACAATCCTAACTTAGAGTAAAAAAATATTCAATCCTTTAGCTATCCAGTGATGTAATTAAATATTGAATGGAGATGATAGATTTGTAGCTGCAGCACCAAACTGTGTCCCCCGATTTTGTTCACCTGATTAGTAGACGTATTCACGTAAAACACACGGCTGTGTCCACGACACAGTCAAATCCTGTTTTTACCCTTATAACATAATATATACATGTTTTGTCAGTACGATTGCTTTTAAAAGTTTCTATTTGCAAAGAACGCAAAAGGTTGCTTTTGCTTTAAACTGTATAGGTTATTGCGACGGTGAAATATTGCATTTTACATAACTTTTTACATATTGCTCGCAACATCTCATGCGTAAAGGTTTTCAAGCACGTTTCAGGGACTCTTAAAACTATCGATAGAAAAGTGCATAATATTATGTAAAAGTATAACAGCAATACTTTTCGATAGAATCGAAGTACTTGGTTGTAGAGCTGCTTGTGAAAGAGGTTATATAGTTTCGTATGATACAGTGTATCTAGAACCAAAAATCCACCAACCCGCACTGGTTGCTTTCGGCCCGTGAACTTTATTAGAGAGGTGGCCTGAGTCCCAGGCTTGGGAACATTATAAGGCTGATTATGTAATGTTACAGTGTCCAGACTGCCATTTGTAGATCTTTGACAGTCGTTCCGGGTAGTCAGTAGCCAGAATAACACCAGTCTATGAGTATATAAGACGTATCGTGTTACCCAGGTACCAATACAATATCGATATTCCTCGGTACCCCAAAAAGCACGTTAGGCCATCCACAGACGGACTGCTTAGAGCAGTCGAGACGAAATCCACGAGAGCAGTCGTGTTGCGGTTCTTGGAGCAGTCAGTTCATTTTTAGCTGCGAAAACAAATTAACTGTTTGAGCAGTCCGTGTATGGCGAAGATCAAATTTGTATTGAAACTGCAGATTGCCCAACAGCCACCGCTTGATGCTCTCGGCATTGGCTGCTCTAAGCAGTCCATCTATGGCGGCACTTAAGCCGTTGCTCCCGGCTGTCATTTTTATAGATCTTTGGCATTCGTTATGAGTAGTCAGAAGCCTGTAATCTGACGCCAGTCTGTGTAAGTAACAGGTTGTGGAGGTCAGTTAGGCAGTCGCTCCATACAAAATACTAGCACTCAGCTGCATCTGATAAGACTGGACGCTGACCCTAGCGTAGTAAGGAATAGGTAAGGCAGATTAATTGACAGAGAATCATGGGACTATTGAGATGATGGCCAATGGAGATATATTATGGAAAAAGAAGACACACTGGGCTAACCCTAAATAAATTGGGCTAAAAGATGATGCAAGTGTGAAGCACATACATTTGAAAGGCATGTTGTGATGTCCGTGATGTAATTAGCATTTTGCCTTAAAATGCATATTTTTTCACGAAGAAATTTTTGCTGAGAATTATCATTTGGTCAACATCATTTCAGCCGAAAGACGTCCACTGTTGGGTGTGGGGGAGCCCACGAGCACTGTGCATCTCGCGTCCAGAAGGAAGAAATAGGTAGCACAATTAGTATAGCATAATCAATCAGCCTTTCAATGTTCCCACTGCTAAGACTCCGGCCTCTCTGTGAGAGGGTGTGGGCCATGATCCGAGCGCAAGCCAAAGCAGGTTGGTGCGTGTTACATGTCTTGGAAGTAAGAATTAGGAAGTGAAACATAATATAAAAGCAGATATTAGAGTTAGGTGTAGTTTTGAACTAAAGAAGCGTTGTTCCTATTTTTAAAGTTTTAGGTTATTTTATAATTATTTTAAAACCATTCATTCCAATTATTATTTTGAGACCTAATTATTAACAACGTAGTCAAAGATTTACAAGCTTTTAAAATTAAAAAGATAGTAAAGAAAACTCTTCGTTAACAATAGGTACCTTTTGAGTTTGAAACTTTTTGCTCAGTAGTGAAGTATGTGCGAAGTTAGTTTTCTTCAAGTTTTCTTAAGAAGTTGCTCTTAAAGCAAAAAGTGTTAAGTGGGGAAAATGTAATAGAAAAGAGTTCAATTAAGATGAGATACTAGACTAAAAAAACATTGAATATACATTCATAGTGCGCACGGCTAAGGAGTAGAATTCCCTGATAGTGTCTGTGTTTCTTGATAGCTACAACCTGGGAGTCTTTACGTCGAGAGTGAATAGGTTACTTTTACCATATCATCGCGTACCATCAGGTGAGATAGTGGTCAAACGCGAGCCCATCACAGGTTAAAATTTTTTTTTTATACATTTTAGAGAGTTATATTTTTTTTTTCGCCTTCTCCAGCCTTGGTTAGGTTAGGTCAGTTTAGTTTGATACCCCACGTGATTATTCCACAATAAATACGACCTAACTATCCTGAAAGCGACCGCCATTGTTTTTTTTTTTCGAATTCCAAACCCATGACACTCAGCAGTCGAACCCAATCTAATGATACTCTTTTTTTTCACTTTTTTGTATTCTCGAAATCTATCGAACCGTTTAGGCTTCAGGGCGTGCCAAAGAAATATACATACATACTCTCAAAAAACATTATCCTCCTTCTGAGACAGTCAAGTAAAATCAAGTGAAGAAGTCAGAGGCTTTTCAGCACATGTTGGCAGAGGAGAATATGTTTAGCTTCTCATTTGGGTAGCTTCTTTTATGAAAATCAACTAAAGGTATTTATAAATGCAAGTAATCAAATACTTGATTCTTGCTCTATCAATTTATACTTAGCTTTTAATAAGTAATAGTTTGCAAACAATTGTATACAATTATTACATGATAAGAGTTTGTTTTTTTTATTTTTGCTGTGAACCTAAATTCTAAAAAAATAGGAAAGTTTCATTTATATTTTTAACAATAGGCATCTGGCTACAGAAAAAAATTATCAAAATAAAATCATAGTTTCATACAAAACCAAATCAAATAAAATTGAATCAAGAAGAGTACACAGAAACAACCAAAAACAATATCGATGGTAAAGTAAAGTAGATAAAACCCTGTATTCTTTAATCATCTTCTATTTGTCTTTACACCTGTTTGCACCCTCTGAAAGGAAGTCGATCCCCATAGAATGTTTTCATTAAACTTTGTTAATTTACGCCTCTCCCCTCTTTCCATCCTTCAGGGATGGATGCCTATCCTAAATTATTTTGCCCTTAATAGAATGAAAGAGCTTCTTAAAGGATCTTTTCAAAATTGGCCCTTTTTATCGTCATTTTTGTAATTTCTGTTGCAGATTAATATGATTGGCGTTAAATGAAAAATTAGATGCTTTGAGGTTTAAAAAATGTTAATGGGTTGTAGTTTTATAAAAAAAGAAAACGGGAAAATAAATCATGAGAAGAAAAACTAAAGCGGAAGCTAAAGTATAAGCAGCTTTTATTTATATTTGAAAAGTGCAGCATGCAAATTATCACAACAAGAAGTGCAGCGTTTACGAATTAGAAAGATCGACAGATTCTTTAAGCAAACTGACTTAGTATCAGTGTATGAGCCCACTTGTAGAGCCTACATTTTTTTATTTTTCTTGTGGGGTGGGAACTCATGCAATGACTTCTCCCGTTCTGGGTGGAGCGGGAGGGCGTGTCAGACTCTTACTGACTAAAACCCACCCCTGTTCCTTCCCTGCCTGAGTGCCCAGGGGTGCGGTAACTCATTTTCAGAATTTATCCGCTACCCCTAGGCATGCATCTCTTTGAGGCGCGCGTGGAACACTACACGCCGTCGACTCACGGGCCTGGTGCTGATCCGCAGGCCTGGGTCTACGGTGGCCTGCATGGAGGAGGATGAGACATCAGCTATTCTTCTTCTGAGCTGCCCAGTTGTTGCTGGATACAGATCAAAATACTTCGGAGTTCCAGGAACCTCCTTGAGATAGTCAGTAACACCAAGTTACTGATGCCCTTAATAAGGAGCTGGAGTGGATTGTATGACAAACCTGTCCCATCCGTACACAAAATACACGCTTTGGGCGTGGAATTGCGGACACTAGCCCGATAATATAGACAATACAAACAGTGATATACGTGACAATTTTGCTGAGGGATTGCCAAGCTAAAGCAGTAATTTACTTCAATTGCATTAAGATCAAATCTAAATGCAATTGTATTAATTTCCATCTCTAGCTTCCATCAAAGGTGGTTTAACGTGGAACAAGAACCTAACACGTCATAACTTTATTACCTGTCAAGTACCACACTTGTGGTTAGATCTCATGAAATCAAGACTAGGACTAACTTTCTCACATAGAAGCTACTTGTAATTACCTACACGATACAGAGCAATGAAACCTGTCGGCGGCCATTGCAAGGAATGGCGTTGTCAACACTTATATACAAACCAAGCGTAACGTTAACTGCCTCGTTGGTCTCGTGGTGCGATCACTAGCGCTACTGCTAAACTTACGTTCATCATCATCATCATCATCATTTCAGCCGAAAGACGTCCACTGCTGGACATAGGCCTCCCCCAAGTGTCGCCACAATGATCGGTCCTGTGCGTCTCGTATTCCATCGGCTACCCACGACCCTCACCAGGTCATCGATCCACCTTGTGGAAAGCCTTTCAACGCTGTGTCTTCCGGTACGCGGTTGCCATTCCAGAACTTTTTGGACCTATCGACCATCTGTTCTGCGAGCAATGTGCCCTGTCCACTGCCACTTCAATTTGGCGATTCTTCGGACCATGTCGGTAAACTTAGTTCTCTTGCGGATATCATCATTTCTGATTCTATCACGCACGCAAACTAACGTTCATGGTCATGGATTTGGGTCGGGAAAAAAGTAATTGGAGGTTTACATTAGGAACCTGACGACCCTCAACGACTGTCAAAGATCCACGATTGACAGCCGGGACCAACGGCTTAACGTGCTTTCCGAGGCACGGAGGAGCCTCGGTATGTAAAGATGGTCATACATCCATGGACAAAGCCACGCTTATACTTATGCCTAGGGGTTTTTTTTTTTTTTTTTTTTTGAGCGGATAAATTCTGAAAATGAGTTACCGCACCCCTGGGCACTCAGGCAGGGAAGGAACGGGGGTGGGTTTTAGTCAGTAAGAGTCTGACACGCTCTCCCGCTCCACCCAGAGCGGGAGAAGTCATTGGATGATTTCCCACCCCACAAAAAAGAAAAAAAAGAAAAACTGATGATGAGTTTCAGAGACAGACAACGGAACTCTTTATTATCTAATGACTCGCGATTACTGCGATCGTTTGTCTACGTATTGTCAACGTTATATTTAATGGGGAACTACAACTGGAAAGTGAAATATAAAAAAAAAGAATTAACAAAAAATAGAGCCGACTTCCAAAAAAGCAACAAAATAGTGCAAATACCTTTAATTTCGAAAGCCGGTGTTTCTGGTTATTATTATTTCTGGTTTTTTTTTTGGTTAAAAAGTTTTTTTTTTTATCATTGATAGGCTCACGTTTGAATAGTGGTCACCAGGTACCTGATGGTAAGCGATGATGTGGTCGACGATGGAGCACGCTTGCCTAGAAGTAACCTGTTCACTCTTGACTTAAACTTGGCTTGACTTGGCTTGTCTAGGAATGGGGGAGCCTCGGTATGAAATAGATGGTCACTCATCCACGAACCGACCTGGGCAAAAGTTGCTGAACCTTGAGGATCGACCTTTGCAGCTGTTAATACAAAGCCACGAATTTTCTTGCCTATAGCTACGAGTATTACAGCTGCAAATTGTGCTCATATTAATGGTGTCCTTTAGTCGCTGCCATACTCTTTGCTACACAAATATTTACATAAGCATCCATGTACTATGCTAAGCTCTATGCTCGGTAGCTTATGTGTATAGACGTTATGAATGCCTTCAGGAAACACGCTTGCTTGAATGGTTGCCTGCTACGGTATATCAATAGTAGGAATGAGGCATGTGTTAAACAACATCGATATTTTAATTTAATTTTTAGTGTCTTGTAAATTTTAACAGCTAGATGAGCGCACATTAAAAAGGTGACTGAGACAAATTGGATGTGGAAAGCATAGGACGGGTTATCATGGCGCAAGTTCGGTGAAACAGAGGAGTGGCTGGATGCAAGACGCGCAGGACCGGTCGATTTGGTGACACTTGGGAGAGGCCTATGTACATCAGTGGGCGTCTTTCGGCTGATGGTATTGCCAATACATATAAAGCAGTAGAAACTCCAAAATGTGAGCTCTCAATACTGAATACGATGACTTAACCTTTTCATGTCGTATTTAATAGCTGTTTCATTGCACTCACAGTCAATTTGTGTGTGGTTTTACAAAATATGCGTAAGTTCTCAGCCAGTTTATTCAACTAACATTTTCTCAGCTGTTTCGTAACCTTCAAGTAAATAGTTTAGAGAAATAGTTAAATCTTAGAAGGTGTTTGCGTCAAGTGTTTAAATGTTAATGGGTCGATTAAAGACTCGAACATGTTAATCTTTATTCTTGTATATACTGTGTAGGTAGTGTTCTGCAATAGGTACAGTAAATATGAAGGCGAAAGATATTAAAAAAAATCGTGATAGCTATTACGTTTAATATTTAATACCTTTTAGCTTTTTTAAGAACAATTAAGTTCTTAAAATGTATTATAAAACGAGTAACTTTGCCAGTTCAAATACAGTTTTTTATTAGATCAATACGACTCCGTTTTATCGAAATTGATACACAACATCTCCCATCACTAGCGACATGTCTTCCAAGATTGGCCCGGGGTTATACATACCGGCTCTCCTTGCACTGACTTTAAACCAACATCCACGTTTTCCTTCGAAGCTTGCATCTTGAAATTTTGTCTGAATATCAAGACTACTTGTCGTGTAAGCAGTTCAACGTCGTTGTCGTGTAACAATTTCATAGAGTGTGAGCAGAATTATGAGAATTTCGAAGGAACTTCTGTAGTAGGGGTAGGTAAGCATTCTATCTTACCTTGTTTGGTCGAAACTTCGGTACTTACTAGGATTATGTGGGAGACGTGTAGTTTGCATATAAATTATTTATGTTAGAGTACATAGATATACCTGAATAATATGAAGAGGTGATATATAAGTTTTGAAAAGGAAATATTCGACAAGCGTTCTGAAATACGTGCTTAGCCTTTTCCCAACTACGCCAGTGTCGGCAACCAGTTTAACTGAATGCAGGTTTTTAGCAGTATTTTAAATGAAACGACTGTTAACCACTTATGTTTGGCGATTCTTCCAACTATGTCGGTAACCTTGGTTCTCCTTCGGCTATCTTCTTGGGCACTTTGTTCGCAGAAAAAATAGTTGACGGGACGAAATTTTTTAGAGTGGCCACGGCGTATCGGAAGACGCAGCGTTGGAGGGCCAAACACAAGGTGGACCCTTGGTGGACCAGGACCGGTCAGTGTGGCGACACTTGGGGGAGGCCTATGTCCAGCAGTGAACGTTTTTTGGCTGAAATGATGATGATGACTGTTTACCTGACTTCTACAACCCAGTGACTAGCAAGCACTAAGTATATCTCACGGTAAGACAAGTTGGCAAATTCTGACTATATTTTAGGACTGTTAAATATCTAAAAATGACAGCCGGTACCAACGGTTGAATGTGCTTACCGTGGCACGGAGAGGTCTCGGTATGAAAAGGTGTAGACGACAATATAATAATTAACGAAAACACGGTCAATACCTACTCATTATTATGAATAACTATTACTATGGGAACAAATTCAACCTAGCATCGCGAAAGCAAATAAGCTGTTCAGTACAAATTTTGTCGAGGTTTGCAAACATATATGTACGGGGCAGCTGATATATTTTTGGCGATTTCAGGGTTGGTCCCATAGTAAAAGATGTTCATAATAATTAGTAGGTCTTGCTAGTGTTTCCGTTTATTGTTGTACTCGCTGCTTCGGTTTCACGCGCGTAGGTAGGGGTGTTAATCCAGGCTATAAGTTATCTACATACCAAATTTCATCCAAATCGGTTCAGGCATTTAGAAAGAAAAGAAAGAAAGAAAACTGATGACTGGTGTGATTTGAGCGTGAAGAAGTAACAAACATACAGACACACACTCACAAACTTTCGCCTTTAGAATATTTAGGTGTGACTGTCGTCTCCACTTTGTATTGCAGTGAATAAAATGATAGCAAATATTCTACATACTTTATTCTTTCTATAACTTTTTGCGTTTATTTTCACAACAATGAAGATTACATAAAGCTTTGTAAAGACCTCTAAATGCGTTTAGCGATTTACCCGCCTCAACTTAAAACGAGCTTCACAATGAATTGTCTTTTTTATTACGAAATATTATACTTAGGGCCTACCCTTAAATGGGCTGTGAAAAACATGCAAATTGCAAATTTAGTTTTGATGTTATGTTTGGCCCAGTAATGTTCATAAACGGTAACAGCATTCGCTGACGCAGCCATAAAGCCCTCACATGTATAGGACAGGGATGCGACGCGAAGATGGGTGGGCCATTGATTTCATTAAGTAAAAGCTTAGAAATTCATTCATTCGTCGGTTTTGTAAATTATGTAAGTCCATGAAGTAGAATAAAGAAAGATCTAAACGAGGAGGGAGACACATACTCAACCCCATGACCCAAGTGTTTCGATTTCAAATGGCTCAAATCTTTGATTGCCAATAATGCAACAGTATTTTCACCGCATGATGGCCTCAGTAGCCGCAGAGTCAGCGCCGACATAGCCCGCTGTACTTCGAGCATGTAATGGCGCAAGGATATCGACACAGGTTGCATCCCACACCAGAGGCCTACCCCATCCACGGCACCAATGTCATGTCATCTGGTCTTTTCCCATCGTCACGTTGATTTAAACCAACTCATCTCAGGGCAAGAGTTTAGATTTTGCAAACACAATCCAGAACTGATTTTCCTTTCATCCACAATCCCAAAAATGTCGGATCGGCCTATAAAAACGCCCCAATACACAATTGCAGATCATCCTTTCAAATTTGAAACACGAAACATTCTCACTATATACGTTAGCATTGCTAGTAATGGCAGCCATTTTGGCAAAAGTGGAAAGTATGCAGCTGATACTTAACATGCGTTTAGCGAGTGCACAGCCTAGTCTCTGACACTAAGCCCTTCTGTTTAGATAGGTAGGACACACGGAATTTTTAACAAATGTGCTTTTACAACAAGCGTATAATTTTTTAATTTCTAGGTGAAGCTTAAACATCACTGAAGGACGGTGGGTATAAATTTGAAATTTTAAAAATTCGACGAGCAAGAGTGTTGTATGAATTAGAAAAGCGTTTGTCCTACAATTGGCTTCAAATGGTACAATTCAGAGGCTGTGCACCAATCTCGTTAGCCACCTGTATAATGCAACATTAAAGTTTATTTAGATTCCAAATTAAGCACACCTGTTGAACTGGCCGGAGTTCGGACGTACAGATAATTTGTTTATTTAATGTAAATTGCATCTTCCGTTTACAAGTTTGTACAGGACGGTAGCCTAATGAAGTGCTTTGTGCTGTGACGTTTTTAACACCTGTTTGCTGAAGGGATATAAATATTAATGGGGTTTGGACGTTTGAATGGTTTAATGAGGGTAACCTGACTGTTTGACAATTGGGTCGTTTGCGCCGGGCGTATAGAAACATTGAAGGTTGTTTATATTTCGGGTAACGGAATACTCAGCTACGGATGAATACCTGCCCTGCTTTTTATTACGTATTGAACAGTTAGCTGACAATACATTGGTAAGTCCTCGGGGTTGAAAGTACGTGAAAATATAAACAAATTTGTACTGTTTTCAGGAGGTACATTTATTTTCGCATGACTCGAGTAGAAAGTAGGGAACAGCTGATTTTGTTTGCCATTTCAAGCTCAATTCCATTGTCAAAACTGCTGGCATTAAATAAAATTAAATGATTTTCATTGGTTAGAAATCTCCCTGTGAATAAAAATGAATGGCGAATTCAACCAAGTATGTAAAATAATGAGCAGAGTTTTACATCATGGGTTCAAACCCAAGCAGGCGCTTTAGCAGCAGCCGCCTCAGGAGACGCCGGGGACTTCCGGCGCCGCGAGACGATCTCCAGCCACCGTAGACCCGGGCCTGCGGACGGCGAGTAATGGGTAGCTCGCCGTCCGATCAGCACCAGGCCCGAGAGTCGACGGCGCGTAGTGTTCCACGCGCGCCTCAAGGAGTTGTCAGCAAGAGACGGGGCCCGTCATGGCCGATGCCTGCCCGGGGGTTGAGGATAAATTCGAAACAGAGTTACCTCGCCCCTGGGCACTCAAAGGCAGGAAGGAACAGGGGTGGGTTTTAGTCAGTAAGAGTCTGACACGCCCTCCCGCTCCGCCCAGAGCGCGAGAAGTCATGGGGTGATTTCCCACACCACAAAAAAAAAAAGCAGGCGCTTTAGTTAGTGTAATATTAACATCTACCCTCAATTTTGGTCCCTTCGTAGAGGCAAAAGGCTCAAGTGGCTGCCAAAAAGTTGGGGATCCTCGCAAAGGTGAGACTGCAGCTGTACCGACTTCACGCCGGAACAGCTGCTCCAACTCTATCAAGCGCAAGTTCGATTATGTATGGAGTACTGCTCTCATCTTTGGGACGGATCTGCCAGATACCAGCTTGATGCCTTTGAGTCAGTTGAGAAACGAGCCAAGAGGATCATCGGCAATGATAGGCTCGTTGAGTCGAAGCTCCAAAGTCTCGAGAATAGACGCCGAGTTGCTAGCCTGTCGGTTTTCTATCGATTAAATTTTTGGGAGTGTGCGACTGAATTGCATAATTTGATTCCGCCAAGCCCGTTTCATCAACGGGCCACAAGACGTACGGCAAAGTGCCACCGGTTCATGGTGGACATCCCATTCATACGCACAAAGCGTTTTGAGAACACATTCATTGTGCGTACAGCTAGGGAGTGGAATTCCCTACCGGAGTCTGTGTTTCCTGATAGCTACAACCTGGGAGTCTTTAAGTCAAGAGTGAATAGATTATTCCAGGCAAGCGTGCTCCATCTTCGACCATATCATCGCTTACCATCAGGTGAGATAGTGGTCAAACGCGTGCCTATCAACAATAAAAAAAATTAAAAAAATCAATCATTGCTTTCAAAACGGTGAAGGGAAACATCGTGAGGAAACCGTCATATCTAAGAACGAAAAATTTGAAGACATTGTGGCATCCACCCTCCGCACTGGGCCTGCGTGGTGGATAACGGCGCATTCCCCTTCCTACAGAGGAGGCCTGAGTCCCAGCAGTGGGAACATTATAAAGCTGATTATGCTATTTAATAAAATGAGACACAAATATTAGGATGATGCAACTGTATCATTAGCTCATCAGTAGATCATCGTGAGAGGAACACGTGTAGAAAAGAAAAATAGATTAACAACATACCAAGTTAAGTACGGATTACGGGTCCCACGTGTCACATAAAACTGAAGTATTTTATCTGGGCAACAGGGCAGAAACATTCACTTACGTTACCTACCTACTGATAACGATTGCGGTCATCGGTCCACTCGCAAAGCGTATCGATTATGACACTTCACACAATCGTTTATGGAGGCGATTTACGGGTAAAGCCTTTCAGTACGACTATTTTATCATTATGCGTTATAACCATATTACAAATATGGTTTTGTTCTGTGAAATAGGAGTGTAATTGGTAGATTGATAGAGAATGCCTTGTTGCATTAAGTTCGCCTATGTACCACTATTGGAAAAGATGAATACAGAGGTGTAATGTTACAACCACTATTTTATTAGTAATATTTCATAAATATAATTTTATCAGTACTATTTTATTAGTTCTATAGAAGATCAGATTCAAAGTATGAAAGACGTTTAACGTTTAGTTAGTTAGATTAAAGTTTTCTTACCATTTACACAACAAATATAAAACGGATTTTTGGGACACGGCTAGGCCTCCTTTTATGTGTGGATGGTGATCATCAAGGTGATTCTAGGGAGGTAAAAATCCCAAACTGAAAGGGTTCCCCCCGGAAAAAAAATAAAAATTGGCCATGACCTGAGTAAGGACATAGGATTTCATCCTATTAGTAAGTTTCCTTGGGATGATTCCTGAATTTCACGCGGACGAAGTCACACAACACCATTTAATATATAAACTTTAAAATCTATGGGTACAATGACGGTCTTATCACTGACAGCAATATTTACCAGACAACCTTTGGATGGACTGAAAGAACTAAAAATTAAAAAGTGGTAGTCAATGGTGTATTAAAAAGCTTCATGGTTATGTTAGAACTTCCATGTAGGTTATAGGGGACGAGACCACTTACTGCCTTTCCGGGCTACTCAAAAATAACACAAACAGGAAATAATCAACATAATATTTAATTCAGACATCTAAGCCTTAATACGCATCATCATCATCATTCAAATTAAATCGCTGGTAAAAGCCGCAGCAAGCGTGCAATTTCTTTATGAATACCATCATTTGACGAAACAAATTGTCCACAATTTCTATTATAAGCCATGACAAATGAAATCACAACAATTACACTTCCTAGCGATGCTGCAGATCAAAAGAAAATGCTTTACCCCACGACGAACATTCATTGTAGCGTTTTTAAAATCGTGTCTTTTCACGGAAATAAGGCAAATAGGCCGCCCGCAGCAATTTTGGACGAGTTCCTTTATAATTTGGAGGTCTGTTGGCCAAATTTATTTTCGTAGAACCCCTCCACTGATGAAGGGTGAAAATCACTTTGATATGTTGAATTTATTTAGATATTTTTAACTTCAAAAGCTAAAGTTTTGAATAAGCTCAAATTGGACAGAACTGATATTAACTTTTGTTTTAATGAACTGACAAAACGAAACTCAGTAAATATTCGTGCAAATTTAAATGCAAATTGGAACAACACATAAAATTTAATAAACACGA
This sequence comes from Polia nebulosa, assembly GCA_951329385.1. Lineage (NCBI taxonomy): Eukaryota > Metazoa > Arthropoda > Insecta > Lepidoptera > Noctuidae > Polia > Polia nebulosa. The sequence continues at coordinate 57,945,594 of OX589587.1, forward strand.
TGAAATAGAGAATAGTTTCAAAAGACAATTTTGACTATTCAAATGAAAATGAGTCTTATAGCACGCTTCAAAATAAAATTTTATTTCTGATATGAAATAATAAAATGTACGAAAAAAAAACTAAATTCTGTTAAATAACTCAAAGATAACAATGCAATGTTAATTTATTTATATGAACTCCAACTTTTGGAATATTTGACAACAGAACTATTTGTGAGCTTGCCTTTTTTATCCAAATGAGAAAAATGTCGATGACTCCAAGTCTAGACAAGACGTGTTGAAGAAAATATCTTTTCAAGTTCATCTCTACGTGGCATTTGATAGCGGATCACGATGTTTTAACGAAATGTTGATTTATTAAAGTTTGTAGTAAAATTCTGAGTATTTGACTTTGTTGTTGCTGTTGATTAGATCAAGGCGTAAGGTACTAGAGTGGCCAACGCGTACCGGAAGACGCAACGTTGGAAGGCCTCCCACAAGGTACACTGTTGTTGAACTGGTGAAGTTCGCAGGAATCCGATGGATGTGTTACGCACAAGACCGATCGTTGTGGCGACACTTGAGACAGGCCTATGTCCAGCAGTGGGCGTCTTCCGGCTGAAATGATGATGATAATGATATCAAGAAGATAACAGCACTATGCTGCTACATTACATTCTTTAACATTCCTGAGTGACAGAGGCCATAAATTATATTTATATCATGCTTATAAGCCGAGCTATCACAAATTTTCCACGCGGACGAAGTCGTGGGCGAAGTGCTAGTAAGTAAATAAAATTGTAAGTCAAAGGCGGCTTTTAACTTTAATTGAATTTTTTGTTTAAATTTCTCTTAATTTTGTATATGTGATACTGTAAACTGGAAGAGCGGAAGTACCTAACACATGCAAATTTTTGCTTAAAAAGTACTTCCCATCTATATATACTTAATGTTATTTACTTATGTGGATGAAATAAATTATTATTAAATTAAAAATTATTATTAAAGGCTCTTCTCATATTGCCAACTCGCTATTTCTACAAGATTACAAATATATCTGGTTTATAACACCAAGTTATCGATCAAAGCTCTTAAGTAACATTCTCTAATGCACTTTTAATTGTTATAAAGCGTGACATTTACAAGGCACAATTTATCCCCTGCCATTTGACAGAACACTTCACTCTAGTAAGCCCTAGTTTATTTGAACTAGGGCTTACTAGAGTGAACTGTTATGCACTTAATAAGGGACATAGATGGGAAAAAAGCATGTTCCATGTTTTTACCCGACCCCCCAAAGAGGATAATGAAAACTTTTAGTAACCATTGGTATGAATATTTATTCAAAGTATAAAGAAAACCATTATTGTGCGCTAATGATTAATTTTCAGGAACGTTCGATTGATATTAATGAATTAATTAAAAGAATTTGTTAATACCGCTCACCATGCCAACTTCAGGATTATTTCATTCATTTGAAGCCAAAAATCTCAAATAAATCAAGTTCTCTCGAAAAAAGAAACAGTTAAGGGTATTTTTTATGACCAAGGTTACATAATTATGCAACGTTTCAAAATGCAACAAGGTATAAAACCCTATATCACTTAATTTGTTTTGGTTTTTCATATTCAAAGATAGAAAATACTATCTTCTGCCAACGGCTTCGCCCGCGTGAAATTAATACTATTCCAAACTATAATCTATCTCTGTGCCAAATTTCATCCAGATTCGTTTGGCCGTTCTGGCGTCATTGAGTAACAAATATGCATTCACCCATCCAAACTTTCGCATTTATAATATTAGTAGGTTTTAAAAAGATTTAAAGTAATATCAAACCATCAACGAAGCTCAAATCATACCAACTCACACAGCAAATAAAACGTGAAATCGCAGACCAAATCCTTTATAATCACGAGAAGCAATAACCGTCCACTCACCCGACAAAATGTCATTTCAATTCATCGTTCGACTCGAATGCAATGACATTAACCGAATGATTCCGAGTGGTCACGAGTCGAATGAAAAGGACGATCCTTGCGGTGATATGGATTCTAAGATTGTTTTTATCGGAGGTCTTTAAGCTGAGATTTTTGATTTTGGTTATATTGAAGTGTGTGGATTGTTTCGTTTTTCGTTTCCGATGTGGAATAATTTTACATTAACATCATGGGACTTATTTATAAAAAAAAAACAATTTGATTAGTCTAAACACTGATTAGCAGAACATTAATTCGTAATTTTTTAACCGGAAGAAAAATAGATGTGGTAATCACTTAAAGGTGGTTTTGTTCTATAGACAGTTGAATTTGATGGATGAGAAGTATTCTATCTTAATGGGGAATGCACATCTGCCATACAAAAAAAATGCCTGGAATGGACAGAAACTATTAATAGCCCTTAATTCTATTTACAATAAAAACGTATAGTGAAATTATTCTTCTTCTTAGTATTATACGATCTATATATACCGTAAGTCTAATTAAAATAATATATGCTTGTCAATATTATTTCAAATTAATTATTTTTTAAATAGAAAACGTATTTAGGCCACACACCACCACACCCACAACCACATGTTCTTTGCTTTAGTGACAGTTTGACATTACTGCTCATGTTAAATAAACACGACCTCCATATAAATATAAGCGGATATCAAGTGAAATATATTTAGTGATCGTTATATTTTTACGCTAGTTAAACAAACTTAAGAATTATTTCATTATACCTATTTTATTCTAAATAGAATTAAGGACTATTAGTAGTTTCTGTCCGTTTCAGGCATTTTTTGTGCATTCCCCTTTAGAATCAATAAATCAGTATTTAATGTAAGCATATGGCTAGCGAGTTTTATAAATAGGGCTGTATATGTATTTGTATTTTTTGTGTCCCTTTTGTGCACGCACATTTCAACAGTTACTAGGTAACCCGCTAAATTCAGTTTTTTTCACGTTTTTGACAAATTGCAGGTCAGTGTCAGGTTGTATATTGGTCAAAATATGATTCGGGTCCGTAGCTAATATATATTTATAGAATTATAATCATTAGAATCATCAAAACAACTCTCTCAGTTAGAATTGATTTCTAATGTCATGATTTAATTAAATAGTCATTCCATACTAACTTTAATATTAACATAGAAGGCTAGATTTGTTTTTAATGATTACAGTTAAGTAATTACGTACTTGCTACGGCCATGAATTATATTTTGATCAACATACAACCTGCAAATTGCAAAAAACGTAAGAAAATTGGATTTTCGCGGGTTACCTTGGCGTTTCCCCCTTAAGTATCATATAAAAAGGGCGATCCTATTGTTAGCAATAGGATCGCCCCTATTTTCAGATCCAATCCTACCACCAAAAATTAGACAGGCCGTCACTCATAAAAGACAAATCAGAGAAAACCTATTCCCGTATCCCGGTATCCGTCACAATAAAAGAAAAATCAGTGACGTAATCGCCAAATAGGCTCTAAAAGTCTCTTAATCCTAATATTGATCAGGCATTGTGCCCGAGATGGCGAATCGGGGACCGCTCAGAATAGGGACCCCTTAGAATAGGGTGCCGAGATGAAAGGGACTTGGAGAAATGGCAATATTCGATTGACATGCGATAGTGAGGCGCCCGAGCCAGGACGAATTGCTTTATATCTTAACGCCTTTGAAAATTGTGGGGATTTTTTTGTTTAACATTTTTTTTTGGTAACTTTGAAAGTATGGTTGTTTTGTTTGGCTTTGCAGGGGTCATTGCAAAAGTAGCTTTGAAAAGGTAGTGTTAGATTGAGCCGTATGCTGCCCGATGGGGTTTTCTGTTGGCAAAAAATACGATTTTTCATATAGATTTAGCTAATTCTTAGGACGATTTTTCAAAAACCTTTCTTAGTGCTCATTTGCATTACTAAGGAGTATCTTGTACATAATTTTATGTTTCTCGTGCTGTCTAGGGTTTGCTTTGTCTGTTAAAGAACTATTGAATTACATTTACTTATTAGAAATAAGCTAGAATAGCCTACTCATAAAAGAGTCAATGAAAGAGTAATATCTAGGGCATGGGGTACGAGTGCACGTCATCATTTCAAAGACAGTTCTCGCCGACTGATTGACACTACGTGACCAGAGGGCTGGCTCGTTTTTTGCCCAAAGAATTACTCAGTTGTCACCCTTACATTCTAAATTAGTCCTAACACTTATTTGTACTTATCTATCACTTTTCTGCCACATAAAAACACGCATAAGTTTAACTTCTTGGCTCAATTTCTTCAGAAACAAAATAAAACATACCTTAATATCGGGAAACGTGAACCTGAAACAGAAATAGAAAAATCATTAGAATAAAAATATGAGCGATTTCTTTGACCAGAATACTGTACTTAATAACCTTAACCGTTTAATACTTGTTTTGTACCGAGTTAGCGTTCTTGGACCACATAAAAAGAAAATAGGAAGTCCCAACTCCTTGCCTAGTCCGTAAGTTCGATTATCAAAAAATATTGGACACATATTTTGTGCTTTCCTACCAACCAAATCAATAGAAAATGTCAATGATAAAACGCATCAAAGTTCAGGAGTGGCTTGTAACGTCACTTGTAGGTAAAAAGTGGTAATTTTTTTACCGTAGATGAGACGTTACGCGAAATTGCAACGCACTGTCTCGTCTTCATTTATTGTTTTCTAACTGACGCGATATGGACCAAATATATTTTTGAGTTATTTACCATACGCTTCCCAATGGTATATTCAGTTATAGCTTTGGTCCAAAAAGGCGATAGGCTGGTCCTTCTGCTTTCTATTAAGGGTACAAGACATCAGCCGAGGTCGTTTATCACGGTGACAGATCATCCCGAGCGCTTAGAGATCCAGGATGACAAATGTTACGGTCAGGTAAAAAGGTTCCATGTTTCTTAAATTTCACTTAACTGCTTCCTGATGACGGGAAAGTACCTTAAGACCCTTATTACTTAAGGGGGAAGCGTTTAGAGAGTTTTCTTTTGAGTTATGACTTTTTTAAAGTAGACTTTCTGTGTGGTTTTGGGTGCCATCATACATTTTCATATGTTTTGCTGCAATTCTTTAGCATTCAACAATTGATTTACAAGAAGTAAGATTTTACTTTAACAGGTAAGTTTACTTCAATTAAACGAAATAAATCCGGATATAATTAACGCAAAATTAGGACATGATGAATGAAAGACACGTGTATATTAACAAGGGATGTTTGCAGTGAAACATTTTTACAAACTTTTATTTAACTTGCAATGTATGTGTGTATGTAACTATGTTTGTTAGGGTGGAATCTTGCAACTCAAATTAGACCCACTTCCCGATGTCCGATTGGACTCAAATTTGGTGTATATATATATCTTCGGTGACATTATAATGATATGGTACCTACTGTGGCAATTGTAGACACAGCCTGAACTCAGCGGGTATGTACCGGCCTTCAGCTGGCTGTTGAGATTATTGGAGAGTCTTTGGAATAATTCAGATTTGTTTTACGTTAGACTTGAGTTTTACTCTTGCAAGTGGGCACACATGTCATTCTTATAAGAATCAATATAGAGTCTATCGCGCCCTCGTCTATTTTCTTATCCACCAGTAGCCAGTTACCCTTTTATACACCGCACCCTCGCAGTAAGCCAGCGAGTCTCTAAGCTACGAGACATCCACCGAACTTCGAAGGACCCCTGAAGCCCTGTAGGCCTTACGGATCCTTGGGGTCCTACAGTACCATGAAGCTGGTCAGATGATGGAGACGGAAGATGGCCATAGGAACTTCTGAACTAAACCAGATAAATCCATCGAGTCTGGGCTCGATTGATTTGTCTTGAGATGCATTTTACTCCTAGACAATATCTAGGGTCTGATGATGAAGCTGGAAGGTGGCCACAGCATCTCTGTGATAAAACAACTTATTACTTCTTAAATTACTGAGTAAGTGTTTTAAAACAAAAGATATTTCTTTTTTGCTATACGTGACGAAGTAAATGGTATTCGGGATATAATTATCTACGAAATACACCATGCATTTTTCCAGATATTTTTTGTGAGTCGACTAGATCGTAAACAAACAAAAAAAAAACATTTGTTGTGCCTCCTAACCAGCACAAAAGTTATATGAAGCATAACGCCATGTTACATAACAAACAGCTGTTTCCGTGTTAGCGAGTGTATCTCGTGCGTGTATCCGCAACTTGACGCAACGGCTTTTTTCTCTCAGATATGCATCACGCTTTGTCGCAGTGCGTCGCAGGGCAAAAAAAAATTATGTCGCAAGTTTTTTTATTAAGGCGCTATTAACTGCCAATGACCTTGAGTGGTTAGCTTGCGTGTTCTGTGCTGAGCTCACGTTGCGCGTCGTACGTCCACCCAGTAATAGGACTCGCTCATCAACGAGCGCTGTCCGAAATTAGACGTATTATTAATTTATTACACATAAAACAACAGGTATTAAAATAAAACACTTAGACTAAATTATAAATAATTAAATGATCTTTAAAATGGTGAAAATTTCATAAAAATACGCTTTATAGTTTTTGCATGATTCTCAATTTTTTATCCGCGTTAGACATACCTTTACCACAAATGAATTACACTATGTTATAAAAATATAATTTCAAATATTCTCAGATCAAATTATGAGGAGAATTATCTAGAGTAACATATATTTTTATCAAAGAAATTAGACTAGTCGTTTAGACGTGATATTCAATTAAAAACCATTAAAAATCGCATAACTGTGCCTAAAGTATTACTAATTTATTAATTTAAAACTTCATATGTGGGTACAGGCGGCCTTAATGCAACAAGGCTTTCTCCTTTGAGTTAAAGAGTATTACTCTATTATGACTATAATTTACTTTTATAGCTCATAGATCATAGTAGACGATGGAGCACGATTCATCATCATCATCATCACCATCTGCCTTTTAATGTTCCCACTGCTGGGGAACAGGCCTCCTTTCTGTGAGAGAGAGCAAGATTGCTTAGAAGTAACCTATACACTCTTGACTTAAAGACTCCCAGGTTGTAGCTATCAGGAAACACAGACTCTTGCAGGTATTTCCACTCCTTAGCTGTATGCACGATGAATGTGTTCCCAAAACATAATGTGTGTGTGGGTGGGATGTCCATCATATTCCGGTGGAACCCAGAATCCATTCACACTAGTGGATTTTCAAGCGGCAATGAAAAACTAAAATGTTTTTTTACAGATAGAGAAGCTGTTATATCGAATAATAATAATAAAGAATAGAAGAAAATGTTTCCCAGGAATCTAATCCTAAAAACCCCGAAACATACTTAACAACTATTTTTCTCTATGGAAAGTCAACCTTTTCCCACTGACAGCGATGTGAACGAATTTTTCAATGGCCCATGAGTTTTAGGCTGCCCGTTTTTATGCCGCATGTACATATTTTATGTATTTTTTATTAGCTTTTTATACTTTGTTATTTAATTAATCGGTAAAAAACATATTACTATTAAAATAATCTAAACTGATATTACAAAGAAACTCAATTCACAAATACTCAGAAATGCCGAACCAGTACACCACCAAGTCCCTTTCCAACATTTTTCAACGTTAAAAAGTTGTCGACCCCAAAAGAGAAAAATCTCCGTTCACTACATCAAAGCTCATGTCACATTAGATCCCAGAGTTCAGACCCCCGGACGCCACATTTTGATTGACGCACAGAGATAACCTGGGGTCCATCCCGCATATATATTACTTCGTCAATCCTTGCTTTGTACCGTTCAAATGATATTCGCATTCGGATTGCGGTGACGCCATGTTAATTTTATATGGGATGTGTTTTCATGCTTTTGAATGGAATGAATGCCTCGATTCTGGTTTATCTGAATAAAGTCTTAGTGGCCTAGAATTGTATTATAAATATTATTTACAAGCATAATGAAAAGAGCAAAATATGCCATAAGCCGATGGTCGATGGGGTCGAAAGTTCTGAAGTGGCTACCGCGTACCGCAAGACGCAACGTTGAAAGGTCGTCTACTTAACTAGGTGAACCGATGACCTGATTAGGGTCGTGGGTAGTCGATGGATGCGAAAAGCACAGGGACGGTCGTTGTGAAGACACTTGGGGAAGGCCTATGACCAGCAGTGGACGTCTTCAGGCTGAAATGATGTTGATAATTTACCAGCATTTCGTTTTGGGAACACATTTGAACCATTTTTTTTTAAATGTTTTCTCGGGACCCTTGGTCTCGGACCTTTGAAAGGCAGACGAGGGGCCCAAGCGAGCTCGCGGACACTCTTTTAGTCGCTTTTTATGATATGAGGCACCAACTGACGATTTTCCCGCGCTATATAAGTATACCCAAGGACGACCCCCGGTTGGTGTGAAAGTATTGCAAGATAAGGAAAACAAAAATATCGGGCTATGGTTTTGTCAGATTAAAGTGGGCTGATTACCAAGAACTATGTAAAGACTATGGCCCCTGCCTAAACAATGATATTAAAATACATTGATAAAAAACCTTTTTTATAAAAAAAAATAAAACCGACTTCCAAAAAAAAAAAAAAATGCATAATAACTTTAACTTCGGAAGTCGGTGTTTCTGGTTTCGTTTCTTCGTGTTTTTGAAACCGACTTCCGAAATTAAAGTTATTTTACACTATTTTTGTTTTTTTTTTGGAAGTTAGTTCTAGTTTTTTTTTTTGTAAAAAAGTTTTTATTTTTCACTTTTTAGTTGTGATTCCCCATTAAATTGTGTTAACAATGCATATTTATGCAACAGCAACCGCGATTGATTTGCTGTCAGTTTTTGAAGAGTTGCGTTGTCTGTCTCCGAAACAAATCATCAGATCTGTATGAAATTTAAATGGGACCATTTCTAGATAAGCCCCTTTCGAACAAAAAAATTATATACGACGAAGTTATGCCCGACATAAATAAAAATATATGTATATAATTATGAACATCCGAATTGATAACCTCCTCCTTTTTGAAGTCGGTTAAAAAAGGCGGGGGGTGACTAGCACACTCAATAAATGGGCACCCCTAACCCGGTCATTAGCACGCAGTGTGACGTGTACGTATTATTATTAGATTCAGTGTGCGTAATCTGAGAATTGGGCTTCCCTGTCGGAATGTGTTTCCTGACAGCTACAACCTGGGCGTCTTTAAGTCGAGAGGGAATTTGTTTATCTAAGCAAGAGAGTTCCAACGTCAACCACATCATCGCTTAACATCAGGTCAGACAGTGTGGTCGTAGCCAATTTCATAGGTATCGTGGTTTTTCCGGGATAAAGTTAGCCTATGGCACACAGCTTTCTATCATTAAAATAAAAATGGTGTAGACCATAAAAGGGACTCAGCTAAGCCTCGGCACGTGCACGGCAGCACGTGATAACTGGTCGCTTTTTAGCAATATTTCCCTTTCACAGTTTATTTATCTAGTCTTACAAACAAGGACAAATAAATCCCACAATAAAACATTTTCACAATTCCCCCTACTGTAATTCATAATGCGGTGCAAAAACAAAATAAATGCGGAACGGAATTAATACACGCGTTATTTCCTTGAACCACTAAACCATAATAATTCGAAATTCGCTGTACAAAGAGCACATTATCTAAGGGTCATTTAAAAAGGAGGCACCCCACTAAATTCTCTTTCTTTCACGAAATAAAGGGAAGTCTCTATTGTTGAAGCGTGAAAATGTGTATCTGACATCAGATGGGACTTTATGGTGCTAAGTTTGAGATTATTTTTAAGTCTTTTTGAGTAGTGCGGTGGAGATTACACTTTTTTTTAACCGACGAAAATAAAGAGGTTGCATTTCAACGTGTATTTTTTAATACATGTTGGAGACGACAAAACAACAGTTAATGAAAATACTAGCAATACTCATCAATTTGAACAACTTTTACTATGGTATGAACCCTGAAATCACGCGGTTTAGTACATTTTTCTAAATCTTACAAAACTCCAGTCTGAAACTTAATTTGACGAGTTGACGTTTTTTGCGCCCGGTGCCTCACTGGTTAAGTTTAAAGCATTCACGATTTTAAAAACTGCCTTGGTTGTGTATAGTACCTACAGGTATTACGCCGGACGAGAGTGATAGCCGGTGACTGTATGTTGGGGGTAGGTCTACAGTTTAATCCTCAAAACAAATATTTAAAGACGTTCCAAGGTAAACAGAACAATTGTTCTGTTTATGATTTTTAGCAATTGCTAAAAATCATAAACCAGTTTAAACACTGATTAGCAGATTCTCTCCGAAAGAAAGAAGGGAGGAATAAAGATTTGAAGAAGTCTTGCCCTATAGACAGAGAGCTGAATTTTACGAATGAGACGTGTGCTATCTTAAATTTAGAATCTACTAACCTGAGTTTTAAACTAAGTCATTCATCATTAGCCACAACACACAGCGTTTATAAACTTTTTACACTTCATGCACAAAAAAAAAGTGTATGTAAGAAAAATTCGCGGCAACTTTTTTCAGATACCGCGTCCCACCACGCAAGAGTCGTTCATTCAATTTTATCCCGTCGAAAGCTTTCAGTGCTCCGATTGCCGTAACAAAGAACGAATGTACCTGAACGCTTCATATCTAATCCTGAACGCCATTCAATTTACATTTTCAATCTTTTTTTCTATTTTTCCAGTGTTTGGTCATTGACTATAGCATCTCTTGGCAATTAATTCTGTATTAAACAGTCATTTTACGATTGCCTTTATTAGTTTACATCCTTTTTAGGTTGCCGAAGTCCTAACAAGGACAAGGAGCCCCTTTAGTTTCACTCTGTCCGTCTGTTCGTCCGCGACCTAACGTAACAGGCGACTATGGAACCCTACACTGCACGTGGCCGGGCTTGCACTTGGCCGGTTTTTAAGGCTCCTCCAGGAGCCTGCTTCGTTGGGCTAGTGAAAGCAAGCGGTATTGCTGAGCATGAGATCCTGTGCTCGATTTCCAGGTCGAAAGTAGTGATATTGAGTTTTTCCATCTGGAATTTCTCTGTTCAAAGCAATTGCATCAAGCTGAGATAATAATGCGCATTGATAGAATTAGGAATGAGCATATGAGAGGAAGTCTAAAAGTGGCACCGCTGACTTAAAAGTTGTGTGGAAATCGGTTGTCGTGGTATGGGCATGTGATGAGGAAAACGTCGTGAGGAAAGTTTTGTGTATGGATGTGGATGGCCATAGGAGTAGCGGAAGGCCAAATATACGATGGATGGACTGTGTGAAAGAAGATATGGGTAAAAAAGGGGTGACTACAGAGATTACGGCGAATAGAGAAGTATGGAAGAAAAGGACATGTTTCGCCGATCCCACATAAATTGGGATATAGGCAGGAGGAGGATGATGGATTTCTCAGTAACAGCCCCTATTAAACGGGACTTATACCATACAGAGTGTAACGGAAATGTGTGGTCATATTTTAGTTCCTACATGTATATACAGCTGCCCGGGGGTGGAGGATAAATTCGAAAGAGTTACCTCGCCCCCGGGCGCGTAGGGCAGGGAGGAACAGGGGTGGGTTTTAGTCAGTAAGAGTCTGACACGCCCTTCCGCTCCACCCTAGAGCGGAAGAAGTCATGAGATGATTTCCCACCCCCCAAAAAAAAAAAAAATATTAAATTTTCAAAAAAATATCATATTTTATTTTCTACATGTATATACGGGGTGTAACGGAAATGTGTGGTCGTATTTGAGTTCCTACATGTATACACCTACAGGCTGTAACGGAAATATGTGGACATATTTTATTTTCTACATGTATATACGGGGTGTAACGGAAATGTGTGGTCATATTTTAGTTCCTACATGTATATACAGGGTGTAACGGAAATATGTGGACATATTTTATTTTCTACATGTATATACAGGGTGTAACGGAAATGTGTGGTCATATTTTAGATACTGCTTCTGCAAATGGAAATGAACAACTTTCTTCAAGAAGGTAATAGTCGAATCCAAATAAAAAATTAGACCTACCATACTAATTAAGATCAGCTGGTGAGAACAACCCCCCCGTTGTATGGCAACGACATTACCTGCGGAGAGAACTGTCACGTGACTCACGCCCAGTAATGTCCTTGCCATACATTTTGCACGAAGTGTTAGCGCTATTATAAAAGTTGGTGCTTGTACAAAAAGACCAAGTTTTTTGGTACTATGACTTTCTAGAAGAAATTTGTTCATTTTCATGGGTTATAGACGGAGTCTCAAAATCCAGCAACCTGAAGTACCAGAATGAGAAGCCGGCTTGTATCTGTACGCGCAAAATAAGCTCACATAGACAAAATGAGAAGTCGATGCGTCATCGTTACGTTTGTCAAGGTCACTCACACATTTTAACGATCCTGCTTCATTTAATTTCCACTGACGTTACGTCTATAATCTTTCATAGTCTAAGCCTTATGGTATGTTATCGATCCAAATTTAACACATGCAAACATGATTCCTGTTGGGATTAGGCAGGGTTTTGTTTCATCACTTCCGCAAGTACTTAGGTACCGGCAAACTATTACCGGTCCTTTTCCACAGGGAATACGCTTTGGAATGGGCTTGTTGCTGCTTTAATGGCTGGGAGCTAGTTGTTTCAACTTTTTGATTGAGCTTCTCATAGTTGATTCACAACTGCCTGTAAATAGCTTCATATAAGAAACGTACTTTTGCTTTTAATATCTCACCGACATTTCAGCCGAAAAAATAAACTGCTGGACATATCCCCCAGGTGTCGACAACGCGGTGAAAACCGGAAGTGATCACCGCATGGTAAGAGGCACATTGAATCTAAATATCAAGCTGGAAAGGTCTCGACTGATGAAGTCTTGTCTCCGTCCAGCACAGATACAGATCCAAAATTACGAGAACTTTCAGTTCAAACTTTAGGGTCGTTTCGAGCACAAGCACATAGCGCATGGTTTCATACAAAGATTGTGGGTTTTTAGGGACTTTTTTACCTTCTGTACCTTTCCAATGATTGACACAATCCAGTGTACTAGTACTATACTCAGGCAGTAATAAATGTGGCCCAAACTATATACAGGGAATTATAGACGGCACATGTAAAAAACATATTTCTATAACAAAACCCAGCAATCCCTTCAATTCAAACTTAAACACTACATCTCTATTATCATTAATCGAACGCACCAATCCAACAGCACCTACACTAATTACCAGGGTTGGTACTATCGTGATTACAACACCACGTACTAAGCAATTGTGGCTGCATCCTTGAGGCCCGTTCACTCGATCTCGGCAGCTCAGATTGCCGCCGTTTCGAAATCCAACAGAACGGGGCCAAGTACGCTTCCTTTCGAGCAATCTATTCATAGATACGGCTCATGTAAATGTGCATTACCAATACTAGTAATTGTATCCGAATTGTCTATTCCGAAAGTGTGGACAATGGCGGATTTTTTGAAAGTTGGAAACAAAGGAACAATGTTAATTTGTTTCCTTTGACATTGGGTGTCAATGACGTCACTGGTAATTTATTTCGTCACAACTGCTCTCAAAATGGTGAGTAAAAACATCGTGAGGAAACCGGAATGTCCTAGAACAAAAAACTCCATACACACGCACTGGGTCCGTGTGATGGATTACGGCCCATTTCCCCTCTCCTAGAGGGGAGGTCTGTATCCCAGCAGTGGGAACATTTATGTTATTTATGTATGCCGTTACTGGTTAATAGCTAACTAGGGTTGGCTGGGAATAATTTTGAAAGTATGATGAGAGCTATCCTAAAACAAACAAAATCAAGGTTATTTATTAGGCTAATCAGAACTTTTAGAACGAAATTTTTTACACAGACTAACAAAACGCCCTCGTCTCGACTCGTCACAGCTTCCCAGTGTTTTAGCTATGGCGAAGAATTGGCACAACAAGCTCCGCAGTAACACATCTGTACGTAATTAGGAATTGTTAAGATGCTCTTTCTATGTTTGATCTTAAGGTTGGAAGCAACAGTTTTTCTTTCATTGTTAAATTATCTATTTAGGCTGGTCGTAACTATATTTCATGTTACAGAAGTGTCAAAAAGACAGTTTAATGGCGCGAATTGTTGAAACTGTTACTTGCGTAGGTATTACTAAAATTTAGAAACCTTTTGGTTAATTTATGCAAATTAATTAATTTAATTTTACTTTTTTTAAAAGACGGCAAAGATTAGTACAAATTGCTCCACAAAACATCAGGGAGCTAAAAAGAGTCATTGCTGAAGAATGGGAACGAATCCCACAAGACATTATAAAAAATATCGTGTGTGATATCTTCTCTTCTTTATTGCTGAACACTTTTTATTGTTTAGACGAGTACATCGATTTTAATGATTACATAGAAAATTTATTTAAAAATTGCCAGAATTCACTTCACGCATATTAATTTATAAGATTATAAGTAAGTATACATGCTACGTCAAACAATTAAATTTCAATTGAATTAACTAAAACCGGCCTATGTAAATTTCCTTAGGTGCCCGTTTTTTTGCAACGGAGCTTAAATAGCTTCCTAACAACCCACAGTTGGGGTCGCCTCTTTAAATAAAAACATCACGCTATCCAAATTGAGTTCTTATTTCGGATACAGCTATCTCGTACCAATTCCATTACCCGTCACCGGATTCAAACGAGAAATACTTCACGGACTCCAAAATTATCTATTCTAAAGTCCATATTACCCCACGGATTCTAAAACCGCGGTCGGTAAACTCGACCGATTCTACGGTGCCCTCTAAAACCCACAAGCTTCCCAGTTCTGTATTAATTGAAATCATTCACTATTCCTATCCAATGGAGCGATCATCCAATATATTGGAGAGCACCAATAGTTGGACATGACACTGTCCTGTGATTGGGTCACTTGACTCCAGCATTCCGGGCAAGCATTTGACGTTCGAGTGAACACATACAAACGTTGTTCAAGCGGTAATCAAGGAAATGTGTTGGAGAGACCAGCCTTGATGTTCGGTGTTCTAGGTGAGTGGGAAATTCGATCAAGCTATATGTGTAATTGTGTACGTAACATGATACAAAACGCAGATTTGAAACAGTAGGTTTAGTCCTAAGAATCGATGGATGGACTGTGTGAAAAAAATGCCACTGCAAAAATTAACTAAAAACTTCCAAACAAGTCACTTTTCAAGCAGTCTGATGCAGTTGGTGGCACTTATCATAGATTTCATGCCACCAATTACTGCTTCAGACTACTTGAATAGTGACTTGATTGAAAATATTATTTTTTCTACATTATATTCAGTTATGTTTTTGGTAACGCCTCCTCATCCCCTTTATTTTGATAGAACCTTGGCGATGTTAAGTCACTTATATCTTTTAATGCTTCGATTCAGAGATGGCGCTTAGCCAGAAAATATTTTCAAGGGTGACTGAGGTGGGTATCGGAGTGTACATACTCGTATGACGTCTGTATTCAATTCAATAATATTTTTACTTTTTGGGGTTCTATGAGGATTTCAGAAGGCAGTTTACAATTTCAACTATCACATTATTATGACAACCAGTATCTTCATCATCATTTCAGCCGAAAGACTGTCCACGACTGTACATAGGCCTCACCCAAGTGTTGCCACAACTACCGGTCCTGTGTGAAACCAGAATTAAGTAATTGCTACCATGATTTTTTTGTTCATTATAATTATTCTTTACAAAAAAATATAGTAAAAATCTGCAAAGGTTTTTGATTTCACAACCAAAAACAAATAGAAATCCCATTTGAATTACTATAAACTGCCACCAATAACTCGTAACCAATCGTTTAATCACTTCAGACGTGTCTGCTCATACCACCGCGATACAGGGTGTAACGAAAATAGGTGGGCATACTGCTTTTGCCTATGGCAATGAACATTTTTCGTCAGGGAAGCCATAGACAATGCCCAAAAAAATATTATTCTATTTTTTTTTTAGTTTGCTTAGATTTTCTTACAGAAAATTGTACATTTCTTTAGGCAGAAGCTGTATTTAAAATATTACCACACATTTCCGTAACAACCTGTATGTACGTAGGTACTATAGATGATGATTGATGCCAAGTCCACAAATGTCAAAGTTACCAGTCACAATGCAATTTTAACATTAATGGGTTAAGGTGACTGTTAAAATGCCAGCCAGTCAATGTAACTAATGTTAGAATGCAACTTTTAATAAGAATTTTAAGATAGCATTACTGTGATGTAAATTACTGTTTGATTGTAGTGACAGTTAAATTATTGTTTAGTGGAAGTGTGATTATTTCATTAGTATTGCAATATTTTAGTAGGTAGGTACCCAGGCTCACTCAGGTGCTGACCGGACAAGGTTACTTCAGTGAGTACCTGCATAGGATAGGGCGAGAGGCCATGGCAAACTACCACCATTCCGGAGGCGACCTAGATTCCGCCAGCACACGCTCGAGGAGTGCCCAGCCTGGGCCGCCGAGCGGTGGATCCTGGTCGTAAGGTACGGGCGAGAACTGTCTCTGCGAGCAGTAGTGAGAACTATGCTTACGGAGACAAAAAACTGGAGAGCAGTTACCTCCTTCTGTGAGACCGTGAAAGTCCAGAAGGAGGCTGCCGAGCAGGATCGTGAGAAAACCGATCTCGAGGCAACTGTCACGACGCCTAATACTTCGACACCCCGCCTGCATCATTCAATATAAGCGGGATTTTGTGTCTCAAGCGCTCTAATTTAACACTTTGATTGCCCACCGAGTGATTCCAGGGAATACGGCGGCTCTGTGATATCGTGCCGCAGTGTACAGCGAGGCTCAAAGGAGACCACTTTACAGTCTCCCCAGGGATGTTTAACAGGTAACGGGGATCCATGTACGGATGGTGTTCATACATTCTCCCTGGTCTTTACCCTAAAAGACCAGGCACCTTTTGATTGTTTCCCTCCGAAAGAAAAGGTAATTACCTATTGGAAAAGGTTTTGTTCACGACAGTATAGCTAACTGTGAAATACACCCGGTGTCTGAATTGACAATTAGATTGACTAAATTGGCTTATTTAGAGTTTATCTTAATTCGGAAATCGAGAGTTTTCTTATAATATATAGGAAAAGTTCAAATATAACGCGATGTTGAAAAAACCTTACTGATATGTCAATAACAATAGGCTCGAAAATAACAATTAGTCATAGCATAGCACAATCAGCCTTATAATGGCCTTCTCTTGAGGAATGGGAATAGGCCGTAATCTACCACGCGGGCCCAGAGCGGGTTGGTAGATGTCACATGTCTTCGAATTATTGGTACTAGGATATGCCGGTTTCCTTCATCGTTTTGAGAGCAGAAAGAAAAAATAAATAAATTATATAAAGTAAAGCGCCTGCCTAGCTTTGAACCCTCGACGTACAACTCGTCAGTCGGGGCACTTAGAGTCGGTAAAAAGTAAACGCATGATTTAAAAATTTATATTTTTAGTAAAATTTACATCACTCAGGGAATGAGTACTTTAAAAACCTAATAAATATTCAATTCTTTATTTGAATAAATATTTCACTCAAAACAATTCTTCAATAGAGCCTACCATTCACTACTATTTACGAGTACATTTTCCATTCATGCTCCATGCAAGTGAAATTCGATAATTCATCGTTTTCAATTTTCATTCGCAAAGAGATTTCGTTCACTGATACCGATGATTGATTTAGCTCCCGTCTCCGTTCCTATTAGTAGTTTTATCGTTCATTCGTTCATTTCGAAATTTGAATCCTCCAAATAGGATTGCCGTTCGGAATGATCCGTGGGCGTTCGCGATTTCGTTTACATGAATTTGTTCTGGATTTTTGGTTAATTTTGTTAATATTTCTTACTTAAAATGTGATGAGGATGTAATGCACTTTCACAATTTTAAAAGTATTTTTTTATAGTGAAGTGCAACAAGTATTGAGCAGTTTTTTTTGTTTTGTTTTGTACGGCATGTGCAAGCAATTACTTTTTCTGATAACCATCAATTTCCAAAACATGGCAGTCATCACAAACTGATCTAATGACCCGTTTGTGATGACTTCTGGTTCAAAAATGATAGCAAAATGTAACAATAAAGCACTTTAGTTGCTGTGCTTGCTTCTTTTCTAGAAACCATTTATAATATTATTTGGGATACCTCCTATCTTTATAAATGCGAAAGTTTGGATGGATGTTTGTTACTCATCACGTCACGGCTGAATGAATCTAGATCAAATTTGACACAGAGATAGATTATAATCTAGAATAGTACATAGGCTATAATTTATAATTGGGGAAGTACTAATTCCATGCGGGTGAAGCCTTTTACAGAAGCATTTTTGTCAATATTATATACACTGTAATACACTGGCAAAACAATAAAAATCATAAACAAAAATCTGCATCAAAAAGGTTCTCGACAAAAACCAGTTTGATCCAGAATTTTAAACACAGAATCAAACAAGTCCAAAGAATGTCGTGTATCTCTGTGGCCTCTCGTTTTCTACGGAATCCTCACCCTTTCCCTTTTGTTAGCAACCGGTCCACTCCGACGCATGTTCGGAGTTCGAACAGCTTGCGATTTGAAGAATTCCTTTTTTGAATTTGAGTTATAGATCGAATTAGTGTTCTGGATGATTGAATTCTGAAAAGCGAGCAATGATAATTTTATTCGGTTTCATAAGGAAGATTAATTTGCGATATTGGACGAGATTGTAATGAGATAAATCTTAGTCAGTCATGATTGTTGAAATAAGAAAGAAAAAAAAATGCGTTTGTTTGCGGTAAACATGACGCAAATAAAGACCAAACACACAAAAAAAAAACCGGGGAAAACATACATATTAATGTCACTTTCACACACACAATTGAATTTAATTTCTTTCGGGGTGTTCGAACGAAGTCCGTCACCGATGTAGAGTGGTGGATGGACATGTCTTCGAATTTTTGCTTCTAATGCTCATGCATAACTGCTCTCAAAACGGCGAAGATAAATATCGTGAGGAATATCATTATTCCTCACGATATTTATCTTCGCCGTTTTGAGAGCAGTTATAATACACGAACAAATATCTCAAAGGAAAGCGCCTGCCTGGGTTTGAACCCACGACATACAATTTGTAAGTCAGGTCCATGACTACTGCAAGCTTCTACGTTCTATGTATGAGAAGACCATTGGTCTGCACTGGGACAGTTGTAGTAGGTGACAGAAAAGGACTTTTTTATAAGGTCATAAATAACGAATATATACTTTATCCAGTCAGTTACTTATTAACAAAAGCAAGGCTACTGTGTATAAAAACATTAAATACAATAAGCAACACAGTATAAAAATAAACAGAAGTTAAATGCGAGACATTAAAAAGGCAATATTTCCAGTAAATTATATTTTTACCTTTCAATAAAACAGTTCATATATTATTGTCCTACAAATTACCTGTCACCAATTATGACTACGAACTCATACGCACACATACGTGTGTACGTAGATAGGTAGGTACAAGTTGCGCGTGAGTGGACTGGAACGTTGTCGAGGAATGCGCCCCATCTCGTCAGACCTGCGTGACGGGGTCCGCTGGACCTTGCAGAAAATGATGCAAATATTGCACTTTTATCATCATTCGATGCTGAACTGGTGTTGAAGCTGACTTGACACCATTTTGGTAGTTGTTATGTACAATCAGGTATTGGCATTACCTAATTATAAAGACATTATTTAATTATAAGAAAGGTAAATATTTTAATGTTTGTAAATCCAACCAAGAAAATTCTTCCATTGAACGAATGTTACATCAATAAGAGTTATAGGAAAATTTTTATTTTGGAAAGTCACGGATTTGTGAGATACTCGTAGGTCACGGGATCAGAAAAAAACGCTAGTTTAAAATTAAGTAAGTACTACAAACTGATCACATGAAATAGTACCTAAATGTTATAAGCTCCGAATGTTTACAATAGGTCTCAACGAAAGGCTTAAAGTCAACCAAAGAGCAATGGAGAGGGCTATGATCTGAGTTTCCTTGCGTGATTGAATCAGGAATGAAGATATCCGCAGGAGAACCAAGGTTACCGACATAGCCCGAAGAATCGCCAAACAGAAGTGGTAGTGGGTAGGGGCACATAGCTCGCAGAACAGATGGTCGATGGAGCCGAAGGATCGCAGCGTTGGAAGGCCTCCGTCCGATGACCTTTTGAGGGTTGCGAGAATCCGATGGATGCAAGACGCACGTAACCGGTCGTTGTGGCGATACTTGGGGGAGGCCTATGTCCAGCAATAAATTTTTTTAGTTGAAATGACGATGAATGATGATAAATGTTATAGAAACTATGATTGATACCATCTAACCAAGACGGCTCAACTGAGCTCTTTTCAGCAGTCGCACTTTTGGATTTTCTTCGGAAGGTTGAGTTAAATCTCGATAACGCTACGAAACACCAAAAAGTAAATATTGTTGCACTATTGGTTTTTCAAATCTCGGTTCTGAGCTGTGTATGTGCTTGTCTTATTATAAGCTATATCTTGCACTGTTCGTATGTATACAGGGTGTAACGGAAAGGTGTGGTTATATTTTAAGAGCCGGTTCTGCCCATGGAAATGAACAATTTTCTCTAAAAAAAAACAATTATTCTCAAAAAAAAATGGATTTTCCTTATAAATTTATCATCAGCTGCTCAATATTTGTATGGGATAAAAAAATTTTTTTAGAATTTCCTCGGATTTTCTTGAAGAAACTTGTTCATATCGATGGGCAGATGCAGTTCTTAAAATATGGCCACACCTTTCCGTTACACCCTGTATATGTAAGTTGTCCGTCAAAATTTGCAAACCATTCTAACATTATCATTGTCAAAGATAGTTTTTACGAAATTATATTCTCTTTGGTTTTTACTGACAGCTGAGAGGCACAGATTAAAATCAAAGCCGGCGGCGCGTGCGTCATGTTGCAGGAAGCGGAATGTTGCCACTTAAATATTAATATTTTTTACGCTGTATAATATTTAGAAGTTTTACTCATTGTTTTCTGCACCGGTCGACGTCATGACGTCGGCGCCGGCTGTCGCTGAAAACCAGCGCTGGGGCTCTGTCTTGCATAGGGTCATAGCACTTAAGCTGAGCGATGGCCGTTTTGCGTGGCTGTAACGCATTTTTTCCCCCAGTTTTTCTTTTTTGTGTTTCTCAGTTTTTTGCGTCATGTTTACCGTAAATAAACGTATTTTCTTTCTTTCTTTTCATTTTTCGACCTGTTGGTATTCCATCGAGCTGAATTTTTGCATACACCTTTAGTTCTGGTGTCAATGCATTTTTATGATAATCATGACCTGAATTGACATTCAGGATTAACTGCAGATAAATTAACTCGTACACGCTCGAACAGCACGGACACGAAATTCTGTGTACACATTTAATTGAGATAACCGATATAAAAGCTTTTTTAATAAAATGTTTTTTAACTATAAACTTATTTATAAAACTCGCATGAACATTCTGAAATAAGAACCTGTATGTTAAAACTAACCGGGTTATTTTTCTTATAAATAAGGCCCCAAATATCCATATAGCAGTGAGCTTCGTAAAATCCAGAATTAGTTGCAAAGAAAAAATAAACTAATATTTTCAATGCAGATACGAAAACATCACCTACGTTTAAACAGAAGCCTAAAAGGAGAATATATTTGTATTTCATGGAGGAGAAAACGCTCCCCCGCTACAATAACCGTCACCTCGATGGAAAAGTTTGCAAGATTTTACTAAACTAAACTTATTTACGAGGTAGATTGTAGCTTAACCAAGGAAGGTTTATTGAAACTGGGTTCTATGAAACAGTTTTTGAATTGAAGATAAGTGAAGATGATTCTCCACTTATTTAACGCTTGTGCAACTATTTTTTTTTTTGGACTAGTGACCCGCCCCGACTCCGCACGGGTACAAATTATATACACATACCTTCCTCGTTCATCGTTCTTTCTGTCAGTGAAAACCGTATCTAAATCGGTCGGTCGGGTCGGTAGTTGGTCTGTCTTGCTTAGGGTCATAGCACTAAGCTGAGCGATGGCCGCTTTGCGTGGATGTGACGCATATTTTGCCCCAGCTTTTCTTTATTTGTTGTGTATCTCTGTTTTTGCGTCATGTTTACCGTAAATAAACGTATTTTCTTTTTTTTTTCTTTCTATTTACACTACGAGTACTTACATTATGATAGAAATGTAGAGAAAAAAAAATTAATGAAATAATTAATTAATTAATTAATTAATTATTTTAAGCTAATTTGACTACCAAGTGTCAGATTAAACGAAGACGAAGACGGTATTGCAAGCTGCAATTCGTTCTTTCATAAAAGCATCTTGAGTATCTAACAGATACGTTATAGTAGTCTGGATATAGAAAAACATTTTTACAAAAAAAACAACCGACTTTAAAAAAAGAAAATACACTTAAAATTGAAAATATAACTTTAATTTCGGAAACGGTATGTTTGTATTTTATTTCTTCGTTAATTGACACCGACTTCCAAAATTAAACAAAATATTAATTTTTAATTAATAATAATATTAATTTTTTAATTATTAATTTTTTAAGTTATTGTTCAATTTTAAGGGTATTTTATTTTTTGGAAGTCGGTTGTATTTTTTGTAAAAAAGTTTTTTATTTTTGACTTTTTAGCTGTAATCCCCCCAGAACTAAAACTAAATATTAAAGTTACGTCCGAATTGATAACCCGAATAACATGGAACATGGAATTTGAACATACTCGTTATTGGAGGAGACCAAAACGTCATCTACGTATACACATTTTTGTTTTTGTTGATTTTTTCAAAAAGTACAAAAGCAATTTCGATAAATTTTATATGAGACCATCTCTGGAGTATACTTTTTCGGATAAAATAATTTTGAAAATCGGTCCACAACTGACAGAGAAATCGGCGGACGTAAATAAAAAAAATTAAAAAAACATACATACAGTCGAACATAGAACCTCCACCTTTTTGCGAAGTCGGTTAAAAATAAGTATAAAAATAAGTATTGACTAATGATCTTTCTGAAGATCTTTACTATTTTGTTGCTGTACTTTTAACATCAGCATCCTGCCCCCATCCGTCAATACATCTTTAGTTGCCGTCATCTCAATAGGCACTTTCTAATAATAATAATCTTACGTATCCTTTAGTTAACAAGTCTAACCTTTTTAAGCAAAACATTATTTTAGTCAAGGCCATCTCTGCTTAAATTCTAGATACCTAACCTAACTAAACACCAATCTCCATAAATTTCCACACAAAACCCGAACCACATATACAAAGGTCTGTTTGACCCGATAAACTGTGTACTTTTTTCCTCCAAAACTGGAAGATTAATGCTTAGATTTCACGGGATTTTACTCCGTATAATTCTGAGTGATTTTTTCTACGTTTCCCGTCTCAGGGGACGTCGGCTTTTCTTTAGCCGATTTACCAACAGTAGATAAAAATAGCCAGTATTATTATTTTGAGGTGTGGCGGCACGTGGATGGGTTTTTCTGTTTAATTTTTAGGGTTCCTAACTTTCAAATGAAAAACGCAACCTTTATAAGATCACTTGAGTGTCTGTCTGTCGGTCCGTCTGTCAAAGGCGTTCAAATTTGGTACACACCTGTAACTCAAACACTGACATCTAAGTAAATTAATTTGGAATATGGGGATTCAAATCAGAAAATTAATAATCGAGTTTCTCAATTGTACCATAAAATATATAGGCAGATCGATACATACTATGAAGGCCTCTCATGTATTTTTTTTTTAAATTTTAAAGTTATAAATAGATGAAAATTTACCATTCCCCGGAACTGCTGTCTAAAATTTGAATAAAAAAACAGATTATAGTTGTTTACTTATACAGGCTGTAACGGAAAGGTGTGGTCATATTTTAAGAGCCAGTTTTGCCCATGGAAATGAACAACTTCCTGTAAGAAAAAACATATAATTGCCAATAAAAAAATTGACTTTCCATACAAAGTTATCATCAGCTGATCAATATTTGTATGGGAGGTAATTTTTTTTTTATATAATTCTCGGATTTTCCTAAAGAAAATTATTCATATCGATGGGCATATGCAATTCATAAAATATGACCACAAGTTTCCGTTACCGTCTGTAGATAACAGGAAAACCTAAAAGAATTTCACGGTTTAAAGAAAAGCATACCAAAAAAATATTATTCGTTCGGAACCCTTTGCACACGAGTCCGACTCGCACTTGTTTTCTTTTAGAACAAAAGCTTTTATCTTAACCCTGCAATGGTGTCGAGTAAACACGTAACTACTTCAAACGTTTAGTTTGGATTCTCAAGATGAATCATAAAATAAAATAAAAATTGCCTACTGTGAGGCGAAAAGAGTTATCATGTTATGAAAGAAACTGGCTCTTCATAGCTTATTGTGTGAAGTTGCAAGCGTAACCCATGACACATTTTCAAGAAAAAAGTATTTGAAAGATGTTAAATCGACGATATTTTTGTATTTTATTTTTTGTTTTGAACTACTCGTATGTAACATGCGTATATATTATTATATTACATCTAGTCTGTACTGTCCCACTGCCGGGCAAAGGCATCCCTCCATTCCTTTCACTGTTCTCGGTTCTATGTTGACTCTTTCCAATTCTCAAGGAAGACGTCTAAGTCATCCCGACATCTCCTTCATGGTCTGCCGCGACCTCGTCTTGCGGTTTCCGGGCACCAATTATGAGTTCTCCGGGCCGACTGCTCGTTCACCATGCGGCAGAAATGTCCAGCATAGTCCTATTTAAATTGAGCAGCGTTCTGAGCCACGTCAACGATCTGCGTTTTGGAGGGCAGTACAGTGTTTCGGACGCGATCCGTTAATTTAACACTAAGTATACTGCGCTCCATAGCATGTCGGCAAACCTTGAGTTTGCATACCTATGTATACATATGAAGTTATAGTTAATAGAAATAGCATTTTATACTTTTAAAACTTTTTCTTTAAATGTTAATAGAAAAAGTTAAAAAAAAATCCAAGACAAAACAAAAAAAGCGCAAACTAACTTAAACGGAAACTAACGGAAGTCAGTTCTATTTTTTCTAAAAAGTTTTCAAAGTACAAAATGCTATTTCTATTAAAAATTTTAGTTTTGGTTCTCCAATAAATTGTGTTTAAAGTACATAGACATACGATCGCAGCAGTCGCGAGTAATTTGTTGTTAGATATTGAAGAGTTCCACTGTCTATCTCCAAAGATCTTCAACAGATCCTAATGTGTTATATACTAACCATCCTTGAAAAATATACATTTGAATAACGAAAACCACATACAAATCGGATCAGCAGTTTTCGAGAAAATCGCGGTCAAACAATATACGTACATACATACGGGTCGAATACAGAACCTTCTGTTTTGAAGTCGGTTAAAATAAATACCTACACTTTTACTCTCTATACTTATAGGTACGCACGAAACGATAGTTTTTCCAATACACCTAATAGGTAAGTGGAATTCCCTGCTGGAGTGTTTCAAGATCTATAACCTGGAGATTTTTAGTCAAGAGGTTACTTCTCGGCAAGTATGCTCATTGCTCAATCGTCGACCATAATATCATCGCTTACCATCAGTTGAGATAGAGGTTGAACGAGATTAATGAGAAAATAACTCGCTTCGTCTGTTTCTTCCCTTTTCACGTCTAACAGCTAAATGGGTTTTAGATGAAACTAAGTAGACAAAGTAAGGGTACACTATATTCTGGATTAGGATATAGGATTTATATACCTTCTAAGCTAATATAAATAAAAGTGTATGGACTATAAGTAAATACATTATTCTTCAACCAAGCCATTGATTTCCTATTTTATTTATATCATTAAAAAAAAAGTTGCTCTATACTAGGAATAGCTCCAGTATCGCGTGTGTGTTCACAAACATTTAAACCCAAATACACGGGACACCAATACCCAATTGATATTCTATGAATGCGTGCTGAAACCTCACTTTACAAAGCCAATCTCCTCTCCAAAACCGTCCATTCATTACAATTTCTATGGCGGATTTACTCAGAGTCCGTAATCAGCATACTCATAGCGTTCGAGCAGGCCTATTGTTTGCGACTCAATGTTCACTTGCTCAGTTCAACGACACTGGCGCAGCTTTATTAACGTAATTACTGTCGCACACAGCAAGTATAGTTCGTTCAATCGTTCATTCGATTGGTGTTTGAATTAAGAATGTTATTGTGGTCATTATCATTTTGATAGTTTTAATAAGCTCTGTCTATGCAGCCGGTAGCCATATTACATTTCTATTATCGTTTACGCTAACGCTAACATTACCTGCGTAGATAAGTGTCACGTGACTTATCGCAGGTAATGTCATTGCCATACATTTTGTTCTAAGCGTTAGCGTAAACGATAATAGAAATGTAATATGGCTAGGGGGGCTGGGTGTTACGGAGAAATCAGATCTTACATATCGTAAATACTGCTTCTGCCTATAGAAATGAACAAATTTCTTTAAGAAAGTTATAGACAATTTCGAAAACAATAAATTGGACCTCCCATACTAATTTTAATGACAGTCCAATTTTTTTTTTTTGGTATATGATTATGATTTCTTTGAAGAAAGTTGTTCGATTCCATGGTTAGAAGCAGTATCTAAAATAAGTATGACCAGTTGACCACCCATATCGGTTACATCCTTTATATCGGGTGTAAAACGACAGTTTCCGAAGCCGAAAGTCAGATATTCTACCCATTATTTGGATCATGCTTTTTCCACTAGATCATACCTGGGAATTCACTTGGTTTTGGAGATATTGAAGGTCAAAGTAGCAATTTTTTTTTAACTTTTTTATGAAAATTAATTCCAAGTGATAATACTAAACTTTTTTGCAAACAAACTTAACCTGAATTTTCGATTTCTTTTTTCGAAATTTCGAAATCACGCATTTGCAGTTACAAAATCGCAATGAATATCAAAGGTATCCGACAAGTACATACGTGGCTTAGAGCGAAGGGGCGGCGTTTAACACCACTTGCCTTGGTTCGCGTTATATTGCGTGCAATAAAAATAGTTTTTTTTATCCCTAAAAATAAAAGTCGTTCCCCACCAATAATTTTTGCGCAAAGCTACTTTGTTAGACATGCGTAGTTAACAGCTTTGTGATGTGTCTTTTTACAACCTTTAGAAGACTAGCTATCCCCCGCGGTTTTACCCGCGTGTTTGGTTACTATTCCGCTCCCGTGGACCTACGTCCATAGATTACTTTGTACAAGTAAACACATAAAAACCTCTAATAACATAGTTTAAAACAAACTAAAAAAAAACAAGTTTATTTCTCGTTATCTTCTCAGAAAACTCTTTCATTTGGGAATGCATAAAAATAATTATACCGCCATCTTTGGGAGCCCGCCATATTAGATTTAGAATGTCTTCACTTAGCTAACCATTTTTTTTTTGTGGGGTGGGAAATCATCCAATGACTTCTCCCGCTCTAGGTGGAGCGGGGGGCGTGTCAGACTCTTACTGACTAAAACCCACCCCTGCTCCTTACCTGCCTGAGTGCCCAGGGTAACGCTGTTACGAATGCTACCCCTAGGCATGCAGGCACCAGCCACAATGGGCCTCGTCAGTGGTGGCTGACAATCATCTCTTTGAGGCGCACGTGGAACACCACGCGTCGTCAACTCACGGGCCTGGTGCTGATCGGACGGCGAGCTACCCACTGCTCGCCGTCCGCAGGCCCGGGTAAAATAAAAATGTGGAATGCTTCACGATTTTGCGTGTCATCCTTGCGCAGGGGCCATGCTAATCTTCTCTGTATCGTTCCAATTTTAGTATAATGTACTGCCGAAGCAAGTACTTAGCTAACCATTCGTTATCATTCAAACTAAACATGTATGCTAAACAGCTAAATCGGCAACCGGGAAATGGGTCAAATTTAACTTCTAAGCTGGTTTTATTACGTGATTAAAGTTACAGCTAATGAAAGCGTGTTAATTAATTATTTGTAAATACAAAAGCGTGGGTGTAAGAGCATACTTAAAATTAATAAAAAATACTAATCACCTGAAACAAAACACTAATTAGCAGATTCTAAATTCAAAATGTTCTACCTAGAAGAAGGATAGATGTGGGTGGTAAAGTTTGGAATATCATTTGAAGGAATGTTTGTCCTATAGACAGCTGAATTTGATGGATGCGACGTATGCTATCTTCATCTTAGAAGCCGCCACTCACTAATCATACGCTTAGTTTAACCCGTCGCGCGTCTCGTTAGCAGACACAATAGATTTTTAATTCGGCCATTAATAGCCGGCCCATGCGCTGTCCGTCAGACACGCAAGAGGTTAAATACAGATGTATTTACTAAGCGTATGAGTAGCGAGTTTTATGAATAATAATAATAATTATCGTTTATTGCAGGCTAAACACCCATATACAAAAATTAAATTAAATTGTAAAATTAAAACATGGAGGTATGTATACATACCTATATATATGCATAGGCTAAGTGCTAATGATACATTATCATTAGCACTTAGCCTATGATAGCCATCACGTCATTTTTTGTTCTCGTTCAGGTGAACAGACATCCAGTGCTTATATATAGGATTAGCCAGGTTGGACGCAACAGCTCTTAAAATACTGTTACTGGAACGTCTCAAACTTTGCCAAAAAGACGCGACTCGCGACCTCATGATGGCGTAAAAGTCCGGGACCCTCGCTTCGGTAAACATGCTCGAGGCACTGCAGTATCTCGGTAATTTCATAAGAGTTCGGTAAGCATCATTGTACTGTACTCTTAATGAACTGTACATCTTTTTTGTGAAATTGCACCAAAGTTGGCAAGTGTACATTGACAGGCAATAGGCTCTGAACAAAGTGTTCTTGACATATTTGGTGCACTTCACAAACCTGCACGCGAGCATGTTACTCCTTACTGAGAGGGCCCTACGCTCTCGTTCAATATCGCAGTCATCCTGGAGTCTTTCTGTCAGTGTGTGCCCTAGATATTTAAACTGCTTTACAATTTTTATTGTTGCACCGGTCAACGTAAGCTTGGGTATATTCTCCGGACCAGCCCCAGACCTGAAGACCATAGTTTCGGTTTTGAGAACATTATATTTCAATCCGTGAGCATTAGCAAAATGCTCACAGACCGACAGCAACCTTCTCAACCCTTTGATCGAGGGTATCAGAAGAACCATGTCATCAGCGTAACTCAAGCTGTTCACGCAGACATTGCCTAGGTGACAACCGACTCTGGTTCCTCTGAGTTTCGTGATCAAACCATTCACATACAGGTTAAATAGGTCCGGAGAAGTCAGCCCCCCTTGGCGAACACCGCAATCTAGCCTATATTCACTAGATAGAGTGTCACCCCATTTTACTTGATTGGTTTGGTTTCCGTACCAGTATCTCAACAGATCTACAACTTGGTGAGGTACTTGTGCCTTTTCAAGTTTGTCCCAAAGGATTTTATAATTCACCGGGTCAAAAGCCTGTAAGTTAATATTCAAAATAAGTCTGTAAGTTAATATTCAAAACATTTCTAATACATAAGTCATAATAAAGACAAATTGACACGTTGATAAATGTTTCGCCTTATTCTTATTTGCCGACAACGTTACAATTCTTAGCTCTTAGCGAAGACGTCGAAAAGAAAATTGTTTCGCCAAAGTCTCTAGTGATATAGAATATTAATCCGATTAAGAAGCTAGGAATATTTCAGTGTATGTCGCTTGATATGCATGTGGGTGTTTATGTGAAGGGGAATAAGATAAACGTGTTTAGTAGATAAGTTAATTGCAGTCATGAAAAATTATTGGTGTTGTTCTTGCTAGAGTCTACCACTTTCTTGCATTTGCAATGATTATTTAGGAAATCGGAAGGCCAATCCGTTTGGTATATGTTATGCGAGCAGCGGTGGCCCAGAGGTAACGGCCGCGACTTACAAGTTGTAGGTCGTGGGTTCCTACCCGGCCAGGCGATTTATTTTGTGTAACTTTTTGCATCACCACTGCTCTCAAAACGGAAAAGGATGTGAGGCAATCGTCCTAGTAGCAAAAACATCGAAGACATGACTGTGACGTCCACCAAACCGTATTTTTCAGATATTCTTTTCTAAAGTTAGAAACGGTCAAATAACCTATGTTATTTGACCTACAGGCAACCCGATTTTTAATCACAGATAAAATAGCTGAATTCTGAAGATTGCCAGCAACATGAAATATATTATTGATTTTATCAGCCGAATTACTTAGTTGTATTGTTACGGCCAATAAAGATTTCTAATAACCGAAACATTGCCTTTTATCTGCAAGAATATACAATAAAATCCAATACATTCACTCGTTCATCATCGTTATTTGTTATTCCGAATTGAGCCAGTTTTCAAAATCGAATGGCGATTCCTTTGTGCATCGTAATGGAGTGAAATTAATTGAAAAATGAACAGGTTTACTCTTCATTTTTCTATTCATTTCAATTTTGTAGTTGTTAATTGGCTAAGTGCTTTGTGTTCATAGTTTTTCATTTGTGTTTTTGATATTCAAAATTCAATACAGCCGTGTATTCTTCTATGTTGTCGTACTTCAAGTTTTCTGTTGTTCATAAAATAGGTATGTTTTTTTTTTGTATTTTGTATTTGTGTGTCGTGGCTTGAGACAAGAATACCTGGAAGGGTTTGGGGACGCGTTTGCCCAGCAGTAGGACAGTACAGGCTGAATATTGTTTTACCCATTGAATTAGCGTGAATTTCAAAAGGAATATATTGTACACCTAGTTTACCCGACATACGTCGTTCTGTCAAAACATTGTCAGCTAACCCTATTAGGGTATTGAAAGCTAGGAACAGTTTGATAGTAATTAAGAAAAATTTATTTTTTAGGGTTTTCCGTGCCATTTTTCCAATTTATCTCTTCATGATCATGACCTTTCTGAAACTTCAAGAAATAGTTTAGGAATATGTTCATACAAATCTGTAAAGTCGTTCTCAAGTTATGGCGTGACCAATAGGGATTTATTTTTAGGGTTCAGTACCCAAAGGATAAAACGGGATCCTATTACTAAGCTCCGCTGTCCGTCCGTCTGTCTGTCTGTATGTCCGTCTGTCACCAGGCTATATCTAATGAACAGTGCTAACACTTAGATAGTTGAAATTTTGACAGATGATGTATTTCTGTTGCCGCTATAACAACAAATACTAAAAAAACAGAATAAAATAAATATTTAAGGGGACTCGCATACAACAAACGTGATTTTTTTGCCGTTTTTATAGATAATGATACGGAACTCTTCGTGCACTTCCGACTCGCACTTGGCCGGTTTTTTTTAAAGGTAAAAGATAGATTTTGTTAATATTTTTTTCATCAAAAAGGTGTTTTCACAGTGAAGTGTGGCAGTAAATTTTAATGAAAACAGAAGAATTGGTTGGTAAATTCAATACATTGCTACATTGGTTTATGTATTAAGCGCACCTGTGGCCTTTGGGTTACTGTATTCAATTTGCTCAGGTAGGTACACAATTGAGTTCTTCGGTTTCAAAGGTAAGCCCCCGAACATTGGTACTTATTTACTTGATGAAAAGCGATTGACTTTACTAAGGAAAACGTACGTTTAACTAACCAAACTGTGTAATTTGAATTGCCTAAATTCGACTAAACATCGGATAATAGGAAAAGCCTGCCTGTATTCTTTTCTTGCAAATATTAGGCTACCTATGAAATCAGCGTTTTGTATGGAGAATTTTAAAGAAGTTGCATTTTTCATACTAACATTTTCTTAATTTACACAACTATGAACATTATTGTTTTAAAACTTTTATGTAATAATGTTTAAAAACTAAGATAACATTTGCCACTTAGATTAAGCAACAAAAATAGGTTTTGGCTAAGTTAAAACAAATATAGTGGTCATTTCTGCTATAAAAAAGAAGAGTCATTTTTAAGGTATTTTTTTTTTGTTTATAAAACTATAAGCAATAAGGTTTTTTTACTATTGGCAGTTGTCTATGACGGTAATTATTCGATATAATATCAAGCAATTGATGAATATTTTAATTCATATTTGTGAGAAAAAGAACGTCAATTTCATATGTCCCAATAGAAAACAATATAATTGTGTGTACACTTATTTTTTTTAATATTTGTCCTATAAAGTAATAATTTTTATTTCACTGCTCAATAACCCAAACAAAATGAACAATATCACCAAATTGGATGCACTTTAATTTCCCATTTTATCCACAACTCTAAAACCTGAATTAACAAAATAAAGGAAAATGGCCGCAAATCTATTGACGCTGGAAGCTAGCCGTCCGGCTATAATGATCACTTTGATCACTCGTACGGCAACTTGCCTCTTAACGAGTGTGTTCGTGGTTGGGAACTATTTTGTTAATGTTTATTTTGGTTTCGTTGGTTGACTGTGGTCATATGGGTTAGGGGTATGGAAAGTTTTAGGCATCATATTTTATAGAGGTTTACAGGATTTCTTTATTAAAAATGTATGGGAAGGTGTTCTTATTTGTAGTGGTACTAATTTGTTTTTTTTATGAATTAATGAGATTTTATAAACAAAACGATTATTTATTCCATTATTTTTTTTAAAAGCCTGTAGTATCTGAAAAGAAATGAATGCGAAAGTTTGGATGGATTGATGTTTCAATCACTCCAGTAATTTATAATAGGGGAAGTACCTAATACGACGTGTGCAAAGCCGCTGGCAGAAGGTAGTAACTATTTCATAATTTTTATTTTGTGATATTAGTCGGTTCTTGATTTCGATCTCACCAGATGAAAACCGGTGGATCAGGTCTACGATGGAACAAGCGTGCTCAGAAGATACCTGTTGACTCTTGCTTTGAAGACAGGATATTATGAAGGATATTTTCAACCGTCTAATGTTAATGGCAATACAAAAAAAAAGCTAGCTTTTTATTAGTTATTATCATATAACAAAGAAAATATAAATACCAGTGACCAATTCATGTTGATTCAAAGATAATCGCAATTGGCTTCGCTTGACATTTAAATTTATAAAGATTATTATTATAGAAGCCTTGATTACCATCCGAGTAATTGAAATAATGGGTAGCTTAACATCTGCAAACATTATAACCACCTATTATATAGACTACAATCAAAGATAATAGCTAAAATGAATCATACAATTATTTATAAACACATTACTATTTCCATTGCAATTAACCTGTTCACCATTTTGGCTACGATAAACCTCAATTACAAAAGATTTTTCGTTTTACGACAAAATATTTGATAAATAATGTTTTGTCCATAATTAATTTTTGCCCATAGACTAATGGCACAATACGCAATATCCATAAACCAGAAAAATGTCAGTTAAAACCTCACCGGATTCCATTTTCAAAAACAAAATTAAACACCTATCGAGGTGCGTGCCGCAGGTACCGAATGCTATTCATTCGTTCACTCGCCATTGGTCGGAAGCATTCAAAAAGTTCATTCGATCGTTCCGTTCAGTCGTTCAGTAGAGATGTTGCGTAGTTTCAAAAGCCCACCATTGTAGTGACTTCTTGTTGAATAAAACGATTCAAAACCGTTCTGAACTTATATGAGATCATCGGCTCTCATACGTGCGACGACGTTTAGAAGTGGGTCAAGTTTTATATAATAATAATAAACGTTATTTTTATAGCAATAATGGTGTATTAAGAGCGGCAACATCTCGATTCATTGAAAGAAATGGCCCATTTCAGTCCATACAAGCCGCACAGTGCTGTTTTCTTTTCTTAGGTAATGTAAAAAATACATAACATAACACGTATATATACATTTAAACTCTCTGAAGATATCTCCAGAGTTTAATATTACATCCACCTTATGCCAGTAAAGTTTGAACCTCTTTTATAAGGGGTATGCCTATTAATCGCCACTAACTAAGCTCCAAACACCAGATCTGGAGTCTGGAGTCTGGATTCCCGATAGAAAACAGACCTGGTAATCGAATCGCAGTCATGAATCTATACTTATTAGGTTCGAATTTAGCTTTCTTAGGAACAGTTGATCAGTATGACGAGTAGAATCAACTCGTTAAGGGCCTGTTCAGACCTACGCGGTACTCGCTACCCCGCGCGCTATTTGCTCCCGATAATTACCAACTGCACCCGAACATGGCCAATTTAGGCCAATTTTTGGAACCAAAAAACGCGTAGTCAACAATGTCCTTACTATTTTAGAGGTATGCGGAACTGGGTGTAAAATCCCGCAAACCTCCGTTGAAAAGGGAGGATCCTCCGACGAGACGGGTGTTGAGTCTGGTCCGGGCAACTGACCAATGGTTCATTTCGGACCTTTTTATATATTCAAATTGCGCGGAGAACTCTGCTTGCGCGATGCAGGATTCGTGTATTTTTTAGTTCGTATGAGGCGTCATAGATGTCGCGACATTATCTATGTCAATAACTTTTGGCAATTTTACAATCGCTGCCAGAATGCCAACTTGTCTAGAGCCCAAGGTCCAAATATATTGTAGAATCTGATTAAGTAATATGAACTTAGATAAGAACAAACAACAAAACTGTAAACAAAGCGTATCAAAAGGATTTAAACTTAATTAAACAATCATCGAATACAATTAAGATTCTACTTACTTACGAGTATTTCAGCAATAGGTACTGTACTTAGAAACCCAAATGTACTGAGAATCTTATTATATAACATAAACCAAAACTAAGCAAAGGCTTTTAGAAATCTTAATTGAGACGAGACTTGGTCGTAATCACCAATTAAAATTAACATAGTCTTGCTTTGTAGTTGTGCAAAAGCGAAATGTTTTAATGTGATTTGAAATGTGGTTTGTATTTATTATGTATTTAGATATATTGAACAAAATAAAACAGACTAAATAAACAGTGTCCTTTATCTACCTATATAAATAGTAGGTATAAAACAAAGTTGCCTCCTGCGTCTGTCCGTTTCTCCGCTAATTCCTCCTAAACCACGCAAAGGATTTTGAAACGGTTTTTACTAATATTAGAAAGAGCGATGAATGAGGAAGGTTTTTGTATATAATTTACACCCCTGCGGAGCCAGGGCGGGTCGCTAGTTATAAATAAAAATCCTGGTACCGACATAGCTCGAAGAATCGCCTCACTTAAGTGGCAGTGCGCAGGGCACATTGCTCGTAGAACAGAGGGTCGAGCCGAAAGGTTCTTGAGTGGCGCACCAATATGCAGTCACAGTGTTAAAAGAACTCCCACAAGGTCGACTAATGACCTGGTGAGGGTAGTGGAATCCGATGGATGCGAGACGCACTGGACCGGTCGTTTAGGTGACATTTGGGGGAGGCCTATGTCCAGCAGTGGATGTCTGTTTCCTGAAATTATTATGATAATTATAAATATACTGGACTAATGAACCACATAGCACGCGCACTGTATGGGTCGTAAAGCCGAAATTTATTAATAATAATAATAATAAGCCTGATATAGTGGTGATAGATCGACAAGAGCGTCGCACAATGATTGTTGATATAGCTGTCCCTCATGACGAGAACCTCGTGAAGGCTGAGAAAGATAAAAAAACAAAGTATCTTGATCTGGCTCGCGAGATTGTCGACATGTGGGAGGTGGATACAGCAGTCATTGTGCCGATAGTCGTGACGGCCAATGGCTTAATAGCCAAGAGCCTCGACCAACATCTCAGGAGGCTCTCGTTGGGCAGTTGGATCAAGGGCTTGATCCAGAAAGCAGTACTCCTGGACACGGCGCGTATTGTTAGGAGATTCCTTTCTCAGGAGCCCTGACCACCGGTAGCTTGGACCCTATTCCCGATACCGGTGGGCAACTACTTTTTATATTTTTAAATGTTTTTGTATTTATTTATGTTTTTCTAAGTACTTAAATATTTAAAAATTTAAAATTGTATGTACATAAAATTGAATAAATGGATAATAATAATAATAATATTCCACAACTATCACACAACGCCATCTATTTATTGTTTATTTATTTATTTTAAAAAGAATGAATGTTGCAAATTGTCAAAAGTAGCTGCTGTTATTGAATGAATTATCTTCAACGACCCATCGTATCTGTTGACGGTCAATTTGTGACACCTTGATATTGATTTCCTGAAAACGGGAATCTCTACTAAAAAAGTGAGAGCAGTGTTTCGGAGATTGCATGAAGAATGAACCTTGTCAGCTGATAGGCTGGTCGGTCGAATATACTTTTAAAAAGTGGTGCAAATTTAGAATTTAGACAATAATTGAATTATTGAGTCAGTCAGTTTCGAGTTAACGATGAAAAGGAGAAGTATCAAATATTGTTGCTCGGTGTTTCTCTTCACATACACCAGAGTCTATAACTGCACACCAGGAGCACATACCCGGGGACTATGCCCGGCTCTACATATTCTAAATTATCTTTGGACGACTTTCTTCGTCACCCTCTATTATACATACCAGTATAATACCCATTGTTATTTACTGCCATTGGTACGAGTATATTTGACACAAGCACATATACAAAGAAAATCAAACTTTTTTCCACAAGGGGCACACTATACCTACAGTTTTCATTCAGCCTGAAAAGAAAACTTAAATAACAGGTTACTAAACAATAACAACTTTTATTCAAAAAAGGTTAGTACCCTTAGGTCATTCCTATTATACTCACTTATCTGTTGTGTACTCTTCCAAAGTCAACCCGGTTCAAGGGTAAAGGCCTTATGATTGACCTTGGAGTAGCGACATCTGTTAGTAATCGAGGGAACCATGACGCAAGTCGACGGTTGAATGTTAATGATGTGCGAATTTTATGGAGCGGGTGATAACGCCATCTATGAGGCAAAGTGGGGATTGATGGTGATTCGAAATAATAACAATATTATTTTAACAAAAACCTTTTAACAAAATTATATGTTAACTTAAATATTCTAAGATTCATTAATAGACGTGAACTAAAAAGAAAGGAAAATCAGTTATAGAATACTATCGTGTGTACGCAGCTTAGGTTCAACTTTTGCCAAAATTTTAAAAGTTTTAAAGGTGACCGTTGGATCAAGTTAAGTACGAAAATGGACTGCAAAATCCTTTTAGCTGCTTTTGACATGACAACAACACATTATGGAGAGCAAACCTGGGGGTGATGTCGGATGTCACTTCGTTTGTCGGATATTAAAGTCATTAGGTTCCAGGATACGAGTTTGGGTTATGTTTCCAAACTTGTAAAACCTGTAAAAAAATATATGTAGCTTAAACCCAGGACTTAAAGGATGGTCAAGCTAGTGTGCTTTCATTATTTAATTTAAACTGTTCTCAATATTTGGAATTCTTATAAGTTTTTTTTAATTCAAATTCAAACCAATAAGAAAATCGCAATCCATATCAAATGTTTCTACTTATGAATAACCTTATCTAATAGAGGTAAAAATCAATACCTGTACTATGGCTACTTCCTGCTTATCGGACTGATAAGCTACATAACATATTTACATAGGAATACCGATAGCGGAGGCACTTCTGTAGATATGCAAGGCAATTTTTTGGTTTTGTATGAAATTGGTCAGGATTACAAATTTCCAAAAGACGTGAGGTTTCATTTGTTGACAGATAAATCTGCTGAGGTTATATTTGTTGCAGTTTTATCTTTCCATCTCGTGGTTTATGGGTCATTACCATCATTATTTGTGTTTCACAAATGTCACCACAACAACCAGTGCTGTGCGTTTTACATCCATCGGATGCCCGTGATCCTCACCAGGTCATAGGTCATCCTTGGGTCATACGGGGTTATAGGCCGCATTAGAATATTTTCTCAAAGAGTCACATAACATAACATCACGCCAGTCCCTAAAAGGGTTAGGCTATGTGTCGTCCAATCCCAAGAAATATCCAAACCCTACTTTTCGCCTGGTGTGTTTAAAATCCCATGAGGTGATCTTATGGCCATCCACCGGGGCCAAAACCAGATTCTAGGCTGCTACTGAGAAATTCCAGTTGTTTAAAGCACTACCAGCCCGAGAATAGAACTAAGATCTTCATGCTCACCAGCAGCGTAAATTTATTTATTAATGTTTACTTTGTACACCAAGTTAATTGCTAAAAAAAACCGGCCAAGGGCGAGTCAGACTCGAGCGCAAAGGGTTTCGAACAAATCTTTTTTTTTTCAGGTTTAAACTACAGAAGTACCTATCTTCTTATAGGTTCTCCTGTAATCTATGTAAAGAATTACATTCAGTAATTTTTTCAAAATTTTGGGCCTAGTGGTTTCGGAGTTCGAAATCTCAAATAACTTAATAACTATAAATTTTGAATTATGAAAAAAATATATTTCAAATCCTTACAATAAGCCCTTTCATTTGATATGTAGCACATTACAGTTTAAAAAACTATTTTTTTTAACTTTGTGATTTGCACCCCCCAAGTAACCATATTCCAAATTCATTTATTTACGTTACACGTTCGTGTTTGGGTACACACAGATTTTCATGTGTGTACCAAATTTCAACACAATCGGTTGTGTAGATTCGGAGTAAATTGGCTGTGACAGACGGACGGACAGACAGACAGACGCACGAGAGATGGGTTCAGTTTTTACATTCGGATGTTCAGAACCCTAAAAACATACAAATGGCGGCCTTATCACATTCCGCGTCTCATTACATTTTGCGCATCTCTTTTAGGCAGAGATGGGCAAAATGTAATCGACTAACGAATAACTACCTACATAATCACGAATAACGATTAAAAAAGGCGATTAGTTAGTCTCAGTCGTGCGAGTTCCGAATAATTCATTCACGATTAAATGAATCTTCGATTAAATGTACCGCGATTAAATTTTTATTCGAATGATCAATTAGATTAATTTTCTCGAATAATATTGATACTCTTATTTGGGCAGTCTCAAAAAAAATATTATAATTTTAACATTTAGTTGGTCTACGAAGGAATAACTGTGAAAAAAGGCTTTCATTATTTAAATCGTCATACTACGCGAAAATATTTTCTTGTATTTTTTTTTTAATTTCTACCTCCAGTTACTGTTCGTTTTATTAACAAATGAAGCCTATGATCACTTGTACTAGTTCTTTTTTTACTTTTAATACAGTGACATGTTCAAAGTCCGATAATACTTGGCAAATGGTTTTGATTAGCAAGTGGCAATTAATAAAACAAAACTAATGAGCCCTTTGTTGTTTTCGGTTAGTTGTCGTGTATGACTAGAGATTGTAAAGTATTATTGTTATCACAATGGGGTAGGGGTAATCCATATCCACTATTGGGTCAATAAGAATTGAGCCCTGATTTTGAACATGGTATAAAAAGTGAAAAAAAAAATTACGTCAATGATCGCTCGATGAAACGAATATTATTTGGTGGTAGAAATTAAATAATATTAAAAAACATTACGTCTAAACGTCTAGCCTTATTTCTTTTAAAAC
This sequence comes from Polia nebulosa, assembly GCA_951329385.1. Taxonomy (NCBI): domain Eukaryota; kingdom Metazoa; phylum Arthropoda; class Insecta; order Lepidoptera; family Noctuidae; genus Polia; species Polia nebulosa. The sequence goes on from OX589587.1 coordinate 57,984,912, forward strand.
AAAATACGTTACTTTGGTCTTTCTTTTTCGTATTTTGATATGTGAATGTTTTAAATTATATTTTTGTAACATAGTGTAATTAATTTATTAAGATTTGTCTAACGCGGATAAAAAATTGAGAATAACGCAAAAATCATTAAGCGTATTTTTAAGAAACCTCAACCTTTTTAAAGATAATTTAGGTATTTATATTTTAGTATACGTCTTTTAGTATAATACCTGTTATTATATTATTATTATTAGCCCGTACTGTCCCACTGCTGGGCAAAGACCTCCCTCCATTCCTTCCAACGGTCACGTTTTGCTTCATCTTTCCGATTCTTATGGAAGACATCCAAGTCGGCCCGCCATCTCCTTCGTGGTCGGTCGCGGCCCCGGGTCACTGTGTCAGGACACCAATCCTGTGTTTTACGGGCCCACAGCTCGACAGGCATGCGGCAGACATGTCCTGCCCAGTCCCTGTTGTTATAAGTATTATAAATTAATAATGCGTCTTGTTTGGGACATTGCTCCTTGATGGGCGAGTCCTATTACTAGGTGGACGTACGAGAGCTCAGCACAGAACACGCAAGCTAACCACTCAAGGTCATTGGCAGTTAATAGCGCCTTAAATACTGGAACTCATTTGAAGTAGTTTTATACCCAGCACTAATGTACTAATTGCTATATAATGATGATGATCATGATGAACTCCTAACTCTTAAAACTTAGACCTTTACCATAGTTTTTTTTTCATTGATAAGATCGCTTGGCTAGGTACTGTCTCACCTGATACTAAGCGCTGGTGTGCTCGAAACCTTTAAACTATAACTCGGTATACACATCATATTTTATAATCATTGATAAGCTCGCGTTTGACCACTATCTCGCCTGATGGTAAGCGATGATGTGGTCGACGATGGAGCACGCTTGCCTAGAAGTCACCTATTCACTCGTGTCATAAAGACCCCAGGTTGTAGCTATCAGGACAAACAGACTCCGGGAGGAATATTACCGTAAATCAAAGAGAAATAAAACGCTGCCATAACGTTCCGTAATACCTTCAAGAGTGCTGACAACATTACATTAAATCGTTGAAAATTTCCATACCAGAAAGAAAATTAACCTTTATAATTACATCTTAAAACTCTACCTTTCATCTCTCTAAATTACACGGTCTTATAAGCGGCATAAATACTGGCCGTATAATGAGAAAGTTTAGCGTCATGTGTTCATCGCAGGGAATGACAGGCATTACCCATGGTTTATGGAGTTATGTCTTAGAATGGGAAGTTACGAGTAAGGGATTTTGTCAAGTGTATGACAAGGAGGTGGGTACATTCTCGTGTCTTTCTAGAACAATATATACCGGTAGGCGTACGACTTATAAGAAAAAATCAATCAATCTGCCTAGCCTTTGCCCAACCATTTTGGGGTCGGCTTCCAGTCTAACCGGATGCAGCTGAATACCAGTATTTTACATGGAGTGACTGCCTTTCTGACCTCCACAACCCAGTTACTAGGTAAAACGATACCCCTTGGTAAGACTGTTTTGTCAGACTTTCGGGCTTCTGACGACCCGTAACGACTGTCAAAGATCCACGATTGACAGCCGAGACCAACGGCTTAACGTGCTTTCCGAGGCACGGAGGAGTCTCGGTATGTAAAGATGGTCACCCAGCCATGGACCAACCCCGGTAAACGTAGCTTATTGCTGCCGGGGTTGTTGCCCCGGCAGGCGTAGCTTAACCTGATGGATCGACGTTATTACTTTGGCCACGAGCTCCTCTGTGTATGACTTTTAAGCATAAGTATAAATTGAATAAATTAAAACACTTCTAAAGCAGTAGTTCTTCAGAGAAACGCTTTTAGGTTCTGCTCTACAATGGATGTGGGCAGCTGATGATTTTATACAGGTCAATGGGATAATCGGTTTTTCATCATCATCGTGACAATGACTTCCAAAACATAGAAATACAGCTAATTCGAAAATATGTATTACTTCGTTTATTTATTTTAAATATATCTTACAAATCATACAAAAAAAAAACACTTAAAATTATAAAAAATAGTAGTTCGCTGGTGGAGTAGGGTCCAAGCTACCGATTTTTAGGGTCCTCCTCAACATACGAGCCTAATCGAGGAGTACTGTCTTCTGTATTAGGCCCTTGATCTAACCGCGCAACGAGAGCTTCGACCGGTGATCAGGTGGCTGAGTCCACATCCCACATATCGACAACCTCGTGTGTTGAGACTAGATAAAATGTATTATTAATAATTTGTTGTAATTGATAGGCTTGCATTTGACAACTATCTCACGTCATGGTAAGCGATCATGTAGTTGATGGATCATGCTTGCCTAGAAGTAACCTATTCACTCTTGGCTTGAAGACTCGTTCGGCAATATGAATGATATATTGAATCTGTGAGTCTTAGGAGAAGAAGCTACATTGTGTCTATTACCTACTACACTATTAATAAATCAGCTGTTAATACAACGCCTTGCCTACTAAGCATTTACCCTCAACACCTCGTAAGGTGAACCCGCATAACAAGTAAAGTAGTTAATCACTAGTGTCAGTATACCGTTGCTGCAATGGAGTTGTCATTCAATTGTGTCGCAACTTCGACTCTTGCGCAGTTAACGAACAATACGGTCTGCCGGTGATGCAGATAGCCGATGTATAGAAACTATCTATGTACCTACTTATGTGTTGCAAGATTTTGACGTCAATGCGATCTTAGACAGTGGCACCCAAACTTTAACTATATGAGACCCCTTTAAAATTTCTGCTAAAATTAATAAGCTCCTTTACTTGCCTGCAAAGGTAAACTAAAAGAAGACGGGTCACCATATCAATATGATGTAGTTCTCAACTTTTTACCATGAGCAACCCTTAACTTACTGCTTAAATTACTATAGCAAGCGGCGGGGGAGCGCTTTTCCTGGTTGGGCAAAACTACTAGGAGACGATAATTATTCGACAATTATTTCTACAAATTTTTTTAACACTTAGCTATAAAGTACGTCGCACTTTGGGCAATGAGGCATTGCCTTATCGACCATACCCATTTTTTTTAGAGGCTGGTAAAGCATTAGATGACTTCTCCCACTCTGCGGGTGGAGCGGTAGGGAGTGTCAGACTCTTACTAAATAAAATCAACCCGTGTTCCATCATTTGCCCTTTGCGTTTATGGTTCTTTCAACATTCGGTACCTTGTAATCTTGGTATCGCCTTACGAGCCAAAAAAACCAAATCATCAATTCTTTGCTAATCCACGAATTAGAGCACAAACATCTCAACATTAACTCAGAAGATCATTAAGCAATCCTAAGAATATCAGAACTAACCTTAATAGACAAACACAACAACGTTTTACCATCGCACGACCATCGTTCTCACAATAACCCCAATGATTAATGAAGTTGGCTATTTTCTCTGAAGCTTTCTAATTCATAAATAGCGCCGACTTTTTGATGCTCGCTCGTAAAATACGGACTAACAAGGTTCCGTTGCTAAGTGAGCAATTTCACGAGATACATCAGTGAAACTGTAGTGAATGAAATTTCGGGATTTCATCAGGAAGATAAATTGATCTACATGGATCAAAGATGTCTAGAAAGGACGAATATTTTTGAGTTAGGGATTGACGCTATAGTCATTGATTTTGTACGTTCATGTCTCTCTTCTTATAAGTGATAGAGTGCTTAGCCTAAAATGCTTCCTTTTTGATCTAGAATGGAATCTGAATCTGAAACCACCAGCTTCTGCCAGCGGCTTCGCCCACGTGGAATTAGTACTTCCCCCATTATAAATTTAAAAAAAATCATCTAAATCTGTTTAGCCGTTCTGGCGTGATTGAGTAACAAACATCCATGCAAACTTTCGCATTTATATTATTAGTAGGATTTTACATGGAGTGATTGTCTTTTGTCATCCGATGCTCTATGATTGTCAGAATTCTAAGCTTCTGGCTAATAGTGGCGAGAAGAGGTATTCCTTGGAACGTACCATTCTTTTTTT